>JALGPY010000004.1:9522205-11019411 GCA_023055425.1 Linanthus parryae | reverse complement strand
AAGCTCTGTAGAGAACTTCAAAACTTAAGAAACCTACCCATTTCTTCAATTAGAAGTGATCATGGTAGAGAGTTTGATCAATTAGAATTTGATTTGATATCTCTCACAATTTCTCTGCTCCTAGAACTCCTCAACAGAATGGAGTTGGTGAAAGAAAGAACAGGACTCTTGAAGATATGTCAAGAACAATGCTTCTAGAAAATAAGCTGCCAAAACATTACTGGGCAAAAGCTGTGAATACAACAAATTACATTCTGAACAGGTTCTTGATCAGACCTATCTTGAAGAAAACCCCCTATGAACTCTTCAAAGGGAGAAAGCCAAACATCTCATACTTCAGACCCTTTGGTTGCACATGTTACGTCCACAAAAATGGTAAGGACAACTTGTGTAAGTTTGATGCAAGAAGTGATGAAGGTATATTTCTTGGTTACTCTCTTACTAGCAAAGCTTATAGAATTCATAATAAAAGAACCAAGCTGGTTGAAGAAAGTATTCATGTTATTTTTTATGAAAGCTATGATGGTTCTTTGAGTGAAAGTTTTGCAGACTTGAATCTGAAAAAGCATGAATCATAAGAAGAAGTTGAGAACTCTCTTAGGTTCAAGAAAGGTTCAGAAGGAAACAAAAGCCATTTTCAAGACTTTGAAAACAGGTCTCAAAGCCTTGAAAATTGAGATCAAAGCCTTGACAAAGATGATCAGAAAGAGGTGAATGATCAGGCTGCTACTTCAAGACCAGAGAAGCAATATGGAGAGCCTGAACCATGGTCTCCAAGAAAGAGATTCAAATATATTTCATGTCATCCAGCCGACAACATCATCTCTGACCCAACCACTGGTACACAAACAAGATCACAGTTTAAGAATCTTTGTGCTTTCAATGCTTTCATTTATCTTGTAGAACCCAACACTGTGAAGGAAGCTTTACAAGAAGCAGACTGGATTATAGCTATAGAAAGTGAACTCAATGAGTTTGAAAGAAACAAGGTGTGGAACCTAGTTCCTCCACTTGCAAACCAGTCTGTCATTGGTACCATATGGGTGATCATAAACAAATTGGATGAGAATGACAAGGTGATCAGAAAAAAAGCAAGGTTAGTTGCTCAAGGTTACAATCAAGAAGAGTGTATTGATTGTGAGGAAACTTTTGTTACAGTTTCCAGGTTAGAAGCAATTAGAATTCTGCTTGCATTTGCATGTTTCAAAAACGTGAAACTATTTCAAATGGATGTGAAATGTGACTTTTTGAATGGCTACCTACAAGAAGAAGTTTATGTTGCACAACCTCCTATTTTTGAAAGTGATAAGTTTCCATATCATGTTTATAAACTTGACAAAGCTCTATATGGTTTGAAACAAGCTCCAAGGGCTTGGTATGAAAGATTGTCAAAGTTTCTGCTTGGAAATGATTTCAAAAGAGGATTTGTAGACAAGACCCTTTTCATAAAGACTCATGAAAAAGATTTACTTGTAGTTCATATTTATGTTGATGATATTCTGTTTGGAGATACTAATGATCTTCTATGCAAAGAATTCTCAAGTCTTATGAGCAGGGAATTTGAAATGAGTATGATGGAAGAGTTGAACTTCTTCCATGGACTCAATATACATCAATTGAATAAGGGCATCTTTCGGCATCAAAGCAAGTATACTAGGGACTTGCTAAACAAGTAAAACATGTCCCAATTCAAAGAGATCAGGACTCCAATGAGTTCTACACTGTCTTTAGATAAAGATGAATCTGGTAAGAGTGTCAATGTAAAAGAGTGTAGAGGTATGATTTGATCATTGCTATACATTACTGCTTGTAGACTAGATATCATGTTCAGTGTATGTATGTGTGCAAGATTTTAAGCTGATCCAAAGGAATCACACTTAAGTGATGTGAAGAGAATATGCAGATATCTCAATGGTAGCAAAGACTTAGGTCTTTGGTATCCAAAACATTCTAATTTCTCTTTGCATGGATTTTCAGATGCTGACTTTGCAAGTTACAAAGTTGATAGGAAAAGCACTTCTGGAACTTGCCAATTTATTGGATCATCTCTGATCAGTTGGCACTCCAAGAAAAAAACCTCAGTGGATCTATCAACAACTGAAGCTGAATATATATATGATGGAGCATGTTGTTCACAAGTATTATGGATTGCTCAACAACTGAGGAATCTTGGATTTGATTTTAGAAGTATTCCCATCAAATGTGAAAACACCAGTGCAATATGTATTACAAAGAATCCAATACAGAATTCAAGAAACAAGCATATTGATGTCAGACACCATTTCATCAGAGATCATGCAGAGAAAGGTGATATTGTTCTTGAATTTTTTTCTACTAACATGCAGCTTGCAGATATCTTCACTAAACCATTCCGGATGAAAGATTTTCAGCACTAAGATTGGAATTAGGCATGCTAAATAAAGATGCATTCGTTTAGGGGGAGCATCAGGTAAGAAAGGTAGGTTATTATGGGTTTCAAAGTTTTGAACTGATTTTCAAAGCCTTGAAAATCTATTCAAAGCTTTGGCTTATGTGTTTCAGCTTAACAACGTTTCAAGACCTTGAAACTATTTTCAAAGCCTTGAAAATAAGTCTGATAACTGAATAGTGAATAAGTTTGGATCATTCAGTATTGGGTGCTATCTCTGTAGATATTTGCTCAAAATTGCCCCTACCTTTTTCAAAATTCTTTTTCAGCCAAATATAGTATAAACTTATTTATTCTTAACGGCTTCACAGATTTGAATCTTTGTTGATCATTACAGATCTTTTAAAATTTGAAGAATATTGCAGTTTCCTTTTCAAAAACATTCTCTCTGAGTAATCTTCTTCTCTTCTCCTTCACTCCGTATCAAATCTAACTCTCTCTATTCCCCTCCAAAACCCTTCTGAGAACTAGAAGAGCCTCAGACAGAATCAAGATGGCCGGAGGATCAAAACATAGCTCTGAGAAGAAGAGAAAGATAGTTGAAGAAAAGGTTCTTACAAGTGAAGACTCAGAGTCAAAAAGCTTTACTGATGAAGAACAGGAGTCTTCACCACCTAAGAAGATGGTGAAAAAATACCATATTCCAGCAACTGGCAAGAAGAAACAATCTACAGTTTCTTCACAAGAGAGGCAGAAGGGAATCCATATAGGAAGCCCTAGGAGAGACAAGAAAAAGACATACACGGGGACCAAAGGAAAAGGAAAATAAATTGTCATTCAAGACTCAGACTCAGACACTACTTCAAGATCCTGTGGAGTATACTCTGTGTCCAACAAGGGGACACATGATAAGGATCCGTTAAAAACTGTAGCTGCATCAAAAACAGGAAAGAAGGATAACAAAATTCCCTCTCCACAACAGAAGAGGGTGGCTGTGAAGAAGAAACTAAAGCATGGAAGAAAAGTTTTTGAAGGACTTTTAGAGTTTTGATCATGAATACGCAGAGGAAAGATAAATTATCCATTCAATACCCTCCAAGGATCAAAGGAAGAGAATCATAACGATAATAAAGGAAGAATCATGTTATACACCTTAGGGTTTCTCCTGTGATTATTTGTAACGTGAATTTTGTCACGTCTCTACGGTTGATCCACGCCTATTGTTGAGATCTAGAACTTCCTTCTCCTTTGTGCTATCTTGGACCAGAGGAAGAGGAAGAGTAAGGAGGAATCACGCAACACGGAGCAACAAGGGAAGCCCACGGCTTATTGTGGCCGACGGGTAGGGGCGGTCGGCTAGGGGGGCGGTCGGGCTATCTAGCTTGCCTTGCTCTCTCCTTTGTTCTCTCCCACTCAATTATGTTATGAGCATTAGTTGAGTGGGAAGTAAGCTAGGAGCATCCTTTATATAGTCCAACATCTCCTTTTTGACTACCTAAAGGCCCTTCCTAATCCAACATGAATTCGGATTAGTCCCTTCCTTGCATATTAGTCCTACTAAATTTGTAAGGTGTTGCAAAGTGATCTTTCTAATTAATTAATCATAGTGATTAATTCCAAAATCTAGTTCAAATCTATCTGGCATGTTACCCCATAGGTTCTATCTATTTGGTAGCAACAATTTTCTAATATGGAGCGGTCTCTACCAAGACATCCATTCTAGCCAACTAATAGAATAGTCATCAGACAAACCTTGTGAATGTAATTGTCGCATCCCTTTGTCTATATCTCCGGATTGGAAACGAAACATACAAGTCACACTCGTATATCGAATCCATAGTTTCTCGATCCTGGGAATAGCCTTATTCGTGCAAATATCATCAATATCCCATATTGATTTATTTGAGTCTGGCCAGACATTCCATAAGCATTATCCCTCGAGTGGCCTCGGATATTTGCTCCCGTTATGTAGGAGGGAAAAATTCTATCTAAATCTACTACGATTCCTAAGCTTGCTTCTTATTTTATCCAGTACGCGCCTTTATGACTACCCAGTGACAGTGTAGCGTTTGACGCTACCAAAATCACAATAATCCACAACTAGACAATCTAGTGACATCAATTCTAAGGATGACAATACCGTTGTCACCATGATAAGTGCTTGTGACTCCACATAACATGTATGTAGCCTTCTCGGAGATGGGTCAATCCAGTGCGCCATTACCCTTAATGCAAACACATGTGTTGGATTATGATATCTCATTATGAATCCAACCCGATACTAGCCTATAGATGATTGTCCTATTAATCATTATAATTAACTAGGGATATTTAAGATAAACAACACAATTGTAAATCTAAGGACTTCATTAATTTAAATATCCAATAAATAATACAATGAATGTTCTAGTTAAAAACAAGTTCATACTAAACTATATTGCCTCTAGGAAATCTATTCCAACAGTCTCCCATTTGCACTAGAGCCAATATGATGCATCCCGTATGCCAATGCTCCTAGTGTGACCTTCATGCTTCCACTAAACAAGCGGCTTTGTAAGTGGATCTGACATATTCTCATTTGAAGGAATCTTGCATTCCGAACGTCTCCTCTATCGATGATACGTCGAATAATATGTAACTTCCTGAGCACGTGTTTGGATTTCTGGTGTGACCGGGGCTCCTTTGATTGCGCGATCGCCCCAGTGTTGTCACAGTACAACTCTACTGGATCCTCAATGCTGCGCCATTAGTTAGTCTCCTCTATCTATTCCTTTTCTGCGCCATTTGCAGCAATGTACTCAGCCTCTGTTGTAGAAATCAGCTACCGTCTCTTGCTTGGAACTCTTCCAGCTCACCGCTGCTCCATTCAGGCAAAACACATATCCCGATTGGGATCTGAAATCATCTCTGTCGGTTTGGAAGCTTGCATCCGTGTAACCCCTTACAAGCAACTCTTCCTCTCCGCCAAATATCAAGAAAGCATCCTTAGTTCTTCTCAAGTACTTTAGGATGTTCTTGAATTCAATCGAGTGACTCTCACCCGGATTGGATTGGTATCTGATTGTCATACTCAAGGCATATAACACATCTGGTCTAGTACATTACATGGCGTACATGATAGATCCTATGGTCGAGGCATAGGGTATCCTACTCATGCGTTCCTTCTCAATCTCATTGAAAGGACTATTACTCTTCGAAAGGGTAATTCCATGTGACATGGGCAAGAATCCCTACTTGGAATCTTGCATGTTGAACCGTTTCAACACCTTGTCAATATATGTACTTTGACTTAGGCCTAGAAGTATTCTAGATATATCTCAATAGATCTATATACCAGGTATGTAGGTTGCTTCCCCTATGTCCTTCATTGAGAAACATTTTCCTAGCCAATCTTTAATAGATTGCAGCATAAGAACGTCGCTTCCAATGAGTAGTATGTCATCCACATACAAGACTAGAAAATATACAGAGCTCCCACTAACCTTCTTGTACACACAAGACTCATCTTCGTTATGATGAAGCCAAATTCTTTGACTACTTCATCAAAACGTCGATTCAACTCCTAAAAGCTTGCTTTAATCAAAAAATGGGTCCTTGCAGCTTAAAGACCTTATTGGCTTTCTTTGGATCTTCAAAACCCTCAGGCTGTATCATATACACGTTCTCGAGGATATTCTCATAGAGGAATGCTCTTTTGACATCCATCTGCCAAATCTCATAGTCGTAGTATGCTGCAATGGCAAGTAGGATTCGGATGGATTTGGTCATTGCGACTGATGAAAAGGTTTCATCATAGTCAATACCATGAATCTATCTGAATCCTTTAGCCACCAAACGGCCCTTATAGGTAATCACATTACCATCCTTGTCGATCTTCTTCTTGAAGACCCACTTGCACCCTATGGGCCGCGCCCCTTCGGGTGGTTCCACCAAAGTCCATACTTTATTAATATACATGGATTTCATCTCGGATCTCATGGCTTCAAGCCACTTCTGAGATTCTGGCCCTTTCATGGCCTCTTCATAGGTAGTCGGCTCATCATCTATGAGCATCATGTCACCCGAATCAGTTACAATAAGTAAATACCTCTCTTGCTCCTGGCGCAGTCTACTAGATCTACGAAGCTCTTGTGTTACTTGAACAGGTTGTTCCACAACTTCTTGTGTTTCCTGTTCGTGTTCCATATTTGGTTCAGTTTATTTTGGTTCTAGAGTTTCTTCAAGTTCTAAAGTCCTCCCACTTGCTTCTTTAGAGACAAACTCTCTTTCTAGAAACACGTTGGACCGAGCAACAAACACTTTGTTCTCAGTTGGATTGTAGAAGTAGTAACCCTTAGTTTCCTTACGGTACCCCACAAACTTATCCGACTTTGACCCTAGCTTGTCTGATTGTAAACGCTTTACATAGACATCGCAGCCCCAAATCTTCATGAACGACAGTGTGGGACGCCTCCCACTCCACATATCATGTTGTGTCTTCATGACTGATTTAGATGGAAAACGGTTAATGGTGAAAGCTGCACTTAATAGAGCACAGCCCCCAAATGACAATGGAAGATCGGTTTGACACATCATAGATCGAGCCATATCCAATAATGTTCGATTCCTCCTCTTGGACACGCCATTCCATTGTGGCGTTCCGGGTGGAGTGAGTTGGGACACGATCCCACACTCTCTAAGATAGTCGTCAGACTCTTGGCTCAAGTACTCTCCTCCACGATACTTTTGCCAAGTTGCTTCTCTACTTCACTTTTGAATTCTTTGAACCTTTCAAAGGATTCGGATTTGGCCTTCATAAGGTATACAAATCCATATTTACTGAAATCATCAGTAAATGTAATGAAGTAGACGTAACCACCCCTGGCAGGGGTGGAAAATGGCCCACATACATCAGTAAGTACGAGCGCCAATTGCTCACTATTTTTTTCACCTTTCTTATTGAAAGGGGACTTTGTCATTTTTCCCAATAAACAAGCCTCACATGTCTCATATTATTCAGAATCTAATGATTCTAAAAATCCATCCTTATGGAGTCTAGATACACGTTTCTCGTTTATGTGGCCTAAACGACAGTGCCATAAGTAATCATGATATAAATGATTTCTTTTAATCCTCTTAGTATTAATGTTGTAGACAGGATTGCTTAGATCAAGGACATAAAGTCCATTAAATAATCGCGCACTACAATAGTGAATATTATTAAAATAAATGGAACAACAATTGATTTTTATTGAAATAATAAAACCTTCCTTGTCCAAACAAGAAATAGAAATAATTTTTCTGCTCATAGCAGGCACAAAATAGCAATTATTTAATTCTAAAACTAATCCTAAAGGCAGAGACTGCTCGTACACGCCTATGGCTAATGCAGCAACCTTTGCTCCATTCCCAACGCGCATGTCTATCTCCCCTTTAGTAAATCTTCTACTTATCTTTCGATCCTGCACATTTCGATAAATGTGAGATCCACATCCAGTATCCAATACTCACGATGTGGAGATAGTTAAATTGAAATCTACAACAAAAATACATGGTGGTGGTGGAATCACTATTCCAAGCCTCTTGTCCTCCAGATATTTTGGGTAGTTCCTCCTCCATTGTCCAGGCTGGCTGCAGTAGTGACACTCACCTTTAGTCACACCTTAGGCGATGCCAGCAACAGGCTTAAGGACAGGTTCCTTGGACTTGGAAACTGACTTGCCTTTGCCCTTGGAGGATGAGGCAAACCTTTTGCCCTTTCCTTTCTGCACCATCATAATGGCCTTGACCTTACCCTTGTTGATTCTTTGTTAAGCTGTCCTTAACATATTGAGTAAATCTGGCAACGGTTTCACGATCTCATTCATGTTATAGTTCATGATAAACTGTCCATAACTCTCAGGCAACGATTGCAACACAAGATCGGTGGCCAACTCTTGGCCGATCGGGAACCCTAGTCGTGCGAGATTCTGCAAGTAACCGATCATTCAGAGTACGTGAGGTCCCACAGGGGTTCCTTCAGCCAAATGACATTTGAACAATGCCTGAGAAATTTCATGCATCTCAACCCTTTCCTGCTCCTGGAAGAGCTGCTTCAAGTGTTCGATCATATCGATTGCATTCATGTTCTCTTGTTGCTTGTGAAGCTCAGAGGTAATGGTGCATAGCATAAGGCAGGCCGCATCATTAGCGTCATCAACACGCTTCTGATGCGCCTTTAGGGCTGCATGAGTATTGTTTTCTGGACCTGCTGGAACTTGCTCCTCTAATGCGTATAGTTTCTTCTCTTGCTTGAGAACGATTCTCAAGTTTCCGTACCAATCAAGGAAGTTGGTTCCATAGAGCATGTCCTTCTCAAGGACAGATCAGAGGGAATGTTGTGAACTCGATGAGTTTTTTGCCATTTGGAATTCTACAAAAGGAAAATACGCAAGTTTTAGTATTTGTGAACTTTTGACTATATTCAATAATGGATAGTTTATAAAATATAGCTCCCACTATTTTTTTACGGATTAATAACCCTCAAGATATTAATGCGGAAAATATCCTTATATTTTCTAGTGGGCCAAGATCCATGTTTCATCTCTTTTGAGCTTGCTTTGGCAAGTCACCCAAAATTTGACTACTTTTGGTAGGAACAATTCAAATTGCATCCCATGCAACTCTTGGTTCAATTGGGCAAATAACTCCTTATTTATCCATCCGCATGGATAATCCCAATTGATTGACTCTAGGTTTTAATAATAGTAATAACCCAATTGTATCCAACCTCTTATTTAAACAATTGCACATTACTTGCTTGTGCCATCGCATTGCATCATTATAAACCAAGTCGCCTTGCTTTGTCATGCACGAGCTTGATAAATCATGATGACAATGAGTGTTTAAATAACGAGCAGGCAAAAATCACAATATTTGAATTTTGAGGGATTTTAAAATTTTAATTTTAATTGTTTTGTTGATCCATATCAACTGATCTATCTGTTTGAGTTTGGGCACAACTCCAAATAATAGATCCGGGATGTTAATTATATTACTATCCTAATTGCATGCATCATTCATACACCAACCACAAAATAATAAGACAAAAAATAAACAACCACAAAATAAAATAAAACGTGATATGGATATGGCCTTTTCTAGACTAAGATACTCCCAAGCCAATGGGAATATCCATGAACCCTAAAAGCAAACACATCTCCATGCGTCTTCATCTTTTGGTTCATCCTTCATAGTCATGTGGAATGCTCCATGCTCCATATTTTGTGGCTTCTTCTGGCTTCGGGCTTCTTTTCTTCAATCTTGGCTAACAATCTATTCTATCTAGTACTAGCTAACAACTATACTAAATAAAATAAATCTAACAAGTTGAGAAAAAAATCAGCTCGCAGGCCGTATATCCTAATTAACTATTATATTAAATTGAGCAGCTCGCAGGACGTAAACCAAAAACACAAATTTAAACAATCACACCGAACCACATCCTAAGGCCATATCCAACCACCATGCTATTTGCACATAAACAGTTAAAATCCAATTTTAACGCGCTTGGTCAATTTTTAATTGATTTTAGGATTTCTAGGGTTAAAATGGTCCAAGGGGCACACCAACAATGCCCGAACTCTCTTGGAGCCACCTCGGGCCGAGCCTAGGCCGGTCGGCCGACTGCCTAGGCCTCCGGCCTAGGTGGCTTGGGGGGAAAGGAAGGAGGAGGGGCGGTCCTAGGGCCGAACCTCCTTAGTTGTTTCCAAAAGAACTCCTTCCTTGTTCCCCAAGTCCAAAAAGTTTCCAAATTGGTGCCCAAACCCTAGATCTAAGATCATAAAATTTCTCAAACTCACTAATTCATGCATCCAATGCAAAAACTAGGTCTTGTTTAGTTTGATTATTGACAAATTGCATCATATGCTTGATTTGTCCGTTTTACGCGATAAACAACAAATTTAAAGTGTAAAACTGTTAAAACGTAAAACATAACGTATATGTTCTATGACCTGTGGCTCTGATACCACTGTAGGGTTTTGACCATGGACACGCATCGGAAAGATAAATTATCCATTCAATACCTTCCAAGGATCACAGGAAGAGAATCATAATAATGGTACAGGAAGAATAATGTTACACACCTTAGGGTTTCTCCTGTGATGAATTGTAACGTGTATTGTGTCACGTCTCTATGGTTGATCCACGCCAAGAGTTGAGATCTAGATCTTCCTTCTCCTTTTTTCTAGCTTGGACTGGAGGAAGAGGAACAAGAAATCACGCAACACGGAGGAACAAGGGAAGCCCACGGCTTCCTTTTGGCCAACGGGTAGGGGCGGTTGGCTAGGGGGTGGTCGGGCTCTCTAGCTTGGCTCTCTCTCTCCTTTGTTCTCTCCCACTCACTTATGTTATGAGCATTAGTTGTCAGGGAAGGAAGCTAGGGGCATCCTTTATATATTCCAACAACTCCTTGTTGACTACCTAAAGGCCCTTCCTAATCCAACATAAAATCGGATTAGTCCCTTCCTTGCATATTAGTCCTACTAAGTTTGCAAGGTGTTGCAAAGTGATCCTTCTAATTAATTAATCATATTAAATAATTCCCAAATCTAGTTCAACTCTATCTAGCGTGTGACCCCACAGGTTCTATCTAGTTGGTAGCAACAATTTGCTAATATGGAGTGGTCTCTTACAAGATATCCATTCTAGCCAACTAATAGAATAGTCATCCGACAAACCTTGTGCAAGTAATTGTTGCATCCCTTTGTCTCTATATCCGGATTGGTCACGAGACATACAAGTCACACTCGTATATCCAATCCAAATTTTCTCGATTCTGGGAATAGCCTTATTCGTGAAAAATACATCAATATGCTATATTGATTTATTTGATTCTGGCCAGAAATTTTATAAGCATTATCCCTCAAGTGGCCTCGAATATTTTCTCTCGTTATGTGGGAGCGACAAAGTCTATCTACGTCTACTACGATTCCTAAGCTTGCTTCTTTTTGTATCCGGTACGCGCCTTTATGACTACACAGTTACGGTGTAGCGTTTGACGCTACCAAAATCACAATAATCCACAACTAGACAATCTAGTGACTTCAAGTCTAAGGATGACAATACCGTTGTCACCAAGAGAAGCGCTTGTGACTCCACATAACATGTATGTAGCCTTCTCGGAGATGGGTAAATCCAGTGCCCCATTACCCTTAATGCACACCCATGTGTTGGATCATGGTATCTCCAAATGTGTTGGATGATTGTCCTATTAATCGTTATAAAGGACTAGGGATATTTAAGATAAACAACACAATTGTAAATCCAAGGAATTCATTATATTAAATGTCCAATAAATAATACAATGAATGTTCTAGCCAAAAACAAGTTCATACTAAACTAGATTGCCTCTAGGGCATCTATTTCAACAGGACACACCTTCTTGTTCAACAGTGTTATGGAGAAGATTAGTTCTTTCATTGAGGAATTAGATGTGGTTTCACAAGAAGAATAGGATTAGACTGATGAAGACAGTGAGGAAGGAGAGGGAGATCAAGATGGAGATGAAGACCCAACCCCTTAATCTCGCCTATTCTTTCTTTCCCTTTACTTTTTTTTTTCAAAATTTTCTAGACACTGATCCAACATCTTCTCAATCTTTTTGATGAAAGTCAAAAATGGTGAGAAATATCTTAGGTTGTTTTTATTTTATATCTGTTTGGATGACCTATCTTTTGGTTAGTAGGAATTTTCTGCAACTTACTTGCAGTCTTTGCTTTTGTTCATTAATAAGTTGGATCTTTTGGAATTACTGTGTTATTATTTTGATTTGTGTGCTAATCAGTATTTTTTGTTGAAACTAAGAATCAAACAGTTGAGATTTTGTCTTTCATCAAGGGGAGATTTTAAGGTCACAAGTTTCATGGACTTGAAATAATTCAGACCTTAAACCAGTTTTCAAAGCCTTGAATCATGTTTCACAGGCTTTCAAGGCCTTGAACCAGGATTCAAAGCCTTGAAACTGTTTGACCTGCATACATGTTCTGAGGGGAAGTTTCTCTAAACTCTTTTGATTTAATTCTATCCCTCTCACCCCTGTACTTGATGTGTTATTATTTTATGATGAAAGACAATCTGTTTTCATACATCTAACATGTTTTAATCTATTAGTTTGACTCAGTTTTGTAGGAAATTTTATTTCCTAAATATGCAGGATTTGTTTCCTTATATGGCTTTTGCAGGAACGAAAATACTTAGTGAAGATGATCAAGTGATCAATCAGAGACTCATGAAAGCTTCTCAGATTTTTTAAAGACAAGATCACAACAGTATCTTTGGAGATTGTGATCAACTATCTGTTGGAGAAGGCTGTTAAGAGAGTCAATGTTTGTTGCCTACAAAATAGGAAGTTGTTGCTGAAAATCTGGGAAGATTTGCAAATACTCAAACAGTATAAATGGAACTCATTTTGAGGCAACAAGAGAGCATACTCAACGGGAAAAACGAGAGACACAATTTTGGATTGACAAGCATCAAAGAAGTTCATCACTCTAACAATCCAACTCACGGAAGTTAACTACATTCTTTATTGCAGCTCTACACTCTAGTGTTCTTCTATATTGTGCTTTATTGGTATATAATTTCTGTAATAATTATATATTTCCTTCTCAAGGATTTTTCAAGGTGAAAAATATATTATTCTTATTTAATCAGTTATCTAGAGCGGGTACTAGATAGGTTAGAGAGAACCACAAGATGTAACAGAGTAAGGAAATTCTCTGTGCTTGAGATCTAGGGCTTAGCTTTTGATTAATAAGAATTGAGTTGAAAATCCTGCAGGGAGAAGATCCCTGAGGTAGAGCCGTAGGTCCACGTGGACTGAACTCTATAAATCCTTTGTCTCTTGCATTTACAGTTTGAGTTACATACTTAGTTTTGCTGCATTCAAACTTGTCTGCTTTCAAGGGTTTGAAACTCTTTTCAAGGCCTTGAAAAAAGACTTGTCAATTTCATTTCAAACTGTATCTCATTTCAAAAGCTTGAATTTGTGTTCAAGACCTTGAACTCCATTGCTCTTGAACAAAAACTCTCTTCCTCCACAATTTTTGCAAAAAGTTGGCATACTCTATTCAAACCCCCCTCTTTCTAGAGTATCTGTGTTGCATATCCATCTGCATACTCCCCTTTCACATTTTCCACGCCTACCATGGGTGGTTATGTCCACGTCATTAAATTAAACTGATGATTTCAATAGATATGGATTTGTATACCTTACGAATGCCAAATCCGAATCCTTCGAAAAGTTCAAAGAGTTCAAGAATGAAGTAGAGAAGCAAATTGGTAAAAGTATCAAGGCTCTACGATCAGGTCGTGGAGGAGAATACTTGAGCCAAGTGTTTGAAGACAATTTTTGAGAGTGTGCGATAATATCCCAACTCACTCCACCCGGAACGCCACAATGGAATGGCGTTTCCGAGATGAGGAATCGAAAACTGCTGGACATGGTTCGATCTATGATTTGTCAAACTGATCTTCCATTATCATTTTGGGGCTACGCTCTATTGTGTGCAACTTTCACCATCAATTGTGTTCCATCGAAATCGGTCATGAAGACACCACAAGATATGTGGAGTTGGAGGTGTCCTACAGTGTTGTTCATGAAGACTTGAAGCTGCGATGTCTATGTAAAGCGTTTACAATCAGACAAACTCGAGCCTAAGTTGGATAAGTGTAAGTTTGTGGGATAAGTGTAAGTTTGTGGGATACGCAACGAAAAAATAAATTATCCATTCAATACCCTCCAAGGATCACAGGAAGAGAATCATAACGATGGTAAAGGAAGAATCATGTTACACGCCTTAGGGTTTTTCCTGTGATGACTTGTAACGTGAATCGTTTCACGTCTCTACGGTTGATCCACGCCTAGATTTGAAATCTAGATCTTCCTTCTCATTTTTTCTAGCTTGGACCGGAGGAAGAGGAAAAAGAAATCACACAACACGAGGCAACAAGGGAAGATCACGGCTTCCTTGTGGCCGACGGGTAGGGGTAGTCGGCTAGGGGGGCGGTCGGCCTCTGTAGCTTGGCTTGCTCTCTCCTTTGTTCTCTCCCACTCACTTATGTTATGAGCATTAGTTTGGGAAGGAAGCTAGGAGCATCCTTTATATAGTCCAAAAACTCCTTGTTGACTACCTAAAGGCCCTTCCTAATCCAACATGAATTCGGATTAGTCCCTTCCTTGCATATTAGTCCTACTAAGTTTGCAAGGTGTTGCAAAGTGATCCTTCAAATTAATTAATCATATTAATAAATTCCCAAATATAGTTCAATCTATTTGGTAGCAACAATTGGCTAATATGGAGCGGTCTCTAGCAAAACATCCATTCTAGCCAACTAATAGAATAGTCATACGACAAACCTTGTGCAAGTAATTGTCGCATCCCTTTGTCTCTATATTCGGATTGGACATGAGACATACAAGTCACACTCGTATATCCAATCCATAGTTTCTCGAACCTGGTAATAGCCTTATTCGTGCAAATAAGATCAATATCACATATTGATTTATTTGAGTCTGGCCAGACATTCCATAAGCACTATCCCTCGAGTGGCTAGGATATTTGCTCCCGTAATGTGGGAGGAACAAATTCTATCTACGTCTACTACGATTCCTAAGCTTGCTTCTTATTGTATCTGGTACGCGCCTTTATGACTACCCAGTTACGGTGTAGCGTTTGACACCACCAAAATCACAATAATCCACAACTAGACAATCTAGTGACTTCAAGTCTAAGGATGACAATACCGTTGTCACCACAAGAAGCGCTTGTGACTCCATATAAAATTATGTAGCCTTCTTGGAGATGGGTCAATTCAGTGTGCCATTACCCTTAGTGCACACCCATGTGTTGGATCATCATATCTCTATATCAATCCAACCCCATACTAGTCTTTAGATGATTGTCCTTTTAATCATTATAATGGACTAGGGATATTTAACATAAACAACAAAATTGTAAATCTAAGGACTTCAATATATTACATATCCAATAAATAATACAATGAATGTTCTAGCAAAAAACAAGTTCATACTAAACTAGATTACCTCTGGGGCATCTATTCCAACAGTCTCCCACTTGCACTAGAGCCAATCTGATGCATCCCGTATGCCAATGCTCCTAGTGTGCCCTTCATACTTCCACTGAACAAGCGGCTTTGTAAGTGGATTTGACAGATTCTCATTTGTAGGAATCTTGCATATCCGAACGTCTCCTCTATCGATAATATCTTGAATAAGATGGAACTTCCTGAACACGTGTTTGGATTTCTGGTGTGACTTGGGCTCCTTTTATTGCGCGATCGCCCTAGTTTTGTCACAATACAACTCTATTGTACTCAGCCTCTATTGTAGAATCAGCCACCGTCTCTTGCTAGGAACTCTTCCAGCTCACCTCTGCTCCATTCAGGCAAAACACATATCCCGATTGTGATCTGAAATCATCTATGTCGGTTTGGAAGCTTGCATACGTGTAACCCCTTACACGCAACTCTTATTCTCCTCCGAATATCAAGAAAGCATCCTTAGTTCTTCTCAAGTACTTTAGGTTGTTCTTGACTGCAATCCAGTGACACTCACCCGGATCGGATTGGTATCTGCTTGTCATACTCAAGGCATATGACACATCAGGTCTAGTACACAACATTGCGTACATGATAGATCCTATGGCCGATGCATAGGGAATTCTACTCATGCATTCCTTCTCAGTCTCATTGGAAGGAAAATTACTCTTCAAAAGAGTAATTCCATGTGACATGGGCAAGAATCCCTTCTTCGAATTATGCATGTTGAATCGTTTCAACACCTTGTTAATATATGTACTTTGACTTAGGCCTAGCAGTATTATAGATCTATCTATATAGATCTTCATACCAAGTATATAGGCTGCTACCCCTAAGTCTTTCATTGAGAAACACTTTCCTAGCCAATCTTTAACAAATTGCAGCATGTGAACGTCGTTTTCAGTGAGTAGTATGTCATCCACATACAAGACCAGAAAAGCTACAGAGCTCCCACTAACCTTCTTGTAGACACAAGAATCATCTTCGTTTATGATGTAGCAAAACTCTTGGACTACTTCATCAAAACGTCGATTCCAACTCCTAGAAGCTTGCTTCAATCCATAAATGGATCGTCGCAGCTTACAGACTTTATTGGCTTGCTTTGGATCTTCAAAACCCTCCGGCTGTATTATATACACGTCCTCGAGGAGATTCTCATAGAGGAATGCTGTTTTGACATCCATCTGCCAAATCTCATAGTCGTAGTATGCTGCTATGGCAAGTAGGATTCGGATGGATTTGGTAATAGCGACTGGTGAAAAGGTTTTATCATAGTCAATACCATGAATCTGTCTGAGTCTTGTAGCCACCAATCGACCCTTATAGGTAATCACATTACCATCCATTTCGATCTTCTTCATGAAGACCCAGTTGCACCCTATGGATCACGCCCCTTTGGGTGGTTCCACCAAAGTCCATACTTTGTTGGTATACATGGATTCCATCTCAGATCTCATGGCTTCAAGCCACTTCTTAGAATATGGCCCTTTCATGGCCTCTTCATAGGTAGTAGGCTCATCATCTATGAGCATTGTGTCACCACAGTCTGTTACGGGAAGTCCATACCTCTCGGGCTCCTGACGCACTCCACTAGATCTACAAAGCTCTTGTGTTACTTGAACAGGCGGTTCCACAACTTCTTGTGGTTCCTTTTCATGTTCCATAGTTGGTTCAGTGTTTTGTGGCTCTTTAATTTCTTCAAGTTCTACAGTCCTCCCATTTGCTTCTTTAGAGACAAACTATCTTTCTAGAAACACGCCGGAACGAGCAATAAACACTTTTTCTCAGTTGGACTATAGAAGTAGTAACCCTTAGTTTCGTTAGGGTACCCCACAAACTTACACTTATCCGACTTTGACCCTAGCTTGTATGATTGTAAACGCTTTACATAGACATCGCAGCCCCAAATCTTCATGAACGACAGTGTGGGATGCCTCCCACTCCACATCTCATGTAGTGTCTTCATGACTGATTTAGATGGAACACGGTTAATGGTGAAAGCTTCACTTAATAGAGCATAGCCCCAAAATGACAATGGAAGATCGGTTTGACACATCATAGATCGAACCATATCCAATAGTGTTTGATTCATTCTCTCGGACACGCCATTCCATTGTGGCGTTCCGGGTGGAGTGAGTTGGGACACGATCCCACACTCTCTAAGATAGTCATCAAACTCTTGGCTCAAGTACTCTCCTCCACGACCCGATCGTAGAGCCTTGATACTTTTTCCAAGTTTCTTCTCTACTTCACTCCTAAATTCTTTGAATCTTTCAAAGGATTCAGATTTGGCCTTCATAAGGTATACAAATCCATATCTACTTAAATCATTAGTAAACGTGATGAAGTAGACGTAACCACCCCTGGCTGGCATGGAAAATGGCCCACAAACATCAGTATGTATGAGCGCTAATTGCTCACTAGTCCTCTCACCTTTCTTATTGAAAGGGGAATCAAGCCTCACATGTCTCATATGATTCAAATTCAAATGAGTCTGGAAATCCATCCTTATGGAGTCTAGATACACGTTTCTCGTTTATCTAGCCTAAACCACAGTGCCATAATTAAGCAGGATTTAAATCATTTATTTTAATCCTCTTAGTATTAATGTTGTAGACATGATTTCATTGATCAAGGACATATAGTCCCTTAAATAATTGAGCACTACAATAGTGAATATTATTAAAATAAATGGAACAACAATTGTTCTTTATTGAAATAATAAAACCTTCCTTGTCCGAAAAAGAAATAGAAATAATGTTTCTTCTCATAGAAGGCACAAAATATCAATTATTTAATTCTAAAACTAGTCCTGAAGGTAGAGACAACTCGCATACGCCTACGGCCAATGCAGCAACCTTAGCTCCATTCCCAACGCGCAGGTCTATCTACCCTTTAGCCAATCTTCTACTTCTATTTAGATCCTGCACATTTTGACAAATGTGAGATCCACATCCAGTATCCAATACCCACGATGTAGAGATAGTTAAATTGACATCTGCAAAAAAAATACCTGGTGGTGGTGGAATCACTACTCCAAGCCTCTTGTCCTCCAGATATTTTGGGCAGTTCCTCCTCCAGTGTCCAGGCTGAATGCAGTAGTGACACTCACATTTAGTCACACCTTAGGCAATGCCACCAACAGGCTTAAGGACAGGTTCCTTGGACTTGGCAACTGACTTGCCTTTTCCCTTGGAGGATGAGGCAAACCTTTTGTCCTTTCCTTTCTGAACAATCATAATGGCCTTGCCCTTACCCTTTTTGGTGCATTGTTTAGCTGTCCTCAACATACTGAATAAATCTGGCAGTGGTTTCACGATCTCGTTCATGTCATAGTTCATGATGAAATGTCCATAACTCTCAGGCAACGATTGTATCACGAGATCAGTGGCCAACTCTTGGCCGACCGGAAACCCTAGTCGTTCGAGATTCTCCAAGTACCCGATCATACGGAGTACGTGAGGTCCCACAGGGTTTCCTTCAGCCAGATGACATTTGAACAATGCCTTAGAAACTTCATACCTCTCAACCCTTGCGTGCTCTTGGAAGAGCTGCTTCAATGGTTCGATCATATCGACAACATTCATGTTCTCATGTTGCTTCTGAAGCTCAGAGGTCATGGTACATAGCATAAGGCAGGCCGCATCATTAGAGTCATCAACATGCTTCTGATACGCCTTTAGGGCTGCAGGAGTATTGTTCTCTGGACCTGCTGGAACTTGCTCCTCTATTGCGTACATTTTATTCTCTTGCTTGAGAACTATTCTCAAGTTTCTGTACCAATCAAGGAAGTTGATTCCAGAGAGCTTGTCCTTCTCAAGGACAAATCGTAGGGAATGTTGTGAAATCGATGAGTTGTTTGCCATTTGGAATTCTATAAAAGGAAAATACGCAAGTTTGACTATTTGTGAACTTTTGACTATATTCAGTAATGGCTAGTTTATCAAATATAGCTGTCACTATTTTTTTTACGGATTAATAACCCTCAAGATATTAATGCGGAAAATATCCTTACATTTTGTAGTGGGCCAAGATTCATGTTTCATCTCCTTTTGAGCTTGCTTTGGCAAGTCACCCAAAATTTGACTACTTTAGGTAGGAACAATTCCAATTGCATCTCATGCAAATCTTGGTTCAATTGGGCAAATAACTCCTTATTTATCCATCCGCATATATAATCCCAATTAATTACCTCTAGGTTTTAATCATATTAATAACCCAGTTGTGTCCAAGCTCTTATTTAAACAATTGCACATTACTTTCTTGTGCCATCGCATTACATCATTATGAACCAAGTCGCCTTGCTTTGGCATGCACGAGCTTGATATATTATGATGACAATGAGTGTTTAAATAACGAGAAGGCAAATCACAATATTTGAATTATGAGGGATTTTAAAATTCAATTTTAATTATTTTTGTTGATCCCTATCAACTGATCTATCTATTTTGAGTTTGGGCACAACTCCAAATAGTAGATCCGGGCTGTCAAATTATCTTATTATCCTAATTGCATGCATCATCCATACACCAATCACAAAACAATAAGACAATGAAATAAACAACCACAAAATAAATAAAACGTGATATGGATATGGCCTTTTCTAGATTAAGATATTGCCAAGCCAATGGGAATATCTATGAACCCTAAAAGCAAATACATCTTCATGCGTCTTAATCTTTTGGTCCATCCTCCATAGTCATGTGGAATGCTCCATGTTCCATATTTTGTGGCTTCCTTTGGCTTTGGGATTTTCTTCAATCTTGGCTAACAATCTATTCTATCTAGCACTAGCTAATAACTATACTAAATAACATAAATCTCACAAGTTGAGAAATAAAATGGCTTGCGGGCCATAAAATCCTAATTAATTATTACATTAAATTGATCAGCTCGCAGGCCGTAAACCAAAACACAAATTTAAACAATCACATCAAACTACATCTTAAGGTCATATCCAACCACCATGCAATTTGCACATAAACAGTTAAAATCCAATTTTAACGCACTTGGTTAATTTTTAATTGATTTTAGGTTTTCTATGGTTAAAACGGTCCAACGGCCCACCATCTTATGGCCGAACCCTATTGGAGCCGCCCCGGGCCAGGCCTAGGCCGGTTGGCCCAACCTGAAGGGTTGGCCGATCGCCTAGGCCTTCATCCTAGGTGACTTGGGCGGCAAGGAAGGAGGAGGGGCGGTCCTAGGGCCGAACCTCCTTAGTTGTTTCCAAAACAACTCCTTCCTTGTTCCCCAAGTCCAAAAAGTTTCCAAATTTGAAACTAGTTTTCAAATTGGTGCCCAAACCCTAGATCTAAGATCCTAAAATTTCTCAAACTCACTAATTCATGCATCCAATGCAAAAATTAGGTCTTATTTTGTTTGATTATTGACAAATTGCATCATATGCTTGATTTGTCCGTTTTACGCGATAAACTATAAATTTAAAGTGTAAAACTATCAAAATGTAACACATAAACCATGTCTATGTTCTAGGACCTGTGGCGCTCATACCACTGTAGCGTTTTGATCATGGATACGCATCGGAAAAATAAATTATTCATTCAATACCCTCCAAGGATCACAGGAAGAGAATCATAACAATGGTAAAGGAAGATCATGTTACACACCTTAGGGTTTTTCCTGTGATGACTTGTAACGTGAATCGTGTCACGCCTCTACGGTTGATCCACGCCTAGAGTTGAGATCTAGATCTTCCTTATCCTTTTGTGCTAGCTTGGACCAGAGGAAGAGGAAGAAGAAATCACGCAACACGAGGCAACAAGGGAAGCGCACAGCTTCCATGTGGCCGACGGGTAGGGGCGGTCGACTAGGGGGCGGTCGGCCTCTCAAGTTTGGCTTGCTCTCTCCTATGTTCTCTCGCACTCACTTATGTTATGAGCATTATTTGGGTGGGAAGGAAGCTAGTAGCATCCTTTATATAGTCTAACAACTCCTTGTTGACTACCTAAAGGCCATTCCTAATCCAACATGAATTCGGATTAGTCCCTTCCTTGCATATTAGTCCTACTAAGTTTGCAAGATGTTGCACAGTGATCCTTATAATTAATTAATCATATTAATTAATTCCCAAATCTTGTTCAACTCTATCTGGCGTGTAACCCCATTGGTTCTATCTAGTTTGTAGCAACAATTTGCTAATATGGAGCAGTCTCTAGCAAGACATCCATTCTAGCCAACTAATAGAATAGTCATCCGACAAACCTTGTGCAAGTAATTGTCGCTTCCCGTTATCTCTATATTGGAGGGACAAATTCTATCTACGTCTACTACGATTTCTATGCTTGATTCTTATTGTATCCAGTGCACGCCTCTATAACTACCCTGTTACGTTGTTGCGTTTGACGCTACCAAAATCACAATAATCCACAACTAGACAATAGTGACTTCAAGTCTACGGATTTCTTCTTCCTTTGGCTTTGATCACAACTAGCCGTGGGCTTCCCTTGTTTCTCCGTGTTGCGTGATTTCTTCTTCCTCTTCCTACGGTCCAAGCTAGCAAAAAGGAGAAGGAAGATCCAGATCTCAAATCTAGGCGTGGATCAACCGTAGAGACGTGACACAATTCACGTTACAAGTCATCACAGGAGAAACAGTAAGGTGTGTAACATGATTCTTCCTTTACCATCGTTATGATTCTCTTCATGTGATCCTTGGAGGGTATTCAATGGATAATTTATCTTTCTCCTGCGTATCCATGATCAAAACCCTACAGTTTTGATGAAGCATTCAAAGATTTTGACTTCATCAAGAACGAAATGAGTCTTGTGTCTACAAGAAGGTTAGTGGGAGCTCTGCTGCTTTTCTGGTTTTGTATGTGGATGACATACTACAAATTGGAAACAACATTCTCATGCTGCAATCTGTGAAATATTGGCTAGAAAAGTGTTTCTCAATGAAGGACTTAAGGGAAGCAGCTTATATACTTGGTATCAAGATCTATAGGGATATATCGATGAAGCTGCTAGGCCTAAGTCAAATTACATATATAGACAAGGAGTTGAATCGGTTCAACATGAAGGATTACAAGAGGCGTTCTTGCCCATGTCGCATGGAGTTAGTCTTTTGAAGAGTGATTGTCCTTCCAATGAGATTGAGAAGGAACGCATGAGTAGGATACCCTATGCCTCGGCCATAGGATCCATCATGGACGCCATGTAATGTACTAGCCCAGATCTGTCATACGCGTTGAGCATGACAAGTAGATATCGGTCCAATCCGGATGAAAGTCAATGGATAGCTGTTAAGAACATCCTAAAATACTTGAGAAGATCTAAGGATGCGTTATTGACCTATGGAGGGTGGAAGAGATGCAGTAAGGGGTTACAAGGATGCAAGCTTCCAAACCGACAAAGATGATTTCAGATCACAATCGGGATTCGTTTATTGCCTGAATGGAGGAGATGTGAGATTGAAGATTTCCAAGAAAGAGACGGTTGCTGATTCTACAACTGAGGTTGATTACATTGTTGCGAGTGGCGCAGCAAAGGAAGCTGTTTGGATAAGGAAGTTCATCACTGAGCTTGGTGTGGTTCTGACACGATTTCTTACGTGTATACGCAAGTGCACGGTCGAAGTAATAAAGATGAGTATTAAGCTCAGGTTGTCGAACCCACAGGGACAGATAGTAGGTTTATTGTTAATTAGAGATTAAATCTAAAGAGTGTAATTGAAATAACAGTAAGAAAGTTGTTGATTTGAGAAGTTGTCACCCCCAGCCAAGTGACTGTATTAAACTAACTAGAATACTATATTTTTTAGTATTTTCCGAATTAAACAAGGTTTGATTAAATAATAAGAAAGACTAGGCGTTCTATGGATCCCCTAGGGCAGTAGACAATTCCGGATATTGCTTTGAAACATGTAATATTGAATATGCTCTTGATCACGTTTAACTACTTACAATCTCCTCTTTGTCTCATGTAAGCCTATGCTAAGTTCAATAGTCGTCATCTGTCGATCCATAAACTACATCACCTAACAAGCACAAAGAATAATCCTACGTTTTGATCCAAATCCTAACATTTCACCTTTCGGTCCATCATGATACGGGGTTGCTAGCAATCCTAGATTCATAAGCTAATCAATCTTCACCTCTCAGTCCATCGATCTTTCACCAAGTAGATACCCTAGTTCATGACGCTAAGGTAGCATAAAATTAAGAACAAGATTACTAGAAGAAGCAAATTCACTATTACTTTAAGCTAAGATAACACGATATGTATTGAAACATCTCATATGATCATTCATATCCTACCAAGCACGTATCAATAGTGCAATTTCAACAATCCATCAAACGAGATAAACTCAATCCATCACATGAATCCATAAGCACGAATCAATCTACATATTCGGAAAACTTGTCTAACAAATCCCTAGGCTCTCCATAGATCCTAGCAAATAAAACTACTCAAAAAATCTGAAAATAGAAGCTAACAAGTTCATGGTATTGAGAAAAGATAGAAGAGATAGAAGGGATAGTCAAACTTGTGAGGAAAATCGCGTTCCGGCGACTCCGGCGTTGTTCTCCATGATCCTCGTCTCTCCTAGCCTTCCTCCCTCTTCCCTTGCAGCCTCCCGTCTGTTCTTAGGTCTAAGAATGCGTTCCCCAAAGCCTGGGCACGCTTTTTAATGAAATATGGCCGAAATTGCACTTCAGCCACTCCAGTTTGTAATTCCCGGACAGAATTATTTGCTGATCTTGCGCGGGCTGTATCTCCCTCATACAAACTCTTCTTCGGGCCTACCATATATCGTTGGAAAGCTACGGATGTCTACTTTCCAATGCCGCAGGCCTTGCTCCAAAATTCTTTGTATATTTTCCTGGGAATCGAAAAGAGTGCAGGATGGTCCTGTGTGACTTTTCCAACTTTGCTTCGTTTGTGCGTCTCCTTTTCTCCTATTCATCTAGCTCCATTCCAACCATATCCAAGCATATCATAAGCTCCAATGCACCTATTTTACCTGAGATACACGACACTAAACAACCCGTGCAATTATCATCGCAAATATGAGAGAAAACATGCACAAATAAGCTAGAAACACAACTTCTCACTCTTAGGCTTATAAATCGTCAAATTCACATATTTGTGCAAATATAACATATAAATCATGTGAAATAAGCCTAATACAAGTAACATGGAAGTATAATAATATCTCCTAAAAGAGAGTTATCAAATACCCCCACACTTAACTTTTGCGCGTCCCGAGCAATCCAATCAAAATCCAATAAAAAATCCGACCACAATCCAACCAAAAACATCCTCCAATGAGACAACATCCCCACAAGTGATACAATAGGAACAAAGCATGAGTTGAAACTAGATTCGACAACGAGAATCTCCCCTAGTTAATATAGAAAGCCTAACTTTACTAAGTACAAGAGTACGCTACCTCTTCGCGTGTGCCACGAAATAAGAGACTACGCTAGGCAAAGCCACATCCAAGTCCGAGCTCCTAATCCGCTAATGGTTTTCACATGATGAGGCTTTGGGACATAAAGATAATCTCGTCGAAATAAAGTCCTAAGCGTCACATTCTCACATAAAATCCCACATCTCACACACCCTCACCACAATGATAGAAACCGAAACCCGAAGCTCACCACCTCCGGCCCTCAATTCCCTCAAACCCCGGTACAATAGTGATCTTCGTGGCCATCGTCGTTCGTCGTGCATGAAACGTGAACCATCGTCGTCAAAGTAGCTCCACCACTCATGTCAATTCAATTCCAACTCAAACTTTATTTCATCTCTCCTTTTTCTTTTTCTCTCTTTTTTTTTCTTTTGTTTTGTTTTTTTTTCACAATTCTCTCAAAATACCATCAAAATCCAACAATAATATCCGAGTGGTCTTCAAATAACAATCAAATATGCTAGGAGAAGGAAACACGTAAATCGATGAATGAATATCACATAAAAATATCATCTCCTCCTAACTCAATCAAAGTCCATGTCAAGTCCAAGCCGAAAAATCAATGAAATACATGTGTGGGAGTGGAGTCGTCGCAAGTTCACACTCAATGTCGGAGTCAAAAGTCGACACCCCCACACTCGAATGTAACCATATCCCATCTCAAGTAGTCCCGAAGATGAACGTATCTCGTGCCTAATCCAACCGATCCTCCTACACCAAAGTAATCAAAGCCGGTACCTAGCACGATCCACCAATTCAAGTTCACCCAACCCAATTCTGTGCGTATTAGATTCACGCACTCACGGCTCTCCAAAACTGTGTCCATGATGTAGTGGCATGGAACACCGCCACACCGAAGTGCGCAAACCTACTCACTCACCCTCGCATCGCCTCGTAGATAATCAATGAAGTGCAGGCGAGATGTAAAACTCAACGAATTGTATAATCACTCCCTCATCGAACCCCCTCAACTACACAACCCCCTCGTGACGCACTAAAGTGGTGATTCTAATCAATTTGTGATGAAGGCCAAGAATCGTCACCCTAGGTCCGAAGGCTAGCAAAGAAATCAAGGTTCAAATTGGGGCGTCTAATGGTCCTACAAGGTGAGTTCTAAAAGCAGTGAGTGCTCTAATACACGTCCTCGCACAGCTGTTTCGTGTGCCACTACGAGGCGGGTTGGCTACTACGTACGACGTACACATGGATGTTCGGCTTGCTTAGCTCACACCTAGCTCAGCTCTTGTAAGAAAATAGGAACACACTTTGGCTTTGAAAATCACGTGAGTGTTAGAAATAGGTAGGCACTCCCGTAAAGAAAGTCTCTCTATACCTACTAGGGGGACTCACGTCATCACTCTCGGTCGCAAATCATGCTCTACGCCTAAAATCCTCACACTTCGCGATTTATCAAATTTTAGCCTCTTTTGATTGCCCTTTTCTCAAAATTTTCCCTTTTTATTTATTTATTATTTTTTTTTTATGGATTTTTCAATTTTTTTATTTTTTTTTTTTTTGATTTTTTCCATATAGTTCCTACACTACATGCAAGCCGACACGAACGAAACTACACAAAACATTCAATAGGGTAGGTAGACTCAAATAAGAAAACGTGCATTATTAAACACAAACACAAACAAGTATATACACGACTAACACAACACAATATGACATACTATCACAATATCACGACACGGACTACATAATTAGACACAATACGACACGAACAACTATATGCAGACATGGCGATGCAGACACTGACTGGCTAGCAAATAGCTAAAAATCCCCCCACACTTGAGTGCTTCGTTGTCCTCAACGAATTTAGAGATCAACCAAGAAGACTCGGCATTCAAATGAAAGCGGCGGTGATTCTACTCGGAGTCAAAGTCACGGCACAAGAAGGTAGTTCAACAAATTTAGAGCTAAAACGAACTATGTGCACGTGACAAGTTGTGTGTACCGAAATTAAGCAAAGTATTCCATAGAATTCTAACAGCAAATCCCAGCGGCGACTAAGCACCGTGACCAGATTGTCAAATAAAATCATAGAGCAAGTACGATGTGCCTAAACGGTAAGTAAAGAGATAGAAAAGAGTACTCACAACCGACACAAGGTCGGGGACGAATCCGATAGCAGCTGACTGAGATAGCAAGAACAATCCCCAAGCAAACATCGTGCGCATCAATGCTAACTCCCATGACGATCGAGTGTGTGAAACACACCGGGGTCGACTGATTCGTTGCCGCTGACGAAAAGAGAAACGAAGAATCCCCGAGCTCGTATCGCGTACGACAATACTAGCTCCCGTAACGGTCGAGTGCGCAGTAGCACACCGGGGTCGATGTCTCCGTCAAACTCTTCATCCAGTTTCCAACTCTGGCTAATCCATATCAGCCACTGCATAATTATCGTCTTGCTTAATCCTCTCTCAGTCAATTTTCTTCTTATCAAAACAAACTTTGTTCTTTCTTTTTCTCAATTCTGACCCCCAAAACATAATCCAGTCAACAAGTCACTAAACGATGTTAACTCTTAACACCGAACACCCATGTTGTTAGGATAGGTAAAAGCCCTTTCTCCTTTATTTTTCTAACAACCCAGCTGCTGCACTTTCTTTTCTTTTTTTTTTTTTTTTTTTTTTTTGAGTCCTGAAATCATGTTGTTGAGGGTCAGACCTCCAATTGACGAAGTCCGAGAGATGGATGATGGTGGTGGTGACTGGGTTTCGAATTGGACGGCACAGAAACGTCGGATGGATGTCTCGGTTTCAGGGGGGTTGTTGGTTGTTCGGGTTTGGTTTCGACTTGGGCTGCGGAGAAGGGTCCGAAAGATGTCTGGGTTGTTCGACGGAGAATAATGATTGGGATGGTGGTGATTGTAGGTTCTGGGCAGTGGTGTTTTCTGATCGGGGACAGGGGAATTAGAGAGAGGCGGCAGAGGGGTCGGTGGTTTTGGCTGGGGATCGTTTCACCGGTGGTTGCGGAGAGAAGCGGTGGCGGCGGCTGGGTTTCTGGTCGGACGGTGCGAGAGAGAGACCGATTGGGAATGGCGTTGTGGGTTTGTGTTGGACAACAGAGAAGGGTCGATGAATTTCTGGGTTTTGGGCTAGGATGGTCGTCGGCTATGGTGGGTCGGCTGGGTGCAGGGCGGTGATTGAAGGCAGAGAGATGGGCGGTTGATTACGGTTGTGGCTGGAGTTCAGATTGGTTCTCGATTGGTCTGTGTTTGTGGTCGTCTAGAACAGCGGTGGTGGCGAGGTTTTGAGTTGTTAATGGAGGTGAGCAAGGAGATAGTGGTGATGGTGGTAGGTTGGGCTTGGGCTAGGGTTAACGGCGGTGGCGGGCTGGGTTTCTGCGCCAGATCCATGGAGGAGGCTGCAATCTCTTCCAATTCTGTTCTTCAGAGAGTTCTTTCTTTGCAACGCAGCAACCAGAAGAGAAGCTGCAAGGGGTTCTCACTGTTGCAACTCCATGTTGCAACATAAGGGGTGCTGAGTGACTTTTACTAAACTTCTGAAAACTGCAACAACCTCCCCAGTGCTAAGAAACATCGCACACGAACACTTTCAGAAGTATTATCAAACTGCACAGAACACCCCTGCTGCTTGAAAATAAGCTTTTCTCGCCACTTCTTCTTTTTCCACCATTTTTTCTCTTCCAATTTCTTCTCAATTGAGCAAAAAAAACCGCTCACAGGGATCACATATCTGACCAACGATGAACCCGTGTTGCACAAGTGAAAGTTCGCCGGACTTTTTCTTCTTCTTCCAATTCATGAGCATCAATATCATAATGATTTCAATAACAACTTCAAATCTCTCATGCCGTGAAACAAATTTGATGTCCTCTTTGCCCGCTTCCTCAATTTGCAATATCGTCATTGAAGGCTCAAGCACCAACTCATAAATTATGAACGATTGTGTATCTTCATCTTCTTCATATGAAATAACCGAATCATCTACAAAGTAAATATCGGCGTCTTGCTCATCTCCGTTGAGCCCACACGTGAGAGGATCCATCAAATCCGTAATCGGAGAGTCAAGCTCGTCAAAATTGATTCCATGAATGAGACTTTCAATCTCATTAAAAAACGCATCATGCTTCTTCCTCATATCCGACTCAAGCCATGAATCGATATCCGGGCATGTTGGGATACATAATGGCTCATCATCCTCTTTTTTGAGAGTTGGGAAGGTTGGAGCATCTTCTGTATTTGAATAGAGACCAAGTTGCGCATCTACATGTGTCGTCTCTATTCCCATTCTTGTTTCTCGTTGTCGCCATTCTTCCACATTAGGAATCATCTCCTCAAGCATCCAACCAAGAAAGAACATTAAGCTCGTAGGAGGAGTTGGGTCATTTGGCTGAAAGATATAGCGTTGTATCTCCATGGAAACCCTCTCTCTAGTGCCATCCACATGGCCCTCCTTCACGATTTTCCAACCCGCAAGGTTGCATACTTCAATTATGCTCGCAAAACGATGATCTTTCTCATCCCCCATGCTTATAGATAACCTGCACACCAAAGATCTCAAGCAATACCGTGAGGTGATAAGAATAGATAATAAAAAATAAATAAATAAAATAAACTCCCTAAACTAATTTCTAATTAACTATAAACAACTGTCCCCGGCAACGGCGCCAAAAACTTGACACGATTTCTTACGTGTATACGCAAGTGCACGGTCGAAGTAATAAAGATGAGTATTAAGCTCAGGTTTTCGAACCCACAGGGACAGATAATAGGTTTATTGTTAATTAGAGATTAAATCTAAAGAGTGTAATTGAAATAACAGTAAGAAAGTTGTTGATTTGAGAAGTTGTCACCCCCAGTCAAGTGACTGTATTAAACTAACTAGAATACTATATTTTTTTGTATTTTCCGAATTAAACAAGGTTTGATTAAATAAGAAGAAAGACTAGGCGTTCTATGGATCACCTAGGGCAGTAGACAATTCCGGATATTGCTTTGAAACATGTAATATTTAATATGCTCTTGATCACGTTTAATTACTTACAATCTCCTCTCAGTCTCATGTAAGCCTATGCTAAGTTCAATAGTCGTCATCTGTCGATCCATAAACTACATCACCTAACAAGCACAAAGAATAATCCTACGTTTTGATCCAAATCCTAACATTTCACATTTCGGTCCATCATGATACGGGGTTGCTAGCAATCCTAGATTCATAAGCTAATCAATCTTCACCTCTCAGTCCATCGATCTTTCACCAAGTAGATACCCTAGTTCATGACGCTAAGGTAGCATAAAATTAAGAACAAGATTACTAGAAGAAGCAAATTCACTATTAATTTAAGCTAAGATAACACTATATGTATTGAAACATCTCATATGATCATTCATATCCTACGAAGCATGTATCAATAGTGCAAGTTCAACAATCCATCAAACGAGATAAAATCAATCCATCACATGAATCCATAAGCACGAATCAATCCACATATCCGGAAAACTTGTCTAACAAAGCCCTAGGCTCTCCATAGAGCCTAGAAAATAAAACTACTCAAACAATCTGAAAATAGAAGCTAACAAGTTCATGGTATTGAGAAAAGATAGAAGAGATAGAAGGGATAGTCAAACTTGTGACGAAAATCGCGTTCCGGCGACTCCGGCGTTGTTCTCCATGATCCTCGATCTCTCCTAGCCTTCCTCCCTCTTTCCTAGCAGCCTCCCGTCTGTTCTTAGGTCTAAGAATGCGTTCCCCAAGGCCTGGGCACGCTTTTTAATGAAATATGGCCGAAATTGCACTTCAGCCCCTCCAGTTTGTAATTCCCGGACAGAATTATTTACTGATCTTGCGCGGGCTGTATCTCCCTCATACGAAATCGTCTTCGGGCCTACCATATATCATTGGAAAGCTACGGATGTCTAATTTCCAATGCCGCAGGCCTTGCTCGAAAATTATTTGTAGATTTTCTTGGGAATCGAAAAGAGTGCAGGCTGGTCCTGTGTGACTTTTCCAACTTTGCTTCGTTTGTGCGTCTCCTTTTCTCCTATTCATCTAGCTCCATTCCAAGCATATCCAAGCATATCATAAGCTCCAATGAACCTATTTTACCTGAGATACACGACACTAAAAAACCCATGCAATTATCATCGCAAATATGAGAGAAAACATGCACAAATAAGCTAGAAACACAACTTCTCACTCTTAGGCTTATAAATCGTCAAATTCACATATTTGTGCAAATATAACATATAAATCATGTGAAATAAGCCTAATACAAGTAACATGGAAGTATAATAATATCTCCTAAAAGAGAGTTATCAGGTTCCTAGCATTGTGGATCCAAAAGAGTTGTATTGTGACAACACTGGGGCGATCGCCCAATCAAAGGAACCCAGATCACACCAAATCCAAACACGTACTCAGGAAATTTCATCTTATTCGAGATATCATCGATAGATGAGATGTGAAGATATGCAAGATTCCTACAGATGAGAATCTATCAGATTCTCTTACAAATCCGCTTGTTCAGCGCAAGCATGAAGGGCACAATATGTCTATGGGCATACGGGATGGACTATATTGGCTCTAGTGCAAGTGGGAGACTGTTGGAATAGATGCCCTAGAGGCAATCTTTTTAGTACGAAAAATGTTTGTGGCTAGAAACATTCATTGTATTATTTATGGAGATATTTAATATAATGAAGTCTTTAGATTGCAAATATGCTGTTTATCTTAAATATCCCTAGTCAATTATATTGATTAACAGGACGATCAACTATATTTTAGTATGCGGTTGGATTCCAACACATGTGTATGCATTACGAGTAATAGCATACTGGATTGACCATAAAAAGAAGGCTACATACGGGTTATGTAAAGTCACAAGTGCTGCTCGTAGTGACAACGGTATTGTCATCCTTATAATTGAAGTCACTAGATCCTCTATTTGTGGATTGTTGTATTTTGACATCGTCAAACGCTACACCGTAACTTGGTAGTAATAAAGGTGTTAGTCGGATACAATAAAGAAGCAAGCTTATAGATGGTAGTGACGTAGATAGGATTTCTCCCGCCCACATAATGGGAGTAGATATCCACGGACACTCGAGGAATGGTGCTCATAGAATGTCTGGCCAGACTCAGATAAATCAATATGCAATACTAATGTTATCTGCATGGGTGAGACTACTCCCAGGATCGAGAAACTATGGATTGGATATACGATTGCGACTTTTATGTCTCGTGTCCAATCCGGATATATAGACAAAGGGATGAGATAATACTTGCACAAGGTATGTCGGATGACTATTTCTATTAGTTGGGTGGCATGGATGTCTTGCTAGAGGCCGCTCCATGTTAGTAAATTGTTGTACCAACTAAGTAGAAATTTATGGGGTCACACTCCCTATGGGTTAGACCGGACTAGGGAAGTAATTAATATGATTAATTAATTTTAAGGATCAATACGCAATAGCTTGCAAACTTAGTATGACTAATTTGCAAGTTGGACTAATCCGTGTATAGACAGGATTAGGATAGGGGCTTTTATGCAGTCAACAAAGAGTTGTTGGAATATATAAAGGCACTCCTAGCTTCCTTCCCACATAACTAATGCTCATAACACATTGAGTAGGAGAGAAAAGCAAGGAGAGAGAGCAATCCCAAATAGGGCCGAACCCCCCCCCTTGGGACCGCCCCTAACCGTCGGCCACAAGAGGTGTCGCCCACCTCTTTGCACCGTTTTGCGTGATTTTCTTCTTCTTATTATTTAAATCCTAGCTAGCACAAAGGCTTGAAGGATTCTGTTTCAATCCTAGGAGTGGACTAGCCATAGAGATGTGAACACAATTTCACGTGTGAATTCATCAAAGGAGATCCAAAATGTACTTTGACACTAATCCCTTACTATCGCTATGTTGTCTCTTCCTGTGATCCTTGGAGGACCTTGAACGGATTCATTTATGTGTATTCCGCTGCGTATTCATTATTAAAACCCTACAACGCATGCTTTACTCTTCACCAAGAACTACCCTACGCCAACCTCCTCTCACTCCTATTTCAACACCTTGAAATTCTAGTTGATATGGAAGAGAAAATTGCTACTAGTTTTGGAATGCTTAATGAAAAGTCTTTTCAAAGGATTGGAATTGTGAAAAGAAGTGAGGGGGCATGGAAGCTCTACTCTGGATTGTCTATTGAAGAGTTGCAGGCTAAAAAGTTCCCAAATCCTAAATCCTTGATCTCTCCATCAACCCTACCCTCTCAATCTCAGGAACATTCCCTAGTTATTCAAAGGCTAGACTTCATTGAGAATGAAGTGGATGAATTGCAGAACGGTCAGTATGAGTTGGGTACTTATTTCAGAAAGATGAAGTATATGCTTGAAAGTTTCTTCGAAAGTAACGACTTGATCCATGCGGAAGAAGAAGTTCCACTAGCTCCTGAAGGGTCAAAGAAGGCAGGATCTACAGCTGATATGTCTGATGAACACAGTAGAGAGGATGAAGCTCCAGGTAATAGGGTACTGGGATACAGGTAGCTGGAGATAAATACAGGGGTAAAGACTACTGAGGTTGAGGAACAGGAGGAAGAAGACAGTGTGGACTCTGGGTTGCTACTCAAAGACTTGAAGTAGAAGAGAAAGAAAGAAAATTTTGCAGCCATTGTCAGTTCAGCTGATCTGTTTGAGGGTGATGTTGTGGCTGATGAGCCAGGTGAAGAAGTTGCAACCCAGGTGAAAAAAGGGATCAAGAGGCAGCTGCAGAGCCTAAGGGAAATGAAGACCCAAAACCTTGATTCTAGCCTTTCTTTCTTCTTTTCGAAGCCTTGAAACTCCTTTCAAAGCCTTGAAATCATCATTCCTCTTTCAAACATTTTTTTTCAGTACTTAAGTTTTCAAAAATATTTGATCCAACATTTTCTCACTTTTTTGATGAAAGTAATAAAGGGGGAGAAATTTAGGGGGATACTTCAGCTTTTATCTGGTTTGGATATGGGTGGGTAGTTGGTTTGTTGAAGTGCTTAGTACTTAGTTTTTTTATTGGTTACTTGGTTTGATTTTGATTCAGTTTGGTTTAGTTTTTTTAACTGTTAGTAATGATATTTGGTTTTGATCTTATATAACTGTTTCTGCTATGCCACTAATGTCTATCTTTTGCAGAGAAACAGTTCAGACAGAATAAGTGGGTTTGTCTTTCATCAATCGGGAGATTGTAAGTTCACAATTTGTTTCAAAGGCTTGAAACTAGTTTCAAGGCCTTGAAACTGAAGAGCATGAACTGAGGGGGAGTTATTACAATTATGCTTCTCTAAACCCCTGAACTTGATCATACTGTATTAGATGATGAAAGAGATATTAGTTATGTGATTTAACATTCCTTGATCTCATTATTTGCCTAATTTATTTTGTAGAAACTATTAACTAATTATGCGTATGCAGGTTTAGTTAGTTTCCTTATTTGCAGAGAGGCATAAGTGGCAATAAATGTCTGCAGATTTAGTGCTATTGTAAGGGAAGGTTGTCTGGATATTCCTTAATCTTGTTCATGAAAGTTCATATCAAAATGAAGTCAGAAAAGCAATCAACTAGCCGTTGGAATCAAGCTGTTGAGAGTCAAAGATATGCTGCATATTTTTAGGAATTCCTGTTTGCAGATTTCTATATATTCTGCAATTTAAATCAGTAGGATAACAACTACAACTAGACTACTTAGAGTGATTACGAAGCACAGAGTTCTAAAGGATTGACAAACATCACTGAGGAAGATAAAATCATCCAATCCTAGTTCCAGAAGAAAACTTCAAGCTGAACTGCTTCACTTTGCTACAGTGTTCTTCATCTGAAATTATTTGTATATCATCTTCTTATATTTCTTATCACATGATCTCGCTGTGTTGTTCAAGAGGAACAACAAGAGATTCCTATTGACTAAGTTAGTTGGAGCAGGTACTAGATAGGTTAGAGAGAACCACAAGTCATAACAAGAGTAAGGAAATTCTCTTGGCTAGAGATGTAGGGCTTATATTTTGATTAATAAGAAGTTTATGGAATCCTAGAGGGATTAGGTCCCTCAGACTGAGAGTAGGTCACTTGGGACCAAACTTCGTGACAAATCATAGTGTTCCTTGCCTTTACATTTCAGTTCTTTACTTGTCTTGTTAACTGCTTCAAAACAAACTTTTGTTCAATGCCTTGAAAGGCTTTTCAAGGCCTTGAAATTCCTCTAGCTCTTCACACTTTGTTTTAAAACCACACTTTTGTCAAAATTTTCCATACTCTATTCAACCCCCACCCCCACCCCTTCTAGAGTATTTGATCATGTATTTGCATACCTTCATACAACTTTCAATATTGATAAGGTGGGAGAGAAAGAACGATATGGGGATAAAAGATAATGATTAATTCAAGGAGATCAATGGATAATTAATATGGAGGGGGAATGATGACATTAAAATATAGAGCAAATACCAATGTCGAAAGGGTTGGGCGGGTCAAGAGACCCATCGGGCTTGAGGAGGGTCTCACATCAAAATGATTCATGCATCGACGGGTTAGGTTTGTGTCCTGTATATGAGGGTCGAGCCTTTAGCAGGGTCGGGTTTAGACCCGACCTATTAACATGCCTTAGTAATAGGATTGGGAAGGAGAGATGTAATATCATGATTAGGGTTATGAGGTAGAAGCTCTACATAGACTGTATTGAATTCGTGCATTCGTCTCTAATCCATACAAATGGTCGTGACAATGACAGACAAGGTGCATATTTGAGAATAGAGGTTGCATGAATTCATAGTATCGTAAATGTGCTAGCTTCTGTTAAATGAAAAACAATAAAGGAAGAGTATATTTTGTCTATTTACCAGAAATTAAGAGTAGTTTGTGTAAGTACCCTATTCTAAGTTATTGATATGTTCAAGGGTAAAACACTGCCCTAGCCGAGCCAGTAGCTGATGATCAAATTGAAAATTTGACCAAAGTGGTGAATGACCTGGTCAAGAAGGTTTACTCAAAAAACAAGGTTGTTGCAGCAATAGAAGAACCAGATTTGGATGCAGCTATCGAAGAACTCAGAAGTGAGGATGCCAACTACGTGCAGCAATAGTGGGACCCAAGCTGGTGCAGGCCGGGAACATGAGACCATCCCGGGTTCTGGTACGGGAACCCAAACTCTGCAATCTATGCACCAAGTTTCAGCATAAGCCACAGGTACCTCAGGCACAACAGGCACCATAGGCACCACACGCAAATCAATAAAACAACGAGATGAAAGAATTGCACCCCCACATTACAGGCCACGAATGTCAGTTTTACAAAGTTGGATGCACTTACAGCAGATATGACCACAACAGAAACTGCACTGGGCACTTTGGAAGTGCAAGTGGGGCAGTTGGTGCAGGAACAAGCAGAATGAGCATCAGGGAACTTACCCTCAACCACAATTAACAATTCACGTGCTCAGATCAATGCCATCACCACTCTAAGTGTATTAGCATTACAGTATCCATCGTATCCTAGCCATGCACGTGGAGAAAATTCGAAAAATATCGAACACGATGTTTTTTGCAAGGATGATAATTCAACCGTAAGCCCCCAGCCGAAGGGCTCGGCTGGACAGGATGCTGTATAACATGATGACGAAGCTGAAACGGTGCCTATATTCACAGAGGTATTGTATCCTTTGAAGACACGGAAGAGGGATGATAGTAAGGACTATGCCAGATTTCTTGCGATGTTCAAACAGCTGCAGATTAACATACCCTTTGCTGACGCATTGGCAAAGATGCCCACTTATGCCAAATTCCTCAAGGACACTCTATATGGAAGGAGGCGGATGAGCGATTTCAAGAATATAAATCTAATGGCAGAAGTAAGCAAATGTGTGAAGAATGGGCTAACAAGGAAGAGGAAGGACCCTGGCAGCTTTGTCATCCCGGTGACCCTAGGTATTGCTTACACAGGAAAGGCTCTGTGTGACCTAGGGGCCAGTATCAATATGATGCCCTTATTGATTTTCAAAAGTTTGAAATTCGGTGAACAGGCCCACCAGAAACATGCTTCAGATGGCCGACTTTTCCGTAAAACAAGCATATGGATTATTGAAGATATTCCGGTGAAAGTCGAAGAGTTGATTTTTCTGGAAGATTTTGTAATTCTGGACATGGAGGAAGGAGATGTACCACTCATTCTGGGCAGACCGTTTCTGGCCACTAGAGAAGCCATGATAAACTGCAAAAGCGGAGAACTAACCATGCAGATTAATGTGGACACGATGAAATTCAACGTCTTAAAATCTCTCCAGCTTCCAAATTATTACGAACATGAAGACTGCTTCGCTATGGAGGTAGTTGATGGTGGCCTTAAACGAGGAGTTGGACGAGCTATGGGCAGAAATTAACAGGATCGACAAAGAGGAAGAGGAGAGGTTTAATAGGGAGCATGCCATGCAAGCTAAATAGAGGACCACTTTACATCTGGACGAAGAAGGTTGGCCGAAATTAGTCATGGTCTTATCATTCAAAGAGCCACCAACTCTGGAGCTAAAACCGCTCCCAATCAATCACAGTCCAGGAGGGGATAAGAGAAAAATGGCGCCTCTTGAATTGGAGGAATCCCACAAGACGACATTCGAGAGCACCAAGATATACAAAGAGAAGACAAAGGAGTGGCAAGATCAGAGATCCTTGCCAATGCAACTTCAAGCAGGGCATATAGTACTTCTCTATGATTCTCGGAAGAAGTTTTCTCAGGAAAAGTTGAGATCCAGAGGGTCAGGACCATTCATCATCAAAGAGATATTGACATGGGATTAAGTTGATTGGAAAATCCGCATGAAAATTCAACTTTTAGGGTGAACGAAAACCAGGCCAAGCCATATATGGAACCAGAAGCAGTTGTCAAGGTACACTGTTTTAGCAATCCTTCAGCAACCATGAGGTAACTCGGTCGGGCCATCAACCTTAAATTACAAGCGCTTGTTGGGAGAAAACCCAACCTAGGAATATATTAATTTATTTGTTTGTGATGAATTAAAGAGAGGCGAGATGAGTGTATCAATGTTTATTGAGAATGTGGCGATCAAAGACATAAAAATTGTGCAAAAAAAGTTTATGTTTGCGTAGCTACGCAGAAATCAGCTTAGCTACGTAGGTAGCAACGTAGCCAGAGAGGAAAAGTGGAGTAGAAAACTTGTTGTCCACATCTCAACGCAGCAACCACGCAGCAGACACACGGTCATTAAGCAGAAAAGTCAGATTTTCAGAATCTTGAAGAATCGACCCCGGTGTGCGCAGTACTTCTCTGCTAGAATCTGTAGAAAAGTCAGCACCCGTGATACTTGCTACGAATGCGCAGGTCCAAAATCTCTTCATTCTCTCTACTGTCAGTTTTTAGACTTAGTTTCTGCGCATTTTTTTATATCTGTGCTACCAGCTGGTCAGAATAAGCTGAGTCGAGTCAGCAGCTAGTGACCCGGCCCCACAGCATTCTGACACCCTGTCCAGTACTCAGTCTCATCGGTCGTCAAGCTCTTGTTCTTGCCGAAGTGCTAGTGCGTAGACCGGTACCAGCAGTATTTCCACTAGCACTATATCCGGGACCATGGAATCGGTTTCAGACCCGACTTTTGTGCCAGATAGATATGTGCACATGAGGGCATGCTACGTCTTAGTGTGGGGGTGGTTTTCGCGTCTGCATTAAACTTGCATGTTTTTCAGCTTTATTTTCAGTTCTATTTTTATTTTTGAGTCTACAAGTTTTCTTTATTTTGAGTCAACTCATCACTTTTTTGACCTTGCATTGTAGATACCTATTGCAAAAAATAGAAAATTTCAAAAAAAAAATCCTAAAAATTAAAAAATTGGAAAATTTGGAGAAAGGGCAATTGAGATAACAAAAGCTGGGGAGAGATTAATGATAGTCTTTTGAGAGGAAAGAAAAATGGCACCGAGATGTAGTATATTGGGCTTCTGTACAGTTTGGTTAGAGCCAATGCGTCTCAGAATCATCGAGTAGTTATCTCCTGAGCTAAAATCCTACTAGTTGTTATAGCACCATCACTTAGGTTGTCGACAACTCGCCTACGAGCGCCATCATGGTCACCATATCTTTTGGTAGAGTGACTGGCTCGTAACGGACCCACTGTCTTGTTTCATAACCCAAGGTCCAACTAGTTAGCCTGTTTGAATCCGTTTACCCCCCTTTTATTCATAGCCACTATATCCTAGGAAGCCTTCTTTGTGAATTTCTTCACTTGTTAGTTTCCTACGCGTTATGACAGAGGGAGTGAGTTAGGGAGGGTTTCTATGGGTGAGAGCTTCATTACAGATCCTTTTTGGACAGTTTGACATATGCACAATTTTCGAGGGTTGGACAAGGTGAGTTAGAGGCGACTGCCCTGATTTACGGAGGTGATTAACTACATTACATAGTGATCACAGGTGGAGAAGTCGCGTGCGAGGCATCTTTCCGCACATAACTAGGTACCGGGGGTTGCGGGGTTAATTGTTGGTCGTGTTGATTTTCTACATCTATGGTGATGAGGAGGTTCGGTAGGACTGAACGTATATCTTTAGACTACATGATTGACGCTTCATGATTAGTGTGGGGGTACTACACATGAGGATATTTTCATACCCCGCGACATTGTAATATTTTTTTACCACTCAGCTTATATCAATTTGTTTATTTACGTCATTTGTATTTATTTATTTTATAAAAAAAAGAAACGAAAAAAAAGAAAAATAAATAGGAAAAAACTATATATTTTCACATTTTTAAGTTATTTATTCATTTAGTTCCAAAGCTGAGTAGGTGAGCACTGTTCTGGATTCGACATCACTTCACATTTGTGGCCGCGAGAAAGGCGAAGACACACCGGGAGCTGGGGAAATTGAGTGAGCAGAAACTTAGGTGTTTCGGTCAGTTTTTCGGGACCTCGGTCACGGGTGTGAGTTGGGAAACAGTGAGAATGTCGTAACAAGTAGGATCATGTCGTACCCTGTTACATATATATATATATATATATATATATCCTACTTGATAGACTTAGGATCGTTGATTCAGAAGTAGCTCGGATGGTCGCTTAACTAGGGATTTGCTCAGGTTGGGTGCGGAAGTAACAGTATGAGGTGTCAACGCTTATTTTCCACTCTTAAATCTGGCCATACTCGTCAATCTCTTGCGGGTTAGTACTTCCTGGAAAGAGGGTGAGGTCTTGATGACACACCGATTTTCTTTTTGGATATTGCCCAATCTCGCCAAAAATTATTTTTTGTTGTATAAATTTTTTAGTCTGTGTATATTGAGTCGTTGTGTATTCTCTCTGAGTCAGTGATTTTGGAGTGATACCGGTGGAAAATGAAATTACAATTCGAGAGATTTCCAACGATAGGTCATAGAGCCAAAAAAGAGTACTGATGAGAGAGGTAAGGCCCTGCAAAGTTGAAGTAGTTGATGTCTGCGTGGCTGTCTGCGCAGCCACACAGTAGCCACGCTGGCGGAGAGCAGAAACGTCATTTTTTGGCCACTGTATGTATGGCTGGCAGTAGCCACGCAGGTTGAGAGTTCAGGGACCAAATTTTGGCTACGTCAGGAAGAATTAGGTTTGTTGTCTGTGTGGCTGGAAGGTAGCCACGTGGCAGCCACGCATGCCGAAAGGAAGAAGAGAGAGGAAAGGAAATAAAATCAAGCTTGAAGACCCTGCCTACTGTAGCCACGCAGGCAGGGGGAGATAGAGACTTTTTGAAGCTGCCTCAAGACCCTGTCTGCGTGTCTGATGACGTGGATTACTAGCGTGTATTACGCAAGTGTACAGTCAAGTATTAGAGTGTGAGTATTTTTAGTACTCGGGTTGTCAATCCCACAGAGACAAGCACGCAACAGGTTTATAATTAACAACTTTATGTAGTTCACTAGGTAACTGGAGGAAAAGTGTGTGATTTGTGGTGTTGCCACCCCCAAACAAGTGGTAGTAGTAAAGACATAAATAATCGTAAATTGAAATTAAGAAGATGTTCTTAATCAATAAATGGAGAAAACTAGGTGTTGACTCAATTACTTCTAAGTGTGTTTTGAGATGTAATTGTTTTGAGTGATGAAAGGCAAAGACAAAGTATTTCTAAGGCTCCAAGGCCTTGAGATACTGATCGGAGCTTCAAAGCCTTGAGAGTAGCTTTATTATACTGTATGCTCTAATAATCTTCTATTGCAGGTTGTATATCTGATGTTTAAGATCAGAGATTTGCTGCAAATATCTATGTTATATATTCTTTATACATATAACACAATTGCAGATATCCTGATCAGAGAGAATCAAAGATTTTTTGTCTTAACATTGAAAGACTGTGAAGCATGTTCAGAGTTTCAAGGCCTTGAGATGTGCCTTAGCAGCTGGCAGTTTTTACTGATTTAATTTGATTCTTTCTTGCAGGGTTTGATCTTTATTATTATGATTGTTTAATGACTTCTAAGAGTCTTAAACTAGTTTATCATGAGTTATATTTTTCAGAAGTTAATCAGATTATTGTTTTATTCACTTGATCCAGTTTTTAGTCAGAAACTGGAAATCCAAACAGACTTAGTGTTGTTATATTTCTGGATTTTGTTGTTGCTGTGTTTTAATGTTGTTGCAGGTTTGTTAAACGTGCAAATGCAATCTCAACAAACTCCAACAGATATCTACTCAAATATGTTTTAATTACAGTTAGAAAGGATGAGGATTTGCAGGAACTGAGATCCTAAAATCTCTCATTCAGTTGCAGAGAGTGGATAAAAGACTGGTTTGAATTATGAAAGAGATAGAAGCTTACAGAGAACTTAGAGAGGTGTGGAAAATTTGTGGAAGACCAGACATGCAAACACACGTACATTCAGGCTTCAATTACAGCTTTTAGAAGATCAATCATTCCAGTTTCCTGAAGAACACATCCAGGCCTTCACAAGCTTATTCCTCTATTGTGTTCTTCTTCTGTTTATGTAATCTGCTTATCTTTTGTATATCTAATACCTCACAAAATCTAGTGGTTGGTTGTTCAAGTGAACAACAAGAGGTTCTTGTTAGCTCAACAGTTAGTAGCTTGTACTAGATAGGTTTGAAACCACAAGCTGTATAGGTGTAAGGAATTCACTTAGGCTTGAAGATCTAGGGCTGTTTCTGTGTGAGTAATAAGAAGTTTTTGCCCAATACTGGTGGGATTAGATCCCTCATGCAGAGATTAGGTCCATTGGGACTGAACTCTGTAAATTTCCTTGTGTTCTTTACTTTACAATTTTGTTATTTTCTGTTGCAAGCAACTCAAATCAAACTAGGGTTTACAAACTGTTTTGAACTGGTGGTAGTTCAAGGCCTTGAAGCTTTCTGTTTTCCTTAGAATGTTTCTGACTAGTTTTCTAAAATAGTTTCTCACACATTCACTTAGTTAAAATTTGTGTTTAGAAAAATGTTTCCATACTCTATTCAACCCCCCCCCCTTCTAGAGTATTTTGGTCCTGTATTTAGTCTACATTAGAAACTTTCAATTGGCATCAGAGCTTGGGTCACTAATATAGATCTAACAATCTTGTGACTATGAGTAATGTAGGAGATGGTGGATTTTCACAAGGAAGGGCAGCAAACAAACCTCCATTGTTCTGTGGTTATAACTTCATGCAATGGAAGGCATTGATGAAGATGTTCATCACAGATCAAGACATGGAACTGTGGTCAAAAGTTCAGAATGGTCCTCATAAGTATTACACTACCATAGATGGAGTTAGATGCATCAAGTTTGAGGAAAATCTCTCAGTTACTGAACTGGAAAAGGTATCAAAAAATTACAAGGCTATGAATCTGTTATACTGTGCTCTTAATGCAGATGAGTTCAACAGAGTGTCAGATTGCAAATGTGCCAAAGAAGTATGAGACAAACTGGTTGTGACATATGAAGGAACAAATCAGGTTAAACAGACCAAGATTAACATACTTCTGAGGCAATATGAGTTGTTCAAGATGAACTCAGATGAGACCATCAAGGAAATGTAAAAAAGATTCACTGATGTGGTGAATAATCTGGAGTCATTGGGAAAGAAGTTTTCAAATTAGGAAAGGGACAGGAGAATACTCAGGAACTTGCCAAAATCCAAGTGGGAGCCAAAGACAACAACTATTGAGAGAGCTCAGGATTTAAGTCTTCTTCAGCTAGATGATCTACAAGGAAAGCTGCTCACTCATTAAATGTCTATGAAAGATGTAGAAGGTGATCTGAGTGAAAACATCAAGAACTTAGCACTCAAGGCTAAAGACAATGAAAAATCTCAAAGCCTTGAGACTGAAGATGAGCATGATGATGAAGAGGCTTTAGCGTTGATCTCCAAGGCCTTGGCCAGGATTCTCAAAAAGAAAAGAAACTTTGGTAACAGAGACTACAACAGAGAGAGATCAAGACCTTCAAGCAGCAAGGACTACAAAGGTAAGTCTTCATCACAGTCACATAAAACTAAATTAATGAATTGTTTTGAATGTGGTGATGCAAATCATTTAGTAAGGTATTGTCCACAAAAGAAGAAGAACATGAACTTTCAAAAGAAAGACAGTGACAACAGAAGGAAGAAAGCCATGATGGCCTCGGGGAGTGATTCTGATTCATCAAGTGACTCAGACACAAAAGAAGATCAAGCAAATTTGTGCCTCACGGCTAAACATGATGAAGAAAAGTCATCAGACAGACATATTGAGGAAATGGCAAAAAATATTCTTGCTAGTCCTTCTGATGTACTTCCTGAAATTCTCAAGAGTATGTTTTTAAATGAGGAAAGTTATAGAAATGAGATTTCTTCTTTAAAGATTAAGATTCATGAGCAGGTAAAAGAAAACATGGACCTAGTTTTTGCCAACAAAACTGTTGAAGTTTCTAAGACAAAATTTAAAAAGGACTTTAAGGCCTTGGACAGCAGGTTCAAAGCCTTGAAGGCACAGATAAAAGAGATTGTTGATCAAAACACTCTCTAACTGAAAGATATGCTGATCTAAAGACTCATTCAGAGGATTTAGAACAACAAATCTGTTCTTTGACTGAGAAACTTCAAGAGTCTAAAAAGGTCCTAGCCAGTTTTACAGACTCAGAACATAATCTGAATCTCATTCTTGGAGGAAGTCTGAAATCAATGCATAAAAGTGGGATTGGCTATAATCCAAATTTTCCAAAGAAAAGCCAAACTACTTTTGTCAAATCTTGTGGCAGACATTCTCCAAAATGTCATTACTGTGGAAAAATTGGTCATATCAGATTAACTTGTCCCTTCAGAAGATCAGAACCTCATATTATGAGGAATACTTTTCCTTATCAGCTTAAGGGACAGATTAGGCAGATTTGGGTTCCAAAAGGAATTAAACCACCAAACATGGCTGATTCTGAGTATGACCCAAAGTTCTGGACTTGGTCAACAGCCTGTTAAGGCAATGATTTACTTTTTCAGGATGTCACCAAGGCCTTGAAGGATCAGAAATGGATATTATACGGTGGTTGTTCAAAACATATGAGTGGAAAGAAATCTCTCTTTAGTGAGCTTACAGAAAAATCTGGAGGAACAATTACACTTGGTGACAAAGTAAAATGCAATATTATTGGTATAGGTAGTATTGGTAATGGTTCTACCAACTCTATCTCTGATGTTTATCTTATGGATGGACTTAAATATAGTCTGCTTAGTATCTCTCAGTTATGTGATAAAGGTTATAAAGCTATATTTGACAAGGAGAAATGTGTGGTGCAAGACGAGAAATCTGGAAATTGCATACTCACTGCTCCTAGATCATATAATCTGTATGCTATGAGTACTAACAGTGTTGCAGGTGACAAGTTAAAATGCCTCAAGGCCTTGAAGGAAGATTAAAAGCTTTGGCATAGAAAGCTTGGGCATATTAGCATACACACCTTGAATAAACTCATCTCAAAGGATTTGGTAAGAGGATTACCATCACAAAAAAATTCAGATGATGAGGTTTGAAAGGCATGTGTACATGGTAAACAAACAAGAAGCTAATTCAAGCCAAAGAACTTTGTAAGTACTTCTAGACCCTTAGAACTGTTGCATATGGACTTGTGTTTTCCTATGAGAGTTCAGACCCCAAAAGGTAAGAGGTATATGCTTGTTATAGTAGATTATTATTCTAGATTTACATGGGTGTTGTTTATTAGAGACAAAACTGAACCTTTATCTAAATTTCCTAGACTGTGCAAAGAGTTCAAACTATGAAAAATTTGCCTGTTGCATCTATTAGAAGTGATCATGGTAGGGAATTTGATCAACTTGACTTTGATTTATTTTGTGCAAAGCATGACATATCACACAACTTTTCTGCACCTAGAACTCCACAGCAAAATGGAGTAGTTGAAAGGAAAAATAGGACACTTGAGGATATGTCTAGAACCATGCTACTTGAAAGTAATTTGCCAAAGTTCTTGTGGGAAGAAGCTGTTAATACTGCCAATTATGTGCTGAATAGATGTTTGATTAGGCATATTTTGAAAAAGACTCCTTATGAGCTGTTTAAAGGAAGGAAGCCTAGTGTCTCTTATTTTAAACCTTTTGGTTGTATCTGTTTTGTGCATAATAATGGTAGAGACAATCTTGGTAAATTTGATGCTAGAAGTGATGAAGGTTTATTTCTTGGATATTCTCAAACTAGCAAAGCTTATAGAATTTACAATAGAAAAACCAAGATTGTGGAAGAGAGTATTCATGTATTTTTTGAAGAAAGTACCAATGATTCTCTGAGTGAAAGTTTTGCAGATCTAAATTTGAACAAGCATGAGTCTGATGATGATGTTGTGGAAGAGGACAAAGGCAAAACTAAAGTGCAGAGTCAATCAGTAGAATCTCAAGGCCTTGAACCCCCTGCAGAGCCAAAATCTCAAAGCCTTGAGACTGAAACTTTCTATGATGCTCCCTCTACTATTTCAAGAACTCAAAGCCTTTAAGGAACATATTCCTGGATACCAAGGAAGAAGTTTAAGTATCTTGCAGATCATCCAACTGGCAATATCAAATCTGATCCAACAATTGGAACTCAGACAAGAGGACAATTGAAGAACTTGTGTGTTTTTAGTGCTTTTGTATCATTGATTGAGCCTAAGAATACTAAGGAAGCACTGGAAGATGCAGACTGGATCGTTGAAATGAAAAGTGAGCTGTATGAATTTGAAAGAAACAAGGTATGGAATCTGGTTCCCAGACCAAAAGAGAAATAAGTTATAGGAACCAGATGGGTGTTCAGAAATAAGCTTGATGAGAATGGCAAAGTGGTAAGGAACAAAGCCAGACTTGTGGCACAGGGATACAATCAGGAAGAAGGTATAGACTATGAGGAGAAATTTGCTCCTGTTTCCATGTTAGAAGCTATTAGAATACTTCTTGCATTTTCATCTCACAATCACATAAAGCTATATAAATGGAAGTCAAATGTGCTTTTCTGAATGGTTATTTACAAGAAGATGTTTTTGTAGCACAACCTGCTAGTTTTGAAGATGAAAACTTCCCTGATCATGTTTACAAAATAGACAAAGCTCTTTATGGTTTAAAACAAGCTCCAAGGCTTGGTATGATAGACTTTCAAAAAAATTTACTTGACAATAATTTCAAGAGAGGTCTAGTAGATATAACTCTTTTTATTAAACATCATGAAACTGATTTGTTAGTAGTTCAGATCTATGTGGATGATATTTTTTTTGGTGCTATTAATGATGCTCTTTCAGAAGAGTTGTCTAGTCTGATGTGCAGAGAGCTTGAGATGAGCTTAACGGGAGAACTGAATTTCTTTCTTGGACTTCATATTTTACAAATGAAGAAAGGGATATTTGTACATCAAGGAAAGTATACTAAGGACTTGTTGAACAAGTACAATATGACACAGTCCAAGGTACTCAAAACTCCTATGAGTTCATCACTCTCATTAGACAAGGATTCAAATGGTAAGAGTGTAAATCAAAAGGAATATAGAGGTATGATTGGATCTATTTTGTATTTAACTGCTAGTAGACCTGATATTATGTTTAGTGTTTGCATGTGTGCTAGATTTCAGGCAGAGCCTAAGGAAAGTCATTTTAACTGCTGTCAAAAGAATTTTTAGATATTTAAATGGAACCGCAGACTTGGGGATTTGGTATCTAAGGAGATCTAATTTTATGTTGAGTGGATATTCAGATGCAGATTTTGCAGGATATAAAGTAGATAGGAAGAGTACTTCTGGATGTTGCCAATTTCTTGGATCTTCACTGATTAGTTGGCATTCTAAGAAGCAAAATTCTGTAGCAGTATCAACTGCAGAAGCTGAATACATTGCAGCTGGAGCTTGCTGTTCACAAGTGTTATGGATCGCACTTGGCTATAATTTCATAAATGTGCCTATTCAATGTGACAACACAAGTGCTATTTCAATCTCTAAGAATCCAGTACAGCACTCAAGAACCAGGCATATAGATGTGAGACATCACTTTCTTAGAGATCATGCCGAACAAGGTGAAGTTGTTTTATCTTTTATTTCCACATCAATGCAGATTGCTGATATTTTCACTAAACATCTGCCAGATGATAGGTTTTCATCCCTAAGGCTTGAACTGGGTATGTTAAACAATGATGCATTGGTTTAGGGGGATTATTAGTACTTACTTCTGTTTATATGTTGAAATCTCAAAGCCTTGAGATTATACTTTCCAAATCCTTGAAAGTATAGTTCAAAGCTTTGAAATTTCTAAGACTGCAAAAAATCTCAAGGCCTTGAGATTGTTCTCCAAGGTCTTGAAACATCTGTAATTTTTTTAAAAAAAATGGATCATCAAATATTATATATTATCTCTTTAGATAATTGTATAATATTTGAATTACTCAGAGAATTTTCTAAAATATCAAAAAATATTTTAAAGATTCGTTTTGCATGTTTATTTCAGTAGAGTCCTAAGGGTTCAAATCAGCCAGGGTTCAACAAAAACAGGGAAAGTCTAAACCCACAACGGAGCGCAAATCAGCCAAGGTTCAACAACAGGGAAAGTCTTCTGGCAGATCTAAGAAGAGGGCAAACAAGAAGGAGAAGATTGTGATCTCTGATTCGGATTCAGAAAACACTCAAAGTTTGCATGAGGACTCACCTCCTGCAAAGAAGATCAGAACAGAAAAGGGAGATGAAGGTTCAAGTATTGATCCACAGAAGGAGACAGAGGCTCAGGATGGTGATCACCCTAGGTCAGACAAGAAGAAAGGGGGAGAGAAGAAAAAGGCTGATGAAGAAGAAAAGGGGAAATCTGCTAAGGAAAGCAAGAAGAAGTCCACTGAAGGAGAACAAGAGAAGGATAAACCTACTGAGAAGAAATCAAGGGTTAAGCAAGTTGTTGCTGCAACCAAAAAGGGTTATCAAGGTAAAAATGTACTTCCCTCAGATTGGTTTGTTAGTTCTGAAGTTAGCACAGTTTGGATGCAAGGGTATGCATCATCTAAGGCTGCTTTTTGTAGTATGATTTCTGAAGAGTTGTTAGATAAACTGGATATTGACTATATGAGGAAGTTAAGGGATTCTGCAATTTGGAAGGTGTTAAATCCTAGTTCAAAAGCCTATCCTAGGTTAACTAGGCTGTTTTATCTGAATTTGGTTCAAGAAGGGGAAGATAAGTTGGTGTTAACCTCTAAGGTGGCTGGGATAAACTTAAGGCTAGATCATAGGTTTTTTGCCAAAGTCTTGGGCATTCTTAAGAAGTATAATGTTGGTGATCATCCTAATAGGAAGGAGTGTCTAGAAAAGGCCAAAGCTATGTTCTTCATTGATGGTGTTCCCTCTGTTCCCAAACAGTTGACACACTCTGTGCTCAACTGTGAAGCTAAGATTTTGTTTACAATTCTGATGAGAAGTGTTGTTCCTAGGGAAAACTCAAGAGAGTTGGTTACCGATAAAGTTCTTATCTTGATGTACCTTATATGTCAAGGGTTTGAGATTGACTTGCCAACAGTGATTATGGAGCATATGATCTACTATGCTACTAGAACTAGAAACCATCATCTTCCCTATGCCAACCTATTACCTCTTTTCTTTGAGCATTTTGAGGTACCTGTGAAAGGAGAGGAAAAGATAACTGGTGGTTTTGGGTTAATTGATGAGACTGCTTTACAAAGTATTGGAGTGGTTCAGACAGGAAAAGGTCATTGGAAGTTCTATTCAGATTTATCCAAAGCTGAGCTTGAAGAGAAAGAGTTTGCTAAACCTAAGGGGGCTACAACATCAAAGGGACAAGCAAATGAGGATTACTCTCTATTGGTTGAGAACTTTGAAGAACAATAGGTTGAGATTGAAGATCTTAGACAAAGGCTATTTGATCTATCTTCTGAGTTTAATCAGTTCAAGGGTTTGATGAATGTGATTAATGGAAAATTGGATGTTGTCATCAAAGGTTTGATGAAGAAGAAGCCTATTCCAGTGGTTCTCACTTCAAAGGATCTGTATGAGCAAACTGATGAAGAAGAAGCAGGTGAAGACACAGGTGTTGATGCAGCTACAGAGGATGATTCAGTGCAGATTAAGAACAAGAAGGTGGATGAGATCATTGAGGAAGTTGTTGCTGAGGTGGATGCTGAACAAGAAGAGAATCAGTCTGCTGAAGATGCTGAGATTGATGAAGAGGTTAAAGAAGAAGTGAAGATCTGAGAAGACCAAAGCCTTGATCCTTTCTTTTTGTCTTTCTCTTTTCTTCTTTTCTTTTCTCAAGGCCTTGACATTCAGTAGGAAATTTTTTTTAAGCTTTTTTTTGTAAGACTCTGAGTAATGATCCAACATTTCTTCACCTTTATTTGATGAAAGTCAAAAAGGGGGAGAAATTATGTGCTATTTTGTGGTTTTGTGGTTAAGTTGGTTACTCTTCAGTGTTTAAATAATAATATTTTGGTGTTTTTGTGTTAATCTGTGGTGTTCTGGTATTATCTGTGTTATCTGTGATTACTGGTTATCTGTGTTAAGTTGGTGTGACTGGTATTGCTGTTTATTGTTTCTGCAAATGTTGATATCTAATTCTTACATGGAGTTTCAGGGAGATTTACACATTATGGGTTTTGTCTTTCATCAAGGGGGAGATTGTTGACTCAAAGACTTCTAAGTGTGTTTTGATAAGTAACTGTTTTGAGTGATGAAAGACAAAGACAAAGTATTTCTAAGGCTCCAAGGCCTTGAGATACTGATCAGAGCCTCAAAGTCTTGAGAGTAGCTTTATTATACTGTATGCTCTAATAATCTTGTGTTGAAGGTTGTATACATAATGTTTAAGATCAGAGATTTGCTGCAAATATCTATGTTATATATTCTTTATACATCTAACAAAATTGAAGATATCCTGATCAGAGAGAATCAAAGATTTCTGGTCTTAACATTGAAAGACTGTGAAGCATGTTCAGAGTTTCAAGGCATTGAGATGTGCCTTAGCTGCTGACAGTTTTTACAGAGTTAATTTGATTCTTTCTTGCATGGTTTGATCTTTATTATTATGATTTTTTAATGACTTATAAAAGTCTTACACTAGTTTATCATGAGTTATATGTTTCAGAAGTTAATCAGATTATTGTTTTATTCACTTGATCCAGTTTTTAGTCAGAAACTGGAAATCCAAACAGACTGCTGTTATATTTCTGGATTTTGTTGTTGCTGTGTTTTAATGTTGTTGCAGGTTTGTTAAACGTGCAAATGAAATCTCAATAAACTCCAACATATATCTACTCAAAGCTGTTTTAAATTACAGCTAGAAAGGATGAGGATTTGCAAAAACTGAGATCCTAAAATCTCTCATTCAGTTGCAGAGAGTGGATAAAAGACTGGTTTGAATTTTGAAAGAGATAGAAGCTTACAGAGAACTGAGAGAGGTGTGGAAATTCGTGGAATACCAGACATTGAAACACACATACATTCAAGCTTCAATTACAGCTTTCAGAAGATCAATCATTCTAGTTTCCTGAAGAACACATCCAGGCCTTCACAAGCTTATTCCTCTACTGCGTTCTTCTTCTATTTTGTAATCTGCTTATCTTTTGTATATCTAAAACCTCGCAACACCTAGTGGTTGGTTGTTCAAGTGAGCAACAAGAGGTTCTTGTTAGCTCAACAGTTAGTAGCTGGTAATAGATAGGTTTGAAACCACAAGCTGTATAGGTTTAAGGAAATTCACTTAGGCTTGAAGATCTAGGGTTGTTTCTGTGTGAGTAATAAGAAGTGTTTGCCCAATCCTGGTGGGATTAGATCCCTCAGGAAGAGATTAGGTCCACTGGACTGAACTCTGTAAATTTCCTTGTTCTCTTTACTTTACAGTTTTTGTTATTTTCTGTTGCAAGCAACTCAAGTCAAACTAGGGTTTACAAACTGTTCAGAACTGGTGGTAGTTCAAGGCCTTGAAGCTTTCTGTTTGCCTTAGAAAGTTTCCGACTAGTTTTCTAAAATCTCAAGGCCTTGAGATTTGAGTTTCTCACACATTCACTTAGTTAAAATTTGTTTTTAGCAAAAAGTTTCCATACTCTATTCAACCCCCCCCCCTTCTAGAGTATTTTGGTCCTGTATTTAGTCTACATCACAAACTTTCACTAGACAATCTTGTTGATCACCTAGGTTTGTAAACGATGTCCGGATTATCTAATCAACATGCTAACTATTTTCTAACTAAGACGGATAATAGCGCCGACTATCTCTTGTCGGTCTCAAGTAATTCTACTTCACGGGAGACTACAATCTCCTGTCGGTCTCTTGTGTCTACCGGTCCGTTTTAGTAGGTCATATACTGGTATGATAACGGGTCCTATCAATCCACCATTTCACGAAACAGTTGAATAATCTTACCGAATCTACCCACACTAGCCAATCATATTCACTGCTCCTCTCAGTCTCAGTGATACGGGATTGATGTTCATGTCTCATCCTAGTTAGTTAGAATCACTGATGTGCATTCGCTAACTGAGAAATGTTTTCGGTTAATTACTCCATTAACACGGAGAATTACACACAGTACATGAACAATTGAATAAGAATAAAGCTAACTTTAAGCATGAAACAACTATTGAATAAACCCTAGTTCTTGAATCCAACTTTATCTCCTCATCGTGTCACTCGAGTAGGATTACTAACATAAACAAGAAAGTATAATTCATTCAAAAGCTGAAATCAATAAATCATGAAACAAAGATAAAATTCGTAAACGTAACATCTTTTACATGAACCCTAGGCTCTCACATGAGATTCCTAGAAATATTCGCTTAGCAACTCATAACTAGATATGATATAAAAAAGATTTTCTCCATTACAATTGAATAAGAAAAGTAGAAGAAATCAAACTCAAAGAAGCTTCAATGGTGGAACCCACATCTTCATCGTCGTCCGTCCCCTTTTTCCTCTCACATTGATGAATCAATAATATGATCAATCCCTTGCCAATTAATTGGAGTAGTCTATTAATTAATCCTATGGTTAGGAGGTAATTATCAAAACTACGTAGTTTTGGAACAAGCATAGCTGGCCTCCTTTTTCTTCCTCCGTCCGTGTGAATTTTTCTTCAGGAGATCGCACGATCTCCCTTCTATGATCGTGCGATCTGTGGCTTCCTTGGCTGCTGATTGTAGGATCTGAATTTCTGATCATGCGATATGCTATAATGCACGTGAGAAATTTTTCCGTGACCGCACCATTTGAATTTCTGATCGTGCGATCTGGTGGTCTTCAGCCTTCAGATCATGCGATCAGCCACTCTGGTCGTTAAAACAGTGAGTTTCTTCCACTTTTGCTCCGAATTTTAGCTAAGTATGGGGTGCGGGTTAAAGTGTCATTAAGCAAACTTGATGAAATGAAACTTGCCTCCCCTCTTCATGTCTTTTAACCATTTTCTTCACGATTTCTTCTCTGTTTTAGCTCCCGAATAATCTCCAACACCTGTTTCTCCTCTTCGCTTCATCTCCCAAGTTGTGTTTCCTGTCAAACAACACGAAACACAACCCGTGTGATCAAACGTGACAAAAATATATAAAATAATGCGAGAAACACTAGGATTGACAAACTAATGCTCACTGCCAAACATCTACGTTTTCTCTCAATTAGTGGTATAAAACAAAGATTATCAACTCGGATAGCACGCAAAACGATATAAAATATGCAAGGAATATAACTCTAATAGAGAGTTATCAAATCCCCCACACTACCTTTTTGCGCGTCCCAAGCAAAATCAAGCCACGCACTACATTTCAATCCACCGCATTGCATTCAAATCCACTAGCCATGTGTCACAAACAACACACACACCCATGAAATCTACATGACTATACACTATGCAACTCGGTTATAAACAATGCAAAATTTAAAAAAAAATCATTTTTTCTTTAGAGACGGGCAATCTCGCTATCACTTACCAGAGTCATCAAGTTATCACAAGTCTCTTTTACAATTCACACAACCGTAACAAAGAATTAAAAATACAATGATCCTACGCACAAGCTCACTAAGGGGTCCCCAAACATCCACCAAACTCAATCCAAGATCCGGGCACGTCCTTTTGCTCAGAGGGTCTAAGCATCTTCAGTCCTATTGTACTCTTCCTTCGCCAAGTAATATTAGGTTTTCAGACCCTCTTATCCGTTATCGCATTGAATGCAAATTTTCCTAGTGACGGGACACACAACTCCATGTAATACGGCTTGAATTTAATTTTCTTAGGCGCTCTAATTATTTTGAATCCAAATTCCCCGCGCCAACTGGACATTAGGCTGTTCACCGTATCTAGTCCAAGAGAAGATTTTGATTCTTTTGTTTTTCTTTCGCTTGTTTTAAGTTTCAGTCGTGCATTTAGAGAAACTATGTGTGGTCTTTTCGGTTAGCTCTTCAAACCGCCATAAGGGATGGTGGTGTACATTCCCTAACTTCACTTAGACTAAGGTAGTGTACCACATGGAACCAACTCTACACGAAGGTCCACCCCATATTTCAAGAGGCCACAAGTTTCCACTTGGAAACAGACTACTCAACTCCTTGGGACCAAATCCTCCTAGCACACTATAGGAATTAAATGTATGCCCTTGTCTACTTTCCACATTTCCCTTAATACACGGGACATCCTTTCGTGGAACCGGTGTGCAAGATACTAAAAAAAAATTCCACCCACCACGGTGCTTCATATTCATTGAGATTCGTTCATTGAACTCTCTCTGGTTTCAGACTTCATCAGTTGCCCAACTCATTTTGCTTTTAATTTTTATGGATTTTCTATTTTTTTTTTCAATTTTATCATATTTTCCTAACTCTATATGCTTTTGGCCAACTCGATTAATCACAAGTTTTGGGTAGGTGACTCAATAAAGTTAACGTGCCAAACAATGTGTACTACACAATACAAAAATATATTAAAAACACTACACTAACCACAATACTCGCAATACTACACAACTACATGTAACAAGGCTATGCAAGAAGAAACATGGCTAGTGATATAAGAAACAAGCCCCCCTCCCCCCCCCCCCACTTAAGCGATTCGTTGTCCTCAACGAATTTAGAGATCAACTAGGAGGTTTCCTCGTTTAAATGTGTAGGCGGTGGATTTCAACATTTACCGCTCAAAACGTAGATTAGATAGAGTGTTAGAGGTACCTGGGTGCCCGGACCTACATGGACATCGTTGCCGCGAAATTGCAACAAAAGGGGCCTTCTGGACCGTTGACAATTTCTGGAGAAGTCTTTACGCGCCTGGACTCCGATGTGCAACTAAGATATGAATTGTAGCCCTCTCATGTGGCACTCAATATATTGGAATTGCTCCTCGACCTCAAGAAATTCTCTATTATCTTTTCTGAATACTCCTGTGCGGCTTTTTCTATCCACAAATTTGTGCAATCTCTAGCACGCACATCAAGACGGGGAATCCGGTGCGTCTTCTGTACCTGTGTCCCTGCACACTGATTGGAAGAATAAGTACACTCTCTCTCACCCCTCACAATATAATATAGAGAAATCATAAAATAAAACTGAACAAAAAAACATCCTACTCTACATTGGGTTGCCTCCCAATCAGCGCTTGTAATTTAAGGTCGACGGCCCGACCATGTTACCTCATGAGCCTCAGAAAGGTGGTTTGGAAAGTCGTGCCGCATCAAACTTCTGGCACTGGATACTTAGAACTACCTCGTGCTCCTGCATACTCGATGCTTTGCCTTTAGGTTCAGGCGGATCCTCCTATGTCAGCTCTGGAATTCGGCGCCTAACTTGCATGGGAAATGGCAATCCTTGTTTCACCTCAAGAGTGTACTGAGGAGTCATTTTGAAAACCCGAAAGGTCTCCACGGTATCGTTGATACTCGTGATCAAATCCCCATTCTCAACGTCAATTAATGTCCGACCGGTAGCCAGAAAGGGCCTACCAAGAATGATTGGAACGTAACCAACTAGCATGTCTAATATCACAAAATCGGCTAGCATGATCAAACTACCAACCCTCACAAGTAAGTCTTCTACCACCCCCAATGAAATTCTTGGATGACTTATCCGCAGAATTGCATATTGATCCAGTGTTTATGCCGCTCCCCCACACCTAGATTTCTGAATACTGAGAGCGGTATCAAATTGACACTCGCACCCAGATCACATAGAGCCTTGCATGTATAAGCCCCGCCAAGTGTAGCTTCAATAACAAAACTACCTGGATCTTTTTTCTTCTTGGGCAGACCATGTAAGAAACATGAACTCACCTGCTCATTCAATTTCACTGTCTAAAAGTCATCCATCGCTTTTCTCCCAAATATTTCATCCTTGATAAACTTAGCATACTTAGACATATTCTGCAGCGCCTCAATCAACGAAATGTTTATGTGCAGTTTGGAGAAAATACTGAGAAACCTCCTGTACTCCTCAGAGTCATCCTTCTTCTTCCTGGTTTTCAATGGAAAAGGTACATCTCTAGAAGAATAGGGTGGTAATACCTCATTGGATTTATTCTCCTCATGTGGAGTCATGCCATTTGATTGGGGATCATGACAAGTGTCTTCGTAGGATTAAAGACCTCATGCTCCTTGGCCTTTGATGCTTCAACTCTGGCATGGCTCGGGTATGGTGGATTAGTTAACGAAAGCCCGCTGAGAGTGTTAATGGCATTTACCTGGAGCACACTCTATGTGTCATATGGTAGAGAGCCAGGTGCTCTAGCAGATAATTGCGCTGCAATTTGCCCAACTTGAACCTCTAGTGAACAAAGAGAAGTCTTTGTAGCCTACAAATCAGAAGACACGGCATTGACCATCGTGGTCATATTGTTCATGTTGTTGGTCATATTGCTCATGTTGTTACTCTTTTTTTTTAACGCCTTAGTCAGTACAAAAATCTATGGGTTTAGCGCTACAGCAGCCGGTGGTGGACTCTGTGAAACTGGTGCTTGTGGCATGTGCTGAAACCCCGATGTGTATATCACTCCAGACTGATCCCCATACTTGAAACATGGATTCTCTCTTTTTCCTAGTATGTAGTTCCCTTGGTTTCAATTCTGCCGTTGCCCTTGTGCCCCCACAAAGTTTACATATTCACTTGCAATCTGGGACAAGAATGAATCAAATTCCTGCTCCTCTACCCTTTCAACTGGCTTCTTGTACTGATATACATGCTTAGCTAAGTCAGACACCATCTTGCTGAACCCAGTCTTTCATTCTCATCCTTAGGTTCAAGCAATGCTGATAATCTCCTGGAATCATAAAATTGTGAGTCCTGCTTAGCAAGCTACTTCATGAGCGCATAAGCTCCTTCTTTGTCAACAGAGTATAGAAAATTGCCTCCAGCTTCTCTGTTACCCAGCTCCTGATTGTGACATTCTAGACCATGGTAGAATACCTGCAAAATTTCTAATCCCCAAAATCATGATTTGGGCACTTTCTGATCAAATCCATAAAACGGTCACATGCATCCACCACGGTTCCATCGGCATGTTGCTGAAATCCTAGAATATCACCCTGTAACTCAATTACCCGCTGAACTGGGTAAAACTTGGCCATGAACTCATCCACACACTGAGACCATGTAGTAATCGAATTAGGAGCTCTTGACTGAAGCCACTTCTCAACTGCACCATTCAGACAGTAAGGGAAAAGAATGAGCTTCAACGCTTTCGGGGTCACGTTCTTGTACTTGACAGTCTTTTTGTATGCGTTGAACCTCCCAATAAAGTCATTGGGGTCTTCATCCCTGTTCCCATAGAATTGGAACTGCCTGGTTACCGTCTGAGTTGTCGCAGATTTAAGATCAAAGTGCTCGGCCTGTATCTCTGGCACTACAATTTCCGGATTGTGTCCATAGGTGGACGAGTGAAAATTCTCCACAATAGCCTGCCCAAACTTGTTGTACGGTGTATGGTAGTTGCGATCAGATAGCTGCTTAGACATCTCTTCCAACCAATGGTTGAGCTGTGCGTTGGTTAATTGTTCGCCCATGGTGCTCTGTTTCTGTCTTCTCCTTTGGTCTCTGAACAACTTCTCTGGGTCTTCTAGTTGGGGCACAAGCTCTCTTGGGATCCTGTGCATGCACTGAGTATCTGAAATAGCAGAAAATCAGAAAACAAATTAGAAATCAAAGCAGCAAATAAAACTAAAAAAATAAAAAATATAATCAAACTAAACAAATTGTTAACTAAAAACTTGTTGACCGTTGACCCCGGCAACGACGCCAAAAACTTGACACGAGTTACTAGCGCGTATTACACAAGTGTACGGTCAAGTAGTAGAGTGTGAGTATTTTTAGTACTCGGGTCGTCGATCCCACGGAGACAAGCACGTAAAAAGTTTATAATTAACAATTTAATGTGGTTCACTAGGTAATCGGACGAAAACTGTTTGATTTGTGGTGTTGCCACCCCCAAACAAGTGGCTGTAGTAAAGACAGAAATAATCGTAAGCTGAAATTAATAATACGCTATTAATCAATAAATGGAGAAAACTCGGCAATCTCGTTGATCACCTAGGGTTGTAAACGATGTCCGGATTATCTGAGCAACACGTTTACTATATTCTAACTAAGTCGGGTAACAGCGCTGACTATCTCTTGTCGGTCTCAAGTCATTCTACTTCACGATAGACTACGATCTCCTGTCGGTCTATTGTGTCTACCGATCCGTTCTAGTAGGTCATCTACTGGTACGATAACGGGTCCTGTCAGTCCACCGTTTCACGCAACAGTTGAATAATCCTACTGAATCTACCCACACTAGCCAATCCTATTCACTTTTCCTCTCAGTCTCAGTGATACGGGATTGATGTTAAAGTCTCATCCTAGTTAGTTAGAATCACTGTCGTGCATTCACTAACTGAGCAGTGTTTCTGGTCAACTACTCCATTAACACTTAAAATTACGCATTGTACATGAAAAATTGAATAAGAATAAAGCTAACTTTAAGCATGAACCAACTATTGAATAAATCCTATTTTATCTCCTAATTGTGTCACTCGACTAGGATTACTAACATAAACAAGAAACTAGAACTCATTCAAAAGAAGAAATCAATAAATCATCAAGCAAAGATCAAATTCGGAAACATAACATCGTTTACATGAACCCTAGGATCTCACAAGATATGCCTAGCAAAAGTCGCTTACCTACTCATAAATAAATATGAAATAACAAAGATTTTGTCCATTAAAAATGAATAAGAAGAGTAGAAGAAATCAAACGCAAAAAAAGCTTCAACGGTGGAACCCCCGTCTTCCTCGTCGTCCGTACCCTTTTTCCTCTCATGTTGATGAATCAATAAGTAGTTTTGGAACAAGCATAGCTGGCCTCTTTATTCTTCCTTCGTCTATGTGAATTTCGCTTTAGGATATCGCACAATCTCCCTTCTCTGATTGTGTGATCTGTGGCTTCCTTTGCTGCTGATCGTAGGATCTGAATTTCTGATCATGAAATCGGCTACAATGCTCGTGAGAAATTATTATGTGATCGCACGATTTGAATTTCTGGTCATTCGATCTGGTGGTCTTCAGCCTTCATATCATGCGATCAGCCACTCTGGCCGTGAAAGCAGTGAGTTTCTTCCACTTTTGCTCCAAATTTAGTTAAGTATTGGGAGGGGGGTTAAAGTGTCACTAAGCAAACTTAATTAAATGACACTTGCCTCCCCTCTTCATGTCTTTTATCAATTTTCTTCATGATTTCTTCTCAGTTTTAGCTCCCAAATAGTCTTCAACACCTGTTTCTCCTCTTCGCTTCATCTCCCAAGTTATGTTTCCTGTCAAAAAACATGAAACACAACCGTGTGATCAAACGTGACAAAAATATATAAAATAATGAGAGAAACTATAGGATTAACGAACTAATGCTCACAATTAAACATATGCGTTCTTGTCTCAATTTGTAGTATAAAACTAAGATTATCAACCCGGATAACACACAAAACGATATAAAATATGCAAGAAATATAACTATATAAGAGAGTTATCAGCTGGCTGTAGCCACGCAGCAGCCACACAGTAGCACGCAGGTAGGGAGAAAATGGGGGAATTATGGAGCTGACATAGTTGTTGTCTCTGTGGCTGGCAGGTAGCCACGCAGCAGCCACGTAGGCAGTGCATATTTTGAGGGGGTTTGAACAATGCAGTTTCGTAAATTCAGACATTTTTTCCAGAAGCTTCTCATCACTATATAAAGGAACGTGCAGAGCTCATTTTATATACAGAATACGCCCAAGGGAAAGTCTGATCATCCCCGGAGAGCGCGGGAGCGCGAATCCAAATTCCAAGACACTGGTTTGATCTTACTCTCTCTTTATTTCAGAAACTTTGTTAGTTAATTATGTCGTTCAATAGCTAAAGTCTGAGCATCCTCGGAGAGCACGGGAGTTTCGTAAATTATGTCGTTTAATTATTTCGTTCAATAGTTAATTATGTCGTTCACATTCCAAGACACTGGTTTGACCTCACCCTGATGGAACAAACAGAAAAAGGGAGATTGGACTAGTTTGAGTGTTTGACCAACTGTTAGAGGTTTTGACTGAGGCCTTTTGGACATGTTAGCAACCCTAACAGCCTTAGAACGAGACTGCATATCAGGTAGCTTAACAGAATCGGAAAATCTGCAGAATTGTGACAACATGTAGGAACTGGAAAGCTATTACATTACTGGTAACGTGGCACAAATAATCTGACTGCTGAGTGTTTTCATATAAAAAAGAACAAAAATTTGGAAAAACCCTAGGGGATCCTGGAATCTAGTATCAACCCCTAGATTTACAACATTAAGATTATTCAGAAAATTCTCACAAAAAGATTTACTTTTCAGTTATCTACTTTTAATATTTAGTTTGTAATTACAAACTCTCAAAATATTCCTTCTTTTTACACTTTGTTCGTTGAAACTGATTACTAGGAAAACTTGCAAAATTTCTCGTGGGATCGATAATCTTAGTTGAAAATACTCTCTATACTACTTTATTCGTATAGTTGCGAATAGCACGGTAAATTGCGCCTCAAACACATTATCACCCCCTCTAGTTTGACAAAAGGAAACTTTTACCCCTTTCAGTTTGGAAAATGACACTTTCACTCCTTCAGTGTGGCACACTTCAAGTAACTTATATTCCTTGCTTGTCAAGTCGTTAATCTAGGGGCGGGGTGCGTCATTGAAAATAATTTTGGAGACAAATTGCCATATCATTCCCAAAAAGCCTATTATATCATTGGATAACCCCTATATTTTGCATAATATGACGGAAAGATTGTTCCAAAAAACTGTTTTTAGTGACGGGTCCTAACTTCAGACTAATGGTGTCACAATAGAGGGTGCAAGTTTCCTGAAGTTCGACACATTGAAGGGATCAAAGTGTCCTTTTCTAAACTAGAAAGGGTGAAAGTGTCCTTCAATCAAACTCGAGGGGGTGAAAATGTCTTTTACCCTATGATCCAATGTGCAAACTTAACGATGATTCAACTCAAACTTAATATAATAGGGTTATCCAGTCCAAACCCGATACCACACTCTACAATATCCAATGTACTAGTAAGGGCATCTCCAACCATGGGGGGGGGGGGGGGGGTGAAACCTTATACAAATACGGACCATGTCCAACATGAGAGGCGAGGGGGAGGGGGGAGAGAATTTAGGCATTGGTGGGGGATAGTTAGGGTGCATTTCCCCCTAACATCCCCCTCCCCGTCCATTATAGTTAATTAATCCAATTTTGAGATATGTTAATTACACTTAATATTTTATTATTATAATATGTGTTTTTAATTATGCATAATATATTTTAACTATTATTTTTACTATAAATAAATAATAGTTTTTAGATAATTGAACAAAATATTTACGAACAATTATCGTTATTTTATTATGTAGTCGATTTGATATATCTTATAATTATTTTTATAATTAACAATTATATTATCACTATTAATAATTTATTTTAAATTATTAAATCTATTTTAAAAATAAACTTAATTAGGTGGGGGAGGGGGAATGGTTGTAAATGAGTAGTAGTAGTTCGGGGGAGGGGGAAATGGGACATGGTTGGAGATGGCCCAACATGCAACACTGAAGCAAAATTGAGAAGAAAGAGACAGTTTTGGTGAAGAGAACAAATTAGTTGATATAAATAGCAGCAAATTTCTCAATCTCTCCAAACCTTTAGTATTAAAGGAAACTTACATGAGTGGTGTGGTTTCTTGCTCTTAGAATTACATAACTAGTTGAAATAGAGTTTTGAATAAACTGCTACCACCACTTGCAGTATAATTTACACTATTTTCTACAAGAAAAAGGAAACTGATCGAAAATGAGTTTCAGTGAAACTGAATATGGAAGGTCTCTTCCTTTTTCCCTGTGTGATGACATTGCCTGCTTGATGAGTACTTCAACATGTCTCATGCATCATTTTTTTTTATAGCTGCACACAATAGTTGTTGCTTTATCACTGCCTTTTTCCTTGAGCAAGGCTCACTCGCAAGGTTCGCCCTTCCAATTCCTGAAAAAATACCAACCGGTAAAGTGTCATCTCAAGTCCTCAACAGTATATTTCGAACAGACATCAAGAAAGAGGTGACGGTATGTATTACCATTCCATCTAGAGATGTGAGGGCAGTGTCCATTTCTTGTTTGGTTGCGTAGGATACGAAGCCATAACCACGAGACTTTCCAGTTTCCCCATCGTACAATACTCTAGCCCCAACTACATTCCCATACTCTTGGAAGGCTTGCGTCAAACTCTCAGAAGTGACTGTCCACGACAAGTTCCCAACAAACAGTTTGAACTCGGTCTCAGGGTATAGGGGTTCTTTCGGCTTTGGTTTGTCTGCAAAGTTCACCCTCAAGGTCCGGCCACCATAATCCTACAATAAACATTATTTGATGTTTCTATCAAGCGTGGAATCAAGAGACGGTATCGAAGAGAGATAGAGAGAGGGGAGATTCTCACACATCCATCAAGATTTTTAATGACTGCATTACAGTCTTCAACGCTGCTCATGGTTACAAATGCGAAGCCTCTACTTTTCCCCGTATCTCTATCATACAGAACCTACAGAAGGCCAATTAGACTCATTGAGTAGAAATACAGATGTTGATAGAAAATTCAAAGATGCCATAAGCAACTACTACTATAAAGGAACACAGAAAGTAAATTTCCTTTAATCAATACCTTGACTAACTAGTGCTTCCTCTGTTTTTTCTCTTGCTTCTTGCTTGACTTTTCTGGGTCACTTTGACCCCGTGATTTGATTAACAAAACAATGCAAAAAATATTACGAAAATTTTGCTTCGTTTTGCTAACCAAATCACCAGGTGAAAGTGTGCCGGTGAATAGTAAAGTAGGAGGCAAGATACTACCTCCGTTTCTTCTAGATCGTCCTACTTTGACTTTTCAAACCGTAATGAGTTACTTTGACTCTGTGATTCAATAAGCAAAACGATATAATTTTTTGGATTTTTTTTATGGTGTTGTAAAATAAAGTTTACTCTACAAGACCATGCAAAGATTACCAAATTGTTGTATTGTTTTGCTAATCAAATCACCGGGTCAAAATGACTCAGTGAATAGTGACAAAAAGTGAAGTAGGCTGAAAGAGAAGAAACAGAGGAAGTACCAATTAAGACTGGCAATTTAGTATATTGTTTTTTCCTTCACATCACCAGTGTTGTGCTCAGGCATTCAATATTGTTTGCCCGGGTGACATGAACAACAAATACTTTAAACTAGAATCCATCTCACATCAATAACCCGACTCCCAAGACGCGAAAGGGAATACACTTATTTTGTGTGTTTTCTTTGAGAAAAGGGGGTACGCTTTTGGTGTTATCTGGTAATGCCCATCATATTTGTTATTCTGAGATTGAATGGTTGAAAATTGGGAATATTTGTGCCATGGTTGGTTCTTCTTTGTTTAGCGAAGATGACGAGAACATCATTCACAAAATAAACCACTAGACTGAGAAGTGAGAACTACAATGTAGCATACCTTTAACCTGAAGTCTGAACCTTTGTTATGGGCATGATTTTACAATGCTTTTACCACTGGGCTAGCCTAGCCCAGATCTGAACCTTGATTATGAGCATGATTTCTTCTTCTAATTCATGCAATTGTCGAGATATTCTCTAACACTACTTGGAAAGTTTTGAGAAATACTCACAAATTACTACAAATAGTAATGCATATTTATTCTAACAAAGTAAATGAATACCTCAATTAGTTCAGGGCTAGCATAGTCTTGGATGATTCCAGCAAGCTGTGCACTGTCACAAAGATAAGGCAAGTTCCCAAAATAAAGCTTAGTGCTCACAGCATCAGCCTTATCAGCTTTCTCTTCACCGGACACCACTTGCTCTTCCACTTCCACCACCTCCTCCTCCACCGGAGCCGCCTCTTCTTGCGCTACAGCGGCAGATATCCTCGGGATCCGCCACTTCTTGGGTATGGGTCCAACTGCCAAGGCCTGGAACAACATGGTCCTGTTTGATGTCATTCTAAGGAGAGGATCAAATGAAGAGTAGTTCTTGGGGGAGAGACACTTGAGGGTTTGAATGGTGGTAGTGGAGAAAGAAGATCCCACCACGGCGGCAGTGGTGGCTGCCATGTTGCCTTGTGGTTGTGGGTGGTGGTGGTGTGACGGTGGTGGATTCCGGGTTGCTACTTGCTGGAAGTTGGTTTAATTGGTTCAGACTTGCAGTGGGGGATGTATGGGCAGGGCCAATCTTGAGTTTTATCTAAGCTGATGTGGTCAGATTGCATCCAATCAGATTCATGGAGGGATAAGGTTAAAAAGAAGGGGAAATTACACAAAATTCTCCCTATAGATTACAAGAATAACACTTTCCATACCCATTGTTCAGCAAATTATGGAGAGTACTAATGGAATAATAGTATGATTTCCAAATATACCTCATGTGCAGATTAATTGTGGATCCAACTTAAAATAATTATTAAAGGTAAAAAGCATTTTCACTCGTTCGAGTATGGGAAGAACAATTTCAGTCCTTTAGTGTGCCAAATTTCAGGAGATCCACACTTCGTAATTGTGGGATTGTTACTCTGCGGCAGGGTCCGTCAGTGATAGTAAGTTTTGAGAAAGATTATTCTTTCAGAGAATGGAATGACACAATCGGGGTAGTATGCTGAATTTGGCATACTAATAGTAGGATGAAAGTGTAATTCCCCAAACTGAAAGGACAAAAAGTGTATTTGTGTCAAATTTGAGGGGGTTATTGTGTAATTTATATGTTATCAACAACGATAGGTGAAAATTACCAATAGCCCCGACCAACATAATTGGGGAGCAATACTCCCACAATCTACGTACTCTATCTCTCCTCTAGGATCGGTTGTACAATGAAACAATCACATCTACAGATAATAAGGGATGACACTCCCTCCATAACTAAAATACAATCTCTAAGGGCATCTTTATATAATTACTCATACCGCGCCCTTGGGGCGCCAGTCCATGAGGGGATCACATAGAAGGGCGCACAAGTATGGGCGCATAGGGATACTTCTAGGCGCCCTATATGTGTGCCCTCCTCCGTGAGCCCCTCATGGACTGGGGCGCCCAAATGGGCCGCCCAGGAGTAACACTATGTGTCATTATCTGCGCGCCCTTCTCCCTTTGGGCTCACATGGTTAACTCTATATGCCCTTCTCTCCAGCACTTGCTCAATTTTCTTTTGATGTTTAATAGCCTTTGACACTTAATATTGACAACTGACCATTTCGTTTTCTTTTGACGACATATTCTAATCCATTGGTGAAAGTATGTGATGTCCACCTTCTTCTAATAATTCCAATCAGACAAGGTATAAAGTGACATTTCGATCACGAAACTGCTCGTGGGATATTACTAAAAAACTTGTTGAACCGTTGGACATAGAAGAGAGACTCTGAAACTTGGTCTGACTTAGTACCTTCAAATATGGGTAAGTGTTCACAAAGGCTCTTATCGACTTAATTATTCAACGAAGGATTGATACCAACTCAAATGATAGAGAATTGTGGTTCAATATTGGGGACATGCCACTTAGGTTCTCCCTCCGTGAGTTTGTGCTTGTAGTGGAATAAATGTCCATAAGGCCTATGAGGATGACATTCGCGATGAGGAGTTGGAAGATTTATCCCTGATTAAGTAGGTTTATGATGACGTGTGGAGGAATAATGTAAGAAGAATGTGTTGGAATAGGTTCCCTAGAGGCAATCTTTTTAGTATGAATAGTGTTTTTGGCTAGAAACATTCATTGTTTTATTTATGCGGATATTTAATATAATGAAGTCCTTAGATTGCAAATATGTTGTTTATCTTAAATATCCCTAGTCAATTATATTATTTACACAACTATAGACTAGTATGGGGTTGGATTGATATGAAGATATCACGATCCAACACATGGGTATGCATATGAGTAATAGCATACTGGATTGACCCATAACGAGAAGGCTATATGCGGGTTTAACAAGTGCTTCTCGTAGTGACAACGGTATTATCATCCTTAGACTTGAAGTCACTAGATCATCTAGTTGTGGATTATTGTGTTTTGACATCGTCAAACGCTACACCGTAACTGGGTAGTAATAAAGGCGTTAGTCGGATACAATAAAGAAGCAAGCTTAGAGATGGTAGTGACGTAGATATGATTTTTCCCTCCCACATAACGGTAGTAGATATCCACAGCCACTCGAGGGATGGTGCTCATAGAATGTCTAGCCATACTCAGATAAATCAATATAAGATATTGATGTTATCTGCATGGATGAGACTGTTCCCGGGATCGAGAAACTATGAATTGGATATACGAGTGTGACTTGTGTGTATCATGTCCAATCCGGATATAGAGACAAAGGGATGAGACAATACATGCACAAGGTATGTCGGATCACTATTTTTATTAGTTGGGTAGCATGGATGTCTTACTAGAGGCCGCTCCATGTTAGTAAACTGTTACTACCAACAAAGTATAAACCTATGGGGTCAGACTGTAGGGTTTTGATCATGGATACACAGCGGAAAAACATAAATCATCCATTCAATACCCTCCAAGGATCACAGGACAAGAGACATAACGATGGTAAGGGAAGAAATCAAGTTACACACCTTAGGGTTTCTCCTGTCATGACTTGTAACGTGAATCGTGTCACGTCTCTATATTTGATCCACGCCTAGAGTTGAGATCTAGATCTTCCTTCTCCTTTGTGCTAGCTAGGAACGGAGGAAGAGGAAGAAGAAATCACGCAACACGAGGAAACAAGGAGGTGGCATCCTCCTTGGTGGCCGATGGGATAGGGGGCGACGGCAAGGGGGGCGGTCGGCCTCCTTTGCTTGCTTGCTCTCTCTCCTTTTGTTCTGTCCCACTAAAGTTATGATCAAAAGGTTCATAAGTTGTGGGAAGGAGAAAGGATCATCCTTTATATAGTCCAACAAATCCTTGACAACTACCTAAAGGACCTATTCTAGTCCTACTAGAATTCAGTTTAGTCCCTTCCTTGCAAATTAGTCCTACTAAGTTTGCAAGGTGTTGCAAAGTGATCCTTAAGTGATCCTTATAATAAATTAATCATATTAATTATTTCCCAAATCCAGTTCAACTCTATATAGCGTGTGACCCCATAGGTTCTATCTAGTTGGTAGCAACAATTTGCTAATACGGAGCGGTTTCTAGCAAAACATCCATTCTACCCAACTAATAGAATAGTCATCTGAAAAACCTTGTACAAGTAATTGTCTCATCCCTTTGTCTCTATATCCGGATTGGACACGAGACATACAAGTCACACTCATATATCCAATCCACAGTTTCTAGATCCATGGGAATAGCCTTATTCGTGCAAATAACATCTATACCCTGTATTGATTTATTTGAGTCTGGCCAGACATTCTATAAGCACTATCCCTCGAGTGGCCTAGGATATTTGGTCCCGTTATGTGGGAGGGACAAATTCTATCTACGTCCACTACGATCTCTAAGCTTGCTTCCTATTGTATCTGGTACACGCCTTTATAACTACACAGTTACGGTGCAGCGTTTGACGCTACCAAAATCACAATAATCCACAACTAGAATTTTTAGCGACTTCAAGTCTAAGGATGACAGTACCTTTGTACCACGAGAAGCAATTGTGAATTAACATAACGTGTATGTAGCCTTCTCGGAGATGGGTCAATCCAGTGCGCCATTACCCTTAATGCAAACCTATGTGTTGGATCATGATATCTCCATATCAATCCAACCCCATACTAGTCTATAGATGATTGTCCTATTAATCATTATACTGGACTAGGGATATTTAAGATAAACAACATAATTGTAAATATAAGGACTTCATTATATTAAATATCCAATAAATAATGCAATGAATGTTCTAGCCAAAATAAATTCATACTAAACTAGATTGCCTCTAGGGAATCTATTCCAACAGTCTCCCACTTGCACTAGAGCCAATCTGACGCATTTCGTATGCCCATGCTCCTAGTGTTCCCTTCATGCTTCCACCGCACAAGCGACTTTGCAAGTGGATCTGACAGATTCTCATCTGTAGGAATCTTGCATATCCGAATGTCTCCTCTATCGATAATATCTCGAATCAGTTGGAACTTCCTGAGCACGTGCTTGGATTTCTGGTGCGAACTGGGCTCCTTTGATTGCGCGATCGCCCCAGTGTTGTCACAGTACAACTCAACTGGATCCGCAATGCTAGGAACCACACCAAGTAAACAAACTTTCTGATCCAAACAGCTTCCTTTGCTATGCCATTTGCAGCAATGTACTCAGCCTCTGTTGTAGAAGCAGCTACCGTCTCTTGCTTGGAACTCTTCCAGCTCACGCTGCTCCATTCAGGCAAAACACATATCCCGATTGTGATCTAAAGTCATCTCTGTCGGTTTGGAATCTTGCATCCGTGTAACCCCTTACACGCAACTCTTCCTCACCGCCAAATATCAAGAAAGCATCCTTAGTTCTTCTCAAGTACTTTAGGATGTTCTTGACTGCAATCCAGTGACTCTCACCTGGATTGGATTGGTATCTGCTTGTCATACTCAAGGCATATGACACATCTGGTCTAGTACACGATAGATCCTATGGCCGAGGCATAGGGAATTCTACTCATGAGTTCGTTCTCAATCTCATTGGAAGGACAACCACTCTTCGAAAGAGTGATTCCATGTGACATGGGCAAGAATCCCTTCTTAGAATCTTGCATGTTGAACCGTTTCAACACCTTGTCAATATATGTCCTTTGACTTAGGCCTTGCAGTCTTTTAGATCTATCTCTATAGATCTTTATACCAAGTATATAGGCTGCTTCCTCTAAGTCCTTTATTGAGAAACACGTCCCTAGCCAATCTTTAACAGATTTTTGCATGGGAACGTTGTTTCCAATGAGTAGTATGTCATCCACATACAAGACCAGAAAAGCTGCAGAGCTCCCACTAACCTTCTTGTAGACACAAGACTCATCTCCGTTTCTGATGAAGCCAAAATCTTTGACCACTTCATCAAAACGTCGATTCCAACACCTAGAAGCTTGCTTCAATCCATAAATGGACCGTTGCAGCTTACAAACTTTGTTGGCTTGCTTTGGATCTTCAAAACCCTCCGGCTGTATCATATACACGTCCTCGAGGAGATTCCCATAAAGGAATGCTGTTTTGACATCCATCTGCCAAATCTCATAGTCGTAGTATGCTGCAATTGCAAGTAGGATTCGGATGGATTTTGGTCATAGCGACTGGTGAAAAGGTTTCATCATAGTCAATACCATGAATCTGTTTGAATCCTTTTGCCACCAATCGGCCCTTATAGGTAATCACATTACCATCCATGTTGATCTTATTTTTGAAGAACCACTTGCACCCTGTGGGCCGCGCCCCTTTGGGTGGTTCCCCCAAAGTCCATACTTTGTTGGTATACATGGATTCCATCTCGGATCGCATGGCTTCTATCCACTTCTGAGAGTCTGGCCCTTTTATGGCCTCTTCATAGGTAGTAGGCTCATCATATATGAGCATTGTGTCACCGGAATCGGTCACGAGAAGTCCATACCTCTCGGGTTCCTGGCACACTCTACTAGATCTATGAAGCTCTTGTGTTACCTGAACAGGCTGTTCCACAACTGCTTGTGGTTCCTGTTCATGTTCCATAATCGGTTCAGTGATTTGTGGTTCTTGAATCACTTCAAGTTCTACAGTCCTCCCACTTGCTTCTTTAGAGACAAACTCTCTTTCTAGAAACACGCCGGACCGAGCAACAAACACTTTGTTCTCAGTTGGATTGTAGAAGTAGTTACCCTTAGTTTCCTTAGGGTACCCAACAAATTTACACTTATCCGACTTTCGCCCTAGCATGTCTCAATGTAAACATGTTACATAGACATCGTAGCCCCAAATCTTCATGAACGACAATGTGGGACGCCTCCCATTCCACATCTCATGTGGTGTTTTCATGAATGATTTAGATGGAACTCGGTTAATGGTGAAAGTTGCACTTAATAGAGCATAGCCCCAAAATGATAATGGAAGATCGGTTTGACACATCATAGATCGAACCATATCCAATAGGGTTCGATTCCTCCTCTCAGACACGCCATTTCATTGTGGTGTTCCGGGTGGAGTGAGTTGGGACACGATCCCACACTCTCTAAGATAGTCGTCAAACTCTTGGATTAAGTATTCTCCTCCACGACCCGATCGTAGAGCCTTGATACTTTTGCCAAGTTGCTTCTCCACTTCACTTTTGAACTCTTTGAACCTTTCAAAGGATTCGGATTTGTCCCTCATAAGGTATAAAAATCCATATCTACTGTAATCATCAGTAAATGTAATGAAGTAGAAGTAACCACCCCTGGCAGGCGTGGCAAATGGCCCACACACATCAGTATGTATGAGCGCCAATTTCTCACTAGTCCTCTTACCTTTCTTATTGAAAGGGGACTTTGTCATTTTTCCCAGTAAACAAGCCTCACATGTATCATATGATTCAAAATCAAATGAGTCTAGTAGTCCATCCTTATGGAGTCTAGATACACGTTTCTCGTTTTTGTGGCCTAAACGACAGTGCCATAAGTAAGCAGGATTTAAATCATGTATTTTAATCCTCTTAATATTAAGTTTGTAGACATGACAGCTTAGATCAAGGACATACAGTCCATTAAATAATTACGCACTACAATAATGAATATTATTAAAATAAAATGAACAAAAATTGTTTTTTATTTGAAATAATAAAACCTTCCTTTTCCAAATAAGAAATAGAAATAATGTTTCTGCTCATAGCAGACACAAAATAGAAATTATTTAATTCTAAAACTAATCCTGAAGGTAGAGATAGCTCGCACACGCCACGGCCAACGCAACAACTTTTTCTCCATTCCCAACGCGCATATCTATCTCCCCTTTAGCCAATCTTCTACTTTCTCTTTAGATCATGCACATTTCGACAAATGTGAGATCCACATCCAGTATCTAATACCCACGATGTAGAGACAGTTAAATTGACATCTAAAACAAAAATACCTGGTGGTGGTGGAATCACTATTCCAAGCCTTTTGTCCTCTAGATATTTTGGGCAGTTCCTCCTCTAGTGTCCAGGCTGACTGCGGTAGTGACACTCACCTTTAGTCACACCTTTGGCAATGCCACCAACAAGCTTAAGGGCATGTTCCTTGGGTTTGCAACTGACTTGCCTTTGCCCTTGGAGGATGAGGCAAACCTTTTGCCCTTTCCTTTCTGTACCATCATAATGGCCTTGCCTTTACCCTTGTTGATGCTTTGTTCAGCTGTCCTCAACATATTGAGTAAATCTGGCAGTGGTTTCACGATCTCGTTCATGTTATAGTTCATGATGAACTGCCCATAACTCTCAGGCAACGATTGCAACACGAGATCGGTTGCCAACTCTTGGCTGCCCGGGAACCCCAGTCGGGCAAGATTCTCCAAGGGTCAGATCATACGGAGTACATGGGGTCCCACCGGGTTCCCTTCTGCCAGATGACACTTGAACAATGCCTTAGAGACCTCATACCTCTCAACCCTTGCCTTCTCTTGGAAGAGCTGCTTCAGATGCTCGATCATATCGACAGCATTCATGTTTTCGTGTTGCTTCTGAAGCTCAGAATTCATGGTGCATAGCATAAGGCAGGCGCATCATTAGCGTCATCAACACGCTTTTGATACGCCTTTAGGGCTGCAGGGGTATTGTTCTTTGGACCAGCTGGAACTTGCTCCTCTATTGCGTACAGTTTCTTCTCTTGCTTGAGAACGATTCTCAAGTTTCTGTACCAATCAAGGAAGTTGGTTCCAGAGAGCTTGTCCTTCTCAAGGAAAGATTGTAGGGAATGTTGTGAATTCGATGAGTTGTTTGCCATTTGGAATTCTACAAAAACGAAAATATGCAAGTTTTAGTATTTGTGAATTTTTGACTATATTCAATAATGGCTAGTTTATCAAATATAGCTCCCACTATTTTTCTACGGATTAATAACCCTCAAGATATTAATGCGGAAAATATCCTTATATTTTCTAGTGGGCCAAGATCCATGTTTCATCTCCTTATGAGCTTCCTGTGGCAAGTCACCCATAATTTGACTACTTTAGGTAGGAACAATTCCAATTGCATCCCTTATGCAACTCTTGGTTCAATTGGGCAAATAACTCCTTATTTATCCATCCTTATGGATAATCCCAATTGATTGTCTCTAGGTTTTAATCCCATTAAACACCTAGTTGTGCCCAACCTCTTACTTAAGCAATTTGCACACGAGGTGTGCCATCGCACCACATCATTATTAACCAAGTCGCCATGCTTTGACACGCACGATCTTGGGAAATCATGGTGATGATGAGTGTTAAAATAACTAGAAGACAAAAAGCAATATTAGAATTTTTAGGGATTTTTAAATTAAATTTTAATTATTTTTGTTGATCCATATCAACTAATATATCTATTTGAGTTTGGGCACAACTCCAAATAATAGATCCGAGTTGCCTAATTATCTTATTATCCTAATTGCATGCATCATCCATACACCAACCACAAAATAATAAGACAATAAAATAAACAACCACAAAACATAATAAAACGTGATGTGGATATGGCCTTTTCTAGACTAAGATAATTCCAAGCCAATAGAATTATATATGAACCCTAAAAGCAAACACATCTCCATGCGTCTTCATCTTTTGGTCCATCCTTCATAGTCATGTGGAATGCTCCATGCTTCATCTTTTGTTGCTTCCTTTGGCTTTGGGCTTCTTTTCTTCAATATTGGCTAACAATCTATTCTATCTAGCACTAGCTAACAACTATACTAAATAAAATAAATCTCACAAGTTGAGAAAAAAAATTGGCTCGCAGGCCATAAAGCCCTAGTTAATTATTACAACAATTGATCAGCTCACAGGCCGTAAACCAAACTACAAAATTAAACAATTACACCAAACCACATCCAAAGGCCATATCCAATCACCATGCGATTTGCACATAAACAGTTAAAATCTAATTTTAACGCGCTTGGTCAATTTTAATTGATTTTAGGAATTTTCTAGAGTTAAAACGGTTCATGGGGCCAACCAATCTAATTGCCCGAACGCCAAAAGAGGACCGCCAAGGCCTTGGGCCGGCCCGCCCCTAGCCCACACTGCTAGGCTGTGAGCTAGGGCTGCCACGGCCCCTTGGCCGTCCCTAACTTGGGCGGCAAGCAAGGAGTTTTGGTGCCCAAGTTTGGTTGTTTCCTTGTTTGAAAAGAACTCCTTCTTTCCATTGGATGCCCAAACCCTAGATCTAAGATCCTAAAATTTCTCAAACTCACAAATTCATGCATCCAATGCAAAAACTAGGTCTTGTTATGATTGATTATTGACCAATTGCATCATATGCTTGATTTGTCTTTTTTTACGCGATAAACAATAAATTTAAAGTGTAAAACTATCAAAACGTAACATATAAACCACGTTTATGCTCTATGACATGTGGCTTTGATGCCACTGTAGGGTTTTGATCATGGATACGCAGCGGAAAAACATAAATCATCCATTCAATACCCTCCAAGGATCACAGGACAAGAGACATAACGATGGTAACGGAAGAAATCAAGTTACACACCTTAGGGTTTCTCCTGTGATGACTTGTAACGTGAATTGTGTCACGTCTCTATAGTTGATCCACGCCAAGAGTTGAGATCTAGATATTCCTTCTCCTTTGAGCTAGCTAGGAACGGAGGAAGAGGAAGAATAAATCACGCAACACGAGGCAACAAGGAGGTGGCGTCCTCCTTGGTGGCCGACGGGATAGGGGGCGGCGGGAAGGGGGCGGTCGGCCTCCTTGTTTGCTTGCTCTCTCTCCTTTTTTTCTCTCCCACTCAAGTTATGATCAAAAGGCTCATAAGTTGTGGGAAGGAAGGAAGGATCATCCTTGATATAGTCCAACAAATCCTTGCCAACTACCTAAAGGACCTATTCTAGTCCCACTAGAATTCGGTTTAGTCCCTTCCTTGCAAATTAGTCCAACTAAGTTTGCAAGGTGTTGCAAATTGATCCTTCTAATTAATTAATCATATTAATTAATTCCCAAATCTAGTTCAACTCTATATAGCGTGTGACCCCATATGTTTTATCTAGTTGGTAGCAACAATTTGTTAATATGGAGCGGTTTCTAGCAAAACATCCATTCTAGCCAACTAATAGAATAGTCATCCGACAAACCTTGTACAAGTAATTGTCTCATACCTTTGTCTCTATATCCGGAATGGACACGAGACATACAAGCCACACTCGTATATACAATCCACAGTTTCTCGATCCTTATTCGTGCAAATAAAATCAATATCCTATATTGATTTATTTGAGTCTGGCCAGATATTCTATAAGCATTATCCCTCGAGTGGCTTAGGATATTTGCTCCCGTTATGCGGGAGGGAAAAATTCTATCTACGTCCACTACGATCTCTAAGCTTGCTTCTTGTTGTATCTGGTACACGCCTTTATAAGTACCCAGTTACGGTGCAGCGTTTGACGCAACCAAAATCACAATAATCCACAACTAGAATATCTAGCGACTTCAAGTCTAAGGATGACGATACCTTTTTACCACGAGAAGAAATTGTGACTTAACATAACGTGTATGTAGCCTTCTCGGAGATGGGTCAATCCAGTGCGCCATTACCCTTAATGCACACCTATGTGTTGGATCATGATATCTCCATATCAATCCAACCCCATACTAGTCTATAGATGATTGTACTATTAATCATTATACTGGACTAGGGATATTTAAGATAAACAACATAATTGTAAATCTAAGGACTTCATTATATTAAATATCCAATAAATAATACAATGAATGTTCTAGCCAAAATAAATTCATACTAACCTAGATTACCTCTAGGGCATCTATTTCAACACAGACTCCCTATTGATTAGACCGGACTAGGGATGTAATTAATATGATTAATTAATTAGAAGGATCCAAGGTTGTCAAACCTGGGGGTTGACCGTAAACCCGCCCGGTCTACGGGTCTACCCGTGGTAACGAGTTAACCCGCCCAAAAACCCAGAATATAATAGACCCGTAGCAGACCCGCACAAACCCGGTGGACCCGTAAAACCACGGGTTAACCCGCGGGTTTACCGAGTTTGTTAAAATGTGAACATAACAAACTTTTTGGGGGAAATTGTAATTTCTCAAAAAGTAAGGGAAGGGTTTTCGTTTACAATGACCTCACTTATCTTCTGTTGGTCACAATTGAGTCAAAATTGAGAGAGAAAAGGACGAACAAATCTACGTCGTAACGCGGGTGGCGTCCTCTACTGCTGTTTAGAAATTACTGTTTTCTTCTCCACCAGCCATGACGAGAAAAATTGTGAGCCACTAGCAGCATAGACGATACTTAGTCGGTGGCCTCTACTGCTACTTCTTCAGTTTAACCCTATTTCAATCTTCTCTTTTCTCCTTCTACGAAATTTCCCTTCAAATTTGTACCCAAAAGAAATTTGCTCTTTTCTGAAAAAAAATGCTCTTCAATTAAGTTTATGAAGCCCAAAATATTGAATTGAACCAGTGTATTCAAGTATGAGATGGCAATTAGCAATCAATTTTCTGATTCTGATATATCGAACAATCAGTCTGTTTTCTGGATATAAATAGTCTTCTTAAACATATCACAATACTGAATCTCGAATTTATAGGTAATTCCATACCAAAAGTTTTTTTTGGTCAACATACATAGTCTCAAAGTGTCTTATTTTCTCATGATAGTTTTCTTAAACATCCAGTCATGATTTTTTAGGTAACTTTATAACAAATTAGTAATCTATAATTGGAAGTGATTTCACTCAAAACTAGAGTGTTTTCAATTGGTGTGATTGTCATGTTTGTTTCTGTGAAAGTCAATAGATCCATTGTTGTGTTAGTTTCATACATGTTCATGTGGAATATGCTACAAATTTATCAAATATATTACATGGAAGTAAAATACTATATATTTCATGATTAAATTCATAATCTTTTTGCATTTATAGCTGACCCGTCCGGGTCACGAGTCACGAGTCACGGGTCGAGTCTACCTACCCCTAACGGGTTTATACTGACCCGCGGGTTTAAAACCTTGGAAGGATCAATACGCAACTACTTACAAACTTATTATGACTAATTTGCAAATTGGACTAAATCTGAATCCTTCGAAAAGTTCAAAAAATTCAAGAATGAAGTAGAGAAGCAAATTGGCAAAAGTATCAAGGCTCGACGATCAGATCGGGGATGAGAGTACTTGAGCCAAGAGTTTGACGACTATCTTAGAGAGTGTGGGATAATATCTCGAAAGTGTGAGTGTGCAGGTATTAATGCAGCTAAGATACTCTAGAAGGGGGGGGGGGGGTTGAATAGAGTGTGCCAACTTTTTGCAAAACTTGCTAGGACGACGAAAACTTGTGCAAATAGTGAAGTTCAAGGCCTTGAAAACTAGTTCAAGCCCTTTGAGGAGATGCAGAAAGAATAAAGCAAGTAAGCCTTTTTCAAGGCCTAGAAAACAAATTCAAACCCTTGAAAAGCGGACAGTTTTGTATGTTGCGAATACTATGAAAAAGAATGAACTGTAAATGCAGGAGACAAGTGATTTATAGAGTTTAGTCCACTTGGACCTACGCCTCTACCTCAGGGATTAGATCCCTGCAGGATTTTCAACTCAATTCTTAGTAATCAAAAGCTAAGCCCTAGAACTCAAGCACAGAGAGTTCCCTTACTCTGTTACAGCTTGTGGTTTTTCCTAACCTGTCTAGTACCTGCTCTAGCTAACCGATTAACTAAAAATTCTCTATTGTTCACGTTGAACAATCCTTGAGAATAGATGTAGAGATAATACAGAAAAGATCTACCAATACAGCTCAATACAAAAGTACACTCAGAATAGAAACTGAAGTGAAGAATGCAGTGAACTTATGTGGAATGGATTGAGAGTTTGATGTTCTTCTTTGGTGCTCTGTCTTTCCAGAAACTTGTCTCTCAATTTTTCCTGTTGAGTCTCGTATTTTGTTGCTTCAAAGTGAGCTCCATTTATACTGTTTGAAGCTTTGCAAATTTTCCAATATTTTCAGCAACAACTTCCTATTTTGTAGGCAACAACTTTGACTCTCTTTAACAGCTTTTCTCCAACAGATAGATGATTATAATCTTCAGAGATATTGTTGTGATCTGTCTTTAAACAATATGAGAAGCTTTCATAAGTCTCTGATTGATCACATGATCAAAGTGTCCAACTATTTCTAAATCTGCAAAAATCCAGTTTAGGAAACAATCCTGCAAATCTTGGAAATAAAATTTCCTGCAATATCAAAGTCAAAAAGATTATATTCTATGTTCAAACGTTTTAGAATAATTTGTCTTTCATCATCTAATAACAGTGAATCAAACATATGAAGGATAGAGATGAAATCAACTCAGAGAGCTTGCAAAAAACTCCCCCCTGAGAATGTTCACATACGTTAAATAGTTTCAAGGCTTTGAATCCAGTTTCAAGGCCTTGAAAATAGCTAATATGGGAACTGATTCAGGCTTTGAAATCTGATTCAAGGCCTTGAAATAGATGAACTATTCCAAGCCTTGCACAACCTGATCTTACAATCTCCCCCTTGATGAAAGACAAAACCAAATTCTGTTTGATCCTTAGTCTCTGCAAAAAGTATACTGATTGTATAACAACATAGTAATTCCAAAAAGATCCAAATTATTCAAATTGCCAACAAAAAGTAAACAGTTCAGCAAATAACACCCAAAATAAATGCTAAACTAGACCAAGAATTTTCTCCCCATTTTTGACTTTCATCAAAAAAACGATAGAAAAGATTTTGGATGAAGTGTTTGAAAAATTTTGAAAACTTAAAGAAAAAAAGAGAATGTGGAAGAAAGAGTAGGCAAGATTAAGGTTCTGGGGCTTGTTCCTCAGCTTGATCTCCTTCTTCTTCACCACTGTCTTCAGCATAGTCTTCTCTTGTGCTTCATGTGCCTCTTCAATCCTACCAGTAGTTGTCACTTCTTCAGTCTTATCCTTTGTAACAGTCTTTGGAGATTTTTTCTTTTCTTCAAGGTAATTAAAAAATCATCTGAGTCAGGTCTATTGAATTCATATTCTTCATGTGAGGCCTATTTTGCTACCTGCTTTCCCTTATCTGAAACTGGAGCAACCTCTTCCTGGTCTGAATGTTCACTAGGAAAATCCTTTTCAGAGTCTCCTTTCTTTGTACCTTCATCATCCTCAGGAACGTCAAGCAAAGTCATGCTTCTGAAGATGCTTTCCACCATGTACTTGACTTGCCCAATTTCACTATCAAGTCCATAAACAGTTGCTTTGATATCCTCCATGTCCAAATCCAAACCTTCAAGTCTCTGATTTTCTATTGGCTGAGAAGTCTGACTTGAAGTGGGTGTTAAGGTCTTGGGCTTAGGAAACTTCTTTGCACCTAGTTCTTCTTCAGTCAAGTCTGAGTAAATCTTCCATGCTTTTTATTTGGTTTTTACCACTCCAATTTTATCAAAGGCTTTTCTCATTAAGTACTCCAAATCCAGAAGTGACTGATTCCTCTCTAGTAGTTGGAATCTCAAAGTGTTCAAAGAACAAAGTGATCAAGTTTGCATAGGGCAGAGGGTGTTTCCTTTGACTGGTAAGGCTAAAGAGCATATGTTCAATCACTAGTTTTGGAAGATCAATCTCATAGCCATGCATAACCAAATACATGATGTTCAGCATTCTTTCAGTCACCAATTATCTAGAAAGCTCTCTGGAAAAAATACACCTAACCAGGATGGTATGAAGGACTTTGGATTCAACATTCAACACAGAATGTGTTAATTGTTTGGCTGAGGTGGAGATGTTTGGAAGAAAGAACTCATCTTTGGATAGCTTCAGGGTTTCTGACTTTGGTGGATGGTTGCTAGTGTCATATCTCTTTGGACATCCTAGCACATTGGCAAACTCAGAGTGATCCAACTCAATTACTATCCTAGCAATTTGATCACCAAATGTGCAGATCTCTTGACTTGTGTCAAATTCAGGTAGAAGAGTCTGGTGAGTCTAGGGTAGGCTATTTCTATAGGATTCAGCATAGATCACAGAGAGCTCTTCTTCAACATAGAGATGCACTTAAGTTTCATGTGTTCCACCACATGCTTATTGATCATACTACAGAAACCATTAGATCTTGAAGCAAAACCATGTAACCACTGACCTTTAGAGATGTTTGAGACAAACCAAGTCTCATCTGGAGCTGAGTTCTTTGTTGAGGCCTTTGAATAGATCTGAAGCGCCTTCTTCAATTGATCTTCTGACTGTGCTTCTGTTACATTTCCTTTCCCTTTTTCTGCTTGAGTTCTTCAGCTTTTTGGAACTAATGATCTCTGTTTCAGGTTGCTTCTCTGCAACAGCCTTCTCTTTCTGTTTCTTCTTCTCTGAGGAGGAAGTTGCAACCCTCTTGACCTTATTTTTGAGTGGAGGAAGATCTGGAATTGCCTCTGCACTAGGGGTTCTGGAGCTATAATCTCTACTGACTTCTTGAGCTTCATCCACTACTGCCTTTCTTTTCTTCTCTGAAGCAGGTTTAGATCCTCCAACCATCTTTATTCTGTCTGAGGGTCTCCTCGTGCTCATTAAGGTTTGGGAGAATAATAGAAAGAGGTGGAATGATACGGAGATAAGGAGAAGAGAAGAAGATAAATACTGAGAGAGTTTGATTTTCAAAAGGAAACTAGAATATCTCTCTAATCTCAAAAAGATTCGCAATAATCAGAGAGAGGTCAAATCTTTTATGCCGTTGGAAAATAAAATATTCTAATAATATTTTTGGCTAAAACAAATTATTTGAAAAGGGTAGGGACTATATTAGGCAAATATCTACAGAGATATCACCCAACACAGAAAGATCCATGTTTATTGACTATCAGTGTAGCAGACTTATTTTCAGGGCTTTGAAAAGGTTTTCAAGGTCTTGAAAAACTGTAACACTGCAACAGATAAAGATCAAGGCTTTGAAATGATTTTCAAGGGTTTGAAAATCAGTTCAAAACTTTGAAAACACATACAACTTACCATGCTTACCTGATGCTCCCCCTAAACCAATGCTTCCTTATTTAGCATTCCCAGTTCCAATCTTAGAGTTGAGAATCTTTCATCTGCTAATGGTTTAGTGAAGATATCTGCAATATGCATGTTAGTGGCAACTAATTCAAGAACTATATCACCTTTCTCAGCATGATCTCTGATGAAATGGATTCTGACATCAATGTGCTTGGTTCTTGAGTGTTGCACTATATTCTTTGTAATTGAAATTGGACTAGTGTTATCACACTTGATAGGTATGCTCTTGAAATCAAATTCAAGGTCTCTTAGCTGTTGAGAAATCCATATTACTTGTGAACAACATGCTCCTGCAGCTATATATTCAGCTTCAGCTGTTGATAGAGCAACTGAATTCTGTTTCTTGGAATGCCAACTGATCAGTGATGATCCAATATATTGGCAAGTTCCTGAAGTGATCTTCCTATCAACTTTGTAACCTGCAAAGTCAGCATCTGAAAATCCATGCAAAGAGAAATTAGAATGTTTTGGATACCAAAGCCCTAAGCCTTTGGTTCCATTGAGATAAATGAATATTCTCTTCATAGCAGTTAAGTGTGATTCCCTTGGATCAGCTTGAAATCTAGCACATATGCATACACTAAACATTATATCTGGTCTGCTTGCAGTGAGATAGAGTAATGATCCAATCATACCTCTATACTCTTTCACGTTGACACTCTTACCAGATTCATCCTTGTCTAAGGACAGTGTAGAACTCGTAGGAGTCTTGGCTTCCTTACATTGAGCCATGCTATATTTTTGTAGTAAGTCTCTTGTGTACTTGCTTTGATGCATAAAGATACCCTTCTTCAACTAATGTATATGCAGTCCTAGGAAGAAGTTCAACTCTCCCATCATGCTCATTTCAAATTCCCTGCTCATAAGACTTGAGAATTCTCTGCACAATTGATCATTCGTAGATCCAAACAAAATATCATCCAAATATATCTGAACTACAAGCAAATCTTTCTCATGAGTCTTTATGAAAAGAGTCTTGTCTACTAAACCTCTTTTGAAATCATTTTCAAGCAAAAACTTTGACAATCTTTCATACCAAGCTCTTGGAGCTTGTTTCAAACAATAGAGAGCTTTTTCAAGTATGTAAACATGATTTGGAAACTTGTCATTTTCAAAACCAGGTGGTTGTGCATCATAAACTTCTTCTTGTAAGTATCCAATTAAGAAATCACACTTTACATCCATTTGAAAAAGTTTCATGTTCTTGTGAGATGCAAATGCAAGTAAAATTCAAATTGCATCTAACCTGCAACTGGAGCAAAAGTTTCCTCATAATCAATACATTCTTCTTGGTTGTAACCTTGAGCAACTGACCTTGCTTTGTTTCTGATCACATTGCCACTTTCATCCAATTTATTTCTGAACACCCATCTGATACCAATGACATACTGGTTTGTAGGTGGAGGAACCAGGTTCCAAACCTTATTCCTTTCAAACTCATTGAGTTCAATTTGCATAGCAATGATCCAGTCTGCTTCTTGTAAAGCTTCTTTCACAGTTTTAGGTTCTACAAGAGAGATAAAAGCATTAAAGGACATAAGTTGTTCAACTGTGATCTAGTTTGTGTACCAGTGGTTGGATCTTAGATGATATTATCAATTGGATGAGATGAGAGATATTTGAATCTCTTTCTTGGATACCATGGTTCAGGATCTCCATAGATCTTCTCAGGTCTTGAATTAGTAGCTTTGTCACATGTATCCTTTGGATCATCTTCTTCAAGGCTTTGAGGCTTATTTTCAAGGTCTGGAACACAATTTTCAAGGTCTTGAAAATGTCTTCTATTTTATTCTGAGCCTTTCTTGAATCCCAGTGGATTCTCTGCTTCTTCCTTTGACTCATGCTTATTCAAATTTAAGTCTGCAAAGATTTCACTCAAAAAACCATCATAGCTTTCAAAAAAGTAACATGAATGCTCTCTTCAACCAATTTGGTTCTTTTATTGTAAACTCTATAAGCTTTTCTATTAAAGAGTAACCAAGAAATATACCTTCATCACTTCTTGCATCAAACTTACCAAGACTGTCTTTTCCATTGTTATGGACAAAGCAGGTGCATCCAAAGGGCCTGAAGTATGAAATGTTTGGCTTCCTCCCTTTTAATAGTTCATAGGGGGTCTTCTTCAGAATAGGTCTGATCAAGCACCTGTTCAAAATATAGTTTGCTGTATTCACAGCTTCTTCCCAATAATATTTTGGCAGTTTGTTCTCAAGGAGCATGGTCCTTGACATATCTTCAAGAGTCCTATTATTTCTTTCAACAACACCATTCCGTTGAGGAGTTCTTGGAGCAGAAAAGTTGTGAGATACCATGCTTATCACATAACAGATCAAATTCTAATTGATCAAATTCTCTACCATGATCACTTCTAATTGAATCTATAGGTAGGTTTTTCATAGATTGAAGTTCTCTGCAAAGCTTTGAAAATTAAGAGAGGGCTTCAGATTTTTCTTTGAGAAACATAACCCAAGTATATCTAGAAAAATCATCTACAACAACTAGCATATACCTTTTACCTTTTGGAGTAGGAGTTCTCATAGGACCACATAGATCCATATGAAGCAATTCAATAGGTCTAGTTTTACTTACAAACTTCTTTGGCTTGAAGGAACTTCTGGTCTGTTTGCCTTGAGTACAGGATTTGCACATTTCATATTCTTTGAACTTAATGGATGGCAATCCTCTTACCAAGTCTTTGGAAATCAACTTGTTCAAAGTATGCAAACTGATATGCCCAAGCTTCATGTGCCAAAGTTTTGAATCCTCTTTCAAGGCCTTGAGACACTTCAAACTTTTACCTGCAACTTTGTTAATCTGAAAAGTATAAACATTATTTGATCTAGAGGCTGTGAGAATGCAATCTCCTGATTTCTCATTTTGCACCACACACTTCTCTTTATCAAAGATAACTTTGTTGCCATTGTCACAAAGCTGAGATACACTAAGCAGGTTAAATTTCAAACCTTCAACTAAATACACATCAGAGATAGAGTTTTCAGAATTTGTACCAACTTTACCAATACCAAGAATATTGCATTTGCCTTTGTCACCAAGTGTTATTGAACCTTCTGATTGCTCCTTTAATTCTGAGAATAGAGATCTCTTTCCACTCATATGTCTTGAGAAACCACTGTCCATAAACCACTTCTGTTCTTTGATGTTGGTGACAACCTGCAAACACCAATCACTGCCTTACCTAGCTGTTATACCAAGTGTCGAATTTGGATTCATATTCAGGATCAGCCATGTTAGGTTGTGTAACCCCTTTAGGAACCCAAATCTGCTTAACTTTTCCTTTGAGTTGAAAAGGAAAAGTGTTCCTCATTATTTGAGGGTCTCTTCTTCTAAAAGGACAAGTCATCTTAACATGACCAGTTTTGCAACAGTAATGATATTTAGGAGAAGTTTTGTTTCCAACTTTCACAAATATGGTATTATTCTTCCTTGGAAAGTTTGGATTAAATCCAATACCAGCTTTGTGAACAGACTGTGAACTTCCTCCAAGAATCAAGTTCAACTTGTGTTCTGATCCAGCAAGCTTGACTTTGACCAATTTAGATTCTTGAAGTTTCTCAGTAAGAGTAGTCTTTTGTTTATCTAATTCATCAATCTGAGGTCTTAGATTGACAAGGCTGTCACTCATTGAGGATTTTAAAGTGACTACTTCCTTGACTGTGTTTTCAAGGCTTTGAAAATGGTTTTCAAGGCCTTGAAATCACTGTCAGTTTTCTTATGAGAGATTTCAAGATTCTGATTTAGGCAAACAAGTTGTAAGTTTTCTTTTGCTTGCTCATGAACTTTTTCCTTCATGAGTCTGATCTCTTTCAGATAATCTTCCTCATTTAAAAGCATTGTTCTAAGATATTCTGAAAGAGTTTCTTCTTGGTTTTGTAGTCGGACGATTTACCATTACCCCAATGTTCTTCTCTGAACTTTCATCATGTCTTGTGACACGCTCCAACTGCAAGTGTACAGTTGTCGGTGTAGTAATAAATTCCGGAAAACCGGGTTGTCGAACCCAAGAGACTTCTCGAAAAATTAGTTAGAATTTCTTAACCTTTTCTGGGCACACCGCGTTGTTTGTTTGTCTAATGCTACTAAAATGAAAAGAACAAATATCTCAATTAACTACGAGTTTCTTCACAATTAACGAAGAAAAGAATTGTAGGAGTTTTCTTATAAGAGATACGAGTGCTGCGAATTCTTCTTGTGGATCACAAGGGATGCTACGAATATTGTCTTGATCTTTGGAACGCAAATACGCTACTCTTATCAATCGAGCATTCTACAAATTACCGAGTTACCAAGAAATTTGCCTACACTTATGATCAATTTAGACGGAGTTGCCAAGCCTAATTCAATTATAAGCATGCATTATTGGACTTTAATCTACTCTTTGATCCTAATTAACACTACCCAGTTACGAGATAATGATACGACTAGGTGGTTGTCTTGATTTACCAACTAGATCTCATGGAGTTACCACACAAGTTCTAATTTAGTTTGCTCCTACGTTAGCTACTCGCAAGAACAGTGAAATTATCAAACACAAGATAATCATAATAAGAGGAGAACGTATAACTTTAATCCAAAGAACGAATGAAAGCATCAAAACATTCATTCAAGCAAACCCAAGTTTTCCAACAAGTAATTCCCAGCAAATAAAGGTTTAGTTACTCAAAAAAAATGATCAAGATACAAAGTTTCATGATCGTAAACCAAAAACTAGAGAGAGGGAAGAGAAAAGATCAAACAAAGCGTCTCCCAAGCTCCCCGTCGCTCCAGGAACTTGTCTCCAACTCAAAGATACTGAAAAACTATGCGCTAACCCGTTCTAATATGTTTCCATAGTGTTTAGAACAAGTTACAAGTAATTACACAGAAGCCCCAACGAATCTGCTGTTGCTGGCGATCTCTTCGTACGAAGACAATTCTCTTCGTACGAAGACCTTCGTAGGAAGAGTCTTCGTACGAAGACATTTTTCACTTCGTAGGAAGACCTTCGCAGATAGATACTGCAAGCTGTCTTAGGAAGACATTTTCAGCAACTCAAAATTTGGCTAAGTATAATCTCTTCGTAGGAAGACAAATCTCTTCGTATGAAGAGAAGTCTGGGTCAACCAAAAATATCCTTTTTCGACTAATTTCCGATTCCTTGCCCTCGCCTTTGCTTCCTTAAGTATCTCCTCGACCTCGAGACTTCTTTTATGCTAAAAACATTCTCAAATTACGGGGAACCCTTCACTCATCAATTTAGGTCCTCGAAAAGCGTGTTTGGCATTTCCGGATGCTTTTGGCTGCGTTTTATCTCCTTGAGCATCCTTTTTGACATAACTTTTTCGTCTGGACTCCGATAAATGTGATTTTTGCACCTTTGGATTCTTTTTGCGATGTAGACTTCATCCATGTAGAGAAATTCCCGTTTTCCGATCATTTTCTCGTTTTTCTCAATTATTTCCCAATATTTGGCGAAAACATCCAAAACGCACAAAATTCGTCTTTTCTTCTATTTTGAAGCTCGTTTCTTCTCTCCACTTGATTCCCGCATTCGTAATTCCTATCAAACAACAACACGAACACTACCTCGAAGATCAAATGTGATGAATTATCAAAATCATACTCAAAACCATTCAGAAATGCCCGGATTGTGCATTAAAGCTCAAAAACATCCAAAAGTGCATTTTCTTCTCAAATTAGCCCAAAATCCATCACTTTGCACCGAAACTCACACAAATAACAATGTGAAACATACGTAGGATAACTCTTATTAAGGATTTATCAAATTCCCCCACACTTGCAATTTGCGCGTCCCGAGCAAAGTCTCATCTATTGCATTTAACTGTATATTAGCCGAGAAGACACAAACGACTCTAACATGAATCAAGACACTACTAATGCAGCAAGATGATGCAAATGCAATTCTAGACTCGATCTTAAACACGTAAAAGCTTTTAAATTATTTCTTTTTGTGAGATCAGGCAATTTCAATACACATAGACTAGGTGCTCATGGAGTGATGAAAAAGTTAGACAAGAGGCGTGAATCGCAACTAAACTCGACAACAAGTGATTCCCCATAGTTAGTATAGAAAGCTTAACTTTACTATAAAGAACAACCTACCTCTTCATGTGTGCTGATAAAATTAAGAGGCTAACCAAGGCTAAACCACATTCACCGTCCGAGCTCCTACTCCGCTAATGGTCAAATGTGATGAGGCTTAGGGACAAAAAGGATATAACTTGTATGAAGCAAAAAACTCCTAAAGCGTCACATAAAGTCACCAAACCCCATATCTCACACACCCTAACCATGATGATAGGAATCCACAACCCGAATCTCACCGACTCCGGCACTCAATCCCCTCAAACCCCGGTACCATGTCAATTCTGTGGCCGTCAAAGCAAATAATGTGCAAAACTCATCTTTGTCTTCAATCCCGAACTAAGAACTTTCACCACTCGATTTTCAATAAGCACAAATTTATTTCTTTCTCTCCTTATTTTTTCTCTCTTTTTTTTCTTTCATTTTTCTTTTTCTTTGTCTTTTTTTTTTCTTTCTCTCAATCAAATATCAATACAATCAAATAAATATGAGTGGTCCTCCTTCAAGAATCAAACACTGCAAACAACCGCAAACTTCGTAAAAGCATGTATGGTGGTTGAGTCATCATATTCACAATCTCTACGTATGTAGTCAAATGTCGACACCCCTACACTAGAATGTAGTCAGGTCTCCCTCTCAAGTAGTCAAATAAGGTATGTCACGTGCCTAATCCAACCGAACCTCCTACACCAAGATGATAACAATCCGGTACCTAGCACATGCCACCAATTAAGTACAACCAACCCCATTTTTGTGCGGATTAGACGTCACGCACTTAAGCTCTCCACTAATGTGTCCACGATGTAATGACATGGAACACCGCCACACGTTAGTGTGCAGGTCAACTCAGTCACCCTCGCATCCCCTCGTACATATCCAATGAAGCATATGCGATCTGCAGAACTCACAAAAAATATGTAATGAAGCACTCCCTCAACTAACCCCCTCAACTACTACTCCCTCGTGACGCTGTAAGAAGGTAATTCTAAATGATATATGATGAGGGCCAATAATCGTCTCCCTAGGTCATAGAGGCTAACGATGAATCCAAGGATCAATTAGGATCTACTAGTGGTCCTACAAGGTAAGATCTAAAAGCAGTGAGTGCTCTAATACACATCCTGGCACAGCTGTTCTGTGTGCCACTACGAGGCGGGCTGGCGACTACCTAAGACGGACAACATGAACGTTCGGCTTGTTTAGCAAACACCAAGCTCAACTCTTTTAGGAGAAAAACAGTACACACTTTAGCTTTTCAAATTTAATTTTATTTTAAAACTAGGTAGGCATTCCCGTAATGAGATTCTCTCTATACTTACTAGGGGGAACTAAAATTGTACATTCTCGGTCAAAATTCACACCCATGCCTAAAGTTTTCACATCTCACTAAATCAACCAGGTCTATGCTTCTTTCAATTGCCTTTTCTCAAAATTTTAAATTTTTTATTTTTTATGGATTTTCTTTTTTTCTCATTTTTTTAATAAGATCCTAACTCTATATTCAAGGCTTGACTCGAAAAAAATTTGACTCCACACAATTTACTTTGTTGGTGGGTAGACTCAATTATTTAAAAGTGCAAACAATATTTAAATCTATACAATACGACAATATAATTAAGAACTAAACATAAACCACAACACTAACTCACAAAACACTATAAACACATCATACATGTAACTGGCTATGCAAGACACATTGGCTAGTAAACAGTTAAACCACCCCCACACTGAATGCTTCGTTGTCCTCAACGAATTTAGAGCATGCAAGAAGACTCAGCCATCAATGTGAAAGGCCAGTAGATGAGCTGGAGCTATTACATACTTATATAAAATAAACAAAAAATTTAGCAAGAGAAAAAGATACTCACAACCACCTCAAGGGTGGGGACGAAATCGCGCCCACCAGTCCCCAAGCACAGTGATGGTGCCACCATGCTCCTATACAGTCAATGTGTACTCGCACACCGGGGTCGACTGCCTCCTCTTCTAAAATCCATGTCTGAAGAATCCCCAACCCGCCAATGCAAGCCCCTGTGAAGGTCATGTGTGCCATGGCACACCGGGGTCGATTCTACCATAACCTTCTCATGTATGTCACTAGGAAACATCATTAGTCCCTCTCTCTCATCTCTCCACATTAATAACTAAAAACACAAAACATAACTGTATTAAAAACAAACTCCCTAATCTAATGCAAATAAATAGGTTGGGTTGCCTCCCAACAAGCGCCTTGTAATTTAAGGTGGACGACCCGACCCAATTACCTCAAAAAATGTCAAGGAGCTCTAGCACGACGTGCCTCCTCCTTCAGTTTTCTTGCTCTTGATCTCTTGCACCACATCATGCGCACCGACAATAATTGGCTTCTATTTTGAATCGGGTGGATCGGGTTGCAAAACTGTAGACAACCCAGGTGTAGGATCCACATCTTTCTCTCTAAATTTGATCATCGCCAATTTATTCTTCCCTTTGCCCGGAACAAATTCCTTAAACACAAGTAATGAATATAGAGCTTTGATAGTGAGCTCCTTAGTCTCTAAACCCACATTTGCGCACATTGTCTTCAAAAGCGGTCTTCCAAAGATAAGTGGCACATCGCGATCCTCCTTGATGTCCACTATCACAAAGTCAGTTGGAAAGAAAAATGCACCCACTTTAACAAGCAAGTTCTCAATAACCCCTTTTGCTGTAACAATAGAATTGTCTGCCAGTTGCAGACCCATCTTCACTGGGTTTGGCGCACCAATGCCCAATCTCTGAAATAGGAACAATGGCATGAGATCAATACTCGCGCCTAAATCACAGAGCCCATGCGTATGATATCCACCCCCAAGTGCACAGCCTAAGATGACACTGCCTGGATCTCTCACCTTGGGAATATCTCGCTGTATCACAGTACTACATGTCTCTGTCAGCTTCACCGTGGCATAAGGGTCTATGCTCTTCTTACCCCATAAAATTTCCTTCAAGAACTTCTTATACTTGGGCATCTGAGCAAGTGCTTCCACTAACGGGATGTTGATGTGAAGTTGTCTAAATATCTTCAAAAATCTCCCATAATGATCTTCATCATGCCTCTTTATTGCCGCCGGATATGGCACATCTGGCACATACTTAGCTGGATTTAGAGTGTTCTTGGGCTCTTCTTTCTTCTCAGGCGCGTCCTTTGCTTGGGGACTCACGGCCTTGGGCACTTCTTCACCCAATTCTTTCTCAGTGGCCTTTGTATCTTCAGCTCTCGCATGGCTAGGATATGGAGGATCCTGAGTAGTAGTGCCACTGCGAGTAGTAATAGCTTTGAGCTGCTCAGTAGGAACAATATAATTAGCAGGAAGCATGCCAGGTGAAGATTTAGTAAGCTGATTGGCATTTTGCTCAACCTGTGTCTCATGGCTCTTAATAGTGGCTTCCATGGCTACAAACTTGTGCTCCATCCTATCCATCTTCTCATTTGTCTGTTGTTGCTGAGTAACCAATTGTCTCAACAAGGCTTTCATTTCCGGATCCTGTTTTTGCTGAGTAGCGTGATTATGAGATTGGTAAGGAACATTGGACTGTTGAGCATACCAGTTAGGCTGATTTCGTTGATGATTATGATACCCCCACACTTGTTGCTGTCTAGGAGGCCCCATGTTATTTACGTCCTCAATCCATATCCCTGATTCTCATCCGCGATCATCTCTCCCACAGACTTCACCTGTGCTAATGGATTTATGCTGTTAAAAGCTGAGGTCATGACTACCATTTGCTGTTCAAATTTTTTCTCCACCATTGACTCAATCCTGTTGACAAGAGCTGCATCGGATTCCGAGTATCTACGAGTCTCACGCTTCGCCACATTTTTTAGCAGATCTTGGCATCGCTGCACTCTCAAGCCCTTAAAATTGCCTCCAACTAACATATCTAGTTCATGTTCTGTTTCTCTGTCTAGAGCATTATAGAAATAATGGAGGAGTTTATAGAACGACTCTCCATGAGTAGGGCATCTGCGAAGAAGTTGGTTGAATTTCCTCCATGTATCTCCTAGAGAATCATCCTCTTGCTGAGTAAAATTCATAATATCATCCATGAGCTGAGCAAATTTGGATGGCGGTAGATACTTTCTAAGAAAGTCGTGGCAACACTCTGCCCATGTAGTAATACATCCTTTTGGAAGCTCCATGAGCCATGTCTTGGCTTTCCCAGATTAAGAGAAAGGAAATAGCATCAACTTCACTGTTTCATCTGGAACTTGCTCATTATGCAATGTTGAAGTAATTTGCCCAAAATTAAGCAAGTGGGCATTCGGATCATCTCCCGGAGCTCCTGTAATTAGGCACTCAGCACGCACCATATCAATCATCTGCTGACGCAACTCAAAGTGAGCAGCATTAATCTGTGGCCTCACAATAGTAGGTTGGTATCCAGCTGGCGTGGTTCTGAAATAGTCCACCAAAGGACGATCATCTTCCTGTGCCACATTGTTCCTTTGACCCACTTGCTGACCTCCATTAGGTGGATTCGGAGGTATCGAAGGATTAACAACTAATGTATGTGCAGCAGCTAAGTGAGCTCTGAGCAACTCAGTTTCCCTCAATGAATTGGCCACTCTGGCCTCGGTAGCGACTCTAGTGGTCTCTGCATCTTCCGCAAGCTTGCGGAGTCTTTCCAACTCGGTTCCCTGTTGGTCACCCATTGGAACTGATTTCCTCGAGTCTCTACGAAATAGTGCTTCTGGATTATCAAGCTGTGGGTGCGATGCCTCGTGTAGGGAACGGGTCATGCACTAAGAGAACCACCTGAAACACAAACAGCACTAGAACGCAGGAGAGTAAAAAAAATATAACAGAAAAGTAAAATCCATAAAGCTAACAATTCTAACTAACTAAACCGAAGTCCCCGGCAACGGCGCCAAAAACTTGACACGCTCCAACTGCAAGTGTACAGCTGTCGGTGTAGTAATAAATTCCGGAAAACCGGGTTGTCGAACCCAAGAGACTTCTTGTAAATTAGTTAGAATTTCTTAACCTTTTGTGGGCACAGCGCGTTGTTTGTTTGTCTAATGATACTAAAATTAAAAGAACAAATATCTCAATTAACTATGAGTTTCTTCACAATTAACGAAGACAAGAATTTTAGGAGTTTTCTTATAAGAGATACGAGTGCTGGGAATTCTTCTTGTGGATCACTAGGGATGCTACGAATGTTGTCTTGATCTTTGGAACGCAAATACGCTACTCTTATCAATCGAGCATTCTACAAATTACCGATTTACCAAGCAATTTGCCTACACTTATGATCAATTTAGACCGAGTTACCAAGCCTAATTCAATTATAAGCATGCATTATTGGACTTTAATCTACTCTTTGATCCTAATTAACACTACCCAGTTAAGAGATAATTATACGACTAGGTGGTTATCTTGATTTACCTACTAGATCTCATGGAGTTATCACACAATTTCTAATTTAGTTTGCTCCTACGTTAGCTACTCGCAAGAACAGTGAAATAATCAAACACAAGATAATCATAATATGAGGAGAACGTATAACTTTAATCCAAAGAACGAATCAAAGCATCAAAACATTCATTCAAGCAAACCCTAGTTTTCCAACAAGTAATTCCCAGCAAATAAACGTTTAGTTACTCAAAAACATGATCAAGATACAAAGTTTCATGATCATAAACCAAAAATTAGAGAGAGGGAAGAGAAAAGATCAAACAAAGCGTCTCCCAAGCTCCCCGTAGCTCCATGCACTTGTCTCCAACTCAAAGATACTGAAAAACTATGCCCTAACCCGTTATAATATGTTTTCATAGTGTTTAGAACAAGTTACAAGTAATTACACAGAATCCCCAAAAAATCTGCTGTTTCTGGCGATCTCTTCGTACGAAGACCTTCGTAGGAAGATTCTTCGTACGAAGACTTCTTTCTCTTCGTAGGAAGACCTTCCCAGATAGATACTGCTAGCTGTTTTAGGAAGACATTTTAATCAACTCAAAATTTGGCTAAGTATAATCTCTTTGTACGAAGACAAATCTCTTCGTACGAAGAGAAGTCTGGGTCAACCAAAAAATCCTTTTTCGACTAATTTCTGATTCCTTCCCCGCGCCTTTGCTTCCTTAAGTGTCTCCTCGACCTCGAGACTCCTTTTATGCTATAAAACATTCCCAAATTCCGGATAACCCTTCATTCATCAATTTAGCTCCTGGAAAAGCGTGTTTGGTATTTCCGGATGCTTTTGGTCGCGTTTTATCTCCTTGAGCATCCTTTTTGACATAACTTTTTCGTTCGAACTCCGATAAATGTGATTTTTGCACCTTTGGATTCTTTTTGCGATGTAGACTTTATCCATGTAGAGAAGTTCCTGTTTCCGGATCATTTTCTCGTTTTTCTCAATTATTGCCCAATATTTAGCGAAAACATCCTAAACGCACCAAATTCGTCTTTTCTTCTATTCCGAAGCTCGTTTCTTCTCACCACTTGTTTCCCGCATGCGTAATTCTTGTCAAACAACAACACGAACACTACCGCGAAGATCAAATGTGATAAATTATCAAAATCATACTCAAAACCATTAAAAAATGCCCGGATTGTGCATTAAAGCTCAAAAACATCCAAAAGTGCATTTTCTTCTCAAATTAGCCCAAAATCCATCACTTTGCTCCGAAACTCACACAAATAACAATGTGAAACATACGTAGGATAACTCTTATTAAGGATTTATCATCTGGCCATGAAGCACAGGTTGGCATGTTCTTCTCCAGATTCAGATTCACTAGAGCTATCTGAATCACTCCATGAAGCTATCATGGCTTTCTTTCTTCTGTCATTATCTATCTTTTGAAAGATCTTGCTTTTCTTGTGTGGAAAATCTCTTATCAAATGTCCTGCATCACCACATTCAAAGAAGTTCATAACTTTTGGTTTATTTTATGAAGAGGACTTACCTTTGTAGTCCTTGCTGTTGGAGGGTCTATGCCTTTCTCTGTGAAGTCTTTGTTTCCAAAATTTTTCTTCATTTTGAGAATCCTTTTCAAGGCTTTGTAATCAAAGCAATTGGTTCTTCATCATCACCATCCTTAGTTTCAAGGATTTGTGTTCTCTCCTTCTCTTTGGCTTTGAGAGCTAAGTTCTTGACACTATATGGGATTTCTCCATCAGCTTCATTCATAGAGATCTCATGTGTCAGGAGCTGCCCTTGTAGGTCATCAAGTTGTAGAGTTGAGAGATTCTGAGCTTATTCAATAGCTGTAGTCTTTGGTTCCCACTTTTCCTTTGGAAGACTTCTTAATATCTTCCTCACCTGTTATTCTTCAGAAAAATGTTTTCCCAGTGAATCAAGGTTGTTTACAATGTCTGTGAACCTCTTGAACATGTCTCTAATAGATTCATCTGGATTCATCTTGAATAGCTCATACTGTCTGAGATAGATGTTGATCTTGGTTTTCTTGACATGACTGGTTCCCTCAAAGGTAACCACAAGCTTATCCCAGATTTCTTTAGCAGTTGTGCATCCAGAGATCCTTTTGAATTCATCTGAACTCAAAGCACAATACAAAATGTTAATAGCTTTGTAGTTCTTAGAAGATTGCTCTAATTCAGAAGAGGAGAGTGAGTCTTCAGTTTTGGGAGTTTTAATCCCATCTTTCTCTGTGTAGAAAGTATGAGGTCCATTTTGGATAATGGTCCAAAGCTCTAGATCTTGATCAATTATGAACATTTTCATCAAGGCTTTCCAGTGAGAAAAATTTTCTCCAAAAAATAGAGGGAGGTCTGTTAGCAGCTCTTCCCTGTGAGAAACCACCATCACCTGTAGTACTCATGATCACCAGATGGTTACATCTATACAGTGATACAAGCTCTGATACCAATTGAAAGTGTGAGTGTGCAGGTGTTAATGCAGCTAAGATACTTTAGAGGGGGGGGGGGGGGTTGAATAGAGTATGCCAACTTTTTGAAAAACTTGCTAGGAAGATGAAAACTTGTGCAAACAGTGAAGTTCAAGGCCTTAAAAACTAGTTCAAGCCCTTGGAGGAGATGTAGACAGAATAAGGCAAGTAAGCCTTTTTCAAGGCCTTGAAACAAGTTCAAACCCTTGAAAAACAGACAGTTTTATATGCTGCAAATACTATGAAAAAGAATGAACTGTAAATGCAATAGACAAGTAATTTATAGAGTTCAGTCCACTTGGACCTACTTCTCTACCTCAGGGATTAGATCCCTACAGGGTTTTCAAATCAATTCTTATTAATCAAAAGCTAAGCCCTAGAACTCAAGCAAAGAGAGTTCCCTTACTCTGTTACAACTTGTGGTTTTTCCTAACCTATCTAGTACCTGCTCTACCTAACTGATTAACTAAGAATTCTCTATTGTTCACCTTGAACAATCCTTGAAAATAGATTTAGAGATAATACATAAATGATCTACCAATACAGCTTAATACAGAAGTACACTTAAAATAGAAAACTGCAGTGAAGAATGCAGCAAACTTCTGTGGAATGGATTAAGAGTTTGATGTTCTTATTTGGTGCTCTGTCAATCCAGAAACTTGTCTCTCACTTTTGCCTGTTGAGTCTCGTATTTTGTTTCTTCAAAGTGAGCTCCATTTATACTGTTTGAAGCTCTGCAAATCTTTCCCGATTTTCATCAACAACTTCCTATTTTGTAGGCAATAGCTTTGACTCTCTTTTAACAGCTTTTCTCCAACGGATAGATGATCACAATCTTCAAAGATATGTTTTTGATATTGTCTTTAAAAAATCTGAGAAGCTGTCATGAGTCTCTGATTGATCACAGGATCAAAGTGTCTAACTATTTCCAAATCTGCAAAAATTCAGTTTAGGAAACAATCCTGCAAATCTTGGAAATAAAAATTCCTGCCATATCAAAGTCAAACTGATGATATTCTATGTTCAAACGTGTTAGAATAATTTGTCTTTCATCATCTAATAATAGTGAATAAAACATATGAAAGATAGAGAGGAAATCAACTCAGAGAGCTTGCAGAAAACTCCCCCTGAGAATGTTCACATAGGTTAAACAGTTTCAAGGCATTGAATCCAGTTTCAAGGCCTTGAAAATAGCTAAACTATTTTCAAGCCTCTGGGAACTGATTCAAGGATTTGAAAGCTGATTCAAGGCCTTGAAATAGCTGAACTATTCCAAGCCTTGCACAACCTGATCTTACATATCCCAACTCACTCCACCTGGAACGCCACAATGGAATGGCGTGTCCAAGAGGAGGAATCGAACATTGTTGGACATGGTTCGATCTATGATGTGTCAAACTGATCTTCCATTATCATTTTAGGGCTACGCTATATTGTGTGCACCTTTCACCATTAACTGTGTTCCATCTAAATCAGTCATGAAGACACCACATGAGATCTGGAGTGGGAGGCATCTTACAATGTCGTTCTTGAAGATTTGGGGCTGCGATGTCTATGTAAAGCCTTTACAATCAGCCAAAATCGGGCCTAATTCGGATAAGTTTGTCGGATACCCTAAGGAAAATAAAGGGTATTACTTCTACAATCCAACTGAGAACAAAGTATTTGTTGCTCGGTCCGGGGTGTTTCTAGAAAGAGAATTTGTCTCTAAAGAAGCGAGTGAGAGGACTGTAGAACTTGAAGAAGTTCAAGAACCACAAACGACTGATCCTACTTTGGAACATGAACAGGAACCACAAAACGTTGTGGCGGAGCTTGTTCAAGTAACACAAGAACTTCGTAGGTCAAGTAGAGTGCGCCAGGAGCCAGAGAGGTATGGACTTCTTGTGACTGAGTCTGGCGACACATTGCTCATAGATGATGAGCCTACTACCTATGGAGATGCCATGAAAGGGCCGGAATCTCAGAAGTGGCGCAAAGCCATGGAATCCGAGATGGAATCCATGTATACCAACAAAGTATGGACTTTGGTGGAACCACCCCAAGGGGCGTTCCCCATAGGGTGCGAGTGGGTCTTCAAAAGGATTCAGACAGATTCATGGTATAGATTATAATGAAACCTTTACACCAGTCGCAATGACCAAATCCATCCGAGTCCTATTTGCTGTCGCAGGTTACTATAACTACGGGATTTGACATATGGATGTCAAAACCGCAATTGTGTATGGAAACCTCCTTGAGGATGTTTACATGACATAACCTGAGGGTTTTGTAGATCCAGAGCATGCAAATAAAGTCTGTAAAGCTACAACGGTCCATTTATGGATTAAAGCAAGCTTATAGGAGTTGGAATTGATGTTTTGATGAAGCAGTCAAAGAGTTTGACTTCATCATTAACGAAGATGAGTCTTGTGTCTACAAGAAGGTTAGTGGGAGCTCTTTTGTTTTTCTGGTCTTGTATTTGGATGACATACTACTCATTGGAAACGTCATTCCTATGCTGCAATTCGTAAAAGATTGGCTAGGAAAGTGTTTCTCAATGAAGGACTTAGGGGAAGCAGCTTATATACTCGATATCAAGATCTATAGAGATAGATCGAGGAAGCTGCTAGGCCTAAGTCAAAGTACATATATAGACAAGGTGTTGAATCGGTTCAACATGCAAGATTCCAAGAAGGCATTCTTGTCCATGTCACATGAAATCACTCTTTCGAAGAGCGATTGTCCTTCCACTGAGATTGAAAAGGAACACATGAGTAGGATACTCTATGCCTCGGCCATAGGATCCATCATGTACGCCATGTTATGTACTAGACATAATGTGTCATACGCATTGAGTATGACAAGCATATATCAGCCTAATCCGGGTGAGAGTCACTGGGTCGCGGTTAAGAACATCCTAAAGTACTTGAGCAGAACTGAAGATGTATTCTTGATCTATGGAGGGGAAGAAGAGTGGTGTGTAAGGGGTTACACGGATGTAAGCTTCCAAATCGAAAGAGATGATTTCACATCGTAGTCGAGATTCGTGTATTTCTTGAATGGAGGAGCTCTGAGCTAGAAGAGTTCCAAGCAAGAGACGGTTGCTGATTCTACAACTGAGGCTGAGTACATTGCTTCAACTGGCGCAACAAAGGAATCTGTTTGGATTAGGAAGTTCATTACTGAGCTTGGTGTGGTTCCTAGCATTGTGGATCCAGTAGAGTTTTATTGTGATAACACTGGGGTGATCGCACGATCAAAGGAACCCAGGTCACACCAGAAATCCAAAAACGTACTCAGAAAGTTCCATCATTATTCGAGATATCATCGATAGAGGAGATGTGAAGATATGCAAGATTCCTACAGATGAGAAACTGTCAGATGCGCTTACAAAGCTGCTTGTTCAGCGCAAGCATGAAGGGCACACTTGTTAAACGTACAATCCGGGCGTTTCTTGAATAGCTTTACTTAAGATTTGTATGATTTTGTCACATTTGATCTTTGCGGTAGTGTTCGTGTTGTGATTTACAGAAACATTGCATGAGGAGAGCAATTGGGGAGAAGAAACGAGCTTCGGAAGTCAAAGAGTACGCAGGAGAAGCAAAGTTAGAGGAGCAAAAGTGACCATCCTCCACTATTTCGATGATATCTTGAAGTATACAAAACCTGCTATAGTTAGAACGGTTCCAAATGAAAGTAGACTAAAATATCTTTCCAACGGTAGGTCACGGAGCTCAATCAAAGTTCAGACGAGAAAGATATGGTCCGGCGAAGTTGACACAAAAACGAAGAAAAGCTGGTAAAGTTTCACTGGACTAGTGTGCACTCTACTGGATGTATCTGGCGTTACGTATACAATTTTGGATCAAGGCCTACTCCATTTTAAAATATACATTCAAGGATTTCCAATGATATAATATGGGCCCAAACTAGAGTCCAGATGAGGTAGAAAAGGCCCGCGCAAAGTCAGCTTATGAATTCTGGCCGAGAATTGCAAACTGGAGGGGCCGAATTGCAAATTCGGCCAAAATACATTAAAAATCGTGCCCATGCCTTGAAAATCGAGTTCTTAGACCTAGAAGGCAGGTTAGAACAGAGGTAGATGCAGAGAAGAAGATTTGAGGAGAAACTTGGAGCTAGAGTTCGTCGTGGAAGCAAGAATTCATCCGTTTGATCCCTTTACTCTTATCTTTTCATTATTTTTGTACATGATCACACAAACTATTGTATTTGTGATCATGAATATGCGTAGCTAAACACTTTTCTCAGGGTATCTCGTAGGGAGCTAGGGTTTGATCACTTTGTTTGGTGATTTATGGATTTGATTTCATGCTTTAAGCTTAATTGATGACTTTTTAGCTAGCTATGTGTATTTTATGCGCTTAAATTCACCTTTGCTATCGGTAGACGTATTGATAGGATTGAGTTAGGCTTAGAACATTAGAGATATCAATGTTTCTTTCCCGGAATCTTGAAAGACACACTAGCCGTATCTAGGGTTGAGAAATCTTGCTAGTTAGCTAAGACGAAAGAGTAGATTAATGATCTTAATGCATACTTGAACTTGATAAGGCTAGAGAAATCGGCTTTTTTAGTCTAAGTATTGGTTTTGGTTGAGACATCTTCAACACATCCGTGCTCGTTTAGTTAGATTAAAGAATCACCGTGTTAACAAAGCATAAATCCGTCAAAGTGTGAAATACATAGTGACCCGTAGAGATATCGTGATACTTATCCCTCGTATTAGTCTCAATTTTAATAATTTGTTATTTAAATTATTAGTTTAATAAAACAATCCAATTTCTTGCCCACACGAAGTTAATCATCTTAGTTAATTCACGACAAGTCCCTTGGGTTCGACAAACCCGGATTACCGGATATTACTACACGCGGCAGCCGTACACTTGCGGTTGGATCGTGTCAAGTTTTTGGCGCCGTTGCCGGGGACTTCGGTTTAATTAGTTAGAATTATTAACTTTAGGGAATTTTATTTTTTCTTTTGTTTATTTATTTTTTGATCTCACCTGCTTCCTAGCGAATTATTGTGCAGGTATCTTGGTGATCATGTGGGGGCAGAATTACTATGGGCATTCTCCAGTCTACCAACCGTACTACTCCTATGGAGATATGTACACCCCTCCTCCTTGCAATCAAGAGGATGAGCATATTAAAGAAGTATTGAAGCTCATGATAGCTAGTATGGACAGAATGGAGGAAGGGATTAATAGGATGGATGAAACTCTCCAGCTGAAGGGACAACACTTGGCAGGACTTTCGAGTGCATTGTCATATGCAGATAATGACGATGGGCCAAGTAGCATCATTCCTGACTTATTTGAGGAGTGCGAAGAGGATGACGAAGAACCCCCACAGGGTCTATGTCTACAATGTTGTTCATCATGATGTAATAGATCCTCGGACTGCTTCAGACTCGGATTCGGACTCAGATTGGGATGATATTGTGAATCCTATACAACTTGTGCCTCGCATAATTCCGGAGTCATGGCATGAATGGGAGAGTGTGGACATCGCAAGCTTATGGCCCACTGAAGATATTTGCTTTGAGAAAGAAGGTCATGAAGCTAAGGAGTTATTGCATGGATATGTTTGCAAGGACAGGGATCTACAAATTCCTCCGCCTAATCCATTTATTTTGGAGATCATAAAAATGGGTGAATCACATGAGGAAGACGAAAGACCCCATTTTTATGCAATACATGAATTGCCACCTGTGATTCCAAGATAAACACTAGGAAATGAAGCAGTCAAGACGGCACTCCTTGCCATTACTAATCCAACTGAGATTCTATTTCCACATAACCGATCCTCAATGATATTGATTTTGAAGAATTGGAAGATGAAGAAGAAGAAGAAGAGGAAAGGTACAATGGGTCATGATTTGGTGAATGGATTTTCTAGAAGACCGGTGATCAAGGAGTGGAAGCATAGAAAGAAGAATTTTTTTCAGGCCGTTGTCTACAATTTTTTTGCGCCATACGCATCTCATGCATGCTTCCCTGAGAAGTGACAAAAAGAGAAGCAATGGTGGAAGAAGAAGAAGTGGAGAGAAAAACTGCCTTAATCATGTTTGAGGTAACTGGGTCGGGTCGTCGACCTTAAATTACAAGGCGCTTGTTGGGAGGCAACCCAGCCTATTTATTTGCTTTAATTTAGTTGTGTTTTTAAATTCAGTTGTTTTATTAGATTATTTTGGAGAGATGAGAGAGAGAGAGAGAGAGGGACTAATGGTGTTTTTCCAAGGGACATATTTGAGCAGATTATGAGAGAATCTACCCCGGTGTGCGATGGCACACATGACCTTCACAGGGGCTTGCATTGACGAGTTGGGGATTCTTCAGACATGGATTTTAGTAGAGGAGGGCAGTCGACCCCGGTGTGCGAGTACACATTGATTGGAATATGGTGGCACCACTACTGTGCTTGAGGACTGCTTGGCGTGATTTCGTCCCCACCCTTGAGGTGGTTGTGAGTATCTTTTTCTCTTGATAAATTTTGTGTTTATTTTATATAAGTATGTCATAGCTCTATCTCATCTACTGGCCTTCCGCATTGATTGCTGAGTCCTATGTTTAATCTCTAAGTTCGTTGAGGACAACGAAGCATGCAGTGTGGGGTGGTTTAACTGTTTGCTAGCCATATTGTCTTGCATAGCCAGTGACATGTAGGATGTGTTTAGATTGTATTGTGAGTTAGTGTTGTGGTTTATGTTGAGTTTTAATTTATATTGTCCTATTGTGTAGTCTAGTTTATATTCTATTTGCACTTTTGTATAACTGAGTCTACCCACCATAAAGAGTTCAATTGTGTAGTGTCAATTTTCGATTTTCGTGTCTAAGCCTTGCATATAGAGTTAGGACTTATAAACTACAAAAAAAAAAATAAAAAAAAATGAGAAAATAGAAAATCCATAAAAATTAGAAATTTAATTTTTTTTCAGAAGAGGCAATTGAGGATCTTGAAACTGAAGAGAGCTTAGTGAATGAATCCCTTTGAGTAGGAAGTGTCGTAGTAGGGAAATTTTTATTCTTTAATATTTTGTGTAGAGGTTTCACTAAGGATGTCCCGAAATTTTTTAAGAGTTGTGAAAGAATGACATGTAAAGTATACCTAAGTTTCCTATAGTGTGCTAATTAGATTGAGTTTTGCTTGTAGTTGAATATTCAGTTTTCAAGTGGAAACTTGTGGTCTCTTGTTGATTTGGGGTGGACCTTCGTGTAGAGTTGGTTTCATGTGGTACGATTGCCTCAGCCTAAGTGAAGTTTAGGGGCGTACACCACCATCCCTTACGGTGGTCACAAGAGTTAACCAAAAAAGCCCACGCTCTTTATGCTCTACTGCACGGTTGTAAAAAAACAGAGGAGGAAAGAAAAAAAATGAGAAAATCTGAAAAAAGAAAAGAAAAAAAAAATTGTGCTTCAAGGAGAAACAACCTAATGTGCTTCCGGTCACACGGAAAATTTGGATTCCATCCAAGTAGAGCTTAGAGAGGAAAACTAGAGTCAAGCCTTATTTCACAGGAGTTGTGACTCCCTTCACTCGGACAATTTGCATTCAAACGCAATAAAGGCTAAGAGGGTCTGAAAACCTCAGATGATTCGGTGAAGAAAGGCTACAGTAAAATTTGAGCTTGATTAGACCCAATGAAGCTTAGGACGTACTTGTGTCTTGGTTTGAATTGGTGGAGGAAGGTGGACGCCTCAGTGAAATTTTGCATAGAATCAATTTTATTTCAAATTCTTGCTACGTGTATGTGAATTTCAGAACGGATTATTGAAAACTTCTTCAGTTAATGACAGGGAGATTGCCTATTCTTGCAAAAAAAAACAAAATTTATTTCGTGTTTAAATACTTTTTTTAAGATCGAGTCTAGATTTGCATTGCATCATCTTGCTGCATGGTTGTATTGAGAGTCGTGTTTGAGTCGTTTGTGTCTCATTGGCTAGTAAGCAGATAGATGCAGTAGATGAGACTTTGCTCGGGACGCGCAACTGGCAAGTGTTGGGTATTTGATAACTCCTTAATAAGAGTCATCCAAAATACACTTTTATATTGTTATTTGTGTGCGTTTCGGTGCAAAGTGACGAATTTCGGGCTTATTTGAGAAGAAAATGAGTTTATGATGTTTTAGAGCTTAAACGTACAATCCGAGCCTTTCTAGAATAGTTTTACTTATGATTTGTATGATTTTTTCCATTTGATCTTCGCGGTAGTGTTCGTGTTGTGATTTACAGGAACATTGCATGAGGAGAGCAATTGGAGAGAAGTAACGAGCTTCGGAAGTCAAAGAGTACGCAGGAGAAGCAAAGTTTGAGGAGCAAAATTGACCATCCTTCACTATTTTGATGATATCTTGAGGTCTACAAAACCTGCTATAGTGAGACCGGTGCCAAATGAAAGTAGACTCAAAGATCTTTCCAACGGTAGGTTACGGAGCTCAATCAAAGTTCGGACGAGAAAGATATGGTCCGGCGAAGTTGACACAAAAACGAAGAAAAGCTGGTAAAGTTTCACTGGACCAGTTTTCATTCTACTAGATGGATCTGGAGTTACATCAAGGCCTACGCTATTGGAAATTAGACATTCAGGGCTTTCCAACGATATAAGATGGGCCCATACCGGAGTCCAGATGAGGTAGAAAAGGCCTGCGCAAAGTCAGCTTATGAATTCTGGCCGAGAATTGCAAACTGGAGGGGCCGAATTGCAAATTCGGCCAAAATACATTAAAAATTGTTCCCTGGCTTTGAAACACAAGTTCTTAGACCTAGAAGGCAGGTTAGAACAGAGGGAGACGCAGAGAAGAAGATTTGAGGAGAAACTTGGAGCTAGAGTTCGTCGTGGAAGCGAGAATTCATCAGTTTGATCCCTCTACTCATATCTTTTCATTATTTTTGTACATGATCACACAAACTATTGTATTTGTGATCATGAATATGCGTAGCTAAACAATTTTATCAGGGTATCTCGTAGGGATCTAGGGTTTGATCACTTTGTTTGGTGATTTATGGATTTGATTTCATGCTTTGAGCTTCATTGGTGACTTTTTAGCTAGCTATGTGTATTTTTTGCGCTTAAATTCACCTTTGCTATCGGTAGACGTATTGATAGGATTGAGTTAGGCTTAGAACATTAGAGACATCAATGTTTCTTGCCCGAAATCTTGAAATACACACTAGACGTATCTAGGGTTGAGAAATCTTGCTAGTTAGCTAAGAACAAAGACTAGATTAATGATCTTAATGCAAACTTGAACTCGATTAGGCTAGAGAAATCGGCTTTGTTAGTCTTAGTATTGGTGTTGGTTTAGACATCTTCAACACATCCGTGCTCGTTTAGTAAAATTAAAGAATCATCGTGTTAACAAAGCATAAATCCGCCAAAGTGTGAAATACGTAGTGACCCGTAGAGATATCCTGATACTGATCCCTCGTATTAGTCTCAATTTTAATAATTTGTTATATAAATTATTAGTTTAATAAAACAATCCAATTGCCTGCCCACACGAAGTTAATCATCTTAGTTAATTCACGACAAGTCCCTTGGGTTCGACAAACCCGGATTACCAGATATTACTACACGCGGCAGCCGTACACTTGCGGTTGGATCGTGTCAATGCGCCATATTGGTTGTATTGAAAGTGGTAGACTGTTGGAATAGTTGTCCTATAGGCAATTTTTTTAGTATGAATAGTGTTTTTGGCTATAAAAATTCATTGTAATATTTATGCGGATATTTAATATAATGAAGTCCTTACATTGCAAAAACGTTGTTTATCTTAAATATCCCCAGTCAATTATATTGATTAAACAGGACGATCAACTATATACTAGTATAGGGTTGGATTGATATGGAGATATACGATCCAACACTTGCGTATGCATTAGGATTAATAGCATACTGGATTGACCCATAACGAGAAGGCTGCATACGGGTTATGTGAAGTCACAAGTGCTTCTCGTAGTGACAAAGTTATTTTCATCCTTATACTTGAAGTCACTAGATCATCTAGTTGTGGATTATTGTATTTTGACATCGTGAAACGCTACACCGTAACTGGAAGTAATAAAGGCGTTAGTCGGATACAATAAAGAAGCAAGCTTAGATATGGTAGTGATGTAGATAGAATTTTTCCCTCCCACATAACGAGAGTAAATATCCACGGCCACTCGAGGGATGGTGCTCATAGAATGTCTGGACAGACTCTGATAAATCAATATAAGATATTGATGTTATCTGCATGGATGAGACTGTTTCCAGGATCGAGAAACAATGGATTGGATATACGAATGTGACTTGTATTTCTCGTGTCCAATCCGGCTATACAGACAAAGGGATGAGACAATACATGCACAAGGTATGTCGGATGACTATTTCCATTAGTTGGGTAGCATGGGTGTCTTGCTAGAGGCCGCTCCATGTTAGTAAATTGTTACCACAAACCAAGTAGACACCTATGGGGTCACACTCCCTATGGATTAGACCGGACTAGGGAATTAATTGCAAACTTAGTAGGACTAATTTGCAAGTTGGACTAATCCGTGTATGGACAGTATTAGGATAGGGGCTTTTATGCAGTCAACAAAGAATTGTTTGAATATATAAAGACACTCCTAGCTTCCTTCCCACTAACTAATTCTCATAACACATTGAGTGGGAGAGAGAAACAAGGAGAGAGGTCCAATCCCAAAGGAGGCCGAAACCCCCCTTGGGACCGCCCCTACCCCGTCGGCCGAACAAGGAAAACCGCCCCTCCTTTCTCCGTTTTGTGTGATCATGATATTCTTCCTCTTATTCCTTCAATCCTAGCTAGAAAAAAGGCTTGAAGGATCCGGTTTCAATCCTAGGAGTGGACTAGCCATAGAGACGTGAACACAATTTCACGTGTGAAGTCATAAAAGGAGATCCAAAAGGTACTTTCACATTAATCCCTTACTATCGTTATGTTGTCTCTTCCTGTGATCCTTGGAGGGTCTTGAACGGATTAATTTATGTTTATTCCGCTGCGTATCCGTTATCAAAACCCTATAGATGAATGTGTATGTCCTCGTTCTTGAGCAACATCTTGTTAAGTTGGATGAGAAACACCTGCATGGATCCGCTAATAAACCATAGCTCGACCTTACAGGCTTGGAAGAATTCGCCAAGCTGCAAGTTTCGTTCATATTTGATAAGCTCATGTACAACCAATCAATTCACGAGTTAATATATGCACCAGTGATTCAGAAGTGCAACGTCACTAATTTTTGCGAACGCCTTCAGTTGGGGTAAAGAATGCTACCCAAATTTAGTCGATGAAATAAAATTTAATAGCTTCACTACGAAGATATCATACTTGATCCCACAATCCACATTTATTTCTACGGTAATTGAATTATTTATGTAATTTTCTAAAGATATATGGTAACTCTGAACTTGTCTCTGGGAAGGATTGTGCGTACAAGGCAATTCCGCATAGGGTACCCATTTTAGCTGACAAGGACGAAGGGGTACTTCCCAGAGTGGTGGTGTACCACCCAAAGGAGGATAGGTTAACTTATCTAGAGGTGATTGGACTCGTTCCGAAAAATCATATATGTTCGCCCGACCATTAATCCTACTCCTGACGAGGAGTAGACACCATACTAGATACGGTACATGGAACATGTAGCCTCTAATGAAGTTTCACATGTGTGCGCTGACCTGGCAAGGATTGTTGGTGGACGTTACTAAGTGTATCATGGTGCAGAGAAAGTTATGCAACCATTTAAACTCAATAAATGCATGAGAGTGGATGTCCACGCCAACGAGCTAAGTTCAAAGAAGCGGTTCGATTTCCTGCCTAAGAGCGGTTATTTTTTGGGGGGTCAGGTGATCCACAACCAGGAAACAGATCCCGTACCGATGAAAGACACGCCCATAACGGTGAATGACAACCCTAGCCCAACGAAACACTATCCCGAACCGATGAAAAACAACTTCCTGCTAGGGATCCTGACGTACAATCCGCCGATCAAAATGCACTAATCTTATAGGAAGTAGATTAATGGACTCAACTTCTACTTTGTATGACGACTTCGATGAAATCCCAAATGACCTAGTTCATGGCGTCCGTAATGAGGGATGTTGAGAGCATAAGGAATGATATGGATAGCATAAGGAATTAAGTGGTCAAGCTGAGTAACAGCCTGTATAGGTTGATGAGTCATGCAATTTCTTAACGCGTATACGTAAGTGCACGGTCAAGTAACATAGGAGTGGTGTTTCAACCACGAGTTATCGATCCCACGAAGACAGACTTGAGATTATTTAATTAAGCGATTAACTTAGAGTACCGTAACTGGGAGGAAGAATTGTGATAAAACAGGATGTCGCCCCCAAACAAGCGACTGAATTAAAATTAGCAACTAACTAATATTTTTATATTTTTTATTTTTAAAGAAAAAAGTTATGGAGAAACTAGGCGATCTCTAGATCCCTAGGGCTATAGACGAATTCCGGATCAGCTATGTAACACATCAAGTCTATTCTAGTTCAGCCGGGTAATAGACTATGACATTATCCTGTCGGTCTCATGTAATTTTACGTCTTGGTAGACAACAATCTCCTTTCGGTCCCATAAGTCTATCGGTCCGTTCTAATAGGCTAACGACCTACACGAAAACAGGTCATGTCAGTCCACCGCTGCACGAAACAGTCGAATTTCACCCACAAATCTACCCACTAAGGCCAATCCTAACACTTCTCCGTTTCGGTCTCCATGATTCGGGAATGTGTTCAAGTTCTCATCACAATTAGTCTAAGTCACTGTCGTGCACTCATCTAATTAGCTAGCGCGTCCATTTGATCACTCCTTTCACACTATTGATTAAGCTCAGAACAAGAACATGTAAAGTCAACGTTAACATTAAGAAAGACGTTGAATGCAGATGTGTTACCGTTAACATTTCTTGCGCTGATTGGTGCAACGTTAACATTAACATTTCTTGGACTGATTGGTGGATTTCTTCTGCATTTATTCTTCCTCTTTTTCTTTCCTCGCTGATGGGTTCGTGCATGTTTGTTCTAAGAAGGTCAGGTCTTAGTTTGGTGGCAGTTTCAGGTGGATATTTGGCCGGGGTTTGGGTCTTGTGATAAGTAGTTTTTTTTGTTGAACTGGGGAAGTTTTAGGTTGATTTTTGGTGGCTATGAAGGTTCTATTGGGTTCAGGTGGGTGGCAGTGGTGTATCTAGATTGATTATGCATATGTTAATTGGGTCTAGGGAGATGGCTATGAAGGTACTGTGGTGTTTGGCCGTGGTTTGTGAATGCAGATGTGCAGGTGGATGGGTATTTGAACATGTTGTTGGTGATGGTGGAGGTGGTAAACTGGGTTGAAGTACCGGTGTAGGCTTTGGTGATGGTGAAAGGCTGTGTGGCGGTACTAATAGGGTGCATTGGTCGAAGGTAATGGAGGTGGAATTGTAAATAGTTATGGAAAATGGAAGAAAGGAGGTTCTGGTGTGTAGGTTAGTTTGATGATTGAGATGATGGTGTTATGGATGTAACGAGTTGGTAGTTTAGTTGGGTTGTAGGTGAATAATGGTGGCCGTTATTGTGAACTGATCAAGGAGGTAGCAGGAGGTAAATTTGGGTTTGGTTTTGAAGGTATTTCGTGTTGGCATTTGATGTAGCAGCGTGTCCCTCTTCCACCCTTAATGAAGCTCAATCTTCCCTTCTTCATTACTAGCCATTTTTCTGAGCTTTTCTTTCAATTTCCGAAGTTCGTTTCTCCTTTCCGATTAATCTCCAAGATAAGTTTCCTGTCAAAACAGCATGAAACACACCCGTGCGATCAAACATGACAAAATAGCATAAAATAATGTGAGAAACGACCGGATTAACAATATATCGCTCAAAGCTAAATTTACTCAATTTCCTCAAGTTCATAGTGTAAAACTAACATATTCTAACCGTAAATCACACAAAACGATAGCAAATCGTGTAACAAATAAAACTCTGATACAGATTTATCAAATCCCCCACACTACCTATTTGCACATCCGGAGAAAAATCAATCCTCACACTATGTTTTCAATCCACCAAATTGCATACAACTCCACTAGCCACGTAACACAAACAACACACACACACACACAAACGATGCAATCTACATGACTATAAAATGCAAATTAGTTATAAAACAATGCAAGAATCAAACAATGCATTATTTTTCTTCTTCTTTTCTTTAGACACCAGGTAGTCTCACTAACCAGAATCATCAAGTTCTAACAGGTCTCTTTTTCAATTCACACAACCGCAACAAGGAATTGAAAATACAATGATCCTACGAACAAGCTCACTAAGGGGTCCCCAAACATCCACCAAACTCAATGCAAGATCCGGGCACGCCCTTTTGCTCAGAGGGTCTAGGCATCCTTAGTCTTATGGTAGTCTTTCATCGCCAAGTCATTTGAGGTTTTCAGGCTCTCTTAGCCGTTATTTTATTGAATGCAAATTGTCCCAATAACGGGAGACACAACTCCGTGTAGTACGACTTGACTTCAATTTTCTTTAACTGCTCTAATTGGATTGAATCTAAATTCCCTGCGTGAACGGATCAACGAACTTATTTTGTTTTCTTTTATTTTTCATTCTCTTATTTTTATTTCAGCCGTGCAGTTAGAGCAACTAAGTGTGGGATTTTTCGGTTAACTCTTGAAACTGCCGTAAGGGATGGTGATGTACACTCCCTAACTTCACTTAGGCTAGAGCAGTATACCACATGGAACCAACTCTACACAAAGGTCAACCCCAGATTTCAAGATGCCACAAGTTTCCACGAAAAATAGACTATTCGACTACCCCCAAGACCAAATCCTCATAGCAAACTATAGGAACTAAATGTATGCCGAAAAATATACATTCCACTTTTCCCTGAATACCCGAGACTACCTTTCGTGAAACCGGCACGCACGATACTAAAAATTAAAGTTTTCCCCACTACGGTGCTTCCTATTCATTGAGACTCTTCCACTGAACTCTCTCTGATTTTAAGCTTCATCAATTGCCCTTATTCTAAAACAATTGAATTTTTCTCGTTTTTCCATTTTTATTTTATTTTTATCATATTTTCTTAGACTCTATATGTAACTGGCCAACTCGATTAATCACAACAATCGGGTAGAGGGACTCACTAATTTAAAAACGAACACAATGCAAAAAGTTAAAAGACCGGCATAATACAACAATATCTAAAATCACCCTACACTAACCACACAACTCACAATACTAACACAAGCTACATGTAGCAAGGATATGAAAGACAAACATGGCTAGTAAAATTATACACAAACCCCCCCACCACACTTAATCGTTTTGTTGTCCTCAACGAATTTAGAGATCAAATAAGAGGTTTCCTCTCTTAAATGTACGAGCGGTGGATCTCCAAAATTACTGCTCAAAATGTAGAAACGAGAGAGAGAGAGTTAGAGATACATGGGGTGTCCGGAACTACATGGGCACCGTGTCCACGAAATTGCAACAAGAAGGGGTCTTATGGACCGTTGACAGTTTCCCGCTGATGAAGATCACCTGAGCAATCCCCAAGCTACTTCATGCTAAAATGTAGCCCTTCTAAGGTCGTGTGTGCCTTGCACACCGAGGTAGATTGCTCCATGTTGCGAGAAATGCGCACGAAAAATCCCCAACTCCCTCACGATTGCCCATGTGGGTCAAATGTCCCATGGCACATTGGGGTATACTTTTTCTAAAACATCACCTGCAAACACTACATAGATCATCCGTCTCTCTCTCCCACCTCTCAAAATCAGATATGGAGAACTCAAAACAAAAACATAACTGAAATAATGTCCTACTCTACATTAAGTTGCCTCCCTAGCAGGGCTTGTAATTTAAGGTCGACGGCCCGACCCAGTTACCTCAACCGAAAAGGATTGTGGAGGCATATTTATCCCTCCACTTATTCTTCTTCCACCATCTCTTTTCGATAAGCCTTCTCTCACGAGCACCCCTGGGCTATGACGACAGTGGAGAGTTTTGAAAGCTAACTCTTATCATCTTGCAATTGATCTTCTTGATCAGCTTCCACAAAGTACCACTTGGCCCAAATGCGTCGCTCTCCATAAAGTCATCCTAGTAATACCTATTTGGTGTTAGATGCTCATAAAATGACCCATGCAATTCTTCCACACCCCCACACTTATTGATTTCCAAATCCTTTAATATGGCATGTATATCATCATTAAAATGGCGCATAGAACAAGAATTTGTAAACTTCCCATGTCATTCATTCCCATATGAATCTCCATGTAGTTATCATTCCAGCTCATCGCAGACTTGCGTGACATAGGATATAGATAATTCACAAGTAATCAAAGTCGGAGCTTTTACCTCAATAGCACCGAGCACAAGTGTTTCATCAGCTTCATTATCATCATCACACCTCAGACTTCCAATATCGGTGTCTTCCCATTCATTCCAAGGATACGAGGGCGCCTGCGGTTTTGGCTCACAATACGACATGTCCTCCCTTCTTAGGCACACAGGTCCACCCCAGTCTGAATCAGAGTCTGAGTCCTCATAAATGGAAGAGTCTACCAATGGTTCGTGGACACTTCATTCTTCGCTCGGCTCAAGTATCTCTTCTTACAAAACTCCATCTTGTGATGCATTCTCTTGTTCTTGATCCATTTTAGCCTTGAATTTATTCTCTATCTCTCGCAAAGATGGAAGCCAATCAGGTACGAAATAATCATCCTTGTAAAGTCACAGGTTTCATGGACTTGAAATACAAAGTTATTTCAAGGCCTTGAACCAGTTTTCAAATCCTTGAATCAGGTTTCATAGGCTTGAGCTATGTCAAGGCCTTGAAACAGGATTCAAAGCCTTGAAACTGTCTGACCTGTATGCATATTCTAAGGGGGAGTTTTTCTGAACTCTTCTGGTTTGATTCTATCTCTCTCACCCCTATGCTTGATTTATTATTATTTTATGATAAAGACAAACTGTTTATATATCTAACACCATTTAATCCATCTGTTTGACTCAGTTTTGCAGAGAACTTTATTTCCTAAATTCGCAGGATTGGTTTCCTAATCTGGTTTTTGCAGGAAAGGAAACATTAAGAGAAGATGATTCTGTGATCAATCAGACACTCATGACAGCTTCTCAATATGTTTAAAGACAAGATCACAACAATATCTCTGAAAATCATGATCAAGTATCCGCTGGAGAAGGTTGTTAAGAGAGTCAAAGTTGTTGCCTACAAAACAGGAAGTTTGTTGCTGAAAATCTGGGAAGATTTGCAAAGCTTCTGATCAGTTTAGATAGAGCTCTTCTTGAAGCAACAAGCTGAACACACAACGGGCAAAAACGAGAGACACATTTCTGGATTGACAAGCATCAAAGAAGTTCATCACATTCACAATCCATCTCACAGAAGATCACTGCATTCTTCAGTGCAGTTTTACACTTCCAGGGTTCTATAGTCTTGTACTCAATTTGTAGATCATTCTTATATTACTTCTATCTCTCATTCTCAAGGATTTTTCAAAGTAACAATAGAGAATTCTTAGTTAATCAGTTAGCTAGAGCAGGTACCAGATAGGTTAGTGAGAACCGCAAGCTGTACCAGAGTAAGGCACATCTCTGGGCTTGAGATCTAGGGCTTAGCTTTTGATTAATAAGAATTGTGTTGAAAATTCTGCAGGGAGAAGATCCCTGAGGTAGAGATGTAGGTCCAAGTGGACTGAACTCTATAATTATGTGTCTCTTGAATTTACAGTTTATCTTGCATACTTAGTTCTTACAATATTCAAACTAGTCTATTTTCAAGCGTTTGAAACTCTTTTCAAGGCCTTGAAAAAGACTTGTCTGTTTCATTACTTAAACTGTATTTCTTCCAAAGGCTTGAAGCTGTTTTGAAGGCCTTGAACTTCATTGCTCTTCTCTTAAACTTTTATCTTTGCAAGCTTTTACAAAAGATGGCATACTCTATTCAACCCCCCCCCCCCTTCTAGAGTGTTTGTACTACACTTCTACCTGCAAAATCCCCTTTAAATTGGTATTAGAGCTTGTATCAATGTATAGATTTAACCATATGGTGATCATGAGTACTGCAGGTGATGGTGGTTTCTCACAGGGAAGAGCTACTAACAGGCCTCCTCTATTATGTGGAGATAATTTTGCTCACTGGAAAGCCTTGACGAAAATGTTCATGATTGATCAAGACATAGAGCCGTGGACCATTATTCAGAATGGACCTTACACTTTATACACAGAGAAAGATGGGATTAGAACTCCCAAATCTGGAGACTCTCTCTCTTCATCTGCATTAGAACAATTTTCAAAAAATTACAAAGCTATTAATATCTTGTATTGTGCTTTGAGTACAAATGAACTCAACAGGATTTCAGGTTGCAAGACTTCCAAGGAGATCTGGGATAAGCTTGTGGTGACTTTTGAAGGAACCAGTCAAGTCAAGAAAACAAAGATCAACATATACCTCAGACAATATGAGCTATTCAAGATGAATGCAGATGAATCAATCAGAGAAATCTTCAAAAGGTTTACAGACATTGTCAATAACCTTAAATCACTGGGAAATCATATTTCCAATGAAGAAAAGGTGAGGAAGATTCAGAGAAGTCTTCCAAAGGCAAAAGGGGAACCAAAGACTACTGAAATTGAGGAAGCTCAAGATCTATCATCACTCCAACTTGATTACCTACGAGTGAAGCTTCTGAAACATGAAATAACCATGAATGAATCTGATGGAGAGTTATCAGAAGGTATCAAGAACTTAGAACTCAAGGACGAAGAGAATGAGAAAATTCAAAGCCTTGAAACTGAGGATTACGATGAAGATCCATTTGATTTTATTTCCAAAGCCTTGACCAAAATTCTCAAGATGAAGAAAAACTTTGGAATCAAATACTTCAACAGATAAAGGCACAAATCTTCTAGTAGCAAGGACGACAAAGGTAAGTCTTCTTTACAGAAAAATAGATCAAAAGTCCTGAATTGCTTTGAGTGTGATGATGCAGGACACTTGATCAGAGACTGTCCACACAAAAGCAAGAACTTCCAGAAGAAAGATCATGAAAAGAGAAAGAAAGCTATGATAGCTTTATGGAGTTATTTAGACACTTCAAGTGACTCAGAATCTGAAGAAGAACATGCCAACCTATGCTTCATGGCCAAGAATGATGAAAGTTCTGAAAAAAACAATGAGGTAATGGTAAATTGTTTGATTTCAAAACCAAAAGAAGCTCTTTCATATTATCTTAAAACAATGATTTTAAATGAAGAAGACTATCTGAAAGAGATTAGAGTTTTGAAAAAAAGGTTCATGAGCAAGCAAAAGAGAATTTACAACTTGTTTTTCTAAATCAGAATCTTGAAATCTCTCAGAAGAAAACTGAAAGTGATTTCAAGGCACTGAAAACCAGTTTCAAAGCCTTGAAAACACAAGTAAAGAAAGTAGTCACTGAGAACTCTTTATTGAGTGATAGCCTTGTTAATCTGAGACATCAAGCTGATGAATTAGATAAATAAAAGACTACTCTTGCTGAGAAACTTCAAGAATCTGAATTAGTCAAAGTCAAGCTTGCAGGCTCAGAACACAAGTTGAACTTGATTCTTCGAGAAAGCTCAAAATCTGTTCACAAAACTGGTATTGGATACAATCCAAATTTTCCAAGAAAGAACAATACCAGATTTGTGAAAGCTGGAAACAAAACCTCTCCTAAGTGTCATTTTTTCAATAAAATTGGTCATGTGAAGATGACTTGTCCTTTCAGAAGAAGAGACCCTCACATAATGAGGAACACATTCCCATTTCAACTCAAAGGACAAGTCAGACAGATTTGGGTTCCTAAAGGGGTCAGACCACCTTATATGGTTGATCCTGAATATGAGTCCAAATTCAACACTTGGTCTAACAGCTGGGTAAGGCAGTGATTGGTGTTTGCAGGTTGTCACTAATGTTAAAGAACAAAAGTGGTTTATGAATAGTGGTTGCTCAAGACACATGAGTGGAAAGAGATCTCTATTCTCATAATTGAAGGAGAAATCAGAAGGATCAATTACACTTGGTGACAAAGGCAAATGCAACATTCTTGGTAATGGTAAAGTTGGGACATATTCTGAAAATTCAATTTCTGATGTTTATCTTGTTGATGGCTTGAAATTTAACTTGCTTAGTGTATCTCAGCTTTGTGATAATGGCAATAAGGTTATCTTTGATAAGGAGAAGTGTGTGGTGCAAAAATGAAAAATCAGGCAACTGCATCCTTACAACCTCTAGATCAAACAATGTTTATACTTTTCAGACTAACAAAGTTACAAGTAAGAGTTTGTAGTGCCTCAAGGCCTTGAAAGAGGATTCAAAGCTTTGGCACAGTAAATTTGGTCACATCAGTTTGCATACTTTGAAAAAGTTGATCTCCAAAGATATGGTAAGAGGATTACCATCCATTAAGTTCAAAGATGATGAAGTATGCAAAGCCTGTGCTCAAGGTAAGCAAACTAGAAGCTCATTCAAGCCAAAGAAGTTCTTAAGTACTTCTAGACCTATTGAATTACTTCACATGGATTTATGTGGTCCTATGAGGACTCCAACTCCTATAGGTAAGTAGTATATGTTAGTTATTGTAGATTACTACTCCAGATTTACTTGGGTTATGTTTCTGAAAGAAAAATCTGAAGCCCTCTCTGATTTTCAAAGCTTTGCAGAGAACTTCAAACCCTGAAAAACCTACCTATTGCTTAAATTAGAAGTGATCATGGTAGAGAGTTTGATAAGTTAGAGTTTTATTTATTTTGGGTTAAGCATGGTATCTCTCACAATTTCTCTGCTCCTAGAACTCCTCAACAGAATGGTGTTATTGAAAGAAAGAACTGGACTCTTGAAGATATGTCAAGAACAATTCTTTTAGAGAACAAGCTGCCAAAACAATATTGGGCAGAAGCTGTGAATACTGCAAATTACATTTTGAACAGGTGCTTGATCAGACCTATCTTGAAGAAGACCCCCTATGAATTATTCAAAGGGAGAAAGCCAAACATTTCATATTTCAATCCCTTTGGATGCACATGTTTTGTCCAAACAATGGAAAGTACAACTTGGGTAATTTTGATGCAAGAAGTGATGAAGGTATATTTCTTGGCTACTCTCTGACTAGAAAAGCTTATAGAGTTTATAATAAAAGAACCAATCTGGTTGAAGAAAGTATTCATGTTATCTTTGAAAAGCTATGATGGTTCTTTGAGTGAAAGTTTTTCATACTTGAATTTGAACAAGCATGAATCAGAAGAAGATGATGAAAACTCACTTGGTTTCAAGAAATATTCAGAAGGAAGCAGAAGCCATTTTTAAGACCTTGAAAATAGGTCTCAAGGCCTTGAAAATAAATATCAAAGCCTTGATAAGGTTGAACAGAAAGACATGAGTGATCAGGCCACTACTTCAACACCAAAGAAGCAATATGGAGAACCTGAACCCTGGTCTCCAAGAAAGAGATTCAAATATCTCTCATCTCACCCAATTGAAAAAATCAATTATCATCCATCCACTGGTACACAAACAAGATCACAGTTGAAGAATCTTTGTGATTTAATGCTATTATCTCTTTTGTAGAGCCTTAGACTGTGAAGGAAGTATTACAAGAAGCAGAATGGATTATTGCTATGCAAAGTGAACTCAATGAGCTTGAAGAAACAAGGTATGAAACCTTATTCCTCCACCAACAAATCAGTTTGTCATTGGTACCAAATGGGTGTTCAGAAACAAGTTGGATGAAAATGGCAAAGTGATTAGAAACAAAGCAAGGTTAGTTGCTCAAGGTTACAACCAAGAAGAAGGTATTGATTATGATGAAACTTATTCTCCAGTTTCCAGACTAGAAGCAATTAGAATTTTACTTGCTTTTGCATCTTAAAATTACATGAAACTATTTCAAATGGATGTGAAGTGTGCTTTTTTGAATGGTTACTTGCAAGAGGAAGTTCATGTTGCACAACCTCCTGGTTTTGAAAGTGATAAGTTTCCAGATCTTTTTTACAAACTTGACAAAGCTCTTTATGGTTTGAAACAAGCTCCAAGAGCTTGGTATGAAAGATTGTCCAAGTTATTGCTTGAAAACGATTTCAAAAGAGGATTGGTAGACAAGACCCTTTTCATAAAGACTCATGAGAAAGATTTACTTGTAGTTCAGATCTATGTTGATGATATTCTTTTTGGAGCTACTAATGATCTTCTATGCAAGGAATTCTCAAGTCTTATGAGCAGGGAATTTGACATGAGCATGATGGGAGAGTTGAACTTCTTCCTTGGACTTCAAATAAATCAATTGAAGAAAGGCATCTTTCTGCATCAAAGCAATTACACTAGGGACTTGATGAACAAGTACAATACGGCTCAATCCAAAGAAATAAAGACTCCTATAAGTTCCACACTGTCCTTAGATAAGGATGAATCTTGTAATAGTGTCAATGTATAAGAGAATAGAGGTTTGATTGGATCATTACTTCACCTTACTGCTAGTAGACCAGATGTCATGTTCAGTGTGTGTATGTGTTCAAGATTTCAAGATGATCAAAAGGAATCACACTTAAGTGCTGTGAAGAGAATCTTCAAATATCTCAATGGTACCAAAGACTGAGGGCTTTGGTATCCAAGACATTCTAATTTCTCTTTACATGGATTTTCAGATGCCGAATTTGCAGGTTACAAAGTTGATAGGAAAAGTACGTCAGGAACATGCCAATTCATTGGATCCTCCTTGATCAGTTGGGACTCCAAAAAACAAAAATATGTTGCTCTATCAAAAGCTGAAGCTGAATATATAGCTGTTGGAGCCTGTTGCTCACAAGTATTATGGATTTCTCAGCAGTTGAGAGACCTTGGATTTGACTTCAGAAGTGTGCCTATCAAATGTGACAACACTAGTGCAATATCTGTTACAGGGAATCCAGTTCAACATTCAAGAACCAAGCATATTGATGTCAGACACCGTTTCATCAGAGATCATGCTGAGAAAGGTGATATTGTTCTTGAATTTGTCTCTACTAACATGCAACTTGCAGATATCTTCCCTAAGCCATTTCCAGGTGAAAGATTTTCTGCACTTAGACTGGAATTGGGTATGCTAAACAAAGATGCATTGGTTTAGGGGGAGCACAAGGTAAGGAAGGTAAGTTATTATGTGTTTTCAAAGACTTGAACTTGAAAGTGTGTAATGTAAACTAAATATAGGACCTAAATACTCTAGAAGGGGGGGTTTGAATAGAGTATGGAAACTTTTTGCAAAACTCAAAGTTTAACAGAAAGACTTTGTGTGAAACTCAAATCTCAAGGCCTTGAGATTTTAGTAAACTGTCTGAAACTTACAAAGGCAAAATAGTAAGCTTCAAGGCCTTGAGCTGTAAACAATTCTAAACAGCTTTTGAACCCTAGTTTGATTTGAGTTGTGTGCAGCAGATAATAATCAAACTATAAAGTAAAGAACACAAAGCAATTTACAGAGTTAAGTCCCAATGGACCTAATCTCTGCCTGAGGGATCTAATCCCACCAGGATTGGGGAAACACTTCTTATTACTCACACAGAAACAGCCCCAGATCTTCAAGCCTAAGTGATTTCCCTTACACCTATACAGCTTGTGATTCCAAACCTATCTAGTTCCAGCTACTAACTGTTGAGCTAACAAGAACCTCTTGTTGTTCACTTGAACAATCAAACACTAGGTTAAGTGAGGTTTAAGATAATCTAAAGATACACAGATAGAAGTACAAGTGAAGAACACATTATGAAGATAAGCTGTTGAAGCCTGGATGTGTTCTTCTGGAAAACTGGATTGATTTGATCTTCTGGAATCTTGAATGAAGCTTGAATGATTGTGTGTTTGAATGAATGATCTCCCACGATTTTGTCACACCTCTCTGAGTATTCTGCAAGCCTCTGTTCTCTTCAAAATTCAAACCAGTCTCTTTTATCCACAGCTGCAACTGATTGAGAGATTTTAGGATCTCAGTTCCTATAAATCCTCTTTCTGTTTTCAACTGAAATTCAAACAGCTTCAAGTGGATATTCGTTGGAGTTTGTTGAGATTGCTCCTGCACGTTTAACAACCCTGCAACAGCATTGAAACACAGCAACAACAAAATCCAGAACGATAACAGTGCTATGGCTGTTTGGTTATCCAGTTTCTGATAAAACTGTTTAACAGACTAGAACAATAACCTGTATATATTCTAAAATATATGAATCATTAAAAAAAAGTTTAAGAAACTTAGAAGTGAGTAAATAATCACAATACTAAGAATCACAACATGCAAGAAAGAATCAACTAATTTCTGTAAAAACTGTCAGCAGCTCAAGGCACACCTCAAGGCCTTGAAGATCCGAACCTGCTTCATAGAATTTCAATGTTAAAACCAGATAACTTTGATGCTTCCTCTTCTGATCATCTGCAATTGTGTTAGATATATAAATAGTGTAATCCATAAGTATATGCAGTAAACCACTGATTTGTACAATCAGATATCCAATCTACAACACAGAACTGTTAGAACATATAACAGAATAGAATGACTCTCAAGGCTTTGAAGTTCAATCAATATCTCAAGGCCTTGGGATAACTGAGATGCTTTGCTGCTTATGTCTTAGTCTTTGTCTTTCATCACTCAAAACAATTACCAACCAAAACACATTCAAGGGTCTTTGACTTAACAATCTCCCCCTTGATGAAAGACAAAACCTACAGTCTTGTATAGATTTTCCAGCCACTCATATTCAAAATTAGATAACCACAATTTGCAGATACAATATACAGTAATGCCAAACAGATAACCAGTAAGCATAAAAATTACAAATTACCACAGAAATATAAACACACAACTGATTAAACCACAAAACAACTAGGCATTATTATTAATAATTCAGACATTGCAAACACAAACAGAAAAGAACCACATAAATTCTCCCCCCTTTTGACTTTCATCAAATAAGGTTGAAGAAATGTTGGATCATTACTCAAAATTTAAAAATAAACTTAAAACAAAAAACTTGCTAAAAAGTCAAGGCCTTGAGAACAAAAAAGATAGAAGAGAAAGAGATAGAGGGTCAAGGCTTTGGCAATCTCTGATCTTCACTTCTTCTTTGATGTATAGCCTTTCTCTGAGCCTTCTCCAATTTCTTCATCACTTGCAGCATTTTCAGCAGACTGATTATCTTCTTGTTCAGCTTCCACTTCAGCAACCACTTCTTGGATTATCTCATCCACTTTCTTCTTAGCCTGTACTGAATCCACCTCTGTAGCTGCATCAACACCTGTGTCTTCACCAGCATCTTCTTCATCAGTTTGTTCATACAAATATTTGAAGTAAGCACCACTGGAATTGGCTTCTTCTTCTTCTTCAGAAAATCTCCTAGCTTTTCTTTTGAATCCACACTGGTGTCATGACTAGTAGAAGAAGGTATCTTCTCCAGATTCAAGCCCTTGATGACAACATCCAGCTTCCCATTCATAACATTCATCAAGCCCTTGAACTGGTTGAATTCAGTTGACACGTCAAATAACCTTTGTCAAAGATCTTCAATCTTAACCTGCTGATCTTCTAACTTCTCAACCAACAGAGAGTAATCTTCATTGGCTTGTCCTTTCCAAGATGTAGTCCCCTTAGGCTTCACAAACTCCTTCTCAGCAAGTTCTTCCTTTGACAAATCAGAATAAAACTTCCAATGCCCTTTCCCAGTCTGAACTACTCCAATCCTCTGAAGTACAGTCTCATCTATCAACCCAAAACCTCCAGTAATATTTTCTTCTCCTTTCACAGGTACATCAAAATATTCAAAGAAAAGAGGTAACAGGTTTGCATATGGAAGAGGATGGTTTCTAGTCCTGGTTGCACAATAAATCATATGCTCCATAACAATTGTTGGCAAATCTTGAGATATCAGATACATCAAAATCAGAACCTTATCAGTTACTACTCCCTTGAGTGCTCCCTAGGAACTACACTCCTCATCAGAATTGTAAACAATATTTTGGCTTCACAGTTGAGCACAGAGTGTGTCAACTACTTTGGACCAGAAGGAACACCTTCAATAAAAAGACATCTCCTTTTCCTTATCCAGACACTCCTTCCTATCAGGATAATCTCCAATATTGTATTTCCTAGGAATGCCCAAGACTTTGGCAAAAGTCCTATGATCTAACCTCAAATCCACACCAGCCACTTTTGAAGTTAAATCCATTTTATCATCACCTTCAGAAACCAAGTTCAGATAAAATAACCTAGTTAACCTAGGATAGGCCTTTGAACTAGGATTCAACACCTTCCAAACAGCAGTTTCTCTTAACTTTCTCATGTAGTCTATGTCCAATTTATCCAATAAATCCTCAGAAATCATGCTACAGAAAGCTACCTTAGATGAAGCATACCCTTGCATCCAAACAGTTCTAACCTCAGAACTAACAAACCACTCTATAGGAAGCAGCAACTTGCTTAACCCTAGTCTTCTTCTCTGAGGTTTTGGTCTTTTCTTTTCCTCCTTCAGTTGGTTTCTTCTGGCTTTCCTGAGTTGATTTCCCTTTTTGCGCTTCACCATTCTTTTTCTTTTCTCCCCATTTCTTCTTCTCTGACCTAGGTTGATCACTACCCTGTGTCTCTTGTTGTGGATCAACACTTGAGCCTTCATCTCCCTTCTCTGTTCTCGACTTCTTTGCAGGAGGGGTATCCTCATGCAAACTTTGAGTGTTTTCTGAATCTGAATCAGAAATCACTATCTCCTCCTTCTTATTTGCTCACTTCTTGAATCTGCCAGAGGGCTTTCCCTGTTGCTGAATTCTGGCTGATTTGCGCTCCATTTTGGGGTTTAGGGTTTTGAGAAGAGAATGTGATTGAGAGGAATTGAGAGACAGAGGATAGAGTCTCAGAAAATTGGAAAGAGAATAAGAAGAAAAAGCCCTGACTTTCAACTTAAGTAGGTTGAAAAGGATGAGTCATAAAAGGACTCTGCTATATCAACATGCAAAATAGGATCTTGAAAAATCTTTTTGGGATATTTTAGAAAATTCTCTGACTAATTCAAATATTATACAGTTATCTAAAAAGATAAGATATTATATTTGATTATCCATTTTATTTTAAAAAAATACAGATATTATCAAGAACTGGAGAACAATCTCAAGGCATTGAGATTTTCTGCAGTTTGAGAAACTTCAAAGCTTTGAGTTATACTTTCAAGGCTTCAGAAAGTATAATCTCAAGGCTTTGAGATTCCAGCACATAAACACATATAAGTACTAATACTCCCCCCTAAACCAATGCATCCTTGTTTAACATCCCCAATTCAAGCCTTAGAGATGAAAACCTATAATCTGGCAAAGGTTTAGTGAAAATATCAGCAATCAGCATTGAAGTAGAGATAAAATTTAAAACAACATCACCTTGTTCTGCATGATCTCTAAGGAAATGATGTCTCACATCTATGTGCTTTGTTCTTGAGTGCTGAACTGGATTCTTAGAGATTGAAATAGCACTTGTGTTGTCACAATGAATAGGCACATTTCTGAAGTTATAGCCAAGATCTCTAAGTTGTTGAGCAATCCATAACACTTGTGAACAGCAAGCACCAGCTGCAATATATTCAGCTTCTGCAGTTGATAATGCTACAAAAATTTTCTTTTTAGAATGCCAACTGATCAATGAAGATCCAAGAAATTGACAGCATCCAGAAGTACTTTTCCTGTTTACTTTATATCCTGCAAAATCTGCATCTGAATAGCCACGCAACATAAAATTAGATCTTCTTGGATACCAAAGCCCTATGTCTCTGGTTCCATTCAAATATCTAAAAATTCTTTTGACTGCAGTTAAATTACTCTTCTTAGGATCTGCTTGAAATCTAGCACACATACAGACACTGAACATAATATCAGGTCTGCTAGCAGTTAAATACAATAGTGATCCAATCATACCTCTGTGTTCCTTTTGATTCACACTCTTACCATTTGAATCTTTGTCTAAAGAGAGTGATGAACTCATAGGGGTCTTAAGCACTTTGGACTGTGACATGTTGTACTTATTCAATAAGTCCTTGGTATATTTTCCTTGATGCACAAAGATTCCTTTCTTCATTTGTAATATATGAAGTCCAAGAAAGAAATTCAGTTCACCCATTAGGCTCATCTCAAACTCCCTGCACATCAGACTAGAAAAATCTTTTGAAAGAGAATCATTAGTAGCACCAAATAATATATCATCTACATAAATCTGAACTACTAACAGATCACTTTGATGGTGTTTAATGAAAAGTGTTTTGTCAACTAAGCCTCTTTTGAAATTGTTTTCAAGTATAAATTTTGAAAGTCTGTCATACCAAGCCCTTGGAGCTTGTTTTAAACCATAGAGATCTTTATCCAGTTTATAAACATGATCAGGAAAATTTTCATCTTCAAAACCAGGTGGTTGTGCTACAAAAACATCTTCTTGTAAATATCCATTCAAAAAAGCACATTTAACATCCATTTGATAAAGCTTTATGTGATTGTGAGATGCAAATGCAAGAAGAGTTTTCTAATAGCTTCCAACCTGGCAACATGAGCAAAAGTCTCCTCATAATCTATACCTTCTTCCTGATTATATCCTTAAGCTACCAGTCTGGCTTTATTTCTTACCACTTTGCCATTCTCATCAAGCTTGTTTCTGAATACCCATCTGGTTCCAATAACTGATTTCTCTTTAGGTCTGGGGACCAGATTCCAAACCTTGTTCCTTTCAAACTCATTTAGCTCACTCTCCATTGCAATAATCCATTCTGCATATTCTAGAGCTTCCTTGGTATTCTTAGGCTCAATCAAAGATACAAATGCACTAAAAGCACACAAGTTCTTTAACTGTCCTCTTGTCTGAGTTCCAGTTGATGGATCTGATATAATGTTGTCAGCTGGATGGTCTGCAAGGTACTTAAACTTCTTTCTTGGTACCCAGGAGTATTCTCCTTCAAGGCTTTGAGTCCTTGAAACAGTAGAGGGAGCATCATAGAAAGTTTCACCTTCTGTCTCAAGGCTTTGAGATTTTGGTTCAGCAGGAGGTTCAAGGACTTGAGATTCTGCTGATTGATTCTGCACATTAGTTTTGCCTTTGTCTTCTTTCACATGATCATCATCTGATTCATGCTTGTACAAATCTAGATCTGCAAAACTTTCACTCAGAGAATCCTTAGTACTTTCATCAAAAATTACATGAATGCTCTCTTCCACAATCTTGGTTTTTCTATTATAAACTCTATAAGCTTTGCTAGTTTGAGAATATCCAAGAAATACACCTTCATCACTTCTAGCATCAAACTTACCAAGATTGTCTCTACCATTATTATGCACAAAACAGATACAACCAAAGGGTTTGAAATAAGAAACAATAGGCTTTCTACCTTTAAACAGTTCATAGGGGGTCTTTTTCAAAATAGGTCTAATCAAGCATCTATTCAGCACATAATTGGCAGTGTTAACAGCTTCTGCCCATAAAAACTTTGGAAAATTACTTTCAAGAAGCATGGTTCTGGACATATCTTCAAGTGTCCTATTTTTCCTTTCAACTACTCCCTTTTGCTGTGGAGTTCTAGGTGCAGAAAAGTTGTGTGAAATTCCATGCTTTGCACAAAAAAAATCAAAGTCAAGTTGATCAAACTCCCTACCACGATCACTTATAATGGATGCAACAGGTAAAATTTTCAAAGTTTGAAGCTCTTTGCATAGTCTAGAAAATTCAGATAAAGCTTCAGTTTTGTCTCTAATAAACATCACCCAAGTAAATCTAGAATAATCATCAATTATAACAAGCATATACCTCTTACCTTTTGGAGTCTGAACTCTTATAGGACCACATAAGTCCATATGAAGCAATTCTAAGGGTCTAGAAGTACTTACAAAGTTCTTTGGCTTGAATGAGCTTCTGGTCTGTTTACTTTGTACACATGCCTTGCAAATCTCATCATCTGAAAATTTATGTGATGGTAAACCTATTACCAAGTCTTTTGAGATGAGTTTATTCAAAGTATGTATACTAATATGCCCAAGCTTTCTGCGCCAAAGCTTTGAATCTTCCTTCAAGGCCTTGAGGCATTTTAGCTTGTCACCTGCAACACTGTTAGTATTCATAGCATATAGATTATATGATCTAGGAGCAGTGAGTATGCAATCACCAGATTTCTCATCTCGCACCACACATTTCTCCTTGTAAAATATAGCTTTATAAACTTTATCACATAACTGAGAGATACTAAGCATATTATACTTAAGTCCATCTACCAGATAAAAATCAGATATAGAATTTGTACAACCATTACCAATACTACCTATACCAATGATATTGCATTTTTCTTTGTCACCAAGTGTGATTGTTTCCCAGATTTTTCTCTAAGTTCAGTGAAGAGAGAATTCTTTCCACTCATATGTCTGGAACATCCACTGTCTAATATCCATTTCAGATCTTTCAAGGCCTTGGTGACATCCTGCAAAAACAAATCATTGCCTCAACAGGCTATTAGACCAAGTGAAATACTTTGATTCATACTCAGAATCAGCCATATTTGGTGGTCTAATTCCTTTTGGAACCCAAATCTGCCTAACATGTCCCTTAAGCTGATAAGGATAAGTATTCCTCATAATATGAGGTTCTGATATTCTGAAGGGAAAAGTTTATCGGACATGATCAATTTTTCCCTAGTAATGACATTTTGGAGAATGTCTGCTACCACATTTGACAAAAGTAGTTTGGCCTTTCTTTGGAAAATTTGGATTATAGCCAATCCCACTTTTATGCATTGATTTCAGACTTCCTCCAAGAATGAGATTCAGATTATGTTCTGAGCCTGTAAACCTAGCTAGGACCTTCTTGGACTCTAGAATTTTCTCAGTCAAAGAGCAGATCTGTTGTTCTAAATTCTCAGAATGAGTTTTTAGATCAGCATATCTTTCAGTTAAAAGAGTGTTTTGATCAACAACCTCTTTTATATGTGCCTTCAAGACTTTGAACCTGCTGTCCAAGGCCTTGAAGTCTTTTTCCAGCTTTGTCTTAGAAACTTCAACAGATTTGTTTGAAAAAACTAGGTCCAGGTTTTCTTTTACCTGCTCATGAATCTTAATCTTTAAAGCAGAAATCTCATTTCTATAACTTTCCTCATTTAAAAACATACTTTTGAGGATTTCAGGAAGTACATCTGAAGGACTAGCAAGTAAATTTTTTACCATGTCTTCAATATGTCTGTCTGGTGAATTTTCCTCATCATGCTTTGCCATGAAGCATAAGTTTGCTTGCTCTTCTTCTCTGTCTGAGTCACTTGATGAATCAGAATCACTCCAAGAAGCCATCATGGATTTCTTCCTTCTGTTGTCACTGTCTTTCTTCTGAAAGTTCCTGTTCTTCTTCTTTTGTGGACAGTCCCTTACTAAATGATCTGCATCACCACACTCAAAACAATTCATTACTTTAGTTTTATGTGACTGTGATGAAGATTTACCTTTGTAATACTTGCTGCCTGAAGGTCTTGATCTCTCTCTGTTGTAATCCCTGTTACCAGAGTTTCTTTTCTTTTTGAGAATCCTGGCCAAGGCCTTGGAGATCAATGCTAAAGCCTCTTCCTCATCAGGCTCATCCTCAGTCTCAAGGCTTTGAGATTTTTCACTTTTTGCCTTAAGTGCTAGGTTCCGGATTTTTTCACTCAAATCACCTTCCACATCCTTCATAGACATTTCATGAGTGAGCAGCTTTCCTTGTAGATCATCTAGCTGAAGAAGACTCAAGTCCTGAGCTTCCTCAATGGCTGTTGTCTTTCGCTCCCACTTGGCTTTTGGCAAGCTTCTCAGAATATTTCTGACCTTCTCTTCATTTGAGAATTTCTTTCCCAATGACTCCAGATTGTTCACCACATTAGTGAATCTTTTGAACATCTCCTTGATGGTCTCATCTGAATTCATCTTGAACAACTCATATTGCCTCAGAAGTATGTTGATCTTTGTCTGCTTAACCTGGCTGGTTCCTTCATATGCCACCACTAGTTTATCCCATACTTCTTTCGCATTCTTGCAGTTTGACACTCTGTTGAACTCATCTGAATTTAGAGCACAGTATAACAGATTCATAGCCTTGTAATTTTTTGATACCTTTTCCAGTTCAGTGACTGAAAGATTTTCCTCAGACTTGATACATCTGATTCCATCAATTGTAGTGTAGTACTCATGAGGACCATTCTGAACTATTGACCATAGTTCCATGTCTTGATCTATGATGAACATTTTCATCAATGCCTTCCAGTGCATGAAGTTATCACCACAGAACAATGGAGGTCTGTTGGCTGCCCTTCCTTGTGAGAATCCACCATCTCCTACATTACTCATAGTCACCAGATTGTTAGATCTAAAACAGTGACACAAGCTCTGATACCAATTGAAAGTGTGTAATGTAGACCAAATACATGACCTAAATACTAGAAGGGGGGGGGATTGAATAGAGTATGGAAACTTTTTGCAAAACTCAAAGTTAAACAGAAAGACTTTGTGCGAAACTCAAATATCAAAGCCTTGAGATTTTAGTAACTGTCTGAAACTTACAAAGGCAAAATAGTAAGCTTCAAGGCCTTGAGCTGTAAACAATTCTAAATAGCTTTTGAACCCTAGTTTGATTTGAGTTGTGTGCAGCAGATAATAATCAAACTATAAACTAAAGAACACAAAGCAATTTACAGAGTTCAGTCCCAATGGACCTAATCTCTTCCTGAGGGATCTAATCCCACCAGGATTGGGCAAACACTTCTTATTACTCACACATAAACAGCCCTAGATCTTCAAGCCTAAGTGATTTCCCTTACAGCTATACAGCTTGTGGTTCCAAAATTATCTAGTTCCAGCTACTAACTGTTGAGCTAACAAGAACCTCTTGTTGTTCACTTGAACAACCAAACACTAGGTTAAGTGAGGTTTAAGATAATCTAAAGATACACAGATAGAAGTACAAGTGAAGAACATAGTATGAAGATAAGCTTTTTAAGCCTGGATGTGTTCTTCTGGAAAACTGGATTGATTTGATCTTCTGGAATCTGGAATGAAGCTTGAATGATTGTGTGTTTGAATGAATGATCTCCCACAATTTTGTCACACCTCTCTGAGTATTCTGCAAGCCTCTGTTCTCTTCAAAATTCAAACCAGTCTCTTTTATCCACAACTGCAACTGATTGAGAGAGATTTTAGGATCTCAGTTCCTATAAATCCTCTTTCTGTTTTCAACTGAAATTCAAACAGCTTCAAGTGGATATCCATTGGAAATTATTGAGATTGCTTCGGCATGTTTAACAGCCCTGCAACAGCATTGAAACACAGCAACAACAAAATCCAGAAAGATAACAGTGCTATGACTGTTTGGTTATCCAGTTTCTGATAAAACTATTTAACAGACTAGAACAATAACCTGTATATCTTCTAAAACATATGAATCATGAAAAAACAAGTTTAAGACACTTATAAGTGAGTAAATATCCACAATACTAAGAATTACAACCTGCAAGAAAGAATCAACTAAGTTCTGTAAAAACTGTCAGCAGCTCAAGGCACACCTAAAGGCCTTGGAGCTCTGAACCTGCTTCACAAAATTTCAATGTTAAAACCAGATAACTTTTGATGCTTCCTCTTCTGGTCATCTGCAATTGTGTTAGATATATAAATAGTGTAATCCATAAGTATATGCAGTAAACCACTGATTTCTATAATCAGATATCCATTCTGCAGCACAGAACTATTAGAACATATAGCAGAATAGAATGACTCTCAAGGCTTTGAAGTTCAGTCAATATCTCAAGGCCTTGGGATAACTGAGATGCTTTGCTGATTATGTCTTAGTCTTTGTCTTTCATCACTCAAAACAATTACCAACCAAAACACATTCAAGGATCTTTAACTCAACAGAACTAATTTTCAAAGCCTTGAAAATCTTTTCAAAGCTTTGATTTTATTTGTCTCATATAACAACATTTTAAGACGACACGATCTCCGCAAGTGTACGGTTATCGTTCTAGTAATAATGTGGATAATAGGGTTGTCGAATCCTAGAGGACTTGTCGTGAATCAATTAGTATTCTTAACTTCGTGTGGGCTAGAAATTGGATTTGTTTTTACTAAGCTAAGAACTTAAATAACGAACTAATTATGAGAATCGCGATTAATATGAGAGACGAGTATCAGGATTTCTCAAGGATCACTAGGTTAATACCGTTAACGAATTACGTTTTGAAACACTGACAATGTTTTATTTTGACAAACGAGAAATAATACTATCCGAGTTACCAAGCTAGCTTTCTATGCCTAGGTCAAATTACAACCGAGTTACCAAGTTCTAATTAGCACGAAGACATATAATGACGTATAATTCTTCACAAAGTTCACAGTCAACGGTTGATTTCTCTAACCAGCGACTACGTGCTTAATTCACTTATCCGGGTAATTCGTTGCTTTCGCTAACGTATTACCTATAATCTTCATATTGGTGGCCAAAAAATACAATGATAAATTAAGAGCGAGAATTAAACATAGCGAATAAGCACATCATCAATTAAGTTTAACCAAAACATGTATCAACTCCATAATCCGCCAAACCGGCTTCAAACCCTAGCTACCGTTTGAGAAATCCCGATATAAAGTGTTTAGCTACTACGTTTCAAGCGTACAAATACAAAGTTATTCATAATCGTAGACAAAAATAAAGAGAAGAAGAGAAAAAGTGTTCAAACGGTGAATCTCCACGCTCCAAACAATGCTCTGAGCTCCAAACAGTGCTCCTGTTGCGTGTCTGATCCGTCTCTTCTGGCAAATCACGTCCCTGGGGCTTCTTTATGTTTCCTTATCCTTTAGAACAAATTTTAAAATATTACAAAAAAAATCCCCAATTGTTCCTGACAGGTTTTGAATTATTTTCTGCTCGTCGCAGGTCATAGGACCTCATATCCACGTCATGCTACCTTTGCAGTTGAGAGGCCAGATCGCACGCGCTCTGATCAGGTTTTGCAGGACCTGAACTTCAATCTCCCACACTCTTTCTTGGCCAAATCAGGTCGTGCGACCTCTTCAGAGGTCGTGCGAACTCCTTTTTTTCTCCCATCTTATGATTTCTTCTTTTCCTTGCGTTGCAGTGCTTTCTTCTATTTCTTTCTTCTCTGATCCTTCCTTTCTACGTCTCTGTTTTGCTGGGTTAATCTACTTCAGGCCGTGGGATTTAAGCTCTGGTTTTGGTGATTGGCGACGGATTAGATGGCTGTTAATTGGGTCTGGTTTCAGGGTGAAGATGGTTGAGGTTTTTTTCAGGGTTATTCATGGCGTGGTTTTGGCTGGACGGTGACGGTGTAAACAGGTTGTGCATCGGGTTTGGTTCAGTTATGGTCTGAGATCAGTAGGTGAAGTTGCAAGTATAAGGTTGTGGCCATGGTGACTGTGAGGTGAGTGATCTGACAGTGTTTGAGCATCTCCCACAGTGCACCAAATCCTATATTTGATAGTAAAATTTGGTATTTTCGACCTCCCACAACAAATCACCAAATCACTAAATCACCAAAAAAATGGTGATTTTTTTGTAGGCCTCCCACAGTCGTTGACCAAAAAAACACCAAATCACCAAATCCTATATTTGGTGTAGCTTTTGTGAAATGGTGAAGTGCATCTCCCACAGTACCCTCAAATCCTATCCTATATCACCAAATCCTATTTTTACCATCAAATTTGATGGCAAAAATAGAATTTGGTGTAATCTATACCAAATTTTTAATTAGTGTTTAAGGCATGTTTTCACATTACTTTCATGGTAATAATATGCTCTAATGCAATAGTGTAGCATTTCGTCTTTACAGTATATACACATCCGTTTTTCTTCTCCCACTTTGTATAATATGCTTTTGAGCCATAGCGCGTTAAATAATATTTCCAGCATCATACTGCGGGATGATAAAATGATATAACTAATGTAGTTGCAATTGTTAGAGGAGCCTCTCGATTTTGGAAGAAAAATGACATTCACGAGATCATGTTAGCCTGCATTATCATGCACAATATGATAGTCAAAGAGGAACGTAGCAAGTATCTCAACACCTACACTTTTGATGCTTCTCACATTTCCATAAATATTGATTATGAAAGTTCACCATCTGTAACGCATGCTGAGGTTGCAAGGGATATCATTAATTCAACATTTATCCAATTTTTAGGTCGACATCGAGACTTGGTAAACCAAGGAGCTCATAACGAACTAAGAAGAAGACTCATTGCACACTTATGGGATAATCACGGTCAAATAGATTAGACTGGTTAATTTTAGATTTTTTGAAGTGTTATTTAATCATTTTACAATTTCGTGTAATATTGTTTTAGTATTTTTTTATTATTATTATTTTTTATTTTGATAGTTATGAAATTCATGATTTGGTGATAAAATTTGATGATTTGTTGTGGGAGGCTAAAGATACCATTCTCTAAATTTGATGAAATGGTGAAATGGCTATTTGATGTAAAATTTGTTGAAAACTGTGGGAGACCAAAAGTGCTATTTTTCCACCAAAAATGGTGAAATAGTGTTTTTGAGGGTTAACTGTGGGTGGTCAAACCATTTTTCTCCACCAAATATAGAATTTGGTGTAAAATTTGATATCAACTGTGGGAGATGCTCTTATAGGAGGTTTAATGGCTGAATTTAGTGGGAAAGGATGGAAATGGGTGTAATGGTTTTGAAATCTGGTAGTTATTAGGAGATGGTGAAGGTTCTGAATTGGTGTAAAGGTGACAGTGGCTGTGTAGGTGAGTTTCTGGTTGTGAATGGAGTTTGAAGTATTTTAGGTAGTTTGATGGTGATTTGGGTGCTAGGTTTAGGTGAAGGAATTGGAGAATGAGGAGAGAATGGTGAGTAAATTGGGCTGGTAAAGGGGCTGTGATGTGGTCTGTAGTTGCAGGTAAGTTGGGAAAGGCACTGGGTATTTGCTGCAGCTTGTTTAAGGTGGTTAATTTCAGGTTGTGGGCATTGGCATTGGTGGTTTCAGTGGTGAATTAGGAGGTAACAGTGGTGATGGTGGTTGTGAATGGAGGTGGAAGAGGTGGTTTAAGGTGAAGGAGAAGACAGAAACTTGGTTTTAAGTCAGGCGGATGGTGTACTGTGTGTTGTAGAGTACTGAATTGGTCTATTTGGGTCAAATGGAGAATGGTGGCAGTGGTGTATCAGGATGCTAGAAATAAGATATGGCTGAGGTGGTGTAAAGAGGAGAATGGGGGTGAATTCGCTATGAATTGGGAACTGGGCTGGTTATTTTCATGGAGGATTGTGACGGAGAAGTGGTGGTTCTGGTGGTGAATTTATGTGGCAGGTTGTTTTGTATAGTGAAGGAGTTGATGGGGTTGTGGGGTTTAGGATGTTGGTGTAATCTGGGTGAACGCAGTTGGTTAATTGGTGGTGTTTTGGTTAATTTTAGTTTCAGGTTTTGGTGGAGAATGGAGTGGTTTTAGGTGGATGTTATGGAGATAGGTTCTTGGGTAAAAGGTCAGGTGATGCAGGTTGTATAGGCATTGAGGTTGGAGGTAGTGTTGGTGGTTAGGATGATGGAATGGTGGATGAGGGGCTCGTTTTGGATGGCTAGGAAGCTTATGGCTTTATGTGGCAGCTTGGTGATTTTGGAGGGAATTTGCAGTTTGTTAATTGGGTTTGATTTGCAAGATGTTGGAAATAGTTAATTTGGTGAATGTTTATGGGTGTAGTTACGTTGGAGGGAAGAGGCTGTTATGTATAAGGCTGAGGTTGAGTTTCAGGTGGCTTGTTATTGTGGTAGTGGTGGTGTACTGTGAAGGTGAAGGTGGCTAGATTTAGTTAATGGAATTGGGTTGGCGTAACGTATTTGATTTAGGTAGTAATTGAGATTGATTAATTGGTGAAGTCGGGGCTTGAAGGAAGATGGTAATTTGTAGGTATTAGGGAATTTGAGCTAAAAAGGATGCTCGGGAAATGGTTCAGGATGTTTCAAGTCAAAATCAGGATTTTCGGGATATTTTAAGATTGCGGAAAAGCAAATAAGAACCCGGATTTTGATCCCGAACTCCGATGAACGTGATTTTTGCACCTTTGGATTCCTTTCGTGACGTAGACCTCGTCCATGTAGAAAAATTCCCGTTTCCCGACCATTTTCTCGTTTTTCTCAATTATCGCCAAACTTTTGCAAAAACATCCAAAACGCACCAAATTCGTCTATTTCTTCTATTCCGAAGCTCGTTTCTTCTTTCCACTTGATTCCCGCATGTGTAATTCCTGTCAAACAACAACACAAACACTACCACGAAGATCAAATGTGATAAATTATCAACATCATACTCAAAACTAATAAGAAACGCCCGGATTGTGCTTAAAAGCTCAAAAACATCCAAAAGTGCATTTTCTTCATATTTTTGCCAAAAATTCACCACTTTGCGCCGAAACGCACACAAATGAAAATATAAAGTGTACCTAGGATAACTCTTATAAAGGAGTTATCAAATACCCCCACACTTGCCATTTGCGTGTCCCGAGTAAAGTCTCATCTACTGCGTCTAACTGTTGTGCACAAGAGATTCCGGCGGGGAGACCTCCGTGTACACCGTAAGTAGAGGATTAGAGATGGCACAGGAAGAGTTGGGTTGTGTGTAGGGAGAGAGTAAGGCAGTAGTAATGTCTGAGAGAGAGACAGAGGTTTGGCAGAGCTTCCGCGTATGGCTAGTGTGTTCTCCTTTGTATGGAAAGGTTAACGTCCTATATATAACGGAGAATGTGACCGTTGCAGTGTGGTTAATGCGCCCATTAATGGCGGCTTAATTAGCTTAACCTCAACGGCACGTTCGTCCGCCTATATAGGGACCGTTACAACACGTTATGCGCGAATACCGGAACCGTTATGGGGTTGACCGGGTTTGACCGGATTGACCGGGTTTATGGAGCTCGTGCCATAAATCTCTCAAAAGCAGTTACTAAAGGTCCCGCGCGGGCTTGGCTCGCACGCGACAGGACTTACTCTAGCCTCCAAACCACTAAGTCCCTACAAGTCCCGTGCAGTGGTATGCGAGGGCTCTGTCTCGCAGCCCCCACATGGATCAGCGCGGCTGGTGATCCAGTGTGTGTGGAGCACAATATGGTGTGCTGGATGGTTGCCACGTGGCCAAGATCTGTCAGCTCAGAAAGCACTATCTACATTAGCCCCCTTTCTGCGCGTGAAGACTCATAGCTGGATAGACTTCCATGCGCGGAAACCAACATACGTGTCCCCGCCACGCACAAATTCAAATATGAGTAAATTAAGCCCCCATGCGTGCCATTATGACCTAAAAACCCTAGAGTCGTGCCGTCTGGCATTTAGGGTTTTAGACGTGACGTCAGCTTGTCCTGTGATTGCGCGATTCGACGGTGACGGTTGCGATTCGACTACTGAAAGGACGCAATCCTTCATTGTTTTTGGATAAATACTCTGTACTCTCCATTGTTGCGAAGCATCACTTCTTTCTCTCAAAGTGAATGATACCCGGAGGTCTTCGAGATCAGATTCAAATAATCAATCACCAGTTCACTCTTGTCAATCGTCTTCTTCAACTGTGCGCATCCAAGCAAGCTTTACCAAAACAAGGTTGGCCTTGTTTAATTTTGTTTAACATACCGATGTATGCTTTGAACTGTGTTGGATCTACAAACCCATGACATATTATCTGTTGAAAACTTGTGAAGAAGCTCCAATCTTTGAACCCAATTTTGATTTAATCCTTCAATGATAAGGACCTTGGATGTAGGGTTTTGAAATCCCTGATAATGCAAACAATTTCCAATCCCTAATTTCTGAAATTGATACCAGAAACTGTTCATCTTTCTTCCCATAGATCTTGAATCTCGAAATTCAAGCTGAAGTGTGGCATATTTCTCCCCCCTTTTTTCTTGCTTTTTCGCAGGAATGGCAAAGACAAAAGGAACTAGACCCACCAAGGAGGACGAAGAAATACCTGATATTCCGCAAGCTTTATGGCGGAAAGCCCCCTATCTGGGTGGCAAGGACTTCTACCATGCGAGGGTGAAGGCAAAGAAACTGCCTGCTTCTGTCCCTAATGAGGGATTGCTAACATTAACCCCTCCAGTTAACTCGGCCTTGCTTGATTTGATTGGCTCCGAGGACGTGGTTCGATTGGGAATCGAAAATGGGTACTTCCCGTATGCCGCGATTTCCACCCAAGCTTTTGTTCAGAAATTGGACTACATGGATGAATGGATTGACCATGTGTTGACCAATCATGCAATGACTCTCAACGAGGCCGGCGTATACTTCGCCGTTCGTGCTATGAAGGGTGCTGCCGTGAAGCTGGACCTGTCCATGCTTCTAAACCTTCTTTCCCGCTACTCGCCTGCGACTCACACTTTTCACTTTGCTGAGTTCGAGGCTGCTCCCACGCTCGAGGACGTGCATATGCTGTATGATTTGTCTCCCATGGGCGAGGTGGACCCTTCGAGTCCCTTAAGGACGGATGCGGAGATTGCTTTGTACACGCAGATGGAGGAATGCTTGTCAGAGGTAAAGAAAATCTCCACCCGGTGGACCACTACAAAAGCCCTTCCCGACTGGCAGTTGGTTGACACGTCTGCGAAGAATACTTGGAACAAATGGGTGCAGTACTTCTTCCGTGACTATGCGAACAGCAGTATCACCAAGAAGCTTCTGAGTCAAGACCCAGAGGCCAAGAATTACTTGGAGGGTAAAGGCTATCACCTGACCCTTTATGCCTTCCTCTGTGCCTGGTTGTCGAGGTACTTAATCGATGGTCACCCGCACGATGGGGTCTTCTATCACGTTCTGCCGCTTGCTGTGAAACTGGCCCTTGGCCAGAAAGTCGCACTCGGACCCTTGGTATTGGGCACGCTGTACTACAGACTGGATCAGCTAGTTGTGGCCATGAAAGAATCGCGTGGCCGCCTCGACATACTGACTTTCGTTAACATTGCCTTTTTGACGATGTGGGTCTTTGAGCGATGGCCTTCCTATGCCCCAACTGCTTCTAAGCCCAACAAGTGGTGTCCCCCAGGCGCGATGGAGGAGCGTAACAACGGCAGAGCTGCACGGTGGTTCGGAACGAACAATACCAAGTGCGTTTGGAGTCTGATATGCGACAATCGGCGAGAGTTCATTTCCAGGCCCTATGCCATGCGTATTGAAAACGTGCGATGGTTTCCAAAGCTGTACCCTTCTAAGGGTGTGGTCTTCTCAGAAGAGCTCCTCTTCGAAAATGGAGAGCATTTCCATGAGCGCTATCGCGAATTCTTTTGCTGGTGCCTGCGAGGTTCCCTTCCTGCTCTCGCAGAGAATATTCGTGAGCTCGCGCCGAGGTATGAGAGGATTACTGTGGATGTTGATCCCACTCGCGTTTCTCCCCAGTTTGGCTTTGATGCAGTGGCACCATCAATCTGGCCACAGTCTATTATCAGAGGCTGCTATAAGCGTTTGTTGACAAAGGAGTGCAAAACAGTCTTCATGAGCAACCTTCTCTTTGAGCAACCTGCGGGTAACCGCGAAGGTGGTTGTTCTAAGAACTGGCTCGCATACTGGCACGCCCAGCAGACAAGATTTGAGGCACAGTCAGCCCCTCAGCCAAGCAGAGCTCCTGTGATCAAAAGAAACTCTTTTCCGTTTCGTCCCAACTGCAGTCTGGACGAGTCTGAATATGGTTGCTACGCATTGTTGGATCATGAGAACCATTTGTGCCCTGCCGTCATTCTGGATGAAAAGATCGCCGCAGTTAAGAAAGGCGACTCGCATGTCATCAGATATAGCGAAACTTTTGCTAAGTTAAGCAACTTCTTTTGCATGCGCTAAGCTTCTTTATTTTCACATATTGACATCTTTATTCTACACTGCTTGCTGAAGTGCCATGTGCGGAGGTTCCCATCTGGCGATCGTTCCAAATCGCTGGTTAACACCATTGTTACCACAAGAAGACAAGGACAGTCGTTCCTGCTAGCATCGAGGATGGATCCTAAGGTCGAAACCAGGATTCGCGAGGTCATTAATGCTTTTGCTGACTCGCTGATAGACAATTCTCCGGCCCCGTCTCCCAGAGATGATCCGTCTCCTCCAGCGAATGCCGCGCCAAGAGCAAAGAGGCCTAGGCAAAGAGGAATTACAATTTCTTCTCTTAGAAGCGCTCCAACTTCCCCTCCTGCGAGATCCCTTTCTGCCAAGGACAAAGGAAAAGGTCGCATGACCAGTAAAACGCGGAAGGAGCTCACAGTGGAGACCTTCGTTCCATTCGGCCAGGAGGAAGAAGAGGAGAGGCGGGAGCCAAGAGAAGGAGATGAAGAAGAAGAAAGAGCAAATGTGATACATGAGGAAGAATCAGGAGGTACTCCGTCGCGTTTCCCTTCTCATTATCGTAACTCTTTTTCAAACTGATTTTGAACCAATCATTCCTTCGCAGATGATGATGATGATGATGAGACCATCAGCCGTCTTTTAGCCAAGAGGCAGAAGAGGGATGCTCATTCTGGTATTTCTGACGAACCCATAAGCGAGGACGTTCTTGCTGAGTCTAGGAAGACAGCTGCGGAAGCTGCTGAAAGGTGAAGACAGCGAGAAGAGGAGGAGCTCGAACGTGTGAGGCAGAGGAGCCTCGAAGAACAACATGTTGACGACTTAGTGCGTCCAACTGATGAGGAAGATGTGCTTCCCGACGAGGTGGCTCCTCGAGCTGAGGAGGAGGATGTGGCTCCAGAAGAGGATGCAGCAGCTTTGGAGCAAGCCCAAGCAGATTTTGAAGAAATCGCAGGCGGCAATGAAGGTGAGATTTTTAATCTCGTAGTAACTTATCGAGATGTTATTGTTGGTGCATTAAAGCATGGTGTGTCAAAAGCTGACATTCGCCGTTGGCTAGTAGGCAAGTGCGGTGAACCCTCAGGTAATCACTTGAACGATATGCATGAACTAGACTTAGCAACTCGAAACATAATCATGACCGGTTTCTTCACGCCCCAGGTCACGCTCATCTTAAGGACATGCTTAATGAAGGCACATTAATAGAGCGAGGTTCCACGTCCTTAGCGTATGACGAGGATATGGCAATCACACCTTCGCGTGGAGGTGCTTGCTCTTAGCTTAGCAAAGATAATAAAATATCATACGATACAAGTTACCTCATACTATCGCATTTTGATTCGCAGGCAATGCTGATGAACCCGTACTGGAGCAAAGAAGTTAACCTTCTGCGTCCTATGTCCCGGTGCCGAGTTCTCATACCGAGAAGCCCGTCGCAGCTGCTAAATACGCAGGAGAGCCTTTTGAGGACGTCATCGAACTTTCTGATGATGCCGAGGCTGACACTGTGTTAATGGAGGAAGATGCCCATGCTGGTGCTGAGGAAATGGGAACGAATGCTGCCGATGCTGTCGCATCTGGAGATATCTCTCGCAAAGCTACAACTTCTACTGCCATCATGCCTCCAGCAACGAGTGAGCCGGTGGCACCTCTTCCTGCGTGGAGCTTTTGGGGCTCGCAGGTCGGGGCTGCGATCACACCTGGTGCGGCTTATATTCTTCCCCCAAATTATGAGGAGTTAGAGCTCGCAGCTGATAAAAGGGCAATGGAGCGAGGACAGTCTTCGACCACCCCAGCAATGCGCATTCCTTCTCTTCACCAGATCCTTGAAGGAACTGGTAAGTCGTGTTTTGCTGTTTGCATTTCGCATTCTTCATTTGCAAATTTGATAGTTGACTTTGCTTTGCTATTGCTTCAGGTTTGAAGCAAGCCGACGTGGACTGGCTAGTTCGGATGCGCCTCGCCTACCCCCAGTCATTTGCGAGATCTCTGGAGATAGGGCCCTTCGACAGGAGGCTGTTTCTTACCGAGGCCATTTGGATTTTGGAGCAGCTGTCTGCGGCCACGCCTGCGACCATTTCTCCTCAGAGTGCCGAATTGCTTTTTGGCATGTGCCAAAATCTTCTCGCCAAAGTTCAAGGCAGGCTGGGTTTCAAGTTTCTAATGAAAAGAGTTACCCTGATTCGCGCAGCCGTAACTTTGAAACTCGGCCACCAAAACCTCGCAGCTGAGAAGCAGAAGGTAGAGCAGCAAAAGCAAAAGGTTGAAGAGGCTATGAAGCTCTATCATGAGATGAATGCCAAGTGCGAGCAATTGAAGCAAGAAATGGAGCAGGTGGAGAATCTGAGCCGTCAGTTCACCCCTCATGACTCCTTGATCAAGGGTTTACTTTGATTTTTGAATTTGAAAAGTAGCAAATAAATAGTTGAGACATTAATGTAATGTTGCTGGGGTTTCTCCCCCCTTTTTTTTTTCAAAAACAAAAGAATCGAAGTGCCCGTTTTGCCCTTTCCGGGATTTGCCAGAATATCTCTGTGCACATCAATTTATGACGTCAGCAATTGATACTCTGCCTTGATTTTCGCGCTAATTGCTCATTAGATAAGCACGCTTTCCTTGGGAAGTCCATCCGAATCATGACCATCCGTCATTAATTAGGATACGCAACTGAATCGTCGTAGCCTTTAGTAGGGTAATTGATTGTTACCGCTTTTCAAGGCGTAAGTGAATGACCTTACCCTCTTTTCAAATTCTGCTGACTCATCTTGGCATTTGAAGAGTCTCCACAAGGTCTATATAAACCCCTGCTTATTGTTATTTGGGTTCTTCATCCCAAAAAATGTGCTTTGCCGTGAGTCCTTACGACTGCTGGCTTCAACGCTTATTTTCCATTGATTCATGGCAACTTCAAGTCATGAGACCTGAGTTTGCGCTTTGTGCTATAGAAATAGTTTCCAAGATCCGCTTTATGAGGCTTACTAATCTTTGTAACCTTCGTAGAGAAGATGCAGATAATACCTCACTTTTGTTCGAAGAATTTTCTACGTCTATTATGTTTGCAGGTCGTGTTTCCGGCCGCCTCCCGGTGAGGTGAAGCGCCGTAGTGACCTTGCTACCGACTCGTAATGAACGGCGGGATTCTCCTCCAGCATCCCTGCAGAAGGATTTCTTGCCTCCTCGTTCTTGAACTCAGGAGGCGAGCCAATGCGCTTGTCTATCTGGACAAGGAGCCCATTGCAAGAGGAATGACTGCTTCCCCTGTTTTGCACGGCTGCATACGCCGGAACAGGTGGTTCCTCTGGTACATATCATGATCAGACAGGGGCCTTTTCAGAACCTGAGATCTTGGACGTAGCGTCACGCAGATCTTGCTGCTTGGGACGTGGCGAATGGCGAGCTGATCTCTTCGCAGGAGCGCCCTACTTGCTACAGATCTTTGGTCGCAGATCTGTGCATCGCATAGCTGGTGTTAGGACCGTTAGGTTCATCCTTTTTCAACTAGGATTCCCGCGATGTGTAACTTCTTGTTCGTAAGTTACTCTCTTAGACGCATTGTAAGCCATGTTGGCTGCGTACTTAGATTTGAGCTTTTTCGCTTGTAAGCTGCTATCTAGACAGATAAATTGTAAGTCCTTTCGACTCATAGTGATAAATCACTTTGTATGATCTGCTGGCTTGTTGAAACAAAATACAATTTCGCATGTGTATCGGCAGATTTCGCCTTGTGTAATGCTATATACATACTTCGTATTGTTTTTAGATCGTTCGAGATCGTGTTTGCGCAGCTGTGCCATCTTGGCAGATGGGCTTGTGATTTGCCTTTAGACTCAAGTGCGAGTTCCATCTTATCAGATAGGCCTTTGGAGATCACTTAAGATCATTTTTGCATAATACTGCTATCATGGCAGATAGACTTGAGAACTATTTAAAATCGCATTTTATAGCGTTGCTATCGCGACAGATAGGCATGAAAGATCATTCAAGATCATGTTCGCATAAGCTGCTATCACAACAGATAGGCTTAAAAGATTACTTAATATTGTTTTCTCATGAGCTGCTATCGTGGCAGATAGGCTTAGAAGATCAATTAAGATCATTTTCGCATGAGCTGCTATCGTGGTAGATAGGCTTAGAAGATCAATTAAGATCATTTTCGCATAGGCTGCTATCGTGACAGATAGGCTTAGGAGATCAATTAAGATCGCATTTGCATAGGCTGCTATCGTGACAGATAGGCTTAGGAGATCAATTAAATCGCATTTGCATAAGCTGCTATCGTGACAAATAGGCTTAGAAGATCAATTAAGATCGCGTTTGCATAGGCTGCTATCGTGACAGATAGGCTTAGAAGATCAATTAAGATCGCGTTTGCATAGGCTGCTATCGTGACAGATAGGCTTAGAAGATCAATTAAGATCGCGTTTGCATAGGCTGCTATCGTGACAGATAGGCTTAGAAGATCAATTAAGATCGCGTTTGCATAGGCTGCTATCGTGACAGATAGGCTTAGAAGATCAATTAAGATCGCGTTTGCATAGGCTGCTATCGTGACAGATAGGCTTTTTGCTAACAGTAATAAGAAACCAAATGAAGAAATATAAAAGCCAGAAGTATGAAGTTCTTCTCATTTGGGAGAAGCCTTTTATTATAGTACTCTCATATGGGAGAGATGAGATTACAATTCTCTCATATGGGAGAGAAGATTGTGCGAATCATAGCTATACAAGGCATAAGGCAACGTTGTAATAAAACGCATAAAATGAGAGAAGTCAAGGATAGTACTTCTTAATCCAGCGCATGTTGACTGAGCTTGGGGTTGAGGTCGTTCCGTGCAACCTCCGTATGCTGCACTAGCCACTGTCAAAGACTTCTATGACTTCAAAGGGTCCTTCCCAATTGGCTGCGAACTTTGGGTGAGCCGCCTCTCGCATGAAATGGTCAGATGCGCGCAAGACCAAATCTCCAACCGCGAAATCTCTACGTTGGACTGTTTTGTTGTACGCACGAGCGATCCTTTCTTGATACCGCTTGTTGGTCCTTTTAGCTTGTTCTCGCTTTTCTTCCAGCAAGACTAATTCATGATCGCGTTGATTGTCGTATAGTGCGTGGAAGGCCAATCTTGCCGAATTAATTTTCACCTCCGCAGATACCACAGCCTCAGCCCCATAGCATAGGAGGAATGGTAAGCCCACAGGGCTATGCTTAGAGAATCAGCCCACTTTTTGTGGTCATCTGCGACCATCTTGCTCAAGATCCTCAACAGCGTCTTGTTGGTCGCTTCTGCTTGACCATTCCCCTTCGGGTAGTAGGGGGAGGAGCATATCTGCCTGATGTTGTATTCTGCTAGCTTCGCAGCCACCTGGCGATTAACAAAAGGAGTACCATTATCTGAAAGGATGGTGTTGGGTATTCCGAACCTGCATATGATGTTTTCTTGGATGAAATGGACCACAGCTAGCGCATTTGCCGTCTTCAGTGGTATCGCCTCCACCCATTTGGTGAACAGCTCCGTCGCGGTGAGAATGAAATGATTTCCGTGCGAAGTTGGTCGGATGGGACCAATGAAATCTAGAGCCCATGTGTGAAATGGCCATGGCGTTCCCAATGCATGTAGATCTACAGCGGGAGCGTGCACTAGGTTCCCTTTGAATTGACACTCCTGGCAGCGTCATACTTTGGTGCGGCAATCAGCCTCCATCGTGGGCCAGAAATATCCAATTGAGAGGAGTTGCCTGCATAATTTCGCACCTCCCTGGTGTTCCACCTGATGAGAAAGGTCCATGACTTCTTGTGCTTCTCTGCCGTCTAGACATCGCAGCAAGTTGCCCTCATGGCCTCTTCGCCAAAGCAAGTTTTCTTGTACCACGTATCGGGATGCTTTCCTCTTCAATTTCTCAGCTTCTTTTCTCGATTCGGGTACGGTGCCTTGGGTGAGAAAATCGAAGAGCAGTTTCCTCTAATCCGCATCATCATCGGTTAGAGCGATGAGTAAAGAATCCTTGATCAGTGCGCAACTCTCGCACTTTCCCTTTATTAGTGATGCGGCTGTTGACATGTCTGGCCAGTGAATGCCATATCTCTGAGCCTTCCGATAGATTGACACTTCGCTTTCTCCGCAAGCATGTTGATGAATCATCTCTAGCAGCAATTGTCCCTCTTGCTCGGAAACACATCGCATGAGTATTCCGCCAGGGCCCTTGTAGTAAAGGGTGTTTTCATGTATGTAATACCCCTTTGTGAGTGTCCAGTTCTCGCTGCTGGTGCCTTCTGAGATGGCTCGTAAGATTGCCTTTCTCCAGTCCGCATCGTCCACGTGTTCATCATCGCACGCGTCTTCTGTTAACGCCGACAATGTCTGCACTTCGATCGAGATTCTTGCGGGACATTTGTTCGTACTAACCTTGGACCCCAAGGTGGCCAAAGCGTCTGCATGCCTGTTGTCCGCTCGGGGCTTGTGCTCGTACCTAACGTCGCAGAATTGCTGCACCAACTTTTGTACCAAAGTCCGGTAGGACAGAAGGTTTATCTCCTTCAAACCGTACTCGCCCGAGGCTTGCTTGACGATTAGCTTGGAGTCCCCCATGACCGTCAAGTTGCTTACTTCTAAATCTTTCGCTGCACGGAGTCCCGCGATGAGAGCCTCATATTCTGCTTCGTTGTTAGTGACTGCGAAGTCAAGCTTTGCGGACATCTGTATGACCTCTCCATCTGGCTTGGTCAAGACTATCCCAATGCCTCCGCATTTCCTTGTTGACGAACCGTCAAAATGGAGCGTCCAATAGGGTACATCGACTGCATAGATTTCAGGTCCCTCGAGTTCTTCTTCGATCACAGGCTCATGGTTGTTGTCGGGGAACTGCGCCAACAAATCCGCTACCGCCTGCGACTTGATCGCTCGCGGCCTAACGCATGTGATATCAAACTGGGAAATGGTCATATACCATTTTGCCAATCTTCCTCCAGGAGTAGTGTGAGTTAGCAGATATCGTATGGGATCACTTTTTGTAACCACCACCACTTTGTGTGACGCAAAGTGGTGTCTCAACTTCTCTATTATGAAGAATAAGGCAGGGATGACGCTCAATGTCCGTGTACCTTGATTATGCGGGCTGCACAATGCGAGAGATGTAGTAGATGGGCCTTTCTTGACCCTCGTACTCCTGAGCCAAAAGAGCTCCTATGGATTTCCTCGTTGACGTTAGATACAGCAAAAGCGGTGATCCTAACTGAGGTGCGATCATTATTTTTGAAGATGTCAGCAGCTCTTTTAGCTTCCCGAACGCAGCTTCGTGCTCCGGAGTCCAGTTGTATGCGGCATCTTTTTTGAGAAGATTACTGAAACAAAAAGTAATCTCAGCAATCGCTGGGATGAATCTTCGCAGATACGACAACTTCCCCAAGAATGTCTTCAAGGCACTCTGGTCATGCGGCGGAGTCATGCTGATGATGGCTGAAACTTTCGCAGGGTCAGGCTCGATTCCTTGACGATGTACCACGCATCCCAAAAGTTTCCCTGACGTTACCCCAAATGCGCATTTCATAGGGTTCATCTTCAACTGAAAGCGCCTGCATCTGTTGAACACCTTCCGCAAATCTGCAAGGTGATCTGCCTCCTCCTTGGATTTAACCACGAGGTCATCTACATAAAATTCCACTTCCTTGTGCATCATGTCGTGGAATAGGGCCATCATGGCCCGCTAGTAGGTTGCACCTGCGTTTTTGAGACCAAAGGGGCATCACCATGTAGTTGAACACTCCCACTGGGGTGATGAATGCAGTTTTCCGTGCATCTTCAGGGTCCATCTTGATCTGGTTGTACCCACTGAAGCCGTCCATGAAACTGAACATGCGATGACCCGCTGTCGAATCGATGAGCAAATCGATGTTGGGGAGCGGAAAATAGTTCTTGGGGCAGAAGCGATTGAGGTCTCGGAAATCCACACAGATGCGAAGCTGTCCATTCTTCTTTACCACTGGCAAAATATTGGCCAGCCACGTGGGATGGTGATTCGGTTCTATGAACCTGGCCTCCAGGAGTTTGACAATCTCCTGTTTGATCTTCACGTTAAGCTCCGACCTGAAGCTTCTTATGCTCTGCTTTACCGGCTTAGACCCCGGGATGATGTCTAAACGGTGCATGGTGATGCTTGTGTCCAGTCCGGGCATCTCATCATACTCCCATGCGAACACGTCTTTTTACTCAGTCAGGAGCCGCAATAGTCCTTGCTCCTCTTCGCTTGTGAGGTCCGCACTTAGAAAGACTGGCCTCTTCTTTTCTTCGTTTGGGCTTAGGAACACTTCCTTTAGCTCCTGCTTTTGTAGCCTGGGTTTGTCTTCCATGCATTCGGGTGCTTCTTTAAGCTTCTCATCTGGAGTGCTCTGCATTGGCTTTTCTGTTACCGTAATCTGCTCGATTTGGTTGATTTGCCCAGGGATATCCCCATGCCCGCGTGAGGACATCCCCGCGCACCTTCATATGCGATAGCATTTCTTCCCGTTGGCGTAGAAACTCTCTATCTCTTTGCCTTCAGGGTCATGCTTTGCTATTCTCTTCAGAGTATATACGTTCTTTCGTTGGTAAGCGATTCGCGGCGCCTCTTCCCTCGTGGGCGGATTTTCCTTGGCATCCTCCCTTGTCACCATCACTCCCGCAGGCGACTGATCCTTGATATCTTCCCATAGGGGTAAAGGAGTAGGGTTGAATGGTCCCGGTGTTTGCTCGTCCGCCATCTCGGTGAACCACACTGCTTCGCTGAGATGCGCTTCATCCATGTTGAATGGATTCGTTGAAGCCAGTATCTCGACTATTCTGTCAATCCAGATAGCTTTCATGACTTGGTGAGCTGTTGAAGGGACCGCGTCAAAGCGATGAATCCAGGCTCGACCTATGATCATGTGATACGAAGTGTTCGCATCTATGACACAGAACTTCGCTGAGCACTTGATTTTGCCGATCTGGACGCCCAGGCGGAACCATCCTATCGTCATTCTGGAGTCGCTTCCAAATCCCATCAGCGGAGATGGACGCCTGACAATCTTGTACTCGGGGATCCCTGCGAGCTTCAGTGTGTGGAGCGAAACGACGTTGACCGCTGCTCCTCCATCGACGAATGCTCTTTTGAATTCAACGCCATTGATGATGGCCGTCACATACAGAGGCCTCTGGTGGCTCGCATCTGTCTTTTTGTCTCTGGCGGAAAAGGTCATAATCTTTTCTTTAGAGCGAGACGCTCTGATGACTTTCCCGTTGGAGACTACAAGATCCTCCTCGTAGTCTTCTGCTATCCTCAAGATTGCTTTCGTCATTTCTGTCCGGCATTTCTCTGAGAAGTTCATCTCGTCGAAGAATCTGCTAAAGCCGTGCGACCCCTTCATCCGGTCGGCACGTTCGTCCTCCGTGTCTACGCTGTAGTCCTCATCATCATGGACTTCGGCAATGATGGGTAGACCATCCTCTGCGACCTCTTCCAGATCCACAATCGAGATCATGGCGACCTCTTTACCTTTTGAGTCTTGCTCCGCATGGGCAGGAAGTGGATTGTTGCGCACATCCTTCCTAAGATCGCTGACGATCAGCTCGCCGTTCTTCATCTTTTGGCTGAATACAATTATGAGCTTCTTACAGTCCGCTGTGGGATGCATGACCTTGCCGTGGTATTCGCACCACTTCGGGTCCCTCACCATCTCCTTGGAGGGTGCTTTCTCGAGTGGGGGTAGGACGCCGTCCTTGCGCCACTGCCTGCAGAGGTCGCTTGCTTCTTCCACCGAACATGGCAGAGGTGGTGCGTCGAAGTTCATAATCTTCGCCTGCTTTCGGGGTGAAACTGTATTGACCTCAGCTTCGCGTCCCCTCTTATAACTGAATCTCCCGATCTTGTAGGTAGTACCGCTCGAGGATCGCTCCGGAGCGTTTTTCTTTTTCTGTCTCTCTACTATGGGCTCGATGTTCTTCGTGCATTCGATTAGTTTTATAAACGTGGGCGTTTGCAGGTTGATGAGCATACCTTTATATTCATCTCGCATGCACTGCAGGCATATCTCTACAAGCCGACTTTCGAGCATCGGATCTTTGCATTCCAAGGACTTCGCCCTGAACTTCTTGATGAAAGTTATCCCGTCCTCCTCGCGCTTCTGATACTTCCGCGAGAGGTGGATCATTGTCACCTTTTCCTCCATCTGGAAGAACTTGGTGTAGAACTTTTGGACCATGTCGTCCCAAGTCTTGACAGACCCAGCTTCCAATGTCCTGTACCACTTGTACGCCACATTTCCCAAAGACTTCGGGAATTCTCGCATCAGCAGCTTGGGATCAGCTCCATACGGCCCCATGACATCGATGAAACGCATGACATGTTCATGAGCGTTTCCATTGACATCTTCGAACTTGTCCCATTTGGGAGCCTTGTACCCAACCGGGTTAGGCATGAGATAAATCTCTCGCGGGATAGGTGGATCGTTGTCCAGCTTCGGAATGATGGTATCCGCGAACGATTGGTGAGCAAGAATGGTGTCTATGCGCTTCTGCAAAGACTTCATACACTCTGGGGTGTTTCCCTCGGTAGCAGGTGGAGGGGTCGCCGAAGGCGGAGGCGACACATATGCCGTAGGAGGATTGGGGACGTATTGAGCGTTCTCATTACCCCAGATTGCCGTTGGAGGAGGCAAGGGATATTGCGAGGCCGGATTAGGTACCAAGGCCGGAGGCTGAGGGGTGTGAGCCGTGAGGGGCAACATTTGAGCTGTCGACCCTTGAATCGAGGGTAGCTGCATAGTTGCTGGTGGAGTCTCCAGATTAGGGTTGGGGGGTGTGGTTGACACTCCCAATCCTTGAGCGGTAGAGGCTCCTCCTCCCTGAGAGACGGCGGTGGCTTGCGCAGGATTCGGTGCAAGGGTCCCCAAGACAGCCATGATCCGTTCTAGCTGCGCAGATTGAGCTTTGAGGGCTTTCGCCTGACATTGGATGGTGGCGTCCAAGGATTCTAGCGTCGGGGCCTCACCGGTGGTCGTAGGAGTGCGGCGGGTCTCCTCTCCCGAGGCGGCTTCGATGGAAGGCGATCTGTTGCTGATATCATCCTCCTGAGACATGGTTGCTTTTGATGGTAAGTTCACGTCGGGTTCACCAAAATGTGCACAAGAGATTCCGGCGGGGAGACCTCCGTGTACACCGTAAGTAGAGGATCAGAGATGGCACAGGAAGAGTTGGGTTGTGTGTAGGGAGAGAGTAAGGTAGTAGTAATGTTTGAGAGAGAGACAGAGGTTTGGCAGAGCTTCCGCGTATGGCTAGTGTGTTCTCCTTTGTATGGAAAGGTTAACGTCCTATATATAACGGAGAATGTGACCGTTGCAGTGTGGTTAAAGCGCCCATTAATGGCGGCTTAATTAGCTTAACCGCAACGGCACGTTCGTCCGCCTATATAGGGACCGTTACAGCACGTTATGCGCGAATACCGGAACCGTTATGGGGTTGACCGGGTTTGACCGGATTGACAGGGTTTATGGAGCTCGTGCCATAAATCTCTCAAAAGCAGTTACCAAAGGTCGCGCGCGGGCTTGGCTCGCACGCGACAGGACTTACTCTAGCCTCCAAACCACTAAGTCCCTACAAGTCCCGTGCAGTGGTATGCGAGGGCTCTGTCTCGCAGCCCCCACATGGATCAGCGCGGCTGGTGATCCGGTGTGTGTGGAGCACAATATGGTGTGCTGGATGGTTGCCACGTGGCCAAGATCTGTCAGCTCAGAAAGCACTATCTACAACTGTCTACAAGCAAAATAGACTCAAACGACTCTAACATGACTCAAGACACAAAAAATGCAGCAAGATGATGCAAATGCAATTCTAGACTCGATATTAAAACATAAAACACAAATTACATTCTTTTTGTGAGATCAGGCAATTTCAATCCACATAAGCTGGTGCTTCTGGAGTAATGAAAAAGTTAGACAAGAGATGTGAATCGCAACTAAACTCGACAACAAGTAATTCCCTATAGTTAGATAGAAATATTAACTTTACTATAAAGAACAACCTACCTCTTCATGTGTACTGATAAAAATAAGAGGCTAACCAAGGCTAAGCCACGTTCATAGTCCGAGCTCACATTAAAACCCGCATCTCACACACCCTCACCCTGATGATAAGAATCCACAACCCGAATCTCACCGACTCCGTCCCTCGATCCCCTCAAACCCAGGTACAATAACGATATATGTGGCCATCGTGGCAAAATGTGCACGACCTGTAAATCACCATCCACCGAAATAAGAACTCCACCACTCGATTTCCAATAAGCATACTTTAATAATTTATTCCTCTCCTTCTTTTTCTCTCTTTTTTTTTCTTTTTTATATTTTTTTCTCTCTCAACAATACATCCACAATGTAATAGCAAAAATGTACGAGCGGTACTCCAAGAATTAAGCATTTATAAACACGTTAGGGGGAGGAAATAAACAATCCAATGAATGAGTATCACATATAAAATTCGTCTCCCCTAACTCAATAAAGCACATGATGGCACCAAACCGCAAACCAATCAAAGCATATGTGTGGGGATGGAGTCGTCAAAAGCACAATCTCGATGTCCATAGTCAAAAGTCGACACCCCCACACTAAAATGTAGTCACCCCCTCTCAAGTAGTCAATAAGGTGCATGTCTCGTGCATAATCCCACCGATCCTCCTACAACACGCTGATGAAAAGAAACGATACCTAGCACGATCCACCAATTAAGTTTAACCAACCCCAATTTCGTGCGGATTAGATGTCACGCACTTAGGCTCTCCACCACTGTGTCCATGATTTAATGACATGGAACACCGCCAAACCGTAGTGTGCAAGCCGACTCACTCACCCTCGCATTCCCTAAAAGATATCTAATGAAAGCACATGCGAACAATAGGAATCACATAAATATGAATGACGCACTCCCTCAACAAACCCCCTCAACTATTGCTCCCTCGTGACGCTCTAGAAAGGTAATTCTAAACGATATATGATGAAGGCCAAGAATCGTCTCCCTAGGTCATAGAGGCTATCAATGAATCCAAGGATCAATTAGGGTTATCTAGTGGTCCTACAAGGTACGATCTAAAAAGCAGTGAGTGCTCTAATACACATCCTCGCACAGCTGTTCTGTGTGCCACTACGAGGCGGGCTGGCGACTACCTAAGACAGACAACATGAACGTTCAGCTTGTTTAGCAAATACCAAGCTCAACTCTTGTAGAGAAAAACAAAACACACTTTAGCTTTTAAAATTTTATTTAGTTAAAAAATAGATAGGCACTCACATAACGATATTCTCTCTATACCTACTAGGGGGAACTAAAAGTGTCATTCTCGGTCAAAATTCACACCATATGCCTAAGTTTTCACATCTCACTAAACCAACCAAGTATATGCTTCTCTCAATTGCATTCTCTCAAAATTTTCAATTTTCAATTTTTTGTTTGATAAGATCCTAACTCTATATGCAAGGTTTGACTTGAAGAAAATTTGACTCTACACAATTTAATTTGTTGGTGGGTAGACTCAATTATTTAAAAGTGCAAACAATATCTAAATCTATACAATACAATACGACAATATAATTAAAAACTAAACATAAACCACAACACTAACTCACAATACACTATAAACACAACCTACATGTAACTGGCTATGCAAACATTTTGGCTAATAGACAGATAAACCACCCCCACACTGAATGCTTCGTTGTCCTCAACAAATTTAGATATCAAACATAGGACTCAGCAATCAAATGTGTAGGCCAGTAGATGAGATGGAGCATGACATACAAAATTAAAAGATACACCAATTTCTACAAGAGGAAAAAATACTCACAACCACCTCAACGGTGGGGACGAAATCGCGCCAAGCAGTCCCCAAGCACAGTAGTGGCGCCACCATGCTCCCATAAAGTCAGTGTGTTCTCGCACCCCGGGGTCGATTGCCTCCTCTGCTAAAATCCATGTCTGAAGAATCCCCAACTCGCGAATGCAAGTCCCTATAAAGGTCAAGTGTGCCATGACACACCGGGGTAGATTCTACCATAACCTGCACATATATGAAACTTTGAAACATCATTAGTCCCTCCCTCTCTCATCTCTCCACATACATAAATAAAAACACAACTGTATTTAAAACTCACTCCCTAAATTAAGCAGAAAATACGTTGGGTTGCCTCCCAACAAGCACCTTGTAATTTAAGGTCGACAACCCGACCCAGTTACCTCAAAAAATGTCAAGGAGGTCTAGCACGACGTGCCTCCTCCTTCAATTTCTTTCTCTTGATATTTTGCACCACTTCATGTGCACCGACAATAGTTGGCTTCTTTACTGAATTGGGTGGATCGGGTTTAAAAAGTGTAGACAACCCAGGTGTAGGATCCACATCTTTCTCTCTAAATTCGATCATCGCCAATTTATTCTTCACTTTGCCCAGAAAAAATTCCTTAAACACAAGTGATGGATCTAGAGCTTTGATAGTAAGCTCCTCAGTCTCTAAATCCACATTTGTGCGCATTGTCTTCAAATGTGGTCTTCCAAAGATAAACGGCACATCGCAATCCTCCTTGATGTCCACTATCACAAAGTTAGCTGGAAAGACAAATGCACCCACATTAACAAGCAAATTCTCAATCACCCCATTTGCTGTAACAATAGAATTGTCTGCCAGTTGCAGACCCATTTTCACTGGGGTTGGCGCACCAATGCCCAATCTCTGAAATAGGGACAATGGCATGAGATTGATACTCGCGCCTAAATCACAGAGCCCATGCGTATGACATCCATACCCAAGAGTACAGCCTAAGATGACACTTCCTGGATCTCTCATCTTGGGAATATCTCGTTGTGGCATAGTACTACATGTCTTTGTCAGCTTCACCGTGGCATAAGGGTCTATGCTCTTCTTACCCCATAAAATTTCCTTCAAGAACTTCTTATACTTGGGCATCTGAGCAAGTGTTTCCACAAGAGGGATGTTGATGTGAAGTTATCTAAATATCTCCAAAAATCTCCCATAATGATCTTCATCATTCCTCTTTATTGTCGCCGGATATGGCACATTTGGCACTAATTTAGCTGGATTTAGAGTGTTATTGGGCTCTTCTTTCTTCACAACCATGTCCTTTGATTGGGGACTCACGACCTTGGGTACCTCTTCACTCAATTCTTTCTCTGTGGCTTTAGTAGCTTCAGCTCTCGCATGGCTAGGATATGGAGGATCCTGAGTAGTAGTGCCACTGCGAGTAGTTATAGCTTTGAGCTGCTCAGTAGGAACAATAGAATTAGCAGGAAGCATGCCAGGTGAAGATTTAGTAAGCTAATTGGCATTTTGCTCAATCTGTGTCTCATGGCTCTTAATAGTGGCTTCCATGGCTACAAACTTGTTCTCCATCCTATCCATCTTCTCATTTGTCTGTTGTTTCCGAGTAACCAATTGTCTCAACTAGGCTTTCATTTCCGGATCCTATTGTTGATGTGCATGTGGCTGTGTGGCTTGTCTCTGAGCCTAATATGGAGGATTGGGCTGCTGACCAGGTGCATATAACCCACTGTTTGGATTGCTATAGCTGAAGTTAGAGAGATTGCGGTTGTTGGGCTGATAAATGTTCGGCCACTGTTGTTGTCGTGGTGGACCCATGTAATTCACGTTTGCAATTGCAGAGCCATATCCCTGATTCTCTTCCGCAATCATTTCTCCCACGGACTTCACCTGTGCTAATGGATTTATGCTGTTAAAAGCTGAGGTCATGACTGCAATTTGCTGTTCAAATTTTTGCTCCACCATTGACTCAATCCTGTTGACTAGAGCTGCATCGGATTCCCAGTATCTACGAGTCTCAGACCTCATAGACTCACGCTTCGCCATAGTGTTTAGCAGATCTTGGCATCGATGCACTCTCAAGCCCATAAAATTGCCTCCAGCTAACATATCTAGTTCATGTGCTGTTTCCCTGTCTAGAGCATTATAGAAATAATGGAGGAGTTTATACCACGGCTCTCCATGAGTAGGGCATCTCAAAGAAGTTGGTTGAATTTCCTCCATGTATCTCCTAGAGAGTCATCCTCTTGCTGAGTAAAATTCCTAATATCAGCCATGAGCTGAGCAACTTTGGATGGCGGTAGATACTTTCTCAAAAACTCCTAGCAAAACTCAGCCCATGTTGTAATTGATCCCGCTGGTAGTTCCATGAGCCAAGTCTTAGCGTTTCCAGATAAAGAGAAAGGAAATAGCATCAACTTCACTGTTTCATCTGGAACTTGCTCATTATGCAATGTTGAAGTAATTCTCCCAAAGTTAAGCAAGTGGGCATTCGGATCATCTCCTGAAGCTCCTGTAAATAGGCACTCAGTACGCACCATATCAATCAGCTGCTGGCGCAATTCAGAGTGAGAAGCATTAATCTGTGGCCTCACAATGGTAGGTTGGTGTCCAGCTGGCGTGGTTCTGAAATAGTCCATCAAAGGACGATCATCTTCCTGTGCCACATTGTTCCTTTGAACCACTTGCTGAAATCCATTAGGTGGAATTAGAGGTATAAGAGGGTTAGCATTTAAAGCCTGTGCAGCAGCTAACTGATCTCTGAGCAACTCAGTTTCCCTCAATGAATTGGCCACTCTGGCCTCGGCAGCGACTCTAGCGGTCTCTGCATGTTGCGGAACCTTTCCAACTCGGTTTCCTGTTGGTCACCCATTGGAACTAATTTCCTCGACAATGGAATAGTGCTTCTGGATTATCAAGATGTGGATGCAATGCCTCGTGTAGGGAACGGGTCATGCACTAAGAGAATCACCTGAAAACACAAACAACACTAGGACGCAGGTGAGTAAAAACTATAACATAAAAGTAAAATCCCTAAAGCTAACAATTCTATCTAACTCAACCGAAGTCCCCGGCAACGGAGCCAAAAACTTGACACGATCTCCGCAAGTGTAAGGTTATCGTTCTAGTATTAATGTGGAAAATAGGGTTGTCGAATCCCAGAGGACTTGCCGTGAATCAATTAGTATTCTTAACTTCGTGTGGGCTAGCAATTGGATTTATTTTTACTAAGCTAAGAACGTAAATAACGAACTAATTATGAGAATTGCGTTTAATATGAGAGACGAGTATCAGGATTTCTCTAGGATCACTAGGTGAATACCGTGAACGAATTACGTTTTGAAACACTGACAATATTTTATTTTGCCAAACGAGCAATAATACTATCCGAGTTACCAAGCTAGCTTTCTATGCCTAAGTCAAATTACAACCGAGTTACCAAGTTCTAATTATCCTCAAGATATATAATGACGTATAATTCAACTCAAAGTTCACAGTCAATGGTTGATTTCTCTAACCTGCGACTACGTGCTTAATTCACTTATCCGGGTAATTCGTTGCTTTCACTAACGTATTACCTATAATATTCATATTGGTGGCCAAACAATACAATGATAAATTAAGAGCGAGAAATAAACATAGCGAATAAGCACATCATCAATTAAGTTTAATCAAAACATGAATCAACCCTATAATCCGCCAAACCGGCTTCAAACCCTAGCTACCGTTTGAGAAATCCCGATATAAAGTGTTAAGCTACTACGATTTATGAGTACAAATACAATTTTCTTCATAATAGTAGACGAAAATAAAGAGAAGAAGATAAATAAGAGTTCAAACGTTGAATCTCCGCTCTCTAAACAGTGCTCTGTGCTCCAAACATTGCTCCTGTTGCGTCGCTGATCCGTCTCTTCCTGTAAATCACGTCCCTGGGGCTTTTTATTTGTTTCCTAATCCTTTAGAACAAATTTTAAAATATAACAAAAAAGCCCCAATTGTTTCTGACAAGGTTTTGAATTATTTTCTGCTCGTCGCAGGTCGTACGACCTCGTATCCACGTCGTGCTACCTTTGCAGTTGAGAGGCCAGATCGCACGAGCTCTGATCAGGTTTTGCAGGACCTGAACTTCAATCTCCCGCACTCTTTCTTGGCCAAATCAGGTTGTGCGACCTCTTCAGAGGTCGTGCGACCTCCTTTTTTTCTCCCAGCTTATGATTTTCTTCTTTTCCTTGCGTTGCAGTGCTTTCTTCGATTTCTTTCTTCTCTGATCCTTCCTTTCTACGTCTCTGTTTTGCTGGGTTGATCTACTTCAGGCTGTGATTCATCCTCTGTTGGGTGCTGGGATTTAAGCTCTGGTTTTGGTGATTGGCGACGGATTAGATGGCTGGTAGTTGGGTCTGGTTTCAGGGTGAAGATGGTTGAAGTTTTTTCAGGTTATTCATGGCGTGGTTTTGGCTGGACGGTGACGGTGTAAACAGGATGTGAATCGGGTTTGGTTCAGTTATAGTCTGAGATCAGTAGGTGAAGTTGCAAGTAAAAGGTTGTGGCCATGGTGACTGTGAGGTGAGTGATCTGATAGTGTTATAGGAGGTTTAATGGCTGACTTTAGTGGGAAAGGATGGAAATGGGTGTAATGGTTTTGAAATCTGGTAGTTATTAGGAGATGGTGAAGGTTCTGAATTGGTGTAAAGGTGACAGTGGCTGTGTAGGTGAGTTTCTGGTTGTGAATGGAGTTTGAAGTATTTTAGGTAGTTTGATGGTGATTTGGGTGCTGGGTTTAGGTGAAGGAATTGGGAGAATGAGGAGAGAATGGTGATTAAATTGGGCTGGTAAAGGGGTTGTGATGTGGTCTATAGTTGCAGGTAAGTTGGGTTAGGCACTGGGTATTTGCTGCAGCTTGTTTAAGGTGGTTAATTTCAATTTGTGGGCATTGGCATTGGTGGTTTCAGTGGTGAATTAGGAGGTAACATTGGTGATGGTGGTTGTGAATGGAGGTGGCAGAGGTGTTTTAAGGTGAAGGAGAAGGCAGAAACTTGGTTTTAAGTCAGGTGGATGGCGTACTGTGTGTTGTAGAGTACTGAATTGGTCTATTTGGGTCAAATGGAGAATGGTGGCAGTGGTGTATGAGGATGTTATAAATAACATATGGCTGAGGTGGTGTGAAGTGGAGAATGGGGGTGAATTTGCTATGAATTGGGAACTGGGCTGGTTATTTTCATGGTGGATTGTGACGGAGAAGTGGTGGTTCTGGTGGTGAATTCAGGTGGCAGGTTGTTTTGTATAGAGAAGGAGTTGCTGGTGTTTTGGGGTCTAGGATGTTGGTGTAATCTGGGTGAAGGCAGTGGGTTAATTGGTGGTGTTTTGGTGAAGTTTAGTTTCAGGTTTTAATGGAGAATGGAGTGGTTTTAGGTGTAGGGTTTTGATTCATGGATCGCACAACGGAAGCATAATCACACAAAAACCATGCAAAACCCTCCAAGGATCACAAGTCAAGAGACATAACGATGGTAAGGGTTAGAAATCATAAACACACCTTTGGGTTCTCCTTGATGACTTCAAACGCGAATAATGTCACGTTCTCTATTGTTGATCCACGCCTAGAGTTGATCCTAGATCTCCCAAACTCCTTGGTGCTAGCCCGGAATAGGAAGAGGAAGAAGAAATCACGCAAAACGAGACCCAAAGGAGGGTCTCGGCCTCCTTTGGCCGACGGGGACGGGGCGGCGGCAAGGGGGTCGGTTCGGCCTCCTTGTTGCTTGCTCTCTCTCCTTTTGTTCTCTCCCACTCTTGTTATGTTCACTTAATGAGCATAAGTTATATGGAAGGAAGGAAGGAAGGTCCTTTATATAGTCCAACAACTCCTTGTTAACTACCTAAAGGACTTATTCTAGTCCAACTAGAATTCAATTTAGTCCCTTCCTTGCAAATTAGTCCCTACTAAGTTTGCAAGGGTTTGCAAAGTGATCCTTCAAATTAGTTAATCCAATTAATTAATTCCCAAATCTAGTTCAACTCTATATAGCGTGTGACCCCATAGGTTCTATGTAGTTGGTAGCAACTATTTGCTAATATGGAGCGGTCTCTAGCAAAACATCCATTCTAGCCAACTAATAGAATAGTCATCTTGACAACCTTTGTACAAGTAATTGTCTCATCCCTTTGTCTCTATATCCGGATTGGACACGAGACATACAAGTCACACTCGTATATCCAATCCATAGTTTCTCGATCCATGGGAATAGCCTTATTCGTGCAAATAACATCAATATCCCATATTGATTTATTTGAGTCTGGCCAGACATTCTATAAGCACTATCCCTCGAGTGGCCTAGGATATTTGCTCCCGTTATGTGGGAGGGACAAATCCTCTCTACTTCCACTACGATCTCTAAGCTTGCTTCTTATTGTATCCAGTACACGCCTTTATAACTACCCATTTACAGTGTAGCGTTTAACGCTACCAAGATCACAATAATCCACAACTAGAATATCTAGTGACTTCAAGTCTAAGGATGACAATACCATTGCACCGCGAGAAGCGCTTGTGACTCAACATAACGTGTATGTAGACTTCTCGGAGATGGGTCAATCCGGTGCAACATTCCCTAATGCACACCTATGTGTTGGATCATGATATCTCCATATCAATCCAACCCCATACTAGTCTATAGATGATTGTCCCATTAATCATTATACTTGACTAGGGATATTTAAGATAAACAACACAATTGTAAATCTAAGGACTTCATTATATTAAATATCCAATAAATAATAAATGAATTTTCTAGCCATATACAAATTCATACTAAACTAGATTGCCTCTAGGGCATCTATTCCAACAGTCTCCCACTTGCACTAGAGCCAATCTGGCGCATCCCGTATGCCCATACTCCTAGTGTGCCCTTCATGCTTCCACTGCGTGAGAGGCTTCGTAAGCGGGTTTGACAGATTATCATCTGTAGGAATCTTGCATATCCGAACGTCTCCTCTATCGATAATATCTCGAATCAGATGAAACTTCCTGAGCACGTGCTTGGACTTCTGGTGTGATCTGGGTTCCTTTGATTGCGCGATCGCCCCAGTGTTGTCGCAGAACAACTCCACTGGATCCGCAATGCTAGGGACCACACCAAGTTCAGAAACAAACTTTCTGATCTAAACAGCCTCCTTTGCTGCGCCATTTGCAGCAATGTACTCAGCCTCTGTTGTAGAATCAGCTACCGTCTCTTGCTTGGAACTCTTCCAGCTCACCGCTGCTCCATTCAGGCAAAACACATATCCCGATTGTGATCTAAAGTCATCTCTGTCATTTTGGAAGCTTGCATCAGTGTAACCCCTTACACGCAACTCTTCCTCACCACCAAATATCAAGAAAGCATCCTTAGTTCTTCTCAAGTACTTTAGGATGTTCTTGACTGCAATCCAGTGACTCTCACCCGGATTAGATTGGTATCTGCTTGTCATACTCAAGGCATATGACACATCTGGTCTAGTACATAACATGGCGTACATGATAGATCCTATGGCCGAGGCATAGGGGATTCTACTCATGCGTTCCTTCTCAATCTCATTGGAAGGACAACCACTCTTTGAAAGAGTGATTCCATGTGACATGGGCAAGAATCCCTTCTTGGATTCTTGCATGTTGAACCGTTTCAACACCTTGTCAATATATGTACTTTGACTTAGGCCTAGCAACCTCTTAGATCTATCTCTATAGATCTTTATACCGAGTATATAGGCTGCTTCCCCTAAGTCCTTCATTGAGAAACACTTTCCTAGCCAATCTTTAACAGATTGCAGCATGGGAATGTCGTTTCCAATGAGTAGTATGTCATCCACATACAAGACCAGAAAAGCTACAGAGCTCCCACTAACCTTCTTGTAGACACAAAACTCATCTTCGTTTCTGATGAAGCCAAACTCTTTGACCACTTCATCAAAACGTCGATTCCAGCTCCTAGAAGCTTGCTTCAATCCATAAATGGATCGTTGCAGCTTACAGACTTTGTTGGCTTGCTTTGGATCCTCAAAACCCTCCGGCTGTATCATATACACGTCCTCGAGGAGATTCCCATAAAGGAATGCTGTTTTGACATCCATCTGCCAAATCTCATAGTCGTGGTATGCTGCAATCGCAAGTAGGATTCGGATGGATTTGGTCATAGCGACTGGTGAAAAGGTTTCATCATAGTCAATACCATGAATCTGTCTGAATCCTTTAGCCACCAATCGGCCCTTATAGGTAATCACATTACCATCCATGTCGATCTTCTTCTTGAAGACCCACTTGCACCCTATGGGCCGCGCCCCTTCAGGTGGTTCCACCAAAGTCCATACTTTGTTGGTATACATGGATTCCATCTCGGATCTCATGGCTTCCAGCCACTTCTGAGAGTCTGGTCCATTCATGGCCTCCTCATAGGTAGTAGGCTCATCATCTATGAGCATGGTGTCACCGGAATCAGTTACGAGAAGTCCATACCTCTCGGGTTCCTGGCGCACTCTACTAGATCTACGAAGCTCTTGTGTTACCTGAATAGGTGGCTCCACAACTGCTTGTGTTTCCTGTTCATGTTCCATAATCGGTTCAGTGATTTGTGGTTCTTGAACCTCTTCAAGTTCTACATTCCTCCCACTTGCTTTTTTAGAGACAAACTCTCTTTCTAGAAACACGCCTGTCCGAGCAACAAACACTTTGTTCTCGGTTGGATTGTAGAAATAGTAACCCTTAGTTTCCTTAGGGTACCCCACAAATTTACACTTATCCGATTTAGGCCCTAGCTTGTCTGATTGTAAACGTTTTACATAGACATCGCAGCCCCAAATCCTCATGAACGACAGTGTGCGACGCCTCCCACTCCACATCTCATATGGTGTCTTCATGACTGATTTAGATGGAACACGGTTAATGGTGAAAGCTGCACTTAATAGAGCGTAGCCCCAAAATGATAATGGAAGATCGGTTTGACACATCATAGATCGAACCATATCCAATAGGGTTCGATTCCTCCTCTCGGACACGCCATTCCATTGTGGCGTTCCGGGTGGAGTGAGTTGGGACACGACCCCACACTCTCTAAGATAGTCGTCAAACTCTTGGCTCAAGTATTCTCCTCCACGATCCGATCGTGGAGCTTTTATACTTTTGCCAAGTTGCTTCTCTACTTCATTCTTGAATTCTTTGAACACTTCAAAGGATTCGGATTTTGCCCTCATAAGGTACACAAATCCATATCTACTGAAATCATCAGTAAAAGTAATGAAGTAGACATAACCACCCCTGGCAGGCGTGGCAAATGGCCCACACACATCGGTATGTATGAGTGCCAATTGCTCACTAGTCCTTTCACCTTTCTTATTCAAAGGGGACTTTGTCATTTTTCCCAATAAACAAGCCTCACATGTCTCATATGATTCAAAATCAAATGAGTCTAGTTATCAATCCTTATGGAGTCTAGATACATGTTTCTCATTTATGTGGCCTAAACGACAGTGCCATAAATAAGCAGGATTTAAATCATTTATTTTAATCCGCTTGGTATTAATGTTGTAGACAGGATTTCTTAGATCAAGGAAATAAAGTCCATTAAATAATTGCGCACTAAAATAGTGAATATTATTCAAATAAAAGGAACAACAATTGTTCTTTATTGAAATAATAAACCATCCTTGTCCAAACAAGAAATAGATATAATGTTTCTGCTCATAGCAGGCACAAAATAGCAATTATTTAATTCTAAAACTAATCCTGAAGGCAGAGATAGCTCGCACACGCCTATGGCCAACGCAGCAACCTTTGCTCCATTCCCAACGCGCAGATCTACCTCTCCTTTAGCCAATCTTCTACTTCTCTTTAGATCCTGCATATTTCGACAAATATGAGATCCACATCCAGTATCTAATACCCATGATGTAGAGACAGTTAAATTGACATCTACAACAAAAATACCTAGTGGTGGTGGAATCATTATTCCAAGCCTCTTGTCCTCCAGATATTTTGGGCAGTTCCTCCTCCAGTGTCCAGGCTGACTGTAGTAGTGACACTCACCTTTAGTCACGGCCTTGGCAATTCCACCAACAGGCTTAAGGGCAGGTTCCTTGGACTTGGAAACTGACTTGCCTTTGCCCTTGGAGGAAGAGGCAAACCTTTTGCCCTTTCCTTTCTGTACCATCATAATGGCCTTGCCCTTACCCTTGTTGATGCTCTGTTCAGCCGTCCTCAACATGTTGAGCAGATCTGGCAGTGGTTTAACGATCTCGTTCATGTTATAGTTCATAATGAACTGTCCATAACTCTCGGGCAACGATTGCAACACGAGATCGGTTGCCAACTCTTGGCCGACCGGGAACCCCAGTCGGGCGAGATTCTCCAGGTACCCGATCATTCGGAGTACATGGGGTCCCACCGGGTTCCCTTCTGCCAGATGACATTTGAACACTGCCTTTGAGACCTCACACCTCTCTACCCTCGCCTGCTCTTGGAAGAGCTGCTTTAGATGTTCGATCATATCGACAGCATTCATGTTTTCGTGTTGCTTCTGAAGCTCAGAAGTCATGGTGCAAAGCATTAGGCAGGCCTCATCATTAGCGTCATCAACACGCTTTTGAAACGCCTTTAAGGCAGCAGGTGTTTGGTTCTCTGGACCTTCTGGAACATGCTCCTCTATTGCGTACAGTTTCTTCTCTTACTTGAGAACAATTCTCAAGTTTCTGTACCAATCAAGAAAGTTGGTTCCAGAGAGCTTGTCCTTCTCAAGGACAGATCGTAGGGAATGTTGTGAACTCGATGAGTTGTTTGCCATTTGGAATTCTACAAAAAGGAAAATACGCAAGTTTTAGTATTTGTGAATTTTTGACTATATTTAATAATGGCTAGTTTATTAAATATAGCTCCCACTATTTTTCTACGGATTAATAACCCTCAAGATATTAATGAGGAAAATATCCTTATATTTTCTAGTGGGCCAAGATCCATCTTTCATCTCCTTATGAGCTTGCTTTGGCAAGTCACCCATAATTTGACTACTTTAGGTAGGAACAATTCCAATTGCATCTCATATGCAACTCTTGGTTCAATTGGGCAAATAACTCCTTATTTATCCATCCATATGGATAATCCCAATTGATTGCCTCTAGGTTTCTTAATCAAATTAATAGCCTAGTTGTGTTCAACCTCTTATCTAAACAATTGCACATTGTTACGTGCCATCGCATTCCATCATTGTGAACCAAGTCGCCATGCTTTGGCACGCACGAGCTTGATAAATAATGATGATAATGAGTGTTTAAATCACGAGAAGGCAAGAACACAATATTTGAATTTTGAGGGATTTTTAAATTCAATTTTAATTGTTTTGTTGATCAATATCAACTAATCTATCTATTTGAGTTTGGGCACAACTCCAAATAATAGATCCGGGTTGTCTAATTATCTTATTATCCTAATTGCATGCATCATCCATACACCAACCACACAAATAATAAGACAATAAATAAACAGCCACAAAACAGAAACTAAACGTGATGTGGATATGGCCTTTTCTAGACTAAGATAATTCCAAGCCAATTATCTATGAACCCTAAAGCAAACACATCTCCATGCGTCTTGATCTTTTGGTCCATCCTTCATAGTCTTGTGGAATGCTCCATGCTCCATGCTCCATCTTTTGTGGCTTCTTTGGCTTTGGGCTTCTTTTCTCCAATCTTGGCTAACAATCTACTTTATCTAGCACTAGCTAATATCTATACTAAATAAAATACATCTCACAAGTTGAGAAAAAAAATGGCACGCAGGCCATAAAACCCTAATTAATTATTACAATTAATTGATCAGCTCGCAGGCCGTAAAACCTATCCACAAAACTAAAACATCCACATCAAACCACATCCTAAGGCCATACCCAATCACCATGCGATTTGCACATAAACAGTTAAAATCCAATTTTAACGCACTTGGTCAATTTTAATTGATTTTAGGATTTCTAGGGTTAAAACGGTCCATGGGCCCAACAATCAAATTGCCCGGGCCCAAAAAGGTGAACCACAAGGCCCTAGGGCCGGCCCGGCCCAAAACCTGCAAGCTAGGCCCGTGGGTTAGGGCCGCCCGGCCCCTTAGGCGGCCAAGCTTGGGCGGCAAGCAAGGGGGGCGGTCCCTAGGGGGGCCGAACCTCCTTGAGGGAGTTGTTTCCAAAACAACTCCCTTGCTTGGTGCCCAAGTTTGGTTGTTTCCTTGTTTTGGGAGAACTCCTTCTTCCCCAAGGATGCCCAAACCCTAGATCTAATATCCTAAAATTTCTCAAACTCACCAATTCATGCATCCAATGCCAAAAAATGGATCTTGTGATGATTAATTATTGACAAATTGCATCCCATGCTTGATTTGTCTTGTTTTACGCGATAAACAATCAAATTAAGGTGTAAAACAACTTAAAACGTAACACATAAACCACGTTTATGCTCTACGACCTGTGGCTCTGATACCACTGTAGGATTTTGATTCATGGATCGCACAACGGAAGCATAATCAAACAAAAACCATGCAAAACCATCCAAGGATCACAAGTCAAGAGACATAACGATGGTAAGGGTTAGAAATCATAAACACACCTTTGGGTTCTCCTTGATGACTTCAAACGCGAATAATGTCACGTTCTCTATAGTTGATCCACGCCTAGAGTTGATCCTAGATCTCCCAAACTCCTTGGTGCTAGCCCGGAATAGGAAGAGGAAGAAGAAATCACGCAAAACGAGACCCAAAGGAGGGTCTCGGCCTCCTTTGGCCGACGGGGACGGGGCGGCGGCAAGGGGGTCGGTTCGGCCTCCTTGTTGCTTGCTCTCTCTCCTTTTGTTCTCTCCCACTCTTGTTATGTTCACTTAATGAGCATAAGTTATATGGAAGGAAGGAAGGAAGGTCCTTTATATAGTCCAACAACTCCTTGTTAACTACCTAAAGGACTTATTCTAGTCCAACTAGAATTCAATTTAGTCCCTTCCTTGCAAATTAGTCCCTACTAAGTTTGAAAGGTTTTGCAAAGTGATCCTTCTAATTAATTAATCCAATTAATTAATTCCCAAATCTAGTTCAACTCTATATAGCGTGTGACCCCATAGGTTCTATCTAGTTGGTAGCAACTATTTGCTAATATGGAGCGGTCTCTAGCAAAACATCCATTCTAGCCAACTAATAGAATAGTCATCTTGACAACCTTTGTACAAGTAATTGTCTCATCCCTTTGTCTCTATATCCGGATTGGACACAAGACATACAAGTCACACTCGTATATCCAATCCATAGTTTCTCGATCCATGGGAATAGCCTTATTCGTGCAAATAACATCAATATCCCATATTGATTTATTTGAGTCTGGCCAGACATTCTATAAGCACTATCCCTCGAGTGGCCTAGGATATTTTCTCCCGTTATGTGGGAGGGACAAATCCTCTCTACGTCCATTACGATCTCTAAGCTTGCTTCTTATTGTATCCAGTACACGCCTTTATAACTACCCAGTTACGGTGTAGCGTTTAACGCTACCAAGATCACAATAATCCACAACTAGAATATCTAGTGACTTCAAGTCTAAGGATGACAATACCATTGCACCGCGAGAAGCGCTTGTGACTCAACATAACGTGTATGTAGCCTTCTCGGAGATGGGTCAATCCGGTGCAACATTCCCTAATGCACACCTATGTGTTGGATCATGATATCTCCATATCAATCCAACCCCATACTAGTCTATAGATGATTGTCCCATTAATCATTATACTTGACTAGGGATATTTAAGATAAACAACACAATTATAAATCTAAGGACTTCATTATATTAAATATCCAATAAATAATAAATGAATTTTCTAGCCATATACAAATTCATACTAAACTAGATTGCCTTTAGGGCATCTATTCCAACATTAGGTGGATGTTATGGAGATAGGTTCTTGGGGTCAAAGGTATGGTGATGAAGGTTGTATAGGCATTGAGGTTGGAGGTAGTGTTGGTGGTTAGGATGATGGAATGGTGGATGAGGGGCTGGTTTTGGAGGGCTAGGTAGCTTATGGCTTTATGTGGCAGCTTGGTGATATTGGAGGGAATTTGCAGTTTGTTAACTGGGTTTTATTTGCAAGATGTTGGCAATGGTTAATTTGGTGAATGGTTATGGGTCTAGTTATGTTGGTGGGAAGAGGTTGTTATGTATAAGGCTGAGGTTGAGTTTCAGGTGGCTTGTTATTGTGGTACTGGTGGTGTACTGTGAAGGTGAAGGTGGCTTGATTTAGTTAATGGAATTGGGTTGGCGTAACGTATTTGATTTAGGTAGTAATTGATTAATTGGTGAAGTCGGGGCTTGAAGGAAGATTGTAATTTGTAGGTATTATGGAATTTGAGCTAAATAGGATGCTCGGGAAATGGTTCAGGATGTTTCAAGTCAAATCAGGATTTTCAGGATATTTTAAGATTGCGGAAAAGCAAATAAGAACCCCGGATTTTGACCCCAAACTCCAATGAACGTGATTTTTGCACCTTTTGATTCCTTTCGCGACGTAAACTTCGTCCATGTAGAAAAATTCCCGTTTCCGGACCATTTTCTCGTTCTTCTCAATTATCACCAAACTTTGGCAAAAACATCCAAAACGCACCAAATTCGTCTATTTCTTCTATTCCGAAGCTCGTTTCTTCTCTCCACTTGATTCCCGCATGCGTAATTCCTTTCAAACAACAACACGAACACCACCACGAAGATCAAATGCGATAAATTATCAAAATCGTACTCAAAACTAATAAGAAACGCTCGAGATGTGCTTTAAAGCTCAAAAACATCCAAATGTGCATTTTCTTCATATTTTTGCCAAAAATTCATCACTTTGCGCCGAAACGCACACAAATGACAATATAAAGTGTACCTAGGATAACTCTTAAAAAGGAGTTATCACAAGACCTTGAAATTATTTTCAAATCCTAGAAAATAAGTATAATATTTGGTTAGTCAATAATTCTTGGATCATTCAGTATTGGGTGCTATATTTATAGATATTTTCTCAATATTGCCCCTACCTTTTTCAAATTTTTTGTTCAGCCAAATATAGTATTAAATTATTTATTTCCAACGACTTCAAGGATTTGAATCTTCTCTGATCATTACAGATCTTTTGAGATCAGAAAGATATTGCAGTTTCCTTTTTAAACTCAAACTCTTTCAGTATTTATCTTCTTCTCTTCTCCTTCACTCCGTATCAACTCTACCTCTCTCTATAATTCTCCCAAACCCTAATGAGCACAAGAAGAGCCTCTGATAGAATCAAGATGGCTGGAGGTTCAAAGCCTAGCACACAAAAGAAGAGAAAGGTAGTTGAGGATGAAGTTCAAACAATCAGTGAAGACTCTGAATCAAAGGATTCTACTGATGAAGAACAGGAGCCTCTAACTCCCAAGAGGATATTGAAGAAAGTCTAGTTTCCAATGACAGGCAAGAAGAAAAAGATCATGATCAGACTACACAAGAAAATCAAAAGGGAATCCATATTGGAAGTCCTTGGAAGGACACGATAAAGGCATACACAGGGATCAAGGGAAAAGGAAAAGAAATCCTCATTCCAGACTCGGATTCAGATACTACTTCAGGTTCCTATGGAGTGTACTCTTTGTCCAAAAACGGAAGATATGAGAAAGATATTCCAGAATCTGAGACTGCATCAAAGACTGGAGGAAAAGATCATCAAAAAAATTTATGTGCACAACAGAAGAAGGTATATTTGAAAATGAAACTAAAGCATGGAAGAAAAGCTTTAGAAGGACTCACCTTCTTATTCAACAGTGTTATAGAGAAAATTAGCTCTATAATTGAGGAAATTGATGTGGTTCAACAAGAGGAACAAGAAAATGATGAAGATAGTGAGGAAGAAGAGGGAGATCAGGATGGAGATGAAGACCAAACCTCATAATCTTGCCTATTCTTTCATTCCCATTCTCTTTTTAAGTTTATTTCCAAAATGTTCCAAAGACACTGATCCAACATCTCCTCATTTTTTTTGATGATAGTCAAAAAGGGGGAGAAATTCTAAGGTTTTTATTTTTTGTTTAAGTGAACCTATCTTTTGGTCAGTAGGACTATCTGCAACTTACTTGTTTTATGCTTAAGTTTATTATTTAATAAGTTAGATCTTTTGTAACTTATGTGTTACTACTATTTGTGGTGTATGCTAATCAGTATTTTTTGCAGAAACTAAGGCTCAAACAGATTTAGGTTTTGTCTTTCATCAACGGGGAGGTTGTAAGGTCACAAGTTTCATGGACTTGGTATACAAAGTTATTTCAAGGCATTGAACCAGTTTTGAAATCCTTGAATGAGGTTTCACAGGCTTGAAATAGCAGGCCTTGAAACAAGATTCAGAGCCTTGAAACTATCTGACCTATATGCATATTTTAAGGGGGAGTTTTTCTGAACTCTTCTGATTTGATTTTATCTCTCTCACCCCTATGCTTGATTTTTTATTATTTTATGATAAAAGACAAACTGTTTTGATATATCTAACACCATTTAATCCATCTATTTGACTCAGTTTTGCGGGAAAAATTTATTTCCTATATTTGTAGGATTGGTTTCCTAATCTGGTTTTTGCAGGAAAGGAAACATTAACAAAATATGATTCTGTGATCAATCATACACTCATGACAGCCTCTCAATATGTTTAAAGACATGATCACAACAATATATCTGAAGATCATGTTCAACTATCCGTTGGAGAAGGCTGTTAAGAAAGTCAAATTTGTTGCCTACAAAATAGGAAGTTTGTTGCAGAAAGTATGGGATGATTTGCAGAGCTTCTGATCATTTTAAATCGAGCTCTTCTTGAAGCAACAAGTATAACACTCAACGGGCGAAAAAAAGAGACACATTTGTGGATTGACAAGCATCAAATAAGTTCATCTCTCTCACAATCCATGTCATAGAAGATCACTGCATTCTTCAGTGCAGTTTTACGCTTCCAGTGTTCTTCTGTCTTGTTCTCAATTTCTAGATCATTCTCATATTACTTCCATCTCTCATTCTCGAGGATTGTTCAAAGTTAATAATAGAGAATTCTTAGTTAATCATTTAGCTAGAGCAGATACTAGATAGGTTAGTGAGAACCACAAGCTATAACAGAGTAAGGCACATCTCTGGGCTTGAGATCTAGGGCTTAGCTTCTGATTTATAAGAATTGTGTTGAAAATCCTACAGGGAGAAGATCCATGAGGTACAGACGTAGGTCCAAGTGGAATGAACTCTATAAATTATGTGTCTCTTGCATTTACAGTTTATCTTGCATACTTAGTTCTTACAGTATTCAAACTAGTCTTTTTTCAAGGGTTTGAGACTCTTTTGAAGGCCTTGAAAAAGACTTGTCTGTTTCTTTACTTAAACTGTATTTCTTCCAAAGGTTTGAAACTGTTTTTAAGGCCTTGAACTTCATTTCTCTTCTCGTAAACTTTTATCTTTGCAAGTTTTTACAAAAAATTGGCATACTCTATTCACCCCCCCCCCCGTTCTAGAGTATTTGTACTACACTTCTACCTGCATACTCCCCTTTCAATCCTCTTGTGATGGTGGTGATGGAGGCTCAATTTGAGGCTCAATGTCATATGGCAAGGATTCTGTTTGTGGATTTTCAGTATATGATAACGTTGCTACTGACAGCTCCAGCTCCTCTACTAGCTTCGTATTCCTATCCACCATCTCCCTCAAGTATTATAAACTTGTCCCTGAATCTTCTTAGTGGTGCTGATGAAGTTGGGGTGCATGAACTCGGCACGACTCTCTATTAGCGTGTCAACTGGCGCACCGATAGCACCAACTTATGCATGCATCCTCTTCTTCATGGTTACCCCTGTAGTAGAAACATTAGAGGGGACCCGAATAGTAGTTTTTGCTCCACATGCTTAGAATAGCTCTTGCTTCATGCGTTCCTGAAAAAAAGACTCACAAGACACATGTGAAGCACAGAGATGTTGAATAAAAAAATTAAAAATTAAAACTAAAACAAAAGTATTCTAATCTAACTCCTAACAAAATAAATCTACCATTGTCCTTGTCAACGACGCCAAAAACTTAATGGGGTGGTATTTCAACCCCGAGATATCGATCCCACGAGGACAAACTTGAGATTACTTAATTAAGCGATTAAGTTAGAGTACCGTGAGTGGGAGGAAGAATTGTGAAAAAAGAGGATGTCGCCCCCAAACAAGCAGTTGAATTAAAATTAACAGCTAACTATTTTTTTTTTATTTTTAAAGAACAAGTATGAAGAAACTAGGCGATCTCTAGACCTCTAGGACTCTAGAAGAATTCCATATCAGCTATGTAACACATCAAGTCTATTCTAGTTCAGCCGGGTAATAGACTATGACATTATCATGTCGGTCACATGTCATTTTACGTCTCGGTAGACTAAAATCTCCTTTCGGTCCCATAAGTCTACCGGTCCGTTCTAGTAGGCTAACGACATGCCCGGCAACGGGTCATGTCGGTCTACCGTTGTACGAAACAGTCGAATCTCACCCACCGAATCTATCCCCTAAGGCCAATCCTAACACTGCTCCTTTTCGGTCTCGGTGATTCGGGAATGTGTTCAAGTTCTCATCACAATTAGTCTAAGTTACTGTCGTGCACACATCTAATTATCTAGCTCGTTCAGTTGATCACTCCTTTCACACTAAGGCTTAAGCTCAGAACAATAACATTTAACTAAAGAAAACGTTAACATTAAGCAAGACGATGAACTACGAACATACCCCAGTTTTCATGAAGAGTAAATCATATCACACCGTGTCAATAGGAGAGACTCACTAACAAGTTCAAGAAATTAAATATTCATTCAATAGATCAAAGCATCAATGCATGACAAAGTCTAAACCTGGAAATTCATTCTTCTAAATAAAACCCTAAGCTCTCATAGAGATGCCAAGCAAAACTTATTTATCTACTTAAAATCAAGTTAACGAAATACAAGGAGTTTCTCCATAACAATATTGAGACGAGGATAAGAAGAAATTAGAACTTAGAGATCTCCAATGGTGGAATTCTTCGTCCGTCTTCCTCTTCGTTCTCTTATTTTCCCTTGCGTGAGTGATATAATAGAATAATCTCAATGATGAAAATCCCCCTGTTCTATAATGATCCCCGTTCAGTAAACTCTAACTAAATTTTTCCTTCTTTTCACTTTTTCACCTAGTGTATTAATTTATAAGTAAGGTAGGGTTCAACTTTTAATGAAACACTCAATAAAATTCGCTGCGCCTGATCTCAAAGTTACAGAGAGTTACTCTTTTCTTGTTCCCAAAATTCGTCTAAGTATTGGAACATGATCGCACGACCTGGAAAAGTGGTCATGCGATCTCCTGGAAATTTTCATCTTCTTTTCTTCTTCTTTCTCTTGCGTTTCTTGCGCTGATTGTTGGCTTTCTTATGCACTTATTCTTCCTCTGTTTCTTTCCTCGCTGTTGGGTTTGTGCAGGTTTGTTCTAAGAAGGTCACGTCTCAGTTTGGTGGCTGTTTCAGGTGGGTATTTGGCCAGAGATTGGGTCTGGTGATTAGTACTTTTTGATGTTGAACTGGGAAAGTTTGAAGTTGTATTGTGGTGGCTATGAAGGTTCCATTGGGTTCATGTGGGTGGCAGTGGTGTATTTGGATTGATTATGGAGATGTTAATTGGGTCTTGGGAGATGGCTACGAAGGTATTGTGGTGTTTGGCCATGGTTTGTGAAGGTGGATGTGCAGGTGGCTGGGTATTGGAACATGTTGTTGTTGGTGATGGTGAAGGTGGTAAACTGGGTTCAAGTACTGGTTTAGGCTTTGGTGATGGTGAAAGGTTGCGTGGTAGTGCTAACAGGGTGCATTGGTTGAAGGTAATGGAGATGGAGTTGTAAATAGTTATGGAAAATGGAAGAAAGGAGGTACTGGTGCGTTGGATAATTTGATGACTGAAATGATGGTTTTATGGATGTAATGAGTTGGTAGTTTAGTTGGGTTGTAGGTGAATAATGGTGGTTGTTTTTGTGAGCTGATAGGGAGGTATCAGGAGGTAATTTTGGGTTTGGTTTTGAAGGTAGTTTGTGTTGGAATTTGATGTAGCAGCGTGTCCCTCTTTCACCCTTAATGCAGCTGAATCTCTCTTCTTCATTACTAGCAATTTTTCTGAGCTTTTCTTTCAATTTCCGAAGTTCGTTTCTCCTTTCTGCTTAATCTCCAAGCTACGTTTCCTGTCAAAACAACAAGAAACACTCCCGTTCGATCAAAACATGACAAAATAGCATAAAATAATGCGAGAAACGCCCGGATTAACAATATAATGCTCAAAGATAAACTTACTAAATTTCCTCTAGTTCATAGTGTACTAACATATTTTACCCGGAAATCACACAAAACGATAACAAATCGTGTAACAAATATAACTCTAATACAGTGTTATCAATGAGGCATGAGGTCTTGGAGTCAAGGCAATGCAGGAGTCCTAATATCCCATTAGATATCATAGAGTTTCCAGAGGAACCAACCACTGACCAATGTTGATGAAACTTGTTCATCATATATGATAACAAGAAAATAGCGACCTCGAAAATCGCTAGTAATGAGCTCAATCAGTAAGACATCTATACTACATAGTAACATTATTATTTTGTGTTAACGTATTCAAACTCTATTATCCATGTAGATAACTTTTGTTTTCCAAGATTAAACTTGTCCATGTAGGGAATACCTCGTTGACTCGAGCACTGACATATGAGCTTGTAGCACCTGATTTGAGAACAGAGGTGGTGAGTTAAATGGTCGATGAATTTGTATGATTGTTTTATATGAATTGAATAATTCGGTAATGTTCTAACTTTTCTATGATAGTAAACCATGGACTGCATGTCAAGAATGTTACACAAGGGAGAAAGGGAACCCAGCGCAATGAAACATAAAATTTATTATCTCCCTTGCTTGTACTCCGTGATGGAGAGTTATTTTGGAGCCACCAAGGTGAATCTAGAAGAGTTTGGTGATTGGCAACACTAGGGAATGGTACTGTCTGAGTTGTACCTATTTTGTTATTTATTGTCAGCATAACCTAATCCACTTACTTCTTTTATGTCACATGTTGTTGGACGATTTCACTCCCAATTAATATGAGCTAACATCACTACTTCCTCCTTGTGGTGAGCCTCTACCACAAACGAGTGTTCGTCTTGGACACAAGCATTGACTGTTTTAGAAGGACTGTGACCATGAAGGTAGATTTCCTTCATCAGAGTCTCATCAAATTCTTCGAGCATGATTATAAGATAGACATAAGTCAGTGGCCAATCAGTCATATATAGGATAACCTTCCTCACCAATAGAACGAGTTTGTAATTCTGCTTATTTTTAAATTGCGACAATCTTAGATTATTTGTATCTGGTTGTGCTTTTAATTTACTTTATTTAAGGAATGATTACGGAGACTACGTCTCCTTCTTCATGAAGCATCTGAGAACACTCGTTCCCATCTTCTCGGTGAGGTACAAAGTGAAAGAGCAGAATTTCCTCATATATCTTGCACATTACATAGGTCGCAATTAGTTGCAACATACGAAGCACGTCGATGTGATGGAATTTATGGTTGATCCGGAAAATATTCCCTCCTACTTTGCGAATTATTCTTATGTGCCACCCATGGTAACTTTCAATTCCTCTTAACATAGGTAAATTTACACATAATCCTACAGCTATTGTCAGTCAATCTGAGACAGGATGATATGGATTGTGTTAATTTAAGATCCCGTACTTTTTCTTTGCAGTTATCAATTCCGCTACAAGAAGTCTCAGATCATATAGTACATTTTATAGGATAATTATAAATAATTTGAGACATCTTTATTTAGATTCTCTATGATACTAACCATTTCCTTGCGGGAATTCAAGCTTCTGTGAATCTAGTTCATCGAGTTGAAGATCATATATATTTCCAAGGGTTTTCGCGTATTTTTTTTAGTGTCAAGTTTCATTCTTAGGACAACGAGTGTGTTTGTTTAATCAAAGAGGAGTATTCATGTTTTGGTCTTATGTCTAGGACAGTCTAGGGACTTAACTGTTAAAACAATAAAACGGTAGAGGATCAAAGATGTTTAGACTCCCTAGAATGCCTGATGTGTAGCACGCATGCCTAGGATGCCATGTACTGTTAGGGATGACCAGGTATTTGCTGTCTAAATCCTTGGACTTCCTCTCTAGTTTTTTTGAAGTTCACTCAGCCAAAAACTCTTCTTTCTAGATTTTCGAGGATCTTATTAATTATCATCCAAGAGACAGAGAGTTCTCTTAGGAATAATTACTTCTTTTTAATATGAATATTTTAGTAATGATGATCACATATCTTCTAAGAAGACTTTTCCTATTAATAATCTTTTAATATTTTAACTAGTTTCTAATTAAATTAAATTGTAAGGCTTTCAACATGGATCACTATTATATACAGTAAACTTATTTAAATTAAGTTTTTTCATGTTTTATTTTTTATTGATATATTTGATTTATATTGATTGAATATCTTTTATTAATTAAAGAATACTTTTTCTTAATTAGTGAAGAAAAGTTTTTGACTGCTTAATATCTTCTTCTAAATTAAAGTTAATATGAGATTCTCTCCTCAAATTAAATTTCGTTGTTTAGAATTTGATACTACCTCTGTTTCTTCTCTTTCAGCCTACTTCCCTAAAACGGAGGTTTCTTCTCTTTTAGCCTACTTTCCATTTTTGGTAAGTTTTTCTTCTAAAATGACCTATCTACCCTTCTCACCTATTAACCCTACCTAACCCCTCCACTACCCATTCCACCCCACACACACTCACGGACAGATTAAAAAGAGAGAGAAAGAGCTAGAGAAGGGAGACAGGGGAAGAGGAGGAGACTGTCACCGTCCTCGTCTCAAGTTAGGTAGGTGAGAGAGAAGGAAGAAATGTAGGAGAAGACGAGAATACCGCCGAAGGAACAGGGGACGAAAGATATTGGTTTGTCCCCACTGTTCGTCCCTATCTCTCTCTCCCTCTGTCCCAAGATCTGGGTTCTCCGCCGCCACCATCACTGTCCTCGGCTCCTTAGCAGCTTGTGGACGGAGGCGTTCAAGATCGGTGGTGATTAACTTGTTCGATTTGTTATGTTATTTTTAATTTTAACATCATCTCTCAAAGAGAATTGAATGTCAAATCTGAACCTTTCTTGAAATTGAAGAATTGGGTCTCTCTCTCAGTCTCAAACAGTTTGTTGAAATTCAAGAATGAATTGAAATCTTCGTAGTTTCTGGATGAAAACTCATGAACTGCGTTTTTTCTTTGGTGCAGGGGTTCAAGAGGATGAAAGTCCTATGTTCGTGTTCTTATTCTTATTCTTTTTTTTTCTCTTTTAGATATGTACCAGATATTGTATGAATTGAAATCTTCATACTTTCGGGAATGAAACTCGTGAACTATGTGTTTTCCCTTTTGGTGCAGGGGCTGAAGAGATGAAATTCCTATGTAGGGATGGCAACGGGTCGGATCTGGATCGGATCAGGCTAGATCCGATCCAGATCCGACTAGGAGAAATGGGATCCAGATCCGATCCAGATCCGTTCGGATCATCACCGGATTTGGATCATATAGGATCGCGTTTCATCCAGCTGATCCAAATCCGATTCGTAGATCCATATAATACGTGGTCGGAACGGATTCGGATCGGATCCGACTTGGGTTTGCAGTAAATACAAAAAATAACTTAAGAAATAAACAGTATTTCATACGCTAAGGCTTGTTCGCAAGTTATGAATCATAAACATAACAAAAATAGCTTTGTAGGTTGGAATTACTAATGTATTCTTCTTGGAAGTGAAAGTGGGGAGGTAATATGAATATATTTGTAAAGCACCCATATACGTCGGATCGGATCGGGTCGGAACCCGGTGGATCTGCCCTTAGATCCAAATCCAGATCCAAATCCGATCGGATCTGGCTTTCCAGATCCAAATCCGATCGGATCTGGCTTTCCAGATCCAAATCCGATCCATTTTCAATTGGATCGGATTCAGATCCGATCCATTCGGCCCGGATCGCTCGGATCACAGATCGGATCGGACCATATTGCCATCCCTAGTACTATGTTCTTGGTCTTTTTGTTCTTCTTATTTTCTCTATACCCGTTGTGATTGTTGTTCTTGGTGTTGTATGTAATGAGAGGGAGAGAGGTCTAAGGAGAGAAAGGGGACTTTAATTAACTGATAAGGCAGGGGTAAATTTGTAAAAATCACAGGTCTATTAAAACTTGTGCCATTTTCTCTCAACTCAACCATATGAACAGTGGTAGTATTAAGTATGAATCTAGTATTTTTTTGGTAAAATTATTTTAGATTTATTTGATTATATTTAATTAAGAGTTTGACTTCAATTTGATTTTAAAAGTCTAGATTCATATAAGCTTTTCACTAGAATTTTCTTTTTTTGGAAAATAAGTCTCATCAGTCTATATATAGAGCTATAGGATTCAGGAGAAAATTAAGTTGTGATAATTCATCATACCTGCGCGAGAGAGATATAATTCCCTTCATTATAGGGTTTGGAAAGCTCAGGAGAGAGAGAGAGAGAGAGAGAGAGATACAGAGAAGTTGTCGACCCTCTACAGACCCCATAGCAAGAGAGAGAAGGCATCTAGGGTTTCAGGCTACGTGTGCTTCCAGTGCCCAGTTGTTGTGCTGATTTCATTAGTGTTTTTATTAAATATCATATTCATGTGGCGATTCAACTTTAGGTAAGTTTAACTTATATGCTAGAGTATCTCGCGTTGGAATAGATGCCCTAGAGGCAATCTTATTTAGTATGAACATTAATTTTGGCTAGAATATACATTGTATTACTTATGGAGATATTTAATATAAGGAATTCCTTAGATTGCAAATGTGTTGTTTATCTTAAATATCCCTAGTCAGTTATACTGATTAATAGGACGATCAACTATAGACTAGTATGGGGTTGGATTGATATCGAGATATCACGATCCAACACATATGTATGCATTAAGGGTAATAGCATACTGGATTGACCCACAACGAGGAGGCTACATACATGTTATGTGAAGTCACAAATGCTTCTTGTAGTGACAACGGTATTGTCATCCTTAGAATTGAAGTAACTAGATCCTCTAGTTGTGGAATATAGTGTTTTGATATCGTCAAACACTACACTGTGACTGGGTAGTTATAAAGGCGTTAATCAGACACAGTAGGAAGCAAGCTTCTATATCGTAGTGATGAATGTAGAATTTTTCCCTTCCACATAATGGGAGCAAATATCCACGGCCACTCGAGGGATGGTTCTTATAGAATGTCTTCCAGACTCAGATATATCAGTGTGGGATATTGATGTTATGTGCATGGATAAGACTATTTCCAGGATCGAGAAACTATGAATTGGATATACGAGTGTGACTTTTATGTCTCGTGTTCAATCCGGATATAGAGACAAAGGGATGAGACAATACTTTCACAAGGTTTGTCAAAGTAATGACTATTTCCATTAGTTGGGTGGCATGGATGTGTTGCTAGACACCGCTCCATGTTAGTAATTTTTGCTAGCAACTAAGTAAAAACCTATGGGGTCACACGCCATATGGATTAAACTATACTTGGGAATTAATTAATATGATTAATTAAATATAAGGATCAATGCGCAACTACTTGAAAACTTAGTAGGACAAATTCTCAAGTTGGACTAATCGTGTATGGACAAGATTAGGATAGGGGATTTTATGTAGTTAAAAAAGAGTTGTTGGACTATATAAAGGACACTCCTAGCTTATCTTCTCAACCTAATGCTCATAACACATTGTGTGAGAAGGAGAGGGAACAAACACAAGAGGACCGAAACCCCCTTGTGTCGTCCCCTACCTGTCGGCCACAAAGAGGATGACGAGCCTCTCTTTTGGTCTCCGTTGTGCGATTCTTCTTCTTCCTTCTTCCACTGGTTGCTAGCACAAGATTTGGAGGAATCCAGTTCTTCATCCTAGGCGTGGACTAGCTATAGAGACGCAAACAATATTTTGCGTTTGAAGTCATCACATGAGACAAACAAGGTAATTGTTACTACAACCTTCACTATCCTTATGATGTCTCTTCCAGCGATCCTTGGAGGGTCTTGTGCGGATCATTCTTATTGTTTCTCTGCTGCATAATCCTTTACAAAACCCTACATCTCGGGTAAGTGTTCATGTTTTTAAGGAATACAGATGGAGGAAAGGAGCATAATCGAGGAGGTGATAGAATGGAAACGAGCTCTGGAAAGCACAAGAGGAGCATAGGAATGGAACAAGTAGTTGAGGATCCAAGCGTGGAGCTAAGGAAAATAAGATTTTGAAGAAAACATGTTCCCATCATGGTGAAACCATCACGCCACTATGGTGTAGGTACTTTTTAGCGTATCAGCACGCCACCGTGGTTGGCCACATGTCACCATGGTGAAGGAGAGATAGGCGCACGACACAAGAAGGACACGAGCTACCACTATGTCAAGCTAAATCACACCATGGCGGAATACGAGATAGGGTCACCAAAGGAGGGGTCAAATTTAAGTGTTTGGATAATTATTGAGGATTTCATCACATCCAGTTCTCTTTCTATGTAGAAAGAGAACCCTAGCCTCAACTATTTCTTAGCCTCTTATTTTCTGAGATCAGAGAGAATAAGCCATAGTTCGCTAGTTCATCATTTGAAGATTGAATATTGGAGAGCTTTGTGGAGAAGACGGAGAAGGATTTCTTAGTTATGGGGCTGCTCACCGGGGACTTAGCGATTTGACTTATCCACCGGAGACCCCAATAGTTTGATTTCTCTTAAGGCGATGTATCTTAGGGGAATTCTTGCGAAGCTTTTTCGAAATAATGTGCCTTCCATAACTTCATATATGTGGGCCCTATTCTTGATGATTGTAGCTTACTTCTTTTTTAGTGTAAGCGCGTACTCCTGCAGATAATCTGTGAATGGCTTCCTCCGATCATGATGGTCATCTATCAAAATCTTCGAGCATGTCACAGCCAGACTGCATTGTACACATTGCGACTGTATGAGGGATGCGTGCGCACACATTTATGGCCAATATTAACCTTGGAGTTGTGCCCTTCTGTATAGGGTAATTTCATTCAACCCGCAACAATCCTTATGCAATTCTTGGAGATATGCTAGGCTCTTTCGCTTTGTCCATGCATCTCAAAAGTATTCCTCCCGGACCCATGAAATAAAGGAACGAAACCCTTGGTGTTGGGCCATTCCTTGCTACTTATTCCTTTTTCGAGGACGTTAGAGATATTCTTGCGCAAATCTCCTTCTTCCACTTTGTCTTCTCATCCCATTCCTCTAAGCCTTGAACTGGTGCGGGAGTGGATTTTGTTTCGACGAGGATGGAGGCTGGAAACATATCTCCAGGTATATTTGAACCAAGCGTGGCTATGGCATCAACATGCCTATTGTGGGCCCTGGGGGTGTGCTCATACTCAACCAAATCAAATCATGCAGTGATTTTTTGGACAATAATGCGATATCTAAGAAAATTAATCTCCTTGAGCACGGACTCCCCAGATGATTGCCTACGAATAAGCTTTGAATCTCCCATGATAACCAAGTTTTCGATTCCTAGGGATTTTGTTACGAGCAATCCTTCTATCAAAGCTTTGTATTTTGTCTCGTTGTTGGTGACCTTGAAGTTCATCTTATAAGACATTTGCACAACTTCTCCCACCCGGTATGTCAAAACAGCTCTTGCGCCTCCACATGTTCTTGTCGAAAGCTGTCAAAGCTAAGTGACTTCCACTTGATTGATTTCCATATCTCCTGTGATCTATTCTGGTTTTGGCTCATGTGAGCCATCTGAAACTAAGATAAAAGAGCTATAACTGACATATATTTGATCTCCTTGGGGCATGCGCAAGTAATATCATACACTGACAATATTAGTAACCACTTTGCAACCCTACCCGTAGGCAACAAATGCGCCAAAAGGTACCGTATGGGGCCACTTTTGTTGATCACGTCTACCTTGTGTGATGCACAGTAGTGCTTTAACTTCTGGACCGCGAATTCTAGTGCAAGAAATGCCTCTCACTTGGACTACTCTGGAGATGTATTAAATAGGTCTCTTCTATCCATCAACCTTTTGCACAAATAAAGCTCCCATTTATTTTTTGGTAGAAGTCAAGTATAGGATAAGCGGGCTCCCTATCTGAGAAGCACCACATCAGAGAAGCCAACAAGTCTTTAATTTTCTGCAAACTTTCCTGATGATTTTCCTCCCATTTTCAAATAACACCTTTCTAGTGAAGTCGTTGAAAGGGTGCGTGAGTTCTGCAATAGCATGGACGCATCTTCACAGATTCGGAATCTTAAGATTTTGAGCTCATTTTGTGAATTCGGCACTGGCATGTTGGTTATGACGGACACTTTTGCAAGATCTGGTTCAATCCCATGCCGGTGTAGGGTTTTGATGGAGATTCCAAGTCTTTGAACCACCATGGAAAGATCTTGAGGTTGAGAGGGAGGTTTGAAGGTGGGGTCAAGGACTTGGGTTTGGGAAACTTCTAGGATTGCAAATCCTTCTCAGATAGATCAGAGAATAACTTCCATATCCCATTACTTGTTTTCACAACACCAATTCTCTCAAATGCTTTCTCATCAAACATGCCAAAACCAGTGGTAATGGTTTCTTCTATGTCACTAGTGAGTTCAAGGTGTAGAAAGAAAGCAGAAAGCAAATTAGCATAAGGCAAAGGGTGCTTCCTTTCTTTGGTCTGGGAGTATAGCATGTGTTCCATCACAACTATTGGAAGATCAATCCCATACCCATGCATGATCAAGTACATCAAATATAACACCCCGTCAGTAATCAGCTCTTTTGAATTCTCCCTATGAACTAAACACCTCATCAGGATGGTAAAAAAAAAAAAAAAAAAAGGCTTCAACAGTTAGCACATAGTGTGTTAATTTTTTAGATGAGGTAGAGAAATTAGGTAGAAAGAGTTCTTTCCTAGCCAGTTTCAATGCTTCAACCTTGTTGATATAGTTTTATGTGTTATATCTCTTGGGAAAGCCTAGAACATTGGCAAACTCTGAGTGATCTAACTCCATTGAAATCCCAGCAACTTGGATTGAATCACCAATTTAATAGTTGTTTTGAGTTGATTCATGTTCAGATAGAAAAGCCTAGTAAGCCTAGGATAGGACACTTCAGGAGGGTTTAAGATTTTCCAAAGAGAGCTTTTCTTCAGCCTCCTAACACACTCCAGATTCATGGTTTTCAACATGTTAACACTAACCATGCTACAATAGGCTACTGGTCTAAAAGCAAAACCATCTAACCATTGTCCTCTTGCAGTTTGAGAAGTAAACCACTTGGTGGAAATTTTCTTACCAGGGGACCGAGGCTTTTTTGAATAGATCTGCAGTTCTTTTCCAGTGCTTTTCTCTTGTTCTTTCTCTACAAATTTTTCTTTTCCCTTGTCAGCAATTGTAGGCTTCTTCTTCTTCAACTTCTTTGGACTAGCCAATTTTTCTTCTGGCTGTTTATCAGGAGCAGACTGATCTACCTTCATCTTCGTCTAGCTAGAAGTTGGTGTCACATCTTTCTTGCTTTTCTTCTTTGGAGGAGAAGAAGCCTTCTCTTCAGTTGGAGTTCTGGAACTAGAATCACCACTGATGGTTTGAACCACATCTTCTGCAGTCTTCCTCTTCTTTTCTGGTACTTCCTATGAACCTCCAGCTGTCTTGTTGTTTTGGGATTATCTTCTTATGCTCATTAGGGTTTGAGAGTAAAGAAAAGATAGGAAGGAGTGATACGGAGAAGAGAGAGAGACAGAAGAAGATAAAAAACTAGAGAGTTTGAGATAGATAAGGAAACAGAAATATTTCCAAATCTCTTTACGATCTTTGCAGTTTGAGTGAAATTCAAATTTGTGTGTGTGTGTGTGACGTGGGAAAGGAAATAAAATAATACTAATTTATACGAAAATAATTTTTTTTAGTAAATACATATTGAGCAATTATCTACTGAGATAGCACCCAATATTGGAAGATCCAATTTTTGACTAAATAGCATAAAGACTAATTTTCAAGGCTTTGAAAAGAATTTCAAGGCCTTCAAACGCAATACTGCAGAAAAAAATAAAATCAAGGCTTTGAAACGATTTTCAAGGCTTTGAAATCAGTTCAAAAGTTTGAAACACATAATACTTTACCTGAAACTTACCTGATACTCCCCCTAAACCAATTCTTCCTTATTAAGCATACCCAGCTCTAATCTGAGGGCTGTAAATCTTTCTTCTAGCAATGGTTTAGTGAAGATATCTGCCAGTTGTTTGTTAGTAGAAAAAAGTTCAAGAACAACATCACCTTTCTCAGCATGATCTCTGATGAAATGGTGTCTAACATCTATGTGCTTGGTTCTGGAATGTTGAACTGGATTCTTCGTAATTGAAATAGCACTGGTGTTGTCACATTTGATAGGTATTTATTTGAAATCAAATCCAATATCCTTTATTTGCTGAGCAATTATAGCACTTGTGAGAAGCAGGCTCCAACTGCTATATATTCAGCTTCAGCTGTTGATAATGCCATAGTGTTATGTTTCTTTGAATGCCAGCTGATTAGAGATGAACCAAGGAATTGGAAACACCTTGAAGTTTTCTTTCTGTCAACTTTATATCCTGCAAAGTCAGCATTTGAATATCCACAAAGAGAGAAGTTAGACCGTTTTGGATAACAAAGCGCTAAGTCTTTGGTACCATTAAGATATCTGAAGATTCTTTTAACAAAAGTTAAATGTGACTCTTTAGTATCAGATTGAAATCTTGCACAGATACAGACACAGAACATAATGCCTGGCCTACTAGCAGTGAGATATAGCAAATATCCAATCATACCTCTATACTCTTTCTGATTTACACTCTTAACAGCTTGATCCTTATCTAATGATAGTGTAGAACTCATAGGAGTCTTTGTAACTTTGGACTGATACATATTGTACTTGTTGATCAAGTCCTTAGTATACTTGTTTTGAAGCAGAAAGATTCCTTTCTTCATCTGCTGTACATGAAGTCCAAGGAAGAAGTTCAGTTCTCCCATTAAGATCATCTCAAATTCCCTGCTCATAAGACTTGAGAAATACTTGCAAAGAGAATCATTAGTAGCTCCAAACAGAATATCATCAACATAGATTTGAGCTACTAAAATTTCTTTCTCATGAGTCTTGATGAATAGGGTCTTATCAACCAATCCTCTCTTGAAACCATTTTCAAGTAGAAAAATTGACAGTCTTTAATACCAAGCCCTTGGAGCTTGTTTTAAATAATAGAGAGCTTCATCAAGTTTATAGACATGATTTGGAAACTCATCACTTTCAAATCCGGGTGGTTGAGCCACAAAAAGTTCTTCTTGCAAGTAACCGTTTAGAAATGCACACTTGACATCCATTTGAAAAAGTTTAATGTTCATGTAAGATGCAAATGAAAGTAACATTCTAATTACTTCTAACCTTGCAACAGGAGAAAAAGTCTCCTCATAATCAATACCTTCTTCTTGGTTGTAGCCTTGAGCTACTTGTCTGGCTTTGTTTCTAATTACCTTGCCAGTTTCTTCTAACATGTTTCTGAACACCCACCTTGTGCCTATAGAAGACTGATATTTTGGTGGAGGAACTAGATTCCACACCTTATTTCTCTCAAACTCATTGAGTTCACTTTGCATTGCAATGATCCAGTCTGCTTCCTGTAATACTTCTTTCACATTTTTGGGTTCTACAAGAGAAACAAAAGAACTAAAAGCACACAAGTTTTTCAATTGAGATCTTGTCTGTGTACTAGTGGGTGAAACAGATATAATGTTGTCAACTGGATGAGATGACAGATATTTAAATCTCTTTCTTGGATTCCAAGGCTCAGGTTCTCCAGGTAACTTTTCAATCCTTTGAGATCTTGAGGAAGTGTCTTGGTCACTTTGATCATTCAGTTGCTCTTTTTCAATGCTTTAAGAACCATTTTCAAAGCCTTGAAAATTCTTCCTTTTTCCTATAAGCTTTCCTTGAAACCAAGTGAAGTCTCTGCTTCATCTTCTGACGCATGCTTGTTCAAATTCAAGTCTACAAAACTTCCACTCAAAGAACGATCATAGCTTTCATAAAAAATGACATGAATACTTTCTTCAACAAGCTTAGTTCTTTTATTGTAAACTCTATAAGCTTTGCTAGTCCGAGTGTAACCAAGAAAGATACCTTCATCACTTCTTGCATCAAACTTACAAAGATTATCCTTACCATTGTTGTGAACAAAACAAGTGCAGCCAAAAGGTTTGAAATATGAAATATTTGGATTTCTTCCTTTGAAAAGCTCATATGGAGTATTCTTCAAAATTGGCCTAACCGCGCACCTGTTAAGTATGTAGTTGGCTGTGTTCACAGCTTCTGCCCAGAATGACTTTGGTAAATTGTTCTCTAGAAGCATTTTCCTTGACATATCTTCAAGAGTCATGTTCTTTCTTTCAACAACACCATTCTGTTGAGGATTTATTGTAGTAGAAAAGTTGTGAGAGATATCATACTTGGCACAAAATAAATCAAACTCAAGATGATTAAATTTTGTACCATGATCACTTCTGATTGAAGCAATAAGTAGGTTTTTCAAAGTTTGAATCTCCTTACAAAGCTTTGAAAATTCAGTCAGAGCTTCAAATTTATCTCTAGGAAACATAACCCAAGTAAATATTGAATAATCATCAACAATAACTAACATATACATCTTACCCTTTGGAGTTGGAGTCCTCATAGGACCACAAAGATCCATGTGAATTAGTTCAATGGGTCTAGTAGTACTTACAAATTTCTTTGGTTTGAATGAGCTCCTTGTCTGCTTACCTTGATCACAGGCTTTGCATACTTCCTCATCTCTTAATTTTATAGAAGGAAAACCTCTTACCAGGTCTTTAGAGATTAACTTGTTCAAGGTATGCAAGCTAATGTGTCCAAGCTTTCTGTGCCAAAGCTTTGAATCCTCTTTCAATGCCTTGAGACACTTCAAGCTTTTACCTGCAACTTTGTAGTGTGTTAAGTATAGACATTGTTTGACCTTGAGGCAGTGAGAATCCAAACTCCATATTTCTCATTTTGCACCACATATTTCTCTTTATCAAAGATAACCTTGTTACCATTGTCATAAATTTAGATATAATAAGCAGATTGAATTTCAAACCATCAACTAAATAGACATCATATATAGAATTTTCAAAATATGTACCAACTTTACCAATATCTAAGATGTTGCATATTCCTTTTTCACCAAGTGTGATTGAGCCTTCAGATTGCTCTTTTAGTTGTGAGAATAAAGATTTCTTTCCACTCATATGTCTTGAGCAACCACTGTCCATGAACCATCTTTGATCTTTGCTCTTGGCGAAATCATGCAAACACCATTCACTGCCTTACCCAGCTGTTAGAACAAGTGTGGAATTTAGATTCATATTCAGGGTCAACCATGGTGGTCTAACCCTGTTTGGAACCCAAATATGTCTAACTTGTCCTTTAAGTTGATTTGGAAAAGTGTTCCTCACTGTTTGAGGGTCTCTCCTTCTAAAAGGAGAAGTCATTTTAACATGACCACTTTTATTGCAGTAATGGAACTTTAGGAGAAGTTTTTTTACTTTCCTTCACAAATCAGGTGTTGCTTTTTCTAGGAAAGTTTGGATTGGAATCAATACCAATTTTGTGAACAGACTGTAAGCTTCCTCCAAGAATCAAGTTGAGGTTGTTCTCTGAGCCAGCAAGCTTAGTCATAAACTTCTTAGCATCTTAAATTTTCTCAGTTAGAGTAGTCTTTTGTTCCTCCAATTCATCACAACGATGTATTAGAGCAACGATCATGTCACTCAAAAGAGAGTTTTCAGTGACTACTTCCTTGATTTGAGTTTTCAAGGCCTTGAAACTGGTTTCCAAGGCTTTAAAATCCCTGTCAGAATTTTTCTGAGAAATTTCAAGGCTTTCATTTTGACAAACAAGTTCCAAGTTTTCTTTTTTTTTTTTGCTCACGAACCTTTTCTTTAAAAGTTCTATTTTTCTTTCATATAGTCATCCTCATTTAAAAGCATTGTTCTAAGATAATCAGCGAGGACATTTGTTGATTTAGAAATCAAACAGTTTACCATTACCTAGATGTTCTTTTCATAACATTCATTATGCTTGGCCATAAGGCAGATTTTAGCTTGTTCTTCTTTAGATTCATAATCACAAGAGGAATCAGAATCACTCCAGGTAGCTACCATAGCATTCTTTCTTCTATCATGGTGTTTCTTCTGAAAGTGTTTGGTTTTTTTGTGTGGACAGTATCTGATTAAGTGTCCTGCATCATCGTACTCAAAGCAATTCATTACTTTGGGCTTATTACCATGAGTAATAGATGTACCTTTGTAGTCTCTTCTATAAGAGGATCTGTGTTTTTCCTTGCTGAAGTCCTATTTCCAAAGTTCTTGTTCATCTTCAAAATTCTAGTCAAGGCTTTGGAAATAAGAGCAAAGGGATCTTCATCATCATCCTCTTCTGGTTCAAGGCTTTGTGAAGGTTCAGTCTCGTTGGCCTTGAGAGCAAAGTTCTTGACACTGTCTAGTAGATCTCCATCATCTTCATTCATAGAGATCTCATGTGTGAGTAGCTTTCCTTGTAGGTCATCAAGTTGAAGAGATGATAGATCTCGAACTTCTTCAATGGCAGTAGTCTTTGGTTCGCATTTTGCTTTAGGATGACTTCTCATAATCTATTTAACCTTTTCTTCATTGGAAATGTGTTTTCCTAATGAATTAAGGTTGTTGACAATATCAGTGAGTCTTTTGAACAAGTATCTAATGGATTCATCTTGAAGAGCTCGTATTGCCTAAGGAATATGTTGATCTTGGTCTGCTTGACTTGGCTAGTTCCTTCAAATGTCACCAGAAGCTTATCCCATATCTCCTTCGCAGTCTTACATTCTGAAATCCTGTTAAATTCATCTACACTCGAAGCACAATATAAGAGATTCATAGCTCTGTAATTTTTAGAAAATTGCTCTAATTCAGAAGCAAAAAGTGAATCCTCAGTTTTGGGAGTCCTGATCCAATCTTTTTCAGTGTTGAATATGTGAGGACCCTTCTGAATGATAGTCCACAGTTCTATATCTTGATCAATGATGAACATTTTCATCAGGGCTTTCCAGTGCACAAAATTGTCACCAAAGAACAAGGGAGGTCTATTAGCAGCTCTTCCCTGTAAGAAACCACCATCTCCTACAATACTCATTATCACAAGATTGTTAGATCTATTCAGTGATACAAGCTTTGATACCAATTGAAGGGCAGTAATGTAGGGGTCGAATAGAGTATGGCAAATTTTGCAAATTTTGCTAAAAGAGTGGTTTCAAAGATGTTTATGAAGTGCACCAAGTATTTCAAGGCCTTGAAATGAGTTTCAAGTCCTTGGAATCAAATCAAAAAGTAAATAGAAAGCTGATAGTTTTCAAGGCCTTGAAATTGGTTTCAAGCCCTTGAACAGAAATCTGTTTTGAGCAGTGTATGAGCTAAGTGAAAAAAAGTAAAGTAAATACAAGAGACACAGTGATTTATAGAGTTCATTCCACTTGTACCTACGTCTCTACCACATGGACTTAATCCCTGCAGGATTTTCAACTAAATTCTTATTAATAAAAAGCTAAGCCCAAGATCTCAAGCACAGAGAGATGCCTTACTCTGTTACAGCTTGTGGTTCTCACCTATCTAGTACCTTCTCTAGGTAACTGTTTAACTAAGAATTCGCTATTGTTCACCTGGAACAATCCACGAGAATAAGAACTATAAGTATTATCTAAATGATATACAAATGATGATCAGAAGGGAAGAACACTAAGAACTAAGTCTTCAATGAAAATGCAGTGTTCTTCCGATGATTGGATTAAGTGATGTAAATTTGCTTCTTGATTGATTGTTAATCCTCTGTACTGTTTAAATATCACTGTGTATTACTCTTTTTTGTGTCCCTGTAATTCTTCATCAAAATCCCTCCTTTAAGCAGCCTGTTTCAATTGAAGATCTTCATGAACTTCTTAACAAACTTTTCTTAAAAGTAGCTTCAAATCTTGTCTCTTCTAACAGCTCTTCCAATGGATAGTTGCTCTGTATCTTCAAATATATTGTCTTTGATACTTTTTTTAAGGTTTTAGGAAGGTCCAGGTCAGATTGAATCAACACAGAACCAGATCAACAGCTTATGTTGCCTTTTCTGCAACATACAGTTTAGGAACTACTTCCTGCAAAATAGGTAAATGTATATCCATGCAAAAACTTGGTCAAACAGATCGATTAATCGCACTTTTGAGTAGAAAAATTATTTTTATTTCATCGTCAAATAACATATAATCAATCATAGGAGATCAGGAGATAGAAAAGAATCAAAAGCTCCCCCTATGTTCATGCTGTATTCTGCAGTGCTTGTTTCAAACCCTTGAAAGCAGTTTCAAGGCATTGAAACAGACAAGCTGTTTCAAGCGTTTGAAACAGGCTGAGCTTACAATAGTCAATACCATGAATCTTTCTGAAGCCTTTTTCCACCAATCGCCCCTAAAAGGCAATCACATTTCGAATCTCGTGGCTTCAAGACACTTCTGAGATTTCGTCCCCTTCACGGACTCTCCATAGGTGGTAGGCTCATCATAATCCATTAGAAATACATCACCGGGTTTAGTCATGAGAAGTATGTACCTCTCTGGCCCCTGACATATCCTACCGGCCCTACGAAGCTCTTGTGTTACTTGAGATGGTTGCTCCCCAAAATCTTGTGGTTCCTTCTCATGTTCCATCATAGTATTAGTACTTTGTCGTTCTTGAACCTCCTCAAGTTATATCGTCCTCCCACTACTTTCCTTAAAAAGAAACTCTCTTTATATAAACACCGGTCCGAGCAACAAACACTTTTTTCTCGGTTAGAAATAATATCATTTCATTTCCGTAGGATACCCCACAAATTTATACTCTTTCGACTTGGGTCCGAGTTTATCTGACTGTAAGCGCTTTACATAAGCCTCGCAACCCCAAATCATCATGAACGAAATACTAGGACGCCTCCCCGTCCATATCTCATATGGTGTCTTCATGACTGATTTGGAGGGAACACGATTAAGGATAAATATATATGTTAATTGAGCATGGCCCCAAAATGAAATGGAAGAGCTGTTTGACTCATCATACATCAAACCATGTCCAAGAGGGTCTGATTCCTCCTCTCAGATACACCATTCCATTGTGGTGTTCCAGGTGGAGTGAGTTGGGAGAAGATCCCACACTCTCTAAGATAGTCATCAAATTCTTGGCTTAAGTATTCTCCTCCATGATCTGTTCGTAGAGCCTTAATACTTTTTCCAAGCTGGTTCTCCACTTCATTCTTGAATTCTTTGAACTTTTTAACGGATTCGGATTTGTTCTTCATTAGATACACAAATCCATATCTACATAAGTCAGCAATAAATGTAATGAAGTAAGGATAACCTCCTATGGCGGTTGTGGCAAATGGTCCACATACATCAGTATGTAAGAGTGCCAATAGCTCACTAGTCCTCTATCCTTTCTTCGAGAAAGGGGACTTAGTAATTTTCCAAATAACCAAGCTTCACATTTCTCATATGATTCATAATCAAATGAGTCTAGAGATCCATCCTTATGGAGCCTAGAAATGCGTTTTTTTCGCTTATATGGCCTAAAAACAATGCCAAAGGTATGTGGGATTTAAATCGTTAGATTTATTCTCTTTGTATTTATGTTATAGACAGAATTATATAGATCAATGATATAAAATCCATTATAGAAAGTGCATTACAATAATGCATACTATCAAAATAAACGGAGAAACACTTGTCCTTTATAATGACAGAAAACCTTTCTTGTCCAAAGAAGAAATAAAATAACATTCCTACTTGTAAGATCAGGTTGTGCAAGGCTTGGAATAGTTAATATATTTCAAGGCCTTGAACCAGCTTCCAAAGCCTTGAATCAGCTCTCAGAATCTTGAAAATAGTTTAGCTATTTTCAAGGCCTTGAAACTGGATTCAAAGCCTTGAAACTACTTAACCTGTGTGAACATTCTCAGGGGGAGTTTTCTGCAACCTCTCTGAGTTGATTCCCTCTCTATCTTTCATATGTTTGATTTACTGTTATTAGATTATGAAATACAAATTATTCTAACACATTTGAACATAGAATATCATCTGTTTGACTTTGATATTGCAGGAAATTTTATTTCCAAGATTTGCAGGATTATTTCCTAATCTGAACCTTTGCAGATTTGGAAATGTTGAATACTTTGATCATGTGATCAATCAGAATTGGATGAAAGCTTCTCAAGGTGTTTAAACGAAAGATCACAACAAAATCTCTGAAGATTGTGATCATCCAACCGTTGGAGAAGATGTCAAAAAAGTCAAACTCTGTTGCCTACAAAATAGGAAATTTGTTGCTGAAAATCTGGGAAGATTAGCAGAGCTGTTTGAAGTATAAATATAGCTTAATTCTGAAGCAACAAGAAACAATCCTCAATGGGAAAAACAGAGAGAAAGAGTTCTGGGTTGACAAGCATCAAAGAAGTTCATCATTCTTCCAATCCATTCACAAAAGATCACTGCATACTTCACTGCATTTTCCACACTCTAAGTGTTCTTCTGTATTGTACTCCATTGGTAGACCATTTCTGTATTATCTCTATATTCTCAAGGATTTTTCGAAGTGAATAATAGAGAATTATTAGTTAATCAGTTAGCTAGAGCATGTACTAGAAAGGTTAGGGGAAACCACAAGCTGTAACAGAGTAAGGGAACTCTCTGTGCTTGAGTTCTAGGGATTAGCTTTTGATTAATAAGAATTGTGTTGAAAATTCTGCAGGTATCTAATCCATGAGGTAGAGAGGTAGGTCCAAGTGGACTGAACTCTATAAATCACTTTTCTCTTGCTTTTACAGTTCATTCTTTTTCATAGTATTTGCAGCATACAAAACTGTCTGTTTTTCAAGAGTTTGAACTTGTTTTCAAGGCCTTGAAGAAGGCTTACTGGCTTTATACAAACTGTATTTCTTCCAAGTCCTTGAACTAGTTTTCAAGACCTTGAACTTCACTATTTTCACAAGTTCTCATCTCCCTAGCAAGTTTCGAAAAAGGTTGGCATACTCTATTCAACCACCCCCCCCCCCTTCTAGAGTACCTTAGCTGCATTAACACCTGCACACTCACACTTTCAATTGGTATCGGAGCTTGTATCACTATATAGATTTAACCATGTGGTGATCATGAGTACTGCATGTGATGGTGGTTTCTCTCAGGGAAGAGCTTCTAACAGACCTCCTCTATTTTGTGGAGAAAATTTTGCTCACTGGAAAGCCTTGATGAAAATGTCCATCATTGATCAAGACATGGAGCTTTGGACCATTATACAAAATGGACCTCACACTTTCTACACAGATAAAGATGGGATTATAACTCCCAAATCTGAATTCTTACTTTCCTCTTTTGAATTAGAGCAATACTCTAAGAATTACAAAGCTATTAACATCTTATATTCTGCTTTGAGTACATATGAATTCAACAGGATTTCAGTTTGTACTACTGGCAAAGAAATCTGGGATAAACTTGTGGTTACTTGATAACTCCGTTTTCGGAGTTATTTTATTGCTTATTTTGCTACATTTTGTATGCTCATCATGAAGAATTTAGCATCTTTTCGAGTAAATCATGCTTTAATTGTTGATAATGAGTTCATGAGCTATGAATGTGAAGTCCGGGCGTTTTATACATCATGTTACATGTTTTTTATCCTATTTTGTCACATTTGATCTTGGTGGGGTGTTCGTATTGTGTTTTTCAGGAACGGAGCACGTGAGGAGCAAGTGGATAGAGGAAACGAACTTCGGAAACTAAGGCGAGCTCGAGAATTGGGAAGGAAAGCAAGAGACAATGATCAAATGCTAGAGAGCACATGAGAAGATGTTACGGGCATTGAGCATGTGGAGAGCTCAAAATGGAGGATCAAGTGATGGGTCGATGCTCGGAAAGTTATTCGAAGGCATGCGCTACAAGGGGGACGAAGTTCCGATTTTTGCCAAGTTCATGGGAGGTCATACGACCTCACTCAGAGGTCATATGACCTGGGAAAATAAGGACATAGAGTTACGTAGTTGGAAGCAGATCCTGCAGGACCTCACTCAGAGGTCACAGGACCTGGTGGAGAGTGGCCAGAGGTCGCAGGACCTCAATCTCAGGTCGCAGGACCTGTGGGTCAGAAGACAGCATGCAGGAAACAAGGGCACATGTCTTGCAAGACCTCATTCAGAGGTCATACGACCTCCTCTTGCCATTTCCAGAGGTCACACGACTTGGAATGGAGGTCGTACGACCTGGTGTGCAGCACAAATTTTTGAAAATTGTCGGGAACTTTGTGTAATTATTTCTAATTAGTCCCAAACACTTTGGAAACGTACTTAGACATGTTTAGGTCGTGTTTTTGAAGAGGAGACATTACGAACGACGCACTTTGGAGCTTGGGAGCACTTTGGAGCTTGGATTTCATCCGTTTGGCTTCTAAATCTTCGTTTCTTCTCTAGTTTTTGTTATTTGATCATGAAACATTGTGTATTGATCATTTTTATGAGTAGCTAAACACTTATTTCGGGATATCTCATAGGAAACTAGGGTTTGATCACTACATATTGTGATTTATGGATTTGCTTGCATGCTTTCAAGCTTAATTGATGAGGTTTTATCTAGTTATGTGTATTTTACATCTTTCATCTATCTTTTATATTAGTAGATGTATTAATAGGATTGTCTTAGGTTGTGAATGATAGAGGAAACTACATTCGTTGCCCGGAAACTTGAAATACACACTAGCCGTATCTAGGGTTGAGGAATCTTGCTAGTTAGCTAAGAACAAAGAGTAGAATCAATATCGTAATGCGTGCTTAAACTTGAGTAGGCTAGAGGAATCAGTTACGAGAGTTTAAGCATAGTTTTTGGTTGAGACATCTTCGATATAAAATTGCTCGTTTAACTAGAACAAGAACTCATCGTGTTAGTAGAACATAAATCCAGCGTAGTGTGAAATACCTAGTGATCCATAGAGATATCCTGATCTTGACCAACTTTGGGAGACAACCAAATCAACTCGAGCTTATTAATCTTGAAATAATTCATTGAATTATTTGAGATACTCGTTATTTTAATTATTAGTATAATTAGAAACAACAACTCAACGCGCTTTGCCCACACGAAGAACAAATTTAGTAGTTAATTTACACGAAGTCTCTTGGGTTCGACAACCCGGATTTCCGGAATATTATCACTACACCGACAATTGTGCACTTGAAAATGGAGCGGGTCAAGTTTTTGGCGCCGTTGCATGGGAATTCAGATAAATTAGCTATTACTTTTCTCTTTAGGGATTTACTATTTCAGTTTATATCTGTTACTCTCCTGTTTTGTGTGTGTGATTCGTGTTTTCAGGTCTGATTCACTTGGTGCATGTCACGTTCTAGAAACGAGCCTTTGCATCCAACACTTGAAGACCCGGAATCCTTATTGCGAGCACGGAGTAGAGACAAGAGGAAAGCAAATTCAGTTCATATGGACGAGGAAACTAGAGCTGAGTTTGAGAGGTTCCGCAAAGGCCTGCAAGATGCAGAAGCAGCTAGAGCTGCAGCTGTGGAAGATGCAGCAAATCGAGCAAGGGAGACTGAGCAGCTTAAGGCTCAAATGGCTGAGATGCAGGCAATGATTGATCGCATGAACCCCCAAAATCCACAACAACTCCCTGGTGCAGAAATAGTTGATAGAAACAATGGAGGAGTTAATGGTCGAAACAACGGTGGCAATGGGAATAATGGGGGCAATAATCGGAACAATAACGGCCGGAATGTGGTAGAGCAAGTCAACAATGCTGAGGAGGATGAACGTCCTTTGCTGGACTACTTCAGGACTACACCGGAGGGATATCAGCCCACCATTGTCAGGCCGCAGATTAATGCCGCGCATTTCGAGATTCGCCAACCGTTGATCATTAAGGTTAGGGATGAATGCTTATTCACTGGAACCCCGAGTGATGATCCACATCAACACTTGCTCAATTTCGAGCAGATTACTTCTACCATGTATGACCAGAGAGTTCCAATCGAGACGATAAAGCTCATGCTTTTCCCCTTCTCTTTATCGGGAAAGGCAAAGACATGGATTATGGAACTTCCAGCAGGCAGCATAGTTACATGGGCAGATTGTAGCAGAGAGTTTCTCAGGAAGTATCTTCTACCATCTAAGGTTGCTCAACGGATGGCTGATATAACCAAATTTACACAGCAGGAAGATGATTCTCTAGGAGACACGTGGAGAAAGTTCAACCAGCTCCTTCGCAGATGCCCTACTCACGGAGAGCCATGGTACAAACTTCTGCATTACTTTTATAATGCTTTGGACAGAGAGACTGCTAGTGAACTGGATATGATGGCTCAAGGAAATTTTATGGGAATGGGATTACAGAGATGTCGTGATTTGCTGGATAATGTAGCTAAACGTGAATCCACGAGGTCTGAGACTCGTAGAAACACGAAATCAGATGGGGCATTGGTTAGTAAGATTGAGTCCATGGTGGAGCAGAAATTTGAACATCAGATGGCAGTGATGACTTCGGCTTTCAGTAATTTGAATCCATCGGCACAAGTGAAGTCAGTGGGAGAAATGGTAGCAGATGCAAATCAGGGATATGGGGATGGTTTTGAAGACGTGAACTACATGGGTCAACCAAGACAGCAGCAATGGCCAAACACCTATCACCCCAACAATCGCAATCACCCCAACTTCAGCTATGCCAATCCGAATAGTGGATTATATGCGCCAGGTCAAAGGCCAAATGTTCCTTACCAAGTGTAGATACTGCTTTCTGACATGGCAGATCTAGGCCACGTGGCAACCATCCAGCACACCATATTGTGCTCCACACACACAGGATCACCAGCCGAGCTGATCCATGTGGGGGCTGCGAGACAGAGCCCTCGCATACCACTGCACGGGACTTGTAGGGACTTTGTGGTTTGGAGGCTAGAGTAAGCCCTGTCGCGTGCGAGCCAAGCCCGCGCGCGACCTTTAGTAACTGTTTTGAGAGATTTATGGCACGAGCTCCATAAACCCGGTCAATCCGGTCAAACCCGGTCAACCTCGTAACGGTTCCGGTACTCGCGCACCACGTGCTCTAACGGTTCCTATATACTCGGACGAACGTGCCGTTATGGTTAAGCTAATTAAGCCGCCATTAATGGGCGCATTAACCACACTACAACGGTCATGTTCTCCAGTATATATAGATCGTCAACCTTTCCATACAAAGGGAGAACACACTGCCATACGCGGAAGCTCTGCCAAACCTCTGTCTCTCTCTCTCAGACATTGCTACTGACTTACTCTCTCCCTACACACACCCCTATTCTTCCTGTGCGATCCCTGATCCACTACGTACGGTGTACACGGAGGTCTCCCTGCCGGAATCTCTCGAACACATTTTGGTGAACCCGACGTGAATCTTACCAGCAAAAGCAACCATGTCTCAGGAGGATGATGTCAGCAACCGATCGCCTTCCACCGAAACTCCCTCGGGAGACGAGGCCCGCCGTACTCCGACGACTCCCGGCGAGGCACCAACTTTAGAGTCTTTGGACGCCACTGTCCAAAGTCAGGCAAAAGCTCTCAAGTCTCAATCTGCGCAGTTAGAACGGATCTTGGCCGTTCTGGGCACTCTTGCGCCAAATCCTCCACCTGCCACCGCTATCCCTCAGGGAGGAGGAACCCCTACCGCTCCAGGATTGGGAGTGTCGGCCACGCCTCCCAACCCTCATCTGCAAATTCCATCGTCAGCCACGCAGCTGCCTTCGGTCCAAGGGTCGACGGCACAAATGCTGCCCCCTGCTGCACACGCCTCTCAGCCCCCGGCTTTGGCGTCCAACCCAGCTCTGCAGTACACTCTGCCTCCACCAGCGACAATCTGGGGAAACGCGGGTAGTCAATACACTCCCAATCCTCCGGCGGCATATGTGTCGCCACCACCTACGGCAACCCCTCCGCCAACTACCGAGGGAAGCATTCCAGAATGCATGACGTCTTTGCAGAAGCGCGTGGACTCCATCCTGGCTCATCAGTCGTTCGCGGATACCATCATCCCGAAGCTAGACAACGATCCACCCATTCCACGAGAGATCTATCTCATGCCTAACCCGGCGGGGTACAAGGCTCCCAAATGGGACAAGTTCGAGGACGTCAATGGAAACGCTCATGAGCATGTCATGCGTTTCATCGATGTCATGGGTCCATACGGAGCTGATCCCAAGCTGCTGATGCGAGAATTCCCAAAAACTCTTGGGAATGTAGCATACAAATGGTACCGAACATTGGAGGCCGGATCTGTGAAGACTTGGGACGACATGGTCCAGAAGTTCTATACCAAGTTCTTCCAGATGGAAGAAAAGGTGACGATGATCCATCTCTCGCGGATGTATCAGAAACGCGAGGAAGATGGAATCACTTTCATCAAGAAATTCAGAGCGAAATCCTTGGAGTGCAAGGATCCAATGCTCGAAAGCCGGCTCGTAGAGATATGCCTGCAGTGCATGCGAGACGAATACAAAAGCATGCTGATCAATTTGCAAACACCTACGTTTTCAAAGCTCATCGAATGCACGATGAACATCGAGCCCATTGTCGAGAGACAGAGAAAGAAGAGCGCTCCAGAACGACCTGCGAGCGGCACCACCTACAAGATCGGCAGATTTGGCTAAAAGCGGGGACGCGAAGCTGAGGTCAACACAGTTTCGCCCCAGAAGCAAGCAAAGGTTGCAAACTTCGATGCACCACCTCTGCCATGCTCGGTGGAGGAAGCGAGCGATCTCTGCAGACAGTGGCGTAAGGACGGCGTCCTGCCACCGCTCGAGAAAGCACCCTCCAAGGAGATGACGAGGGACCCTAAGTGGTGCGAATACCACGGCAAGGTCATGCACCCCACAGCCGAGTGCAAGAAGCTCAGATTCGCGTTCGATCAGAAGATGAAGAACGGCGAACTCATCGTCAGCGACCACCGGAAGGATGTGCGCAACAACCCGCTGCCTGCCCATACAGATTCGGGCTCAAAGGGCAAAGAGGTCGCCATGATCTCGATAGTGGACTTGGAAGAAGTCGCAGAGGATGGTCTGCCCATCATTGCTGAAGTCCATGAAGATGAAGACTACAGCATGGACACGGAAGATGAGCGTGCCGACCGCATGAAAGGGTCGCATGGCTTCGACAAATTCTTCAACGAGATGAACTTCTCCGAAAAATGCCGAACGGATATGACAAAAGCAATCTTAAGGGTAGCAGAGGACTACGAGGAGGACCTCGTGGTCTCCAACGGGAAAGTCGTCAGGGCGTCCCGTTCCACGGAAAAGATTATGACCTTTTCTGCCAGCGACAAGAAGACAGATGCGAGCCACCAGAGGCCCCTGTACGTGACCGCCATCATCAACGGCGTCGAATTCAAGCGAGCATTCGTCGATGGAGGAGCAGCGGTCAATGTTGTTCCACTCCACACACTGAAGCTAGCAGGGATCCCCGAGCACAAGGTAGTCAAGCGTCCATCCCCGCTGGTGGGATTCGGAAGCGATTCTAGAATGACGATCGGATGGATCCGCCTGGGCGTTCAGATCGGCAAAATCAAGTGCTCGGCGAAGTTCTATGTCATAGACGCGAACACCACATATCACATGATCATAGGTCGGGCCTGGATTCATCGCTTTGACGCAATCCCTTCGACGGCTCACCAGGTGATGAAAGCTATCTGGAACGACAGGATTGTCGAGATACCGGCCTCAACTAACCCGTTCAACTTGGACGAAGCACATCTCAGCGAGGCGGTGTGGTTCACCGAGATGGCGGACGAGCAAACACCCGGACCATTCAACCCTACTCCTTTACCTCTCTGGGAGGACATCAAGGACCAGTCACCTGCAGGCGTGATGGTGACAAGGGGAGATGCCAAGGAAAAGCCGCCTACACACGAAGAGGCGCCGCGCATCGCATATCATCGGAAGAATGTGTACACTCTGAAGAGGATCGCAAAGCATGACCCCGAGGGTAAGGAGATAGAGAGCTTCTACGCCAACGGGAAGAAATGCTATCGCATATGAAGGTGCGCGGGGACGTCCTCACACGGGCATGGGGGTGTCCCTGGGCAAATCAATCAAATCGAGCAAGTTGCGCTGACGGAAGAGCCAACACAAGGCACTCCGGACGAGAAACTCAAAGAAGCGCCCGAATGCATGGAAGACAGGCCAAGACCACAAAAGCAAGAGCTAAAAGAAGTGTTCCTCAGCCCGAACGAGGAAAAGAAAAGTCCAGTCTTCCTGAGTGCGGACCTCACAAGCGAAGAGGAACAAGGACTGCTGCAGCTCCTAACTGAATACAAGGACGTGTTCGCATGGGAATATGATGAGATGCCAGGTCTGGACACGAGCATCACCATGCACCGTTTAGACATCATCCCAGGGTCTAAACCGGTCATGCAAAGCACCAGAAGCTTCAGGCCAGAGCTCAACGTGAAGATCAAGCAGGAGATTGTTAAACTCCTGGACGCCAAGTTCATAGAGCCAAATCACCATCCCACATGGTTGGCCAACATCGTGCCGGTGGTGAAGAAGAACGGACAGCTCCGCATCTGCGTGGACTTCCGAGATCTTAATCGCTTCTGCCCTAAGGACGATTTCCCACTGCCTAACATCGATTTGCTCATTGATTCAACGGCAGGCCATCGCATGTTCAGTTTCATGGACGGCTTCAGCGGGTACAATCAAATCAAGATGGATCCCGAAGATGCAAGGAAAACTGCATTCATCACTCCCGTGGGGGTATTCAACTATACTGTAATGCCATTCGGTCTTAAGAACGCAGGCGCAACCTATCAGCGGGCCATGATGGCTCTATTCCACGACATGATGCACAAAGAAGTGGAATTCTATGTGGATGACCTGGTAGTCAAATCCAAGCATGAAGCAGATCACCTTGCAGACCTGCGAAAGGTGTTCAACAGATGCAGGAGCTTTCAACTAAAAATGAACCCCATGAAATGCGCATTCGGCGTGACCTCGGGGAAGTTTTTGGGATGCGTAGTCCATCGCCAAGGGATCGAGCCTGACCCTGCGAAAGTGTCAGCCATCACCAGCATGACGCCACCTCACGACCAAAGTACCTTGAAAACATTCTTGGGAAAATTGTCATATCTGCGGAGATTCATCCCAGCAATCGCCGAAATCACATGCTGCTTCAGCACTCTTCTCAAGAAGGACGCCGCGTACAACTGGGCTCCTGATCACGAAGCCGCATTCGAAAAGCTAAAGGAGTTACTCACATCCCCCAAGATAATGATCGCGCCTCAACTGGGATCACCTCTTCTGCTATACCTTACATCGACAAGGAAATCTATAGGAGCACTCTTGGCTCAGGTGTATGAAGGCCAAGAGAGGCCCATCTATTACATCTCCCGCATTGTGCAGCCCGCTGAATCAAGGTACACAGACATCGAACGTCACTGCCTTGCTTTATTCTTCGTGATAGAGAAGTTGAGACACTATTTTGCATCGCACAAAGTAGTGGTGGTCACCAAAAGCGACCCCATAAGATACCTGCTAACTCACACTACTCCGGGCGGGAGATTGGCGAAATGGTACATGACCATCTCTCAATACGATATCACATGCGTGAAACCAAGAGCGATCAAGTCGCAGGCGGTAGCAGATCTGTTGGCACAGTTTCCCGACAACAGTCACGAACCTGTGATCGAGGAAGAGCTCGAAGGCCCTGAAATCTACGCGATCGACGTGCCCTATTGGACCCTCCACTTCGACGGTTCGTCAACCAGAAAAGGCGGAGGCATTGGGATAGTCTTGACAAAGCCAGACGGGGAAGTCATACAGATGTCCGCAAAACTCAACTTCGCAGTCACGAACAACGAGGCGGAATACGAGGCTCTTATCGCGGGGCTCCGTGCGGCGAAAGCTCTGGAAGTGAGCAACTTAACAGTTATGGGAGATTCCAAACTGATTGTTAAGCAAGCCTCGGGCGAATATGGTTTAAAGGAGATCAACCTCCTGCCATACCGCACCCTAGTGCAAAAGCTAATGCAGCAATTCTGCGACGTGAAATACGAGCACAAGCCCCGAGCGGACAACAGGCATGCAGACGCCTTAGCAACTCTAGGATCTAAGGTCAGCATAGACAAATGCCCCGCGAGGATTTCAATCGAAGTGCGAACGTCGTCGGCATTAACAGAAGATGTGTGCAACGACGAACACATGGATGACGCAGACTGGCGAAAAGCAATCCTGCAAGCTATTGCGAAAGGCACCAGCAGCGAAAGTTGGGCACTCACGAAAGGATACTGCATCCACGACAACACCCTTTACTACAAGGGTCCTGGAGGAATACTCATGCGATGTGTCTCCGAGCAAGAGGGACAACAGCTGTTAGAAAAGATTCACCAACACGCTTGCGGAGAAAGCGAGGTGTCAATCTACAGGAAAGCTCAGAGATATGGCATTCATTGGCCAGGCATGTCAACAGCTGCAGCCCTGATACAAGGGAAGTGCGAAAGTTGCGCACTAATCAAAGATTCTCTACTCATCGCTCTAACCGATGACGACACAGACTGGAGGAAGCCATTGTTTGAATTCCTTACCCAGGGCACCGTACCCGAATCGAGAAAAGAAGCCGACAAATTGAAGAGGAAAGCGTCTCGATATGTGGTTCAGGAAAACCTGCTTTGGCGAAGAGGTCACGAGGGCAACTTGCTGCGATGCCTAGACGGCAGGGAAGCACAAGAAGTCATGGACCTTTCTCATCAGGTGGAACACCAGGGAGGTGCGAAATTATGCAGACAACTCCTCTCAATCGGATACTTCTGGCCCACGATGGAAGTCGATTGCCGCACCAAGGTGCGACGCTGCCAAGAATGCCAATTCAAAGGGAACCTAGTGCACGCTCCCGCCGTGGATCTACATGCATTAGGGACGCCATGGCCATTCCACACATGGGCTTTGGACTTCATCGGCCCCATCCGACCAACGTCACATGGGAACCATTTCATTCTCACCGCAACAGAGCTGTTCACCAAATGGGTGGAAGCAATACCACTAAAGACGGCAAACGCGCTGGCTGTGGTTAACTTCATCCAGGAAAACATCGTATGCAGGTTCGGAATCCCAAATACCATTCTTTCAGATAACGGTACTCCTTTTGTTAATCGCCAGGTAGCTACGAAACTCGCGGAGTACAATATCAGGCAGATATGCTCCACCCCCTATTATCCAAAGGGAAACGGACAAGCCGAAGCGACTAACAAAACGCTGTTGAGAATTCTGAGCAAGATGGTCGCAGATGACCACAAGAAGTGGGCCGACTCCCTTAACATAGCTCTGTGGGCCTACAGAACTTCTCCAAGGACACCTACAGGGGCCTCGCCATTTCTACTATGTTATGGGGCCGAAGCTGTAGTACCTGCGGAGGTCAGAGTCAATTCGGCAAGGCTGGCCTTCCATGCACTCTATGAAAATCAACGCGATCATGATTTAGTCTTGCTGGAAGAAAAGCGAGAACAAGCCAAAAGGACTAACAAGCGGTGCCAAGAAAGAATCGCTCGCGCCTATAACAAGACAGTCCAGCGACGGGACTTCGCAGTTGGCGACCTGGTCTTGCGCGCATCTGACCACTGCATGCGAGAAGCAACTCACCCAAAGTTCGCAGCTAATTGGGAAGGACCCTTCGAAGTCACAGAAGTCTTCGATAGCGGCTACTGCAGCATACGAAGGTTTCACGGCACAACCTCAACTCCAAGCTCAGTCAACATGCGCTGGATCAAGAAGTACTATCCTTGACTTCTCTTATTTCATACGTTTTATGATAACGTTGCTTAATGTCTCATGTGGCTATGATTGACGCAATCTCCTCTCCCATATGAGAGGATTGTAATCCTATCTCTCCCATATGAGAATGTTATAATAAAAGAATTCTCCCAAATGAGAAGTTCATATTTCTCATTTGTTATTGCTGTTAACAATGATTTATTCGCTGCAATATCAGCAAATACAAACGCGATCTTAATTGATCATCAAAGCCTATCTCTTACGATAGCAGCAAATACAAACGCGATCTTAATTGATCATCAAAGCCTATCTCTCACGATAGCAGCAAATACAAACGTGATCTTAATCGATCATCAAAGCCTATCTCTTACGATAGCAGCAAATACAAATACGATCTTAATTGATCATCAAAGCCTATCTCTTACGATAGCAAATGCGATCTCAATCGATCATCTAAAGCCTATCTCTTACGATAGCAGCCAAACGCAAATGCGATCTTAAGTGATCATCAAAGCCTATCTCTCACGATAGCAGTCAGCACAAATACGATCTTAATTGATCATCTAAAGCCTATCTCTTACGATAGCAGCCAAACGCAAATGCGATCTTAAGTGATCATCAAAGCCTATCTCTCGCGATAGCAGTCAACACAAATACGATCTTAATTGATCATCTAAAGCCTATCTCTTACGATAGCAGTCAAACGCAAATGCGATCTTAAGTGATCATCAAAGCCTATCTCTCACGATAGCAGTCAACACAAATACGATCTTAATTGATCATCTAAAGCCCATCCCTTACGATGGCAACCAATGCAAATGCGATCTTAAGTGATCATCCAAAGCCTATCTCCTACGATAGCAGCAAAATACAAAAACGATCTCAATCGATCATCTAAAGCCTATCTCTCACGATAGCGGTTTACACAAATGTGATCTTATATGATCTTCTTAAGCCTATCTGTTACGATAGCAATTTATACGCAAAGTGATTCTAGTTGATCACCCAAGCCCGTCTGTTACGATGGCAACGTAACTGCAGAACCATCTTGCTAGACCTTCTAAAGGTCTATCCGCTGCGATAGCAATTCATGCGAGAAACTATCTCAAGCAATTCTCTAATAAAGCCTATCTTCTATGATAGCAATTCGCACCGCTCAATGATCTTAATTGATCTGTTAAAAAATTATCTGTTACGATAGCAAAGTTGTGAACGTGCTCTCATACGATTTACAACGACCACCTGCAAGCCCATCCGTCAAGATGGCACAGCTGCGAAATTACGATCTCGAATGATCTAGCGAACCATCTGCGCATTGACGTCGCATATGTGAAACATGGCATTATGCAAGGCAAAACAAGCCGAAACGCATGCGATATTGTATTTTGTTGCAAAGAGCAGATAATACAAAAGCTATATATCATTATGAGTCAAATGACTTACAATTTATCTGTCTAGATAGCAGCTTACAAGCGAAAAGCTCGAATCTAACTACAGCAGCCAACACGGCTTACAATACATTCGAAAAATGGCTGGTAAGCCAGAGATGCGCTAGGGAACTCTCGGCTAAGAAAAGAGAGAATCCACCGGTCTTAACACCGGCAGTGCAGCACGCAGATCCGCGGCCAAAGATCTATAGCAAAAGGGATGCTGCCGCGAAGAGATCAACTCGTCATTCGCTACATCCCTAGCAGCAAGATCGGAGATGCGATATGCCCAAGACCCCAAGGAATGACAAAAGCCTCTGTCTAATCAAGATAGGCGCCGGAGGAGCTTCCTGTGCCGACAGATGTTACTCTGCAAAACAGGCAAAGCAGTCATTCCTCTGGTGATGGACTCCTTGTCATGTTGGACAAGGGCATTGACGAGCACCCCGACCTCACAAATGTGAGGGCAACGGATTCTTCCCCGGAGATGCTGAAGAAGAATTCCGCCGTTCATTACGAGACGGTAGCACGGTCACTTCGGCGCTGCACCTCGCCACGAGGCGGCCGGAAACATGACCTGCACACATAATACACGAAGAAATTTCTTCGGACACACATGAGGTATTATCTGCATCCTCTTTATGATGGTTATAAACAGCAATAAGCCTCATAAAGTGGATCTTGGAAACTATTTCTATAGCACAAAGCGCAAACTCAGGATTCAAAACTTGAAGTTGCCATGAATCAACGAAAAACAAGCGTTGAAGCCAGCAGTCGTAAGGACTCACGGCAAAGCACATGTTTGGGATGAAGAACCCAAATGGCAAAGACAGGGTTTATATAGACCCTGTGGAGACTCTTCGGTTGCTTAAGATGAGTCAGCAAAATTCAAAAAGAGGGTAAGTTCAATCACTTACGCCTTGAAAAGCGGTAACAATCAATTACCCTACTAAAGGCTACGACGATTCAGTTGCGTATCCTAATAAATGACGGCTAGTCATGATTCGGATGGACTTCCCAACGGAAGCGTGCTTATCTGCCGAGAAATTAGCGCGAAAATCAAGCAGAAAATCAATTGCTGATGTCATAATTGGATATGCACAGAAATGTCCAATCAAATCCCGAAAAGGGCAAAACGGGCAAACTCATTGTTTGTTGTTAAAAAAAAAGGGGGAGAAACCCTAGCAATATTACATTAATGTTTCAAAACATTACATTACTGTCTCAGCCATTTTTCCGTTTTCTTTTCAAAATTCGAAAAGTCAAAACAAATTCTTGATCAAGGAGTCTTGGGGCTCGAACTGCTCGCTCAGCTTCTCCACTTGTTTCACTTCTTGCCTCAGTTGCTCGCACTTGGCATTCATTTCGTGATACAGCTTCAAAGCTTCATCAACCTTTTGCTTTTGCTGCTCCACCTTCTGCATCTCAGCTGCGAGATTCTGGTGACCGAGATTCAAAGTTACAGCTGCGCGAATCAGTGTAACTCTGTCCTTAAGGAATTTGAAACCAAGTCTGCCTTGGACTTTGAACAGGAGATTTTGGCACATGCCACACAGCAATTCAGCACTCTGGACCGAAATGGTCGCAGGTGTAGCCGCAGACAGCTGCTCCAGTATCCAGATGGCTTCAGTAAGAAATAGCCTCCTGTCAAAAGGTCCGATCTCCAGAGACCTCACAAACGATCGGGGGTATCTGAGACGCATTCGAACCACCCAGTCTACATCGGTTTGCTTCAAACCTGAGACATCAAAAATGGTTATAATGTCAGAACTCGCAAGCAAATAATGCGACGTGCGAACGGTAAATCTTTACTTACGAGTGCCTTCCAGAATTTCATGAAGAGAAGGGATGCGGGCCACTGGGTTGTTCGAAGACTGCCCTCGCTCCATAGCTCTCCTATCAGCTGCGAGCTCCAACCTCTCATAGTCGGGAGGAAGAGTGTAGGCCGCACCAGCTGCGACTACATTCCCAACCTGCGAGCCCCAAATGCTCCACGCAGGAATAGGTGCTTCTGGCTCAGTCATCACCGGAGGCGAAGGGACAGCCGAAGTCGCTGGGTGGAGGACACTCCCAGATGCGAAAATGTTAGCATCACTTGTCCTTTCTTCCTCACCGCCGGTACGGACACCTTCGTCCATCGGAACAGCATCAGCTTCGACATCATCGGAGAGTTCGATGACATCCTCGAGATGCTCACTGGCGTGTCCAGCAGCTGCGACGGGCTTCTCGGTATGGGAGCTCGAAATTGGAACATGGGATGCAGAAGGCTGACTTCTCTGCTCCAGCTCAGGTTCCTCAGCATGACCTGCGATACCAAATGCGATAAAGTGAGGTAACTTGTGTTATAAGTTATTTCGCTATCTTTACTAAAGCTAAGAATAAGCACCTCCACGCGAAGGTGGGATTGAGGTATCCTCATCGTACACTAGGGACGTGGAACCGTGCCCTATCAGTGTATCCTCACTAAGCAAATCTTTAATAGAAGCGTGACCTGGGATGCGAGTAAACCAGTCATGATTTTGCCTCAAGTGGCTACAGCCTAGTATGCGCATATCACTCAAAATAATTACCTGAGGGTTCTCCGCATTTGCTTACCAACCAACGGCGAATGTCAGGCTTTGACACACCGTGCTTTAACGCACCCACAATTACATCTCTATAAGTAACCGCGAGATTGAAGATCTCACCTTTATCGCCACCTGCAATCTCTGCGAAGTCCGCTTGGACTTGCTCTAGCTCTGCTGCATCCTCTCCGGGAATCTCATTTTCCTCCTCCACATGAGGAGCCACTTCTTCGGGAAGCTCGTCTTCCTCGCCAACTGGACGCACTAAGTCGTCAACATGCTGCTCCTCGAGGCTCCGCTGTTTCACACGCTCGAGCTCCTCTTCCTCTCGCTGCCTTCTTCTTTCAGCAGCCTCCGCGGCTGTCTTCCGGGATTCAGCAAGAACATCCTCGCTTATAGGATCATCTGAAATGCCTGAATGGGCATCTCTCTTTTGCCTCTTGGTCACAAGGCCACCAACGGCTTCATCATCATCATCTGCGAATACATATTTGGTTCAAAGAAAATAACTACAAAGAAGTCAAGATAAAGGGCAAGGAGATGCGACGGAAGTACCTCCTGATTCTTCCTCGCACATCACAACTGTTGCTTCTTCTTCTTCGTCACTTGCCTGGGGCTCCTGTCTCTCTTCCTCCTCTTAGTTGAATGGAACGAAAGTCTCAACTGCGAGATCTTTTCGCACTTTGTTGGGCATACGACCCTTGCCTTTGTCCTTGATGGAAAGGGACCTCACTGGGGGAGAAGCTGGAGCACTCCTAGGGGAAGAAATCGTAATTCCCTTTTGCCTAGGTCTCTTCACTCTCGGCGCCGCAGTCGCTGGAGGGGACGGGTCATCTCTAGGAGGAGACGGAGCCGGAGGGTTGTCTATCAGCGAGTCAGCAAAAGTGTTCATGACTCCGCGAACCTTTGTTTCGACCTCGGCATCCATCCTCCATGCTAGCCGGTACGACTCCCCCTTCCTTCTGGTGGCAACAATGGTGTCCACCAGCGATTTGGAGCGATCACCAGCTGCGAACCTCCGCACATGACACTGAACAATACAGAACGAAAAGCATCAGCGCAAGAAAAAAAAATCAAAAAGCTTGAAGCACATAAGGAAATTGCTTACCTCAGCAAACGCCTTGCTATATTTGATGACCTGCGCGTCACCCTTCTTAATTGCGTCGACTTGCTCCTTCAGAATGAAATCGGGGCACAAATGATTCTCGCGGTCCCACAGCGAGTAGCAACCATACTCAGACTCGCTCAAACTGCAATTGGGGCGAAACGGAAAAGAGTTTCTCTTGATCAAGGGGGCCCTTCCTGGCTGCGCCGCCGCCTCCGTCTCAATCCTCGTTTGCTGGGCAACCCAGTATGCGATCCAGTTCTGGGAACAACCGCCCTTGCGAGTTCCCGCAGGCTGCTCAAAGGGAAGATTGCTCATGAGGACCGTCTTGCACTCCTTTGTCAGCAAACGCTTGTAGCACCCTCTGATAATAGACTGGGGCCAGATCGATGGGGCCACTGCATCAAAACCAAACTGAGGAGAGACCCGAGTGGGGTCAACATCCACTGTAAGCCTTTCATACCTTGGCGCGAGCTCACGAATATGCTCTGCAAGGGCAGGAAGGGAACCTCGCAGACACCAACAAAAGAACTCACGATAGCGCTCGTGGAAATGAGGCCCCTTTTCAAAGAGAAGGTCTTCTGACAAGACCATACCTTTGGAAGGGTATAGCTTTGGAAACCACCGCACATTCTCAACGCGTGTGGCGTAGGGCCTGGCAGTAAACTCCTTTCGTTTGTCGCATATCAAACTCCAAGTACACTTGGTGTTGCTTGCTCCAAACCATCTCGCAGTCCTTCCGCTGTTGCGCGCTTCCGTCTCGCCTGGGGGACACCACTTATCAAGTGGGAGGGGAGTTGGAGCATAAGACGGCCAGCGCTCGAAAACCCACATTGTCAAAAAGCTGATATTGACGAAGGTCAGAACATCGAGGCGGCCCCGCGATTCCCTCATCGCCAGAACCAGCTGATCCAGCCTATAATATAGCGTGCCCAAAACCAAGGGTCCGAGTGCGACTCTCTGGCCAAGAGCGAGCCTCACGGCAAGTGGCAGCACATGGTAGAAGACCCCGTCATGGGGGTGACCATCAATCAGATACCTCGACAGCCAAGCACAGAGAAAGGCACAAAGGGTTAAATGATAACCCTTGCCCTCTACATAATTCTCGGCCTCCGGGTCCTCGCTCAAAAGCTTCTTAGTAATGCTGCTGTTCGCATAGTCTCGGAAAAAGTACTGCAACCACTTGTTCCAGGTATTCTTCGCAGACGTATCCACCAGCTGCCAGTTCAGAAGAGGCTTTGTAGTGGTCCACCGAGTGGAGATTTTCTTTACCTCTGCTAAGCACTCCTCCATCTGCGCGTACAAGGCCATTTCAGCAGATGTTCTCAAGTGACTCAAGGGGTCCACCTCACCCATGGGGGAGAGCTCATACAGCATTTGAACGTCCTCGAGCGTGGGGGCAGCCTCGAACTCCGCAAAATGAAACGTGTGAGTCGCGGGCGAGTAACGGGACAGAAGGTCTAGAAGCATGGACTGATCCAACTTCACGGCAGCACCCTTCATAGCACGGATAGCAAAGAAAATGCCGGCTTTATCAAGAGTCTCGGCGTGATGATCCAACACGTGGTCAATCCACTCATCCTTGTAGTCCAATTTCTGGACGAACGCCTGAGTAGAAATCGCAGTATATGGGAAGTGCCCATTCTCGATCCCCAATCGAACCACACCCTCGGAGCCAACCAACTCGAGCAAGGCTGAGTTAACTGGGCGAGTCAGTGTCAGCAATCGCTCAACTGGAACAGGATCAGGCATCCTCTTCGCCTTCACCCTCGCATGATAAAAATCCTTCCCACCCAGAAAGGGGGCTTTACGCCACAGAGCCTGCGGAAGCTCCGGCATCTCTTCGTCTTCCTTGACGGGTCTGGTTACTCTTGTCTTGGCCATTCCTGCGAAAGGGCAAGAAAAAGGGGGGGAGAAATACCACACCACACTTCAGTTTGAATTTTGGAATTTGAGATCTATGCAAACCAAAGCAAACAGTTCCGGTGCCGATTTCAGAAATTGGGGAGTTGATACTGTTGAAAGATTAAAACGAAGCGGGTTCAAAGATCAAAGCCTCTTCACAAATTTCATGGATTTACAGATTCAACGCGATTCAAGGCAAACACTGGTATCTTAAATCGAAAAGTAAACGAGGCCAACCTTGTTTCCTTGAAGCTTGCTTGGATATACACAATTGGAGAATACGATTTGCAGTTCTGAACTGGTGATTGATTATCTGGATCTGCTCTCGAAGATCTCCGGGTACCATTCACTTTAAGAGAAAGAAGTGATGCTTTGCAATAATGGGATACAAGGTATTTATCCAGAAGAATGAAGGGTTGCGTCCCTTCAGTAGTCGAATCGCAACCGTCACCGTCGTATCGCGCAATCACAGGACGGGCTGGCGTCACGCCTAAAACCCTAAAGGCCAGACGGCACGACTCTAGGGGTTTTAGGTCATAATGACACGCATGGGGGCTGAACCTACCCGTATTTGAATTGGTGCGTGGCGACGACGCGCATGTTGGTTTCCGCGCATGGAAGCCTATACAGCTATGAGCCTTCACGCGCAGAAAGGGGGCTAATGTAGATACTGCTTTCTGACATGGCAGATCTAGGCCACGTGGCAACCATCCAGCACACCATATTGTGCTCCACACACACAGGATCACCAGCCGAGCTGATCCATGTGGGGGCTGCGAGACAGAGCCCTCGCATACCACTGCACGGGACTTGTAGGGACTTTGTGGTTTGGAGGCTAGAGTAAGCCCTGTCGCGTGCGAGCCAAGCCCGCGCGCGACCTTTAGTAACTGTTTTGAGAGATTTATGGCACGAGCTCCATAAACCCGGTCAATCCGGTCAAACCCGGTCAACCTCGTAACGGTTCCGGTACTCGCGCACCACGTGCTCTAACGGTTCCTATATACTCGGACGAACGTGCCGTTATGGTTAAGCTAATTAAGCCGCCATTAATGGGCGCATTAACCACACTACAACGGTCATGTTCTCCAGTATATATAGATCGTCAACCTTTCCATACAAAGGGAGAACACACTGCCATACGCGGAAGCTCTGCCAAACCTCTGTCTCTCTCTCAGACATTGCTACTGACTTACTCTCTCCCTACACACACCCCTATTCTTCCTGTGCGATCCCTGATCCACTACGTACGGTGTACACGGAGGTCTCCCTGCCGGAATCTCTCGAACACACCAAGCTCAGAGACAGGTTCCACAACAACAGGCTCCACCTCCACCCTGAGAAGAACAGGATACAAACGCGATGTTGAGGAAACTGTTGGCTAGAAATGATAAGATTGAGAGCAAGATTGTCGCGATAGAAGCCTCGATAAAGAGTCATGAAACACAGATTGGGCAAATAGCCAATCAAAATACTCGACTTCCACCTGGTATGCTTCCGTCCAACACTATTACTCCAAAGCAGTTGAAGGCTATTACTACTCGCAGTGGGACCACTACCCAGGATCCCCCATATCCAACCCATGCGCGAGCTGAGGCGACTAAGGCCACTGAGAAAGCCTTGGATGAAGAGATTCCCGTGCCTACCGTGAGTCCTCAATCAAAGGACACGGTGAGGAATTCGGATGAGAAGCAGAAGCCAAAGGAAGAATATAGTGTGCGTGTGCCATATCCAGTGGCAATAAAGAGGAATGATGAGGAACACTTTGGGAAATTTCTGAACATATTCAAACAGTTGCATATAAACATCCCATTAGTGGAAGCACTTGCTCAGATGCCCAAGTACAAGAAGTTCTTGAAGGAGATCTTATGGGGTAAGAAGAGCATAGACCCTTATGCTACGTAAAATTGACAGAGACATGTAGTACTGTTATACAGAGGGACATTCCCAAGATGAGAGATCCAGGTAGTGTCATTCTAGGCTGCACTCTCGGGGGTGGATATCATACACATGGTCTTTGTGATTTGGGCGCGAGTATTAATCTCATGCCATTGTCCTTATTTCAGAGATTGGGCATTGGTGCGCCGACTCTGGTGAAGACGGGTCTGCAATTGGCCGACAATTCTATTGTTACAGCAAAAGGGGTGATTGAGAACTTGCTTGTAAAAGTAGGTGCATTTGTCTTTCCAGCCGACTTTGTGATAGTGGACATCAAGGAGGATCGCGATGTGCCACTTATCTTTGGAAGACCGCTTTTAAAGACAATGCGCGCAAATGTGGATCTAGAGACTGAGGAGCTTACTATCAAGGCTCTAGATTCATCACTTGTGTTCAAGGCATTTGTTCCGGGAAAGGGGAAGAATAAGTTGGCGATGATCAAGTTTAGAGAAGATCGTGTGGATACTACTCTTGGGTTACCGACAGTGTTGCAGCCCGATCCACCCGAATCAAAAAAGAAGCCAAATGTGGTGAGTGCACCTGATGTGGTGCAAAAAGATCAAGGACAAGAATTAAAGGAGGAGGCACGTCATGCTAGACCTCCTTAACATTCTTTGAGGTAACTGGGCCGGGTCCTCGACCTTAAATTACACAGCGCTAGTTGGGAGGCAACCCAACTTATTTATTTTCTTTAGTGTAGTTGTGTTTTTAAATTCAGTTATTTTATTATGTTATTTTGGAGAGATGAGAGAGAGAGAGGGACTAATGGTGTTGTTCCAAGTGACATATTTGAGCAGATTATGGGAGAATCTACCCCGGTGTGCGATGGCACACATGACCTTCACAGGGGCTTGCGACGAGTTGGGGATTCTTCAGACATGGATTTTAGCAGAGGAGGCAGTCGACCCCGGTGTGCGAGTACACATTGACTGTATAGGAGCATGGTGGTGCCATCACTGCGCTTGGGGACTGCTGGGCGTGATTTAGTCCCCACCCTTGAGGTGGTTGTGAGTATCTTTTTCTCTTGCTAAATTTTGTGTTTCTTTTATATAAGTATGTCATGCTCCATCTCATCTACTGGCCTTCCGCATTGATTGCTGAGTCTTCTTGCATACTCTCTAAATTCGTTGAGGACAACGAAGCATTCACTGTGGGGGTGATTTAACTTTATACTCGCCAATTGTGTCTTGCATAGCCAGTTACATGTAGGATGTGTTTAGATTGTATTGTGAGTCAGTTGTGGTTTTTGTTATGTTTTTACTTATATTGTCGTATTGTGTAGAGTAGATTTACATACTGTTTGCACTTTTACATAATTGAGTATACCCACCAAAATTTTAAATTGTGTAGAGTCATTTTTTTTCCGTGTCAAAGCCTTTCATATAGAGTTAGGATATTATGAAAATCTATAAAAAAAATTGAAAATTGAATAATTTGAGAAAAGGGCAATCAAAAGAAGCTGAAAATTCGGTAAAATCGAGAAGTGTGAGGTTTTTAGGCATAGCGCATGAATTTCGATCGAGAGTGACGATGTGAGTTTCCCTTAGTAAGTATAGAGAAGCTTTCTTTACGGGAATGCGTGCCTATGTTACACACGGACTTAATTTTTCAAATCTAAAGTGTGTGCTTAGTTTTCTTACAAGATTTGAGCTAGGTGTGAGCTAAACAAGCCGAACGTTCATGTGTACGTCTTAGGTAGTCGCCAACCCGCCCCGTAGTGGCACACGAAACAGCTGTGCGGGGTTGTGTATTAGAGCACTCACTGCTTATAGAACTCACCTTGTAGGACCACTAGAAAACCCGATTTGAACCTTGGTTTATTTGATAACCTCTTGACCTAGGGTGACAATTCTTGGCCTTCATCACAAATCGTTTAGAATCACCGCTTTAGTGCGTCACGAGGGTGTTGTAGTTGAGGGGGTTCGATGAGGGAGTACTTCATGATATACTTGTGCGAGTCTTACAAATCGCATGCGTGTCATTTGTGATTTTCGAGGGGAATGCGAGGGTGAGTGAGAGTAGGCTTGCGCACTTCGGTGCGGCGGTGTTCCATGGCATTACAACATGGACACAGTTGAGGAGAGCCGTGAGTGTGCGGCATCTAATACACAAAAAACTTGGGTTGGGGGAATTTAATAGGTGGATCGTGCTAGGTACCAGATCTTACTCATCTTGGTGTAGGAGGTTTGGTTGGATTAGGCACGAGACATATATTCGATTGGCTACTTGAGAGGGGACAGGATTACATTCGAGTGTGGGGGTGTCGACTTTTGACTTCGGACATCGATATTGAGCTTGCGACGACTCCATCCCCACACGTGCTTTATTGTGTTAGCGGCTTAGTTTGTTACACCGTGGATTTCATCGATTTAGGGGGGAGAGAAATTTATTTGTGATACACATGCATTGACTTGGTTATTTTCTCCCCTTATCATATTATTTTGGCTTGACATTTGGAAGACCACTCGAGATATACATTGTAGAAATTGTGCAGAAATCAAAAAAAAAAAAAAAAAAAAAAAAAAAAAAAGAAAAGAAAAGAGAGAAAAAAAAGGAGAGTTGAATAAAGGAAGAATTGGAAGCTTTTTCGAAGATCGAGTGGAGAAGAAATTAGTTCACGAACGGGAAATTTTTTTTTATGCATCATTCATGACAATAGCCGCGGAGATCGTAATTGTACCGGTGTGTGAGGGGATCGAGGGCCGGAGATGGTGAGTTTCGGGCTTGGTTTCTATCATTGTTGTGAGGGTGTGTGAGATGTAATAATTGTGAGAATGTGACGCTTTAGGACTCGTGTTTGATTATTATCCGATTTGTCCCTAAAGCTTCATCATTTTAACCCCGTTAGCGGATTAGGAGCTCGGACCTTGAACGTGGCTTAGCCTAGAGTATCCTCTTATTTTGTGGCACACATGAAAAAGGTATTGCGTTCTTGTACTTAGTAAAGCTAGGTTCTCTATACTAGCTAGGGGAGATTCGTGTTGTCGAATTTGATTTCAACTCATTCCTTGTATCTAGATTTCTCATCGCTTCGTGTGAACCGGTTTAAGCTAATGGAGATTGCCCAATCTCGCAAAAGAAAAGAAAAAGAAAAAGAAAATCGTTATTTAAATACTTGCATTGTATATATTGCATTTGCATGTAGTTGCATTGTGTATAATCGAGTCGTGTCGGCTAGTAAAAGGGGATTGGTGGTTTGATCTTCTCCTTGGTTTTGTATGCAATGTTTTTATGAGTGCATTTGTGATAATCGTATGCAAGTGAAGTAGTGAATGTATGCAAGTTGGATGGGGATTGAATGACGTGAGTTTGAGTTGAGAGATTGAGATTTGGCTTGGATATTTGCTCGAGACGAGCAAAATGTAGTGTGGGGGTAGTTGATAACTCCGTTTTCGGATTTATTTTATTGCTTATTTTGCTACATTTTGTATGCTCATCATGAAGAATTTAGCATCTTTTCGAGTAAATCATGCTTTAATTGTTGATAATGAGTTCATGAGCTATGAATGTGAAGTCCGGGCGTTTTCTACATCATGTTACATGTTTTTTATCCTATTTTGTCACATTTGATCTTCGCAGGGTGTTCGTATTGTGTTTTTCAGGAACGGAGCACGCGAGGAGCAACTCGATAGAGGAAACGAACTTCGGAAACTAAGGCGAGCTCAAGAATTTGGAAGGAAAGCAAGAGACAATGATTCGAATGCTAGAGAGGCCTATGAGAAGATGTTACGGGCAATGAGCATGTGGAGAGCTCAAAATGGAGGATCAAGTGATGGGTCGATGCTCGGAAAGTGATTCGAAGGCATGCGCTACAAGGGGGACGAAGTTCCGATTTTTTCCAAGTTCATGGGAGGTCATACGACCTCACTCAGAGGTCACACGACCTGGAAAAATAAGGACAGAGAGTTATGTAGTTGGAAGCATATTGTGATTTATTGATTTGCTTGCATGCTTTCAAGCTTAATTGATGAGGTTTTATCTAGTTATGTGTATTTTACATCTTTCATCTATCTTTTCTATTAGTAGACGTATTAATAGGATTGTCTTAGGTTGTGAATGATAGAGGAAACTACATTCGTTGCCCGGAAACTTGAAATACACACTAGCCGTATCTAGGGTTGAGGAATCTTGCTAGTTAGCTAAGAACAAAGAGTAGAATCAATATCGTAATGCGTGCTTAAACTTGAGTAGGCTAGAGGAATCAGTTACGAGAGTTTAAGCATAGTTTTTGGTTGAGACATCTTCGATATAAAATTGCTCGTTTAACTAGAACAAGAACTCATCGTGTTAGTAGAACATAAATCCAACGTAGTGTGAAATACCTAGTGATCCATAGAGATATCCTGATCTTGACCAACTTTGGGAGACAACCAAATCAACTCGAGCTTATTAATCTTGAAATAATTCATTGAATTATTTGAGATACTCGTTATTTTAATTATTAGTAGAATTAGAAACAACAACTCAACGCGCTTTGCCCACACGAAGAACAAATTTAGTAGTTAATTTACACGAAGTCTCTTGGGTTCGACAACCCGGATTTCCGGAATATTATCACTACACCGACAACTGTGCACTTGAAAATGGAGCGTGTCAAGTTTTTGGCGCCGTTGCATGGGAATTCAGATAAATTAGCTATTATTTTTCTCTTTAGGGATTTACTATTTCAGTTTATATCTGTTACTCACCTGTTTTGTGTGTGTGATTCGTGTTTTCAGGTCTGATTCACTTGGTGCATGTCACGTTCTAGAAACGAGCCTTTGCATCCAACACTTGAAGACCCGGAATCCTTATTGCGAGCACAGAGTAGAGACAAGAGGAAAGCAAATTCAGTTCATATGGACGAGGAAACTAGAGCTGAGTTTGAGAGGTTCCGCAAAGGCCTGCAAGATGCAGAAGCAGCTAGAGCTGTAGCTGTGGAAGATGCAGCAAATCGAGCAAGGGAGACTGAGCAGCTTAAGGCTCAAATGGCTGAGATGCAGGCAATGATTGATCGCATGAACCCCCAAAATCCACAACAACTCCCTGGTGCAGAAATAGTTGATAGAAACAATGGAGGAGTTAATGGTCGAAACAACGGTGGCAATGGGAATAATGGGGGAAATAATCGGAACAATAACGGCCGGAATGTGGTAGAGCAAGTCAACAATGCTGAGGAGGATGAACGTCCTTTGGTGGACTACTTCAGGACTACACCGGAGGGATATCAGCCCACCATTGTCAGGCCGCAGATTAATGCCGCGCATTTCGAGATTCGCCAACCGTTGATCAATAAGGTTAGGGATGAATGCTTATTCACTGGAACCCCGAGTGATGATCCACATCAACACTTGCTCAATTTCGAGCAGATTACTTCTACCATGTATGACCAGAGAGTTCCAATCGAGACGATAAAGCTGGTGCTTTTCCCCTTCTCTTTATCGGGAAAGGCAAAGACATGGATTATGGAACTTCCAGCAGGCAGCATAGTTACATGGGCAGATTGTAGCAGAGATTTTCTCAGGAAGTATCTTCTACCATCTAAGGTTGCTCAACGGATGGCTGATATAACCAAATTTACACAGCAGGAAGATGATTCTCTGGGAGACACGTGGAGAAAGTTCAACCAGCTCCTTCGCAGATGCCCTACTCACGGAGAGCCATGGTACAAACTTCTGCATTACTTTTATAATGCTTTGGACAGAGAGACTGCTAGTGAACTGGATATGATGGCTCAAGGAAATTTTATGGGAATGGGATTACAGAGATGTCGTGATTTGCTGGATAATGTAGGTAAACGTGAATCCACAAGGTCTGAGACTCGTAGAAACACGAAATCAGATGGGGCATTGGTTAGTAAGATTGAGTCCATGGTGGAGCAGAAATTTGAACATCAGATGGCAGTGATGACTTCGGCTTTCAGTAATTTGAATCCATCGGCACAAGTGAAGTAAGTGGGAGAAATGGTAGCAGATGCAAATCAGGGATATGGGGATGGTTTTGAAGACGTGAACTACATGGGTCAACCAAGACAGCAGCAATGGCCAAACACCTATCACCCCAACAATCGCAATCACCCCAACTTCAGCTATGCCAATCCGAATAGTGGATTATATGCGCCAGGTCAAAGGCCAAATGTTCCTTACCAAGCTCAGAGACAGGTTCCACAACAACAGGCTCCACCTCCACCCTCAGAAGAACAGGATACAAACGCGATGTTGAGGAAACTGTTGGCTAGAAATGATAAGATTGAGAGCAAGATTGTCGCGATAGAAGCCTCGATAAAGAGTCATGAAACACAGATTGGGCAAATAGCCAATCAAAATACTCGACTTCCACCTGGTATGCTTCCGTCCAACACTATTACTCCAAATGAGCAGTTGAAGGCTATTACTACTCGCAGTGGGACCACTACCCAGGATCCCCCATATCCAACCCATGCGCGAGCTGAGGCGACTAAGGCCAGTGATAAAGCCTTGGATGAAGAGATTCCCGTGCCTACCGTGAGTCCTCAATCAAAGGACACGGTGAGGAAGTCGGATGAGAAGCAGAAGCCAAAGGAAGAATATAGTGTGCGTGTGCCATATCCAGCGGCAATAAAGAGGAATGATGAGGAACACTTTGGGAAATTTCTGAACATATTCAAACAGTTGCATATAAACATCCCATTAGTGGAAGCACTTGCTCAGATGCCCAAGTACAAGAAGTTCTTGAAGGAGAACTTATGGGGTAAGAAGAGCATAGACCCTTATGCTACGGTAAAATTGACAGAGACATGTAGTACTGTTATACAGAGGGACATTCCCAAGATGAGAGATCCAGGTAGTGTCATTCTAGGCTGCACTCTCGGGGGTGGATATCATACACATGGTCTTTGTGATTTGGGCGCGAGTATTAATCTCATGCCATTGTCCTTATTTCAGAGATTGGGCATTGGTGCGCCGACTCTGGTGAAGACGGGTCTGCAATTGGCCGACAATTCTATTGTTACAGCGAAAGGGGTGATTGATAACTTGCTTGTAAAAGTAGGTGCATTTGTCTTTCCAGCCGAATTTGTGATAGTGGACATCAAGGAGGATCGCGATGTGCCACTTATCTTTGGAAGACCGCTTTTAAAGACAATGCGCACAAATGTGGATCTAGAGACTGAGGAGCTTACTATCAAGGCTCTAGATTCATCACTTGTGTTCAAGGCATTTGTTCCGGGAAAGGGGAAGAATAAGTTGGCGATGATCAAGTTTAGAGAAGATCGTGTGGATCCTACTCTTGGGTTACCGACAGTGTTGCAGCCCGATCCACCCGAATCAAAAAAGAAGCCAAATGTGGTGAGTGCACATGATGTGGTGCAAAAAGATCAAGGACAAGAATTAAAGGAGGAGGCACGTCGTGCTAGACCTCCTTAACATTCTTTGAGGTAACTGGGCCGGGTCGTCGACCTTAAATTACACGGCGCTAGTTGGGAGGCAACCCAACTTATTTATTTTCTTTAGTGTAGTTGTGTTTTTAAATTCAGTTATTTTATTATGTTATTTTGGAGAGATGAGAGAGAGAGAGGGACTAATGGTGTTGTTCCAAGTGACATATTTGAGCAGATTATGGGAGAATCTACCCCGGTGTGCGATGGCACACATGACCTTCACAGGGGCTTGCGACGAGTTGGGGATTCTTCAGACATGGATTTTAGCAGAGGAGGCAGTCGACCCCGGTGTGCGAGTACACATTGACTGTATAGGAGCATGGTGGTGCCATCACTGCGCTTGGGGACTGCTGGGCGTGATTTAGTCCCCACCCTTGAGGTGGTTGTGAGTATCTTTTTCTCTTGCTAAATTTTGTGTTTCTTTTATATAAGTATGTCATGCTCCATCTCATCTACTGGCCTTCCGCATTGATTGCTGAGTCTTCTTGCATACTCTCTAAATTCGTTGAGGACAACGAAGCATTCACTGTGGGGGTGATTTAACTTTATACTCGCCAATTGTGTCTTGCATAGCCAGTTACATGTAGGATGTGTTTAGATTGTATTGTGAGTCAGTTGTGGTTTTTGTTATGTTTTTACTTATATTGTCGTATTGTGTAGAGTAGATTTACATACTGTTTGCACTTTTACATAATTGAGTATACCCACCAAAATTTTAAATTGTGTAGAGTCATTTTTTTTCCGTGTCAAAGCCTTTCATATAGAGTTAGGATATTATGAAAATCTATAAAAAAAATTGAAAATTGAATAATTTGAGAAAAGGGCAATCAAAAGAAGCTGAAAATTCGGTAAAATCGAGAAGTGTGAGGTTTTTAGGCATAGCGCATGAATTTCGATCGAGAGTGACGATGTGAGTTTCCCTTAGTAAGTATAGAGAAGCTTTCTTTACGGGAATGCGTGCCTATGTTACACACGGACTTAATTTTTCAAATCTAAAGTGTGTGCTTAGTTTTCTTACAAGATTTGAGCTAGGTGTGAGCTAAACAAGCCGAACGTTCATGTGTACGTCTTAGGTAGTCGCCAACCCGCCCCGTAGTGGCACACGAAACAGCTGTGCGGGGTTGTGTATTAGAGCACTCACTGCTTATAGAACTCACCTTGTAGGACCACTAGAAAACCCGATTTGAACCTTGGTTTATTTGATAACCTCTTGACCTAGGGTGACAATTCTTGGCCTTCATCACAAATCGTTTAGAATCACCGCTTTAGTGCGTCACGAGGGTGTTGTAGTTGAGGGGGTTCGATGAGGGAGTACTTCATGATATACTTGTGCGAGTCTTACAAATCGCATGCGTGTCATTTGTGATTTTCGAGGGGAATGCGAGGGTGAGTGAGAGTAGGCTTGCGCACTTCGGTGCGGCGGTGTTCCATGGCATTACAACATGGACACAGTTGAGGAGAGCCGTGAGTGTGCGGCATCTAATACACAAAAAACTTGGGTTGGGGGAATTTAATAGGTGGATCGTGCTAGGTACCAGATCTTACTCATCTTGGTGTAGGAGGTTTGGTTGGATTAGGCACGAGACATATATTCGATTGGCTACTTGAGAGGGGACAGGATTACATTCGAGTGTGGGGGTGTCGACTTTTGACTTCGGACATCGATATTGAGCTTGCGACGACTCCATCCCCACACGTGCTTTATTGTGTTAGCGGCTTAGTTTGTTACACCGTGGATTTCATCGATTTAGGGGGGAGAGAAATTTATTTGTGATACACATGCATTGACTTGGTTATTTTCTCCCCTTATCATATTATTTTGGCTTGACATTTGGAAGACCACTCGAGATATACATTGTAGAAATTGTGCAGAAATCAAAAAAAAAAAAAAAAAAAAAAAAAAAAAAAAGAAAAGAAAAGAGAGAAAAAAAAGGAGAGTTGAATAAAGGAAGAATTGGAAGCTTTTTCGAAGATCGAGTGGAGAAGAAATTAGTTCACGAACGGGAAATTTTTTTTTATGCATCATTCATGACAATAGCCGCGGAGATCGTAATTGTACCGGTGTGTGAGGGGATCGAGGGCCGGAGATGGTGAGTTTCGGGCTTGGTTTCTATCATTGTTGTGAGGGTGTGTGAGATGTAATAATTGTGAGAATGTGACGCTTTAGGACTCGTGTTTGATTATTATCCGATTTGTCCCTAAAGCTTCATCATTTTAACCCCGTTAGCGGATTAGGAGCTCGGACCTTGAACGTGGCTTAGCCTAGAGTATCCTCTTATTTTGTGGCACACATGAAAAAGGTATTGCGTTCTTGTACTTAGTAAAGCTAGGTTCTCTATACTAGCTAGGGGAGATTCGTGTTGTCGAATTTGATTTCAACTCATTCCTTGTATCTAGATTTCTCATCGCTTCGTGTGAACCGGTTTAAGCTAATGGAGATTGCCCAATCTCGCAAAAGAAAAGAAAAAGAAAAAGAAAATCGTTATTTAAATACTTGCATTGTATATATTGCATTTGCATGTAGTTGCATTGTGTATAATCGAGTCGTGTCGGCTAGTAAAAGGGGATTGGTGGTTTGATCTTCTCCTTGGTTTTGTATGCAATGTTTGTATGAGTGCATTTGTGATAATCGTATGCAAGTGAAGTAGTGAATGTATGCAAGTTGGATGGGGATTGAATGACGTGAGTTTGAGTTGAGAGATTGAGATTTGGCTTGGATATTTGCTCGAGACGAGCAAAATGTAGTGTGGGGGTAGTTGATAACTCCGTTTTCGGATTTATTTTATTGCTTATTTTGCTACATTTTGTATGCTCATCATGAAGAATTTAGCATCTTTTCGAGTAAATCATGCTTTAATTGTTGATAATGAGTTCATGAGCTATGAATGTGAAGTCCGGGCGTTTTCTACATCATGTTACATGTTTTTTATCCTATTTTGTCACATTTGATCTTCGCAGGGTGTTCGTATTGTGTTTTTCAGGAACGGAGCACGCGAGGAGCAACTCGATAGAGGAAACGAACTTCGGAAACTAAGGCGAGCTCAAGAATTTGGAAGGAAAGCAAGAGACAATGATTCGAATGCTAGAGAGGCACATGAGAAGATGTTACGGGCAATGAGCATGTGGAGAGCTCAAAATGGAGGATCAAGTGATGGGTCGATGCTCGGAAAGTGATTCGAAGGCATGCGCTACAAGGGGGACGAAGTTCCGATTTTTTCCAAGTTCATGGGAGGTCATACGACCTCACTCAGAGGTCACACGACCTGGAAAAATAAGGACAGAGAGTTATGTAGTTGGAAGCATATTGTGATTTATTGATTTGCTTGCATGCTTTCAAGCTTAATTGATGAGGTTTTATCTAGTTATGTGTATTTTACATCTTTCATCTATCTTTTCTATTAGTAGACGTATTAATAGGATTGTCTTAGGTTGTGAATGATAGAGGAAACTACATTCGTTGCCCGGAAACTTGAAATACACACTAGCCGTATCTAGGGTTGAGGAATCTTGCTAGTTAGCTAAGAACAAAGAGTAGAATCAATATCGTAATGCGTGCTTAAACTTGAGTAGGCTAGAGGAATCAGTTACGAGAGTTTAAGCATAGTTTTTGGTTGAGACATCTTCGATATAAAATTGCTCGTTTAACTAGAACAAGAACTCATCGTGTTAGTAGAACATAAATCCAACGTAGTGTGAAATACCTAGTGATCCATAGAGATATCCTGATCTTGACCAACTTTGGGAGACAACCAAATCAACTCGAGCTTATTAATCTTGAAATAATTCATTGAATTATTTGAGATACTCGTTATTTTAGTTATTAGTAGAATTAGAAACAACAACTCAACGCGCTTTGCCCACACGAAGAACAAATTTAGTAGTTAATTTACACGAAGTCTCTTGGGTTCGACAACCCGGATTTCCGGAATATTATCACTACACCGACAACTGTGCACTTGAAAATGGAGCGTGTCAAGTTTTTGGCGCCGTTGCATGGGAATTCAGATAAATTAGCTATTATTTTTCTCTTTAGGGATTTACTATTTCAGTTTATATCTGTTACTCACCTGTTTTGTGTGTGTGATTCGTGTTTTCAGGTCTGATTCACTTGGTGCATGTCACGTTCTAGAAACGAGCCTTTGCATCCAACACTTGAAGACCCGGAATCCTTATTGCGAGCACAGAGTAGAGACAAGAGGAAAGCAAATTCAGTTCATATGGACGAGGAAACTAGAGCTGAGTTTGAGAGGTTCCGCAAAGGCCTGCAAGATGCAGAAGCAGCTAGAGCTGCAGCTGTGGAAGATGCAGCAAATCGAGCAAGGGAGACTGAGCAGCTTAAGGCTCAAATGGCTGAGATGCAGGCAATGATTGATCGCATGAACCCCCAAAATCCACAACAACTCCCTGGTGCAGAAATAGTTGATAGAAACAATGGAGGAGTTAATGGTCGAAACAACGGTGGCAATGGGAATAATGGGGGAAATAATCGGAACAATAACGGCCGGAATGTGGTAGAGCAAGTCAACAATGCTGAGGAGGATGAACGTCCTTTGGTGGACTACTTCAGGACTACACCGGAGGGATATCAGCCCACCATTGTCAGGCCGCAGATTAATGCCGCGCATTTCGAGATTCGCCAACCGTTGATCAATAAGGTTAGGGATGAATGCTTATTCACTGGAACCCCGAGTGATGATCCACATCAACACTTGCTCAATTTCGAGCAGATTACTTCTACCATGTATGACCAGAGAGTTCCAATCGAGACGATAAAGCTCATGCTTTTCCCCTTCTCTTTGTCGGGAAAGGCAAAGACATGGATTATGGAACTTCCAGCAGGCAGCATAGTTACATGGGCAGATTGTAGCAGAGAGTTTCTCAGGAAGTATATTCTACCATCTAAGGTTGCTCAACGGATGGCTGATATAACCAAATTTACACAGCAGGAAGATGATTCTCTGGGAGACACGTGGAGAAAGTTCAACCAGCTCCTTCGCAGATGCCCTACTCACGGAGAGCCATGGTACAAACTTCTGCATTACTTTTATAATGCTTTGGACAGAGAGACTGCTAGTGAACTGGATATGATGGCTCAAGGAAATTTTATGGGAATGGGATTACAGAGATGTCGTGATTTGCTGGATAATGTAGGTAAACGTGAATCCACAAGGTCTGAGACTCGTAGAAACACGAAATCAGATGGGGCATTGGTTAGTAAGATTGAGTCCATGGTGGAGCAGAAATTTGAACATCAGATGGCAGTGATGACTTCGGCTTTCAGTAATTTGAATCCATCGGCACAAGTGAAGTCAGTGGGAGAAATGGTAGCAGATGCAAATCAGGGATATGGGGATGGTTTTGAAGACGTGAACTACATGGGTCAACCAAGACAGCAGCAATGGCCAAACACCTATCACCCCAACAATCGCAATCACCCCAACTTCAGCTATGCCAATCCGAATAGTGGATTATATGCGCCAGGTCAAAGGCCAAATGTTCCTTACCAAGCTCAGAGACAGGTTCCACAACAACAGGCTCCACCTCCACCCTCAGAAGAACAGGATACAAACGCGATGTTGAGGAAACTGTTGGCTAGAAATGATAAGATTGAGAGCAAGATTGTCGCGATAGAAGCCTCGATAAAGAGTCATGAAACACAGATTGGGCAAATAGCCAATCAAAATACTCGACTTCCACCTGGTATGCTTCCGTCCAACACTATTACTCCAAATGAGCAGTTGAAGGCTATTACTACTCGCAGTGGGACCACTACCCAGGATCCCCCATATCCAACCCATGCGCGAGCTGAGGCGACTAAGGCCAGTGATAAAGCCTTGGATGAAGAGATTCCCGTGCCTACCGTGAGTCCTCAATCAAAGGACACGGTGAGGAAGTCGGATGAGAAGCAGAAGCCAAAGGAAGAATATAGTGTGCGTGTGCCATATCCAGCGGCAATAAAGAGGAATGATGAGGAACACTTTGGGAAATTTCTGAACATATTCAAACAGTTGCATATAAACATCCCATTAGTGGAAGCACTTGCTCAGATGCCCAAGTACAAGAATTTCTTGAAGGAGAACTTATGGGGTAAGAAGAGCATAGACCCTTATGCTACGGTAAAATTGACAGAGACATGTAGTACTGTTATACAGAGGGACATTCCCAAGATGAGAGATCCAGGTAGTGTCATTTTAGGCTGCACTCTCGGGGGTGGATATCATACACATGGTCTTTGTGATTTGGGCGCGAGTATTAATCTCATGCCATTGTCCTTATTTCAGAGATTGGGCATTGGTGCGCCGACTCTGGTGAAGACGGGTCTGCAATTGGCCGACAATTCTATTGTTACAGCGAAAGGGGTGATTGATAACTTGCTTGTAAAAGTAGGTGCATTTGTCTTTCCAGCCGAATTTGTGATAGTGGACATCAAGGAGGATCGCGATGTGCCACTTATCTTTGGAAGACCGCTTTTAAAGACAATGCGCACAAATGTGGATCTAGAGACTGAGGAGCTTACTATCAAGGCTCTAGATTCATCACTTGTGTTCAAGGCATTTGTTCCGGGAAAGGGGAAGAATAAGTTGGCGATGATCAAGTTTAGAGAAGATCGTGTGGATCCTACTCTTGGGTTACCGACAGTGTTGCAGCCCGATCCACCCGAATCAAAAAAGAAGCCAAATGTGGTGAGTGCACATGATGTGGTGCAAAAAGATCAAGGACAAGAATTAAAGGAGGAGGCACGTCGTGCTAGACCTCCTTAACATTCTTTGAGGTAACTGGGCCGGGTCGTCGACCTTAAATTACACGGCGCTAGTTGGGAGGCAACCCAACTTATTTATTTTCTTTAGTGTAGTTGTGTTTTTAAATTCAGTTATTTTATTATGTTATTTTGGAGAGATGAGAGAGAGAGAGGGACTAATGGTGTTGTTCCAAGTGACATATTTGAGCAGATTATGGGAGAATCTACCCCGGTGTGCGATGGCACACATGACCTTCACAGGGGCTTGCGACGAGTTGGGGATTCTTCAGACATGGATTTTAGCAGAGGAGGCAGTCGACCCCGGTGTGCGAGTACACATTGACTGTATAGGAGCATGGTGGTGCCATCACTGCGCTTGGGGACTGCTGGGCGTGATTTAGTCCCCACCCTTGAGGTGGTTGTGAGTATCTTTTTCTCTTGCTAAATTTTGTGTTTCTTTTATATAAGTATGTCATGCTCCATCTCATCTACTGGCCTTCCGCATTGATTGCTGAGTCTTCTTGCATACTCTCTAAATTCGTTGAGGACAACGAAGCATTCACTGTGGGGGTGATTTAACTTTATACTCGCCAATTGTGTCTTGCATAGCCAGTTACATGTAGGATGTGTTTAGATTGTATTGTGAGTCAGTTGTGGTTTTTGTTATGTTTTTACTTATATTGTCGTATTGTGTAGAGTAGATTTACATACTGTTTGCACTTTTACATAATTGAGTATACCCACCAAAATTTTAAATTGTGTAGAGTCATTTTTTTTCCGTGTCAAAGCCATTCATATAGAGTTAGGATATTATGAAAATCTATAAAAAAAATTGAAAATTGAATAATTTGAGAAAAGGGCAATCAAAAGAAGCTGAAAATTCGGTAAAATCGAGAAGTGTGAGGTTTTTAGGCATAGGGCATGAATTTCGATCGAGAGTGACGATGTGAGTTTCCCTTAGTAAGTATAGAGAAGCTTTCTTTACGGGAATGCGTGCCTATGTTACACACGGACTTAATTTTTCAAATCTAAAGTGTGTGCTTAGTTTTCTTACAAGAGTTGAGCTAGGTGTGAGCTAAACAAGCCGAACGTTCATGTGTACGTCTTAGGTAGTCGCCAACCCGCCCCGTAGTGGCACATGAAACAGCTGTGCGGGGTTGTGTATTAGAGCACTCACTGCTTATAGAACTCACCTTGTAGGACCACTAGAAAACCCGATTTGAACCTTGGTTTATTTGATAACCTCTTGACCTAGGGTGACAATTCTTGGCCTTCATCACAAATCGTTTAGAATCACCGCTTTAGTGCGTCACGAGGGTGTTGTAGTTGAGGGGGTTCGATGAGGGAGTACTTCATGATATACTTGTGCGAGTCTTACAAATCGCATGCGTGTCATTTGTGATTTTCGAGGGGAATGCGAGGGTGAGTGAGAGTAGGCTCTCGCACTTCGGTGCGGCGGTGTTCCATTTCATTACAACATGGACACAGTTGAGGAGAGTCGTGAGTGTGCGGCATCTAATACACAAAAAACTTGGGTTGGGGGAATTTAATAGGTGGATCGTGCTAGGTACCAGATCTTACTCATCTTGGTGTAGGAGGTTTGGTTGGATTAGGCACGAGACATATATTCGATTGGCTACTTGAGAGGGGACAGGATTACATTCGAGTGTGGGGGTGTTGACTTTTGACTTCGGACATCGATATTGAGCTTGCGACGACTCCATCCCCACACGTGCTTTATTGTGTTAGCGGCTTAGTTTGTTACACCGTGGATTTCATCGATTTAGGGGGAGAGAAATTTATTTGTGATACACATGCATTGACTTGGTTATTTTCTCCCCTTATCATATTATTTTGGCTTGACATTTGGAAGACCACTCGAGATATACATTGTAGAAATTGTGCAGAAATCAAAAAAAAAAAAAAAAAAAAAAAAAGAAGAAGAAAATAAAAGAGAGAAAAAAAAAGGAGAGTTGAATAAAGGAAGAATTGGAAGCTTTTTCGAAGATCGAGTGGAGAAGAAATTAGTTCACGAACGGGAAATTTTTTTTTATGCATCATTCATGACAATAGCCGCGGAGATCGTAATTGTACCGGTGTGTGAGGGGATCGAGGGCCGGAGATGGTGAGTTTCGGGCTTGGTTTCTATCATTGTTGTGAGGGTGTGTGAGATGTAATAATTGTGAGAATGTGACGCTTTAGGACTCGTGTTTGATTATTATCCGATTTGTCCCTAAAGCTTCATCATTTTAACCCCGTTAGCGGATTAGGAGCTCGGACCTTGAACGTGGCTTAGCCTAGAGTAGCCTCTTATTTTGTGGCACACATGAAAAAGGTATTGCGTTCTTGTACTTAGTAAAGCTAGGTTCTCTATACTAGCTAGGGGAGATTCGTGTTGTCGAATTTGATTTCAACTCATTCCTTGTATCTAGATTTCTCATCGCTTCGTGTGAACCGGTTTAAGCTAATGGAGATTGCCCAATCTCGCAAAAGAAAAGAAAAAGAAAAAGAAAATCGTTATTTAAATACTTGCATTGTATATATTGCATTTGCATGTAGTTGCATTGTGTATAATCGAGTCGTGTCGGCTAGTAAAAGGGGATTGGTGGTTTGATCTTCTCCTTGGTTTTGTATGCAATGTTTGTATGAGTGCATTTGTGATAATCGTATGCAAGTGAAGTAGTGAATGTATGCAAATTGGATGGGGATTGAATGACGTGAGTTTGAGTTGAGAGATTGAGATTTGGCTTGGATATTTGCTCGAGACGAGCAAAATGTAGTGTGGGGGTAGTTGATACTCCGTTTTCGGATTTATTTTATTGCTTATTTTGCTACATTTTGTATGCTCATCATGAAGAATTTAGCATCTTTTCGAGTAAATCATGCTTTAATTGTTGATAATGAGTTCATGAGCTATGAATGTGAAGTCCGGGCGTTTTCTACATCATGTTACATGTTTTTTATCCTATTTTGTCACATTTGATCTTCGCAGGGTGTTCGTATTGTGTTTTTCAGGAACGGAGCACGCGAGGAGCAACTCGATAGAGGAAACGAACTTCGGAAACTAAGGCGAGCTCGAGAATTTGGAAGGAAAGCAAGAGACAATGATTCGAATGCTAGAGAGGCACATGAGAAGATGTTACGGGAAATGAGCATGTGGAGAGCTCAAAATGGAGGATCAAGTGATGGGTCGATGCTCGGAAAGTGATTCGAAGGCATGCGCTACAAGGGGGACGAAGTTCCGATTTTTTCCAAGTTCATGGGAGGTCATACGACCTCACTCAGAGGTCACACGACCTGGAAAAATAAGGACAGAGAGTTATGTAGTTGGAAGCATATTGTGATTTATTGATTTGCTTGCATGCTTTCAAGCTTAATTGATGAGGTTTGATCTAGTTATGTGTATTTTACATCTTTCATCTATCTTTTCTATTAGTAGACGTATTAATAGGATTGTCTTAGGTTGTGAATGATAGAGGAAACTACATTCGTTGCCCGGAAACTTAAAATACACACTAGCCGTATCTAGGGTTGAGGAATCTTGCTAGTTAGCTAAGAACAAAGAGTAGAATCAGTATCGTAATGCGTGCTTAAACTTGAGTAGGCTAGAGGAATCAGTTACGAGAGTTTAAGCATAGTTTTTGGTTGAGACATCTTCGATATAAAATTGCTCGTTTAACTAGAACAAGAACTCATCGTGTTAGTAGAACATAAATCCAACGTAGTGTGAAATACCTAGTGATCCGTAGAGATATCCTGATCTTGACCAACTTTGGGAGACAACCAAATCAAATCGAGCTTATTAATCTCGAAATAATTCATTGAACTATTTGAGATACTCGTTATTTTAATTATTAGTAGAATTAGAAACAACAACTCAACGCGCTTTGCCCACACGAAGAACAAATTTAGTAGTTAATTTATACGAAGTCTCTTGGGTTCGACAACCCGGATTTCCGGAATATTATCACTACACCGACAAATGTGCACTTGCAGTTGGAGCATGTCATTACTTTTGAAGGAACCAGTCAAGTGAACAAACCAAGATCAACATCTATCTCAGGCAATATGAGTTGTTTAAGATGAATGCAGATGAGTCTATCAGAGACATGTTCAAGAGGTTCACAGACATTGTTAACAACCTTGACTCATTGGGAAAACATTTTTCCAATGAAGAAAAGGTGAGGAAGATTCTAAGAAGTCTTCCAAAGGCAAAGTGGGAACCAAAGACCACAGCAATTGAAGAAGCTCAGAATCTCTCAACTCTACAACTTGATGACCTACAAGGGAAAGTTCTGACACATGAAATATCTATTAATGAAGTTGATGGAGAGTTACCTGAAATTGTCAAGAACGTAGCTCTCAAAGCCAAGGAAAATTAGAGAAATCAAAGCCTTGAAACTGAGGATGGTCATGATGAAGATCCAATTGCCCTGATTTTCCAAAGAATTGACAAGAATTCTCAAAATGAAGAAAAACTTTGGAAACAGAGACTTCAACAGAGAAAGGCATAGACCATCCTGTAGCAAGGACTACAAAGGTAAGTCCTCTACACAAAATAATTCAAAAGTTATGAATTGCTTTGAATGTGGTGATGCAGGACATTTGATAAGAGATTGTCCACACAAGAAAAGCAAGAGCTTTCAAAAGAATGACCATGACAGAAGAAAGAAAGCTATGATAGCTTCATGGAGTGATTCAGATAGCTCTAGTGAATCTGAATCTGAAGAAGAACATGCCAACCTATGCTTCATGGCCAAGCATGATGAAAGTTCAGAGAAGAACATTGAGGTAATGGTAAACTGTCTGATTTCAAAATAAGAAGCTCTTTCAGAATATCTCAAATAATGTTTTTAAATGAGGAAGATTATATGAAAGAGATCAGACTTTTGAAGGAAAAAGTTCATGAGGAAGCAAAAGAGAACTTACAATTTGTTTGACTAAATCTAAATCTTGAAATCTATCAGAAGAAAACTGACAGTGATTTCAAGGCCTTGAAAACCAGTTTCAAAGCCTTGAAAACACAAGTTAAGGAAGTAGTCACCGAAAACTCTTTAATGAGTAACAGCCTTGTCAATCTAAGACATCAGGTTGATGAATTAGATAAACAAAAGACTACTCTTACTGTGAAACTTAAAGAATTTGAATTGGTCAAAGTAAAGCTTGCTAGATCATAACACAAGTTGAACCTGATTCTTGGAGGAAGTTCACAGTCTGTTCACAAAGCTCGTATTGGATTCAATCCAAATTTCCCAAGTAAGGGCAATACCAGATTTGTGAAGGCTGGAAACAAAACTTCTCCTAAATGTCATTACTGCTGTAAAATTGGTCATGTTAAAATGACTTGTCCTTTCAGAAGAAGAGACCCTCACATAATGAGGAACACCTTTCCTTTTCAACTCAAAGGACAAGTTAAGCATATTTGGGTTCCTAAAGGGGTTAGACCACCTAACATGGTTGATCCTGAATATGAATCCAAATTCCACACTTGGTCTAACAACTAGGTAAGGCAGTGATTGGTGTTTTCAGGTTGTCACCAACATCAAAGAACATAAGTGATTTATGGATAGTGGTTGCTCAAGACACATGAGTGGAAAGAGATCTCTATTCTCAGAATTGAAAGAGCAATCTGAAGGTTCAATTACACTTGGTGACAAAGGAAAATGCAATATTCTTGGTATTGGTAAAGTTGGTACAAATTCTGAAAACTCTATTTTTGATGTGTATTTAGTTGAAGGTTTGGAATTTAACTTGCTTAGTGTATCTCAGCTTTGTGACAATGGTAACAAAGTTATCTTTGATAAAGAGAAGTATGCGGTGCAAAATGATAAATCAGGAGATTGCAGTCTCACAGCCTCTAGATAAAACAATGTTTATACTTTTCAGACTAACAAAGTTGCGGGTGAAAGTTTGAATTATCTCAAGGCCTTGAAAGAGGATTCAATGCTTTGGCACCGGAAGCTTGGTCATATCAGCTTGCACACTTTGAACAAGTTAATTTCCAAAGACTTGGTAAGAGGATCGCCATCCATTAAGTTCAAAGAAGATGAAATGTGCAAAGCTTGTGCTCAAGGAAAACAGACCAGAAGCTCCTTCATGCCAAAGAAGTTTGTAAGTACAACTAGACCCATTGAACTGCTTCATTTGGATCTCTGTGGTCCTATGAGAAATCCTACTCCAAAAGGTAAAAGGTATATGCTAGTTGTTGTTTTTTCTAGATATACTTGGGTTATGTTTCTTAAAGAAAAATCTGAACACTCTCTGAATTTTCAAAGCTTTGCAGAGAACTTCAAAATATGAAAAACCTACCTGTAGCTTCAATTAGAAGTGATCATGGTAGAGAATCTGATCAATTAGAATTTGATTTGTTCTATTATAAGCATGGTATTACTCACAACTTTTCTGCTCCAAGAACTCCTGGTGTTGTTGAAAGAAATAACAGGACTCTTGAAGATATGTCAAGGACAATGCTTCTTGAGACAAGCTGCCAAAACATTATTGGGCAGAAGCTGTGAATACAGCAAACTATTTTTTGAACAGGTGCCTGATCAGACTTAATTTGAAGAAGACCCCCTATGAACTATTCAAAGGGAGGAAGCCAAATACTTCATACTTCAGACCCTTTGGATGTACTTGTTTTATCAACAACAATGTAAAAGACAATCCTGGTAAGTTCGATGCAAGAAGTGATGAAGGTATATTTCTTGGTTACTCTCTGAATAGCAAAGCTTATAGAGAGTTTACAATAACAAAACTGGTTGAAGAGAGCATTCATGTTACTTTTGATGAAAGCTACGATGGTTCTTTGAGTGAATGTTTTGCAGACTTGAATTTGAACAAGCATGAATCAGAGGAAGAGACTGAGAATCCACTAGGATTCAAGAAAGGCTCAGAAGAAAACAGAAGACATTTTCAAGACCTTGAAAATGGTGCTCAAGGCCTTGAAAATAAGCCTCAAAGCCTTGAAAAGATGATCAGAAGGATACAAGTGACAGAGCCACTACTTCAAGACCAGAGAAGATCTATGGAGAACCTGAACCATGGTCTCCAAGAAAGAGATTCAAAGTTCTCTCATCTCATCCAGTTGACAATATCATCTCATATCCAACCACTGGTACACAAACTAGATCACAGTTGAAGAACTTGTGTGCTTTTAATGCTTTCATCTCTCTTGTATAACCAAAAACTGTGAAAGAAGCATTTCAAGAAGCAGACTGGATCATTGCTATGCAAAATGAACTCAGAGAGTTGGAAAGGAACAAGGTTTGGAACCTGGTTCCTCCACATACAAACCAGTCTGTCATTGGTACCAGATGGGTGTTCATAAATAAGTTGGATGAAAGTGGAAAAGTGATCAGAAACAAATCAAGGTTAGTTGCTCAAGGTTACAACCAAGAAGAAGGTATTGATTATGAGGAAAATTTTGCTCCAGTTTCCAGCTTAGAAGCAATCATAATTTTGCTTGCATTTGCATATCACAAGAACATGAAACTTTTTCAAATGGATGTAAAGTGTGCTTTATTGAATGGCTACTTACAAGAAGAAGTTTATGTTGCATAACCACCTGGTTTTGAAAATGACAAGTTTTCAGATCATGTTTGCAAACTTGACAAAGCTCTCTATGGTTTGAAACAAGCTCCAAGACTTGTTATGAAAGACTGTCAAAGTTTTTGCTTGAAAATGATTTCAAAAGAGGTTTAGTATACAAGACTCTTTTCATAAAGACTCATGAGAAAGACTTGCTTGTAGCTAAGATATATGTTGATGATATCTTGTTTGGAGCTACTAATGATCAATTATGCAGAGAATTCTCAAGTCTTATGAGCAGGGAATTTGAAATGTGCATGATGGGAGAACTGAACTTCTACCTAGGACTTCAAATACATCAATTGAAGAAGGGCATCTTTCTGCATCAAAGCAAGTACACAAGAGACTTACTAAACAAATATAACATGTCTCAATGTAGGGAAGCCAAGACTCCTATGATTTCTACACTATCCTTAGACAAGGATGAATCTGATAAGAGTGTCAATGTGAAAGAGTATAGAGGTATTATTGGATCATTACTCTATCTCACATCAAGAAGACTAGATATTATGTTTAGTGTGTGTATGTGTGCTAGATTACAAGATGATCCAAAAGAATCACACTTAACTGCTTTAAAGAGAATATTCAGATATCTCAATGGTACCGAAGACTTAGGGTTTTGGTATCCAAGACATTCTAACTTCTTGTTGCATGGATTTTCAGATGCTGATTTTGCAGGTTACAAAGTTGATAGAAAAAGCACTTCAGGAACTTTCCAATTTAGTGGATCATCCTTGATCAGTTGGCACTCCAAGAAACAGAATTCAGTTGCTCTATCAACAGCTAAAGCTGAATATATAGCTGCAGCAGCATGTTGCTCACAAGTACTATGGATTGCTCAACAGCTAATAGACCTTGGATTTGATTTCAGGAGCATACCTATTAAGTGTGATAACACTAGTACAATTTCAATTACAAAGAATCCAGTTCAACAATAAGAACCAAGCATATTTATGTCAAGCACCATTTCATCAGAGATCATGCTGAGAAAGGTGATATTTTTCTTGAATTTGTTGCTACTAACATGCGAATTGAAGATATCTTCACTAAATCATTAGCAGATGAAATATTCTCAACTCTAAGATTGGAATTGGGAATGCTAAATAAAGATACATTGGTTTAGGGGGGCATCATGTCAGAAAGGTAAGCTTTGTGTGTTTTCAAAGGTTTGAACTGAATTTCAAAGCCTTGAAAATCTGTTCAAAGCTTTGTTTTTTATCTGTTGCAGTGTTACAGTTTTTCAAGACCTTGAAAACCTTTTCAAAGCCTTGAAATAAGTCTGCTACACTGATAGTCAATAAATATGGATCTTTCTGTGTTGGTTGTATCTCTGTAGATATTTATAGCCCTTACTTTTTTCAAAAATTTGTTTTAGCCAAAAATAGTATTAGAATATTTTATTTTCCAACAGCATAAAAGATTTGAATTCTCTCTGATTATTGCAAATCTTTTGAGATTAGAGAGATATTCTAGTTTCCTTTTGAAACTCAAACTCTTTTAGTATTTATCTTCTTCTCTTCTCCTTCTCTCCATATCATTTCACCTCTCTCTATTATTCTCCCGAACCCTAGTGAGCACAAGGAGAGCCTCAGACAGAATCAAGATGGCTGGAGGATCGAAACCTGCTTCAGAGAAGAAAAGAAAAGCAGCAGTGGATGAAGTTCAAGAAGTCAGTGGGGACTCAAGCTCCAGAACACTTAGTGTAGAGGCATTTCCAGATCTTCCTCCACCTAAGAAGAAGGTCAAGATGTTACAACTTCCTCCTCAGAAAAGAAGAAAAAGGAGAAAGAGAAAGCTGTTACAGAGAAGCAACCTGAAACAGAGTCCACTAGTTCAAAGAAGCTGAAGAAGAAAGCAACTCAAGCAGAAAAAGGTAAAGGAAAGGTGACAGAAGAACAGCCTGAAGATCACTTGGAGAAGGCCTTGTAGATCTATTCAAAGGCCTCAACAAAGAACACTACTCCCGATGAGACTTGGTTTGTCTCAAACATCTTTAAAGGTCAGTGGTTAGATGGTTTTGCTTCCAGATCTGTTGGTTTCTGTAGTATGATCAATATGCATATGGTGGAACACATGAAACTTAAGTGCATCTCTATGTTGAAGAAAAGATATGTGTGGGTCATGTTGAATCCTAAAGAGTTAGCCTATCCAAGACTCAACAGAATTTTCTATCTGAATTTGACACAAGTTAATAGATATGCACACTTGGTGATAAAATATAGAGTTGTTGGGATAGAAATTGAGTTGGACCACTCTGAATTTGCCAATGTACTAGGTTTTCCAAAGAGATATGACACTAGCAACCATCCACCAAAATCAGAAACCCTGAAGCTAGCCAAAGATGAGTTCTTTCTTCCAAACATCTCCTCACCCAAACAGTTAACACATTTTGTGTTGAATGTTGAAGCCAAAGTCCTTTCGTACCATTCTAGTTAGGTGTATTTTTTCCAGAGAGAACTCTAGAGCATTAGTAACTGAAAGGATGCTGCACATTATGTATCTGGTTATGCATGGCTATGAGATTGATCTTCCCAAACTAGTGATTGAACATATGCTCTTCAGCCTTACCATTCAAAGAAAACACCCTCTACCCTATGCTAATCTGCTAACTTTGTTCTTTGAACACTTCGAGATTCCAACTAGTGGAGAGGAATTAGTTACTTCTGGTTTTGGAATGCTTAATGAGAAAGCTTTTGAGAAGATTGGAGTGGTAAAGACTAAGGAAAAAACCTGGAAGTTATACTTAGACTTGACTGAAGAAGAACTGGGTGCAAAGAAGTTTCTTAAGCCCTAGACCTTGACTCCCACTTCAAGTCAGAATTCTCAGGCTGCAGACAATCAGAGAATTGATGGTATGGAATTGGATTTGGAAGACATCAAAGCAACTGTTTATGGACTTGAATCTGATATGGGGCAAGTCAAGTACATGGTGGAAAGCATCTTCAGAAGCATGAATTTGCTTGATGTTCCTGAGGATGATGAAGGTCCAAAGAAAGGAGACTCTGACAAACATCTGCCTAGTGAACATTCAAACCAGGAAGAAGTTGCTCCAGTCTCAGATAAAGGAAAGTAGGTGGCAGAACAAGCTTCACTGGAAGGAGATGAAGTAAATAGCCCTGACTCAGATGATCTGCTGATTACCTTGAAGAAGAAAAAGAAATCTCCAAAGACTACTACAAAGAACAAGACTGAAGAAGTAGCTGTTGCTGGTAAGAATGAAGAAGAACAGGAAGTGCAGGACAAGTCTGATGCAGAAGACAGTGAGAAAGAGGAAGTAGATCAAGATGGAGATGAAGATCCAACCCCTTAATCTTGCCTACTCTTTCTTCCCCATTCTCTCTTCTTAAAGTTTTTCTTTAAATTTTCAAAATTTTCCAGACACTTGATCTAACATCTTCTATCTTTTTGATGAAAGTCAAAAAGGGGGAGAAAATTCTAGGAGTTAGTTTTTATTCTTAGGTGCTATTTGCTGAACTGTTTACTTTCTGTTGGTATTATGAATAAGTTGAATCTTTTTGGAATTATTGTGTTATTATAAATTGTGAACTAACCAGTTTTTTTTTGCAGAGACTAAGGATCAAACAGAATTTAGTTTTGTCTTTCATCAAGGGGGAGATTTCAACATCAGGTTATGCAAGGATCGGAATAGTTAAGCTATTTTCAAGGCCTTGAAACTGGACTCAAAGCATTGAAACGGCTTAACCTATGTGAACATTCTCAGGGGGAGTTTTCTGCAAGCTCTCTGAGTTGATTCCCTCTCTATATTTCATCTGTTTGATTCACTGTTACTAGATGATGAAGGAAAAATTATTCTAACACGTTTGAACATAAAATATCATCTGTTTGACTTTGATATTGAAGGAAATTTTATTTCCTAGTTTTGCAGGATTATTTCCTAATCTGAACCTTTGCAGATTCGGAAATAGTTGAACACTTTGATCATGTGATCAATCAGACTTGGATGACAGCTTCTCAAGGTGTCTAAACTAAAGATCATAACAAAATCTCTGAAGATTGTGATCATCCAACCGTTGGAGAAGATGTCAAAGAAGTCAAACTCTGTCGCCTACAAAATAGGAAGTTTGTTGCTGAAAATCTGGGAAGATTTGCAGAGCTATTTGAAGTATAAATAGAGCTTAATTCTGAAGCAACAAGAAACAATCCTCAACGGGCAAAACATAGAGAAAGAGTTCTGGGTTGACAATCATAAAAGAAGTTCATCATTCTTCCAATCCATTCACAGAATATCACTGCATACTTCACTGCATTTTCTACACTCCAAATGTTCTTCTGTATTGTATTCCATTGGTAGATCATTTCTGTATTATCTCTATATTCTCAAGGATGGTTCAAAGTTAACAATAGAGAATTCTTAGTTAATCAGTTATCTAGAGCAGGTACTCGACAGGTTAGGGAAAACCACAAGCTGTAACAGAGTAAGGGAACTCCCTGTGCTTGAGTTCTAGGGCTTAGCTTTTGATTAATAAGAATTGTGTTGAAAATCCTGCAGGGATCTAATCCCTGAGGTAGAGACGTAGGTCCAAGTGTACTAAACTCTATAAATCACTTGTCTCCTTCTTTTACAGTTCATTCTTTTTCATAATATTTGCAGCATAAAAAACTGTCTGTTTTTCAAGGGTTTGAACTTTCTTTCAAGGCCTTGAAAAAGTTTTACTGGCTATATACAAATTGCATTTCTTTCCAGGGCCTTGAACTTGTTTTCAAGACCTTGAACTTCACTGCTTTCACAAGTTCTCATCTCCCTAGCAAGTTTTGAAAAAGTTGGCATACTCTATTCAACCCCCCCCCCCTTCTAGAGTATCTTAGCTGCATTAACTCCTACACACTCACACTCTCACTACTCATAGCAGGTACATAAACAGAATTTTCTAATTCTAAAATAAGTTCGGAAGGTAAAGATAACTCATAAACGCCTACAGCTAATGCAACCACTCTTGCTCCATTCCCAACGCGTAGGTCAATCTCCACTTTAGCCAGTCGTCTGCTTCTCTTTAGATCCTCCACATTTTGACAGATGAGAGATCCACATGCGGTATCCAATACCCATGAAGATGAGATAGATAAATTGAAATCATTAAAAATTACCTGGATTTAGAATTGCTATTCCAAATCCAGTGGCCCTGCTTACTACAATAGTGAAATGGGCCCTTAGCAACTCCACCAGTAGGCTTCATGGCAACTTCCTTGGGCTTTGCAACTACCTTGCTCTTCCCTTTAGAGTTCTGAGAAACTCTCTTGCTCTTCCCCTTATTAACCATCATTATGGCATTGCCTTTACCTTTATTAATACATTGTTCAGCAGTCCTCAACATTTTAAGCAAGTCTGGAAGAGTTTTGTTGATCTCATTCATATTGTAGTTCATGATGTACTGGCTATAACTTTCCTGAAACGATTGCAGGATGAGGTCAGGGCCAACTCTTGGTTGAATGGGAACCCCAACCTGTCGAGACTCTCTATGTAGCCGATAATACGGAGTACATGATGTCCGACTAGATTCCCCTCTGGCAGACTACACTTGAATAGTGTCTTTGATACTTCATACGGCTCATGTCTTGCTTGCTCTTGGAAGAGTTGTCTCAAATGTACCGTCATATCATACGCCTCCATGTTCTCATGTTGCTCCTGAAGCTCAGATTTTATGGTACAAAACATTTGGCAAGTCACATTAGTAGAGTCATCAGCAATCTTATGATGTGCCTTCCTTACAGAAGCAGTACATCAGCATGTGGTGCTTCTGGAATGTTGGAATATGTTCCCTAGAGGCAATATTTTTAGAATGAACAGTATTTTTTGCTAAAAACATTCATTGTATTATTTATGGAGATATTTAATATAATTAAGTCCTTAGATTGAAAATATGTTGTTTATCTTAAATATCCCTATTTGATTATACTAATTAGAAGGAGATCAACTATAGACTAGTATGGGGTTGGATTGGTATGGAGATAGCACGATCCAACACATGGGTATGCATTAGGACTAATAGAATACTGGATTGGCCCATAACAAGAAGGCTACATACGGGTTCTGTAAAGTCACAAGTTCTTCTCGTAGTGATCCTCTAGTTGTGGAATACTGTGTTTTGACATCGTCAAACGCTACACCGTAACTGGGTAGTAATAAAGGTGTTAGTCGGATACAATAAAGTGATGCGGATTACTAACGCGTATTACGCAAGTGCACGGTCAAGTAGTAAGAATGGAGTATTTTTAGGACTCCGGGTTGTCGAACCCTCGAGGACAATCTCGCAACAGGTTTATATTTAACAATTTAGAGTAGTTCACTAGGTAACCGGAGTAAAAAAGTGATAATTTGTGGTGTTTCCACCCCCAAACAAGTGGCTGTAATAAAGTCAGAAATAAATAATAAACAGGAATTAAGAAGAATTCTTAATCAATTAATGGAGAAGACTAGGCAATCTCGCTGATCACCTAGGGTTGTAAACGATTTCCAGATTATCTGAGCAACACGTTAACTATATTCTAATTAAGCCGGGTAACAGCGCTGACTATCTCCTATCGGTCTCAAGTCATTCTACTTCACTGTAGAATACAATCTCCTATCGGTCTCATGTGTCTACCGGTCCGTTCTAGGAGGCTGACCACATGCACGACAACGGGTCCTGTCGGTCCACCGTTGCACGAAACCGTCGAATCTCACCTACCGAATCTACCCACATTTGGCCAATCCTAACATGTCTCTTCTCAGTCTCAGTGATACGGGATTGATGTTCAAGTCTCATCCTAGTTAGTTAGAATCACTATCGTGCATTCACTAACTAAGCAGTGTTTCCGGTTAGCTACTCCATTAACATTGAGTATTAAGCATAGTACAAGAACAATTGAATAAAAATAAGCTAACTTTAAGCATGAATCAACGATTGAGTGAAACCCTAGTTCTTGAACCCTAGTTTATCTCCTAATCGTGTCACTCAATTAGGATTACTAACATAAACAAGAAACTAGAATTGATTCAAAAGAAGAAATCAAGAAATCATGAAGCAAAGATTAAATCCGGAAAATATTCATCGTTTACATGAACCCTAGGTTCTCAAATCGAGATGCCTAGCTATGGAGTTTTTAGCTACTCATAGTTGAATAAGCAAAAACAAAGAGTTTCTCCATAAAAATTGATTAAGAAAGGTAGGAAGAAGAAAAAGCAAACACTAGAGCTTCAATGGTGAAGCTTGTCTTCTTCCTCGTCATCTCCTCTTGCTTCTCCTTTTCTTCTCTCGTTGATGGCGCCTCTCTTCTCTTTTCACGTCTCTCTTCTCTTAATATAGGGTGTATTAATTAATCATCAAACATTATTAATTAATAACCCTAATTCCCATCTTTTTCCGTGCGTGCGCTGGTTCTGCTAGCAGATCGCGCGATCACCTTTTGCTGATCGTGCGATATGCTGTTGTGCGGGCTTCTAATCTTCTGTCTGATCGTAGGATCACCAAATTTGATCCTGCGATCTGCTGTTGATCGTAGGATCAACTTGTGATCCTACAAGTCAGTGACTTTTCTTCTTTTTCTCTACAACCTTCGCCCACTTGATCGTGCGATCACATATTGTGATCCTGCGATCTGCTTTGATCCTAGGATCAACTTTTGATCCTACACTTCAGTGGGTTTTCTTCACTTTTCTTCTGCTCAATTTTTCTAAGTCTTCTCTTCTACTCTTCATTGGGGGTGTTAAGTGTCATCATCCAAACTTTCTAAAATGACACTTTGACCCCCTTTTTCCATCTTTGTCCTCTTTTCTTCCAATTTCTTCCTCTCCCAAGCTTCCGCATATGTTCCGAAGTTCGTTTTTCTCCTCCTCTTGATCCATGAGCTCCGTTTCCTGTCCAACACAACACGAAAACACCCCGTGCGATCAAAAGTGACAAAATAAATGTAAATAATGTGAAAAACGCCCGGATTAACAATTTATCACTCAAAGCTAAACTTATCTAATTTCCTCAAGTTCATAGTGTATTTCTAATATATTCAACCCGGAAACTACACAAAACGGTACACAAACGCAGAAGAAATATAACTCTAATATAGAGTTATCATAAAGAAGCAAGCTTAGAGATGGTAGTGACGTAGATAGAATTTTTCCCTCCCACATAACGGGAGCAAATATCCACGGCCACTCGAGAGAGGGTGCTTATAGAATGTCTTGCCAGACTCAGATAAATAAATATAGGATATTGATGTTATCTGCATGGATAAGACTATTCCCAGGATCGAGAAACTAAGGATTGGATATACGAGTGTGACTTGTATGTATCGTGTCCAATCCATATATAGAGACAAAGGGATTAGACAATACTTGCACAAGGTTTGTCGGATGACTATTTCTATTAGTTGGGTAACGTGGATGTCTTGGTAGAAGGCCTATCCATGTTAGTATGTTTTTACTACCAACTAAGTAGAAACCTATGGGGTCACACTCCCTATGGATTATACCGGACTTGGGAAGTAAATAATATGATCAATTAATTAGAATGATCAATACACAACTACTTGAAAACTTAGTAGGACTAATTTGTAAGTTGGACTAATCCGTGTATAGACAGGATTAGGATAGGGGCTTTTATGCAGTGAACAAAGAGTTGTTGGACTATATAAAGGACACTCCTAGCTTCCTTCCCACACTAATGCTCGTAACACATTGAGTGGGAGAGAAAAAGCAAGGAGAGAGAGCATAACCAAGGAGGCCGACGCCCTCTGGTACACCCCTACCACGTCGGCCAGAACAAGAGGGTCGAGCCCCTCTTTTGGTGTTTCTTGTGTGATCTTCTTCTTCTTATTCTTCCATCTTTCCTAACTAGCACAAAGTGTTGGAAGATCCGGATCCTGACCTAGGAGTGGACTAGCTATAGAGACGTGATTACTTTTTCACGTGTGAAGTCATCAAAGGAGAACCAAAAGGTATTTTGATACTCAAACCCGTAAATCGTTATGAGTTCTAGACTTGTGATCCCTGGAGGGTCTTGAATGGATAAATTATTTTTTATCTCGCTGGGTATTCGTTATCAGAGCCACGGGTACGATTTTTGTTGTTTTACACTTTAATTGTTGTTTATCGCATAAAACAGACAAATTAAGCATAATTGATGCATTTGAATATGATTCAATCAAACAAGATCAAATGATGTGAATAATTAGTGAGTTTGAATTCATAGGATGTGAATTTTTGGATCTAGGAGGCTAGGGTTTGGGCACATGCTTGAAAAAGGGGTTTTTCAAGTATGGAAATAACTAAACTTGGGAAACAAGGCAATGAGTTGTTTTGGAAAAAAACTCCATAGGAGGTTCGGCCCCCCCTTTGGGACCGCCGCTTGCCTTGCCGCCCAAGCTAGGGCACAGTCAAGGGCTTGGGCCGGCCTAGCGCACGGCCTGGACGTGCGTGGGGCTAGGACGACCGGCCCAAGGCTGGGTCATGGTACTTTAGGGTTTCGGCCAAAGCCATGATGAGCCCTATTGGACTGTTTTGACCCTAGCACATCCAAAAACAATTAAAATAGACCAAGCACGTTAGAATTGGATTTTAACTGTTTATGTGCTTATTCCTTGGTGATTGGATATGGCCTTAGGTTCTGTTTTGTTGTGGATGTTTATTTTGCGGTTTGGTTTACGGCTTGCGAGCTGATTAAATTAATGTAATAATTCATCAAGTTTTACGGCCTGCGAGCCGGTCTTCTTCTCAACTTGTGAGATCTCTCTATTTATTATAGATGCTTGCTAGTATTAGATAGAGTAGATAATAGTCAAGACATGGACAAGAAGCCCAAAAGACCACAAAGCTATGGAGCATTCCACAAGCCAAGGAGTATGGCGATATCCACAAAAGCTATGGATCATGGACTAAAAGATGGTGTCACATGGAGATGAGCTTGCTATTTTTTAGGGTTATAGATATTCCCGTTGGCTTCAGAATATCTTAGATTAGAGGCCATATCCACATCACGTTGATTTCTCTTTTGTGGTTGTTGTTTTTATTGTCTTATTATTTATTGTTGGTGTATGGATGATGCATGCAAAATTGATAATAAGATCATTAATAACCTGGATCATTTATTTGTGTGTTTGCCCAACTCAAAATAAGTAGATCGGTTGATATGGATCAACAAAACAATTAAAATTGAAAAAGGAAAAGGAAAAGGAAAAGGAAAAGGAAAAGGAAAGGGAAAGGGAAAAGGAAAAATCCCACAATTTGAATATCGCGTTTTGCCTTCTCGTTACTTAAGCACTCTTTATGATCATGATTATCACGCTCGTGCATTCCAAAGCAGGGCGACTTGGTTTGTCATGATTGTGTTGCCATGGCACAAGCAAGTAATGTGCAATTGTTTAAGTACGAGGTTGGACGCAACTAGGTGATTTTAGTGAGATTAAAAGCATAGAGACAACCAATTGGGATTATCCATGGGATGGAAAAATAATGAGTTATTTGCTCAATTGAACCAAGAATTTCATAAGGGTGAAATTAGAAATTCGACCTACCTAAATAACTAATTTGGGTGACTTGCCAAAGCAAGCTCGAAAGAAGTGAAATATGGATCTTGGCACCCACTAGAAAAATATAATGATATTTTCTACATTAATATTGAGGGTTACTAATCTGAGAAAAATAGTGGGAGCTATATTTAATAATCTAGCCATTATTAAATATACTTATTAATTCACGAAATATTAAAACTTGTATATATCTAATTTTGTAGAATTCCAAAGGCAAACAACTCATCGAGTCCATCACACTCCCTATGCTCTGTCCTTGAGAAGAACAGGCTTTCTGGAACCAACTTCCTAGAATGGTACAGGAACTTGAGAATCGTTATCAAGAAGGAAAAGATAATGTAAACTCTAGAGCAGGAAGTTCCTCAGGATCCAGAGAACAATACTGTTGCAGCCCTAAAGGCGCATTAAAAGTTCATTGATGATGCTAATGATGCGGCCTGCCTGATGCTTTACACCATGTCCTCTGAGCTCCAGAAGCAACATGAGAACATGGCTGCGTACGATATGATCACACACTTGAAGCAGCACTTCCAAGAGTAGGCTAGGGTTGAGAGGTATGGAGTCTCCAAGGCATTGTTCAAATGTCATCTGTCAAAGGGAAACATAGTGGGACCTCATGTACTCCGAATGATCGGGTAATTGGAGAATCTCGCAAGACTAGGGTTTCTGGTGGGTCAAGATTTGGTCATAGATCTCGTTTTGAAATTGTTTCCTGAGTAATGGACATTTCATCATAAACTATAACATGAACGAGATCGTGAAACCTCTGCCAGATCTACTCAATATGCTAAGGAAAGATGAACAAAGCATCAACAATGGAAAGGGCAAGGCCACAATGATGGTGCATAAAGGGAAAGGATAAAGGTTTGCCTCTACCTTCAAAGGAAAAGGCAAGGCAGTTGCTAAATCCAAGAAAGTTGCTCTTAAGCCTGTTGGTGGCGTTGCCAAGGGCGTGACTAAGGGTGATTGTCACTACTGCAGTCAGCCTGGACACTGGAAGAGGAATTGCCCAAAGTATCGGGAAGATAAGAGGCTGGGAATAGTTATTCCACCACCACCAGTTATTTTTGTTATAGATGTCAATATTACTTGCTCTTCATCTTGGGTATTGGATACAATATGTGGATCTCTTATTTGTCGAAATGTGCAGGATCTAAAGAGAAGTAGAAGATTGGCTAAAGGGGAGATAGATATGCGCGTTGGGAATGGAGGAAAGGTTGCTACATTGGCCGTGTACGAGTTGTCTCTGCCTTCAGGATTAGTTTTAGAATTAAATAATTGCTATTTTGTGCCTTTTATGAGAAGAAACATTATTTCTATTTCTTGTTTGGACAAGGAAGGTTTTACTATTTCAATAAAGGACAATTGTTGCTCCAGTTATTTTGATAGTATTCACTATTGTAGTGCGTAATTATTTAATGGATTATATATCCTTGATCTAAATAATCATATCTATAACATAAATACTAAGAGGATTAAAATAAATGATTTAAATCCTGCTTATCTATGGCACTGTCGTTTAGGCCACGTAAACGAGAAACGTGTATCTAGACTCCATAAGGATGGATTTCTAGACTCGTTTTATTTTCAAACGTATGAGACATGTCAGGCTTGTTTATTCAGAAAAATGACAAAGTCCCCTTTCAATAATAAAGGATAGGACTATTAAGCAATTGACGCTCGTGCATACTGATGTATGTGGACCATTTGCCACGTCATCCAGGGGTGGTTATGCCTACTTCATTACATTTACTGATGATTTTAGTGAAGAAACTTGGAAAAAGTATCAAGGCTCTACGATCGGATCGTGGAGGAGAATACTTGAGCCAAGAGTTTGACGACTATCTTAGAGAGTGTGGGATAATATCCCAACTCACTCCACCCGGAACGCCGCAATGGAATGGTGTGTCCGAGTGGAGGAATCGAACACTATTGGACATGGTTCGATCTATGATGTGTCAAACTGATCTTCCATTATCCTTTTGGGGCTACGCTCTATTGTGTGCAGCTTTCACCATTAACCGTGTTCATCTAAATCGGTCATGAAGACACCACATGAGATGTGGAGTGGGAGGCGTCCCACAATGTCGTTCATGAAGATTTGGGGCTACGATGTCTATGTAAAACGTTTACAATCAGACAAACTCGGTCCTAAGTCGGATAAGTGTAAGTTTGCGGGATACCCTAAGGAAACTAAGGGATATTACTTCTACAATCCAATTGAGAACAAAGTGTTTGTTGCTCAGTCGGGCGTGTTTCTAGAAATAGAATTTGTCTCTAAAGAAGCAAGTGGGAGGACTGTAGAACTTGAAGAGATTCAAGAACCACAAACTACTGATCTTACTTTAGAACATGAACAAGAACCACAAAATGTTGTGGAACAACCTGTTCAAGTAACACAAGAGCTTTGTAGGTCGAGTGGAGTGCGCCAAGAGCCAGAGAGGTACGGAATTCTCGTGACTGAGTCTGGTGACATGTTACTCATAGATAAAGAGCCTACTGCCTATGGAGAGGCGATGAAAGGGCCTGACTCTCAGAAGTGGCGCAAAGCCATGGAATCGGAAATGGAATCCATGTATACCAAAAAGTATGAACTTTGGTGGAACCACCCGATGGGGCACGCCCCATAAGGTGCAAGTGGGTCTTCAAGAAGAAGACCGACATGGATGGTAATATGATTACCTATAAGGGTCGATTGGTGGCAAAAGTATTCAGACATATTCATGGTATTGACTATGATGAAACCTTTTCACCAGTCGCAATGACCAAATCCATCCGAATCCTACTTGCTGTTGCAGCTTACTATGACTATGAGATTTGACAGATGGATGTCAAAACAGCGTTTCTGTATGGAAACCTCCTCGATTATGTGTACATGACACAACCTGAGGTTTTTGTGGATCCAGAGCATGCAAATAAAGTCTGTAAGCTACAACGATCCATTTATGGATTGAAGTAAGCTTCTAGGAGTTGGAATCGACGTCTTGATGAAGCGCTCAAAGAGTATGACTTCATCAAGAACGAAGATGAATCTTGTGTCTACAAGAAGGTTAGTGGGAGCTCTGTTGCTTTTTTGGTCTTGAATGTGGATGACATACTACTCATTGGAAAAAACATTCCCATGCTACAATCTGTGAAAGATTGGCTAGGAAAGTGTTTCTCAATGAAGGAATTAGGGGAAGCATCTTATATACCTGGTATCACGATCTATAGAGATAGATCAAGGAAGCTTCTAGGCCTAAGTCAAAGTACATGTATAGACAAAGTTTTGCATCAGTTCAAAATGCAAGATTCCAAGAAGGGATTCTTTCCCATGTCGCATGGAATCACTCTTTCGAAGAGTGATTGTCCTTCCAATGAGATTGAGAAGGAACGCATGAGTAGGGTACCCTATGCCTCGACCATAGGATCCATCATGTACGGCATGTTATGTACTAGACCAGATGTGCCAAACACGTTGAGTATGAAAAGAAGATATCAGTCTAATCCGGGTGAGAGTCACTGGATAGCGGTTAAAAAAACTTGACGCAATTTCTTAACGCGTATGCGCAAGTGCACGGTCAAGTAATATAGGGGTGGTATTTCAACCCCGAGTTATCGATCCCACGAGAACAGACTTGAGATCATCCAGTTAGTTCTTAATTTAGAATACAGTACAAGGAGGACGACTAATATTCAAAGAGTTCGTCACCCACAAACAAGTGACTGAATATTAAATAAACAACTAAACCAATATTTTTGGATTTTTTATATTTAAGAAACAAAGATATGGAGAAACTAGGCGATCTCTAGATCACCTAGGGCTCTAGATGATTGCCGGATTATTTGAGTAACACGTTAATTTTATTCTTATCAAGCTGGGTAATTGGCTATGACAATCTCCCGTTAGTTTAATGTCCATTTACGTCTCGATTGACTACAATCTCCTCTCGATCTCATGTTGTCTATTGGTCCGTTCTAGCAGGTCATCTACTGGCACAATAACAGGTCATGTCGGTCCATCGTTTCACGGAACAGTTGAATAATCCTACCAAATCTACTCACACTAGCCAATCCTACTCACTTCTCCTACCGATCTCGGTGATTCGGGATGCTCATATCTCATCCTAGCTAGCTAAAGTCATTCGGTCCTCTTTTTGTGCCGACGGGTTAGGGGCGGACCAGAGGGGGTTCGGCCCTCTTTGGTCTTGCTCTCTCTCCTTGCTTTTCTCTCCCACTCATTGTGTTATGAGCATTAGTCTAGGAAGGAAGCTAAGAGTGTCCTTTATATAGTCCAACAAATCCTTGTTGACTGCATAAAAGCCCATATCCTAATCCTGTCCATACACGGATTAGTCCAACTTGCAAATTAGTCCTACCCAGTTTGCAAGTAGTTGCGTATTAATCATTCTAATTAACTAATTATATTAATTATTTCCAATTCCGGTCTAATCCATAGGGAGTGTGACCCCATAGGTTTCTATTTAGTTGGTAGTAATAAATACTAACATGGAGCGGCCTCTAGCAAGACATCCACGCTACCCAACTAATAGAAATAGTCATCCGACAAACCTCGTGCCCAATGTTCATGTATTGTGTTATCCCTTTTTCTCCATATCCGGATTGGACACGAGACATATTAGTCACACTCGTATATCCAATCCATAGTTCCTCGATCCTGGAAATATGCTTATCCGTGAAGATAACATCAATATCTCCATATTGATTTATCTGAGTCTGGCCAGACATTCTATAAGAACCATCCCTCGAGTGGCCCATGGATATTTACTCCCATTATGTTGGAGGGACAAATAATGTCTACGTCACTACAATCTCTAAGCTTGCTTCCTATCATTCCCGATACCTATATTTATAGTAACCTGGTTTAGGCGCAACGTTTGATAATATCAAAGCATGATACTACAAAACTAGAGTAACTTCAAGTCTAAGGATTACAATAACATTAGCACTACCGGAACCGCTTGTGACTTTAACATAATCTAATGTAGCCTTCTCGTCGTGGTCAATTCAGTATGCCATTACTCTTAATGCATACCCATGTGTTAGATCGTGATATCTTCATATCAATCCAACCACATACTAGTCTATAGTTGATTGTCCTGTTAATGAATATAATTTATTAGGGATATTCAAGAATATAACGTTTATATTCTAAATACTTCATTCATGTTAACATATCTCCATATCGATAACATATTGAATAGTAAATCCATAAATGTCACTAGATATAGATTGCATCTAGGTCATATTTCCAACAGTCTCCCACTTGCAAAAAAGTCAATCTCCTGCATCATATGCTTATTAATCTAGTGCGGCCCTCATGTGTTCACTACGCAAGGTAAGAGAGAAATGTGCTGGTACTTTGCAAATATTTTTAATCTCCTTTATCAACAATTGATTGAGATTGAATATTCTGAGTAAGTGCATCTTATGCATTAATATACTCAGCCCCCTGTGATAGAATCGGCAACTATATCTTGCCTGGAACCTTTCCAGCTCACAGTCCCTCCCACTAGTGCAAAACATAAAACTTGACTATAATCTGAAACTTCCTTTGTTAGATTGGAAGTTATCATCACTATAGCCCCTTAAAGTAAACTCTTCCTATCCTTCATTTCCCAATAATTCATCCTAAGTTCTTCTCTAGTACTTTTAAGGATAATCTTGATAACTATCCAGTGACTCTCACCCGGATTTGACTGGTATCTTCGTGTCATACCATATGACACATCTGGCCTAGTACATAACATGGCGTATCTCGTGAATCTCATTCATACGATCCTTCATCAATCTTATTGGAAAGACAAATAGTTCTTCCAAAGACTAATTCCATGTGACATGTGTAAGAATCCATATTCTTACATGTTGAACCATTTCAACTCCTTGTCAATATATGTACCATGAATCAAGTTGAACAACTAACTTGATCTATCTCCATAGATCTTTATAGATTTTCTCACCTAGGTCAATCATTGAAAATCAATTCTTTAGCCAATCTTTAACAGATTAGAGATATTATTCGCCATGATTAGTATGTCTCCACATACAAGACCAGATAAATAACTGTGCTCCCACTAACATTCTTGTAAACACAAGCTTCACCTTCTTTCTTGATGGAATCAAACCATTTGAGTTCATCATTAATTGAAGATTCCAACTCCAAGAAGCTTGACTCAATCTGTAGACAGATTGCTATAAGCAAGATGCGAATGGATTTAAGCATCACAATTGGGGGAAATATTTCTTCATAGTGTATACTATGAACTCACAGGAAACTCTTAGCCACCAACCGTCCTTAAAAGTAATAATATTACCCTCCATGTTTATTTCCTCATAACCCACTTGCACCCTATGGGTCTTAACCTTTCATGTGGTTCCACCAAAGTCTATACTTTGTTGGTATATAAGGATTCCCTTTTCGTATCTCATGGCTCCAAGCCATTCTGAGAGTATGGCCCACACGAGATCATATCATAGGTTGTAGGCTCATCTCCATGAGCAACACATCAATGAGTTATGGGAAATCTATATTTCTCTAGCCCCTTGACATATTTAACCTATGAGGTTCTTGTGTTACCTGAATAGGTTTCTCCACTACACCATGTGATCCTGCTCATGTTCCATCAAAAGTATCAATGTTCTGTTGTGGCTCTTGAACTCCTTCAAGTTCTATTGTCCTCCCACTATTTCTTTTAGATACAATATCTATCTAGAAACACAGCGGTTCGAGAAACAAACAATTGTGTTCTCCATTGGAGTGTAGAGATAATATGCTTGGTTTCCTCAGGGTATTCCACATAGTAAATTTATCCGACTTGGGTTCAAGTTAATCAATAAACTATTTACATAAACTTCATAACCCAAATTCTTTATGAATGACATACTAGGAAACTTCTTAGTCCATATCTCATACGGTGTTTTTCATAATTATTTTAGATGGAACGAGGTTAAGGGCGAAATTTGCTGTAATTAGAACATGGCCTTTCAAAGTAAACTGGAAGTTGTTTTTGACACATCATGGACCTAACCGTGTCCAACAAGTTCCGGTGTCTCTTCTCAGACACGCCATTCCATAATGGTGTTCTAGGTAGAGTGAGTTGGGATCAAATCCCATACTCCTTTAGATGTTCAAACTATTGGCTTAAGTATTCTCATCCACGATCCAATCGTACAGACATGATACTTTTTCCAAGATGTCTCTATACTTCATTCTTGAATTCTTTGAACTCTTCAAAGGATTCTGATTTGTTTCTTCATAAGATACACAAATCCATATTCCTCCGATCCCATCAGTATATATGATGAAGTACTGAAAACAACCTTTAACATTTGTTCTTAGCGGCCTACATACATCTATATGTATGTTTCCAAAAGATCATATCTTTGCCTAATAAACAAGTTTTACATGTCTCATATGATTCAATAATCAAGATGAGTCTAGAAATCCATCCTCATGGAGTCTAGATATGTATTTTTTATTTATGTTGCCTAAAAAAGAATGCCAAAGATAAGTGAGGTTCATATCATTATATGCAAACCTCTTGGTTTTAATATTATAGAAGAAAGTATCATGGTGAAGGATATACAATCCACTTAGACAAAAGTGCATTATAATAATGCATTTTATCAAAATAAATGGAACAACATTTGTCCATTATTTTAATAAATTTTTTTTCTTTTCAAAACAAGAAACTGTGATAATGTCCCTACTCAGAGCATTGACATAATCGAATTTTTCTAATTCAAGAATAATTCCAAAAAGGTATAAATAATTCCATACGGCTAATTCAGCAACCCCTTGCTTCATTGCCCTACATGTAGGTTTATTTCTTCCTTATCCAATTGTCTACATCTCTTGAGATCCTCCACGTTTCTATAAATGTTAGATCCTCATCTAGTATCATATACTCATGATGATGAGATAGACATATTGACTTCTATAACAAAAATACCTAATTTGGAATTCATAATTCCTTTATTATTTCCTTCCCGGCACTTTGGCAGTCTCTCTTCCTCCACACCACATATGGGACCTATAAGGAAACTTGGTTTTAGCAACAAGCTTGCTTTATCTTCATGGGGTGGGCACAAACGTTTAGCCTTTACCCATGCTTTTAACCGTTAGCATGTTTTGCCTTTAGCCCTTTGTGAGTGCTTTGTATAGCGGTTCTCAATCATATTGAGTAAATCACCTTTGAACAAAAACTATAATTGCATCCAATGAAATCATCGGTCCATTTGGGAGAATAATTATTTACTCTTTATCTATCTCATAGATAACCTATCAGTCTCTAAGCTTTCAATCCTATTGAAGTAGCTTAGTTTCGCTTCACCTCTTGCTTCAGCAGTCTCACATTACTAGCTTGTATCGTCGCGTCATATCTGGATGAATCAAGTCGCCTTGCTTTTGCAAGCCCAAACTCACTCCATCTCGATCATGACGGGTGCTAAGAAAGAGAGTGCAAAGTGGAGCAACACTTCAAGCCTTTCATGTCAAGCTCACTCTTTAAAAGAGCTTCTTTTAATGTATGATCATATCATACGCCTCCATATTTCTCATCTTGCTTCGAAAGCTCAGAGTTCATGGCAGCTGACATGAGGCAAGTTACAAAAAATGAACCATTCTTTGATGTTCCTTTCACTAGGCTTTTAGTGTCTCTTGGTAGTAAGTGGGGAGAGAACTTTATGTTCTACGATGTACAACATTTTTCTTTTATTTGAGAATAATTCTCATTTCTATACCAGTCTAGAAAATATATTCTAGACAGCTTGTCCTTCTTAAGGACATAAAGTCATGTTTTGCTTGTTTAATTCCATGGGTTTACAACACAAATGGATTATGCAAAGCAATGTGACGTATGACTATATTTAACAAGACACTAAATTGTTAAACATAGCTCCCACTATTTTTCTCAGACTAATAACCCTTGATATTAATGCGGAAAATATCATTATATTTTCTAGTGGGCCAAGATCCGTATTTCACTTCTTTTGAGCTTGCTTTGACAAATCACCCAAATTAGTTATTTAGGTTGGAACAATTCCGATTGCATCCCATGCAACTCTTTGTTCAATTGGGCAAATAACTCCTTATTTATCTATCCCCATAGATAATCTCAATTGGTTGCCTCTAGGTTTTAATCCCATTAAAATCACCTAGTTGCGTCCAACCTCTTACCTAAACAATTGCACATTACTTGCATGTGTCATCGCATCACACCATGACAAACCAAGTTGCCCTGCTTTGGCACGCACGAGCTCGGTAATCATGATTATGATGAGTGTTTAAGTAACGAGAAGTCAAAACGTAATATTTAAATAGAGGATTTTGATTTTCCAATTTTAATTGTTTTGTTGATCCATATCAACTGATCTACTTACTTTGAGTTGGACAAACTCACAAATAAAAGATCTGGGTTGTTAATTATCTTATTATCAATTTTGCATGCATCATCCATACACCAACAATAAAATAATAAGAAAATAAATAAACAACCACAAACAAAATTAAACGTGATATGGATATGGCCTCTAAACTAAATATTCTCAAGCCAATTAGAACATATATGAACCCTAAAATAGAAAGCTCATCTCCATGTACCTCCATCTTTTGGTCCATGCTCCATAGCTTGTGGAATGCTCCATGCTCCTTATCCTTGTGGGATTTTCCATCTTGTGGTTTCTTTAATTCTTTTGGACTATTCTTCTCCATCTTGACTATCATCTAGTTATCTGATACTAGCTAGCATCCATACTAAATAAAAATATATCACAAGTTGAGAAGAAGAGCGGATCGCAGGCTGTAAGACCTAATTAACTATTACATTAATTTTATCAGCTCGCAGGCCGTAAAACAAACTACAAAGTAAACATCCACAACAAACCACAACCTAAGGCCATATCCAATCACCATGCAAAAAGCACATAAACAGTTAAAATCCAATTTTAACACGCTTGGTCAATTTAAGTTGATTTTTGAATGAACTAGGTTCAAAACGGTCCAAGAGGGCCCACCATTACATGGCCAAAACCCCAAAGGACCGCCACAAGGCCTTGGGGCCGGCCGGCCCCTAGCCCATGCGGCTAGGCCGTGCGATACGGAGGCCCGACCCCTTGGTCGTGGCTTTCTTGGGCGGCAAGGAGGAGAGGGGCGGTCCCCTAGGGGGGGCGAACCTCTTATGGGAGTTATTTCCATAAACAACTTTCCTCCTTGTTTCCTAAGTTTAGTTGTTTCCAAAACAACTACCTCCTTGTTGTCCAAGTTTAGTTGTTTCCAAAACAACTTCTTCCTTGTTTCCCAAATCCCAGTTCTCTATATCCAAAATTTTCACATCCTATGTGATCCAAATTCATTAATCCTTACATCCCATTTAACATTAGATCTTATTTGGCTTGAATTATATTCACAAATTGAATCAATGTGCTTGATTTGTGCGGTTTACGCGATAAACAATAATAAAAGTGTAAAACAACAAAAATCGTAACACATAAACTACGTTATGCTCTACGACCTGTGGATCTGATACCACTGTTGGGTTCTGGTGCAGGTTACGCAGCAGAATAATAAAATTAATCATGCTCAACTCCCACCAAGGATCACCGAAAGAGACTACATAACGTTAGTAAAAGATTTTAGTATCTACATACCTTTGGGTTCTCCTCTGATGACTTCATACGTGAAATAGTGTTCACATCTCTATGGCTAGTCCACTCCTAGGATTGAAACCGAATCCTTCAAGCCTTTATGCTAGCTAGGAGAAGAAGAATATCACACAACGTACACTAAGAGGAGGGGCTCAACCTCTTTTTGTGCCGACGGGGTAGGGCGGATCGGAGAGGGTTCGCCCCTCTTTGTTCTTGCTCTCTCTCCTTGATTTTATCTCCCACTCATTGTGTTATGAGCATTAGTATGGGAAGGAAGCTAGGAGTGTCCTTTATATAGTCCAACAACTTCTTGTTGACTGCATAAAAGCCCCTATCCTAATCCTGTCCATACACAGTTTAGTCCAACTTGCAAATTAGTCCTACTAAGTTTGCAAGTAGTTGCGTATTGATCCTTCTAATAAACTAATCATATTAATTATTTCCGAATCCGGTCTAATCCATAGGGAGTGTTACCCCATAGGTTTCTATTTAGTTGGTAGTAATAAATACCAACATGGAGCGGCCTCTAGTAAGACATCCACGCTACCCAACTAATAGAAATAGTCATCCTACAAACCTTGTACCCAATGTGCATGTATTTTGTTATCCCTTTGTCTCCATATCCGGATTGGACACGAGACATATTAGTCACACTCGTATATCCAATCCATAGTTCCTCGATCCTGGGAATATGCTTATCCGTGCAGATAACATCAATATCTCCATATTGATTTACCTGAGTCCGGCCAGACATTCTATAAGCACCATCCCTCGAGTGGCCCATGGATAATTACTCCCATTATTAGGAGGGACAAATCCTGTCTACGTCACTACGATCTCTAAGCTTGCTTCCTATCATGCCCGATAACTATATTTATAGTAATCCAGTTAAGGCGCAACGTTTGATAATATCAAATCATGATATTTCAAATTTAGAGTATCTAGTGACTTCAAGTCTAAGGATTACAATACCATTAGCACTACGAGAAGCGCTTGTGACTTTAACCTAATCTAATGTAGCCTTCTCGTTGTGGGTCAATCCAGTATGCCATTACTTTTAAAGCATACCCATGTGTTGGATCTTGATATATCCATATCAATCCAACCTCATACTAGTCTATATTTGACTGTCCTATTAATCAATATAATTGACTAAGGATATTCAAGAATATAACATTTATACTCTAAGGACTTCATTCATGTTAACATATCTCCATATCGATAATATAATGAATAGTAAATACATAAATGTCACTAGAAATAGATTGCCTCTAGGGCATATTTCCAACAAAAACAACACGAAACAAACCCGTGCGATCAAATGTGACAAAATAACGTAAAATAATGTGAGAAACGCCCGAATTATTAATTATGCTTTAAAAACTCAACTATCACCATTTCTTCATGTTCATAGTGTATATATCGCAATATTTACCCGTAAATCACGCAAAATGATATTAAAATGTGTGTTAATTATAACTATAATATAGAGTTATCAAACATCCTAAAGTACTTGAGAAGATCTAAGGATGCGTTCTTCATCTATGGAGGGGAACAAGAGTTGTGTGTAAAGGGATACACAGATGCAAGCTTCCAAACCGACAGAGATGATTTCAGATCGCAGTCGGGATTCGTGTATTGCCAGAATAGAGGAGCTGTGAGCTGGAAGAGTTCCAAGCAAGAGACGGTTGTTGATTCAACAACTGAGGCTGAGTATATTGCTGCGAGCGGCGCAGCAAAGGAATCTGTTTGGATTAGGAAGTTCATCACTAAGCCTGGGGTGGTTCCTATCACTGTGGATCCAGTAGAGTTGTATTGTGACAACAATGGGGCGATCGCACAATCAAAGGAACCCATATCACACCAGAAATCCAAGCACGTACTCAGGAAGTTCCATATTATTCGAGATATCATCGATAGAGGAGATATGAAGATATGCAAGATTCCTACGGATGAGAATCTGTCATATCCGCTTACAAATCCGCTTGTTCAGCGCCATGAAGGTCACACAAGATCTATGGGCATATGGGATGCGCCAGATTGGCTCTAGTGCAAGTGGGAGACTGTGGGAATAGGTTCCTTAGAGACAATCCTTTTAGTATGAATAGTATTTTTGACTAGAAACATTCATTGTATTATTTATGGAGATATTTAATATAATGAAGTCTTTAGATTAAAAATATGTTGTTTATCTTAAATATACCTAGTCGATTATATTGATTAACAGGGCGATCAACTATAGACTAGTATGGGGTTGGATTGATATGGACATATCACGATCCAACACATGGGTATGCATTAGGAGTAATAGCATACTGGATTGACCCATAACGAGAAGGCTACATACGGGTTATGTAAAGTCACAAGTGCTTCTCGTAGTGACAATGACATTGTCATCCTTAGACTTGAAGTCACTAGATCCTCTAGTTGTGCAATATTGTGTTTTGACATCGTCAAACGCTACACGGTAACTGGGTAGTAATAAAGGCGTTAGTCGGATACAATAATGAAGCAAGCTTAGAGATGGTAATGACGTAGATAGAATTTTTCCCTCCCAGATAACGGGAGAAAATATCCACGCCCACTCGAGGGATGGTGCTTATTGAATTTCTGGCCAGACTCAGATAAATCAATATAGGATATGGATGTTATCTGCATGGATAAGACTTTTCCCAGGATCGAGAGACTAAGGATTGGATACACGAGTGTGACTTGTATGACTCGTGTCCAATCCGGATATAGATAAAAAGGGATGAGACAATACTTGCACAAGGTTTTTCGGATGACTATTTCTATTAGTTGGGTAGCGTGGATGTCTTGCTAGAGGCCGCTCCATGTTAGTAAATTGTTACTACCAACTAAGTAGAAACCTATGGGGTCACACTCCCTATGGATTAGACCGGACTTGGGAAGTAATAAATATGATTAATCAATTATAAGGATCAATACGCAACTACTTGCAAACTTAGTAGGACTAATTTGCAAGCTGGACTAATCCGTGTATAAACAGGGTTAAGATAGGGGATATTATGTAGTCAACAAGTTTTTGATGGACTATATAAAGGACACTCCTAGCTTCCTTCCCACACTAATTCTCATAACACATTTAGTGGGCGAGAAAAAGCAAGGAGAGAGAGCAAGAACCAAGGAGGCCGAACCCCCTTGGTCCGTTCCTACCCCTTCGGCCACAACAAGAGGGTCAAGCCCCTCTTTTGGTGTTGGTTGTGTGAACTTCTTCTTCATCTTCCATCGTTCCTAGCTAGCACAAGGTGTTGGAGATCCGGATCCTGACCTAGGAGTGGACTAGCCATAGAGACGTGAATACTTTTTCACGTGTGAAGTCATCAAAGGAGAACCAAAAGGTATTTTGATACTCAAACTGTTACTTTCGTTATGAGTTCTAGACTTGTGATCCTTGGAGGGTCTTGAACAGATTAATTATTGTTTTTTCCGCTATGTATCCATTATCAAACCCAACATGGAATTGGTTGATCTAGAATGTACAGCTTCTTTTCTCGCTTGAGAACAATTCTCAAGTTTCTGTACCAGTCTAGAAAATTCATTCCAGACATTTTTCCTTCTCAATGACCGAACGCAATGATAGTGTCGATGTTTGTCGATTGTTTGACATTGGAAATATACGGAGAATGAGAAATATACAATTTTTAGTATTGTGAAAAATTTAATATACATAACAATGACTATATTATTAAATATATCTCCCACTATTTTTCTCGGATTAAAGCCCTCACTATTAATGCAAAAAATATCATATATTTTCTAGTGGGCCAAGATCCATGTTTCAGCCTTCTTGGGTCTACTTTGGCAGGTCACCCGAAATTCGGCTCTATAGGTAGGAACAGCTTTCAATTGTATCCAATGCAACTCTTGGCTCAATTGGGCGAATAAATCCTTATTCTTTATTTATCTCATAGATAACTCCCAATTGTCTTACCTCTAAGCTTTAAATCCTATTGAGATAGCTTAGTTGCGTTTGACTTCTTATTTCAGCAGTTGCACATTACTTGCTCGTGTCGTCGCCCACATCATGATGAATCAAGTCATCCTGCTTTGGCAAGCCCGAACTCAATACATCTTGATCATGACGAGTGCTAAGCAAGAGAAGTCAAAACGCAATATTATTGTTGAGGGTTTTCTTGTCATTTGTTGATCATATCAACTGATCTAATCATTTGGATTGGGCAATCCCAAATGAAAGATCCAAACCGTTTTATTATTGTCTTGTTAACTTTTTCATGCATCAACCATACATAAAAAATATAAATAAACAATAAATAAATGTGGTATGGATGTGCCCCTTAAGATATTCCAAAGCCGGTGAGAATATGTATAAGTCCTAAAATAGCAAACTCATCTCCATGTGCTTCCGTCTTTCGTTTATGCGTCCTAGCTTAGGGGTCTTCGTCGTCTTGTGATCTCTTGGTATTTGATCTTCTCTCCATGCCTTGCCTATTTTCTACTTATCTAATTCTAGAAAATAACTATAAACTAGATAAAGAAACCTCACGGGAGAGAGAGTGGACGACATGCATGCCATAAAATTATTTACATTAATTACTTCAAAACAAAAACCAACCCAAAAAGTTAAAACAACCACACAACTAAGGTCACATCCAACCACCATGCGATAAAACACATGAAATAGTTAAAATTCAATTTTATCGCATTAGGTCAATTTTAATTGAATTGTGAGAATTGGTTCATACGATCAATACGATCAGACTAGTCAAACTGGCCAAACTGTCCGACCTGTCAGACCTATCCGAACTGGTCAATACCGGTCGGACCAAGACAGCGCATCAAGGGGGGGGGGGGTGTTCGGACGGCATGGTAGAACCCCTTTAGGGTTAAAATTATTTTTTTCTTTCTTCCCCTTGTTGGCCGAACCTATGTGGGACAGAAGCAGCTTTTCTTCCCCAATTTATCCTAACCCAAGTTCATCACCAATTAGTATATCAAATATATACTGAAATTCATTAATTTTAACATCATATGTAAAATTAGTGAACTTGCTTATGAATCATATTCATGGTGTATCATAATAAGCATATCAGTTTTGCGAGAAATTTAATCATACGAGGTAAAGGATAAAGGATCATAATGTGATAAAGGAATATTCAGTGATCTGACAAAAATATGTGACCAATGTTACCGTGATGTACCGTCACTTTGTCACAATATCTAGATTGGACACGAGACATATGTCACACTCGTATATCCAATCCATAGTTTCTCAATCCTGGGAATAGACTTAACTGAGCAGATAACAAAAATATCGTATACTCCCTCCTTTCCTCCAGATTCTTCACAATTGACTTTCTGAATCATTTTGACCCGTTGATTTGGTTAGCAAAACATTTCAAGAATTTGGTAAATTTTCACGGTTTCGTAGTGTCCAAATTACTCTACAACATCGTGAAAAATTACGGAATTCTTGAATTGTTTTGGTAACCAAATCAATGGGTCAAAATGATCCAGAAAAGTCAACTGTGAAGAATCTGGAGGAACGGAGTAGTATTGATTGACGTGAGCCTGGCCAGACATTTATAAGTACTACCCATTGAGTGGCCGGAGATACATACCCCCGTTATGTGGGAGGGACAAATCCTCTCTGCATCACTACCTTCTCTCAGTTTACTTCATATCATATCCGATTATCACTATAGTTACCCAGTTACGGTGTAACGTTTGACGATATCAAAACATGATAATTCACAATTATAGTTTTAGGGACTTCAAGTCAAAGGACCACAACACCATTGTCACTACAAGAAACACTTGTGACATTCACATAACTCCCATGTAGCCTTCCCCTGGTGGGTCAACCCAGTATGCTATTACTTCTAATACATACCCATGTGTTGGACTTGATATCTCCATATCAATCTACCAACATACTAGTCTCCATGAATAGTGATCGTCCTAATAACCATTATACTTGAATAGGGATAATTTAAGATAAAAAAATAATTTAAATCTAATGAATTCATTATATTAATATTTCCATATATAATAAAATGAATATTCTAGCCAAAACAATGTTCACATTAAAATAGTTGCCTCTAGGACATCTACACCAACAGTCAGTGGATAAGCATCCTAGGAACTTTCCAGAGGTGGCTCCAAATGCTAATAACTCTATATTAGAGTTATACTTCGGGCGATTCTCGCATAAGGTTACGTTATTTTGTAACATTTGATCGCACGGGTTTGTTTCGTGCTGTTTTGACAAGAAACACGACTTGGAGGATCAAGTGGAGAGGAGAATAAGAGCTTCGATAAAATTGCAGGACTGAAGATGAATGTTGTATGTAGGTATGCAAACACATGAACAAATAATCTAGAAGGGGGTTGAATAGAGTATGGAAACTAAAACAAAGTTTAAAGATCTTGAGATATTTCAAGGCCTTGAACTCATTTATAAGCCTTTGAAATCAAAACAGAATGAGAAAAACTAATTGATAGTTTTCAAGGTCTTGAAACCCTTTCAAGGCTTTGAATTAAAATTTGTTTTGAAGCAGTTGACAAGACAAGTAAAGAACTGAAATGTAAAGGCAAGGAAAACACTGATTTTACGAAGCTCAGTCCTCAATGACCTACCCCTCCACCTGAGGATCTAATCCCTTCAGGAATTCAACAAACTTCTTATTAATCAAAAGCTAAGCCCTAGATCTCAAGCCAAGAGAATTGACTTACTCTTTTTACATCTTGTGGTTCTCTCTAACTTATCTAGTACCTGGTCTAGATAACTAATTCAATAAGACTCTCTTGTTGTTCCTCTTGAACAACACCATGAGATCAAGTAATTAAGAAATATAACAAGATGATATACAAATAATGCTCAGTTGAAGAGCACTGTAACACAGTGAAGCAGTTAAGCTTAAAGTGTTCTTTTGGAATATGGATTGGACTATTTTATCTTCCTCAGTGATGCTTGTCAATCCATGAGAGTTGCCCGAATCTCTGTGAATACTGAGTGCTTCGTATTCATTCTCAAAAGTCTCTCTTGCTTCGCTAGTTTGAACTGCAGAATATGTAGCAGCCTTCAAAAAGAAATTCCTAAAAATATGCCGCATATCTCTGACTCTCATCATCTTGATTCCAACGGCTAGTTTCTTGCTTTTCTGACTTGATTTTGATATGATCTTTCATCTGCAATCTTAATGAATGTCCAAAAAACCTTCCTTAACAGTAGAACTGACTCTGCAGCCATTAATTGTCACTTATACATCTCTGCAAATAAGGAAACTTGCCAAATCTGCATACACATAATTGATTAACAGTTCCTGCAAAAAAAACTTAGGAAAATAATGATATCAAGACATGTTAAATAACTTAACTAATTTTTCTCTCATCATATAAAACAGTATGATAAAGTGCATGGGTTTGGAGAAGAATAGGAGTAATAACTCCCCCTCAGTTCATGCTCTTCAGTTTCAAGGCCTTGAAACCAGCTTCAAGCCTTTGAAATAAACTGTGAACTTACAATTTCCCCCTTGATGAAAGACAAAACCAATTGGGTAATGATAACGCCCAATTAGGGGTTATCTTTAAGCCTGATTTCACGAGTGTTTGTGCCGGAAATAGCGTAGTTTGCCGGAAATTGCCCTAGAATGCCTCGGGAATCTAGAACGAGATGTTTATCTGTAATTCTTAAATTTCTGCTTATTTATTGCTATATTTGGATATGATCGCGGGTTTTCGTCTATGTTGCCTTTTCAAGAACAGGTTCGGAAGGTGAATTGGGAAGCGTGTCGGGACCAAGCCGGGACCGTCTCGGGAAACGTGCACAGGATCGGGACAAGACGGGAACACGGAAAGCAGGAGAACACCAAGGGAGGCAAACCGGGAGCGTAAGGCAGAAGAGTGGGACCCAGGGGACCCAACCAGGCCCACCAAAGGACCAAGCAGGGGCCCATCACCACCCGCAGCCTTGCGTATATACGCAGGCAGGGAGGGTGATGGTTGGAGGATTTTTGGCCCTGGCTGCGTATATACGCAGCCTTGCGTATATACGCAGCCAGTTTGATATTTTTCCGAGGTCGGTGGACCGATGGCAGATTCCGTAATTTCTGGTGCACGCGTTTTGGGGGAAAACATCACTATTTAAAGACTCGTCCAGGCTCGTTTTGAAGAGACACGATACTCAGCACAACGAAGGGCAAGTCAGAGCATTCACGGAGAGCACGGAAGAGCGATTCGAGATTCGAAGACTTAGTTTGATTTCGTTCTCTCTCTTTATATTCTGAAACTGTGTTTTGTATTATGTCTAGTCGTAGCTAAACTTCTTACCTAGGTTCTCGGTGAACCTAGGGTTTCGTATCCAGATTTTATGACTACTTCGTTTATGGATTCATGATTATTATCTTATTTCAGCAAGTTGTATCTGTTATTCTGGCTTTGATTATTATCGTATATGCATGATAGGATTGATCACCCAGGATTGTTATAGATCCGAACTTGTAGGTGAAAACGTCAAGTTAGGGTTAGGAAGAAAAGCCGGGATTTAGTACCTTACCCTGATAGACCGACCAGAGAAAGGGAGATAGGGCTAGCATTGAAAAACGTGAGACCAACTGTTAGAGAATTTGACCCGGGCCATTCGGACAGGTTAGAAAACCTAACAAGATTAGACCGAGACTGCAGACTTAGGCAGCTTAACAAGAATCCGAAAGTCTGCAGGATCGGGATTACGTGTGGAATCTGAAAAGTCACTGCACAACTGGTACGTTGCACAGATATCGAAACTGCTGAGTGTTTTCATAATCGGACGTAAAACTGAAATCTGCAGAAACCCTAGGGGATCCTGGAGCCTAGTTCCCATCCATTATCGTAACAACCAATTCAGCTTATTTCAAGAAAACGTCACAAAAAATATTTACGTTTACGTTTTTAATTTATGTTTTTAGGTTAATAAACTGCAATCACAACCTACTCCTCCTTGTTACTACACTCGGTTAACCAAAACTGAAGACACGAGAAAACCCGAAATAGTCCTCGTGGGAACGATCACCCGAGTTTAATTACACCCAGTATTACAAGATTCGTATACTTGCGAACAGCACGTTAGTTTGCGCATCAAGTCTTTGGCGCCGTTGCCGGGGAACTTTTTAGGGTCTATTTAGTTGTCAGAATTAGTTTTCTGAGTTTTCGTTTATTTTTCCGTTTTGTTATTTTTCTTTTTATCTCACTGCGTTTTTGAATCTGCGTTTTCAGGACTGTTCAGTTGATGCCCAGATTGCCTCGCGATTTGGTACCACCACTCGAAAATCCAGAAAAACTGTACACCGAACAGAACCGCAGAAACCGAGAAAGCAGGATGGCAACCAACCAGAGAGATACGCCCGAGAACACTGAAGCCGGTGGGCAGGAACGAGAGACACGTACCCCAGCCCAGATGGCTCGGTACATTGAGGAACTCGTTACAGCGGGACTTGCTGCCCGAAGCAACCAGAGAACATATAACCGATCTGGGAGAGTTGGTGGAAAATTTCGAAGTCCCCACCGGGGGGCATGGGCGAGCTACTGTGGTGCCCGAGATCACCACCTAGCACTTTGACATCAAACCATCCACCATCCAGACGGTACAGACTCTCTGCCCGTTTCATGGCAGGGCCGACGAAGACCCGAACGATTTTATCGGGAAATTCGAGGATTACTGCAACAAGGTCAGATACAAGGGGGTAGAAGCAGAGGCACTCATGCTGATCTTATTCCCATACTGCCTATACGGAGTGGCCAAAGACTGGCTCGAATCCCGACCACCCCGATCCATCACCACATGGGAGGAGGGTGTCGCAGATTTTTTGGCAAAGTTCTATCCCGCCTCCCGAGTCATACAGTTACAGAGCGAGATTCTGTCATTCAGGCAGAAGATGGGGGAGACGGTGGTGGACGCATGGGACAGGCTCATGAGATTGGTAAAACGGTGCCCGAACCACGGTTTTGGAGACGCGAAGATCCTGCAGGTTTTCTACCATGCCCTAGACAGGGAGAACGCCGAAAGGATTGACAGAGAAGCCGGGGGAAATTTCTTGTATCACGTGGACAAAGAATGTGCGTATGACCTGATGAAACAGTTGGCCAAGCAGGACACCCGACTGTTTGACGATCGCAGGATGACGGCTAGAGCCGAACCAGCAGAGGATGACCGGATAGACAACCTCGCCAAGATAGTTCATGACTTGGTCAAGAAAGTCTACTCGGATAAGAAGACTGTTGCAGCAGTCGAAGAACATGATTTGGACACGGCCATTGAGGAACTGAGGACCGAAGACACCAATTACGTACAGCAGCAATGGGACCCGAGCCGGTACAGACCGGGTACGAGAGTTCAAGTCCATCTGCACAGCAGTACGACGCTCAGATGAAGGAGATCAAGTCCATGTTCCAGACCATGGAGTCACGGTTCAAGCACATGGACGCCCTGACGGCAGACATGCAGACAACCAAAACGTCACTGCGCGCATTGGAAGTACAAGTGGGGCAGTTAGCACAGCAGCTAACAGAGAGACAGCAAGGAAACCTACCCTCAAATACAGTAAATAATCCACGGGCTCAGATCAATGCTATCTCCACTCAGAGTGGATTGGCACTGCAGGATCCACCGTATCCCAGTCACGCACGTGCAGAAAATTCGAAAGAAGTAGAACGCAACTTGTCGGGCCAGGATAACAGCACAGTCGACCGCCCCCAGCCGAAGGGCTCGGTTGAGCAGGATGCAGTGCAGAACGAGACAGATGCAAAAACGGTACCTGTCTCTAAGGAGGTTCCATACCCCTTGCGAACACGAAAGAGGGACGAGAGCAAGGACTCCGCCAGGTTTCTCGAGATGTTCAAACAGCTGCAGATCAACATACCTTTTGACGAGGCTTTCGCTAAGATGCCCACTTATGCCAAATTCCTCAAGGACATCTTGTATGGAAGGAGGCGGATGAGAGATTTCGAGACCATAAACCTGACGGCAGAAGTGAGCAATTGTGTGAAGAATGGGCTACCGAGGAAGAGAAAGGACCCTGGCAGTTTTGTTGAACCGGTCACCCTAGGTAACGCTTACACAGGAAAGGCTATGTGTGACCTAGGGGCCAGCATCAACCTGATGCCATTGACGATTTTCAAAAGTTTGAAAGTCGGTGAACCCCAACCCACCAGATTCATGCTGCAGATGGCAGACAGGTCCGTAAAACAGGCCTATGTGGTTATCGAGGATATTCTGGTAAAAGTCGGCGAGTTGATTTTTCCGGCAGATTTCGTCATCCTGGACATGGAGGCAGGGTAGGTACCACTCATACTTGGCAGGCCGTTTTTGGCCACGGACGAAGCAATGATAAACTGCAAGAGCGGGGAGCTGACCATGCAGATTAACGAGGAAAAGGTGAAATTCAACGTTTTCAAAAATCTACAACTGCCAAATTACTACGACCACAAGGATATCTTTTCCATAGACGTGGTTGACGAAGGCTGGGAAAACGAAGAGATGGACCAATTGTGGGAAGAGATAGACAGCATGTACGGGGAAGAAAAGGAGAAGACTCGGTGCGAGCACGCCATGAGAGCCGAGGACTGGCCACTTTGCACCGAGACGAAGACGGCGGGCAAAAGATGATTTTGGTCCCGTAACTCAAGGAGCCACCCGCACTGGAGCTGAAACCGCTCCCGGGCCATCTCAGGTATGCGTACATTGGTGATAATAGTACTCTGCCCGTAATTGTTTCGTCTCGTTTATCTCAGGAACAGGAGCAGAAACTGCTGGAGGTACTGCGAGAGCATAAGGAAGCAATCGCCTGGACGATTTCAGATACCAAGGGGATCAGCCCCTCCTATTGCATGCACAAGATCCGAATTGAAGAAGGCAAGAAACCGGTGATTCAGCCCCAGCGAAGACTGAATCCAAACATGAAGGACGTTGTGCGAAAAGAGGTCATGAAGTGGCTGGAAGCGGGAATCATATACCCCATATCTGACAGCACCTGGATCAGCCCGGTCCAGTGTGTGCCCAAAAAGGGGGGTATTACGGTGGTGCAGAATAATGACCGGAAGCAAATTGCGCAACGCACCGTCACAGGTTGGCGGATCTGCATGGACTATCGGAGGCTAAATGAGGCAACACTGAAAGACCACTTCCCGTTACCATTCATGGACCAGATGCTGGACCGGCTCGCCCACCATGCCTATTACTGTTTTCTGGACGGGTATTCCGGGTACAACCAGATTTGCATAGCCCCGGAAGATCAGAAAAAGACGACGTTTGCCTGCCCATACGGTACGTTCGCGTTTCGGCGCATGCCGTTCGGATTGTGTAACGCTCCAGCCACGTTCCAGAGATGTATGATGGCAATTTTTTCCGACATGATCGAGAAAAATCTGGAGGTCTTTATAGACGACTTTTCACTATTCGGGGACAGTTTCGATGACTGCCAGTACCATTTGGGTCAGGTTCTGATCCGATGCAAGAAGGCGAATTTGGTGCTCAATTGGGAAAAATGTCACTTTATGGTCACCGAGGGGATCGTGCTGGGTCACATAATTTCCATTAAAGGACTCAAGGTGGATAGGGCCAAGATCGAGGTGATAAAGCATCTTCCATACCCGACAAACGTAAAAGCGATCAAAAGTTTTATGGGACATGCAGGATTTTACCGGAGGTTCATCAAAGACTTTTCCAAGATCACAAAGCCACTCTGCTCTTTACTCGGAAAAGACGTACCCTTTGATTTCGATGCAGCATGTCAGCAGGCTTTTGACCATTTAAAAGAGAAGCTGACCACAGCCCCGGTTATTACTACACCAGATTGGTCACTCCCGTTTGATCTGATGTGTGACGCCAGCGACTACGCTGTCGGGGTAGTTTTGGGGCAGCGAAAAGATAAAGTCTGCCAAGTGATTTATTATGCGATCCGGGTACTCAACGATGCCAAGCTCAACTATGGCACGACAGTAAAGGAACTGCTGGCTGTGGTGTATGCCCTTGACAAATTCAGGCCCTATTTGGTCGGGTCAAAAGTTATCGTTTTTACCGACCATAGTGCCCTGAAATACCTGCTGGACAAGAAGGACGCAAAACCGAGACTGTTGAGGTGGGTACTACTGATGCAGGAATTCGACGTGGAAATCTGAGACAAGAAGGGAGTTGAGAACGTGGTAGCGGATCACCTATCCAGACTTGAGAATGTGAAGGTGGACCCAGTGCCGATCAAGGAAACCTTCCCGGACGAGCACATCATGGCAGTAAAAATTGGGAGACCGTGGTACTATGCCATAGCCAATTACTTGGTAACTGGCACGCTTCCCGAGGATCTTACCCCGTCTCAGCGGAAACGGTTCGTTTCCGAAAGCCGACAGTATTTCTGGGATGACCCGTACCTATTTAAATAGGGGGCCGATAACATCCTGAGAAGGTGTATCCCGACCCACGAGGCCTGGAACGTAATCCGACACTGCCACTCATCACAGTGTGGGGGTCATTTTGGGGGAACGCGAACAGCTCATAAAATACTCCAGTCCAGTTTTTTCTGGCCGACAATCTTTAAAGATTGTCACGACTATGTGCAGGGATGTGATAGATGCCAGAGAACAGGAAACACGTCACATCGGGACGAGATGCCGATGACCGTGTGGCAGGAAGTAGAGCCTTTTGATGTATGGGGAATTGACTTTACGGGGCCATTCCCGTCTGTGCACAAGAGATTCCGGCGGGGAGACCTCCGTGTGCACCGTGTGTAGTGGATCAAGGATCGCACAGGAAGAATAGGGGTGTGTGTAGGGAGAGAGTAAGTCAGTAGCAATGTCTGAGAGAGAGACAGAGGTTTGGCAGAGCTTCCGCGTATGGCAGTGTGTTCCCTTTTGTATGGAAAGGTTGACGGTCTATATATACTGGAGAACATGACCGTTGTAGTGTGGTTAATGCGCCCATTAATGGCGGCTTAATTAGCTTAACCATAACGGCACGTTCGTCCGAGTATATAGGAACCGTTATAGCACGTGGTGCGCGAATACCGGAACCGTTACGAGGTTGACCGGGTTTGACCGGATTGACCGGGTTTATGGAGCTCGTGCCATAAATCTCTCAAAACAGTTACTAAAGGTCGCGTGCGGGCTTGGCTCGCACGCGACAGGGCTTACTCTAGCCTCCAAACCACTAAGTCCCTACAAGTCCCGTGCAGTGGTATGCGAGGGCTCTGTCTCGCAGCCCCCACATGGATCAGCTCGGCTGGTGATCCTGTGTGTGTGGAGCACAATATGGTGTGCTGGATGGCCGCCACGTGGCCGAGATCTGTCATGTCAGAAAGCAGTATCTACATTAGCCCACTTTCTGCGCGTGAAGATTCATAGCCGTATAGTCTTCCATGCGCGGAAACCAACATACGCGTCGCCGCCACGCACCAATTCAAATACGGGCAAGTTCAGCCCCCGTTCGTATCATTATGACCTAAAACCCCTAGAGTCGTGCCGTCTGACCTTTAGGGTTTTAGGCGTGACGTCAGCTTGTCCTGTGATTGCGCGATTCGACGGTGACGGTTACGATTCGACCATCGAAAGGACGCAACCCTTCATTGTTTTGGATAAATACCTTGTATCCCCCATTATTGCAAAGCATTACTTTTTCCTCTTAAAGTGAATGGTACCCGGAGATCTTCGAGAGCAGATCCAGATAATCAATCACCAGTTCAGAACTGCAATCCGTGTTCTTCAATTGTGCGTATCCAAGCAAACTTCAAGAAAACAAGGTTGGCCTCGTTTACTTTTGATTTAAGATACCAGTGTTTGCCTTGAACTGCGTTGAATCTGTAAACCCGTGGGATTTGTGAAAAGGTTTTGGTCTTTGGACCCGCTTCGTTGTAATCTTTCAGCAATATTGGATCTTGCAACTCCCCAATTTCTGAAATCGATAACCGGAACTGTTCGTTTTCCTTCGCATAGATCTTGAATTCCCAAAATTCAAACTGAAGTGTGGTATTTCTCCCCCCTTTTTTCTTGCTCTTTCGCAGGAATGGCCAAGACAAGAGTAACCAGACCCGTCAAGGAAGATGAAGAGATACCCGACCTTCCGCAGGCCTTGTGGCGAAAAGCCCCCTTCTTAGGCGGCAAAGATTTCTACCATGCGAGGATAAAGGCGAAGAGAATGCCTGATCCTGTTCCCGTTGAGCGATTGCTGGCGTTGACTCGCCCAGTTAACTCAGCCCTGCTCGAGTGGGTTGGTTCCGAGGATGTAGTTCGATTGGGGATCGAGAACGGGCACTTCCCGTATACTGCGATTTCTACTCAGGCGTTCGTCCAGAAATTGGACTATATGGATGAGTGGATTGACCATGTGTTGGAACATCATGCCGAGACCCTTAGCGAAGCCGGCGTGTATTTTGCTATCCGTGCTATGAAGGGTGCTGCCGTGAAGCTGGATCAATCCATGCTTCTAGACCTTCTGTCCCGTTACTCGCCTGCGACTCACACATTCCATTTTGCTGAGTTCGAGGCTGCCCCCACGCTCGAGGACGTGCAAATGCTGTACGAGCTTTCCCCCATGGGTGAAGTGGACCCTCTGAGTCCTTTGAGGACATCTGCAGAAATTGCTTTGTATACGCAGATGGAGGCATGCTTAGCTGAAGTGAAGAAAATCTCCACTCGGTGGACCACTACAAAGCCCCTTCCGAACTGGCAGCTGGTGGATACGTCTGCGAAAAATACCTGGAACAAATGGTTGCAGTACTTCTTCCAAGACTATGCGAACAGCACCATCACTAAGAAACTTCTGAGTGAGGACCCAGAAGCCGAAAATTTCGTAGAGGGCAAGGGTTATCACCTGACCCTCTGTGCTTTTCTCTGTGCTTGGCTGTCGAGGTACCTGATCGATGGTCACCCCCACGATGGGGTTTTCTACCATGTGTTGCCACTTGCTGTGAGGCTCGCCCTTGGCCAGAGAGTCGCACTTGGACCCTTGGTTTTGGGCACGCTGTATTATAGGCTCGATCAGCTGGTTCTGGCTATGAGAGAGTCGCGTGGCCGCCTCGATGTTTTGACCTTTGTCAATATTTCCTTCTTGACAATGTGGGTTTTCGAGCGCTGGCCGTCTTATGCTCTCCAACTTGATAAGTGGTGCTCCCCAGGCGAGACAGAAGCGCGCAACAGCGGAAGAGCTGCGAGATGGTTCGGAACAGGCAACACCAAGTGCGTTTGGAGTTTGATATGCGACAAACGGAAGGAGTTTACTGCCAGGCCCTATGCCACGCGCATCGAGAATGTGAGATGGTTTCCAAGGCTATACCCCTCCAAAGGTATGGTCTTCTCAGAAGAACTTCTTTTTGAGAAGGGGCCGCATTTCCACGAGCGTTATCGCGAGTTCTTTTGCTGGTGCCTGCGAGGTTCCCTTCCTGCCCTTGCGGAGCATATTCGTGAGCTCGCGCCAAGGTATGAAAAGCTTACAGTGGATGTTGACCCTACTCGAGTCTCTCCTCAGTTTGGTTTTGACGCTGTGGCCCCATCGATCTGGCCCCAGTCCATTGTCAGAGGCTGCTACAAGCGCTTGCTCACAAAAGAGTGCAAGACGGTTTTCATGAGCAACCTTCCTTTCGAGCAGCCTGCGGGTACCCGCGAGGGTGGTTGTTCCCAGAACTGGCTCGCATACTGGGCTGCCCAGCAAACGAGGATTGAGACGGAGTCAGCGGCGCAACCGGGTAGGGCTCCCTTGCTCAAAAGAAACTCTTTTCCGTTTCGCCCCAATTGCAGCTTGAGCGAGTCTGAGTATGGTTGCTACTCACTGTGGGATCGTGAGAACCATTTGTGCCCTGATTTCATTCTGAAGGAGCAGGTCGCCGCAATCAAGAAGGGCGACACGCAAGTCGTCAGATACAGCAAGGCTTTTGCCGACGTAAGTACTTTTCTTCGCATGAGTTAAGTTTTCTCGATTTCCTTGTGCTGACACTTTTACTGTACTGTTGTAGTGTCATGTGCGGAGATTCGCAGCTGGTGATCGCTCCAAGTCGCTGGTCAACACTATTGTTGCCACCAGAAGACAACAGCAGCCGTTCCGGCTTTCATGGAGGATGGACGCTGAGGTTGAAACAAAGGTTCGCGCAGTCATGAATGTCTTTGCTGACTCGCTGATAGACAATCCTCCGGCTCCGTCTCCTCCTGGAGATGACCCGTCTCCTCCAGCGACTGCGGCGCCAAGAGCGAAGAGACCTAGGCAAAAGGGAATTACCATTTCTTCCCCTAGAAGTGCTCCAACTTCTCCTTCAGTGAGGTCCCTTTCTATCAAGGACAAAGGCAAAGGTCGCATGCCCAGCAAAGCGCGAAAAGAGCTCGCAGTTGAGTCTTTTGTTCCCTTCGATCAAGAGGGAGAGGAAGAGAGGCAGGAGCCCCAAGCAAGTGATGAAGAAGAAGAAGCAACAGTTGTGATGCATGAGGAAGAACTAGGAGGTACCTCCGTCGCACTTCATTTCCCGTCATCGTAACTTCTTTGCACTTCTTTTCTTTAAACCATTCGCGTATTCGCAGATGACGATGATGATGAGACCGCTGGCGGCCTCGCGGCCAAGAGGCAAAAGAGGGATGTCCATTCTGGCATCCCAGATGATCCCATAAGCGAGGACATTCTGGCTGAGTCCCGTAAGACAGCCGCGGAGGCTGCTGAGAGAAGAAGGCGTCGGGAAGAAGAGGAGCTTGAGCGTGTGAAGCAGCGGAGCCTCGAAGAGCGGCATGTTGACGACTTAGCGCGTCCAACTGTCGAGGAGTACGAGCCTCCCGAAGAAGCGGCTCCTCATGTGGAGGAGGAAGATGAGGTTCCCGGAGAGGATGCAGCAGCCTTAGAGCAAGTCCAAGCGGATTTCGAGGAAATCGCAGGCGGCGATAAAGGTGAGATCTTCAATCTCGCAGTAACTTATAGAGATGTTATTGTGGGTGCGTTAAAGCATGGCGTGTCAAAGGCTGACATTCGGCGTTGGTTAGTAGACAAATGGGGAGAACCTTCAGGTAATCATTTGAGTGATACGCATGTACTAGGCTTTAGCAACTTGAGGCAAAGTCATGACTGGTTTATTCGCGTCCCAGGTCACGCTCCCCTTACAGACTTGCTTAGTGAGGATACACTGATAGGGCATGGTTCCACGTCCTTAGTGTATGACGAAGATACCCCAATCCCACCTTCGCGTGGAGGTGCTTATTCTTAGCTTTTAGTAAAGATAGCAGAATAACTTATAGCGCAAGTTACCTCATATCATCGTTTCTAATGTCGCAGGTCATGCTGAGGAACCTGAGCTGGAGCAGGGAAGTCAGCCTTCTGCGCCCTATGTTCCAATTCCGAGCTCCCATACCGAGAAGCCCGTCGCAGCTGCTGACCACACGGGTGTGCCTCGTGAGGACATCATCGAGCTTTCCGACGATGCTGGAGCTGACACTGTGTTGATGGATGAAGATGTCCATGCTAGTGCTGACGAGGTAAGGACACCTGCTGCTAATGCTTCCGCATCCGAGAGTGTCCTTCAACAAGCGACTACGGCCGTCTCTTCGACTCCGGCAATGACTGAGTCAGAGGCACCCATTCCTGCGTGGAGCTTTTGGGGCTCGCAGGTTGGGAATGTAGTCGCAGCCGGCGCGGCCTACATTCTTCCTCCCGACTACGAGAGATTAGAGCTCGCAGCTGATAGGAGAGCTATGGAGCGAGGACAGTCTTCAACTGCCCCTGCAGCGCGCATTCCTTCTCTTCATGAGATTCTGGAAGGAACTGGTAAGTAGAGCTTTACTGTTCGCGCGTCACATTATTCGCTTGCGAACTTTTGACATCATAACTCATTTTTGACATCTCCTCAGGTTTGAAGCAAACCGACGTAGACTGGGTGGTCCGAATGCGTCTCAGGTACCCTCGCTCGTTTGTGAGATCTCTGGAGATCGGGCCCTTTGACAGGAGGCTGTTCCTGACTGAAGCCATTTGGATACTGGAGCAGCTGTCTGCGGCCACGCCTGCGACCATTTCGGTCCAGAGTGCTGAACTGCTATGTGGCATGTGCCAGAACCTCGTGACCAAAGTCCAAGGCAGACTGGGCTTTAAGTTTCTTAAGGACAGAGTCACGCTGATCCGCGCGGCCGTGACTTTGAAGCTCGGTCACCAGAATCTCGCAGTCGAGATGCAGAAGGTGGAGCAGCAGAAGCAAAAGGTTGATGAAGCTCTGAAGCTGTATCATGAGATGAATGCTAGATGCGAGCTACTGAAGCAAGAAGTGGCACAGGTGGAGAGGCTGAGCGAGCAGTTCGCGCCCCAAGACTCCTTAATCAAGAATTTGCTTTGATTTTTCGAATCTTGCAAAAATAGCTGAAACATTAATGTAACATTTTGAACATTAATGTAATGTTGCTAGGGTTTCTCCCCCCCCCCTTTTTTTTTAACAACGAACAATGAATTTGCCCGTTTTGCCCCTTTTTCGGGATTTGATTGGACATTTCTGTGCATATCCAATTATGACATCAGCAATTGATTCTTTGCTTGATTTTCGCGCTAATTTATCGGCAGATAAGCACGCTTCCGTTGGGAAGTCCATCCGAATCATGACAATCCGTCATTTATTAGGATACGCAACTGAATCGGCGTAGCCTTTAGTAGGGTAATTGATTGTTACCGCTTTTCAAGGCGTAAGTGATTGAACTTACCCTCTTTTTGAATTTTGCTGACTCATCTTAGGCAACCGAAGAGTCTGTACAGGGTCTATATAAACCCCGTCTTTGCTATTTGGGTTCTTCATCCCAAACATGTGCTTTGCCGTGAGTCCTTACGACTGCTGGCTTCAACGCTTGTTTTTCGTTGATTCATGGCAACTTCAAGCTTTCAATCCTGAGTTTGCGCTTTGTGCTATAGAAATAGTTTCCAAGATCCACTTTATGAGGCTTATTGCTCTTTATAACCATCATAAAGAAGATGCAGATAATATCTCATGCGTATTCGAAGAAGTTTCTTCGTGTATTATGTGTGCAGGTCATGTTTCCGGCCGCCTCGTGGCGAGGTGCAGCGCCGAAGTGACCGTGCTACCGCCTCGTAATGAACGGCGGAATTCTTCTTCAGCATCTCCGAAGAAGAATCCGTCACTTTCACGTTTGTGAGCCCGGGGTGACGAACCGTCGCGTTCATCCCCGTCTACAAGGAGCCCTTGCCCTTTGGAGCTTCTGCTTGCCTGTGGATCGCCGGGACCGGTGGCTCCTTGGGCAAATGTTATGGGGTGCATATCTGACAACGGTCTTGTCGGATAGCGGGATCTCGAGCGTATGGCTTCATGTGGCTCTCTTAGAGTAAGATCCCCTCTGCTACAGATGTTCACCCGCAGATCTGGGCTTTGCGTAGCCGGTTTTTGAAACCGGTGGGTTCATCCTTTGCAGTCCGCGTTTCCGTACAGCGTCTCTGCTGGCTTACCAGCCACCTTTCGAATGTATTGTAAGCCATGTTGGCTGCGTAGTTAGATTCGAGCTTTTCGTTTGTAAGCTGCTATCTAGACAGATAAATTGTAAGTCATTTGACTCGTAATGATAGATAGTTTTCTGTATTATCTGCTGTCTCTTTACAACAAATACAATTTCGCATGCGTTTCGGCACATTTCGCCTTGCATAATGCTATGTAATTGTTTCGTATCTGCGATATATTGATTCGCGGGTGTTTTGCTAGATCGTTCGAGATCGTATCTTCGCAGCTGTGCCATCTCGGCGGATGGGCTTGCAATTGGCCATTGTAAACTATTTAAGATTATGTTTACAACATTGCTATCGTAACAGATAGTCTTTAGCAGATCAATTAAGATCATTAAGTGATGCGAACTGCTACCACAAAAGATAGGCTTTATGAGCGAACTGCTTGAGATCGTTTCTCGCATAAATTGCTATCGCAACAGATAGACTTTTAGAAGATCCAGTAAGATCATCTTGCGCATGCGTTGCCATCATAACAGAGGCTTTTGTGATCAACAAAAATCACTTTGCATATAAGTTGCTATCGTAACAGATAGTCTTGAGATGCTCAGGTAAAATTGTTTTATGTATGAGTCGCTATCGTAACAGATAGGCTTGAGACCGCACTTGTATAGACTGCTATCTTGAGAGATAGGCTTAGATGATCGATCGAGATCGCATTTGCGTTTCGCTGCTATCGTAAGGGATAGGCTTTACAAGATCAATCAAGATCGCATTTGAATTGGTTTCTATCGTGAGAGATAGGCTTTAGATGATTAATTAAAATCGCATTTGCGTTTAGCTGCTATCGTCAGGGATAGGCTTTACATGATCAATTACGATCGCAGTTGCGCTTGGCTGCTATCGTAAGGGATAGGCTTTAGATGATCAATTAAGATCGCATTTGTGTTGGCTGCTATCGTAAGAGATAGGCTTTACATGATCAATCAAGATCGCATTTGCATTGGCTGCTATCGTGAGAGATAGGCTTGAATGATCACCTAAGATCGCATTTGTGTTGGCTGCTATCGTTAGAGATAGGCTTTACATGATCAATTAAGATCGCATGTGCATTGGCTGCTATCGTGAGAGATAGGCTTGAATGATCACTTAAGATCGCATTTGTGTTGGCTGCTATCGTTAGAGATAGGCTTAGATGATCACTTAAGATCGTATTTGCATTGGCTGCTATCGTTAGAGATAGGCTTAGATGATCACTTAAGATCGCATTTGTGTTGGCTGCTATCGTTAGAGATAGGCTTAGATGATCACTTAAGATCGTATTTGCATTGGCTGCTATCGTTAGAGATAGGCTTAGATGATCACTTAAGATCGCATTTGCATTGGTTGCTATCGTTAGAGATAGGCTTTGATGATTACTTAAGATCGTATTGCATTGGTTGCTATCGTTAGAGATAGGCTTAGATGATCAATTAAGATCGTAGTTTGTATAAATTGCTGTTGCAGCGCATAAACCATTGTCAACAGTAATAACAAATTAACTAGAGCAACATAAACAGCTAGAAATATGAACTTCTCATTTGGGAGAATTCTTTTATTATAATGCTCTCATATGGGAGAGATGGGATTACAATCCTCTCATATGGGAGAGGAGGTTGCGTAAATCATAGCCACATGAGACATTAAACACGTTATCGTAAAACGTATGAAATGAGAGAAGTCAGGGATAGTACTTCTTGATCCAGCGCATATTGATTGAACTGGGGGTTGAGGCTGTACCGTGCAACCTTCGTATGCTGCAGTAACCACTATCGAAGACTTCTGTGACTTCGAAGGGTCCTTCCCAATTAGCTGCGAACTTTGGGTGAGTTGCTTCTCGCATGCAGTGGTCGGATGCGCGCAAGACCAGATCTCCGACTGCGAAATCCCTTCGCTGGACTGTCTTGTTGTAGGCGCGAGCGATTCTTTCCTGGTACCGCTTGTTAGTCCTTTTGGCTTGTTCTCGCTTTTCTTCCAGCAAGATTAAGTCATGATCGCGTTGATTTTCATAGAGTGCATGGAAGGCCAGCCTTGCCGAGTTGACTCTGACCTCCGCAGGTACCACAGCTTCGGCCCCATAACATAGCAGAAATGGCGAGGCCCCTGTGGGTGTCCTCGGAGAAGTTCTGTAGGCCCACAGAGCTATGCTTAGAGAGTCGGCCCACTTCTTGTGATCGTCTGCGACCATTTTGCTCAATATTCTCAACAGCGTCTTGTTAGTCGCTTCGGCCTGTCCGTTTCCCTTTGGGTAGTAAGGGGTAGAACATATATGCCTGATGTTGTACTCCGCTAATTTCGCAGCTACCTGGCGATTAACAAAAGGAGTACCGTTATCTGAAAGAATGGTGTTTGGGATTCCGAACCTGCATATGATGCTTTCCTGAATGAAATTGACCACAGCCAGCGCATTTGCCATCTTTAGTGGTATTGCTTCCACCCACTTAGTGAACAGCTCGGTTGCGGTGAGAATGAAGTGGTTCCCATGCGACGTTGGTCGGATGGGACCGATGAAGTCCAGAGCCCATGTGTGAAATGGCCATGGCGTCCCTAATGCATGTAAGTCCACGGCGGGAGCATGCACTAGGTTCCCTTTGAATTGGCATTCTTGGCAGCGTCGCACTTTGGTGCGGCAATCGACTTCCATGGTGGGCCAGAAGTATCCAATTGAGAGGAGCTGTCTGCATAATTTCGCACCTCCTTGATGCTCCACCTGATGAGAAAGGTCCATGACTTCTTGTGCTTCTCTGCCGTCTAGGCATCGCAGCAAGTTGCCCTCGTGACCTCTTCGCCAAAGCAGGTTTTCCTGTACCACGTATCGAGACGCTTTCCTTTTCAATTTTTCGGCCTCTTTTCTTGACTCGGGCATGGTGCCGTGGGTGAGGAAATCGAACAGTGGCTTCCTCCAGTCCGTGTCGTCATCGGTTAGGGCGACGAGTAGAGAGTCTTTGATTAGCGCGCAACTTTCGCACTTCCCTTGTATCAGGGCTGCGGCTGTTGACATGCCTGGCCAATGAATGCCATATCTCTGAGCCTTTCTGTAGATTGACACCTCGCTTTCTCCGCAAGCGTGTTGGTGAATCTTTTCTAACAGCTGTTGTCCCTCTTGCTCGGAGACACACAGCATGAGTATTCCTCCAGGACCCTTGTAGTAAAGGGTGTTGTCGTGGATGCAGTATCCTTTTGTGAGTGCCCAGCTTTCGCTGCTGGTGCCTTTCGTAATGGCTTGCAGGATTGCTTTCCGCCAGTCTGCATCATCCATGTGTTCGTCGTCGCACACACCTTCTGCTAATGCTGACGAAGTTCGCACCTCGATGGAAATCCTTGCAGGGCACTTGTCTATGCTGACCTTAGATCCCAGAGTTGCTAAGGCGTCTGCGTGCCTGTTGTCTGCTCGAGGCTTGTGCTCGTACTTCACATCGCAGAATTGTTGCATCAGTTTCTGTACTAGAGTACGATAAGACAGGAGGTTGATCTCCTTCAAACCATATTCGCCCGAGGCTTGCTTAACAATCAGCTTGGAATCCCCCATGACTGTTAAGTTGCTCACTTCTAAGGCCTTTGCCGCACGGAGCCCCGCGATAAGAGCCTCGTATTCCGCTTCGTTGTTTGTGACTGTGAAGTTGAGCTTTGCGGACATCTGTATGACTTCCCCATCTGGTTTTGTCAGGACTATCCCAATGCCTCCGCCCTTCCTGGTTGACGAACCGTCGAAGTGGAGGGTCCAATAGGGCACGTCGATTGCGTAGATTTCAGGGCCTTCGAGCTCTTCTTCGATCACAGGTTCATGGCTGTTGTCGGGAAACTGTGCCAGCAGATCCGCTACCGCCTACGACTTGATCGCTCTTGGTTTCACGCATGTGATATCGTATTGAGAGATGGTCATGTACCATTTCGCCAGTCTTCCACCCGGAGTAGTGTGAGTAAGCAAATATCTTATGGGGTCGCTCTTGGTGACCACCACTACTTTGTGCGACGCGAAATAGTGTCTCAACTTTTCTATCACAAAGAATAAAGCAAGGCAATGACGTTCGATGTCTGTGTACCTTGATTCAGCAGGCTGCACAATGCGAGAGATATAGTAGATGGGCCTCTCTTGACCTTCGTACTCCTGAGCCAAGAGTGCTCCTATAGATCTCCTTGTTGATGTGAGATATAGCAGAAGCGGTGATCCCAATTGAGGCGCGATCATTATCTTTGAGGATGTGAGTAGTTCTTTCAGCTTTTCGAATGCGGCCTCATGGTCCGGAGCCCAGTTGTATGCGGCGTCCTTCTTAAGAAGAGTGCTGAAACAGCATGTGATTTCTGCAATTGCTGGAATGAATCTCCGCAGATACGACAGCTTTCCCAAGAACGTCTTCAAGGTACTTTGATTGTGGGGAGGCGTCATGCTGGTGATGGCCGACACTTTCGCAGGGTCAGGCTCGATCCCCTGGCGATGGACTACACATCCCAAGAACTTCCCCGAGGTCACGCCGAACGCGCATTTCATGTGGTTCATTTTCAGTTGAAAGCTCCTGCATCTGTTGAACACCTTTCGCAGGTCTGCAAGGTGATCCGCTTCGTGCTTGGATTTGACCACCAGGTCATCCACATAACATTCCACCTCTTTGTGCATCATGTCGTGGAATAGAGCCATCATGGCCCGCTGATAGGTTGCGCCCGCGTTCTTAAGACCGAACGGCATCACCGTGTAGTTGAATACCCCCACAGGAGTGATGAATGCAGTTTTCCGCGCATCATCGGGATCCATCTTGATTTGATTGTATCCGCTGAAACCGTCCATGAAACTGAACATGCGATGGCCTGCTGTTGAATCGATAAGCAAATCGATGTTGGGCAGTGGGAAATCGTCCTTAGGGCAGAAGCGATTGAGATCTCGGAAGTCCACGCAGATGCGAAGCTGTCCGTTCTTCTTCACCACCGGCACGATGTTGGCCAGCCATGTGGGATGATGATTTGGCTCTATGAATTTGGCATCTAGGAGTTTGACGATCTCCTGTTTGATCTTCACGTTGAGTTCGGGCCTGAAGCTTCTGGTACTTTGCTTGACCGGTTTAGACCCTGGGATGATGTTCTAGCTGCGCAGATTGGGATTTGAGAGCTTTCGCCTGACTCTGGACGGTGGCGTCCAGAGACTCTAACGTCGGTGCTTCGCCGGGAGTCGTCGGAGTACGGCGGGTCTCGTCTCCCGAGGGAGTTTCGGTGGAAGGCGAACGGTTGCTGACATCATCCTCCTGAGACATGGTTGCTTTTGCTGGTAAGTTCACGTCGGGTTCACCAAAATGTGCACAAGAGATTCCGGCGGGGAGACCTCCGTGTGCACCGTGTGTAGTGGATCAAGGATCGCACAGGAAGAATAGGGGTGTGTGTAGGGAGAGAGTAAGTCAGTAGCAATGTCTGAGAGAGAGACAGAGGTTTGGCAGAGCTTCCGCGTATGGCAGTGTGTTCTCTTTTGTATGGAAAGGTTGACGGTCTATATATACTGGAGAACATTCTTTCTATGATATGCGATACGTGGCGCCTCTTCGCGTGCAGGCGGCTTTTCCTTGGCATCTTCCCTCGTCACCATCACGCCCGCAGGTGACTGGTCCTTGATGTCCTCCCAGAGAGGTAAAGGAGTAGGGTTAAAAGGCCCGGGTGTTTGCTCGTCCGCCATCTCGGTGAACCACACCGCCTCGCTAAGATGTGCTTCGTCCAAGTTGAACGGGTTAATCGAAGCCGGTATCTCGACAATTCTATCGTTCCAGATGGCTTTCATAACCTGGTGAGCCGTCGAAGGGACTGCATCGAAGCGATGAATCCAGGCTCGACCTATGATCATGTGGTATGTGGTGTTCGCGTCTATGACATAGAACTTCGCCGAGCATTTGATCTTTCCAATCTGGACGCCCAGGCGGATCCATCCGATCGTCATTCTAGAGTCGCTTCCGAATCCCACCAGTGGAGATGGACGTTTGACTACCTTATGCTCGGGGATCCCTGCTAGCTTCAGTGTGTGGATGGGAACAACATTAACCGCTGCTCCTCCGTCAACGAATGCTCGCTTGAATTCGACGCCATTGATGATGGCGGTCACGTACAGAGGCCTCTGGTGACTCGCATCCGTCTTCTTGTCGTTGGCAGAAAAGGTCATGATCTTTTCTGTGGAACGAGACGCCCTGATGAATTTCCCGTTGGAGACCACGAGGTCCTCCTCGTAGTCCTCCGCTATCCTTAAGATTGCTTTTGTCATATCAGCCCGGCACCTCTCGGAGAAATTCATCTCGTCGAAGAATTTGTTGAAGCCGTGCGACCCTTTCATGCGGTCGGCACGTTCATCTTCTGTGTCCATGCTATAATCTTCGTCTTGATGGACCTCAGCAATGATGGGTAGACCATCCTCTGCGACCTCCTCCAGGTCTACGATCGAGATCATGGCGACCTCTTTTCCTTTCGAGCCTGACTCTGTATGGGCAGGAAGTGGGTTGTTGCGCACGTCTTTCCTGTTGTCGCTGACGATTAGCTCGCCGTTCTTCATCTTCTGATCGAACGCGAACCTGAGTTTCTTGCACTCGGCGGTGGGATGCATGATCTTACCGTGGTACTCGCACCACTTAGGGTCCCTCACCATCTCTTTGGAGGGTATTTTCTCGAGTGGTGGCAGAACGCCGTCCTTGCGCCACTGTTTGCAGAGATCACTCGCTTCCTCTACCGAGCATGGCAGAGGCGGTACATCGAAGTTCACAACCTTCGCTTGCTTCTGGGGCGAAACTGTGTTGACCTCGGCTTCGCGTCCCCGCTTGTAGCTGAACCTTCCGATCTTGTAAGTGGTGCCGCTCGCAGGTCGCTCCGAAGCGTTCTTCTTTTTCTGTCTCTCGACTATGGGCTCGATGTTCTTCGTGCATTCGATTAGTTTTGAAAACGTAGGTGTTTGCAAATTGATGAGCATACCTTTGTATTCATCTCGCATGCACTGTAGGCATATCTCCACGAGCCGGCTTTCGAGCATTGGATCTTTGCACTCCAAAGATTTCGCCCGGAATTTCTTGATGAAGGTGATCCCATCCTCCTCGCGTTTCTGGTACATCCGCGAGAGATGGATCATCGTCACCTTCTCCTCCATTTGAAAGAACTTGGTATAGAACTTTTGGACCATGTCGTCCCAAGTCTTCACGGATCCGGCCTCCAATGTCCGGTACCATTTGTATGCTACGTTCCCAAGAGATTTTGGGAACTCTCGCATCAGTAGTTTGGGATCGGCTCCGAACGGACCCATGACGTCGATGAAACGCATGACATGCTCATGAGCGTTTCCATTGACGTCCTCGAACTTATCCCATTTGGGAGCCTTGTACCCCGCCGGGTTAGGCATGAGATAGATCTCTCGTGGAATGGGTGGATCGTTGTCTAGCTTCGGGATAATAGTATCCGCGAATGACTGATGAGCCAGGATGGTGTCCACGCGCTTTTGTAAAGACGTCATGCACTCTGGAATGCTACCCTCGGTAGTTGCTGGAGGGGTCACCGTGGGCGGTGGCGACACATATGCCGCTGGAGGATTGGGAGCATACTGAGTACCCGCGTTTCCCCAGATCATCGTTGGGGGAGGCAAAGGGTACTGCAGAGTTGGATTAGACGCCAAAGCCGAGGGCTGAGGAGCGTGAGCAGCAGGAGGCAGCATCTGTGCCGTTGATCCTTGAACCGAAGGCAGTTGCGCAGCCGACGGCGGAGTCTGCAGATGAGGGTTGGGAGGTGTGGATGGCACTCCCAATCCTGGAGCGGTAGGGGTTCCTCCTCCTTGAGGGATAGCGGCAGCCGGTGGAGGATTCGGCGCGAGGGTGCCTAGAACAGCCAAGATTTGTTCTAGCTGCGCAGATTGGGATTTGAGAGCTTTCGCCTGACTCTGGACGGTGGCGTCCAGAGACTCTAACGTCGGTGCTTCGCCGGGAGTCGTCGGAGTACGGCGGGTCTCGTCTCCCGAGGGAGTTTCGGTGGAAGGCGAACGGTTGCTGACATCATCCTCCTGAGACATGGTTGCTCTTGCTGGTAAGTTCACGTCGGGTTCACCAAAATGTGCACAAGAGATTCCAGCGGGGAGACCTCCGTGTGCACCGTGTGTAGTGGATCAAGGATCGCACAGGAAGAATAGGGGTGTGTGTAGGGAGAGAGTAAGTCAGTAGCAATGTCTGAGAGAGAGACAGAGGTTTGGCAGAGCTTCCGCGTATGGCAGTGTGTTCCCTTTTGTATGGAAAGGTTGACGGTCTATATATACTGGAGAACATGACCGTTGTAGTGTGGTTAATGCGCCCATTAATGGCGGCTTAATTAGCTTAACCATAACGGCACGTTCGTCCGAGTATATAGGAACCGTTATAGCACGTGGTGCGCGAATACCGGAACCGTTACGAGGTTGACCGGGTTTGACCGGATTGACCGGGTTTATGGAGCTCGTGCCATAAATCTCTCAAAACAGTTACTAAAGGTCGCGTCCGGGCTTGGCTCGCACGCGACAGGGCTTACTCTAGCCTCCAAACCACTAAGTCCCTACAAGTCCCGTGCAGTGGTATGCGAGGGCTCTGTCTCGCAGCCCCCACATGGATCAGCTCGGCTGGTGATCCTGTGTGTGTGGAGCACAATATGGTGTGCTGGATGGCCGCCACGTGGCCGAGATCTGTCATGTCAGAAAGCAGTATCTACACCGTCCTCCAAGGGTAATCTCTACATTCTGCTGGCAGTGGACTACGTGACAAAGTGGATCGAAGCAATCGCGTGTCAGAAAAACGATGCAGCCACAGTTGAGCGTTTTCTGAAACGTAACATTTTCACCCGTTTCGGAACTCCCAGGGCAATGATTAGTGACGAGGGCTCTCACTTCATCAATCGAGTCTTTGCGAAAGTTGTGAAACAGTACGGCGTGTCAGTTCATAAAGTCTCGTTACCCTACCATCCGCAGACAAACGGGCAAGCCGAGGTTTCAAATCGAGAGATCAAGAGCATACTCGAGAAAACAGTGAATCTCGGCCGAAAGGATTGGTCCATCAGACTGGACGATGCGCTCTGGGCCTACAGGACTGATTTCAAAACACCGCTGGGTATGTCGCCATACCAGCTTGTGTTTGGGAAAGCGTGCCACTTACCGGTGGAATTGGAGCACAAAGCGTACTGGGCCATCAAGCTGTTCAACTTGGATCAGAATCTGGCAGGAGATAAGAGGAAGATGGAACTGCTGGAAGTAGAGGAGTTCCGCAGAACGGCTTTCGAGAGCGCCAAAATTTACAAAGAGAAGACGAAGAAGTGGCATGATCACCGTATCACGCCAAAGAAGTTTAACGAAGGCGATAAAGTGCTTCTCTACAATACCCGGATGCGGTTTTTTCCGGGAAAACTGAGGTCTCGTTGGTCGGGCCCGTTCATCATCAACCAGATTTTTGCATGGGGAGCATTCGAGCTGGAGAATCCAAAAGATAAGTCCAGTTTCAGGGTGAACGGGAATCGGATCAAGCCATATCTCGAGACCGCCGAAGTCGTCAAAATAGACCCGGTCTATTTTGATGACCCTTGAGAGGTAACAAGGTCGGGCCGTCGACCGTAAATCACAAGGCGCTGTTTGGGAGGCAACCCAAATTAATCGTTAATTAATTTATTTTCGTTATGTTATTACGTTATTACATTCAGTTCTAAATTTCTGAGAGAGGCGAGATGAGCGGGTTTTTGACTTGAAATTGAGATTGTGCAGAGGCAGCAAAGTAGAAAGCAGGCAGAACCGGGAAAACATAGGAAGAGAAAAAAAAATTATGTGCTGGTTGACAGAAAGAAAAGAAATGTAATTTTTTCAAAACCCGAGGGGTATATTTGTAATTTTGAAAAAATTAGGGTTTAAAGGGGGGAAGGAGGCCGACGGGCTCCATTGATGCACCTCCCTTTCTCTCTCTTCCTCCATTTTCTCTCAAGCTTGAAGAACACATATTTGACTCGGACCTCCAAATCAAATTCCGGGCACATTTCTGGAATCCCCTCGTCGCAAGGAGCAAATATCATCCATCAAAATCCAGAAACAAGCGAGAATCGAGCGGGAAATTCCCATCTAGGAATGGCGTGTTCTTCAGGAAAAGGGCCGATTCGAAGGTGTTAGAGCAAGAACTAGCAAAAACCGAACAAGGGAAGGTGAAAAAGGAGATCGAGGGCTTCGATTTGGTACGTTCGGATTTCAATTCCGGGCAATTACGTTTTCCGGCGATTTTTCCGACGACTTTCCGGGCAGAATCTCCGGTCTTCACCCCTGTTTAGGGAAGGTCGAAAATCTCATCTTTCTCTTTATTTTCCGTTTTGGCACGACCCGTAGCCGGGTCCGTTATTTTTCGGTATTTTTCATTTTGCAGCGGCACTTGCCGTGTGGACCTCTGGTAGCTCTTAGGTGGACTATCTATTGAGACACACTTGTTACGTGCCCGTTTCACATTTTTTTTCTTTAATTCCCGAGTAGGCACGTTTTTCGAGGTTTTGCCTATTATGGAGTTCAGAATGCTGGTACTTGACCAAAACCGGGACGATTTCCCTACTGAGTACACTGCGGAGCAAATCACCTCTAGGAGGTTTCACAGTTATCGGTTCGTGAACCATTATGCTCATTTTTACTATATAACCGCGACGAAAATGGGTCAAAAACTGTCCAAGGACTACCGCTTTGAGGTTGACCACATGAACATGCCACCAGAAATGGCAGAGTTTGCTAGTCGTCCGGAACTTTTCGGACAGTCCTTGGCAGGGTTTCCGGAGGTGTCTAGCTCCTCCTTAGTGGGTGAGTTTTACAGTAACCTCATGCATAAGGGGGCGGGTGAGGCCAACGGTGACGCCCGATGGGTGTACTGCCGGAGGCAGTTTATCTTAGTCACGGTGGACAGTATCCTCCAGGCGTATGGGATCCCGTTGAGAAACATCTCGTGCGCCTATGCTGAGTGTCAGGATTACCCGCCGAGCGATGCTGAGATTTTGCGGGTTGTGACTCGTGGGTACCCGGGGGCCCATTTCGAGAGAGAGGGTGTCGGGGAGATAGGAAAGAAACTGCACTCTCGTTTTATTACCGGGCCACCACGATGGTGGGCCGAGTGGGTAGTGAACCGGTTAGTGGGTATCAAGCATTTTACCCATCTTGACTATGAGTACGTACTCTTAGTCTACTGCCTTGTTCTCCGGCGAGAGTCGACATTCCTCGTCGCATCTGGATTTACATGCAGGAGCGGAACAACACCGCGAGCCATAAGGGGTTGGGGTACGCCAACCTCATCGCCAAACTGGCGCGGGATTTTGAGGTTCCCATGGATATCCTTGAGGGAGATTTAGAGCCTCCTCGACCACGGCCTTATAGGAAGATTTTGGCCCGTAACCCGGGCCCGCAGGAGCCGGTCGTTGACCTTGATGAGGATGACGACATGATGGAGGAGGACCCTGAGCCTGCCCCTGCCCCTAGGAGGCGATCGACTGAGGAGCGACCAGCCAGTCGCTAGGCATCGGCCGGACTTCGGCGATGCCGTACTAGTCGAGAGAGTGAGCGTCCCGAGTCGAGTCGGCAGGGGACTGAGAGGAATACCCATACCCAGCCAGCCAGACAGCGAGGTGAGCCGGTCCCACGGGCCGACCCGACCCCGAGAGCTAGACCAGCCCCGCCACGTAGGTTGCCCCGAGTTGACGAGGGATTTGAGGGGTGTCGTGGCGGACACAAGTCCGTTGGGGAGAGAGTTCTCCAGAAAGCGGGCAAACTTTGGAGGGCTCTGATACTCACCCGCCGGACTCAGCGGAAGGTCACGAAGGACACCCACGCTGCCCTTGCTAGTATTCAAGAGGAGCAGCGGGAGGCAGCTCGGCACGCAGGCCGAGAACCGCCACTCCCGCTATATTTTCCCCCTACCTACTCCAGCAACTTTACCACGAGTTGGTCTGATGACGAGGACTCTAGCGAGTATACCTCTGCTCCACCTCCCCCGACCCAGCCACCTCCCCCGACTCAGCCATCTCCGCCACCTGCGAGATAGGAGAGACGTCAGCCTGGGGCACGATCCCAGCAGCCCACAGGCCGAAAGACTGGGTCCCGTACCCAGCAGACTTCGAGTGGCAGGACGAGATTGCGCTCCCAGCCACCTAGCAGTTGTACTGGGTCCGAGTCGCAGTCCTCCGATTACCGGCCCCGTGAACGTGTGCGTTGGTCGGTCGTCTACCGGACTGATTCTGGCAGCAGCTCTCCGGGCAGCATATCCGGTACTTCCGAGACCGGGTCAGACCCGACATTTTTTCCGGACGAGTGAGTGCCGTGAGGGAATACCACCTCTTAGTGTGGGGGTGGTAGTCGTGTCTGCATTAAACCCGGTTTGCACGTTTTTTCATGTTTATTTGCAGTTTTATTTTATATTTTTGAGTCAGCACATTTTCGTTATTTGAGTCAACCCACCACCAACATTCTAGCCATGCATTGTATATATTTAAAAAAAAAATCAAAAATTAAAATTTTTTATGCTACTGGTTGAGTATATACGCAGCCCTGCGTATATACGCAAACAGCAGGATAAAATATTTTTCGAAAAAAAAAAAAAAAAAAAAAAAAAAAAAAAAAAAAAAAAAAAAATGAGAAGGGCAATCGAGATAACAGAAACGATGAAGAAATTGAGGTTGAATCCTTTGAAAGAGAAGAAAACTTGCACCGAGGTATAGTAGATAGGTGAGAGCCAGCGACTGTTGGAATTCGCAAGTAATTATCACCTGAGCTAAGAATCTGACTAGTTGCTACACCACCGTCACTTAGGTAGTCGACAACCCGCCCACGGGCGTCGTCACGGTCATCGCGTTTTTCGGTGGAGTGACTGGCTATCAAGGGACCTCACGTCCTGTTTCTTACCCCTAGGTCCAATTAGTCAACCCGTTTGAAGCCATTTACCCTCTTTCTTCTTATCCACTTTAGCCTAGGCAGCCTTCTTTGAGACCTCATCAGTCGATAGTTGGCTATTCTACATGTTATGACGGAGGGAGTGAGTAGGGTAGGTTTTAGGTGGGAGAGCTTCATGACTTATCAGTGTTGGACAGTTTTGGTATTTACACGTTTTTCGAGGGAAGGACAGGGTGAGTTAGTGGCGACAGTGCATTAATTTGCGGAGGTGGATTACTTCATTACATAGTGACCACAGGAGGAGTTAGTCGCGTGCGAGCATCTTTTCGCACAAAACGGGGTTCCGGGGGGGTTGTAGAGTTAATTGGTGGTTGTGCCGTTTTTCTACATCTTTGGTGATGAGGAGGTTCGGTGGGACGGCACAGTATTATTTCGACTACAGGATCAGCGCTTCAGGATTAGTGTGGGGGTACTTCACATAAGGACATTTTGCGTACCCCACGACAGAGATTTATTTTCACTCACTCAGCTTTAGTCAGTTTAGTAGTTTCAGTATTCGTGTATGTCTGTATATAGTGGTCTTGTTATTATAAAAAAAAAAAAAAAAAAAAAAAGAGAGAGAGAGAGAGAGAAAAACAAAAAAGAAGAAGAAGAAGAAGAAGAAGAAGAAGAAGAAGAAGAAGAAGAAGAAGAAGAAGAAGAAAAAGAAAAAAAAAAGAGAGAAGTCATGATCTAGTTTTTAGTTTGTTTTATGTTTTTGTTATTTAAATAAAAAGCTGAGTGAGTGGCACAAATTTTGAGATGATTACACCACTTCACATTCGTGGCCGCGAGCACGGCGAAGACACACCGGGGGACAGAAGGATTGGGAAAGCAGGAACTTAGGTGTTTCGGGCAGTTTTTCGGGATCTCGGTGAGGGATGTGAGTTTGGTAAATTGTGAGAATGTCATAACAAGTACGACTATGCCGTACCTTGATACATATTTATATATCCTACCTGATTAGACATAGATCCTTTCAGAAACAGCTCGCATGGTAAGTTAGCTAGGGATTTGCTCAGTTTGATAACTAAAGTAATAGTACTTTGGTCCAGCGCTTAAATCCACCATATAAATCTGTTCAGACTTACCGATCGTTTGCAGGGAAGTACATTCTGAAAAGGATGAGATCACGAGGACACACTGGTTATGTTTTTGAGGTTGCCCAATCTCACCAAAAATATTTTTGTCATTAGTTTGTTTTAGTCGTTAGAGTCTGTGTATAGTCTATCTGAGTCTGTTTTTCTATCGAGTCGTCCGGTTGAAAGGTTCGGGTCGAAAGAGTATGCAACGGTAGTGTATGCACAGAGCCAGTCTCACGAGGGCAGAAATGTATGATGTCAGGCTAGTGTTGGCTGGATTGCTCGGGACGAGCAATGTTTAGTGCGGGGGTATTTGATAACGCCCAATTAGGGGTTATCTTTTAGCCTGATTTCACGAGTGTTTGTGCCGAAAATAGCGTATTTTGCCGGAAATTGCCCCAGAATGCCTCGGGAATCTAGAACGAGATGTTTATCTGTACTTCTTGGATTTCCGCTTATTTATTGCTATATTTGGATATGATCGCGGGTTTTCGTCTATGTTGCCTTTTCAGGAACAGGTTCGGAAGGTGCATTGGGAAGCGTGTCGGGACCAAGCCGGGACCTTCTCGGGAAACGTGCACAGGACCGGGTCAAGACGGGAACACGGAAAAGCAGGAGAACACCAAGGGAGGTAAACCGGGAGCGTCAGGCAGAAGAGTGGGACCCAGGGGACCCAACCAGGCCCACCAAAGGACCAAGCAGGGCCCCCATCACCACCCCCTGCCTGTGTATATACGCAGGCCTGCGTATATACGCAGCCGGTTGGAGGATTTTTGGCCCTGGCTGCGTATATACGCAGCCTTGCATATATACCCAGGCAGGGAGGGTGATGGTTGGAGGATTTTTGGCCCTGGCTGCGTATATACGCAAGGCCCACCAAAGGACCAAGCAGGGCCCCCATCACCACCCCCTGCCTGTGTATATACGCAGGCCTGCGTATATACGCAACCGGTTGGAGGATTTTTGGCCCTGGCTGCGTATATACGCAGCCTTGCATATATACCCAGGCAGGGAGGGTGATGGTTGGAGGATTTTTGGCCCTGGCTGCGTATATACGCAAGGCCCACCAAAGGACCAAGCAGGGCCCCCATCACCACCCCCTGCCTGTGTATATACGCAGTCCTGCGTATATACGCAGCCGGTTGGAGGATTTTTGGCCATGGCTGCGTATATACGCAGCCTTGCATATATACCCAGGCAGGGAGGGTGATGGTTGGAGGATTTTTGGCCCTGGCTGCGTATATACGCAGCCTTGCGTATATACGCAGCCAGTTTGATTTTTTTCCGAGGTCGGTGGACTGATGGCAGATTCTGTAATTTATGGCGCACGCGTTTCGGGGAAAAATAGCACTATTTAAAGACTCGTCCAGGCTCGTTTTGAAGAGACACAATACTCAGCACAACCGAAGGGCAAGTCAGAGTATTCACGGAGAGCACGGAAGAGCGATTCGAGATTCGAAGACTTAGTTTGATTTCGTTCTCTCTCTTTATATTCAGAAACTGTGTTTTGTATTATGTCTAGTCGTAGCTAAACTTCTTACCTAGGTTCTCGGTGAACCTAGGGTTTCGTATCCAGATTTTATGACTACTTCGTTTATGGATTCATGATTATTATCTTAATTCAGCAAGTTGTATTTGTTATTCTGGCTTTGATTATTATCGTATATGCATGATAGGATTGATCACCCAGGATTGTTATTGGCCCCGAACTTGTAGGTGAAAACGTCAAGTTAGGGTTAGGAAGAAAAGCCGGGATTTAGTAACTTACCCTGATAGACCGACCAGAGAAAGGGAGATAGGGCTAGCATTGAAAAACGTGAGACCAACTGTTAGAGAATTTGACCCTGGCCATTCGTACAGGTTAGAAACCCTAACAGGATTAGACCGAGACTGCAGACTTAGGCAGCTTAACAAGAATCCGAAAGTCTGCAGGATCAGGATTACGTGTGGAATCTGAAAAGTCACTGCACAACTGGTACGTTGCACAGATATCGAAACTGCTGAGTGTTTTCATAATCGGACGTAAAACTGAAATCTGCAGAAACCCTAGGGGATCCTGGAGCCTAGTTACCATCCATTATCTTAACAACCAATTCAGCTTATTTCAAGAAAACATCACAAAAAATATTTAGGTTTACGTTTTTAATTTTTGTTTTTAGGTTAATAAACTGCAATCACAACCTACTCCTCCTTGTTACTACACTCGGTTAACCAAAACTGACGACACGAGAAAACCGAAAATAGTCCTCGTGGGAACGATCACCCGAGTTTAATTACACTCGGTATTACAAGATTCGTATACTTGCGAACAGCACGTTAGTTTGCGCATCAGGTAACGGAAACTAAACCTACATGCAAAATGCAGTTTGGGACACGAAACCCCCTACACTTTCAATTTCCCACTACAAACCCCTGCAATATACATCCGTGGGACACATAACCTTCTGCAGCTTCAATTTCCCTCTAAAACCCCTGCAATATACATTCGTGGGATACTTAACACCAAATTGATAATGTGGGTCAAATTTCTAACAGAAATTAATTACGTGCAAATCACTTGTTGGTCTTTGAAGTTTTTTTTTTTCTTCATCCATAGAGCTAGCACGTGAATAGCACATGATGAATTTTTGTTAAAAATTTGGCCCTTGTTATCAATTTGGGGTCAAGTGACTCACATATGTACATTGCAGAGGGTTTAGTAGGAAATTGAATCTACGGGGGGTCATGTGTCCAACTAATGTATATTGTAGGGGTTGTAGTGGGAAATTGAAAGTGCGGGGGGGTTTGTGTTCCAAAATGCATTTTCATGTAGGTTTAGTGTCCATTACCCAAACCAATTGTTATGTCTGAACCGTTTCTCTGCAAAAGATAGACATTAGTAGCATAGCAGAAATAGTCATAAAGAATCAAAACCAGATATAATTACTAACAATTATAAAAACTAAACCAAACTGAATCAAAATCAATCAAAGTATCCAAGGTACTAAGCAGTTCAACAAACCAACTTCCACACATATCCAAATCAAGATAAAAACTGAATTATCCCCCTAAATTTCTCCCCCTTTTTGACATTCGTTAAAAAAAGTGAGAAAATGCTGGATCAAATTGTTTTGGAAAAGAACTTAACTACTGAAAGAAAATGTTTGAAAGAGGATATATTATTTCAAGGTTTTGAAAAGAGTTTCGAGGATTTGAAAAAGAAGTGAGAAAGGCTAGAATCAAGGTTTGGGGTTTTCATCTCCCTTAGGCTCTGCATCTTCCTCTTGATCACTTTATTCTTCATCTTCCTCGTCATCTTGTTGTTGTTCTTCTTGTGCTACTTCTTCACCATTCTTTTCAGCCACCACATCATCTTCAAACAGATCAGCTGAAATGACAATGGTTGGAACCTTTTCTTTCTTTTTCTTCTGCCTCAAGTCTTTAGTTGCACACCAGGATCCATACTGTCTTCTTCATCCAGTTCCTCATCATTTGTAGTCTTTGCCCCTGCATCCTTATCTCCAGCATCTTGTTTCCCAGTCTCCTTATTCTCAACAGCTTCATTCTCATTACTTGTCCATCAGACAGATTAGCTGTAGATCCTGCCTTCTTTGATCCTTCTAGAGCTTGTGAAACTTCGTCTTCTTCCACATGGATCAATTTGGTGCTTTTGAAGAAACTTTCAAGCATACAATTTATCTTTTTGAACTTAGTACCCAAATCATACTGATCCTGCTTCAATTCATCCAACTCATTCTCAATGAAGTCTAGCCTTCGAAGAACTAGGGATTGGTCCTGAGATTGAGAGGGTTGGGTTGAAGGAGAGGGTAGGGATTTAAGATTTGGGAACTTTTTGGCGTGCAACTCTTCAACAGACAATTCAGAGTAGAGCTTCCATGCTCCCTCACTGGTTTCACAATTCCAATCATTTGAAAAGTCTTTTCATCAAGCATTCCAAAACCAGTAGTTATTGTCTCTTCCCTATCAACTGGAATTTCAATGTTTTGAAATAATCGTGTGAGGAGGTTGTCATAGGGTAGAGGATGTTTCCTTTCCTTGGTGCAAGAGTAAAGCATGTGCTCCATCAGAATGTTTGGAAAATCAACCTTATAACCATGCATAATCAGATACATCAAATATAGTACCCTATCACACAGCAGCTCTTTGAATTCTCCGTTGGCACAACACACCTCATCAGAATGGTAAAAAATCTTTGCTTCAACAGTCAACACATAGTGAGTCAACTATTTTGAGGTAGTAGCTACATTAGGCAAAAAGAATGCCTCCTTAGCCAACTCTAAAGCATCAATTTTGCTAGGAGATTCTCTGTATTGTACCTCTTTGGAAAAATTAAGACAATGGCAAACTCATCATGGTCCAATTCCATGTTAATCCCAGCCACCTTAGAAGATATAATTAAAGCCAAGGTTTTCTCTTGTTTCAGGTTCAGGTAGAAAAGCCTTGTAAGCCTAGGGTATGCAACTTCAGAGGGGTTAAGGATTTTCCAGAGAGAACTCTGTTACAATCTCCTTATGCAATCCAAATTCATACATTCAACATGCTAGTACTGATCATCCTATAGTAAGCTATAGGAATAGAAGCAAAACCATCTGACCAATTACCTTTTGCGGAATGAATGATAAACCACTTGCTAGAAAGAGTTTTCTTACCATGAGGGGATTTCTTCTCAGAGTAGATAGCTCCTTCCCAGTGACCTTCTCCGATTCCTGAATCTCCATCCCAATGACCTTATCTTTCCCGTTCTCTTTCTCAAGCTTCTTCTTCACCTTATTTGGGCTACCAATTGAAACACCTTTCTGCTTCTCATAACCATCTGTTGGATTTGTCTTTTTCTTGCTGGAAGTAGCAGTCTGATCCACCTTATCTTTCTTGATTTTTTTCTTCGGTGGAGGAGAGGGTGGCCTTGGTGCACTAGGATTTCTGGAACTGGATCCATCACTAATTGCTTGAACTTCTTCATCAGCAGATTTTCTCTTCTTCCCTGAACTCTTCTTTGAGCCTCCAGCCATCTTGATTCTCTCAGAGGTTACTCGTGTGTCCATTAGGCTTTGGGGTTTAGAAGAGAGTGGTAAGAGTGATAGAAACAATAGAGAGAGAGAGAAGAGAGAAGATAAGTAAGTTTGAGTTTGAAAAGGAAACTGAATATTCCCAAATATTTGAAGAATGAAGTTTTGTGTGAAATTCAAATTATGTGCGTGACCTGTGGAAGGAAAAAATATAATACAGATTCGAAAAAGATTTGTTTTAAAAGGTAAAAACAATGTTAGGAAATTATCTACAAAGATAACACCCAGCATTGGTGATCCCTTCATTGACTATATAGTATACATATTTATTTTCAAAGCTTTGAAAAGAATTTCAAGGCCTTGAAAAAATGTAATGCTGCATGCAAATAAAATCAAGGGTTCGAAAAGATTTTCAAGTCCTATAAAACTTTCCAAAACATTGAAACACATAGTTCTTACCTGATACTCCCCCTAAACCAGTGCTTCCTTGTTTAACATGCCCTGTTATAATCTCAGGGCTGTGAATCTATCTTCTGGCAGTTGTTTAGTGAAGATATATGTAAACTGCATGTTAGTAGACACAAATGACAAAGATAAATCACCTTTCTCCACATGATCTCTGATAAAATGGTGTCTGACATCTATATGTTTAGTCCTTGAGTGCTGAACTGGATTCCTTGTAATTGATATTGCAATAGCATTTAATGGCAATATCTATGAAGTTATAACCCAAATCTTTCATCTGTTGAGCTATCCACAACACTTGAGAGAAACAAGCTCCAGCTGCTATGTATTTAGCTTCTGCTGTTGATAAGGCTACTGAATTTTGCTTCTTAGAAATTAGAATGCCATCTTATCAGGGATGATCCAAGTAAGTGGCAACACCCTGAAGTGCTTTTTTCTATCAACTTTATATCTTGCAAAATCAGCATCTTCACAAAGAGAAGTTAGATTTTTTAGGATATCAAAGCTCTAATTCTTCAATACCATTGAGATATCTAAAGATTCTTTTGACAACAACTAAGTGCGACTCTTTAGGATCAGCTTAGATTCTAGCATACATACAAACACTAAACATAATGTCAGGCCTGCTTGTAGTAAGATAAATCAATGAACCAATCATACATCTGAATTATTTATAAACAAACACTAAACAATTTTGATCTTTATCTAAGGATAGTGTAGAACTCATGAGAGTTTTGGCAGCCTTGGATTGACACAAGTTATACTTTCTCAGTAAATCCTTGGTGTACTTACTCTGGTGTAGAAAATTCCTTTCTTTATTTGTTGTACATGAATTCCAAGAAAGAAATTTAACTCTCCCATCAAGCTCATCTCAATTCCCTACTCGTAATACTAGATAATTCTTTGTAAGGAGAATGATTAGTGGCACCAACAAAATATCATCAACATATATCTGTACTACTAAAATGTCTTTCTCATGAGTCTTTATAAAAATATTTTTATCAATTAAGCCTCTTCCGAAACCATTTTCAAGTAGGAACTTTGACAATCTTTCATACCAACCTATTGGAGCATGTTTCAAATCATAAAGAGCTTTGCCAAGCTTATAAACATAGTTTGAAACTCATCATTTTCAAAACCAGGAGGTTGATAAACATAAACTTCCTCATGCAGATAACCATTTAAAAATGCACATTTAACATCCATCTGAAAAAGCTTAATGTTCTTATGAGATTCATAACCAAGTAGTATTCTGATTGCTTCCAACCTGGCCGCCGGAGCAAAAGTCTCCTCATAGTCTATACTTTCTTCTTGGTGTATCCTTGAGCTACCAGTCTTGCTTAATTTCTAACAACCTTACCAGTTTCATCCGGTTTGTTTCTGAACACCCACCTAATTCAAATCATAGATTGATCTTTGGGAGGAGGATTTAGATTCCAAACCTTGTTCCTCTCAAATTCATCGAGATCACTTTGCATAGCAATGATCTAGTATTCTTCTTGAAGTGCTTCTTTCACATTCTTGGGCTCTATAAGAGATACAAAAGCATTAAAAGCACACAAGTTCGTTAATTGAGATCTTGTTTGTGTACCAATGGATGGATCAGAAATGATGTTTTGGTTCTCCAGGAATCTTTTCAAGGCCTTGAGATCCTGATGTTGTGGCTTGACCAATCTGTGTACCTTGAGATTCTGTTTCAAGGCTTTGAAAATTTCTTCTGTTTTCCTGCAAGTTATTCTTGGAACCATTGTTTGGATCTGTTTCATCCCCAGACTCATGCTTGTTCAGATTTAGATATGCGAAAAACATCACTCAAAGAACCACCATATCCTTCATAAAAACTAACATGTATACTTTCCTCAACAAGCTTGGTTCTTTTATTGTAAACCATGTAAGCTTTTCTAGTCAAGGAATAACCAGAAAATATACCTTCATCACTTCTGGCATCAAACTTGCCAAGATTATCCTTACCATTGTTGGGAACAAAACAATTACAGCCAAACGTTTTGAAGTAAGAACTGTTTGGATTTCTCCCTTTGAAAAGTTCATAGGGAGTCTTCTTCAAAATAGGCCTAATCAGGAACCTGTTCAAAATATAGTTTGCAGTGTTTTGACACGATCTCCGCAAGTGTACGGTTGTCGTGTGTAGTAATATCCGGTAAATCCGGGTTTGTCGAACCCAAAGGACTTCTCGTGAACGAATTAGGATGATTAACTTTAACGTGGGCAAGTAATTCAGTTTGTTTGACTAATCTAAGAAAGTAAGTAACAAGCTAATTATTAAAATTTAGATTAATATGTGGGATAAGTATCAGGATATCTCTTCGGTTCACTAGGGATCTCACACCATTAATGATTTACGTTCTAGTAACACGAATGTACTCTACTTAGCCAAACGAGCACATTTACCTTGAAGATTCCTCAACCAAAGCCTATAGTTAAACTCACGTACCTGATTCCTCTAGCCTACTCAAGTTTAACTACGCATTATGTTCTCTTGATCTACTCTTAGTTCTTAGCCAACTAGCAAGATTCCTCAACCCTAGATACAGCTAGTGCATGATTCAAGTTCCAGCAACGAATATTGATTCCTCTAACATTCATCAGCTAGATCAATCCTATTGCTACGTCTAACAATATGAAAGATAGATTAAACTCATGAATCAAGCATAACTAAACAAAACACATTCAATTAAGCATAGAAGCATGAAACGAGATCCATAAATCACCAACCGTGGTGTTCAAACCCTAGCTACCTATGAGATATCCCGAATAGAAGATTTAGCTACTAAAACACATGATCAAAGTACAAAGTTTATTGATCATCAACAAAAAGTAGAGAAGAGAAGAGAATAGAAAATCAAACGATGGTCTCCAAGCTCCCAAGAAAGCTCCTCTTCTCTCCAATGGCGTCCCCTTGATGAATATCCTCAGCCCTATGTCGTTCTCTCCTATTAAAACCCGTTCCTTCTTTTTTAGTTTTCAGAAATAACACTTTTACCCCTTCTACTCACGCCAGATCCAATAATGTGATCTTGTGATCACCTTTTGTGATCCTAGGATCACCTTTTTTAGTTGTAGAGTCACGGTGATCTTCTATGTGGTATTGCACTTGTTCTTGTGATCATAGAATCACCTTTTTTTAATTGTAGGATCACGTTGATCTTCCATGTGGTCTTGCACTTGATCTTGTGATCACAATTTGTGATCCTCTACTTCCAGTGAGTTGCTTCTTTTCACTCCTCTTGAATTTTTGGCCAAGTCTTTTTCTCTTCTTAGCTTCTACTCTTCTTCGTCCATTCTCTCATGCATTCGTTGAGTTTCTTTCTTTCCAAAGTTCGCTTCCGCTCCAAAATCCGCACTCCAAGCTTCCGGTCCCTGAAATCCACAACACGAACAAATACCGGAAGATCAAATTCGACAAATAAAGTCTAAAACATGCATAAAACGCCCGGATTACACAATGAAGTCCAAATACTCAAGTATGCTCAAAACATATAAGAATTGGTCAATTTCTCATACAAATCTCTCTAAACGCACGCAAATCGATGGTGAATCCTATAAGAATATAACTCCTAAAGTGGAGTTATCATGTTTATAGCCTCTGCCCAAAGAGACTTTGGCAACTTTTTCTCCAAAAGCATTCTCCTAGACATGTCCTCAAGTGTCATGTTTTTCCTTTCAACTAAACCATTCTGTTCAGGAGTTCTATGAGTAGAAAAGTTGTGAGAGATGCCAAACTTGGCACAAAATAAATCATACTCTAGCTGATCAAATTCTCTGCCATGTTCACTTCTACTTGAAGCAATAGGCAAGTTTTTAGAAGTCTGCAGCTCTTTACAAATCTTTCAAAATTCAAATAAAGATTCATACTTTTCTCTAAGAAACATAACCCAAGTAATTCAAGAGACATCATCTAAAATAACTAGCATTTACCTCTTCCCCTTTGGATTTGGAACTCTCGTAGGAACACATAGATCCATGTGCAGTAATTCAATAGGCCTAGTTGTATTTACAAAGTTATTGGGCTTGAAAGAGCTTCTTCTCTGTTTACCTTGAGCAGAAGCCTTGCATACCTCTTCATCCTTGAACTTGATGAAATGCAGACCTCTAACTCGGTCTATGGAAACCAATTTGTTCAGAGTATGCAGGCTAATGTGTCCAAGCTTTCTGTGACAAAGATTTGACTCTTCTTCCAAGGCCTTGAGACACTTTAGACTTTCTCCTGCAACTTTGTTAGTATTCAAACAGTAAACATTGTTTAACCTTGAAGCAGTGAGGATGCAATTTCCAGATTTTTCATCTTGCACCATACATTTCTCCTTTTAAAAACAAACTTATTACCTCTATCACACAGTTGTGATACACTAAGCAGATTAAACTTTAAACCGTCTACAAGATAAACATCTGAGATAGAATTTGTAGAACCATTACCAACTTTGCCAATTCCTATGATGTTGCATTTTCCCTTATCACCAAGTGTGATTGTCCCTCCTGGTTGCTCTTTCAATTAAGTAAATAAAGAACTCTTGTCTCTCATGTGTCTAGAGCAACCACTATCCATAATCCACTTCTACTTTTTTATCTTGGTGACAACCTGCAAACACCATTCACTGTCTAACCCAGCTGTTAGACTAAGTGTGACATTCAGATTCATATTCAGGATCAACCATGTTAGGTGGTCTAACCCCTTTAGTAGCCCAAATTTGTCTCACTTGTCCCTTAAATTGGAATGGAAAAGTGTTCCTCATAATGTGAGGTTCTCTTCTGCTGAAGGGTCAAGTCATCTTAACAAGACCAATATTACAGCAGAAATGAAACTCTGGAGACGTTCTGCTACTTTCTTTCACAAATCTGGGACTGTTCTTCTTTCGAAAGTTTGGATTATATCCAGTACCAATTTTGTGAACAGATTGCGGACTTCCTCCAAGAATCAAGTTGAGATTGCATTCTGAGCCAGCAAGTTTTTGTATAATCTTCTTAGAGTCTTGAAGTTTCTCAGTCAGATTAGTGTTTTGTTCCTCTAATTTATCATGCTGATGTTTTAGAGCAACAATGTTATCACTCAAAAGAGAGTTCTCAGTGACTACTTCCATGACTTGAGTTTTCAAGGCCTTGAAATTGGTTTCCAAGGCTTTGAAATCTTTGTCAGTTTTTTCCCGAGTAATTTTAAGATTCTTGTTCTGACAAATTAATTGAAAATTTTCTTTTGCTTGCTCATGAACCTTCTCCTTTAAAGACTTGATTTCATTTAAGTAATCTTCCTCATTTAAAAGCATTGTTCTCACAATTTCAGAAAGCACATCTGCATGTTTAGACATTAATCTATTCACCATTACCTCAATGTTCCTTTCTGAGCCTTCATCATGCTTGGCCATAAGACATAGTTTGGACTTATCGTCTTCAGAATTTGAGTCACTTGATGAATCACAGTCACTCCATGAAGGTAACATAACCTTCTTCACTCTGTTATGGTCTTTCTTTTGAAAATGCTTGCTTTTATTGTGAGGACAGTCTCTGATTAAGTGTCCTTTGTAGTCCTTGCTACTTGAAAATATGAATTTTCCCTCTTGAAGTCTTTGTTTCCAAAGTTCTTCTTCATCTTGAGAATCCTTGTCAAGACTTTGGAAATGAGAGCAAAGGGATCTTCTTCATCATCTTTTTCTTGTTCAAGGCTTTGAGGTTGTTCACTCTCTTTACCCTTAAGTGTCAGATTCTTGACACTCTCTGGTGATTCTCCATCATCTTCACTCATGGTGATCTCATGTGTGAGTAGTTTTTCCTATAGGTCATCTAGTTGGAGAAAGGAGAGATCTTGAACTTTCTTCAATGCTTGTGGTATTTGGTTCCCATTTGGCAATGGGAAGACTTCTCAAGGTCTTTTTGACTTTCTCTTCATTGGAGAATGATTTCCCCAAGGAGTGCAAATTTTTGACAATGTCAGTGAACCTCTTGAACATATCTTTGATGGATTCATCTTCATTCATTTTGAACAGTTCATAATGTCTAAGGAATATGTTGATCTTGGTTTGCTTCACTTGGTTGGTTCCTTCAAAAGTAACCACCAGTTTGTCCCATATTTGCTTAGCAGTCTTCCAGGTAGATATCCTGTTGAATTCATCTGCATTCAAAGCACAATATAAGAGATTCATTGCTCTATAATTTTTAGAAAGCTGGTCTAATTCAGAAGTAGAGAGAGAGTCTTTAGATTTGGAAGTTTTAATCACATCTTTCTCTGTGTAAAATATATGAGGTCCATTCTGAATGATATACCAAAGTTAAATATCCTGATCAATAATAAACATTTTCATCAATGCCTTCCATTGTACAAAATTGTCTCCACATAATAGAGGAGGCCTATTAGCAGCTCTTCCCTATGAGAAACCACCATCACCTACAATACTCATGATCACAAGATTGTTAGATCAGTATAGTGATACAAGCTCTAATACCAAATGAAAGTTGTATGTAGGTATGCAAATACATGATCAAATACTCTAGAAGGGGGGGTTGAATAGAGTATGACAACTTTTGCCAAAAGAGTGGTTTTAAAAAAAAAAGTGTAAAGAGCTAGAGGTATTTCAAGGCCTTGAACTCATATTCAAGCCTTTGAAATCAAAACAAACTGATAAAAATAACTGATAGTTTTCAAGGCCTTTGAAAACCCTTTCAAGGCTTTGAACTGAAATATTTTTGAAGTAGTTGACAAGACAAGTAAAGAACTGAAATGTAAACGCAAGGAACCAACTGATTTTACGGACTTTAGTCCTCAGTGACCTACCTCTCGCCTGAAGGATCTAATCCCTCCAGGATTTCAATAGACTTCTTCTTAATCAAAAGCTAAGTATAGATCTCAAGCCAAGATGATTGCCTTACTCTTGTTACAGCTTGTGGTTCTTTCTAACCTATCTAGTACTTGCTCTAGCTAACTGATTCAATAAGAATCTCTTGTTGTTCCTCTTAAACAACACCACGACACCAAGTAATTAAGAAATATAACAAGATGATTTACAAATAATGCTCAAATGATGAACAATGTAATATAGTGAAGCAGTTAAGCTTGATGTGTTCTTCTGGAATATGGATTGGATGATTTTATCGTCCTCAGTGATGCTTGTTAATCCTTAAGAGTTGGTTGAATCTCTGTGAATACTTAGTGCTTCGTAATTTTTCTCAAACGTATCTCTTGCTATGCTAGTTTGAACTGCAGAATATGTAACAGCCTTCAAACAAAAATCCCTAAAAATATGCAGCATATCTTTGACTCTCAACAGCTTGATCCAACGGATAGTTGCTTGCTTTTCTGACTTGATTTTAATCTGATCTTTCATCTGCAATCTTAAGGAATGTCTAGAAAACCTTCCTAAACAATAGCACTGAATCTGCAGTTATTAATTGTCACTTATACATCTCTAAAAATAAGGAATCTTACCAAACCTGCATACACAAAATTGGTTAACAGTTCCTGCAAAAAAACTTAGGCAAATATTGATATCAAGACATGTAAAATCACAGAACTAATTTGTCTTTCGTCATCTAAAACAGTATGATCAAGGGCCAGGATTTAGAGAAGTATAGGAGTAGTAACTCCCTCTCAGTTTATGCTATTCGGTTTCAAGGCCTTGAATCCTATTTCAAGCCTTTAAAACAAAATGTGAACTTACAGAAGATGATTGACGCGTATTCTTAACGCGTATGCGCAAGTGCACGGTCAAGTAATATAGGGGTGGTATTTCAACCCCGATTTATCGATCCCACGAGGACAGGCTTGACATTATTTAATTAGTTATTTAATTTAGAGTACGGTGCAGGAGGAAAGATTTGATTGATTTTAGGAATTAAAATAAAAACTAATCTAGTATTTTTGTATTTTTTTTATATTTAAGAAATAAGTTTGGAGAAACTAGGCAATCTCTAGATCACCTAGGGTTGTAGACGATTTCCGGATTATCTGAGCAACACGTTAACTATATTCTAACTAAGCCGGGTAACAGCACTGACTATCTCCTATCGGTCTCAAGTCATTCTACTTCACGGTAGAATACAATCTCCTATCGGTCTCTTGTGTCTACCGGTCCGTTCTAGTAGGCTAACGACATGCACAAAAACGGGTCCTGTCGGTCCACCGTTGCACGAAACCGTCAAATCTCACCTACCGAATCTACCCACATTAGCCAATCCTAACACGTCTCTTCTCAGTATCGGTGATACGGGATTGATGCTCATATCTCATCCTAGCTATTTAAAGTCACTGTCGTGCACTTCACTAGCCAACTAACGGTTCCGGTTAATTACTCCATCCCCATTAAGAATTAAGCATAGATTATGAACAATTGATTTAGAACTTAATCAACTTTGAGCATGATTCATCCTATGAGCAAACCCTAGTTCATTGATTATCAATTCCTATCTTAGTCGTGTCAATATACTAAGATCCTTAACAAGATTCAAGAACTAACATCCATTCAATAGAAGAAATCAATAAGCATGAAACAAAGATTAAGAATCCGGAAAAAATCATCGTCTACATAACCCTAGGCTCTCTAGAGAAGCCTAACAATGGAGTTTAGCTAATAGTAATCAACCAAACAAAGCTTACAAGTTTCTCCATACAAGATTTGAAAGAAGAAGAAGATGAAACCCTAGATCTTCAATGGAGGAGGAATCCTCCCTTGACCCCCGTCTCCTTCTTTTCTCCTTGCGTTGATGGCTTTTTCTTCCTCACGTCTCTCTTTCTCTTAATATAGGGTGTATTAATTAATCATCAAACAATATTAATTAATACCCTTATGCCCCTCTTTTTTCCGTGCGTGCGCTGATCCTGTCTTCAGATCGCGCGATCACCTTATGCTGATCGTGCGATCTGCTGTTACGCGAGCTTCTATTCTTCTGTCTGATCGTGGGATCACCAAATCTGGTCCTGCGATCTGCTGTTGATCGTAGGATCAACTTGTGATCCTACAAGTCAGTGAGTTTTCTTTTTTTTCTCTACCAACTTCGCCCAACTGATCGTGCGATCACATATTGTGATCCTGCGATCTACTTCAGATCCTAGGATCAACTTTTGATCCTACACTTCAGTGAGTTGTCTCTTTTTTCTTCCGCTCAATTTTTCTAAGTCTTATCTTCTACTCTTCATTGAGGGTGTTAAGTGTCATTATCCAAACTTTCTAAAATGACACTTTGACCCCCTTTTTCCATCTTTGTCCTCTTTTATTCCAATTTCTTCCTCTCCCAAGCTTCCGCATATGTTCCGAAGTTCGTTTTCCTCCTCCTCTTGATCCATGAGCACTGTTTTCTGTCCAACACAGCACGAAAACACCCTGTGCGATCAAAAGTGACAATATATGTAAATAATGTGAAAAACGCCCAGATTAACAATTTATCACTCAAAGCTAAACATATCCAATTTCCTCAAGTTCATAGTGTATTTATAATATATTCAACTCGGAAATTACACAAAACGGTACACAAACGTAGAAGAAATATAACTCTAATATAGAGTTATCAAATCCCCCCACACTACCTTTTTGCGCGTCCCGAGCAAAATAAAAAACACTCCTCACACTATGATTTTCAATCCACCGAATTGCATTTAACTTCACTATCCATGTGACACAAACAACACACACACCCATGCAATCTACATGACTATACAATGCAACTCGATTATAGAACAATGCAAAAATTGAAACAACACCAATTTCTTTTTCTTCAGTTAGAGATTGGGCAATCTCGCTATCACTAACCAAAATCATCAAGCTCTCACAAGTCTTTTTTGAAATTTCACAACCAATAGCAAGAAATTGAAGTAGAGTGATCATACGCACAAGTTCACTAAGGGGTCCCCAAACATCCACCATAAACAATCCAAGACTTGGGCACGTCCTTTAGCTCAGAGGGTCTAGGCATCACAAATTCTAAGATAGTCTTTCGTCGCCAAGTCATTTGAGGTTTTCAGACCCTCTTAGCCGCTATTGCATTGAATGCAAGTTGTCCCATTGACGGGAGACACAAATCCGTGTAATACGGCTTGACTTTAATTTTCCTTAGACGCTCTAATTGGATTGAATCGAAATTCCCCGCGTGAACGGAGGCACATTAGGTTGTTCACCGTATCTAATCCAAGAGAAGATTTTGATTATTTTTTTTTCTTCATTCTCTTCTATTTCCTTTCAACCGTGCATTTAGAGCTACTAAGTGTGGGATTTTTCGGTTAGCTCTTGAAACCGCCTTAAGGGATGGTGGTGTACACTCCCTAACTTCACTTAGGCTAGAGTAGCGTACCACATGGAACCGACTCTACACGAAGGTCCACCCCAGATTTACAAGAGGCCACAAGTTTCCACTCGAAAACAGACTATTCAACTCCTTAGGACTAAATCCTCCTAGCACAATAAAGGAACTAAAGGTGTGCCCTCGTCTTCATTCCACTTTTCCCTGAATACCCGAGACTTCCTTTCGTGAAACTGGTGCGCAAAATACTAAGAATTAAAGACATCCCTACTACGGTGCTTCCTATTCTCCGAGACTCTTTCATTGAACTCACTTCAGTTTCAAGCTTCATCAATTGCCCTTATTCTCAAAAAAAATAGATTTTTATGGATTTTTTTTTTCTATTTTTTTTTTCAATTTTTTCATATTTTCCTAGACTATATATGCTTTTGGCCAACTCGATTAACCACACGTTTTGGGTAGGGGACTCAATAATATAAAAGTGCAGAAATGCAGAAAATTTAAAACTATCACACTACGACACTGTATCAAACATTCTAGACTAACCACACGTACTACACAATATGACACAGCTACATGTAACTGGCGATGCATAACTGACATGGCTGGCAAAATTGTACACAACCCCCCCCCCCCACACACTTAAGCGTTTCATTGTCCTCAACGAATTTAGAGATATAATAAGAGGACTCATCGCTTAAATGTGTAGGCGGTGGATCTCCACAATTCCGCTCAAAACGTAGAAACAAGAGAGAGAGTTAAAGGTACCTGGGGTGCCCGGACCTACATGGGCACCGTTGCCGCGAAACTGCAACAAGAAGGGGTCTTGTGGACCGTTGACAGTTTCCGGAAAAGTCTCACCTCGCGTCCGGATTCCGATGCGCCTACTCACATTCTCTATCACACGCATCATGAAGGGGAACCCGGAGCGTCTTCTGTACCTGTGTCCCTGCACACTGATTTGAAGAATTAACACAACTCTCTCTCACCCCTCAAAATCAAATATGGAGAACTAAAAGCAGAAACAGAAATAAATTCATCCTAATCTACATTGGGTTGCCTCCCAAGTAGCGCTTGTAATTTAAGGTCGACAGCCCGACCCGGTTACCTCAACCGAAAAGGATAGTGGAGACTGCTTTATCCCTCTACTTCTTCTTCTTCCACCATCTCTTCTCGATAACTTCACGTGCACCCCTGTGCTCTGAAGATGGTGGACAATTGTGGAAGCTGACTCCTTTCATTTTGCAATTGATCTTATTGAGAAACTTCCACCAAGTACCACTGGGCTCAAATGAATCTTTGGCCATAAAATCATCCCAGTAGTACTTCCTTGATGCTATATGCTCTTCAAATGACCCATGCAATTCATCCACACCCCCACACTTGTTTGTTTTCAACTCCTTGACTATGGCGTTTGGATCAATATAATAGCCAATATGACACGAAATTGAAAATTTCTCATGATGCTCTCCCCCATAAGAATCTCCATAAACAAGTCTTTCCAACTCATCACAGACTTGATTAATATGAGATACGGAGAATTCTTCGAAAGTATGAGTAGGAGCTTTTACCTCAATAGGTATGGGAACAAGTGCTTCATCAGCTTCATCGTCGGCACCCCACATGCTTCCAATGCTGGTGTCTTCCCATTCATGCCAAGGAAGTGGGGGCTCTTGCAATTTTGGCTGGCAATACGGAAGGTCCTCCCATCTTGGGCACACATGTCCACCCCAGTCTGAATTAGAGTCTGAGTTCTCATAAATGGCGGTGTCCACCAATGGTTCCTGGACACTGCAGTCTTCGTTCGGCTCAGGTATCTCTTCTTCCACTTGTGGTGGGTATGATGAAGGTTCAATGTGAGGCTCACTGTCATGTGGCAAGGGCTCCTCTTGTGGCTCTTGAATACTAGATTCTCCTCCTGTTGGCAGTTTTTCTATTCGTTTCTTTATTCTCTCCAACATCTCCCTCACGTATTCCCTACCTGTGGCTGAATCCTCTTGGGGTAATTGTGCATCTATGGACAAAAATCTGGCGCACACCTCGATGTCATTCATAATACTACGCCGTTCTGCCATATCCGCTGATGAGTCTTCCTGGTGCTGATGAAGCTGGGGTTCATGTACTCGACATGAGTCTCTACGGTCGTGCCAAACGCCGCATACATAGCACCAAGTTATGCATGCGTCCTCGTCTTCATGGTTACCCCTTCAGTGGAAACAGTGCGGGGGACCCGAATAAAATTCTTCGCTCCACATGCTTAAATTGTCTCTTGCTTCCTGCGTTCCTGAGAAACAAACTCACAAGACACCCGTGAAGCACTGAGATATAGAATAAGAAAAAATGAAAACTAAAACTAAAATAAAACTACTCTAAACTAACTCCTAACTAAATAATCTACCGCTATCCCCGGCAACGGCGCCAAAAACTTGACGCGGATTCTTAACGCGTATGCGCAAGTGCACGGTCAAGTAATATAGGGGTGGTATTTCAACCCCGAGTTATCGATCCCACGAGGACAGGCTTGAGATTATTTAATTAGTTATTTAATTTAGAGTACGGTGCAGGAGGAAAGATTTGATTGATTTTAGGAATTGAAATAAAAACTAATCTAATATTTTTGTATTTTTTTATATTTAAGAAATAAGTTCTGAGAAACTAGGCAATCTCTAGATCACCTAGCGTTGTAAACGATTTCCGGATTATCTGAGCAACATGTTAACTATATTCTAACTAAGCCGGGTAACAGCACTGACTATCTCCTATCGGTCTCAAGTCATTCTACTTCACGGTAGAATACAATCTCCTATCGGTCTCTTGTGTCTACCGGTCCGTTCTAGTAGGCTAACGACATGCACAAAAACGGGTCATGTCGGTCCACCGTTGCACGAAACCGTCGAATCTCACCTACCGAATCTACCCACATTAGCCAATCCTAACACGTCTCTTCTCAGTCTCAGTGATACGGGATTGATGCTCATCTCTCATCCTAGCTATTTAAAGTCACTGTCGTGCACTTCACTATCCAACTAACGGTTCCGGTTAATTACTCCATCCCCATTAAGAATTAAGCATAGATTATGAACAATTGATTTAGAACTTAATCATCTTTGAGCATGATTCATCCTATGATCAAACCCTAGTTCCTTGATTATCAATTACTATCTTAGTCGTGTCAATATACTAAGATCCTTAACAAGATTCAATAACTAACATCCATTCAATAGCAGAAATCAATAAGCATGAAACAAAGATTAAGAATCCGGAAAAAATCATCGTCTACATAACCCTAGGCTCTCTAGAGAAGCCTAACAATGGATTTTAACTAATAGTAATCAACCAAACAAAGCTTACAAGTTTCTCCATACAAGATTTGAAAGAAGAAGAAGAAGAAGAAGTAGATGAAACCCTAGATCTTCAATGGAGGAGGAATCCTCCCTTGACCCCCGTCTCCTTCTTTTCTCCTTGCGTTGATGGCTTTTTCTTCCTCACGCCTCTCTTTCTCTTAATATAGGGTGTATTAATTAATCAACAAACAATATTAATTAATACCCTTATGCCCCTCTTTTTTCCGTGCGTGCGCTGATCCTGCCTTCAGATCGCGCGATCACCTTATGCTGATCGTGCGATCTGCTGTTACGCGAGCTTCTATTCTTCTGTCTGATCGTGGGATCACCAAATCTGGTCCTGCGATCTGCTGTTTATTGTAGGATCAACTTGTGATCCTACAAGTCAGTGAGTTTTCTATTTTTTCTCAACCAACTTCGCCCAACTGATCGTGCGATCACATATTGTGATCATGCGATCTACTTCAGATCCTAGGATCAACTTTTGATCCCACACTTCAGTGAGTTGTCTCTTTTTTCTTCCGCTCAATTTTTCTAAGTCTTCTCTTCTACTCTTCATTGGGGGTGTTAAGTCTCATTATCCAAACTTTCTAAAATGACACTTTGACCCCCTTTTTCCATCTTTGTCCTCTTTTCTTCCAATTTCTTCCTCTCCCAAGCTTCCGCATATGTTCCGAAGTTCGTTTTCCTCCTCCTCTTGATCCATGAGCACTGTAATCTGTCCAACACAACACGAAAAACACCCCGTGCGATCAAAAGTGACAAAGTATATGTAAATAATGTGAAAAACGCCCAGATTAACAATTTATCACTCAAAGCTAAACTTATCCAATTTCCTCATGTTCATAGTGTATTTATAATATATTCAACCCGGAAATTACACAAAACGGTACACAAACGTAGAAGAAATATAACTCTAATATAGAGTTATCAATGATGCGTGGGATTGAAGACGAAAGGATAGAAAGTAAGAAGAATGAAGGAGCAGAAGCTGTACAACGTCAGGCATTCGTACGAGTGCAGAAAGATAGCCAAAATCCAAGTTTTGAATAAGAGCAATCTATATCCTCTCTCATCCAATCGTTTGATTGGGTATAGTCCAATTGTACGATTGACTGTCCATTCGTACAGTAAAACTAAAATGTTCTTGTTTTGGAAACATTTTGGACAAGTATTTAAGGAAGTTTGGAAGTCTTTTGATTAGTAGTAATTCACGTACGCAGAGACAGCCTAGGGCACGAGCAAGGAAGAGACAAAGACAGAGAAAAGAACACGGGGCTTGATTTCTTAGTTTATTATCTCCTTCCATCTCTTAATCTTTGTTATGGATTAACTATCGCGTTTTGCTACAATTTTTATTGGTAGCTAGATGGTTTTCAAGGCTTCCCTAGGGAGCCTAGGGTTATTTACACAGTTATTTTTCTGGATTCTTAGACTTGTTTCAATGGCTTGGATGTGATTCTATCTGTTGAATGTTAGTTTCTTGAAATTACTGATGATCCTATTCTATTGACACGATAAGGGTATGATTTCATATTCAATGAAACTAGGGTTTATTTTATGAAACATCTTCTTGCTTAGTGTTACTTTATGTTCTAGCTTAATGTTCATGAACTGTGTGTAATCCTTAGAAAGAATGGAGTCGAGAACCCTACTTTTTAATTAACTAGAGAGTGCGTGAAATCGAATTAGCCTAGTTGTGAAGAGTGTATGAACGTGATCCCGAATCACCGAGACTCAAAGGAGAACTGAGTAGGATTGGCCTTAGTAGGTAGATTCGGGGTAGGTGAGATTCGACTATTTCGTGCAATTTTGGACCGACATGACCCGTTTTCATGCAAGTCGTTAGCCTACTAGAAAAGACCGGTAGACACAGGAGACCGAGAGGAGATTGTAGTCAATGGAGACGTAAAAGGACTAGAGATTGTCAATACCATTACCCGGCTTAACTACAATAGGGTTAACGTGTTACATAGCTGAACCGAAAATCGTCTACAGCCCTAGGTGATCTAGAGATCGTGTAGTTTCTCCATTCTGTTTATGAATATAAAAATACAAAAATATTAGTTTAATTGTTCAGTCGCTTGTTTGGGGGCGACAATCCCTTAAATCACAACTCTATCCTCCTGTTACAGTACTCTAAATTAATCGACTAATTGAATAATCTCAAGTATTTCCTCGTGGGATCGATAACTCGGGGTTGAAACACCAACCCTATATTACATGAATGTGCATTTGCGCATACGCCTTAACAAATCGCATCAAATGCACATTTCATAGGATTCATCTTGAGTTGAAATTTCCTGCACCTTTCAAATACCCAGCGTAGATCTCTCAAGTGATGGTTTTTCTCCACTGATTTAACCACCAAGCATTGACATAGAACTCAACAGTTTTGGGCATTAGATCATGGGATATAGCCACCGTGGCTATTTGATATGCCGCACCAGCATTCTTTAGTCCATATAGCATGACCATGTAGTGAAAGACTGCGACAAGGGTTATGAACGCGGTCTTCTCCGCATCCTCATGTGCCATCTTAATCTGGTTATACCCGCAGAAACCATCCATAAAGGTGAACATTTTTCCCCTGCTCTAGAGTCCACTTGGAGGTCAATGTTGGGTAGCGAAAAGTTATCCTTAGGGAAAAACTTGTTGAGATCTCGAAAATCAACGCAAATGCGAAGCTAACCATTTTTATTTATGACAGGAACGACATTCACTATCCAAGTGGAGTAATGTAAAGGCTTGCCACACTTGGCCTTTAGCTGATTTGCAACCTCTTCTTTAATCTTGACTTCTAACTCCGTGCGAAACACCCGTGTTGTTTGATTGACTAGCTTCTCAGCTGGTAGCACATGAACTCTGTGGACCGTGACTTCCATGTTTATAAATCTCATCACAGTCCCAAGTGAAAACATCCATATATTCTTGGAGTATCTTCATAAGATTGCTCTTTTCTTCCACGCCGAGTCCAGTGGCGGTAAATATAGGCCTTTGTTTTTCTCCTTCTAGAGTAAGTTCCACTTTCTCTAGTTCCTCTTTCTGCGGTTTGGGACTATCTTGGAAGCATTCTGGTGCATCTTTAATCTTATCATCTACAGTCTTCTCTTCTGTGCCCGATGAACCTAATGCGGGTGATTGTACTTCAATTATCTCAGGGTCACCCTCTCCCTGAGAAGGGGATGACCCATGTTCCTTCAGTTGTAAAAACACTTCTTCCAATTCCTGTAGGAAGTATGGATATCTCCGTTATCTTCTCGATCTTTAGCTCTCTCCAGGTTATAATTTTTTTTCTCACAGGCGCTGATTCTTCCTTCCTAGATAGCACTGGTTCTCCCTTCGTAGGCTTCTCTTCTTCCCTACATAGCATGAGTCCTCCTAGGGATTGAACCTTGATGGGTTCCCGCTTAAGTAAAGGGGTAGGGTTAAAGGTTCATGTGTTTGTTCTTGTAATAACTCATTACACCATACCGCCTCTGCGAAATGAGCTTCATCCGTGTTGAAGGGGTTGATAGGTGTTGGGATATCTGTCACTCTTCCTTGCAAAATTGCTTTCATTAGTTGGTGAGCGGTGGAAGGCACATCATCAAATCTGTGAATGAACGTGTGCCTCAATATCATGTGATATGTGGTGTTGGCATCAATCACATAAAACTTTTCGGTGAAATTGATCATTTATACTTGAAAATTCGCTCATATGATACCAATTGTCATCTTCAAGTCATTCCCGAAGCCACACAAGGGCGCGGGACGCCTGCGAACTTCAAATTGTTTAAGGAAATGACATTGATTGAAGCCCCTCCATTGACTAAGGTTCTCTTAAACTATGTCGCGTTGATGGTTGCGGTCATGTATAGGGGCTTGGTGTGATGCCCCTCCTCATTCTTGCCAGCCACTGAAAAGCACACGGCGGTGGAAGCTATGCGGACACCCTTAACCATCGTGATTCATTGATGGTAACACAAATCTCCTTGTATCCCTCCTCTACTCTCAAGATGGACTTTGTCATCTCCATTATGGAGGCTTTTGAGAATACCATATGATCATAAAGGCTTTCGAACTTGGGTATATGAACAAACCTAGAAGCTCACGTGTCATCCGTGTCTCTGTTGTATTCTTCATCCCAAACTGCTGCGACCTCGCTCCCATCCTCTGGCTCATCTTTGTAGGAGATAACAACAATATCCTTTCCCTTAGGATCCTCAAGGTGCTCAGTGAGCGGATTATCATGCATGTCCGTTGTTGGTTTCTCAATAATCAACTCTCATCCTTTTGCTTCTTTTCTAACATTCAATGTTTCTACAAACTTTCGTGGGGTGAGAGATGGTGTTGTGGAATTCCACCATTTGAGACCTCGTATGTGTTCCCCGGTTGGCAGCTTTTCTAGTGTTGGGAGTACTCTATTCTTCGTCCAATTCTTGTAAAGCGTTACTATCTCCCCAATTGAGCATGTTAGCGCGATTGCGGTCCAGGCTTCACATTCCGCTGGTAGCGGGGATGAGTATTTATGTGAAGGCGACACAACATGTAGACCTCTCTTGTGGCTGAAATCGGAACGACATCCAATCTTCTATGAGTCGTAGGGTGTGAAGTTTTTTTTCTCTTCTTCCGAAAATAGGCTCAATATTGCGTGTGCAATCTATGAGCTTTGAGAAAGTTGGGAGGTCGCGGTTAACGGGCATTTATTCGTACTCAAGCAACATGCCTTGGAGGAAAATTTCCATGAATCTTCGCTCTGTTACCTATTTTATGCCTTCCAAGGACTTCAACTTGAACCTTCTAATGAACGCGACTCCTTCTCTGTCCTCCATCCGCGTCATGTAGGAGAGGTGTATGGTGGTGACTTTTCTCTTGCACCTGGAAGAACTTAATGTATAACTTCTTTACCATCTCATCCCAGGTGCGGATGGAGTTGGGCTCTAGGAGTCAGTACCACTTGTAAGCCACATGTCCTAGATATTTGAGAAACTCTCACATCGTCATATTCTTATCAACCCATAAAATCCAAAGAAGTCTATGAATCTCATAACGTGCGTTGGGGAATCACCATTCACTTCGTCGAATTTGTTGCATTATTGGGGCTTTGTAGCCCACGAGATTGGGCATTTGGTAGACGTCCATTGTAATAGGCGGGTCGCACTCTTCACTAGGTAAGACATTACTACTGGTCCCTTGGTTCTTCATAATACTATCCAAATTGCGCTCCAAGGCAGTCATAGCACGTACCGTCATTACTGATGGTGATGCATTTCTGGCCGTATTCCCAACAAGTTCCTAATAGTGAGGCGCTGGAGGATAGGGCGAGGCGGTATCTCGAGCCTGAACATTATGTTTTTTGGGGTGATGGCGTCACTCCATAAGTTTTAAGTGCAGAGGAAAGGCTCCTCCGTATAATTGTTGGCGAGATCTGGGAACTTTCGAGTGCAACCTCTATCTGCGCATAGGTTATGGGTGGGGTGGAAATTTCTATGTGGTGAGAGCAGTTTAAATAGCCAAAATCTCTCTGGTACGAACTTCATTCCTTTTGTTGCTAGTGTTGGCTATGTCGCTCAGCTGCATCATCTGAGTCATTTGGGTCTGCATGGAGCCTGTGTAAGCCGCCAAAGCTTGGGCCGCAGATGTTGCTGAGTCAACGACCGTTGGGTTATGTGGATTGATCAACTGTGGGTTATCTTGAGTTATGGGTAAGCCCTCACAATTGTTTGGAAAGCTGGTTCCATCAGGACCATTGGCTTCACTTGACATGTTAGGAATCAACGAAAAGCTTGTTGAAGCTTCACGTCAGGTTCACCAATGTAGATGAGGATTGTGGATTGGGATGACGATTGTGTGCTCTTCGAGGACAGCTAGTACAAGATCCGGTGATCTGATAGTATGGAAACTAATGTAGATTCGTCTAGATGGGGATGGAAATAAGTCGAGTGTGATAAGAGAGAGAGACATCTTGTTGCGGCAATGAATCGTTATGAATCCGAAGAACCTCAATGAAGAGGGTGAGCCTCCTATATATATACACACCCAAGGGTAACCCATGGGGGTGTTACAACGTTAATCACACCCCCACTAAGGCCATTAAATTGGTAGCTGCAGATCTCGCAAAAGATATCACGGGAAACCGTGATTGGATCCGTACATATAAGATTTGACCAAGTCTCCCTTATGACACACATGGGTTGCAGGTGGGATGGTATCTGCACATGCGATGAGCCTTGTTCCAGCCTCCAAACCACATGATCATCAGGTCCCATGCGAGGTGCAATCTTTAACGAACTCTGTCTTGAGGTCCTTATTGGCTGACATGACATGAACTGGTGCGCATGGCGCATGCAGGGATAGCCTACTGCGAGCTGCTGATTAGTCCAGGTGAACGCGAACATGGACTGTGATTTGGACTATCTACACTCTACTTCCAATTAAAGTGCACCACTTACACAAACTATCAATAGAGCCTATCATTATTAAGTGATTGACACATAGTCATTGGTTGTATAGCATCACTTGGTGCTATAAGGGAGCAATAAAAATGTTCTCCAAACCCCAATGTTCTTGGTGTTCTCTAACAACTACATCCTCTTCTAGCGGTCTGTCAAACTCGTGTGATCGTAAACACCGACCGACTACGATCCTACATCAAATCGAGTTTCTTCATCTTCACTATTACCACTAATCGGAGTAGCCGATGTCCCCGAACCAAACGACGCATCTTGCTTAGTCAAAATCGAAGAGGAGAGAGAAACATAGAGAGGGATGGTCGGAGATGGCATATTGTAACTCGCCGGAGATGGCACGAGATACTGTTTTTATGGGTGGAAGGTACATTCTTCGGGGAGAGAGATAATAGATGGAGGGGAGATGAAAGGTGATCGGTTACTAGGTTCGCCGGAGATGGCGAACTGGGTTCGCGCCTTTAGTGGCCCTCGTTCGTCGATCGGGGAGAAAGAGGGAGCGATGGTATTATTTTTTCTTTTCAAATTTGTATTTTTGTTTAATTCTGAATCATTTTTATCTATTTTTAATTTGTTCGATCAAACTTAAACACAATTGCAAATAGGTGCTAGCTAAGTGGTAGAGCATTTGGAGCCCCTGCATGAGATCCTAGGTTCGAAACGACTATATGATGTAATTCTTTTTATTTATTCCTGAATCCTTCATAAGAATTATCCTACGTGTAATACATTGCTATTTGTGTGCATTTCGGTGCAAAGTGATGAGATTCAAGCCAAAATATGAAGAGAATGAGCTTGTTGTGATTTATTGCTAGTCTGGGCGTTTCTATGCGATTTTAGACGTTATTTATCATATATAATCGCTTGGTATGCTTGTTCATGTTTTCATGATAGGAAAGGATGCTAAACGATTGCTAGGAGGCATGAAACGAACTTTGGAAGATGAGAAAAGCTTGGGAATGGCCAAGAAGAATGAAGAGAAGCAAAGTTAGAGGAGCAAAAGTGACCATCCTTCAATATTATGATGATATATTGAGTTCTACAAAACCTTCTATAGTGAGACTATTGGAAACTGATATTAGAGTCAAATAGCTATCCAGCGGTAGGTCAGAGAGGTCAATCAAAGGCCCGAAGGGAAAGTTATGGTCCGGCGAAGACGACGCAAAAACGAAGAAGAGCTGGTGAAGTTGAACTGGACCAGTCTTCACTCTTCGGGATACTTGTGGATCTACAAAGAGAATTTTTAATCAAGTCCCACTCCATTGGAAATTAGACATTCAGGTATTTCCAATGATTTAAGATAGGCCCAAACCGGAGTCCGGATGAGGAAGAAAAGGCTCGCGCAAGATCAGCTTATGAATTTTGTCCGAGCATTGCAAACTGCAGGGGCTGAATTGCAAATTTGACCGAAATGCTTAAAAAATTGTGCCCAGACCATATATCACGAATTTTAGGACCTATAACGCAGGGTAGGCTGCTAAAGAACACGGGAGAGACGTTGGAGGAAGGCTTGGGAGCTTGGAGCACATCGTCGGAGCGAGGATTTCATCGTTTGATCTCTTTTCTCCTTATTTTAGTTGTTTTTCTTATGATCACACAAACTCATGTATTTTTTATCATGAGCAGTGGCGGAGCCATGGTTTCATCCAAGGGGGGCACAATTCAGCGTATTTCTACTCGTACTTATAAGATAAAGTAATTTTAAATATCAACAAAAACATTATAGGCTTCCTAGCTCACTGGTTAAAGCACTCCTCTATTGAATTCGGCCACGAGGGTTCAAATCTCAGAGTGGACATTTTATTTTTTGTCTTTTAAGTTTTTGTGGCAAAAAAAACTTAAAACGCACGTAGGGGGAATCGGACCTTCGACACAAAGGTTTGAGACGCGGATTTTACCAACTGTGCTAGCGCGTTTTTGGGATAGAAGGGAGGCACTTCTACATTTGTAAACTGTTATTATTTTTACAAATTAGGGGCTATTTAGTGTTTTCATAAAATTAAGCCCCCCCCAACCCCGTGCCCCTTCATGGCTCCGCCCCTGATTCATGAGTATGTGTAACTAAACCTATTAGATCAGGACCCGAGTTTTGGGTTAGGGTTTTCACGTGATTGTGTGTTTTATGAATTGAGATTCATGTTTTGATAAACCTAATTGATGATTTTGGGATTGCTATGATAGTTTTGTGATCTTCATCTCATCTTATTAATTGGAGACGTCTTGTTAGCTAGAACTTAGTTTACAATTATTTGGTAACTCAGTTATTGTTAAAATTGGAAAAGCAAACAATCACGCGTTCTTAGTGAAAGCAAGAATTGGGATCGTTAGAGTAGAATTCAACATTAATGCATGTTTAGGGATAATTAAAACTTGGTAACTCAGTTTTAATCTAACATAGTCAAATGATGCTCACTTGGTAACTCGGTGGGTTATTATTGCTCGATTAGCAACATAAATTCGTCTGTGTTTCACAAATCGTAGAACGTAGTCAATAAGAGAATCCTAGCAATTCCCCAAACGAGGTGTCCTGGTTTTTCCTCCCATATTCAATCTCAACATTTAAATATTTTCTTTGTCTTTTCAATTATTTAGTTTAGAGAATTCTCTCAATTGCTAGCCCACATAAAGTTAATCATCCTAATTAGTTCACAACAAGTCCCTTAGGTTCGATAAACCCGGATTACCGGAATTATTACTGCACCAACAACCATACACTTGTGGTTTGGACGTGTTAAGTTTTTTACGCCGTTCCCGGGGACTTCGATTGAATTAATTAGAATTATTAACTTTATGGATTTATTTTTATATTTTTGTTTATTTATTTTTAAATCCCACCTGCTTCCTAGCGAATAATAGTGCAGACATCTTGGTAATCATGTGGAGACATCATTGCTATGGGCAATCTCCAGGGTATTCACCGTACTACCCTTATGGAGATATGTACACCCAACCTCCTTTGCAATCAAGAAAGGATAAGATAAGGAATGTTGGAGCGCATGGTACCTAAATTAGACGAAATCGAGGAAAGTGTCATGCGCCATGGAAAGCAAATTTTTGAACTTTCTCGTGCATGGGCATATGCAGATAATGACAAATGGGCCAAGCAATAACCTTCCTGACTTAGTTGGGGAGTGCTAAGAGGAAGACGAAGAACCCCCAGAGGTCTATAGTACCGTGTTTCATCAAGCAATAGATCATTGGGCCGCTTCAGACTCAGATTCGGACTCAGATTGGGATGATGTTGTGAAGCCTATACAACTTGTGCCTCGCATAATTCCAGAGCCTTTACATGAATGGGAGAGTGTTGACATCGTGAGCTTGTGGCCTAAGGACATTGAAGATGGTTTTAGTGAAGAAAAAGCTCATAAGTACATGGATAATGAGTTCTCCCCTATCACTGAAGAATGTCATGAAGTTAAGGAATTACTACACGGAGATGTTCACATGGACATGTATCGAGATATTCCTCAGTCTAATCCATATATCTTGGAGGTCATAAAATTGGGTGAATTATATGAGGAAGACCATCTACCCCAGTTTTATGCAATCCATGAGTTGCCATTCTTGATTCCAAGACAAGAATGAAGAAAGGAAGTAGGAAAGGAAGAACACATGGTTGTAGCCGTTCCACTTGAGATACTAGATTCAAATGGCCAATCCTTGACGACTGTAGTTTTGAAGAATTGGAAGAAGAAGAAGAAGAAGAAGAAGAAGAAGAAGAAGAAGAAGAAGAAGAAGAAGAAGAAGAAGAAGAAGAAGAAGAAGAAGAAGAAGAAGAAGAAGAAGAAGAAGAAGAAGAAGATGAAAGGTAGAGTAAGGCATGTGGAGGCTAACAACTTTTCTTTCTTCTTGCCATATGCGTCTCATGCATGCTCACTTGAGAGGAGACAAAGAGAGAAGCGATAGTGGAAGAAGAAAAAGTTGAGAGAAAAATCTCCTTGACATATTTGAGATAGCTGGGTCAGGTCGTCAACCTTAAATTACAAGGTGCTTGTTGGGAGGCAACCCAACATATTTATTGCTTTAGTGTAAGGAGTGTGTTTTTAAATACAGTTGTGTCGTGTTTTTATTTACTTATCTTGGAGATATGAGAGAGAGAGAGAGGGACTAATGATGTTTCCTAGTGACATATATGAGCAGATTATGGGAGAGTCTACGCCGGTGTGTCATGGCACACGCGACCTTCATAGGGACTTGCATTGGCGAGTTGGGGATTTTTCAGGCATGGATTTTAGAAAAGGAGGCAATCGACCCCGGTGTGCGAGAACACACTGACTGGACGGGAGCATAGTGGCACACCACTGCTTGGGGATTGCTTAGCATTCTATTTCGTCCCCGCCCTTGTGGCGGTTGTGAGTATCTCGGTCCTTTTGTTGAATTTTTGTGTCCTTTATTATGTACGTCAGCTCCATCTCGTCTACTGGCCCTCGCATTGGAATGTCGAGTCCCCTTACTTTACTATATATTCGTTGAGGACAACGAAGCTTTCTAGTGTGGGGGGGAGTTTTATCGAATCTTAGCCAAGTTCGTGTCTGCATTAACCAGTTACATGTAGGTTGTTTGTGTCGTAGTGTTTGTCTTTGTGGTCCGTGTCGTTCTTAATACATTTTCGCAGTGTTTCGTTTTTAGGTATGTGTTTGCATTTTACTTTGCACGTTTATTTATTGAGTCCACCCACCAAAAAATGAGTAGTATCGACTTTTCTTTCGTGTAGTCGTGCATGTAGAGTTAGGAATCATTATTAAAAAAATGTTAAAAAATGAGAAATAGCAATCGAGAGAAGCTTAAAACTTGGTATATTTGAGAAGTGTGAGAGCTTTATGCATAGGGCGTGACTTGTGACTGAGAATAACAATTTGAGCGCCCCCTAGTACGTATAGAGAGACTTTCTTTACGGGAGTGCATACCTATTTTTACACTTACTGAAATTTTAAAAGTTAAAGTGTGTGTCGTTTTTCCGAAAAGAGTTGAGCTTGGTGTGAGCTAAAAAGGCCGAACATTCATGTTGTCCGTCTTAGGTAGTAGCCAGCCCGCCTCCTAGTGGCACACTGAACAGCTGTGCGAGGATGTGTATTAGAGCACTCACTGCTTATTAGATCTCACCCTGTAGGACCACTTGAAAGCCCGATTTGAACCTTGGTTTGATTTGCTAGCCTCTTGACCTAGGAAGACAATTCTTGTCCTTCATCAGAAATTGTTAGAATCACATTTGTAGAGCGTCACGAGGGATTCGTAGTTGAGGGGGTTTGATGAGGGAGTGCTTCATTTCACATTGATGTGAGTCCTATTTTTCTCATGTGCTTCATTATATACCTTTGAGGGGATGCGAGGGTGAGTGAGTTGGCTTGCATACTACGGTGTGGCGGTGATCCATGTCACTACAACATGGACACATTTGTGGAGAGCCATAAGTTTTTGACGTCTAATCCGCACAATATCGAGGTTGGTTGAACTTAATTGGTGAATCGTGCTAGGTATCGTTTTTCCATCATCACAGTGTAGGAGGATCGGTTGGATTAGGCACGAGGCATGCATCTTATTGACTACTTGAGATGGGACGTGACTTCATTATGGTGTGGGGGTGTCAACTTTTGACTACGAACATCGAGATTGTGCTTTTGACGCCTCCGCCCCCACACACGTGCTTTGATTGGTTTGCGGCTTTGTTTGGTGGCATAATACACTTAATTGAGTTAGGGGGAGACGCAATTTATTTGTGATACTCTTTCATTGGATCGTCTACTTCCTCCCCCTAACATGTTTGCTTGGTTTAATTCTTGGATGACCACTCGTATATTTTTGCGGTATAGTGTTGATGATCTATGGACAGAAAGTGAAAAAAATGAATAAAAGAAAAAAAAGAAAAAAAAATAGAGAGAAAAAAAGGAGAGGAATGAATAAATGAAGATTTGATCTTATTGGAAATCGAGTGGTGGAGTTTTCTATTTCATTGACGACGGTTTACATTTCGTGCACGATTCGACACGAAGGCCACAAAGATCGTTATTGAATTGGAGACAGTGAGTTTCGGGTTGCGGTTTCTGTCATTGTGGTGAGGGTGTGTGAGATGCGGGTTTTAATGTGAGAATGTGACACTTTAGGACTTGTTACTTCATGATTACCTTTTGTCCCTATGCTTCAACATTCTAAACCGTTAGTGGAATAGGAGGTCGGACTATGAACGTGGCTTAGCCTTGCGTAGCCTCTTACTTTTATCGACAAATGCGACGAGGTAGGCCATTATTTATAGTAAAATTAGGTTTTATATACCAACTAGGGGAGATTCTCATTATCGATTTTAGTCTCAATTCACGCCTCTTTCCTAACTTGATCATCACTCCATGAGCAACAGTTTGTAGTTAATTGAGATTGTCCGATCTCGCAAAAAGATAAAAAAAAGTCCTGTGTGCAAATATGTGTTTTAAGAACGAGTCTAGATCTGCATTGCATCATCTTGCTGCATTGTTTGTACTGAGAGTCGTGTTTGAGTCGTTTGTGTCTTGTCGGCTAGAAAACAGTTAGATGCAGTAGATGAGACTTTGCTCGGGACAAATGGCAAGTGTGGGGGTATTTGATAACTCCTTCATAAGATTTATCCTACGTATGTAATACATTGCTATTTGTGGTGCGTTTCAGTGCAAAGTGATGAGACTCAAGCAAAAATATGAAGAGAATGCGCTTGTTGTGATTTATTGCTAGTCCAGGCGTTTCTATGCGTTTTTTAGATGTTATTTGTCATATATAATCTCTTTTTATGCTTGTTCATGTTTTCATGATAGGAAAGGATGTTAAACGATTGCTAGGAGGCATGAAACGAACTTCGGAATATGAGAAAAGCTAGGGAATGGCCAAGAAGAATGAAGAGAAGCAAAGTTAGAGGAGCAAAAGTGACAATCCTTCATTATTTTGATGATATATTGAGTTCTACAAAACTTGCTATAGTGAGATGAGTGGAAAATGAAAGTAGACCGAAATAGCTATCCAACGGTAGATCACAAAGCTCAATCAAAGGCCTGACAGGAAATTTATGGTCTGGCGAAGACGACGCAAAAACGAAGAAGAGCTAGTGAAGTTGAACTGGACCAGTCTTCACTCTTTGGGATACTTCTGGAGCTACAAATATAATTTTGGATCGAGGGCTACCCATTGGAAAGTAGAGATTCAGGACTTTCCAACGATATAAGATAGGCCCAAACCGGAGTCCAGATGAGGAAGAAAAGGCCCGCGCAAGATCAGCTTATGAATTCTGTCCGAGAATTGCAAACTGGAGGGCCTGAATTCAAATTCGACCAAAATACTTAAAAAATTGTGCCCAGACCATTATCACGACTTTTAGGACCTATAACGCAGGGTAGGCTGCTAGAGAACACGAGAGAGACGTTGGAGGAACGCTTGGGAGCTTGGAGCATATCGTTGGAGCGAGGATTTCATCGTTTGATCTATTTTCTCATTCTTTTCGTTGTTTTTGCTTATGATCACACAAACTCTTGTACTTGTGATCATGAGTATGTGTAACTAAACCTATTAGATTAGGACTCGAGTTTGGGGTTAGGGTTTTCACGTTGATTGTGTGTTTTATGAACTGAGATTCATGTTTCGATAAACCTAATTGATTTGTGATTGCTATGATAGTTTCGTGATCTTCATCTCATCTTGTTAATTGGGGACGTCTTGTTAGCTAGAACTTAGTTTGCAATTATTTGGTAACTCGGTAATTGTTAAAATCGGAAAAGCAAACAATCACCCATTCTTAGTGAAAGAAAGAATTGGGATCGTTAGAGTAGAATTCAACATTAATGCATGTTTAGGGATAACTAGAACTTGGTAACTCGGTTTTAATCTAACCTAGGCATATGATGTTCACTTGGTAACTCGGTGGGTTATTATTGCTCGATTAGCAACATAAATTCGTCTGTGTTTCACAAATCGTAGAGCGTCGTCAACAAGAGAATCATAGCAATTCCCAAAACGAGGTGTCCTGGTTGTTCCTCCTATATTCAATCTCAACATTTAAATATTTGCTTTGTCTTTTCAATTATTTAGTTTAGAGAATTCTCTCAATTGCTAGCCCACATAAAGTTATCATCCTAAATAGTTCACGACAAGTCCTTTAGGTTCGATAAACCCGTATTGCCGGAATTAAAACTGCACCGACAACCATACACTTGTGGTTTGGACGTGTCAATTCCCTTTTAATATTAGTGCGTGTTTGGTTGCCAAAAAATTAATCTTGTTTGCATCGTAAATTTTCTTAGTCAGATTTTAATTTAAGTTAGTTAATAATATGTAGATTATATAATCTTCGATTCTGGAGATTTCTTAGGTATAGTGTCTCAAATACCGTACTCCATCATCTTGATAATACATGAATTATTAATTTGTGCAAACTCATAACACCTATCATAAGTTCAAATAAAGACACTGATTATAAATCCGGTAGTAAAATTTACAAGGTGTTTCCAAACCTTGTTAATTTGTTAATCTAAATTTTCATCGCAGGCCAAACAGTTTCATGTTATAATTTCAGGCAGGTGAATCACCTCATATTAGTTTCATCACATTATTAAGATTTTAAGGTGGAACCAAACAGGCTCTTATTATTTTGCAAACAAAGACATAGGGTTTAACGTCTTCTCCAGTCGAAGGGGGGTTTAACCTTCACGACGATGTGGAGGAGAGCAACGCAGCTCCAGAGCTGCAGATTCAATGTCCGGCGGTTTCAGGCAGGACGTTTTGTTGAAGATGAAGGCGACTGGTCTTACTCCTCGGAGTGGTGGGGGAACGGTTCCGATGGCCGTACCGTTTTCCGGGAAACTTCTGGTAAAGGAAACGGCGTCGTCTCGGTCATTGCGTACCCTTCCTCTAGACCTGTATGAACCCTCCCTTTCTCTCTCTCTGACTTCATATTATACACGCGCTTTCCAAATTGTACTCGCGAGAACATCATATACTTGGTACGAATTGGTTCTGTATTCGTAGTCTGATTTAGGAATCCAGTAAGCTGGAACTTGATAGAGGGCATAATATATTGGGGTTTCTCTTCAATTGGACATGAGAAGAAGGGTTTATCTGGCCTCACATAGCAAGTGCACTTTCATTACTAGAAAACTTGTGATTGCTTCATTATGTTAATCTTGAACAGCTTCTAGATATAGACTTGTCGTTTGTGTTAGAGCATCTCCAACTATCCCCCATTTCTCCATTTTCGGTGACATTTTTGAAGATGTTAGCATCCAAACTCAAATCTCCATTTCTCCAATGCTCCATAATTATGGAGAGTTCTTTTAGGCCTCCAACCCTGTTTGAACAAAAAATCTCCATTTCTCCATTCTCTATTTTTCCTCCATCTTTTTAGAGGTGGAGATGTTCTCCATTCTGGTGGAAAAAATAGAGAATGGAGATTCTCCTCCATTTCATCGGTTATTGTTCAAAATGAATATGTGACTCTAACCGTGTGTATTTGTAACTTAAAAACATATATTTTACATATAATTACTATTAACAACATTGTTAATTGACATATGTTAACTAATAGGAATAAAAAATCATAATAAAAAATTATTATTCTATTTAACTTATAATCATCTAACGAACTGTCTTTGATGTATGGTTTTATTATTATATTGGTAATTGAGATTATCATATTGAAATCAACTTGTCAAAAACTATGTCGAAATTAGCATTTGCATTTTTTTTGGAGGAAATTTGGTGTTAATCATAGGGGACCAGAATCTCCATTCTCGATAAATGGAGAAATGTAGATATATATTATTTTAAGATTTGATGTAGAATTTGGTTGATTTGGTTGGAGGCAATCTCCATTTTCGCCTCCAAAAATGTAGAAATGGAGGCTGAATGGTTGGAGGCTGCTCCATTTTTTCCCACCAAAAATAGAGAAGGGAGGAAAATTGGGGGAAATGGTTGGAGATGCTCTTCTTACAGTTCATTATGAGAATGTGTCATGGTGTGGGAATGCTAGAAGATCGGACCTATTTTATCCATCTTGTATGTCTAGGAAATGGGTGCTATATACATACCCATTTTCAGGCATGACGTTCTGTTCTTTGATGCTTAATAATTAGGGAGAGAAATACTTCAATTTGATATTGAACCAAATACCTAAGCTCCCCGCAGGAGTTACAATTTCCCATTTATCTTAAAATTTTCTCTTTGAATATCCAAACTGCCATAACCTTCTTAAAACAAATTGCAGGCTGTTTAAAATTATTCTATTCAAGTAAATATCAATTTATTAACCATCAGATTTAAGCCTTCTGTCTAATTCATTTCCGGCACTGGCATGCAGGGCCTTGCAAATAGTTTTGAAAAATCACCTCGTTAATTGGGTGGTTTGACAACTCTGTATCAATTTCGCTACGCATGCTAATTCTATTTCATTGATCGTCATGTGTTCTCTCTCTCCCCCTTTTTATGAAGGCATTTTCCAACATTGTTTCTGTGTAGCAATAGACATAATTCTTGATGGCCAAAGTTCGTTATTTTCCGGTAGAAATTGTACATTCTTTTTGGTTCTCCTATATCCATTCTTGATGGCCAAGTTCGTTATTTTCTGGAAGAAATCGTACATTCTTTTTGGTTTTTCCTGTTCCATTCTAAGTTGTTTTTCCTGTTTGTGTATTCATTAACATTTCTCAGTCTTACCCTATGTACTTGACTACTTCTGAATTTAATATAGATCCAGCATTGCTGAAATTGACTTGCAGAAATCTTCGTATAGTTGCACGTTGGTGACCATTGCTCTATTCTGCTTTGCAGAGTAAAGTTCAGTGGGCAGGAATGCTGAAATGGCTTCAGGAAAGGTACGAAGAGGTACATCCTGACTTGTGTAAAGCAGATCAACATTTTAAGATTCTTGGTTACCAATGGCGCGCTCTTCGATTCAATGATGACACTCGTCAGAGCGCAGTCAAAGTGATGGCTGCTTGTAGTGAATCAGATCCTAGCTCCGTATACTTAATGCAACTGGCGCACTGCCTGGCTATTCCTTGTAAGCCACCCAATCTATCTTTCAGAAACCAAACCTCTAAGTCAAAACTTAGTTAAGAAGTCAGTTTTAGTGAAGAAATGCTAAAAGGTTGGACCCTTGAAATGTTGTCATTTGCATTTGTTGATAATGGAGGTACCATCTGATGTTATCAGGTGTGAGAATCCATGGGGTTCCACCTCAAAACCAATTGGCAATGAGGGGAGTAGCCCAGGACACTTATTAATTCTATTTCTTCTTCTTGAATGTCCGATGTGGGACTTCTCAACACGCCCCCTCACGTGTGGCATTCTTTGGCCTACACGTGGATCTTTTGTCTGCGGGTGGCGGTGAGCACGTGGGTTGTTAGACCATTCACGTGTGTGAGCCGAGGCTCTGATACCATGTGAGAATCCATGGGGTTCCACCTCAAAACCAATTGGCAATGAGGGGAGTAGCCCAGGACACTTATTAATTCTATTTCTTCTTCTTGAATGTCCGATGTGGGACTTCTCAACATCAGGAGACAGTCACATTGATTGAAGTGGTTGAAATCTGCGATGAGCAATAACTTTTCGAGGGAAAACTATTAGAAATATGCAATTTCTGCTACTATTAATGAACTTGAAATCTTACCTCTTTGAAGGCATGGTTTGCAGAGGCAGCGGCTGACTGGTTGACAAGCCCTGATCCGGTTCTATATTTTAAAATTTCCCCCTCTGCCTGTAGTCATGGATGTTCCTTTCTTTTCTGTGGTCTAAAATTTTGTCCAGTGTACTCAGTGTTGGATGTTTTATCTAATTAGTGTACCAGTCATTTATGAATGTTCTCGTTTAAGATGCTTTCACCCTTATTAGTTCGAATTTGAGCAATATTGGGTTCATGTGCTACAAGCATTTCATGCTTTTCCTACTTGGACATAGAAACAAACTTATCTCATACAAAGAAAGAGACAAAACTTATTATGATCAAAGTGATTATCTTGCTTGTGAGGCATTAGTCTGGGTTTATAAGCCCAAGGAGGAAATAAAAGCTTTAATGAGATATAATAAATGGTCAAAATCATGTCTCTGTTCTGTTTTGTTTTGGGTTGGGTTGGTTTGGTTTGGGTTGGTTGGGTTGCTTTTTTTGCTCTGAGTTTTTAATTATTGTTAATTGTCATTTGTGAATCCTTTTCTTGTATTACTGAGAAAGTTCCGAAATACGTGCAATACTGATTTCGCAAAAACCAATTTTTTTTTCCGGACATGTGATCCTCACAATAGCTATCTTTAAGGTGCATTATTATTTTGATTAAAGATCAGGGCCTTCCAAGTCCATCCTGGTAAAAATTCGGAATCAATGTTTACAAGGTTTCGGACTTCTTGCAATTAGTAACTGAATACCTTCATTTTTCCTTTTCATAGAATAATGTATTTGAGGCCTATAATTATTCTCTTCAGTAGTTCAAATGGTCAGGGTTAGCGTAGCACTCTAATTAATTAGCAGAGTATGCTTATCAAAAGGAAGAATGGTTTATTACTAGTGCCCGCCTGTAATGACCTATTGTTATAAACTTCATGTGCAGACGTGAAGAGTATGGTATCAGCTGGACTGTCTACATTGGCATCTACTAATTATGATTTTGGACGGGCTGTACTTGGGCAGGAAGTCTTGAAAGTCTTATGCATTGGTCATGGTGGGGGAAGCATCCCCCTATTTTTAGCTAGTAAAATTCAAGGTATGGTAACTCTAACTTCTTGTCTAATACTCTAATTACTTTCTTTATAAAGTTTATGTTATTTAGAAACTATATCTTGGTAACTTCAATTTCTGATGATTGAAACTTTGAGCAAAGTTATAGTTACATGGATACCAAGTATTCTGGATAAGTTTAGCTCTATGGTTGTTTCCAAAGTTATTCTGGCAGCTACGTGTACAGATTACTTTTATTTGTTTAGCCTAGCGAGACTCAGTTACTAGTTTTCTTTGATTATTGGAACTGAATGTCCGCATGTAATGACCTTCCAAAGTTAATATTCATGTCTAAAAAATGCCCTCACACAAAATTTACAAGTTCCAAATGGAGCCGAGATCAGAGATCGGTTAGGCTAGACATACTTCTGTTCATAGTTGTCAAAATTGAGCGAGTTGCTATTCGAATCTTATGATTCGGCTCGATTCATATCCTTTTGATTCAGAATTGTACATAGAATCGGTAGTATAGCAGAATTGTGCCTCTGAACCGCAAATCGAGTCGCTGAATCGTGAATCGTCCGATTCTGAGTTTTACTTGTTTGGATGCGGGTCCAGGTCATAGAAGCGGGTCAAGGCAAAATGATCAAGACAGAAACCAAGCGTCAATGCTTCAAACCCCTAATTTACTGTCTCTTTCTGTAAATTTCTTCGATCAGCTGTTAGAGATATTATCATAATAGTGGATTATTGTTAGGTTATTTAGTTTCTATATTAGGTCAGTTATATGATTGTGTTTGCTAGTTTAAATTATTCACTCGATTACCTAGTTCAGTATATAGGCTCCTTGTACTCGTTGATTATTACACACAATCAATAATAGTATTTCTGTCATATTCCATCATGGTTTCAGAGAAGATTCGCTCTTGGTAACCTAACACCGTTTTCACTTCTCTGGCGGGCGGCACTACTGCAAGTCGCCCACCGGACCAACAACCGCCGGACAACCTATTAACCTTTCGTTTAAGTTTTTCTTTAGCTAACTTCTTTAAGCAGTGAGTCTGCCCAGTTTCATGTGATTGATTACTCTTCACCGTGAATAATGCTCAATTTTTTCACAACGGATCATTGACTTGTGATCACTGTCCTTCAATTGAGTATTTAAGGCAGTGGTTTGCCTCAGTTCTTCAAATCTTACAAGAGTTGTTCAACCCTTGGCTTTGTTGAACAACCTCATCCTCCAGCTCCGAAGTCGAAGTAGACTTAGTACCATCGCCAGCTTCTTCACTGTCGCTTCGCCTTGGTTTCAATTGTGACTCCCGTCACCACTGAAGCTCCATCACATCTTCTTCTCTCTGCCAAGGGAGCTGCCAAATAATATTATTTCTCTCATATTCTATCGTTAGCTTCTTCTTTCACGACTATCGAAGACTTCTGGGTTCTTCTTTCTTTGCACTTGCTTCCTCCAAATTCTGTATCATCTCTTCATGATTTTTGGTACTCCGCACTCCCTAGTTTTGGATGGAAATTTTGTAGTAATCTCACTTGGATGTTATTTATGATTTATTTAATTGCATATGTATCACCTTATAGAACTATGTATTGCTTCAAAAACAGTGTGTTGCTTATTGAAAAGTGAAAACCTTTATAGGCATTTTCAGAAGTTACAATTTATTAAACTGAATCATTACGATCCACTATTTGATTCCACTCACTATTCAAAAAATGAGATTTGATTCACTATTTGACATCATCCCCATTTCCCATTTCCCAAACATTTCAAACTCGCTATTTGTTTCGACTTATTTCTTGAAAATGCTTTTGCAGTAGTATCAGATGCTCTATTTGTTACCCAATTATCCTAAATATACTAGCGAAGTTTGCATTTATTAAAAGCAAGCTTCAATAGTTTAGCACAAATTCAAAGAGCCTTAGCGAGTTCATGATTCAACAGTATGTATCATATTTTGTAGTTTGCAATCAAGCTGAATTGCAGAGACACATGATTGGAATTATTTTGGGTGTTTGGAGACTAGGGTTTTTGCCAATGTGGTTGAAGCGAGGAGAGAGATGATGCAGCGTATTCTCTCACATAAACCACACATTGGCAAGAAAACAAAAAACCAAAAAAAGCATGTGTCCAAACTACCCCATTAACTCCGAGGGTTATCAATTCTCGTTATAGTGTCTGATATTCCTGGTACCATTACTCTGCGACCACACGTACAATCTTGTAAAGGGTCTCTCCCTTGTGATTCAGAACTTAGCAAAGCATATGATGTTTGGACCTTTCTTGCTGTTATGAATTCAATGGCAGTTAGACATGTTATATATCCTTTGAACTTTGGTCAACAAGTTAGTCGTTAGACTCCAGTGTTGCCCTTTAAGACCTGACTTGATGAGTCCTTATTATCTTTCTTTTTTGAATAATTAACTTTTTTACTTTTGAGCACTCTCTAGCAGCTTTATCATGCTATGATACAATGAATTTAGGCCATAATGCTCAATAAAAACCCTGCGACCTTAACAATCCAGATTGTTTTCTCAATCATCTAGATTTTTTTTGGTCTAAACTGAAAAATTTATATACTTAAACCATCACCATTGCACTTTCTCTACTTCTACCTGTGTTAGGGAATGAGACCCCAAACAGAACAGTTCATGTAAATTTACCGCCTCTGTCTTCGTTTCCATCCAACATATAGGAAAAGGTTGGTTTGTGTTCTTGCTGCAACTTTAGTTTGAGAAATGTGGATTTAGTGGTATGAGATTGAGTTTCGATGGTAACAGCCGCAGTTCATCGTTGATTAGTAGAGCGAAAATGCTTGAAGGGGAAGATACTTAGGCAAAGATTGTGGAATTAGTGGTACGAGATTGAGTTTGGATGGTAGCAGCTGCAATTCACCGTTGATTAGCAGAGCAAGAAAGCCGGGAAGGGGAAGATACACGGGCTTCATTTTGGGCGGCACTGAGATCTATGTGGTGGGCCTCTTCATATCTCTTGGTTTTTGTGGCATGGTTTGTAAGAATCCATGGGGTTCCACCTCAAAACCAATTGGCTATGAGTGGAGTAGCCCAGAATACTTATTAATTATGTTTCTTCTTCTTGAATGTCCGATGTGGGACTTCTCAACACGCCCCCTCACGTGTGTTATTCTTTGGCCTACACGTGGATCTTTTGTTTGCGGGTGGCGGTGAGCACGTGGGTTGTTTGACCATTCACGTGTGTGAGCCGTGGCTCTGATACCATGTAAGAATCCATGGGGTTCCACCTCAAAGCCAATTGGTTTTGAGGTGAAACCCCATGGATTCTTATATGGTTCAACGCATTTTTTTTCACCGGCAACGAAAGAAATTCATTCAAAATTCATTCATCAAGGAAACGATTACAAATGAAAGAGCCTTACCCCCGAAAGCAAGAAAACCAACCGAAAGACCTACAAACAAGCCTAAAGCCTCAAACAACAACTAGAAACCTAGTGGGCTAAGCTCGATGGCACCCACAAAACAAACCCCTAACATAAAAACAGGCCCGTTGGACATCAAGAGCCTCCTGAACCCAAAAAACAAAGCAAAAAGCCCAAACAAAACAGCCCACACAGAGCCCAACACAGAGGACACACAGAGCCCAAACAAAAGGCCCAAAGCTGCTAAACCTAGCTCCAGGACATGAGGCAACAGCAGCTACGCCGGTGGAAAGCGGCGGGATGTGGCGGCGGAGACCCCTCCCGCTCGACGAATCTGCCACAGGGGGGATGGGGGAGGAGAGTCACATGCTGCAGTGGTCAAAGAGAGTCCGTTCTTCTCCCAAAACCGGCGAGTACAACCAGGGGGAAGGGGAGGGGGGGGGGGGTGAGAACACCGAGGGTCGTTGAGAAGTGCAGCACTTGACGCCCACGGTGGCCTGTGCAGAGGAAGAGGAGGGTGGGGAGGAGCTGGAGAGGGAGGCGACGGCGGCGGGGGCGATGTCAGCGGCTGAGGAGCAGGATGGAGCGGCGACGGAGCAGATCTGGACAGCAGAAGGCGGCACGGCGGTCTGAAATGGGTCGGCAACACGGCTGGTAGAGAGGCTGAGTCTGGAATGGGGCGGCGCCGCAGCGGGGTAGTTGAAATGCCGACGAAATCCCTTCGTCCCGCAAGGGGAGGGTAAAGCAACCAAAGAGGAGAAACTCGACTTCGATTCCGGAAGCCCGGCGCGCACCTGGGAAGATGAAAACCGGCGGGGCAAAGCCCTGGACGATTCCGGCGGGGAGCAGGAGACTAGTGGAGGCAGCGAAGCGGCAGGATGGAACGGTGGTGGACGGGACTGGGCACGAGAAACAACAGAATGGGTGAAATCCCGGCGGCTACGTTACCTGGACTCGTCAGAATCGCCCACGTACCCGGGTCGATACGATCCGACCCGGGTGTGGGTGTGGGATCTGTGGCGGGTTCTTGGAGGAGCGGTCCAGACGCGGCTACGGCGGTGGAGCAAGCGAGTGCCTTCACCGGCGCCGGAGAAGGATGCGTCAGCGGTTGGGCGAAAGACGTACTTCTGCAGCCTCCATGGATGGCAAGCTCACAACGACTGTGAAGTCGTGCGTGGAAGAGATGCCTGCTTCACCCTTTTGTTTGTCTGGACCAATATACCCCTCTTTTTTATTAAAAACCCTAATGGGCCTTATGAGAGACAAGCCTTAAATAGATTGGGCCTAAGCAATCCATCTGAGATACTAATGAAAACTCTTCTGAAGGGTTGGGCCTTTTAAAATTTTAAAGTAATAACTTGAAATATAGTTTTAACCCCCCAAGTTTAATGAACAAGACATTTATGCCCTCCAGTGTTTTCGGTTGCATCTGGAAGAGAAGCAGAATATGTCAAATATAGATATCCTTATGTGTGTGTCTAAAAAATCTAGTGTGAATAATACATAATATATGCAATATCCCCGCACCCGTGTCCATTTTTTTGGGTACTTCTTAGCCGAGTCCCCGTATCCCAAAATTTATCAACTGGGCGAATCAGACTCTCGGATACACACCGGATATGACACCCGCACCCGAGTCCATGTAACATTGCCCGGCGGTAGCCCCGTGAGGGAGCCGCCGCCGGAGCAGGGAGGGAGTGTTGGGGTTGAGAGGAAAATTTATAGAGAGAGAGAACCTTTCTGTAGTTTCATTTGCTGATGATTGATGGTTCAACGCATATTTGATCGTCTTCGTCATGATACATGACATAATTTTTTCCATTCTGAATGTCGTGCTTTAACTATACTTTGCCTGTGTCTGATGTTCCTAACAGTCGCAATTGTTGGTTTTTTTGGTAACAATAATAAATGAATTGTGTAGCATTGAGATGTCAACGAGTTTTAATGGACTTAACCCTCGGTGTCTGTGCAGATAAGCATCAGCATACTCGTTGACCAGATGTACTGTAGGTTCTTTTACGCTTTTTCCATGGACATGCTGAATTTTGCTTCCCCAAGGAAAACTCGTGCCTAATAGGTGTTAAAGCCGCATTATCTGACCAAACTTAAACTTTACGATTAGAAAATTGCTTGGCATGTATGGTTTTTTTAAAATTTAACGATGTTTTAGGATGACAAGCCGGTCTCAAATAACGAGGCTAATTTGTTAGCCTAGCTACATGAAATTGGGACGTTTACCACCTATCAAGACGAAAGAAAATAAAAATAGGACGTTTATAGAAGTTAGTTATCCTAGCCAAAAGATGAAACTTAAAACTAAATCTTTAAGGATTTATACATATACCCGCATTTGTTTATGTATCTAATGTTACAACTAGCATCGGGTTGTTTATCTAATAAGATTACTTAGCGATACTTAGAACTCCCGAGAAGACTTCACAAACTTTTATTTTTTTATTTTTTACCTATAGAAAAGATATTCAGAGTTGTTCTTGAGAACACTATAGTTTTATATTTCCTAAACCTACTTCTAAAGGAGTGAACAAAGCAGGCAACGCTGGACTTTCCCACCTTGTTTCCAGAAGTCACTAGTAAATGTGGGCTTGTTACTACTACGAAGTATGCTAGTTGACTACGAGTTGCATCAGAACCTAGGATTAAATGAACTAGTCACCTTGTGAGTTTGAGAATCTACAAGTTGTATCAGAACCAAGGATTAAGTGAACCAACCACCTTGTAAGAACGATTATCGAACGATACTGAGATTGTAACTGACATGGCCATTATGAATCAAGGTTATTAACTTGCAAGTTGCAGCTTCCTGATGAGGTCTCCATTTACAGATGTACTTCCAACACAAATACTCATCTTAGTTCCTTTAATTTACTGGGACAAATTACACTAACCTACTTGCATCATCCCACTTGTAACACTATACCCTTTCATTATCAATTTACCCCAAAAAATCCCTGCCCCATCTCTGTTGGGGACAATTAGCCCCAATCCCCTAAGGGTACGTTTGGTTTTCTAGGATTAGCAGTATTAGTTGGGATTGGACTAAAAATAGTCCGGGTATTAGTTAATACTGTGTTTGGTTGTTCTGGACCAATTTTAATACCGGGATTAAATAGTGGAAAGAGGGTGTTTAATACCCCAAATTAGTACCCTCTCACATGAGGGGCTTAGCTGGATTGGGGGGCTTAGCTGGATTGGACTATTTTTACCTTAATGTTGAATTAATACTGCACAAAACCAAACACATTATTAATTATAGTTCAACTAATCAACTAATCCAATCCAATTCGATCCGGGAAATTTAATCCAGTTCATTTAATTTTGTTAATAGAATAACGGGTAAAATAAACGTTTCTTGCCAACCACCCCTACCCACCGTCTCCCTCTCTCTCTTCCTTGCCTCAACACCATGAATTCTGGAAAGCCTCACCCGGCGCCACCACATGCTACAACCACAGCCACCACTGTCACTTTCCACAGCCCTCAAAGAATATCAATCTCAATAAAAGCAAAACCCAATTGGAATCAATCACGCTTTAAATAACTAAAGAAAAACACATTTGGGTTTCTTCACTAAATTGCTTCTCCAAACAGATTGGTCCACTATAGTTCATTTCTCTTCTAATAAAGGAAACAACAACAGACTTCTACTATATTCACAAAATTTCTTCTTCTTGTTTAAGTTACGGGTATTATTTATTGCTAGTACGATTCAATGTTATTGATGAGTTCCACAAATCGAAAAATTGATTGAAGTTTCGCTCTATTAATTTTTTTGCTCTGTTTCTTCAAATTTGAAACGAAGAAAATATTCAGATGAAACCGAGAGAAGCCATAATTGCTTTCATGGCAAAGAAGAGAGAGAGAGAGGGAGGAGACAGTAGGAGTGGTTCGTCAGAAACGTCCATTTACCCCTCATTCCATCAACTAAATAAACGGTGTTAGGGGATTGGGGCTAGCTGTCCCCAATTGAGATAGTGCCGAGGGCTTTTAGGGTAAATTGATAATGAAGGTGGTTTAGTATTACAAGCGGGATAGTGCAAATAGCTTTAGGGTAATTTGTCCTAATTTACTGAAGGCAAGGTCTTCAATTTCAGTGTTGCATACTTGTGCATTCGTCGTGAAATTGTTTCATTTCGAGTATATATGTTATTGGTGCTGGAAGTCTGGAACTCTAATTGCTACACTGTAAGTTAAAAACTTTAAACCTGACTTGGAACAGTTTCTTCTTTCAGGTGCGATTGTGGACATTGTGGAGATCGACCCCCTTGTTATCGCAGCCTCAATCCAAGAGATGGGGTTTCCTTCTTATTCAGTGATGAGCCCATCCGGTAAGCGTGCACGACCAAAATCTCATTTATTGAGTGAAGTACTGTGGAAAGGCATTCATGAGAGGCTTCGCCTCCATGAGTCAGATGCTGAGAAATTCATTCTTAATACTGCCAATGTGTACGATATCGTCTTCATAGATGCCTATGATGGTGAGGATATATTTCCTCACAAGCTGTGGGAACCAGACTCGCCATTCCTCAAAGCTTTGGAGAAACAAGTTCATCCTGAGCACGGAACTGTGGTGATAAACCTTCACTCCGATGCGGACATAGATGATCTTCACCGGTTGCCCATGGGGAAATATGTTTCAGGAGTCTGCAAAGCATACAAAGATGTTCTAGTGGGAGCATGTTCCGGTTTCGCATATACTGTTTCTGTGCCCTGGGTCTGTAACACAACTCTTGTTGTATGTAGAAGTTCCATGGGTAGTGAAATTTCAAACAGTGATGAAGTGTTGGAAACTATTTCTTCCAAGTCCACAGAAGTTGAGAAATTTCTGAACTTGCCATTCTCGTGTTTGCAATACATAAAGAGAGGCTTTGTTCTAGCTGACTGATTTTGTAACGTTTGTTGGGAAGTGCGGGCACTGATCAAAATTCGTAAAGCAGTTGTGGTCTAATGGTGCATGGGTCTTCTCAAGTTGACGAGACGACAATGTTGTTATCAAACAAAGAACATGTGGTTTTAACCATCTACAGTGCATTATCGGTTCCTTGCTCCAAGATTCACTCATTTAGATTTTGAAAGTGTTAACCCATTACTCCGCTTTCTCGGCCTTCTGGCTAAGATAATGTTTAACATATTGACATTTGCAGCATCACATGAAACTTCCTGCAAACACATTCCCAAGGTTATTAGCAGTGGACCAGTGGTTATGTGGTCAAATAGTGCAACCATTGATGATGAAAGAACAATTTTTCGGGTTGGTTGTGAGGAATTAACTTCCAGTGTTTATGGGTTGAGGCTGTCGGGAACTGTCCTGCATGAAGCTGTATATCAAGTGTGGCACATTAGCAATTTCGAGTATGAACTTACAGAATGGTTGTCAGCAATATAAAGTAGCAGTATGGAGATTCTAAATGTTGGTCCAAAGGAATATCTCAAAACAATCGCATTTTCGTGGATGGTGAGTTTTCTTTTTTGTTTAAATACTTTGTAATTGCAATTAAAGTCCGTACACGGGGTTTACAAGTGTCAAATCCATGCTATCGAAAACAATTGCTGACATTATGGCAAACAAGGAGCTCATCAACATGAGCACTTTTGTGGGATTTGGATCTATGTTTTATGTTTTGTTTTTTCCGTTTCCTTCATGTGTTTTATTTGACTACTGTAAAGCCTTATTCTCCCTAGTTGTGTCTAATCTCAACTTGCAGCAAAAAAGAGAACTCAACTCAAAAGATTATGTAAAACAGGGTTTGGTGGTTTTGGTCCAGCTCATTCAGCAACCTGAGTGAAGCTCGATTCTGCCCTAGTTAACGAAGTAACTTTCCACTAAAAGTAAGTAATTTTCAAACTCAAGACTATTTAATGAAATTCAGTTTAGTTATAATGTGAAAGCCTAACCACAATATGATTGAGGGTGTAAATAACTCATTAACCCAACTTTAGGATGGTTCAAGTGTGGTTGCCTAACCTTTTCATATCATAATGTTTGAGCTCGTGTTTTTCAGGAGGTCAACAACACAACCATGTTCGCTTTTTGGAAAGCGTGCATGATTTCATTAGATTAAAGAGGAGCCAGCATAAAAAAGCGACAACAACCACCCTAAGGAGCGCAACATACTACATACTACCTCCGTTTCGTCTGTTTCGTCTGCGTTTGACTTTTTAATCCGTAACTGAGTCACTTTGACTTGGTGATTTGGGTATCAAAACGATGTAATTTTTTAACAATTTTTTCATGGTATTTTAGAATAAACTTTCCTCTACAACACCATGCAAAGATTACCAAATTCTTATGTCGTTTTGCTAATCAAATCACAGGATTAAAGTAACTCAGTGAATAGTGACAAAAAGTGAAGTAGGCTGAAACAGGCGAAACAGAGGTAGTATATACTAATACGTACATCATGTCTAAAAAGAAGTACTAACATGTACTACCTCCGTTTCGTCTGTTTCGTCTGCGTTTGACTTTTTAACCCGTAACTGAGTCACTTTGACTTGGTGATTTGGGTACCAAAACGATGTAATTTTTTAACAAATTTTTCGTGGTATTTTAGAACAAACTTTCCTCTATAATACCATGCAAAGATTACCAAATTCGTGTATCGTTTCGCTAATCAAATCACTGGATGAAAGTAACCCAGTGAATAGTGACAAAAAGTGAAGTAGGCTGAAACAGGCGAAACAGAGGTAGTACAACAAAAGAACAACCCCCAACATACACACTAGACTAGGGTGAACACCGGACAGCGCTTCTGTGACAAGACAATGCGCAGACGCCAACGTCAGCTCGTGGAACCTTCCGAATACACAAAAAGAAAGCTTGGCTGCTTCCAGATATATAAGGGCAACTACTGATATGTGTGTGTGTGCGCGCGGGCGCGCGCACGAGTGTGGCGCTCGTATATCAACTGAATTGCGCTCTATTTAATTGAGGGATTTTTCTTTTAATTTGTTTGGTTGATCTTATCAACATGGTCTACTTATTTGGATTGGGCTATCCACAATAAAAGACCAACCTTGTTTATTATTATATTGTTATTGTTTTCGCTAGTATCACCATACACACACAAATTAAATAACAAGGCATGAATAATAAACATCCACAAACATGAAAGAAACGTGGCATGGATATGGCCCCTAGACTAATGATATTATCAAGCCAATGATAATATCCAATTGCTCTAAAGTGCCGAGCTCATCTCCATGTGCTCCACCATAGCTGCGCGCCTAGGGATGTCTTCTTTGTCTCTTGGCTCCTTTGGTTCTCCGGTCTTCTTCTCCATGCTCTTGGCTATCATCTAAATATTTCTAATTCTAGCCTAACATCTAGAATAAATAAATAACAAAAGCCTCACATGTTGAGGAAAAAAAGACGGCTCGCAGGCCATAAAATCTAATTAATTATTACATTAATTTGACCAGCTCGCAGGCCGTAAACCAAACCACAGAGCAATAAACATCCACAATCCTATGCCATATCCATCCACCACCATGCAATAAAGCACATAATACAGTTAAAATCAATTTTTAACACGCTTGTTTAATTTTAATGAAATTGGATAATTAGGGTTACAACGGTCCAAGGGGTTCAAGCCAACAAGGGGCCCGAACCCCTAGGACCGTCGCGGCCTCAAGGCCCGGCCCTAGGCCGGCCGCCCCATTGGCCCGCGGCCTTTGCTTGGCGCGCAAGGGAGGGGGCGGACGGCTAGGGTTTCGGCCCTAGTCTTCCTTCCCTCTTCCTTGTTGCCCAAGCGAAGGTTGTTTCCTTATGGATTTAACTCCATAAATTTATTTCCATAATTGAAAACCCCTTTTCAATCATGTGCCTATGAACCCTAATTTTTCAAGAACCCAATTATACACATCTTATGTGATTAAACTCACCAATTCTAACATTCATTGTTAAATTGGATCTTGTTCTATTGAATCAAATTCAGTTTGCATCTACGATGCCAATTAATTTCAGTTTTCGCGTAATAAACAATAAAACGGTGTGTAAACTAAAATCGTAACATATACATCATGTTATGCTCTACAACCAGGCTCTGATACCACTGTTGGGTTTGAAGTAGGTAACACAACAGAATAACAAAAATTTAAATCCTACTTCAATGCCCACCACGGATCGACAGGAGGAGATATCATAACATGATAAGAGACATAGTACTGTGTACCTTTTGATTTGTGAGATCACACGAAGAATGATGTCCTCGTCTCTACGGTTGATCAACGTCTAGAGGTGAGATCTAGATTCTTCCTTCAAACAAGTGCTAGCTTGAACCCGGAGGAAGAGGGAAGAAGATCAAATCAACAAAGGCAAGAGGAGGAGCTGGAGCCGACGGGAAGGGGGGCGGACGGGCTAGGCTTCGGCCTAGCTTGCCTTGCTCTCTCTTTTGCTCTCTCCCACTCTCTTTGTTATGTCTAATAACATTAGTAAGGGAAGGAAGCTAAAGCCTCTTTATATACTCCAACAACTCCTTGTTGTTTCCATAAAAGAGTTTCCTAATTCTAGATGAACTAGAACTATTTCATTCCTTGCAAATTAGTCCTACTAAGTTTGCAAGGTGTTGCACAATGATCCTTCTATTAATTAATCAATATTAATTAATCACAAATCTAGCTCTACTCTATTTGACGTGTGACCCCATATGTTTCTATATAGTTGGTAGTAACTCTTACTAACATGGAGCGGTGTCTAGCAACACATCCATGCCACCCAACCAATAGAAATAGTCAGTGATCCCGACAAACCTCTTGTACCCAATATGTCATATTGCACTATCCCTTTGTCTCCATATCCGGATTGGACACGAGACATACATCGTCACACTCGTATATCCAATCCATAGTTCCTCGATCCTGGGAATATGCTTATGCTTGCAGATAACATCAATATCTCTATATTGATTTATCTGAGTCTGGCAAGACATTCAATAAGCCTTATCCCTCGAGTGTCCGTGGATATTTACCCCCATTATGTGGGAGGGACAAATCATATCTACATCACTACGATCTCTAAGCTTCCTTCCTATCACGCCCGATAGCCATCTTTATGATTACCCAGTTACGGTGTAACGTTTGATAACATCAAAGCGCAATATTCCACAACTAGACTATCTAGTGACTTCAAGTCTAAGGATTGCAATTATATTAGCACTACGAAAAGCGATTGTGACTTGACATAATCTAATGTATCCTTTTCGTTGTGGGTCAATCCAGTATGCCATTACTCCTAATGCATACCCATGTGTTACACTTGATATCTCCATATCAATCTACCCACATACTAGTCTATATTTGATCGTCCTATTAATCAATATAGTGGACTAGGGATACTTAAGATAAACAACATATTTTATCTAAGGACTTCATTATATTAAATATCAAAATATATAATAAATGAATATTCTAGCCAAAACAATGTTCATATTAAATCTACGATTGCCTCTAGGGCATCTATTCCAACAAAAGCGGCCCAAGCACATAAAAGAAATAACTCAAGTGTGAAGACACTGATTCTTTCTTTAGTTCAGTGGCCACGAAAGGTTCACGACAAATTGAAGATGGGGCGGAGTGATGTAAAGTGCATGGATTTCAATCCTTCAAAATCAACAAATTGATATGAGAAAACTCCTGGAAACGAGCCTAAACTTTCTCTGTCTTCTCATATGAAGATTGGTCAAAGCTCCTGGATAAGAGCCTAAACTTTCTCGATCTTCGCATGTGAAGATTGTATTCCGCTCCTCAGGCATGAGCATAAACCGCTTCTCAGCTCCTTTAGCACGAGCAGAAACTGCTCCACAACTCTGACACGAGCATAAACAGCACCACTGCTCCTTTAGTACGAGCATAAACTGCTTTACAGCTCCTAAGGCGTGAGCATAAACCGCTTCACTACTCCTTGCACACAAGATTTAAAACTGTGAATGCATCCAAATTTAACTACGTTCGACTAGATCCTCAAAAGGGTATGTAGGCAGCTTGGGGCACCACCTCGAGTGCAGTCGTAACTACCAAAAGAATACTCTTGTTCCCGGGAGTTCCAATCCCTTGATATAGTATTTTACCTCATGGAGTTGCAGGTGGTTCGAAGTCATCTGTTACATAAGTTGGGCACTTGAGAAAGTACGAAACGAAGGCGGCTCCGTCTTATGGACGTCAAGGCAGTGAAGAAGTTGTGTCTACAATTGGGGCCCTTGATATACTTCTTGAACATGATGCTCCTTGGTGGTAAGTTTGCTTGTGGAAACGAAGGGGGCTCCGTCTTATGGATGTCAATGCAGTTTCGCTGGATGGACATGATCAGTATATCAAAATGGAGGTTTCAAAGAGGCCCAATCACTTTAAGACGATAGCTCCGTTGCTTGGAGGGGACGTCAATCGCTCGCCTAAATGGAGACGATGGCTATATTGCTCGAATGGACATCATTGCACCTCCTTCTCCTGGACAAGGCTGATAGCCTGAATGAACGTCATCGTTACGTCGGACATGAAAGCTCCAAGAGTCTCCGTCACTTAAGCACAAAAGCTTTGTCGCTCAAACACGATGGCTCGTCTCTCCAACACCGTTGGTAAGTTGCTTGAAAGGACTTCATGGCTCCGTTGTTTGAATAATGAGATGGATTCGTTGCTCAGAATGAAATTGTGGAGAGGTGATGGCTCTGTTCCTCTGATAGGTATCATGGCACGGACGCGTCAAGGTACATGGTACCTCCACCGCCGCCAAAATTGACACACTTACTCCGTTGATTGAGCATTGTGATCTGTGACATGAACACAATGGCTCCCACAGTTTGAATGGAAGTCATGGCCACGTCGTCCGTCACTTGAAGTGTCATTAATTGAACACACTAGCTCCATCGCTGGAATGGACATCATGGCATATCCTTCGCCTGGACAAGGCTGATCGCCTGAATGGACGTCATCATTAGGTCGGACATGGTAACTCCAGCGACCTCCATCGCTTCAAAACGGCAGCTCGATACTTTGGTGTGGACCTCATGGCGGCTCAACATCTTGAATGGACCCAGTAGATCCGTCCTTGGGTGGAAATCCTGGCGACTCCATCACTTCGACGCCACGACGACACCATTGCTTCATTGGACGCCATAACTGGGTCGACGGTTTAATAGACAAACGTCATGGCTTGAACATGGTGGGTGATCGCCTCAATGAGATAGAATGATGGCTTCTTCAGCATGGTGGCAGGTTGCCTCAACGAACAAGAACGGTGGACGGGTCACCTAAATGCACAAGGACGGTGACTGGGTTGCCTGAATGTGCAACGACCCCCTTATCTGACTCGGACGAATCGGGGAGGACGATACTAAAAGTAATGGCGGAAAATCAAAAGCACAACACCCAACATATATATTACATACTATTAAACATTACATCACATTCTCAAGTCTGTCACACGTTTCTATTATACATGATACTAACTTTATTCAACTATTTTACAACTGTGACGGAACCTCCTTAGTGAGTCTCGTACCCGGTCATACCATAGTCTTCTTCTTCTAAACCTGCGGGGGAAGGAAAACAAGGACCGCAGTTTTCTAAAATCAGCATAAAGTACTGAGTAAGTAACACCCAAGCTCGTAAAACGGAAGATGAGGCATGTTTACTTTTCATATAATAACAAAGAGGAACGATTTATAAAACAGTAAACTTGAAGAGTAAAGTAAGACTCAAATGTAATCTTCTCTTTCTTTTAATCTCCTTTCTCAACTTGTAAACGGGGAATACGATTCCCAATCTCTTCTTCTTTTCTTTTATAACTGTCCAAATCTCATAGAAAACTGTATTATTAACTTTGTTGACACGGGGATAATCTACTAACTCTACGCATCCAAGACCTTAAGTGCCGGCACCCCCCTAAGACTTCTTGCGGCCAGAGAGGTGAGTACATGGTGCGACCCGACAGGTTGCGACCGGGTTAAATAAACGGGTCGAGTGGCAGCAGCCAACACGACCAATCTAGTCAAAGGAAAATATAACGATCCCCGGTCAACTCTTTCCACTTTACGTTAATTACGAATTATTATTATTATCCATGTGACAAAATTCAAGGAAGAGTTACGCAATTTCTTTAAAATGAAATAAAACATGTAATTAAATAATGAAAAAATTTTGAGACTAGTATTAAAATCAAATTAAGACACGAAAGGAGCTAGGCACGCTAGACTTGGCATGTATACTTACCTTGATCCTCAACAGTTAACTCGTAAAGCCTCCTAGAATGTCACGCGGCTCTCGTCTACAAACTTGTCACCTACACGTTACGTTTCTTTATTTGATCACAAGTTTATCGACACAAATATGAAATCGGAAATTATTATAAGCCTAGCCGTCTTTATTTGAGATCTCTTAATTTTCCCTATCTATATATATTCATATTTTTTAATAATATTCTAAATTTTAATATTATATAGAAACTCATAAGTTAAGTCCATAAACTTTTGATAATTATTAAATACTAATTTTATTAACATATCCATTTTTAAATAACCAAGAAATTATGTAATAAATAATACTATTAATTTAGCCATTTATTTATCAAACTTATCAAATTAATTATGGAACCTATTTATAATATTTTTAGTGGACAAATACAGGTTGGAAGATTTCTTTTAAAAATAAACGTTCGTTATTAATTGAGAAAGCCATTAATTTAAAGTTATAAAAATTTCTTATTTACTTACTAATTTGAAACAAACCAAAATTTAGTAATTACAAGTTATGCTTCAAATTTGTTTATTTTCAAGAAAATACTTTCTATTTTACTAGCCCCTATTTTAACTATATCATTAGATTATTTATCTTACTTTTATTTTAATATTATTATTACTATTATCATTTCTATTATAACTACTACTATTATTATTGCTATTAGTATTATCACTATTGTTATTATTATTATTATTATTATTATTATTATTATTATTATTATTATTTATATTATTGTTATTACTATTTAATAAATTACTACTATTATTATTATTACTATTGTTACTACTAGTACTATTATTACTATTATTAATATTATCATTATTATTGTTATTATTATTATTATTAAAATAATAGCTAGAAACTAGAAAGTGTATAGATTAATGTAACCAAATAAAATCCTAATTTTATTTTATTTTTATGTGTTCAGATTGTTAAATAACAAACAAGCCCCCATAGTTTACTGAAATAGCAGAATTACCCCCCTCCTAAAACTAAAATAGTTTCTGAAAAATACAACTACCTCCCCCTAAGCATGAATTTTCAATTCGATCAATCTAAACATGAATCTAATCATTGAGATACGTTTTTTGACAATCTAAATCAATTCAGGGTGAAGATTAGAGCGTACCGGTACCAAAAATCACGCGAAAAGGTTAAGAATCGGTCCGGGTCGAGTTGCCGAAAAGCGGCGCCGGAGGTGGATTCGACCGGAGCTTCTCCGGTAGCTCTTGGCCGCGTTTGAGGCTTCTCCTGGATTTTTCGGACCTCTAGGATGCTGTTGGAAGGGAGAGAGAGTCGTGGTTGGCGATGGTGAAGCTCCCCCGAAAGCTCCGCCGGCTTTAATGGTGGCCGACGGCGGTAGCGGAGGTGCTCTGTTTTGAGTGGCTCTGCTGCTGTTATCTTTCTCTCTCTTATTCTGTTTTCTGTTCGCAGATGAGACAGGTGTCGAGAGAAACAGAGCGTGAGAGAAAAATAGAGGTGGCGGTCTTGGTGGTCGATCGGGTTCCTCGCCGGAAGTTGCAGCGGCGGTGGTGGTGGTTCCATCCACTGCTGCTGCTGCTGTGTTTGAGTCTCTGTTCGAGACAGAGAGCAAGATGGAGGGAGGAACAGGGGGATTTGAGAGAAGGAGGTGTGGGTGGTGGTTGTGATGTTCTCGGTGGTGGTGGTGGTGATGTTCTCGCCGGAGGTGGAGAAGACGAAGGAGAAGACGAAGGAGATGAAGGCAGTGGGGTAGTTGGTTTTGGTCTGCTGAAAGAATGAGAGAGGGAGCTTTATAGGAGGTGAAAGTGATAGAGGCGGTGGTGAGGTGGTGTTGTCGGGGGTTGGTTGCCGCAAGAAGAAAAGTAGGAGAACAAGAAGAAACATTGAAGATGAAGAAGAAGAAGAAAACAAAGGAGAAAAAGACAAGGAGGGGGAGAAAATCTGGTGAAAAATTCTCTAATAAAATAAGTGTTTCTTGAAAGATATTGGGTGTAGCTCGTGCGCTAATTGCTAGGGTGATCGGGTGTGGCTCGCGCACAACTTATCGCAGTGGTTACGTAGGCGTTAGTGACGTTAATAAATAGAACACTCACGAATTTACTTAGAATATTGATCTTGCAAAACTTTATTAAATAAAAACACGATAATTTTACCCAACTTATTTTAAAAATTTCTATTTGTCTTTTTAAATTACTATCTTACCCTTATAAATTAGACGGGGTATTACAGAATGGGCATGGCGGCTCTCCACTGGGACGGACGTCATGGAAGCTCCTCCGATTGGACATACATCATGCCTGCTCCGTTGTATGCATGACGTTATTACTTTACCGCTTGAATTAACATGGTTGCGTCTCTTGAAGGGAGGTCATTACTCGGTAAGGACGGTGTCAAGAATGTAGGCTCGGACTCCTTCAGCGCGGACAAGGACGGAAGCTCCACCAAATAGATCCATAAACACCAGGAAGTACTCAAAGTGTTGAAAAGATTCCTCAGCAGTAGTTGTGTTGCTTTCTTGACAATTAGTGAACATAATTAATGGTGCTGCTTGACCTATGTTCCCCAAATTGTGGTACTGGTGATGCTTCTCATAAATCTCCGCAGCTAGGACGACCAACTCGACACACGTCTTTCAGTATTACACATACAACATTGAGCTGACACCGGGAATGACAATATGAGTCGTTGAACAATATGAAAAGGACTACATTAAGTCTTTGGGCATTAGGAGAATTCCCTTGCGGTACAAGCGCAAAAGCTCGAGATTATAGTTGGCAGTATGGTCGTTTCTCCTTCTCATCAAGAATGACAACGTGAAACGAGACAACAACAGGAATTGGAGGTAGCGACAATATAGACGCAATGGCAGAACTTGCAGCGAAAGCAAAAGGCATAAGCTATGAAAAAGGCAGCCACAATCACAACGACATCCCCTGCAATTAAAGGAGACAGAATAAAAGTAAATTTTAGTTCCAGAAAATAGATAACAAACCAGAAAAAGTAAAAGAAGAGAAGCTAAAAGCTGGAAGATAAGAAGCTACAGAGAGCGACCTTTTTCCAGAAAAACGATAGGTGGCCATTGATTTTATAGAGTGCATGAGGAGGTTATGAAAGTTCCAGAGGGTATTCATACAAAAAAAGTCAAACTACTCTTTTGTGAAAATTCTCTAGAAACAGTGATATGTTTCCAAAAATGATGGATCCTCCATAACTAAATGAGGCAAAGGGAATAATTTTCTTTCCCATATTTTGTTCTCTATGACTAAATAAGATACAGAATATAATTTTCTATCCTAAGGAATACAGAGCGGGAAAAGAATCCATTTTTCTATGGGCATAAGACGGTAAAGAAGAAAAAGCAAAGAAGAAATTTTTTCCAGATCGCACATGATCAATTCCAAGCATTTCCCTACATTTCGATTCCACACAAAACTTGGAAATTTAAAGCATAAAGCTGATGGGTTGTTTAACTTCTATGAAGGCAAAGGAAAAATTGTATGTCAGTTTTGGATCCAAGTCGAGATTACCGAGATTAACAAATCAAACATTTATCGAGACTAGTCTGCACCAACAAGCAAAGAGCCGGTACAAACAAGTCTCGAGGGGGCATTTGTAGACACACAAAATTTGCGGCCAATTAAATAGTGCCACGTGTCTATTGTCACCTATTTAAATGGTGGGACTAAATAGCACTCAGCTTCAAATTAATGCCCATAAGCATTAATTAATTAATGGATGACTAAATTGTGAATGAGACAGAACTTATTTGCAAGCAAGGACTGCTTATGGCGACGCCATGTCACTACATGACAAAGTTTGAAGTCAGCAAGTAAGGCCAACCACATTGCACCACTTGTCAAAATGATGCAGCTATTAAGCCTAACAAGTTCGGCCAATCACGTTGCGCCACTTGTCGAATTGAAGCAGAAAATAAATAAATAAATAAATATTATTTATTTTCTACCTTGGACAACAAGTAGGCCCATGCCTATACAAAGGGGTCATCCCTAGGCATAAAACACACACAATTACATCTTTCAAGGAGAGAGCTCTGAAGATCAAGCTGCTAAAGCCCTGAAGAGTTCATCCATCCACAAGATCATCAACGATTTTCGAGCCCTTGGAAGATCCTACCCACGTACTTCGAGAGCTTCAAATATCTTCATCAACGATCTTCGATACCTTCGAAGATCCTGCCCACGTTCTTCGCGAGCTTCGAAAATTTTCAACAACGATCTTCGAGACCTTTGAAGATCCTACCCACGTTCTTCGCGAACTTTGAAGATCATCATCAACGATCTTCGAGACCTTCGAAGATCCTACCCACGTTCTTTGCGAACTTCGAAGATCTTCATCAACGATCTTCGAGACCTTCGAAGATCCTACCTGCGTTCTTCAAGAAATTCGAAGATCTTCAAACAAGTTCTTCGCATTCTTCAATACATTCAACGCGTTCTTCGCCAAAAGTGAAGAACGCCTACCCGTTCGATCTGAGATCAAGCTGCGAAGCCCTCGTTCAACGTTCAAGGAGAAGAATCAGGGGATAGTAATTTTTGTTTTGAAAATTACATAACAGAGTTTGTAATCCACTATATTTACATCAATAAAATATATTTGAAACCGAATTTCTCGATTTTGTTTCCATTTGCATAAATTTGTGTGTACAATAGTAATAATAATAATAGTAGTAGCAATTATAATAAATAGTAATAACAATAGCTCCAATAATAATAATAATAATAACAATAATGATAATAATAACAATCTTCATGATAATAATAATGATAACAATAATAGTGATAATAACAACAAAATAAATGTAAGTTAAATAATATTGATAAAATAAGGGATAGTTAAATACAAATTATTTTCTTGAAAATAAACAAGTTAAAATCAAAACTTGTAATTATTAATTTTCTGGTTGTTTTAAATTATTTGACAAATAAGAAATATTTTAGAATTTTGAATTAACGGCTTCCTCAATTAATAACGAACGTTTATTTGTATTAATAAAAAAATGATCTCTCCTAAAATTTGTATTCTCTACTAAAAATAATATAAATAGTTTCCATAATTAATTTGATAAATTTGATTAATAAATGGCTAATTTAATAATATTATTTATTAAATAATTTATTGGTTACTTGAAAATAGATATGTTGATAAAATTAATATAACTATTAAATATTTATGGACTTAAATTATGGGTTCTACATAATATTAAAATATATAATATTATTAGAAATATGTATATATAAAGTGAGAATTAAGAGATTTCAAATAAAACTTATTATTAAAACAACTCTATATCCGGGGGGAAAGGTGTTTTGTTTGCTCTGCCCTCTCTCCTCCACGTCACCTACTCTTTCTAACGTTTGAAAAATTTTCTTGTCGGTTATCTCCTTCCAAAGGAGATAACTACCACATGTTCCTGAAGTTTGTCAGTTTACTGTGTCGTTTTCCGACAGTTTTAGCGGTTTTCAACGGTTATTTCAACATTTTTGCGCTTCAGGCGCTTTTCTCTTAGCCATTCTGGGCTATATATTTCATATTCCCTACTCAATCATTGTTCCTAAGCTTTATTCTCAAATACTATCATGTCTTCGAAAAACAAAAAAAGTTCAACTCTTTCATTTGAGATTTCCAAAATGATGTCTTCTTTGCAACTTACTGACAAGGAAAAACAAGGTGTTACCATTCCATCAGAAGCGCTGGTTGAAGGACAAGAAGAATGCCGCAAAAGTATTTTTGGAAAAGTCATCACAACCAAAAATGTCAATTTTGGCAATCTGGTGATGCTATGTCAAAAGCCTGGGATGACCCGTTGGGTTTTAAGGTAATTCCATTGGGTAATAACTTGTATCAATTTGTTTTCGAACGTGAAGATCAAGTTAAGACAGTTCTGGAGACTCAGTCGTGGTTCTACCGGGGTGCTATGATTGTTATGGAAGAGTGGTATCCGTGGAAAAATATGAGGGAGTGTCCTTACAACGAAGCTTACCTTTAGGTTCAAATTTGGAATTTGTCTCTTGAATGTTACACAGAAAAAGCCGGAAAGATAATTGGGTCGAATATGGGTTGTTTCCCAATTGTCGTTATACCGACTCGTGGTATACTTGTTGGGAAATGTATCCGTGTGAAGGTACGTGTTCAAATAGGGGAACCTTTACTTCGTGCTTGCTCTGTCAACCTTTTGGAGGATCATTCGGAGTAGGTGTTGTTAAAATATGAAAAATTACCAAGTCTATGTAACTTCTGTGGACGGATGGGGCATGAAATGCATGAGTGTGTTGAAGTGGCTGCACAGGGTATCCCTTTGGATTCCATTCCACAGAATTACGGTCGTTGGATGACAGCAACTGCAATGTTAGATTACGTGTTGGGTTATAACACTGATCCTAATACTGCTTTTGGCCCCTTCACTGTTCCAAAAGACTGTAATATCCCCCGGGCTGTTAATCCACCCACAAACGAGGAACCTGAGTACACTGGCGGGAGTGAAGAAAAAAGTGATGATGAGGAAATAGATCCAGATTCTGACGAGGGTCAATTCATGCTGCGTCTGTAGGGTTTTAATTCAGGGATCGCGCAAACGGAAGCATAATCAAACAAATAACCATGCAAAACCCTCCAAGGATCACAAGTCTAGATGCATAACGATAGTAAAGGTAAGAAATCATAAACACACCTTTGGGTTCTCCTTGATGACTTCAAACGCGAATAATGTCACGTTCTATATAGTTGATCCACGCCTAGAGTTGCTCCTAGATCTCCCAAACTCCTTGGTGCTAGCCCGGAATAAGAGGAGGGTGAAGGAATCACGCAAAACGAGACAAAAAGAGGGGCTCGGCCCTCTTTTGGCCGACGGGGTGAGGGGGCGGCGGCAAGGGACGGGTTCGGCCCTTGTTGCTTGCTCTCTCTCTCCTTTGTTCTCTCCCACTCTTGTTATGATCACTAATGAGCATAAGTTATGAGGAAGGAAGGAAGGAGGGTCCTTTATATAGTCCAACAACTCCTTGTTAACTACCTAAAGGACTTATTCTAGTCCTACTAGAATTCAATTTTGTCCCTTCCTTGCAAATTAGTCCCTACTAAGTTTGCAAGGGTTTGCAAAGTGATTCTTCTAATTAATTAATCCAATTAATTAATTCCCAAATCTAGTACAACTCTATATAGCGTGTGACCCCATAGGTTCTATCTAGTTGGTAGAATCTATTTGCTAATATGGAGCGGTTTCTAGCAAAACATCCATTCTAGCCAACTAATAGAATAGTCATCTAGACAACCTTGTACAAGTAATTGTCTCATCCCTTTGCCTCCATATCCGGATTGGACACGAGACATACAAGTCACACTCGTATATCCAATCCATAGTTTCTCGATCTATGGGATAGCCTTATTCGTGCAAATAACATCAATATCCCATATTGATTTATTTCAGTCTGGCCAGACATTCTATAAGCACTATCCTTCGAGTGGCCTAGGAAACTTGCTCCCGTTATGTGGGAGGGGCAAATCCTCTCTACGTCCACTACGATCTCTAAGCTTTCTTCTCATTGTATCCAGTACACGCCTTTATAACTACCCAGTTACGGTGTAGCGTTTAACGCTACCAAGATCACAATGATCCACAACTAGAATATCTAGTGACTTCAAGTCTAAGGATGACAATACCATTGCACCCGAGAAGCACTTGTGACTCAACATAACATGTATGTAGCCTTCTCGGTGATGGGTCAATCCAGTGCAACATTCCGTAATGCACACCTATGTGTTGGATCGTGATATTTCCATATCAATCCAACCCCATACTAGTCTATAGATGAATGTCCCATTAATCATTATACTTGACTAGGGATATTTAAGATAAACAACACGATTGTAAATCTAAGGACTTCATTATATTAAATATCCAATAAATAATAAATGAATTTTTCTAGCCATATACAAATTCATACTAAACTATATTGCCTCTAGGGCATCTATTCCAACAGTCTCCCACTTGCACTAGAGCCAATCTGGCGCATCTCGTATGCCCATACTCCTAGTGTGCCCTTCATGCTTCCACTGCGTGAGAGGCTTCGTAAGCGGGTCTGACAGATTATCATCTGTAGGAATCTTGCATATCCGAACGTCTCCTCTATCGATAATATCTGGAATCAGATGAAACTTCCTGAGCACGTGCTTGGACTTCTGGTGCGATCTGGGTTCCTTTGATTGCGCGATCGCCCCAGTGTTGTCACAGAACAACTCCACTGGATCCGCAATGCTAGGGACCACACCAAGTTCAGAAACAAACTTTCTGATCCAAACAGCCTCCTTTGCTGCGCCATTTGCAGCAATGTACTCAGCCTCCGTTGTAGAATCAGCTACAGTCTCTTGCTTGGAACTCTTCCAGCTCACCGCTGCTCCATTCAGGCAAAACACATATCCCGACTGTGACCTAAAGTCATCTCTGTCAGTTTGGAAGCTTGCATCAGTGTAACCCCTTACACGCAACTCTTCCTCACCGCCAAACATCAAGAAAGCATCCTTAGTTCTTCTCAAGTACTTTAGGATGTTCTTGACAGCAATCCAGTGACTCTCACCCGGATTGGATTGGTATCTGCTTGTCATACTCAAGGCATATGACACATCTGGTCTAGTACATAACATGGCGTACATGATAGATCCTATGGCCGAGGCATAGGGAATCCTACTCATGCGTTCCTTCTCAATCTCATTGGAAGGACAACCACTCTTCGAAAGAGTGATTCCATGTGACATGGGCAAGAATCCCTTCTTGGAATCTTGCATGTTGAACCGCTTCAACACCTTGTCAATATATGTACTTTGACTTAGGCCTAGCAACCTTTTAGATCTATCTCTATAGATCTTTATACCGAGTATATAGGCTGCTTCCCCTAAGTCCTTCATTGAGAAACACTTTCCTAGCCAATCTTTCACAGATTGCAGCATGGGAATGTCGTTTCCAATGAGTAGTATGTCATCCACATACAAGACCAGAAAAGCTACAGAGCTCCCACTAACCTTCTTGTAGACACAAGACTCATCTTCGTTTCTGATGAAGCCAAACTCTTTGACCACTTCATCAAAACGTCGATTCCAACTCCTAGAAGCTTGCTTCAATCCATAAATGGATCGTTGCAGCTTACAGACTTTGTTGGCTTGCTTTGGATCCTCAAAACCCTCCGGCTGTATCATATACACGTCCTCAAGGAGATTCCCATAAAGGAATGCTGTTTTGACATCCATCTGCCAAATCTCATAGTCGTAGTATGCTGCAATTGCAAGTAGGATTCGGATGGATTTGGTCATAGCGACTGGTGAAAAGGTTTCATCATAGTCAATACCATGAATCTGTCTGAATCCTTTAGCCACCAATCGGCCCTTATAGGTAATCACATTACCATCCATGTCGATCTTCTTCTTGAAGACCCACTTGCACCCTATGGGCCGCGCCCCATCGGGTGGTTCCACCAAAGTCCATACTTTGTTGGTATTCATGGATTCCATCTCGGATCTCATGGCTTCAAGCCACTTCTGCGAGTCTGGGCCACTCATGGCCTCCTCATAGGTAGTAGGCTCATCATCTATGAGCATCGTGTCACCGGAATCAGTTACGAGAAGTCCGTACCTCTAGGGTTCCTGGCGCACTCTACTAGATCTACGAAGCTCTTGTGTTACCTGAACAGGTGGCTCCACAACTGCTTGTGATTCCTGTTCATGTTCCATAATCGGTTCAGTGATTTGTGGTTCTTGAACCTCTTCAAGTTCTACATTCCTCCCACTTGCTTCTTTAGAGACAAACTCTCTTTCTAGAAACACGTCGGTCCGAGCAACAAACACTTTGTTCTCGGTTGGATTGTAGAAGTAGTATCCCTTAGTTTCCTTAGGGTACCCCACAAATTTACACTTATCCGATTTAGGCCCTAGCTTGTCTGATTGTAAACGTTTTACATAGACATCGCAGCCCCAAATCCTCATGAACGACAGTGTGGGACGCCTCCCACTCCACATCTCATATGGTGTCTTCATGACTGATTTAGATGGAACACGGTTAATGGTGAAAGCTGCACTTAATAGAGCGTAGCCCCAAAATGATAATGGAAGATCGGTTTGACACATCATAGACCGAACCATATCCAATAGGGTTCGATTCCTCCTCTCGGACACGCCATTTCATTGTGGCGTTCCGGGTGGGGTGAGTTGGGACACGATCCCACACTCTCTAAGATAGTCGTCAAACTCTTGGCTCAAGTATTCTCCTCCACGATCCGATCGTAGAGCCTTGATACTCTTGCCAAGTTACTTCTCTACTTCATTCTTGAATTCTTTGAACACTTCAAAAGATTCGGATTTTGCCCTCATAAGGTACACAAATCCATATCTACTGTAATCATCAGTAAATGTAATGAAGTAGACATAAACACCCTTGGCAGGCGTGGCAAATGGCCCACATACGTCGGTATGTATGAGTGCCAATTGCTCACTAGTCCTCTCACCTTTCTTATTGAAAGGGGACTTTGTCATTTTTCCCAATAAACAAGCCTCACATGTCTCATATGATTCAAAATCAAATGAGTCTAGTAATCCATCCTTATGGAGCCTAGATACACGTTTCTCATTTATGTGGCCTAAACGACAATGCCATAAATAAGCAGGATTTAAATCATATATTTTAATCCGCTTGGTATTAATGTTGTAGACAGGATTGCTTAGATCAAGGACATAAAGTCCATTAAATAATTGCGCACTAAAATAGTGAATATTATTCAAATAAAAGGAACAACAATTGTTCTTTATTGAAATAATAAAACCTTCCTTGTCCAAACAAGAAATAGAAATAATGTTTCTGCTCATAGCAGGCACAAAATAGCAATTATTTAATTCTAAAACTAATCCTGAAGGCAGAGATAGCTCGCACACGCCTATGGCCAACGCAGCAACCTTTGCTCCATTCCCAACGCGCAGATCTACCTCCCCTTTAGCCAATATTTTACTTCTCTTTAGATCCTGCATATTTCGACAAATATGAGATCCACATCCAGTATCTAATACCCATGATGTAGAGACAGTTAAATTGACATCTACAACAAAAATACCTGGTGGTGGTGGAATCACTATTCTAAGCCTCTTGTCCTCCAGATATTTTGGGCAGTTCCTCCTCCAGTGTCCAGGTTGACTGCAGTAGTGACACTCACCCTTAGTCACGACCTTGGCAATGCCACCGACAGGCTTAAGGGCTTGTTCCTTGGACTTGGCAACTGACTTGCTTTTGCCCTTGGAGGAAGAGGCAAACCTTTTGCCCTTTCCTTTATGCACCATCATAATGGCCTTGCCCTTACCCTTGTTGATGCTCTGTTCAGCCGTCCTCAACATGTTGAGCAAATCTGGCAGTGGTTTAACGATCTCGTTCATGTTATAGTTCATAATGAACTGTCCATAACTCTCGGGCAACGATTGCAACACGAGATCGGTTGCCAACTCTTGGCCGACCGGGAACCCAAGCCGGGTGAGATTCTCCAAGTACCCGATCATTCGGAGTACATGGGGTCCCACCGGATTCCCTTCTGCCAGATGACATTTGAACAGTGCCTTTGAGACCTCATACCTCTCTACCCTCGCCTGCTCTTGGAAGAGCTGCTTTAGATGTTCGATCATATCGACAACATTCATGTTCTCGTGTTGCTTCTGAAGCTCAGAGGTCATGGTGCAAAGCATTAGGCAGGCCGCATCATTAGCGTCATCAACACGCTTTTGATACGCCTTTAAGGCAGCAGGTGTCTGATTCTCTGGACCTTCTGGAACATGCTCCTCTATTGCGTACAGTTTCTTCTCTTGCTTGAGAACAATTCTCAAGTTTCTGTACCAATCAAGAAAGTTGGTTCCAGAGAGCTTGTCCTTCTCAAGGACAGATCGTAGGGAATGTTGTGAACTCGATGAGTTGTTTGCCATTTGGAATTCTACAAAAAGGAAAATACGCAAGTTTTAGTATTTGTGAATTTTTGACTATATTTAATAATGGCTAGTTTATTAAATATAGCTCCCACTATTTTTCTACGGATTAATAACCCTCAAGATATTAATGCGGAAAATATCCTTATATTTTCTAGTGGGCCAAGATCCATCTTTTCATCTCTTTATGAGCTTGCTTTGGCAAGTCACCCATAATTCGACTACTTATAGGTAGGAACAATTCCAATTGCATCCCATATGCAACTCTTGGTTCAACCGGGCAAATAACTCCTTATTTATCCATCCATATGGATAATCCCAATTGATTGCCTCTAGGTTTCTTAATCAAATTAATAGCCTAGTTGTGTTCAACCTCTTATCTAAACAATTGCACATTGTTACGTGTCATCGCATTCCATCATTATGAACCAAGTCGCCATGCTTTGGCACGCACGAACTTGATAAATAATGATGATAATGAGTGTTTAAATAACGAGAAGGCAAGAACACAATATTTAAAATTTGAGGGATTTTCAATTCAATTTTAATTGTTTTGTTGATCAATATCAACTAATCTATCTATTTGAATTTGGGCACAACTCCAAATAATAGATTCGGGTTGTCTAATTATCTTATTATCCTAATTGCATGCATCATCCATACACCAATCACACAAATAATAAGACAATAAATAAACAACCACAAAACAGAAATTAAACGTGATGTGGATATGGCCTTTTCTAGACTAAGATAATTCCAAGCCAATGGAATTATCTATGAACCCTAAGCAAACACATCTCCATGCGTCTTGATCTTTTTGGTCCATCCTTCATAGTCATGTGGTATGCTCCATGCTCCATGCTCCATCTTTTGTGGCTCCTTTGGCTTTGGGCTTCTTTTTTCTCCAATCTTGGCTAACAATCTACTTTATCTAGCACTAACTAATATCTATACTAAATAAAATAAATCTCACAAGTTGAGAAATAAAATGGCACGCAGGCCATAAAACCCTAATTAATTATTACAATTAATTGATCAGCTCGCAGGCCGTAAAACCAAACCACAAAATTAAACATCCACATCAAACCACATCCTAAGGCCATATCCAATCACCATGCGATTTGCACATAAACAGTTAAAATCCAATTTTAACGCGCTTGGTCAATTTTAATTGATTTTAGGATTTCTAGGGTTAAAACGGTCCATGGGCCTAACAATCCAATTGCCCGGGCCCAATAAAGTGAACCACAAGGCCCAAGGGCCGGCCCGACCCAAAACCCGCAAGCTAGGCCCGCGGGTTAGGGCCGCCCGGCCCCTTAGGGCGGCCAAGCTTGGGCGGCAAGCAAGGGGGCGGTCCCCTAGGGGGCCGAACCTCCTCTTGGGAGTTGTTTCCAAAACAACTCCCTTGCTTGGAGCCCAAGTTTGGTTGTTTCCTTGTTTTGGGAGAACTCCTTCTTCTCAAAGGATGCCCAAACCCTAGATCTATGATCCTAAAATTTCTCAAACTCACCAATTCATGCATCCAATGCAAAATTGGGTCTTGTTATGATCTAATTATTGACAAATTGCATCCCATGCTTGATTTGTCTTGTTTTACGCGATAAACAACAAATTAAGGTGTAAAACAACAAGAATGTAACACATAAACTACGTTTATGCTCTATAACCTGTGGCTCTGATACCACTGTAGGGTTTTGATTCATGGATCGCGCAAACGGAAGCATAATCAAACAAATAACCATGCAAAACCCTCCAAGGATCACAAGTCTAGATGCATAACGATAGTAAAGGTAAGAAATCATAAACACACCTTTGGGTTCTCCTTGATGACTTCAAACGCGAATAGTGTCACGTTCTCTATAGTTGATCCACGCCTAGAGTTGCTCCTAGATCTCCCAAACTCCTTGGTGCTAGCCCGGAATAAGAGGAGGGTGAAGGAATCACGCAAAACGAGACAAAAAGAGGGGCTCGGCCCTCTTTTGGCCGACGGGGTGAGGGGGCGGCGGCAAGGGACGGGTTCGGCCCTTGTTGCTTGCTCTCTCTCTCCTTTGTTCTCTCCCACTCTTGTTATGATCACTAATGAGCATAAGTTATGAGGAAGGAAGGAAGGAGGGTCCTTTATATAGTCCAACAACTCCTTGTTAACTACCTAAAGGACTTATTCTAGTCCTACTAGAATTCAATTTTGTCCCTTCCTTGCAAATTAGTCCCTACTAAGTTTGCAAGGGTTTGCAAAGTGATTCTTCTAATTAATTAATCCAATTGATTAATTCCCAAATCTAGTACAACTCTATATAGCGTGTGACCCCATAGGTTCTATCTAGTTGGTAGCAACTATTTGCTAATATGGAGCGGTTTCTAGCAAAACATCCATTCTAGCCAACTAATAGAATAGTCATCTAGACAACCTTGTACAAGTAATTGTCTCATCCCTTTGCCTCCATATCCGGATTGGACACGAGACATACAAGTCACACTCGTATATCCAATCCATAGTTTCTCGATCTATGGGATAGCCTTATTCGTGCAAATAACATCAATATCCCATATTGATTTATTTCAGTCTGGCCAGACATTCTATAAGCACTATCCTTCGAGTGGCCTAGGAAACTTGCTCCCGTTATGTGGGAGGGGCAAATCCTCTCTACGTCCACTACGATCTCTAAGCTTGCTTCTCATTGTATCCAGTACACGCCAGTTACGGTGTAGCGTTTAACGCTACCAAGATCACAATGATCCACAACTAGAATATCTAGTGACTTCAAGTCTAAGATTGACAATACCATTGCACCCGAGAAGCACTTGTGACTCAACATAACATGTATGTAGCCTTCTCGGTGATGGGTCAATCCAGTGCAACATTCCGTAATGCACACCGTGTTGGATCGTGATATCTCCATATCAATCCAACCCCATACTAGTCTATAGATGATTGTCCCATTAATCATTATACTTGACTAGGGATATTTAAGATAAACAACACAATTTTAAATCTAAGGACTTCATTATATTAAATATCCAATAAATAATAAATGAATTTTTCTAGCCATATACAAATTCATACTAAACTAGATTGCCTCTAGGGCATCTATTCCAACAGCGTCAAATGGAAAAGGAATCTGATCTGGAATTGTTAATAGAAGCCAGAATCGATTCCTCGATTAATGATGGTGATGATGATTATAACTGCGAAGATTTGGTGACAATTTCCAGGGGAAGTCAAACTGAGGTGCCTATGGAAGCAGGGGCTATTTGTGGTAAACGTACACTAAGTGAAGACTCTGAAGATGGCGTCAAGAAACTCAAGGGAGATGGAGACTTTTCTCTCTCCCCCCAAACGGCAGAGGCTGGTGGAAACCAACCCTGCCGGCCCCAATGAGAACCCTAAGTTGGAACGTTAGGGGTGTGGGGAGTACCCCATCGTTCCAAATTTTGAACTCTCTAGTTAGGGATCAGAAACATGAGCTGTTGTTCATTATGGAAACAAAACTTCTGATTCCTAAAGCAGAATCGCTACGTTTTAAACTGGGTTTTCATGACGGGTGCCATGTTCCTAGGTATGGTCTTAGCGGTGGTCTTAGTCTGATGTGGTCTAGAGACGTTGGTTCAGTTCTGTATTACTTTACTGGATTTTACGGAGATCCTAACACTAATAGTCGTTGTTCTTCGTGGGAGTTATTACGTCGCCTTAAACCCGGAAATTCAAACCCTTGGTTAGTGTTTGGTGACTTTAATGAGATTACTTCTGTTTCAGAAAAAAGGGGATGGAGATTTAGGAGTTGGAGGCAGATTCATGCTTTTGTCGATACATTGTCAGATTGTGATCTTGTGGATTTGGGCAGTAAAGGGCAGTTTTTTACCTGGTGGAATGGTCGTCAATTCCCTCACTCCGTTCATGAGCGCTTGGACAGAGCCGTGGCTACACCTGCTTGGAATTCAGCATTTCCACACTACTCAGTGGATGTGTTGCAAATGGTTGGCTCGGATCACTTACCAATCCTGGTTACAGCAGCGCCTACTTCGCAGCATCATCCAACACGACGTAGATTTATGTTCCAGGCAGATTGGACATGTTCTCCGGAGTGTACTGACATTATACAACAGGTATGGCCTATTCAATCTTCTAATTCTAATTATTTACATGCTTTTCTTGAGAAAACTAGTACAACAAAGAAACACCTTAAGAAATGGGGCTATAAAAACTACACTGCCTCTAAAAAAGAGAAGCTTGACTTGTTGAATCAACTTTCCATTCTTGATAATTTGAGTCCAAATTCTACTGTCCTGCAAAAAAAAATCTTGTCAACAAAACTGCAGAAGTTGATCTCCAATGAAGAGCTTGTTTGGAAACAAAAATCTCGGGTCAATTGGTTAAGAGAAGGTGACCGCAATACTAAGTTTTTTCACAGGGCTGCTTCCAATAGGCGACGTAAAAATACTATTTCCACAATTTCTGATCTGAATGGCAACAACTTTCACGACATTAATGATATTAAGATCTGCTTCGTCCATTTTTATAAGGATCTTTTCAGTACTACCAACGTTGATTTCTCGCAAACCATAGATTATGTTCAACCAAAAATTACTACCAACATGGCCGATCAACTTTCTGAACCTTTCTCTGAAAATGAAATTGTCGAGGCCTTATTCGCAATTGGTTCTTTAAAATCTCCGGGTCCGGATGGTTTACCGGCTCTTTTCTATCAAAAGTATTGGCCTATTATTGGTAAATATATTATCGCTATGTGCTTAGGAGTCCTTAATAATGGGGATGATATCTCTCTTTTAAATGAAACTTGCATTGCTCTTATACCAAAAATCAAAAATCCTACCTTGGTTTCCGATTTTCGACCTATTAGCCTTTGTAATGTTTCCTACAAGATTATTTCAAAGGTTATTGAAAACCGTCTTAAAACTATTCTTCCTCTTATTATTGATCAAGCTCAATCGGCTTTCATCAAAGGACGTCTAATTTCCGACACCTCTATTATTGCCCTAGAAACTCTACACACTATTCAAAATCAGAAGGGTAAAATTGGTTCTTTTTTCTCTTAAATTAGACATGGCCAAAGCTTATGATAGAGTTGAGTGGGCTTTCCTTCATTCAATCCTCCTTAAATTAGGCTTTCCTAATTCTTTTGTTGATAAGATCATGTCTTGTGTCAAAACAGTTTCTTTTACTATATTGATCAATGGTCAACAATCTGATAAGTTTTTGCCTACTAGAGGTTTACGTCAAGGGGATCCTCTTAGTCCTTATTTATTTCTTCTATGTACTGAGGGTCTTTCTTCTCTTATTCAAAACGATGTTACTGAAAATACTTTCATCAGTGTAAAAGCTGGTCAAGGTTCACCTAAAATTACTCATATCCTTTTTGCAGATGATAGTATCTTTTTTGGTAAAGCTACTTGCAATAATGCCTATACACTCAATTCTATTCTTCAAAACTATTGTGAGGCATCAGGACAGTGTATCAATAATGCTAAATCTTCAATTGTGTTTGGTCCTCGGGTTCCTCATAATATTAAGTCTATTATTTCCCAAATATTCCACATCCCAATTTCAAACTACCATGACAAATATTTGGGTCTTCCGACTCTTGTTGGCAGGAAAAGATCTAACACTTTTCAATCTATAAAAACAAAAGTCTGGAACAAACTTACTGGTTGGACTGAAAAATTACTTTCTCCAGGTGGCAAAGAAGTGCTTATAAAAGCCGTTACTCAAGCCATTCCCACTTATATTATGTCTATTTATCATCTACCCATATCCTTTTGTCATGAAATTCATCAAATTTTTGCTAAATTCTGGTGGTCCAATGATCTTGACAAACGAAAAATTCACTGGAAAAACTGGGGTAGCATGTGTAGTCCTAAAGCCATGGGTGGTTTAGGTTTTAGACATATGTACGCTTTTAATATGGCTCTTTTAGGAAAACAAGTTTGGCGTATCCTTCAAAATCCTAATATCTTGCTTTCCAAAGTTCTCAAAGGTAAATATTTTTACCGTTCCGATATAATTTCAGTTAATTCTAACACTAGATCCTCTTACATTTGGAAGGGTTTGATTCATGCCCGTGATATTGTTTTCAAAGGTGTTAGACAAGGCATTGGAAATGGTCGGTTGACTCAAATTTATAACTAAGATGGATTCCTATAGGATTGGGACGTAAACCGTTCAGTTATCCCTCCCTTCCAAACAATTCAATGGTTTCTGATCTAATTCAACCTGACCATAGTTGGGACAGAGAAAAAAAAAAATCAAACTTTTCTGAAGATGAAGCTAATGCTATCTTCCAGATTCCATTAATTTCACCAGTTTTTTACTGATAATTACGTTTGGTCCTCCACAACTGATGGTGACTTTAGCGTCAAAACTGCATATCATGTGGCTTCTAAAATTCTTTTTCCAGAAAATTATACCAACTGTCCTAGAAATAGTGTCACCATCACAAATCTTTTATGGAAAAAAATCTGGAATTTGAACATTCCTGGAAAAATAAAAAAAATTTCTTTGGAAATGCTATAATCATTGTCTAGCTGTGAAGAAAAACTTATCAAAAAAGGGTATTTCATTACCTCTGACTTGTGTTTTCTGCAAAAATTATGACGAGGATGAATATCATCTGTTCTTCACTTGTTCCTGGACCAGAAAACTTCTCGCTGCTGCAGCTTTAGAGATGAATTCCGATTTCCCAGATCTTCCTTTTCAACAGCTACTGCGTCACTTTTTTATTACCTACAATACCGAAAAGCTTCAATTTTTTAGCCACTTATTGTGGAATATTTGGCTTGAACGTAATAATCGTATTTTTAGGAACACTAAGAGGGAAATCTCGGATCTTGTATCAATATCTTTAGCAAACAATATAGAGTTTTTGGATAATACTTATCTTGCTCCGAGTCTGGTACATGCAGGTGGATCTCAAGAAGGATCAGAAGATGGATGGGCCAGACCGCCGGTTGGTCTACTGAAAATGAATGTTGATGCATCGATATCCACTGCTGATAGCAGATCTGGTGGTGGAGCAGTGATAAGAAACTCGTCTGGCGATTGCATCCTTGCGATGGCGTTTCCTTTACGATTTAGCTCGGATTCATTGATGGCTGAAGCATTTGCCACCATAGCCACTATTGAAGGGGCTAGATCAAGAGGATTTGTATCTTTGTTGATCGAGTCTGACAATCAGGCTCTGGTTCGACACCTCCAGAGGAAGGAAGAACCAAGCGGCGCAAATGAGAAGATAAGTCTTCTCAAATATTTAAGAGAGCTGCTACGCTCTTTGCTATCAGTTAGGGTTGTTTGGTGTAAAAGTTTCATCAAATACCCTTGCTCATAAACTAGCAAGATTGGGCTTGGGCTGTTTAAACTTTAACTACTGGGCTATTATATGTCCCACTAGCTTGTATGAAGTTTGGGCTGCTGATAAAGCCAATATTTAAATAAAGTACAAGCTTTTCTCAAAAAAAAAAAAAAAAAAAAACTTATTAAGTTTATAATAATTTAAAATTGCATATTTGTGTCGATAAACTTGTGATCGAATAAAGAAATGTAACGTATAGGTGGCAAGTTTGTAGACGAAGGCCACGTGACATTCTAGGAGACTTTACGTGCTAATTGCTAAGGACCGAGGTAAGTAAACATGCCAAGTGTTGTACCTAGCTCCTTTCGTGTCTTAATTTGATTTTAATACTAGTCTCAAAATTTCTTTGTTATTTAATTACACGTTTTATTTGAAGTTTCTTACATTTTAAAGAAGTTGTGTTGCTATACTTTGATTCTGTCACACGAATAATAATAATAATTCGTAATTAACGTAAAGTGGAAAGAGTTGTGAGGGGATCGTTATATTTGCCTTTGATTAGATTGGTCGTGTTGGCTGCTGCCACTCAACCCGTTTATTTAACCCGATCGCAACCTGCCGGGTCGCTGCATGTACTCACCTCTCTGGCCGCGAGTAGTCTTAGAGGGGTGGCGGCACTTAAGGTCTTGGATGCGTAGGGTTAGTAGATTATCTCCGTGTCAACAAAGTTAATAATACAGTTTTCTTTGAGATTTGGACATTTATAAAAGAAAAGAAGAAGAGATCGGGGGTCGTACTCCCCATTTACAAGTTGAGAAAGGAGATTCAAAGAAAGAGAATATTACATTTGAGTCCTACTTTACCCTTCAAGTTTACTGTTTTATAATTCATTTCTCTTTGTTATTATTATGAAAATTTAACATGGCCATCTTCTATTTTACGAGCTTGTGTGTTACTTACTCAGTACTTTATGCTTATTTTTGAAAATTGCGGTCCTTGTTTCCTTCCCTCACATGTTTAGAAGAAGATGACTATTACACGACCGGGTACGAGACTCACTAAGGAGGTTTCTTCACAAGTTGTAAAATAGTACGGATAATGTTAGCATCATGTATAATAGAAATGTATGACAAACTTGAGAACGTGATGTAATGTTTAATAGTATGTAATATATATGTTGGGATGTTGTGCTTTTAAATTTCCGCCGTTACTTTTAGCATCGTCATCCCCGTCTTGTCCGAGCCGGACAAGGGGGTCGTTGCAGTTACCGGGCTTCTTTTTGTTAATGGAGTTTTCCGACGGGGGTTTTAAACTCCGGCGACATGTAGCAACTTCCAAACTGCTTCTGTGTGATACTGGACCATCAGAATGGAATCTTTAAGCTTCAGAGATCGTAGCAATGCCATTTTGCAGGGAAAATTCGCAGGTACACAACATTTTTTCATTTCCCCTTCGCAATGGTGGTTTCTGGCGGCCATCTCCGCCTCTTGCGCCAATGGTCATTGTTTCCCTTCGATTCATATCGTAAAACCGGTACCGTCGCCTTGATCTAAGGATCACGAAATATGTGGCAACGACAGAGAATTCGGCCAAAACCAAATTTAGGGCTCGTACCTTCAAATCAAATTGTGGATTCATAGCTTGATGAAATTCCAAATTGAAAAAGTTCTTTTACTCCCTTCTTCAGCAACTACCTCCTGTAGTAGGAGCTTGGAAAGAGCTCCATTCGTGGCGATGACTTTGTTGTTCTTTCCGTAAGGATTCTTGAACTTGAATCCTCCAATTCAATTTCAATACCGGTCGGTCCAAATCTTCAAATCACTTTGGGTTTTTGATCCTTAGAGCCATGGTCCTAGTGGTATACTTTTTGAAATTGGTGCATGTTTGAGGTTGGTTCTGGTGGAGATGGTGGTGGTGGTTGGTGGTTCTAGAGAGCGGAAGAAGAAGATGAATTTTTGCATGTCAAAATGGAGAGTGTTCCACAAGTCACCAACTTCATTTGTCGGAATCACACTTGTCCACAATGTTGAAACATATTAGCTTGCATGTGTGACACCCTGGGGAGGGGGAGGGGGAGGGGGGGGGGTGGAAGTCTCCAAATGGAATTGGGAAAAGCTTAGGGCTAAATTATAATTTTCCCATAATCTTTATTAAGTCTCAAATTGGCCCCAAATAAATCCAAAAATTATATTCATCCCCTTATTTGGACTTTCCTATCAAATCAGAGGTAAGCAAATACTGACGAACAAGCTATTACATGATTGACTCAAAGTTCTAATTTATTGCACTATTCACCATAAAATTCAAAGATATCTAAATTTGAGCCCCTATAATATTAACATGGTGTTACAATTTTTGTTGCACGTGAATCTTTAGTGTCCATACCATAATATTTGTCCTGATGTATATCAACCACTATAGGATTTTATGGTTTCCTCCCATTCATGATCTACATTTGAGACCATGGCAACTTCTTTTCCCTTAGAATCATCCTTCGGATGCGCGGGAAATGGGTTGTCGTAGACATCCTTTACTGGTTCTTCGATTATCAGTTCACCTTCTTTCATCTTCTTGTCGATAAGCTACTTTAATTTTCTGCACTCGGCGGTGGGATGCAACATGGTGCAACGAAATTTGTACCACTTCGAATCTCGCAGTTTTTCACCTGTGGGGTGGATTTTTTAGTGTGGGCAAAGCACCATCCTTCATCCTGTTCGTTCAAAGATTTGTAACTTCACCAAGGGAGCCGAGAAGATGAGGAACTTGTTTGAAAGGGGTCTTCTAATATTTCTGTGATGCAGACACGACGTTGACTTCTACATTGTGTCCTCGTTTGTAACTAAAACATCCAGTTTTAGTAATGGAGATGATCTCCGCGTATTTCTTATTCTGCTTCTCTATAATGGACTCAATATTTGTCGTGCAGTCTATTAGCTTTGATAAAGTAGGCAGCCGATGATTGATGAGCATCCCTTTGTACTCATCTCGCATTCCCTACAGACAAATTTCTACGAGACGCCGTTCCCTCACTTCTTCCATGCATTCGAGCGAATTTCTGCCTAACCTCTTTATGAAGGCGACACATTCTTCATCATGATTTTGGGTGCATCCTGGATAGGTGGATGGTCGTAAATTTTTCTTCCGTCTGAAATGACTTGGCATAGTATCATTTTACCATGTCTTCCCAAGTGCGAACATAACCAGATTCGATTTGTACGATTTGTATGCCACATGTCCCAGTGATTTAGGAAATTCTTGCAATAGTATATTTTGTCTACTCCATGTGGATCCATCAAGTCAACGAAGCGCGTGACATGTTCTTGCACATTGCTGTTTATTTCATCAAACTTCTCCCACTTGGGAATTTTATGCCCTGCGAGATTGGGCATCAAGTAGACTTCGAGTGGCATAGGTGGTGTACATTCTACCTTGGGGAGCACATTGTTTGCCAGATTCTGGTTGGGCATAAAACTATCCAGACATTGTTCATAGAGGTTGGTCCATTTAATCCATTTGTAAGTGAATATGGAGGGTTGAGTCCGAAGAAATACGGCGTGTTTGGGTCGTACAAAGTGTGATTTACTGTCAGCAAGACAAGATCCAATCAACGAGCCAGTGGGGAGACTGGTTTCATGTCGTCACGCGTTCCGGATGAACTCCTGGTGCGAGAGGGAGTGGTGGCAGATTAATCTTTTGAGCGGGTGTAGGAGTTGCTCCTGCAGGTGTGCAATTCCTTGTACGGAGTTAGATGCCAAGTTGCCGAGAATCGCCATAATCAGGGATATATGCATTGCCTGGGCTTGCATGGCGGCAGCCTGACTTTGTATGTGGCGTTCAACATCTCAAGAGTTTGAGAGTCTGCCACAACTGTCTGCGATTGATGGATTTGATTGACTTGGTGAACCTGGACATCTTCTCGTAGGGGAGAGCGATGCCATTCTTGACCATTGTTTGGGGAAATCATTGTTTGTATACCTGCAATGGATTAGAACAACTACAAACGTTACAAAAATATGCAGTTAAGGGTGAGGAGGAGACAAGAAAGTAAGGGGTAAGAGTAAGCCAAGTATGTTACTCACAAGAGAGACAATAAGCTAATGAAGGGTTTAAAATCATAAAACATCCCAGCCTCTATGAAGAGGACAACCCTTCTATATATAGTAGTCTTATGACAGTATTATATAACCCCATGGAGTGGTTATATAACTACCTCTCATTAGAAATCGTCGATCGTATATATAGGCGGACATATCACAAGTCTCCTGAGTAACATACAATAACTCGCACGCGACGAACCTTACTCTAACCTCTAGACCACTTAAACCCTTAACTTCCGAGTATATATGAATCATATGCGAGTATACATGTATATCAGTACATGTATACAGTGGTCTGGTTTGAGAAATCGTATATTTTCGCTTAATTGATTAAATTAATCTGACTCGTTTGTAGGGATGGCAATATGGTCTGATCCGATCTGAGATTCGAGCGATCCGAGCCGAATGGATCAGATGCGAATCCGATCCAATTGAAAATGGATCGGATTTGGATCCGAAAAGTCATACCTGAACGGATTTGGATCTGGATTTGGATCTGAGGGCCGATCCACCGGGTTCCGAGCCCATCCGATCCGATGTATATGTGCGCTTTATAAATATAACCCTATTACCTCCCCACTTACACTTACAAGAAGAATACTATAGTAACTCCAACCTACAATGCTAATTCTTTTACTTTTTACGCTTCATAACTTACGAACATGCCTTACCGCATGAACTAGTGTTTATTTTTTATGTTATATTTTCTATTTTATTGCAAACTCGAGCCGGATCCGATCCGAATCCGATCCGACCACGTACTATATGGATCTACGTATCGGATTTGGTTCAGCTGAATGAAAACCCGATTCAATCTGATCCGAATCCGGTGATGATCCGAACGGATCTGGATCGGATATGGATCCCATTCTCCTCGTCGGATCTAGATCGGGAAGGCCCTGATCCGATCCGGATCTGACCCATTGCCGTCCCTACTCGTTTGACAAAGATTGATAGATTTTAGGATTTTTGGGATTATCCGGATCCGCATAGTTTTAGAACGGATCAGGATACTTTTATTTTTTTTTCGCCCACTCACTTGATCAGACACAAGTAGAGGCTAACCACATCCGGTTCCTTAAAAAATGAACCAACCAAAAAATGACACGTAAGCTAAAATACCAACCAAGAAGTTTCTTTTTTCAGCCGGATCCGGTCGGCCCCATCTGATTCCAGCTTGGTTCTCGCACAAAATACTTTTTGGTGCCAGATTATGCATATATGATAATTGAACTTTACCAAACGAGGCCAGTGTATGCGGAGTATTCAGTATGCATACAACATACCTTTAAATGTCACGTGGGTAAGGAGCATAGCTGGATTGAGATGTCTACACATGTAATCCGAGCAAAAGGGATTAAGTTTCATCCCGTATCTAGTCAATTCCTCCGTATACAGTGTCATAGGGGTGCAAAGTGAGAGCTTTCAAATGTTAGGGGTGCAACGTGTATTCTTACCTTACTATAAGGGTTGAATTTGTCATTTACCCAAAAAAAACTCTGTTTGCAGCCTTCGATGGGCTAATGTGGCTGGAAGATGAGAACATGGAACGACCGACCGACACTTGAACCTTTTTTTGGGGTGGCCGCTTCATTGTCTGCCTGACACCGGCGCTACGGTACAACATTATTATTCCTTTTCCGTCGAGTCGTATACGCAACCCAGCGTCTTTTTCTCACGCACGATTGTCTCTCTCTTTCTAAGATCTGAAATCTGAATCATACGTAGGTTAGGGATACATTCCTGCATTCTGATCTCAATTGACAACAAAAAACAATTATTATGCTTTCGTTGAAAGACAAGGTCACCGGTAAGCTCTCCAGCCTCTTCTCCGATTCGCCTTCTTCTCAGTCTCCGACGCTGAACCAATCAAAGGTACACTTTCCTTCTGCTTTAAAAATACCTACGCATTTGCCTCGACAGATTGATCTCGTCTCTTGCTCGCTTTCGCTTTCATTGTATAAGCTAGATCTGTAGATTTGACAATGCTTTTCGCCACATAAGCTTTTGCGCTTTTGAAAACCCACAGGTTTGGATGCTAGGTACGTTGGGGAGCGTGGATCACGACTTGCATTGTTCGGCTAGCATTTTTAGGTTCAATAATACTTAGAAAATATTTCATTTCACTTTCTTTTGTTATGCCCGGTTTGAGACACAGTTTGGAGTTTAGTTTTGACTCACGTAATAATTATATATTCTACTTATTTGGATTGCTTGCTTGTTTTGAATCCTCTTGCATTTTGAGAGTAAAAATATTTGATTGCGAAATAACACCGACACTATTTCCGTTCCATTGAATTCGGGGGTGTTACAAATATCATGGTCTTTTTGTGTATTTATAAAAAAACTAGAGGGCCAATTATTTATATTAAATAGGTGACTTATTTTTTGTCCAAAAATTAAGACTCTGCCAGTGCCAAGATTTGAACTTAAGTAATAATATTCATAGTACAAATTCTTAACCGCTGGACCACAATACAATTTGTGTTTTAACTTAAGGGGCACACATATATATTCTGAACAACACAACTAGAAAAGAGCTAATATAATAGGGGTACCCTAGTCTTCCTGAAAAAGTTGGGGGGGGGGGGGGGACGTGCCCCTATATTGCTCCGCCCCTTAATATAAACGATATAAAAAGATGTAGATAAGGGTAAGAATGGGATAAGCAAGTAAGGAGTAAGAGTAAGCCAATTATGTTACTCACGAGAGAGACAGTAAAGCTAATGAGGGGTTTATAATCATAAAAGATCCCAACCTCTATGATGATGATAACCCTCCTATATATATAGCAGTCTTAAGACAGTGGTTATGAGTATTATATAACCGCATGGAGTGGTTATATAACTACCTCACATTAGAAACCATCAACTGTCTATATAGGCGGACATATCACAAGTCTTTGTAACATACAAGGGTCGCGTGCGAGTATATGCACAGATCGCATGCGACGGACCTTACTCTAACCTCCAGACCACTTAAACCCTTATAGTAATCATATGCGAGGAGACCTTGTCTAGCAGTCCTCATATAAGCATGCGCGTATATCAGGACGTGTGTACAGTTTGTGGCGTATGATTACAACATACATGTGAGTGTCATGTGGGTAAGTATAAGCATACCTAGATTGTGATGTCTACACCTGTAATCCGAGCTGGCAAGCGAGGGTGATTAAGTTTCATCCCGCACCCAGTCAATTCCTCCGTATACAGTGTCATATTTTTTTTCCGTGTATACAGTGTCATATTTTTTTTCCGTTACTGGGTGCAAAGTGGTAACTTTCAAATGTCAGGGGTGCAACGTGTATTCTTACCTTAGTATAAGGGTTGAAATTGTCTTTTACCCTAAGAAAAACTCTGTTTGCACTTTGCAGCCTTCGATGGGCTATGTGGTTGGAAGATGGGGGAATGAGAACATGGAACGACCGACACGAACTTTTTTTTTTTGGGTGGCCGCTTCATCGTCTGCCTAAACGCTACGGTACACAACATTATTATTCCCTTTCCGTTGTACCACAATTGATTGATCTTCCTTCGAGACATCGTCTTTCTCTCAAGCACGCTTGTCTCTCTTTCTAAGATCTGAATCATACGTAGGTTAAGGATACATTCCTGCATTCTGATCTCAATTGACAACAAAAAAACAATAATTATAATGCTTTCGTTGAAAGACAAGGTCACCGGTAAGCTCTCCAGCCTCTTCTCCGATTCGCCTTCTTCTCAGTCTCCGACGCTGAACCAATCAAAGGTACACTTTCCTTCTGCTTTAAATATACCTACGCATTTGCCTCGACAGATTGATCTCGTCTCTTGCTTGCCTTCGCTTTCATTATATGAAGCTAGATCTGTAGATTTGACAATGCTTTTGCCTTTTGATGGTTAAGTTTCAATTGTTTTTCTTCAGGAAAAAAAAAGTTAATTCACTTCAATTCTAAGTTTTCCCTTATTATTATTAGAGATATGCATTCATAGCCTTGTGATTGTGGGAAGAACAATTATTTATCTGTTTAGTTCATTTTTTTGAGGAAGAAATGCAAAAAAAGTAAATTTTAAAAACTGTTATTATTATTATTATTATTATTATTATTATTATTATTATTATTATTATTATTATTATTATTATTATTATTATTATTATTATTATTATTATTATTATTATTATTATTAAGTTTGTAATGAAAGTGCATTGTGTTTTCTGTGAATAGTTGTGGCATACTGAAGCTAGTTATACTTCCATTTGGGCGTTACTCAGAAGTTCGCTTTTACATATGATTTTTGTTTGCTTACGGAGAAAATATATGTTTTACAAGATGTACTACATATCTGGATTATATATGTTTAAGCTCTAGCTACTTATCTTGATTCTGATTTTACGAGACTTTGTAACATTTGGTTCTCTATGTGTAGGCCAGGTCGTATTCGAAGGAGGGGAAGTCTTTGTCGTCAGTATTCTCTTCTATTTTACCCTCTTCCAGCTTTGATAGGTGGAGTTCCGACAAGCATAGTAATGACTTCAAACCTATTCAATCACCTCCCATTAAATGGAAAAGCAGAAGTTCGTCATGGAGAAACCAAATGTCGGATAGCTACGAGCAATCTAGTCAGGTGTCAGTGGAAAACAAAACTCCCGAAACCCATGGAGAGGATCGAGATTATCATCCTGGAAAGGGCACTCAGTCTAATAACAAGATACATACAAATAGTCATGCTGACGGAGACCTAGGTCGTGGGAGAAACATTAAATGTTCAAAATTGTCTAATGCAAGTGGACCATACAACCTGAATTCGATGCCATACCTTGCGGAGGAATCTTCCTTCATTTCGCCAGACTTGTATGACTTCTTGCTCTCATCAATTCCCAATATAGTGAAAGGGTGCCAATGGGTCATGTTGTATAGGTAAGTGTTAATCACAATTAATGCTGTACTCTGGAAGTCTAGATGGTCATGTATTCTTGTAGGTTGATTTTGACCTTCTATCTCTGCAATGAAGGGCAGCACGTTAAAACATGGTATATCACTCCGTACCCTTATACGCAGAAGTGCTGATCTTCCTGGTCCTTGTTTACTGGTATGCCCCCTTCTGTGTTTATCAACTTTTGTAGTTATGTATGTCAACGAGTTTTTCCTTGGAATGCTTGGGTTCATTCTGCTAAACATTTGTTGTGCGAACTAGCAAGATAAAATAACCTGAATCACATTTTACAAATTTTAGATTGTTGGAGATAAGCAAGGCGCAATCTTTGGGGGAATGCTGGAGGGTCCCCTGAATCCTACCCCAAAATGGAAGTACCAAGTAAGTGGGGTTTACGGATGCTTATTGAAGTGAATTTAATACCACCAACCTAACAATCAAATTGGCACAAGTTCGATGTCTTTGTCTACTTCGTTCTCTTTTCTTTTAGCGTTATAAGTCTCTGATATTGAACTATTTTTAATAGGGGACAAACCAAACATTTATTTTCACAACCATATATGGCGAGCCAAGGTTATTTCGACCAACTGGTAAGCAGCAATATCTTGAAAATCTAATAGTATTGAAGCAATCTTTTTCTCTTATACATGTTAAATAACATGACTAGTGGTAGGTTATAGAGGTTGCTAGATAGGTACTTTGCTGGAATAAAGAATCTTTAGTTCCGTTTGTATCAATGCCAACATAGTTGCTAAAGGTAGCCTTTTCGAAGGACTTCTGGCTAACATGTTTATGCACCGACCAGTGCATGCTTTTGTTCCTTCATCGTAAATGTTCTAAATTGTTTCTTAGGTTATAGTACTATATAGCTCGGCTCTCAGTGTTTGTCAAGAATGTAATGTGAGTTTACTTTATGTATGGTTGTGTTTACCTCTTATCCACACAGGTTATTATTGACTCCCATAACAAATTAATACCTGCAGTTGTTTCTTTTTTGTTCGTGGTGTGTGCATAATTGGTTTCCTTTCCTCCATTTATACCTTGATACATGAAGCATGGAAGATTTTTTTTCCTTCTATTTTCTTGTTAAATTCTTTTTCTTATCTGACTGTGTTTGCTCTCTCCGCTATCTTGAACATTTCAGTTTGACGTCTACCTCACATGCCCCTTCCAATGTGATTATTTCCAGACAGAATGTTCGAACTTTAATTTTTTGAACATTAACTTGCATCTCAGTTTACATCTTGATTATAATTTTTGCTGAATATTATATAGTAACACACACTGTTGGACATAGATGCATTGATCGAGATTTATTGCCTCAGTGTATACTGGTTATGCATACAAGATGGATTTAAATATGCTAAGAAGCACGGACATAATCATCAGGCTAGAGACTACATGAGAGACTGCAACACGCAGATTTTGAGGAGATTTACGATGTTTTATAAGTTTTATGCGTCTTATTCAAGAGTAATATCGTCCATCATAAAAACCAATTGTCATCAAGTATTTTATTCTGTATAAGTTTAACCTTATAACAATATCATATAAAACTAATACACTATTGTGAAAATATGATAGCTCTTCCATCTACTTTCAGTTAAAACTAGTTTCCTACAACCAGTTAGACTATGGATCAGTTGTAGTTAATGCTCAAGTACCCGTTCAATAAAAGAAAACTACAACCAGTTAGACTATAAATCAGTTGTAGTTAATGCTCAAGTACCCGTTCAATAAAAGAAAACATCGGGAGCTGTGTTGTACGCATATTAAGGAATCCCCATGGAATTTTAGGGTACAACTGGGACATGGGTATCATGTTTCAAGTGTCTGTAAACTCTTTACTCGTAGAGTGAGCTACCCCGTAGCCGCAGGGGTCATTGTTTTTCCATTTTCTCAACTTCACCATAGTGTGTATGCACATTTCGTATGAGTGTGTATATTTGGACCTCTCTTTTATTGTAGTAGCTCCCCAGAACTCCCAAAGCATGACCTTTGAAAGTGTTAACTACTCTATACAAGTAACCCTGTAAAAAGATATTCTATACAAGTCAAAGTTTGAGTTGGAAAGTCTTTCTGATTTCATACATAGTTTTACCTACACAGCCCACAGGCGTCTTCTGTTCCGGTGACCTAATGGGAATGCTATGGCGGTTTAGAAAGGTGCTGTGCAGAAACTGCTGTGAGAAAAGCTGCTGTAGAAATCTCTTTAAAAAGTGTTTTGTTAACTTCATACATAACATGCTGTGGCAATGCACTTTTTGCATTTGTGTTTGGTAATTATTGTATTGTACTTGCTGTAAGTGTCGAAATGACAATGTCAGACATGATAGAGTTTTAATACAATTAATTAATTTTCTTATTTATTGTTATGGATAAAAAGTTCTATTGATAAAATTATCAAAAAGCATGTCTGGAAAAGCAATCCTTCTCTTGCTTCTCAAAAGCTGTGGCCGGAAAGCAGTTGCTCTCCAGAGAGCAGATAAACAATAATTCACCAAACACAACAAAAATACTTTTGGCATTAGAAAGCAGCGTCCTAGAAAACCAAAATTACCAGACTCACAAGGCTAAAGTAATCACTTGACATTAATTCTCAAGTGTCCTAAAGTATCCTTTCAATGAAAGAAAACACATGGAACTGTGTCGTACGTATATTAAGGGATCTCCATGGACTTTTAGCGTCAGACTAGGATACGGTTATTGTGTTTCAAGTGTCCGTAAACTCTTTACTCGTAGAATGAGCTACCCTTAGCTGCAAGCCTGCAAGTATCATGTTCTTTTATAGGTTTACTAATCTATACTAGTAAACCTATATATATATATATATATATATATTTTTTTTTATACAAGTCAAAGTATAAGTTAGACAGTCTTTCTGATTTCATATGTGTAGATTACCTATAAAGCCTACAGGCATGTTCTGTTCTGAGTAGGTAGAAGGAGTAGAAATGCAATCCCACTTCCTTAAACCAGAAGAAAATGCATTACAATACCAGTACCGATCTTTTCAATCGATCCATTGGACCATTGGATATGTCGATTTCCTGCTATTGAGTGATCTCCTATTTTACTCTCGGAGTCAAACAGTCCAAATATGATCTCCTTCTCTGATTCTCTCTCCCTCATATCCATTTCACCCGCTCTCCATCATCTGTTAGACTGCTAAGTTCTTTTTTTTTATTGCAAGTATTTTGCCATGTTTTGGTAATTTCTAAAGTTCTGCCTGCCTTGATTTTTTACCTTTGGGAAATATCATCTCTCCATCACTGTTCGACTAATATACAAACTTGATAAATATATATGTATGTGCGTGCGTGTGTGTGTGTGTATATTCCATTTAGCTCCTTCAGTTGCATGTTGATTAACAACATTTTTCTGTATGGGACCATGGGTAAACAAATTTTGGCTAGAGTTTAAAAAACATACCTGTGGTTTGTCCAGAATTCAGCTTCATACATGTGGTTAAATTAATCCAAGTGCTTGCCTGTGGTTCATGGGTATGTTTCCATCCCATATCCGGGAGCTAATCCTGTCAACTTCATCATTTAATTAATTGTTGTTCTGAATTTTTAACTATCGTTAAAGTTACAAGATATTTAATTTACAAAAAATTGAAGTGTGCCTCATCTTTTCGGTTCTACCCCTCTTACTTTCTAACCTTCATCTTCTTCCCCACTGGCACCATCATCACCACGAATTGCGCCACCACCACAATGAACCGCACCATACAAAGCCCTTAAATTCAAATTGGAATTCAATAATCGAAATGCGTGCACAAATTATAGAAAGAGTAGATGAGAAAAAGGTAATGAGTATATACATAGCAGAGAATCCAAGAAGGTGAGAAGTATTGTTTTTGTTATGGAGGTTCGGGAACTGGGTTTGTCAGGAAGATGGGTTCTTCATCAAATCTACTTCTCTGTGTGTGTGTGCGCGCGTGCGGTGGAGCCGATGAAGTCCCTAAAATAACAAAGTTATCGAGGAAAGGATTTGAATGAAGTTGTTCACCACTGCCGATGATCTCTGGCAAATGGCAATAATGGTGATGGTTGGTTGAGGCAGAGAGATATAGAATGAAGGGACCGGGGCTGTGGTGTGAATATTTGGGAAATTGCGGTGGGGTAGGGGTAAATATGTTATCTCTAAGAAGAACTGTTGGGTTAGTATTAAGTTAATAAACTAAAACTTTTTCTACTATAAAAATAAGTAATGTAAAGAACAATTGACAGAATTGAGTAACTAAAACTTACCTTGTACGACAAGTATGCACTTTGGGTAATTCACATGTACGTAGTTGGAAGTTGAGCCTTATTTGCGTCTCTTGTTCATCTCCTCTCCTTCACATTTCCAGATTACAAATTTGTCCAACTCTTTTTTTGGATTGTGTCATGAAGAAAACGGCAGAATCTCAAGATTTGTTGATCATACCACAAAAGTCAATGCGGGCAGAAGTCTAATTGACAAATTTCCTTAACACGAGATACTCACGAGAAACTGAAAGTAAAGAGAAAACACATACCTTAGCTTTTAAACGGGCGTATAGGGGCTGTTTGGATTTCAGGGTTTTATGGTTTTGGTTTAGTGAAAGCTGAGGAGTTTCGATGAGGCAGATTTGTACTCCGGGTTAGGCAGATCCGTTGAACGGGCCCCACCATCAGGGAACTGGCCAATTTTTTAAGTTGTTTGTCGTTGAAGCCGGTTTACAGGCCACCCAATTCCTGGCACCAGTTTATTTTTTCTTAATTTTTTTGTTCTTTTGTTTTTGTTTTCTGTGTGGTAAGGTAAAAAACAAAAAACAGAAATCAGGGCACCGGATTTTCAATACCTGGGCAACGGTCCTATGAAGGCGGTCACTGGAAATCACAAACGCAAAAAAAGTTTTGAAAGCCAAAAACCATAGTATCCAAACAGGGCCATAAAGATCCTTAAAAAAACACGATGATTGCTATCCCATCAGATTTGCCAAATAATATACGACGTTACTTGCCCGATCTTTCTTCAAGTTGAGCGTTGGATACTAATCAGCCAACATTGTAACTGCGTCTTCATATCTATTGGTTGAACCAAGGTTACCTAAAATCGCTAAACCTATAGCGATTCCCGATCTAGATCGCCCGATCCCATTTGTGGGTCGTTCACGATCTAGATCGCCACTTTCAGCGATCCGAGAGTAAAATCGAACAGAAGTACAGAACCAACGCGAGTCTGAATCGAAATGTACTTACAAGCCACCGTGAAGAGGAATTCCGCCATTGGTTCTTAAAAACGACGTGGACTGGTTTTGAAACTCAACGAGGACTTGATCAACAAGGACTTGATAGATTCGAACACGAAGAAGAGCGTTGGTTAGAGGGAAGAAGAAACGCTGCAGAGGAAGAAGAAAAGATGCCCATCCCCGGTATTTCCAAGAAAACGATGTTGACCAAAATGTAATTTTCTGGCGGAGTTTGTGAGACAACGTGGAAATGTTACTCTATTAGTGTGGAGTTATTGTAGGGTTAGTGGGAGTCTATTACTAGCAGTTCATTTTAGTCATTAAAAAAAGGTTACAATTTTTTTGAAAGGAGAAAAGGTTACATTACTTACCTAAAAAAAAGGTTACATTATATTACATAATATAATTAGTTTTTGTCAATACATAATTACACACTAACAAATATTATTTTTATTGAGGAAACACTAACAAATATTTTGAATAACTGTTAAATCGGACGAATATATATATATATATCATATATATATATATATCACCGATCCTTTAAATCGTTCCGCGAACCGGACAAGTGAATTTCGATTCAGTTAAACGATCCGAAGAAGCCTACCCCTAGCGTACTGCGATCCGGTAACCCTGGCGTACCGCGATCCCGAACCCGTACCACGTACCAGAGCGATCTACGATCCAGGTAACCTTGGGTTGAACCCGTGGCGTACCGCGATCCCGAACCCGTACCACGTACCAGAGCTATCTACGATCCAGGTAACCTTGGGTTGAACCCACGGGACGGAAGCACCCCAAAATAATTTCCCTTAGACCCCTAGCAGCTGAGCAATGTAGGAAGAGGTGTGACACCGTTTCGTCACACTTAGACATCACACATCTATGCAAATTTGAATCTTCTCTTCAGATTATCAGTGGCGAGAACAGAACCTCGAACAACAATCCGAGCGAAAAATCACACTTTTAATGGAGCACCAGACTTCCAGACCATGCGGTGAGGAAAGTTACTTTTGAAAGGTAAAACCATTCAATGTGGTATATTAAGAATGTAATGCAAGCATGCAGTTACAGGATCAAATACTCTATAAGGGGGTGGGGTTGAATAGAGTATGGCAACTTTTGCCAAAGATGTGGTTTTAAAACAAGATGAGAAGACGTATTTCAAAGCTTTGAACTCAGTTCCAAAGCTTTGAAACGAAACAGACAGAGTAAAAGTTACCGAGTATTTTCAAAACTTTGAAAAGTTTTTCGAAGCTTTTGAATATAAACATGTTTTGAAGCAGTTTTGAAGACAAGTAAAGAACATAAATGCAATACAAAGAACACAGTGATTTACTACGTAGTTCGGTCCCAAGTGACGCACTCTCCGCTTGAGGGATCTAATCCCTCTAGGATTTCAGCAACTTCTTATTTATCAAAAGCTAAGTCCTAGATGTCAGGCCAAGAGAATTGCCTTACTCTTTTCCAGCCCGTCGTTCTTCCTAACCTATCTAGTTACAGCTCTAGCTGACTGATACAATATGAATCTCTGTTGTTCCTCTTGAACAACTCACGAGAACATATAATTAAGTAATATAACAGAATGATATACAAATTAAGCTCAGGATGAAGAATACTGTGATGACAATGAAGCAGTAAAGCTTGAAGTGTTCTTCAGGAATCTTGAATGGATTGTATGAATGAATTGATCTCCTTCAATGATGCTTGTCAATCCGTGAGAGTGTATGAGTCTCTGTGTAATGTTCAGTGCTTGTCAATCTCTCTCTGTTTCTTCTCTAGTATGTCAATTTGAATTGCAGACTATATAGGGAGCTTCAACAGAAATCCCTAAAAATCATCTGAAGATCTTTGACTCTCAACAACTCTTTCCCAACGGCTAGCTGTTTGATGATTTTGATATGATCTTCAATCTGCAAGTCTAAGGTAAGTTCAGACAAGTTTTCATAAGAATAGCATCAAATCTGCAGGCCAAATCTGCAACCCTGCAAATAAGGAAACTTAGCTAATCCTGCAGCACAAACTTAGCTAATAATCCCTGCAAAATAACTTTGGCAAATGATAAGATCAAAGTTATAACACAAAATTAGTTTGTCTTTCAATCATATAATATAGCATGATTAAGTGCAGGAGATTATAGAATGAATAGGAGTAATTTCAAGACTTTGAAACCAGTTTCAAAGCTTTGAAAACAACTTTGAACTCACAGTATATAGCCCTCAGTTAACTTCTCTTTGGCCCTGGCCAAAATATTTGTCTTGTCTTCCTATGCACATTGTCAGATAAAAATTCTGCATTAAAGTAATGCAAAACAACGACTTCCCAATCGTGTAAGTGAATGGATGAAGCTAATTAATGGAAAGGCAATTCAAATGGGAAAGGGATTATGGTTGTGTTTTAACAACTAGAGGACTTAGGTTTCTGATAAATTTTATGCCTCAATTGGAACTTTTCTCTCATGATTAGGCTAGTGATGCTTTTAAGTTTTACGGTGGTATTCCTGAATATGAGTTCACCCAGCTGAAAGGCCGTTCTTCAATTTTTTTTTTCCTATTAAACAGTTAAAAGATGGTTTCTACATCTATAGTTTTACGCTGTTATTTGATACGTTGTTTAAATAGAAATATTTTATTTGGGTAATGATTATACATTTTAAAATAAACATAATGTCAAAAAACGATGTACGCCATTACAAGAGGTTACTCTTGTTGAGCGCGTAGTTTCTTATGGCTGGTGACCAAACAGGGCTATACAATAAAGAAACACAGTCTAAGAATAACAGAACAAACTGAGAGTCATCGAATCACGTGTTTATTGCATCCTCACAAGTTGTTATCTTGAAGCTCTGACACACTTTCTTACGTTTTACCGCAAGTGCACGGTTCAAGTAATATAGGGTAATATTTCGACCCCGAGTTATCGATCCCACGAGGACAATCTTGAGACTATTTAGCTAAAAGCTTAATTTAGAGTTCAAGTAACAGGGAGGAAGTTGGTTGATTTAAGAGTTTGCCACCTCCCAAACAAGTGGTTGTATTGAAATTACGAAAAGACAATGTTTTTGTGGTTTTATAATTATACAAGGTTTAATTAACTATGGAGAAGGACTTGGCGATCTATGGATCTCCTAAGGCTGTTAGACAATTCCGGATACTATATTGAAACACGATAATCCTAATTCAGTTATGCCAGGTAACTAGTCACTGCGATCTTCTGATGATCTTACATACTTCTACGTTCGGGTCCTGTGAGTCCACCTTCGTCTGCCCAAATGACCAATCTTACTCAAATCACCTTTTAGTCTCATAATCTTACTCAAATCACCTTTTAGTCTCATTAATTCAAGATTGCGTTCACGTTCTCTACCACCCTAGGCCAAGTCTCCTTCAAGCACTCCTTCATAGTTAATTATACAAGGTTTAATTAACTATGGAGGACTTGGCGATCTATGGATCACCTAAGGCTGTTAGACAATTCCGGATACTATATTGAAACACGATAATCCTAATTCAGTTATGCCAGGTAACTAGTCACTGCCATCTTCTGACGATCTTACACAGTTCTACGTTCGGGTCTTGTGGGTCCACCTTCGTCTGCCCAAATGACCAATCTTATTCAAATCACCTTTTAGTCTCATTAATTCAAGATTGCGTTCAGGTTCTCTACCACCCTAGGCCAAGTCTCCTTCAAGCACTTCACCTAAGTACTAGCAATTCCGGGTAGCTACTCCATTATTTTTTTGGGTGAAATGCTAATTAGCTACTCCATTGTTGCTAAGGATTAAGCATCAAACATGAACAATAACGAAACTAAATTAAAGCATTAAGCAAGATAACAAGATTCAACATCAATTCATCTCTCATTGCCATTCAAATCATCACTAACATGTGTCAATAAAGCTAGCTCAACAATATACCAATCGAAAGAAACATTAATCCATAAACTTGCATCTAAACATGATCCTTAGAATCTGGAAAATAGATGTCTAGTCATAACCCTAGGCTCTCTACAGAGCCTAACAAAGAATCTAGATGCTCATAGTAGATGAAAGATACACAAGTTTCTCCATAGATAATTAAAGAGAAGGAGAAAGCTAGTCAAACGGTGAAATCTCCGGTTTGGCGATGATCCCGAGAAATCTCCACAGCTCAATGCTCCCTTGAGTCTTCGTCTTCAGCCCCTCTATGCGTGAATGAATGTTTTCAAGTCTCCTAGGGTGTTCTTGAGTCAATTCCCGTTAATACTCTTCAATGTTTGCATTATAACCCCAAAAATCGTGTTTTGGTGTCAGTAGCATTCGTGCGAATGCTTCGGGCATTCGTACGAATGCTTTTCTGCAAATGCGAATTCTTTCATACGAATGGAATCTGGACCCTGACTTCTCTAGGCCATAGCTTCGTCGTCCGATCTCCGATTTAGCTCCGTGACCTATCGTTGGAAAGCTTTTTGAGTCTACTTTCATTTGGCACCGGTCTCACTCCCAAATTCTTTGTAGAACTCCAGATATAATCAAATGAGTGAATACTGGTCATTCTAGCTTCTCCAACTTTGCTTCTCTTCACTCTGCTTGAGCTTCCGTTGCTTCCGAAATTCGTTCCATGCCTCATACTAACCAATTAGCATCCGTTCCTGCCAAGACAACATGAACAAACTTACCAAGCAATTATATTTGAAAAATAATATCGAAACATGCATAGTAACGCCCGGACTAACAATATAGCGCATAAGAAGCATCAAGTGACAAAACGAATCATATTCTGTGCAATTATGCTCAAATCTCTTATATTAATGTGGAAAATGACAATAAGATATAGCTCAGGCACTATCAAGCTCCCATACAATCTCATAACAAAGTCTCCAGAACACCTGCTGGCACTTCATCATAAATCTGCAGATCTGTACCATTTGACTAACTAAAATTGGCCATCCAATCCACAAATTACCTTCTTGCTACATATGCATTAGTCTGTACCTCCATGGGTACTTGAAAAAGTTACTCTATGTATGGTCAATGTAGATTGTGGGTATTCGAATGTTTCAGGGTTCTATTTGGGTTGGAAGGAGGAAATCAAGCGAATTGGTACGGTTGGATTTTGTCGCTGCCAGGTCTGTCGATATGGATGGTTTCACATTGAGCTCTGAAATCCAAATTCGCCTGGATTCCGGTTTCTGTCGTTTCTTTTGGTGTATGATCTGCTTCTGGGTAATTTGTTCGGAACTTTGTTTAGATTGACTAGAAGTAGTTGATTTAGTTGTTTTCGATTGGTTTGTGATGATGTAATTTAGCAGTTCAATGTTTCTCCATTTTGAGGGAAACTTTCAGGCTTCTTATTCAATTGGATGGAGGAATGTTGCAAGGTTCATTTTCTTCAATTGGGGGATTTTCATTTGATTTTCTGAGTTCAACTTGAGAAATCCATCGATGCTCAATTTTCTTCAATTGGGGGATTTTCAGTTGATTTGCAGAGGAATTTGGTGAAAAGTAATCATGTTACTGGTGGTGGCGATTATGGTGGATGTGAATTGTTGTTGGTTGTGGTGATGTCTTTTTGCTGAGTGGTGTTAGAGTCTATTTGCACCCAAACAGCGCATAATGGTCACAAAATATGGTGTCAGGCAAGGCCCCACGATAGGACTGATGGACACTGACCCAGGGGTGTTGAGTGTCCAAAGGTTTGACACAACCAAGTGGCAGAGCGTCTTTATCCTAAACACCAGAGGCAATGTGTCTCTGTGTCTAAGAACAGGGGGTGAAAATGTCATCTAACCTAAGTTTAGTTGCTCCTACCGTTGAGGTTCCCAACCTAAGTTCCAGAACCAAGTGGCAGAGCGTCTTTATCCTAAACACCAGGGGCAATGTGTTTCTGTGTCTAAGAACAGGGGGTGAAAATGTCATCTAACCTAAGTTTAGTTACTCCTACCGTTGAGGTTCCTAACCTAAGTTACCTGGAACGCGGATCGTTCGGTTCGTGGAATGGGAACGGGTTCGCGGAATTCCATATCCTATGGAATTCAGTACACCAAGGGTAGGCTTCTTTGGATACATTTATAAGAGTTTTCCCGTTTTCCACAAATCATAAAGTATAAAACTGCTCAATATATACAATAAAAAGTCAATACACTAAAAATAAATGTAACTTAACATATCTAAATTTAATCTTCCCTTCTACATAGATACTTTAGGTCAAAATATTGAAAAAAACTGGGATCGTCAAATTAAGCGATTTGAATCGCTGGTTTTTCACGTTTCGGAACGCGATCCAATTAGCAATTCGCAGGGGTATGAGTGAATTGCGGTAACACTATTCCCAACAAATGAGTATATTGTGGACATCTTGCTGGTTTTCATTCCCTCCCCATTGCACATATCCTCGTGCGTCATGCGGCAATGTGCCGGAAGATATATTTCATGCTTTGAGAGATTGTGACTGGGTTGGGGATTTGTGGCTGCAACTCCTTACACGGTCTACCATTTGCTTGACACCAAATTAGATATTAATCCTCATGGTCAAATTATATGCAGCCACGGTGTGGAGTTTTTGGGGTTGGTGGAACAAGCTTGTAGTTTAGCAGAATTACATACTTGAAGTTGTTGATAGTTTTCCATGCCTTCAATTGCCATAGGAAGAACATGATTTGCCGCATGAACTTTTAACCCCTAACTCAATTGCCATTGTTTTGTCTCCTGCATATTCACTAATTTCTGGCACAACAATATATTAGTTTTGCGGGTAGAGAACTCCCTCGTACTCGCTGTCCCCCAAACATTTCGATCTTAAACCCCTGAATAATTTTCCCCCAAAACAAATTTTAAGCTCGCTTAAATTGTTTTTCTAATTTCTTGTAGTATTACTTCTGCTGAAAAAGTTACACATTAAACACAAACACTACTACCGTATGAAATTTCATAGTTAACCCTGCTATTCTCTTCCATTTAATTTATACTGTGTATATAGAAGGCAACTGGATGTTTCATAATTATTATTTTAGTAGTGGTTTAACCACTTAAAGTACCGTTCCCTCATCCCTTCCCAGTAAATTATATGTAATTAAATCTTGTTAAGAGAATTCATCTGTTTGAATTTCAAAGACCACACCTCTCTTCATTCTCTATAATTGTAAGAAAAAATGTGTTTGACTAATCTCTTAATTTTATTTCCGTAGCACACCCGGGCACGGGTGTGTAGAGATTCCATAAGAAAGGATTCACTTGACCGGTCCTGGTTCTGATTAATTAGTGCACATTAAAATATCAGTCATTCATTAATAATAGATTCACTTATTGGGCCTTAACTTTTGAGTGAAATTTAATTTCGGTGTAAAGATTGTATTAAGTTTAGGGGTTTAGAAGTGTAGAAATGCACACGATAAAATTAATTTAATTTGTCTTCATTCTATTAGCTTTGCTGAACATGACAAGGTAATTATGTTTAGGTTTAAACAGCAACATTCATACGAAGAGTCGGGAGTCGGGACCATAATAGTTGAGTTGACAGGGTAAAGAACATTTCAAGCCTCGATAATCGATCTAAATAAATATTGAACAAAGAAATTTAAAGCATAATCGAATTTCAGTGAGTGGTGATTCAACAAATCGAGGATCCAGTAGGTCTAGACCATGAGAAAGGTCTTCTGATAAAAAGAGGGAAGAAAAAAAATCATTCGAGTAAGAATTCACGGTGATGGTGACATCTATGTGGCTTGCGTGGCTTATGTTACTTGGACTGCACTTTTATTTGAAGTAAACTCAGTGCTTGTTTTAAGGAAGACTCTCAGGAGCAAAAGTGTCATTTTAAGTGTCACCCTACGCACCCTTAATGTGCTTTCAATGTGTAGTGGATCAAGCTTTTCATTTCAGTAAAACAGATGAAGATTGGATTTTTTTTTTTCCTTCTATGGAACATTGAATAAACATATTTCATCATTTAATCAGATGCTAGAGCTATGGTTTTTCTTCATAAAGTTTGAAATGAACTCTGAACTAATCTCAGGTTGCATAAGAACAAACTTATCTCAGGTTGTGTTGTGTCCTGATGAAGTCATGTGAAGTCCTGTCAACTTTATAGAGCCTTTGATGACAACTTTATCATCTAGCATTACATAACTGTACGAACCTTGTCTGTATGAACAGGTGTAAACCGGTACTTCTACCTATGTTTAAACGACTTGATAGCGTTTGGCGGCGGAGAGAACTTTGCTCTATGCTTGGATGGAGATCTGTAATTTTCTTTCTAAGAAATTTCATTTCCTATTGTGTCTGATTGAAACTTGATTTTCTTTCTTGTTGTTTCTGTTTTTGGGTCTTAACTTTCATATATTCCATTGTAAGGTTAATCGGAAAAAGCGGAGCTTCTGAGACATTTGGGAATCTGTGCCTGGCACATAATGAAGAGTTTGAGGTGAAGAATGTTGAGGTAATGCTCCGTTTTCAGGTCCTCTATTGAAATTACGAAGAAGAGTAACCTCAAACTTTTTTCTAAAACTGTATCTTTCGGAACAAATTGAATCATCATTAAGAGCACGCCGTTCTAGATTTATGTTTCGTAGGTTGATGCAATTGGGTTTTTGGAACAAATTTAAGCATCATTAAGAGCACGCCGTTCTAGATTTATATTTCCTAGCTTAATGCAATTAGCGTAAAACATAAGAATCTGCATCTTTGAGAAAAGAGATATGCATCCTGTAATGTGAAGCTTAGATGGTACCATATCTAATAACATTTGAAAAGCCATCCAAAGTATCATCCTTTAACATATCTCAGTTGCTTTAATAGCAAGCAGACAAGCATGGATGGTTTCACTTGAGAAGCCTGTCATCATGTTGAGAAAGTTTTAGTCCTCCAAAAGAGCACCAGCCTGGTGCTCTGTTCCGCTCCAATCTACTTAATTAACTCCAGCTATGAGTGGGTTCTCTCATTTGAAAAAAAAAAAGAACTTAATAGATCTGTTAGTGTTACTATTAGTTAACTCTTGTTTTTTTGAGAATCTATTTTTTTTTTGAGAATCAGTTAACTCTTGGTTATTTCTGCAAACAATAGTATTAATTAGGAAGACGGCAACCAATTTCATTTCATAGGTTCTTCCTCTCTGTAAGCTCTCAGGTAACAATGTGCGTTTGGGTAGTTAGCTTTTTCTTTTTTGCTTTTGTCTCACATTTGTTAGCGGGGCACCTTTCCCAAAACCACAAAATTAGTTTTGTAAAACCAAACCAAAATAAATCGGTTCCAAACACCCCAAACTGACAAATGCAATTTCAAAAGTCCCCAACTTTCAGCTCAGAAATAGCAAAACAGTGAAAGCCCACTATTTTTTAAATACTGGACCTCAAATCAGTAGGCAATTTCATATCCACAACGAAGTGAGATTGAACTTAAAATGTAGATATTCGGTAATAATTTATGTAGAAAATCACAAAATAGGATCCTGAACCTTTACCGGACTTAGTTGTACGAATGGGGCTGTTGCCTTGTTGAGAATATGATGTACCGCGAAAGAGCTTGTTCCGTTGGCCTAGGCATGGTAGAGACAGTCAAACATTGTGAATCATCCCGGTTTGGTTTTAGAATTGTGTACTGTTCTGTCTTAAACTAAACTGAAATCGACCTCATTACATATTTGTAAATCAACAACCGTGTGGCTGGAATTTTGGTGTCGATTGGAGCTGTACTTGCTCGTGCAGTTGCCGTTCAATGCGCGAGAGAGAGAGAGAGAGAGAGAGAGAGAGAGAGAGAGAGAGAGAGAGAGAGAGAGAGAGAGAGAGAGAGAGAGAGAGAGAGAGAGAGAGAGAGAGAGAGAGAGAGAGGGGTGGGGGGGGGGGGGGGTGGGGGAGAGAGACAGACCTTTCACATTATCAACAATCACTCTTCTAGTTACTTTAGTTACTTGGCACTCTTCTAGTTACTTTCGTCTTAATTTTGTTAAGTCAAATCTATTGACTAACGCCATCAGAGAGAGAGTGGGAGGGGGGGGGGGGGGGGGGAGGGAGAGAGAGAGAGAGAGAGAGGTTCATAATGTTACACATTCACTCTTCTAGTTACTTTTTGTCTTTATTTTGTTAAGTCAAATCTATTGACTAACGCCATGGTGAAATCGGTTGATGATGAACTTTGAAACATAAACATTGCAACAATTCCACTACTTTTGAATGTAAGATCGCCAGATCTTGTTGATAAGTATTTGGGGGAATTTAGATCTTGGTTATTAAATAATGTTTTTAATTTAGTTGTTCGTGAGAGCTTTTGCTAGTGTTTTTAATTTAGTTATTTGTGAGAGCTTTTGCTAGGTAGAAGTGGTGCAGTCTCATATGATTGAGATAATTTAGTACACTAGTATTATATAACTTATCGCAACGTGGGGTGAGAACATGTATCAAGAATATTATTTACTATCCTCTAGCTACGATAACATAAGTCTAGAAGTCTTGTAAGATTACTTTATTCGCATAACTACCTCAGACCCTGGGTATATTGGAGGAACAAGCGTTGAACTTCTAAATGGCAATTTCTATTGAAGTATTTGGTTGATGCATAAAACTCATTCAAGGTTCAAACATAGACATCTACTAACAAGCGTTGAACTTCTAAATGGCAATTTCTATTGAAGTATTTGGTTGATGCATAAAACTCATTCAAGGTTCAAACATAGACATCTACTAATTGGTTTTTATGCTGCAAGTAGATTCTGTTTTAAAACGCATTTTTTTGATAAATTTCTTTGCGTTTCCTGTTCTCATCCTTGGTTACTCCTTGCAGCTCTGGGGGTTCACGCATTCTTCGCGGATGCTTAGCTGACACGAGATTGAATGGTTAAAGCCTCTCTTTTATGTGGCTAAGTTAGTAGTTACTCTATTCTTTATTTTTTGATCATTTAGATCCTTGTACTTAATGTGGCTAAAAATCCCGGATGTTGACTGCATTGTCTTTGTAACTGATAAGTCTAGATATCTGCTGTTTGTAAGGTATTTCGATTTGATCAGAGTTATGCCATTTGGACAATATTACGTTTACTTTAGTTGTGGATTGCTGATACTTAACCGTCTCTGCCTGCTGGCTAGGTTAGACTTTTTGACCTTGTTAACTTTGTTCTCCATACTCTGGTTTGTGAAGTATTCCGAACAAGCGAATCACCTAACATTGAAACGTGCACTTGAAGGTGACAACCTGCCATTGTTCATCATATCTGTATGACACTGTATGACAAAATACTCCCCTGTTTCTTTAATTTCTTCCATTTAGTGTTTGCACAAAGAGTAAGAAACTTGTGCAATTGACACTTCCAGAGCTATTCATTCCTTGTCCCACTTTTCTGCTTAAGAGTCTCTCTCCATTCTAACCCTAACTAGAGCTGCACGCCGGTTCGGTTTAACCGACGGTTTCGGTTAAAACCGAACCGGTTAAACCGACCGAATACAACCGTAGAACCGAACCAGTGAGAAACGCCGAAGCCGGACCCGGGGTAATACGGTTTCGGTTCGGTTGCTTGTTTTCAGAAACCGGAAAGGGACCGGAACCGGTTTCCAACCTGAACTGGACCCGGAACCGATTTTTTCAAAGAAAAATCACACAAACTAGCCTTAAAAAACAAGGAAAAGAAAAAAAAAATTGTCCAGAACCGGTCGAAACCGGAACCGAACCGAATAAACCCACCGGTTTCGGTCTACGGTTCCGGTCCGGTTCCGGATATCCCAACTTTTCGGTTCGGTTCAACCGGAACCGAAACACTCACTTGGACCGAAGAACCGAACCGAGAACCGAATGGTTTTGGCTTAACCGGTTTGGTTATAAGAAGTCCAACCCTAACAAGAACAACAAGAACCGCCTCAAGAACATCAACAATAATAGCATCAGGAACATCATTCACAATGACAAATCTGAACAAATTCCTACACCACGATTTCTTCACTAAATAATTATGGATCAAAGCAACAACGAAATCAACTACAGCAATGAAGGGCATGATTCATTAAAGGAGCAGAAAAGAGGAACAAGAAGAAGAAAAAGAAGAACAATCAGCAGAACGCGAGGGAACTATTGGAAAAAAAAAATCGCCATAACCAGATTTATGCCCGATTTCCGCAAAAAAACGAAGTAGATCTGAAGTAGAACAACATGATGATAACAAAAACAACCTGATGATAACATAAACTCAACAAATTATGTGACTGGAAATTAAATTGAGAAAATACTACGTTTATTATTCATGAGGGTAATAAAGTCATGAAAATGGTAATTTGGTGTAATCATCAAATTAACTGCGGTAAAAATCACTACACTAAATAAAAGCCAAGTTTTCCTTTAAAAATAATCCAAACGACATTAGTTGCAGTATCTAAGAATCTTCAGCTATTTATCAATAGGCGAAACGTATACGGGTATCATAGAATATAGTCAATCCAACCGGACCTATAAAATCTCCTGATTTGACTTCTGAGATGGATCATAGGTTTAATGTATCGTACTGTTCCTCCTTCAATTTTTTAGGGATGTAAATGATTAAACATTAGACTCCATTTGGTTGACAGTAAGATATTCTACAAAATAAAATATTTTAAGGGGTAAAATATTTGTTGTGAATTTTTTTATCTGCAATCATTTTCTCATGTTAAAACAGTGGGCTGTGATGGCGGTGGCAGTGATGGGTGGCAGTGGAGGTGAGTGCCAGTGTTGGGTGGCGGTGAAAGTGGGCAGTAGTGGTGATTCTTGGTGGGAAGGTGTTAGTATGAGTTGTTGTCATGTTCCTTCGCTCTTCGGAAAATGACTTGCGCATTTTAAACGTGTAAATCATTTTACATTATTTGAGTGAAAACATTTTGCAGCAAAATATTATACCACCAACCAAAGGGAACACCTAATTTTTTACAGAAAAATAATTTAGAGTTCTAAATTTCTGCTATCCACTTCTAACTTATTGTTACTACTGTTATGATCTTCCTTAAAAGTTTCAAAGCAAAACTAGAAACATGAAATGACAGTCATCAAAGAATACAATAGAATCAAATCAACTCAGGACATATTCCTTTTCCATGTGAAAAAATGTTCAACGTGTACCCTTCCTTACATCACTCCCAGTCATGTCACTGTTTAGAATATGTTTAGTCTTTAACGTACAAGAGTCGCGTAAACAGTACTATAACTCACCGGAGACACCACTTTGTGCTATCGAATTTTTACCGAAACAAGTTTAGAGGAAGGTGTCCCTAGAGGTTCCTGTGTTAACCATATAAGGTTTGATGTATAGTCCAAGCTATAGGGAGTGACTCTCGCACTTCACCAGAATAGCTTAAACACAAAGCTGTGCTCTCACTTTGTGGGTATCAAACTTTGATTTGCAATGTTGTCTGAAAAGGCCTGAAGAGGTACAACTAAAGATGGGTTCTTGATGCAAATTATTTAATATAGTTAGGATAGGCTTCTTTTGAGGGTGTCTATGTTGTTGGGTATGTCCCTAGATGTGTACACAAAACTTCAAATCAAATTTGGAACCACTTTGCTGGCTGCCTCCAACACCATATTTGTTTTAAAGATACCAAATTATGTGCTCTTTCTATCGTCTTATGATGTGCAAGTGATGAGCTACCAAGTTGGAGATTCATTGGGTCTGTCACTGCACTATTGCGTGAAAGCCAAGGAAGGAAAAGAAAGAAGTTAAAAGCATCTTCAACAGTGCACCAAATCCGATATCTGCTTTTAAAATTTGGTATTTTCGGTCTCCCACAGCATATCACCAAATTAAAAAATGACAATTTTTTTAAGATTGTATGAACAATATATTATAATTTATTCATTTTATAATTTTGTGTAATATTATTTCGGTAATAATTTTTTTTATTTTGATAGTTATGAAATTCTTGATGTGGTGATAAATTTGATGATTTGTTGTGAGATGCCAACATCACAATTCTCCAAATTCGATGAAACAGTGTAAAAACTGGTGAAATATGTAGGAGACCAAATATGCGGGTTTTCCACCAAAATTAATGAAATGATGTTTTTCAGGGTCAATTGTGGAAGGCCAAACAATTTTTACCACCAAATATAAGATTTAGTATAGAATTTAACATCAACTGTCGAATATGTTCTTAGCCTCCAATACAATCCTCTTTTCTTTACTTTTTAGAATGATATAGAGAAGGTGTCTGAAAAGTCACCACTTGGGCCTGATTTGTCTTTTGGGTTAGATATAAAGAATTGATAGTACTTATATTGATTAGTCCCAAAAAAACACTAAAAAATCGAAAATGTGTTTTTTTTTTTTTTTTTTTTTTTTTTTTTTTAAAAATATTTTTTGCACTTGTGATGTAACAAGGGAATGACAACACAAAGATGATGAAATTAGTAGAAACTGAAATTTTTTTCGTACCAACATGTGAAAAGTTCGGGTGAAAGAGAGTCAAAATTGAGGAAGTTAAAGATGTGCGGAGAAAGTGGAGAGAAGTTACAAAAGTGGTGGTATGCAATACAAATTTTTGAAAATACAAGATCTGTCCCCATCCCCAATTTTTAAAAAATTCTAACTATAAGTGGGTGGTACGTAATATCTAAAGGCTGAAGTTGATTTGTTTTAAAAACTAAAAGACATTTTAAAGTCAAACAATGTTATTGTATAGAATAGATATGTGATTGCTATTGGAATTCATAGTGATGCATTTAATACTACAAGTCAGTGTGTTTTTCTTTTTTAACCAATGTTATCGTATAGAATAGAAATGTGATTGCTACTATTGGAATTCATAGTGATGCATTTAATACTTACAAGTCAGTGTGTTTATGAAATAACTCATAATAAAATTAATGTTTTAACTAGATAACCATGGAGACATATAAAAATTTGCTGATAAAAGTAAAATTGAAATAGCAAAACTCTACCGCTCGTAGCAAGCTCACTGGGCAACAATCCCAATAAATGAGAATTAAGTTTGAAATAACAAAATAATGAGAAATATTTATGGTGGGAGTAGATTTATGTAGTGATTTGTTTTGGGATGGGGGAGGCGGTGTGTGTGGTTGGTGTAACCCTGTCAGATTTTTTGGTTCACAAATCTACACGGATTAGCACCGAGGTTAGCAATAGAAATTAAAATTTGGTCCAGCCGTTTGTTCGTCGTTAGTTTAGTAGCGAGAAATATAAGGGATGAATGCAACAATGATTGGAACAAGTTGTACTAAGTTTTATTGCGATTTAGAACACTAGTACAACACCAAATTTGTCCAATTTTTTTGGATGTCAAAAGCCCGGACAAGAACCCTAATACACAACAAGAAGAAGATGATGTTTCTTGCGGTTACTAAGTGGTTATTAATAGAAATCAAACTACAAATAGAATCTGCTACATAAGTACCCTGCTGGAATAACCTGCTAGTAGACGTCTTATTGTCTAGTCCACTTAGTTTTTCTTTCAGTTGCTGCTCCTGCATTCGTCTGCTGCTGCTGCAACTTCGTCCCATTCTTTGCACGACATGTCTTCCACACGACCAATCTGTGCACTAATTCTTGCACCAACCGACACCAGGTTTGGTGCATGGCACCACTGCCGCTGCTCGTTAACACGCTACATAGTTTATAGTTGATTCTGGTGCACTATCCTGAACCCAACCATTGTAATGCACGACCATCGGTAAAGCCGTGGCACTACCAAATATGCACCAAGCAATCGAGGAGAACCTTCCAACAAAGCCCACAAATTTAGCCAAGGCACACAGCCAAGGCAAGGCCAAATCACGCAACCAAGGTCTCCAATCAATGTGTCACATATCCGTCTTGCACGTCTTCGATCCTTGGTTCGATTTCTAGACCGAGGTGAGAGTTCTAGCGAACCATCATCGAGGAAAGGAATTTAGGGGCATGACAAACCGCCACACTGCTTGAATTTAACTTCCTTGTCGAACCATTCAACTGTTCTCGTTTTGGACAGTAACAAGTCAAGTGTGGATTATCGTAAAGAAAACACTTCAATGGACCAATACCCCAATATTTGGAAGAGCTTTCACTCTGCCTCCCTTTCCCCTTGTGACCGCCAAAGGTCCCCTTCTTGTGTGGCTACACGTCCTCTTTGTCCCCTTTCCATTTCTTGGACTTAGACGGGGCTGGATCAGGCACCACCTTACCCACACGATAATCGATCAAGGATTCTACTGCCTTGATTGAACTATTAAAAAATGCCACGTTTTGTCGCTTCAATTATTGTTGCGCCCACGACTTAAGTTCAATAGCTTGTCTTCCTCCGACATATACTACACGTTTAGAAAATAGGCACATAATGTTTTGATGTAGTCCCTCACTAAAATCGTCTTCTTTAGGTTTTTTATCACCTCCCCCACTTGCTGCAATGCATTTTCAGGAAGAAATTGAGCTTTAAACTCCTCTTTGAAACTCTCCCATGTTTCAATTCTGGAGCGCCCCGAGATCGCATCCTCGAAAACTCGCATGCAACCCAAAGTTTGGCATCACTCGCCAAATATCTCGTTGTCATTGAGACCTTATCATTGTCCGCAACCTTTGCTGCAGGAAAGTACTCTTTAAAGTCCCACATAAAGTTGTCCAATTCCTCCGTGCTTCATGCAGCGCCGAATGATTAGGTTCATGAAATTTGTGTTTATTCCTGCCCCGTTCTGCACTATTTTGCGTTCCCATGATTTGGAGAAGCAGCCCAAAGTCCGCTGCACCACCTTGTGCTCGTTGCAAAGCACATGCACATCCTCGCGGACTAGTTGCACGTCGCTTCCAACTTCTGCATGGACAATGTCCATGTCTTCCCCCACCGTCGCTCGCTATGCACGAAGTTCCTCGTTTTTCGCCTCCTGTGATGCCAATCTAATTGAGAGTGTTTGAGTCTCCGTGTCCATTACAACCATCAGCGCCAAGAATTTGAGGTCTAGACCGTTTTCCAGCGGACCACTGAACAACGCCTACACGGGAGACAATCGTTCCATCCGTTCTGTAGTTCTACACGCCATCATTCGCTAGTTTTGCTTTGATAGTAGGTGTAACCATGTCCGATATTTTCTTTGAAAATCTACACGGATTGGCACCAAGTTTAGTAATTTCAGATTGTAACTAGTTTCATACATTTGTTCGTCGTTAAGGATCATTTAGTAGTGAGAAATGTAAGGGATGAAGGAAACAATGATTGGAACAAACTATCTAAGTTTTGCTGCGACTTAAAACACTAGTACAACACCAAATTCGTCTATTTTTTTTTTCTTACTGTCAAAAGGCATTACAAAACCCCTAAAATAGAACAAGAAGACGATAACCTCTAGTGTTTACTAAGTGTTTTTTTAATAGAATTCAAATTACAAATAGAATCTGCTACATAACTACCCTACTATAATAAGCTACTCGTAACCATCTTACTATCCAATCCACTTAGCTGTTCCGTTCAGTTGCTGCTGCTGCTGTAACTTCATCCTATTATGTGCACGAATAGTCTACCACATGAACAATCTGTGAAGTAAGTCTGGCACCAACCAGCGCCAGGTTTGGTTCAAGGCACCACTGCCACTGCGCGCTAACTCGTTGCATAGTTTATCGTTGATTCTGGTGCACTAAGCTGAACCCAACCATTGTAATGCACGATAATCGGTAAGCCGTGTCACTACCAAATCTGCACAAAGCAATTGACGAGAACCAGCCAACAAAGCCCACAATTTTTTCGAAGGCTCATAGCCAAGGCAAGGAAAAATCACGAAACCAAGTACTCCACGACGTTATATATCCATCTTGCATGTCTTCGATCCTTGGTTCAATTGCCAGACCGACGAGCACATTCTAGCAAACGATCACCAAGGACATGAAGTTAGGGGTCTGACAGTTGGTGTGCATAACTGGGAGTAAGGAAAGGTATCACAAATACTTGGGTACACTAGGTATTGGTTAAGACCGTGTTTGAGATCTTTAGTGTGGGCTTGGTGAAATTGAATTTTTATAAGGGCACTTTAGTAACTTAAATCTTATTTCATATTCAATCCTGTAATTTTCCAATAGTTGAGGATCGTAATGTATATTCCTTAACTTTATCTCCTTCATCTTTTGATTCTTGTTCCAATAATTTTTGATTTATTTTTCCGTTCAATTAATTATTCTATTTGATTTAATTACCTAATTTCTAGTCCCATTTTTTATTTTCACTCTAGTCGTTTTTCATTAAACTATTTCGAACTTTTTTCTAAATTTCTAGGGATTAAAGAGAAATTGTTCATATTCTTTAAAATATTGAAACCCAAAAATATATTTCTTCCTCATTCACCAAAACCCTAGCCCCAAAAATTCAGCACGTCTCTCTCTCTCTCTCTCTCTTTAATGTTGTACGTATTAGAAAAGAGTATGACACGCTAGGTGGAAGATTGATGAAGATCGACTAGCTAGTTAGGTCATACTACAATGTTACCAAACCTTAGGTGCATTCATATAGTGTTTTGCATTAATAACTTCATTTTTTAGGATTGAGATTGATGTGTATAAAAGACAGTATGTAGGTATGCAATATAGGATCAAATAATCTAGAAGGCGGGGTGGCGGCCGGGGGGGGGGGGGTTGAATAGAGTATGTCAACTTTTGCCAAAAGTGTGGTTTTTAAACAAAGTGTGAAGAGCTAGTAGTACTTCAAGGCCTTGAACTCAGATTCAAGCCCTTGAAATCAAAACATATAGATAAAAAGTTGCTGATAGTTTTCAAGGTCTTGAAAAGACTTTCAAATCTTTGATTTGAAATCTGTTTTGAAGCAGATAACAAGTATAGTGCAGAACAGAAATGTAAAGGCAAGGAACACAAGGATTTTACGGATTTCAGTCCTCAATGACCTACGTCTCCGCTTGAGGGATCGAAATCCCTTCAGGATTTCAACGGACTTCTTATTAATCAAAAGCTAAGCCCTAGATATCATGCGAAGAGAATTGTCGTACTCTTGTTACAACTTGTGGTTCTGTGTAATTTATCTAGTACCTGCTCTAGCTAATTGATTCAATAAGAATCTGTTGTTGTTCCTCTTGAAAAACACCGCAAAATTTAATGATAATGAAATATAACAAGTGTTGGAATAGATGCCCTAGAGGCAATCTAGTTTAGTATGATTTATTTTGGCTAGAACATTCATTGTATTATTTATTGGATATTTAATATAATGGATTCCTTAGATTTACAATCGTGTTGTTTATCTTAAATATCCCTAGTCCAGTATAATGATTAATAGGACAATCATCTATTGACTAGTATGTGGTTGAATTGATATGGAGATATCATGATCCAACACATGGGTGTGCATTAAGGGTAATGGCGCACTGTATTAACCCATCTCCGAGAAGGCTACATACATGTTATGTTGAGTCACAAGTGCTTCTCGCGGTGCAATGGTTTTGTCATCCTTAGACTTGAAGTCACTAGATTATCTAGTTGTGGATTATTGTGATTTTGGTAGCGTTAAACGCTACACTGTAACTGGGTGGCTATAAAGGCGTGTACCGGATACAATAAGAAGAAAGCTTAGAAATCGTAGTAGACGTAGATAGAATTTGTCCCTCTCACATAACGGGAGAAAATATCCTAGGCCACTCGAGGGATAGTGCTTATAGAATGTCTGGCCAGACTCAAATAAATCAATATAGGATATTGATGTTATTTGCACGAATAAGGCTATTCCCAGGATCGAGAAACTATGGATTGGATATACGAGTGTGACTTGTATGTCTCGTGTCCAATCCGGATATAGAGACAAAGGGAGACAATTACTTGTACAAGGTTTGTCGGATGACTATTCTATTAGTTGGCTAGAATGGATGTTTTGCTAGAAACCGCTCCATATTAGCAAATTGTGGCTACCAACTAGATAGAACCTATGGGGTCACACGCTATATAGAACTAGATTTGGGAATTAATTAATATGATTAATTAATTAGAAGGATTACTTTGCAACACCTTGCAAACTTAGTAGGACTAATTTGCAATGAAGGGACTAAACCAAATTCTAGTAGGACTAGAATAGGTCCTTTAGGTAGTTAACAAGGATTTGATGGACTATATAAAGGATGCTCCTTCCTTCCTTCCCACACTTATGAGCCTATTATTCATAAATTGAGTGGGAGAGAACAAAAGGGAGAGAGAGCAAGCAAGCAAGAGGGCCGACCGACCCCCTTGCCGCCGCCCCATCCCCGTCGGCCAACAAAGGAGGCCGCCACCTCCTTGTTGCCTCCCGTTGCGTGATTTCTTCTTCCTCTTCCTCCATTCCCAGCTTGCACAAAGGAGAAGGAAGATCTAGATCTCAACTCTAGGCGTGGATCAACCGTAGAGACTTGACACAACTCGCGTTACAAGTCATCACAGGAGAAAGCCTAAGGTGTGTAACATGATTCTTCCTTTACCATCGTTATGCTTCTTGTCCTGTGATCCTTGGAGGGTATTGAATGGATAAATTATATTTTCCGCTGCGTATCCATGATCAAAACCCTACAGGGGTATCAGAGCCACATGTCGTAGAGCATAAACGTGGTTTATGTGTTACGTTTTGATAGTTTTACACTTTAAATTGATTGTTTATCGCGTAAAGCAAGACAAATCAAGCATATGATGCAATTTGTCAATAGTCAAACAAAACAAGATCTAGTTTTTGCATTGGATGCATGCATTAGTGAGTTTGAGAAATTTTAGGATCTTAGATCTAGGGTTTGGGCATCTTATTGAAAGAAGGAGTTCTTTTCAAACAAGGAAACTAACAAACTTGGGCAACAAGCAAATGATTTGTTTTGGAAACAACTCCCATAGAGGTTCCCCCCCCTAAGGGGACCGCCCCTCCTTGCTTGCCACCTAAGTAAGGCGCGACCTAGGGGATGGGGGATGCCCTAGCGCACTGCCTATCCGTGTGGGCTAGGGGCCGGCTGGCCCAAGGCCCAGGCGGTCCTCTTTGGGGTTCGGGCAATTAGATAGTTGGCCCCCTTGGACCGTTTTAACCCTAGATAATCCTAAAATCAATTAAAATTGACCAAGTGCGTTAAAATTGGATTTTAACTGTTTATGTTCAAATCGCATGGTGATTGGATATGGCCTTAGGATGTGGTTTGGTGTGATTGTTTAATTTTGTGGTTTGGTTTACGGCCTGCCCAGCTGATCAATTTGTTGTAATAATTAATTATGGTTTTATGGCCTGCGAGCCGTTTTTTTTCTCAACTTGTGAGATTTATTTTATTTAGTATAGCTGTTAGCTAGTGCTAGATAGAATAGATTGTTAGCCAAGATTGAAGAAAGAAGCCCAAAGCCAAAGGAAGCCACAAAAGATGGTTCATGGAGCATTCCACATGACTATGAAGGATGGGCCAAAAGATGAAGACGCATGGAGATGTGTTTGCTTTTAGGGTTCATAGATAATCCATTGGCTTAGAATTATCTTAGTCTAGAAAAGGCCATATCCACATCATGTTTTATTTTATTTTGTGGTTGTTTATTTTATTGTCTTATTATTTTGTGGTTGGTGTATGAATGATGCATGCAATTGGGATAATAAGATAATTAGACAACCCGAATCTATTATTTGGAGTTGTGCCCAAACTGAAATAGATAGATCAGTTGATATGGATAAATAAAAAAATTAAAATTGAATTTTAAAAATCCCTCAAAATTCGAATATTGTGTTCTTGCCTTCTCGCTATTTAAACACTCATTATCATCATGACTTATCAAGATAGTGCATGCCAAAGCAAGGCGACTTGGTTCATAATGATGGAATGCGATGGCACAAACAAGTAATGTGCAATTGTTTAAATAAGATGTTGGACACAACTAGGATATTAATATGATTAAAATCTAGAGGCAATCAATTGGGATTATCCATACGAATAGATAAATAGGGAGTTATTTTCCCAATTGAACCAAGAGTTGCATATGATGCAATTAGAATTGTTCCTACCTAAATTAGTCAAATTATGGGTGACTTGGCAAAGCAAGCTCATAAGGAGATGAAACATGGATCTTGGCCCACTAGAAAATATAAGGATATTTTCCGCATTAATATCTTGAGGGTTATTAATCCGTAGAAAAATAGTGGGAGCTATATTTGATAAACTAGCCATTATTGAATATAGTCAAAAAATTCACAAATACTAAAACTTGCGTATTTTTTTTGTAGAATTCCAAATGGCAAACAAATCATCGAGTTCACAACATTCCATACGATCTGTCCTTGAGAAGCAAAAGCTCTCTGGAACCAACTTCCTTGATTGGTACAGATATTTGAGAATCGTTCTCAAGCAAGAGAAGAAACTATACGCAATAGAGGAGCAAGTTCCAGCAGGTCCAGAGAACAATACCCCTGCAGCCCTAAAGGCGTATCAAAAGCGTGTTGATGTCGCTAATGATGCAGCCTGCCTTATGCTATGCACCATGACTTCTGAGCTTCAGAAGCAACACGAAAATATGAATGCTGTCGATATGATCGAGCATCTGAAGCAGCTCTTCCAAGAGCAGGCAAGGGTTGAGAGGTATGAGGTCTCTAAGGCATTGTTCAAGTGTCATCTGGCTGAAGGAAACCCTGTGGGACCTCATGTACTCCGTATGATCGGATACTTGGAGAATCTCGTGCGACTAGGGTTTCCGGTCGGCCAAGAGTAGGCCACCGATTTCGTGCTGCAATCGTTGCCCGAGAGTTATGGACAGTTCATCATAAAATATAACATGAACGAGATCGTGAAACCACTGCCAGATTTACTCAATATGTTGAGGACATCTGAACAAAGCATCAACAAGGGTAAGGGCAAGGCCATTATGATGGTACAGAAAGGAAAGGGAAAAAGGTTTGCCTCATACTCCAAGGGCAAGGGCAAGTCAGTTTCCAAGTCCAAGGAACCGATCCTTAAGCCTGTTGGTGGCATTGCCAAAGGTGTGACCAAAGGTGAGTGTCACTACTGCAGTCAACCTGGACACTGGAGGAGGAACTGCCCAAAATATCTGGAGGACCAGAGGCTTGGAATAGTGATTCCACCACCACCTGGTATTTTTGTTGTATATGTCAATTTAACTGTCTCTACATCATGGGTATTAGATACTGGATGTGGATCTCACGTTTGTCGAAATGTGCAAGATCTAAAGAGAAGTAGAAGATTGGCTAAAGGGGAGATAGACCTGCGCGTTGGGAATGGAGCAAAAGTTGCTGCGTTGGCCGTGGGCGTGTGCGAGCTATCTCTACCCTCACGATTAGTTTTAGAATTAAATAATTGCTATTTTATGCCTGCTATGAGCAGAAACATATTTCTATTTCTTGTTTGGATAAGGAATGTTTTATTATTTCAATAAAGAACAATTGTTGTTCTTTTTATTTTAATAATATTCACTATTGTAGTGCGCAATTATTTAATGGACTGTATGTCCTTGATCTAAGCAATCTTGTCTAGAAAATTAATACCAAGAGGATTAAAATACATGATTTAAATCCTGCTTAGTTATGACACTGTCGTATAGGCCACATAAACGAGAAACATGTATCTAGACTGCATAAGGATGGATTCCTAGACTCATTTAATTTTGAATCATATGAGACATGTGAGGCTTGTTTATTGGAAAAAATGACAAATTCCCCTTTCAATAAGAAAGGTGAGAGGACTAGTGAGCAATTGGAGCTCATACATACTGATGTGTGTGGGCCATTTGCCACACCTGCCAGGGGTGGTTACGTCTACTTCATTACATTTACTGATGATTTCAGTAGATATGGATTTGTGTACCTTATGAGGGCCAAATCCGAATCCTTTGAAAGGTTCAAATAATGCAAGAGTGAAGTAGAGAAGCAACTTGGCAAAAGTATCAAGGCTCTATGATCGGATCGTGGAGGAGAATATTTGAGCCAAGAGTTTGACGACTATCTTAGAGAGTGTGGGATCGTGTCCCAATTCACTCCACCCGGAACGCCACAATGGAATGGCGTGTCCGAGAGGACGAATCGAACTCTATTGGATATGGTTCGATCTATGATGTGTCAAACCGATCTTCCATTGTTATTTTGGGGCTATGCTCTATTAAGTGCAGCTTTCACCATTAACCATGTTCCATCTAAATCAGTCATGAAGACGCCACATGAGATGTGGAGTGGGAGGCATCTCTCACTGTCGTTCATGAAGATTTGGGGCTGCGATGTCTATGTAAAACGTTTACAATCAGACAAGCTAGGGCCAAAGTCGGATAAGTGTAAGTTTGTGGGGTACCTTAAGGAAACTAAGGGTTACTACTTCTACAATCCAACTGAGAACAAAGTGTTTGGTGCTCGGTCCGGCGTGTTTCTAGAAAGAGAGTTTGTCTCTAATGAAGCAAGTGGGAGGACTGTAGAACTTGAAGAGATTCAAGAACCACAAATCACTGAACCGATTATGGAACATGATAAGGACCCACAAGGAGTTGTGGAACAGCCTGTTCAGGTAACACAAGAGCTTCGTAGATCTAGTAGAGTGCGCCAAGAACCCGAGAGGTATGGACTTCTCGTGACATATTCCGGTGACACGATGCTCATAGATGATGAGCCTACTACCTATGAAGAGGACATGAAAGGGCCAGACTCTCAAAAGTGGCTGGAAGCCATGAGATCCGAGATGGAATCCATGTATACCAACAAAGTATGGACTTTGGTGGAACCACTCGAAGGGGCGCGGCCCATAGGGTGCAAGTGGGTCTTCAAGAAGAAGATCGACATTGATGGTAATGTGATTACCTATAAGGGCCGATTGGTGGCTAATGGATTCAGATAGATTCATGGTATTGACTATGATGAAACCTTTTCACCAGTCGCAATGACCAAATCCATCCGAATCCTACTTGCAATTGCAGCATACTACGACTGTGAGACTTGGCAGATGGATGTCAAAACATCATTCCTTTATGGGAATCTCCTCGAGGACGTGTATATGATACAGCCGGAGGGTTTTGAAGATCCAGAGCAAGCCAGTAAAGTCTGTAAGCTGCAACGATCCATTTATGGATTGAAGCAAGCTTCTGGGAGCAGGAATCGACGTTTTGATGAAGTAGTCAAAAATTTTGGCTTCATCAGAAACGAAGATGAGTCTTGTATCTACAAGAAGGTTAGTGGGAGCTCTGTAGCTTTTCTGGTCTCGTACGTGGATGACATACTACTCATTGGAAACGAACTTCCCATGCTGCAATCTATTAAAGATTGGATAGGAAAGTGTTTCTCAATGAAAGACTTAGGGGAAGCAGCCTATATACTTGGTATAAAGATCTATAGAGATAGATCTAAGAGACTGCTAGGCCTAAGTCAAAGTACATATATTGAAAAAGTGTTGAAGCGGTTCAACATGCATGATTCCAAGAAGGGATTCTTGCCCATATCACATGGAATTACTCTTTCGAAGAATTGTTGTCCTTCCAATGAAATTGAGAAGGAACGCATGAGTAGGATTCCCTATGCCTCGACCATAGGATCTATCATGTACGCCATGTTATGTACTCGACCAGATGTATTATATGCCTTGAGTATGACAAGCAAATACCAATCCAATCCGGGTGAGAGTCATTGGATTGTAGTGAAAAACATCCTAAAGTACTTGACAAGAACTAAGGATACTTTCTTGATATTTGGCGGTGAGGAAGAGTTACGTGTAAGGGGTTACACGAATACAAGCTTCCAAACCGACATAGATGACTTTAGATCACAATCGGGATATGTGTTTTGCCTGAATGGAGCAGCGGAGAGCTGGAAGAGTTCCAAGGAAGAGACTGTGGCTGATTCTAAAACAGAGGCTGAGTACATTGCTGCAAATGGCGCACCAAAGGAAGCTATTTGGATCAGAAAGTTTGTTTCTGAACTTGGTGTGGTTTCTAGCATTGAGGATCCAGTAGAGTTGTACTGTCACAACACTGGGAGATCGCACAATTGAAGGAGCCCGGGTCGCACCAGAAATCCAAGCACGTGCTCAGGAAGTTCCATCTTATTCGAGATATTATCGATAGAGGAGATGTTCGGATATGCAAGATTCCTACAGATGAGAATCTGTCAGATCCACTTACGCAGTTGCTTGTGCAGTCAAAGCATGAAGGGCACACTAGGAGCATTGGCATACGAGATGCATCAGATTTTCTCTAGTGCAAGCGGGAGACTGTTGAAATAGATGCACTGGAGGCAATCTAGTTTAGTACGGATTTATTTTGGCTAGAACATTCATTGTATTATTTATTGGATATTTAATATAATGAAGTCCTTAAATTTACAATCGTGTTGTTTATCTTAAATATCCCTAGTCCAGTATAATGATTAATAGGACAATCATCTATAGAATAGTATGAGGTTTGATTTATATGGAGATATAATGATCCAACACATGGGTGTTAATTAAGGGTAATGGCGCACTGGATTGACCCATTTCCGAGACGGCTACATACATGTTATGTTGAGTCACAAGTGTTTCTTGCGGTGAAATGGTATTTTCATCCTTAGACTTGAAGTCGCTAGATTATCTAGTTGTGGATTGTTGTGATTTTGGTAGCGTCAAACGCTACACCGTAACTGGGTAGCTATAAAGGCGTGTACCGGATACGATAAGAAGCAAGTTTAGAAATCGTAGTGGACGTAGATAGAATTTGTCCCTCCCACATAACGACAGCAAATATCCGAGGCCACTCGAGGGATAGTGCTTATAGATTGTCTGGCCAACTCAAATAAATCAATATAGGATATTGATGCTATTTGCACGAATAAGGCTACTCCCAGGATCGAGAAACTATGGATTGGATATACGTGTGTGACTTGTATGTCTCATGTCCAATCCGGATATAGAGACAAAGGGATGTGACAATTACTTGCACAAGGTTTGTCAGATGACAATTCTATTAGTTGGCTAGAATGGATGTTTTGCTAGAAACCGCTCCATATTAGCAAATTGTTGCTACCAAATAGAACCTATGGGGTCACACGCTATATAGAGTTGAACTTGATTTGGGAATTAATTAATGTGATTAATTAATTATAAGGATCACTTTGCAACACCTTGCAAACTTAGTAGGACTAATTTTCAAGGAAGGGACTAAACCGAATTTTAGTAGGACTAGAATAGGTCCTTTAGGTAGTTAACAAGGATTTGTTGGACTATATAAAGGATGCTCCTCCCTTCCTTTCCACACTGATGAACTCATTAGTCATAACTTGAGTGGGAGAGAACAAAGGAGAGAGAGAGAGAGCAAGCAAGCAAGAGGCCGAACCCGACCCCTTGCCGCCGCCCCACCCCGTCGGCCCACAAAGGAGGCAGCCCCTCCTTGTGTCCTCGTGTTGCGTGATTTCTTCTTCCTCTTCCTCCGTTCCAAGCTAGAACAAAGGAGAAGGAATATCTAGATCTCAACTCTAGGTGTGGATCAACCGTAGAGACGTAACACAATTCACGTTACAAGTCACCACAGGAGAAACCCTAAGGTGTGTAACATGATTCTTCTTTTAACCATCGTTATGCTTCTCTTCCTGTGATCCTTGGAGGGTATTGAATGGATAAAATATATTTTCCGCTGCATATCCATGATCAAAACCCTACACATATTACACTTGGTCGTTCGTGTGGAGTGTTCAATATAGAGGCTTTAGAAAAAAGAACAATGAATGAATGAGAAAAGCTTTGAAGACAAAGTTAATTTATTCCTGGCTGACAGAGTTTGTAGAATTCATGGCGAAAGAAGTTGCAGAAAGTTGAAGATCGGAAGATTGAAAATTGGAGCAGTTTTGTGGAGAAGAGGGAGAAGACTATTGATTTATTCACCAGAGACCCCAATAGTTTGATATATCTTCCTTTATCTAGTTACACCATGAATTTTCTTAGGGTTAATTGAGATTTGATTCCATCATGAGTAGCTAAACTCATCATATGGGGGTCTGATTTGGGTGATTGAACATGTCCCTACTTTATGGGGCTGATTGATTTTCAAAATTCAACTTGAGCTAGATTAAATGTTTATGAATGACTATTTTTTATTTGCGATCATAAAAATAGTTAGACATTCTGATTACTTTATCCGGCGTACTTTTGTGATAGTTGGTGAAGTAGATTGACAACCCTTTGTAGCTACGGTAATTGCACGCATAATAATAATTGGTAAACTAAAACAGAGAACTAGGATGAGATCTGCATGAATATTTGTTGGAATAGATGCCCTAGAGGCAATCTTATTTGGTATGAACATTATTTTGGCTAGAATAATCATTGTATTATTTATGGAGATATTTAATATAATGAAGTCCTTAGATTACAATTGTTGTTTATCAATATCCCTACTCATTTATATCGAATAATAGGACGATCAACTATAGACTAGTATGTGGGTAGATTGATATGGGGATATCAAGGCTAGCACATGATTATGCATTAGCGGTAATGGCCGATAATTCAATTTCTCGGTCTTGATGTAAAGTATGAACTATGGAAGTTTATATGAAGATGATGAAAGACAGTGGTAAAATATGTTCAAGGCTCCAAGGCCTTGAAGGTCTATGTCTGCAATTTGAATTGATTAATTATTGTTTAACAATCGTGTCTAAGCAGGCTTAGCATTGGATTAGTTGTTGGTTAAATCTGTCTTACAAATGTTCTTGGAATATATCTATGTGTTTCTAACACTCACAGGTTTCACATCTTGAATGAATCAAGGATTAGAAACCTATAAACTTAAAACTGTGAAGAGTGTCACAGAGCTCCAAGGCCTTGAGATTTGTCTTGATTTGCTGACAGCCTTATTTAGCTTAATTGATTCTTTCTTGCAGGATGTTATCTGTGGTAATGTAACTGGTTACTGACTTGTTATAAGTCTTAATCATAATTCTAACATTATCTTATACATATTGCCGATTTGGTATTAATCTTGTTATCAAAATTTTTGCCTAGTTTGTTATGCCAAACAGTAAGTAATATGATGATATATTTTCAGGATTTTAATTGACCTTAAAATCAAGTTTGTTGCAGGGTTGTTCGTTTTTTAAACCCCTCACAACAAATTCTAATGTCTATCCATTCCTAGCTGTTGAAAGAAGCATGTTTGGAAGAGGATTTGTAGGGAGGCAAATCCTAAAATCACCCATTCAGTTACTACATTTTTTTATACGCTCCAGGTTGAATTTCAAAGAAAGAGGAGACTGAGAGAGGACTTATCATTCAGGAAATAAGAGCGATTACTGTCGTGGAGATCATACTATCAACTCTTCAATCAATCAAGCTCTCAACACTGCTGTAGAAGGAGATCAATCATCCAGAAATCTGAAGAACACACTTCAATGGTTACTTTCTTCATACTTCTACTTAATTTGTGTTATCATTCTGATTTCTTATACCTCAAAAACTTATAAGTTTAGTTGTTCAATTGAATAACAAGAGGTTCTTATTGTTTCAACATATTGTAGCTTTTACTAGATAGGTTGGGAACCACAAGCTGTATAGGTGTATGTAAGTCACTTAGGCTTGAGATCTAGGGCTAAATATGGGTGATTAATAAGATGTGTTTTCCAAATCTTTGAGGGATCAGATCCCTCAGGCAGAGACTAGGTCAAATTGTGACTGAACTCTGTAAAATCCTTGTGTTCTTTACTTTACAATATTGTTCTTTATCACTGCAAAGTATCTAACTCAAAACAGGCTGTTCAAAGGCTTGATGTTTTTTTACAGCTCAAGGCCTTGAAGCTTTCACTAGTTCTTAGAAAGCTTCTGTCTTTCATCAAAAGTGAAATACCCCGTTTTGTGACTACGGGTATTTTGTGATATTATTATAAGTGTTGGGAAGTTAATGTAATTATAGAGAGTTAATTATAGTGCTTTGAGAGTTTGGGGGGAACTTTGTGACTTTAATCAAAGGTTTTAGTGTCTTTTACTTGAGTTTGGGGGAGGTGTTTGTCTCTTGGCAAAACTAAGGGGAAATAAGTGTCTTTTGACCTAAATTTCTTCCTACAATAAAAGTTTCCTAATCCAAGAGGGTTTCCTACTTATGAAGTTAATTTTAATTCTAACTCTCATAAAAACCCTTACTCTCCTATTTTTCCTAATCTCTCTCACGTCTCCCTACTCTACCCGTCCCTCTCTCACTCTCTCTCTCGCTTGTGACCGACGGCCACCCCACCGCCGCCGCTCTCTCTCTCTTTTCCGGCAAGGTAACTCTCTCTCTCTCTCTCTCTCTCTTTTTCTCTTTTCTTTCTTTCTTTTCTTATTTCTCTCTTTCTTTCTCCCTATACCCGTCCGCCTCTCTCTCTCCGTCCGCCTCCATGGGCGGCGGGTTGAGCAGGTTGGGTTGTTTCGTTTCTTCTTCTCTTTTCTCTTGTTGATATCTTGATCTTGTGATCACTTGTTCATGATTCATGCATGTTGCATGTAATCTCTAAATTTCAGTTTGTTATGGTTAGGATCATTGTTCATGGATTCGTAAGATTTATTATCAAGTTTTAGGGTTTATCATGTTCTTGAGTGTTGGGAAGAAACCCTAGTTTGAAAGAGAAGTTTGATTGAATGATTTGGGAGTTTGAATGATCATACTAGGTGGATAACAATCTGATTTGAATGTGGGAATCATGTTATATTAGGTTTAGTATGATTATAGGATGAACTAGATGCTTGGGGGAAAAGTTTCATGAAGATTGACAATTCCCGTATGGATATTTTGAATGAAGTTGGAAACTTGAAACTAGTGTAACTTTTGATTCAGAAATCGAAATTAAGATCCGTTTGAGGCTAAACTTATTATTTCGGACGTTTTGAATCCAATGGAACTGTTTCTAGACCATGATATGTTTGGGAAACTGGAGTAATAGATTTGGTGGAGTATGATGGATTATGTATGCTTTAGGTTAGGGGATTTTGAAGCAAAGCTTTAAGCTTATTTTGGAGCATGAATTGAATGGGATGTTTGGGAAGTGTTAGAACCCTAAACCATGGACTATCATATGCATGTAATTAGTATAGCAAGTATATTGCTAGAATATTGGTTTGATTAGCATATTGTTACGTGTAGGTAACGAGTTCGTCGACGACGAGTACGTAGAGTACGTTGATTGATTGCTATTGTTGGAATTTGCTTTGAGGTAAGTAAATGTGCCAAGCCTAGTGTGCTTATCTCTTTCGTGTCAAACGATTATTTGATTTGTTACGTCTCAAAATGTGTTTACATGATACATGACTTGGAATATGTGATTTCTACTTGTTAAATGTTTTTGACGAAAACATCACCATGATAATGAATGAACTATAACGTAAAGTGAAAGATGTTGTGCGGGACGTTATTATTCTTTGGGCGGTGTTGGCTGCGGTCCCGTCTCTTTTAATCCGGTTGCAAGTCCTCGGACAATAACATGTACTCACTCCTCTGACCGGCGTAGTCTTTGGGGGGTGTCGACACTTAAGGTCATGCACGCTGTAGTATTTGGTTTTCCCCGTCACAACAAAGTAATAATGGATTTGTTTTGTTTGGTTTTGTTAACGGAACGAAGTTAACACTGGATTTGGATTTTCCTAATAATATGGAAATTGATTTGGAAATATACTATGGAATTGGGAACTCTTATGTTTTAAAACAAGAGTCAACTTTATTACCGCTGTGTTTGCGAAAAACTCTTACTTACAAATGAGTCTTGTTTTATAACTATCCATCATCGTTTTACATGTTTGGATGTTTGCTTACCAGTATTTCAATGCTGATTTTGTACTGTGGTGTTTCTTTTTCATTCCGCACCACAGGTTTAGAGGAAGGTTATCGGGCGTAGAAGGGGACGCGCATCACATGGAACGTCATTAGAAATATTGTTTTATTTGAATTGAACTCTCTAGTAGTTTAGACGCTTTAGTTGTTTTTGCCGGTTTGTGGCTAGGACGAAGGTTTATGATAATACATTATTTTAATTGGAGTTAATTTATTATTGTGGATGTTTGTGCTTGCGAACCATGTTATAAAATCTCCTTGTATCCGGGCTCCTCTCGGGTACGGAGTGACATCCCCGGGTCTCCGGCTTGGGCCATTTGGGGGTGTTACAGGTGGTATCAGAGCCGGCATTCTAAAAAGAAATTTGAAATTTGTTAGGGCAACTAAAATGAATATAGGAGAAAAATAACTTAAAATTTGACAAGCCGTGGGAATTTGGGTAGTATGGATATGATTGTTATGTGTAAGTGTTTAGACAATAGGATAGAAAGCAAGTGCCCCATCCACCCATTCGAATATTTGGAGTATTCCAATTGGATTCTAAGTTAAGCCTACTTTAAGAGACTTCGTTGAGAGATTTCTTCAAAAGTCTTGTAATCATCGATTTGGAGTCTTGGGAATAATTATTGGTCTGCGAAGAGTAGTTATTTGGATTACGGTCTATGCCTTTTAAATTAGAGATTTATTAAGATGTTTCCTCTTGTAGATGGCTAGAACTAAGCATACAGCAAGGAAGCGTGTGTTGCCAGTAGAGAAGCATCCTGTTGTGACACGTTGGGTCGAAGGTGAAGATTTTCCAGATTTTCGTGACCGCTTGGTTCAATATTGTGAAGATAGATTCCAAGCCTTAGATTTTCCTCGATATAGAAATCCAGCTTTTCAGGCTTACTATATGGTGAAGGCATTACCTATGAAACCGATGTTTGGGGAAATTATTACAAAATATAGCAACATCATGGGCAGGATGAATCGTCTGAATGATAGGGATTATCGTTGCCAAGGTGAATGGACGGTAAGTGTAGATTTTATATGCAAGTTATTGATGGAGACTTACCTTAAGTGGCAAAGTTATACAGTTATTGAGATAAAGTCCAGTGATGAAGAAGACGTGATCTACATAAGCTCTAGTGATGAAAAAGAGGTGATTATTATAGATTCTAGTGACGATGAAGAAGTTGAAGAAGATCCAATGGAAGATGTCGATGAATACCCTGAGATTGAAGAAGATCCCATGGAATATGAAGAAAGTGAAGAAGACCCTAGTGAAGATGAAGAGCACGAGTATGATTCCGATGAGGAAGAAGAGATGGACGAAAGCGATGAGGATGACGATTAAGCTTATTAGAGTTCTTTAGATTTCTTAGACTAGATGCTTTAAGTTTTATTTATTGGTTTGAATAAGGCTCCATAGCCAAGCAACATTTGAAGTAATAGAACGATTCTTGAATAGTTACTTTGGAACTAGAGTTAAATTCTTAGCGTTTTGCTTTGGGACGAATAATGTTTATGTTTTGAAGACCCGATTTGGGAAGTTTTATAAACTTAGTTTTCTGAATTTTGGAGTACGATTGGATGAATTAAGGTTGTGTTATGTTTGCTATCATTAATTATGGGCTTAGAAAGTGTTCATGGAGTTAGAACGCGAAAACTTTGATTTTTGGTGCTGTTGAATCTGCGCAGCAGTGAGTTTTTGTTGTAGCAGACGTACTTAACTTTGGAGTTATTTTTCCCTGAATTTTTCCCATAAAGTAGGTATACCCAGGTATCTCCCATAAAAATTTCAACCCCATATGAGTTCTGGAGAATTAACTACGAATTTCCAAATTTGACGGTTCAGTAGCAGAATTGCAAGGTGACTAGCTGTAGCATTTTTGATTGTTACCTATCTTCCAGATCTTGTTTTGACCCCAAATTTTTATGGCGACTATAAGACACGATTTTCTAACTCCCAGAGAAAGTCTAGCTCATTTTGAGAATTTTAATGTCAGTTTAAGGCTTTTCAAAGTCGATGTTTCTGTTCTGGTGGGCTGTGACAGCAGCTGTAGAGTTTCCTTTATATCTCGAGTTTTACAATTGATTTTGAATTGATTCTTCTTGATTATGAAAGTAGACTCAGAGAGGGTGTGGCACACCAAAATTCGCAATTTTTGCTTGATCGATTGATCCTTTTTCCAATTTTGGAAGTAGATGAAAAGTTGAGACGTGATCAGTCTATGTGGAAATACATGAGTAATTGAGTTAAATGATGATCAATGTGTAACATTACTTGCTTAATTGTGCACTACATGCCGTATATGCGTGATTGTTTGTACTGCTTGGTACTTTATAAGTAATACAATAGGCTATAGTGTAGGGATTATGACTGATAGACCACATCAATACTACACCAGGAGAAATCGCCAAGTACCAATGGCCGCACCAAACAACAACAACAACAACAACAACATGGAGCAGTTCTTCGCGCAATTTGCTCAGATGGCGCAGAACGCAAACCAGGGAGAGCAGAATAACGCAAATTGGGCCAAGAAAGTGGCAGATATGAAGCCAGGGAACTTCATAGGCAATGAGGACCCTGTTGAGCTCGAGAATTGGATCGATGAGATGGATAAGATCCTTGAGCTAGTTGAATGTCCCGAAGACCGCAAGGTGGTTTGCGCGGCATTTTACTTGAAAAACGAAGCTAATACAAGGTGGAGGAGTACGCGCCAGAACTTTTTGGCGCAACCCAATTTCAATTGGGAGGCTCTTCAAACCGCACTTCGCACTCGCTTTTATCCGGACCATGTCCAAGATCAAAAGTACTTAGACTTCGTGAATCTGACACAAGGAAACGGTTCCGTGACAGAGTACTTCAAGAAATTTATGGAATTATCCCGATTCGCAGGTCAGCTGATGCCTGATGAAGCGACTAAAGTCAGGAAGTTCATGTCTGGTCTCAAACTTCATCTGCAGAAAGACTTGATGTGCATGACGTACGATACTCTACAGGAAGCTTATGATAGGGCTGCAGCCGTTTGGCGTATTCAAGAGGCACAAGATGAGAAGCGTGGGAAACGCAAGGTTGAGAACGCCGTGGGCTATGGAAACAATCAGAGTAGGACTAACCAAGGTAGTCAGGACAAAAGGTTTAAGCCTAACCACGGAGGAGGTAACCAAGGACAGTATCGTGGTAACAAGCAGAATAATGGAGATGAGCAATCTCGCCGTTATATCTGCAAGAAGTGCCAACAGAATCATCCAGGAAAGGACTGTCAAGGAAACCTTGTCACTTGCTACCACTGTGGCAAGAAGGGTCATCGTTCGTTTGAGTGTCGAGTAAAACCAAATGGAAACCAACTAGGGAACCAAGGAGGCAATTACCAAGGAACCCGACAGTTCAACAACAACAATCAGGGCGGAAACCGGAACTATGGGAACTACAACAACAATAATGGAGGCAACAATTATGGTAGACAACAAGTGAACAACCAAGGCAATGGGAGGAACAATGGAGTTCAGAACGGGAATAGGAACAACAACACTCCAGCTAACGCCAACAACAATGGGGCTTGTACGACAGGAACTACCGCACAGAATGGGAATATCGCAAGGATCGCTGTCATGAGCAGGACTGAAGCGGAAGCAGCAAACGGAGTAGTCACTGGTACATTTCTTGTTCATGATCAACCAGCTTTTACTTTATTTGATTCCGGAGCTTCGTATTCGTTTATTTCGTCAACGTTTGTGGAAAAATTGAGTCTCAATAAGCCGTCTAGAATATCCATCCCCGTAGCTACCCCAACCGGTCATGTAACAGTATGTGACGCCATTTTTGAAGGAGTAGAAGTTAAGATTTCGGCTAGTACCCTACCAGCGAACCTGATACAGTTTGATCTTGGAGGGATATATGTTATATTGGGAATGGATTGGCTGGGAAAATATCGTGCAGTGATAGACTGCCACGATCAGAAGATAAGGCTTAAAGGTCCAAATGGAGAAAAAGTTTCTTACCGTGGTATCACAAAAGAACCATGTATCCGACTAGTGTCAGCTTTGACCATAGTCAACCAAGTGAAGAAGGGGAATAGTGCTTATTTGTGCTATATTCAAGACATGTCTAAGAAGGGGAATGTGCTAGAAGAAATACCAATCGTTAGAGATTTTCCCGAAGTGTTCCCGGACGAAATTCCAGGAATGCCACCTAGAAGAGAGATTGAATTCACTATGGACTTAGCACCTGGAACAGCTCCAATTTCAAAGGCACCGTACAGAATGGCACCAGTAGAGTTGAAAGAACTAAAGGATCAGCTGCAAGAGTTACTCCAAAAGGGTTATATAAGACCGAGTGTTTCCCCTTGGGGCGCACCGGTACTGTTTGTGAAGAAGAAAGACGGAAGCTTGAGGTTGTGCATTGACTATAGGGAATTGAATAGCGCAACAATCAAGAACAAATACCCCTTACCCCGAATTGACGATTTGTTTGATCAATTACAAGGGGCGAGTGTTTTCTCAAAGATAGACTTGAGATCAGGTTATCACCAGCTTCGAGTAGCCGAGAAGGACATACCGAAAACAGCCTTTAGAACGAGGTATGGACACTACGAGTTTACCGTTATGCCTTTTGGTCTAACCAATGCTCCAGCAGTATTTATGGATCTAATGAATCGTGTTATGAGAACGTTTCTAGATCGTTTCGTGGTCGTCTTTATTGATGACATCCTTGTTTATTCAAAGAGCGAGGAAGAACACGAAGAACATCTCAAAGAAGTGTTAGAAACTTTGAGACATGAGAAGTTATATGCTAAACTCTCGAAGTGTGAATTTTGGCTAAAACATGTTCCATTTTTGGGTCACATAATTTCCAAGGAAGGAATATCCGTGGATCCAGGAAAGATATCAGCAGTTAAAGATTGGCCTACTCCGAAGAATGTGTCTGAAGTAAGAAGTTTCCTCGGATTAGCAGGATATTACAGACGTTTCGTGAAAGATTTCTCGAAGATCGCTAGACCGCTTACTACACTAACCAAGAAGACGGTAAGGTATAAGTGGAGTGAAGATTGTGAAGAAGCATTCCAGACATTGAAGGAAAAGTTAACGACCGCACCTGTCTTAGCTTTACCCAATGATTCTGGCGAGTTTGATGTTTACAGTGATGCATCGAAGAAGGGCTTAGGATGCGTGCTTATGCAAGATAGAAGAGTTATTGCTTATGCTTCAAGACAACTGAAAACTCATGAAGAGAACTATGCTACGCATGACTTAGAGCTTGCAGCAATAGTATTCGCATTGAAGATATGGAGACATCACTTGTATGGATCTGTGTGTAGATTGTATACGGATCATAGCAGTCTCAAATACATTTTCACGCAGAAAGAGCTAAACAACAGGCAAAGACGTTGGTTAGAAGTCATAAAGGATTATGATTTGCGTATCCAATACCATGAAGGGAAGGCAAACGTAGTAGCTGATGCGTTAAGCCGAAAGTCGAGCCATACTTTGGATACTATGCTAGTTTTGCCAGATCGGCTATGCCGAGAGTTCCGAAAACTTGGAATTGAAGTAGTGAAACAAGGAGGAGTAAAGAATATCCTTGAGAATATGACAGTTGTGCCAGATGTCTTAGAAGAAATAAGGAGTAACCAGCCCGGAGATGTAAAACTGGAAAGGATAAAGAAGAAGATTGCAGAAGGCCAAGCAAAAGATTTCAAAATCCATGAAGATGGTAGTATTCGTTACAAAGGAAGATGGTGTGTACCACATAAGTGTACGGAAACTAAGGAAAAGTTGATGCGTGAAGCGCACAACACACCTTACTCAGTACATCCAGGAGGTGACAAACTTTATAAAGACATGAAGAAGATGTTTTGGTGGCCTAACATGAAGAAAGAAGTGGCAGAATTTGTGGCAAAATGTCTAACTTGTCAAAAGGTGAAGTTTGAACATAAGAGAATGGGAGGCTTAGTACAACCATTAGACGTCCCAGTTTGGAAGTGGGATTCTATTTCGATGGATTTCGTGACTGCGTTACCGACATCAAAGAACGGACTGAATCAGATTTGGGTCGTAGTTGACCGATTGACCAAGACAGCAAGGTTTATTCCGATGAAAGACACATGGAATATGGAACAAAGAGCTGATGCGTATATGAAGAATATTTTAAGGTATCATGGAATACCAAGCTCTATAGTTTCCGACAGAGATCCCAATTTTCTTTCTCACTTCTGGAAAGCACAGGAGGCACTAGGAACTCAGTTGAAGTTTAGCACGGCATTTCACCCGGCTACAGATGGACAAACCGAAAGAACAATTCAAACGTTGGAAGATATGCTAAGATCGTGTGTTATGGATTTTCAAGGTTCATGGGTTGATAGATTACCTTTGATAGAATTCTCCTACAACAACAGTTATCATGCCAGTATTGGAATGGCACCACATGAAGCGTTGTATGGAAGGAAGTGTAGAACACCATTGTGTTGGAACGACATAAGTGAAACGATAATAATTGGTCCACAACTTATTGAAGAGATGACAGATCAAGTGAGACTTATACAACAGCGAATGAAGGCAGCGCAGGATAGACATAAATCTTACGCGGATCAGAAGAGAAGACCGTTGGAATTTCAAGTTGGAGAAAAAGCATTTCTTAAAGTATCACCGACTAAGGGAGTCATGAGGTTCAATCAGAAAGGGAAGTTGAGCCCGAAATTCATAGGACCATATGATGTTATAGAAAAGATTGGAGAAGTGGCTTATCGATTGGATTTACCGTCGAATTTAGGTCGTGTCCATAACGTATTTCACGTATCGCAACTGAAGAAGTATGTGCCTGACGCATCTCATGTATTAGATCCCGAACCAGTAGAACTGGACCCGTCTTTGAGTTATGAAGAACAGCCTGTCAAGATTTTAGACACCAAGACAAGGAACACCCGTAACAAGAGTGTCAAGATTGTAAAAGTCTTATGGACTAACCACCTCACTGAAGAGGCAACTTGGGAAGCGGAAGTTGATATGAGGAAGAAGTACCCTCACTTGTTTGACGAGGTACCTTGAGTTACGAGGACGTCACTCCTCTAAGGGGGAGAGGATGTAATCCTTCGTTTTTCTTTAATACAATACTACTTATAGTATATTGCATATCATTCATGACCTTAGGTTGCATTTAGTAGTCGTACTAGTGAGGGAAGGTGTATACCTTATTGTGGTTAAAAGTTTGGTTTAAACTTCAAGGACAGTTTCTCTTTTAGGAGGGAGGTTTTTGTTTAAACTTCGAGGACGAAGTTCTCTTCAAGGAGGGAAGGATGAAATACCCCGTTTTGTGACTACGGGTATTTTGTGATATTATTATAAGTGTTGGGAAGTTAATGTAATTATAGAGAGTTAATTATAGTGCTTTGAGAGTTTGGGGGGAACTTTGTGACTTTAATCAAAGGTTTTAGTGTCTTTTACTTGAGTTTGGGGGAGGTGTTTGTCTCTTGGCAAAACTAAGGGGAAATAAGTGTCTTTTGACCTAAATTTCTTCCTACAATAAAAGTTTCCTAATCCAAGAGGGTTTCCTACTTATGAAGTTAATTTTAATTCTAACTCTCATAAAAACCCTCACTCTCCTATTTTTCCTAATCTCTCTCACGTCTCCCTACTCTACCCGTCCCTCTCTCACTCTCTCTCTCCCTTGTGACCGACGGCCACCCCACCGCCGCCGCTCTCTCTCTCTTTTCCGGCAAGGTAACTCTCTCTCTCTCTCTCTCTCTCTCTCTCTCTCTCTCTCTTTTTCTCTTTTCTTTCTTTCTTTTCTTCTTTCTCTCTTTCTTTCTCCCTATACCCGTCCGCCTCTCTCTCTCCGTCCGCCTCCATGGGCGGCGGGTTGAGCAGGTTGGGTTGTTTCGTTTCTTCTTCTCTTTTCTCTTGTTGATCTCTTGATCTTGTGATCACTTGTTCATGATTCATGTATGTTGCATGTAATCTCTAAATTTCAGTTTGTTATGGTTAGGATCATTGTTCATGGATTCGTAAGATTTATTATCAAGTTTTAGGGTTTATCATGTTCTTGAGTGTTGGGAAGAAACCCTAGTTTGAAAGAGAAGTTTGATTGAATGATTTGGGAGTTTGAATGATCATACTAGGTGGATAACAATCTGATTTGAATGTGGGAATCATGTTATATTAGGTTTAGTATGATTATAGGATGAACTAGATGCTTGGGGGAAAAGTTTCATGAAGATTGACAATTCCCGTATGGATATTTTGAATGAAGTTGGAAACTTAAAACTAGTGTAACTTTTGATTCAGGAATCGAAATTAAGATCCGTTTGAGGCTAAACTTATTATTTCGGACGTTTTGAATCCAATGGAACTGTTTCTAGACCATGATCTGTTTGGGAAACTGGAGTAATATATTTGGTGGAGTATGATGGATTATGTATGCTTTAGGTTAGGGGATTTTGAAGCAAAGCTTTAAGCTTATTTTGGAGCATGAATTGAATGGGATGTTTGGGAAGTGTTAGAACCCTAAACCATGGACTATCATATGCATGTAATTAGTATAGCAAGTATATTGCTAGAATATTGGTTTGATTAGCATATTGTTATGTGTAGGTAACGAGTTCGTCGACGACGAGTACGTAGAGTACGTTGATTGATTGCTATTGTTGGAATTTGCTTTGAGGTAAGTAAATGTGCCAAGCCTAGTGTGCTTATCTCTTTCGTGTCAAACGAATATTTGATTTGTTACGTCTCAAAATGTGTTTACATGATACATGACTTGGAATATGTGATTTCTACTTGTTAAATGTTTTTGACGAAAACATCACCATGATAATGAATGAACTATAACGTAAAGTGGAAGATGTTGTGCGGGACGTTATTATTCTTTGGGCGGTGTTGGCTGCGGTCCCGTCTCTTTTAATCCGGTTGCAAGTCCCCGGACAATAACATGTACTCACTCCTCTGACCGGCGTAGTCTTTGGGGGGTGTCGACACTTAAGGTCATGCACGCTGTAGTATTTGGTTTTCCCCGTCACAACAAAGTAATAATGGATTTGTTTGGTTTTGTTAACGGAACGAAGTTAACACTGGATTTGGATTTTCCTAATAATATGGAAATTGATTTGGAAATATACTATGGAATTGGGAACTCTTATGTTTTAAAACAAGAGTCAACTTTATTACCGCTGTGTTTGCGAAAAACTCTTACTTACAAATGAGTCTTGTTTTATAACTATCCATCATCGTTTTACATGTTTGGATGTTTGCTTACCAGTATTTCAATGCTGATTTTGTACTGTGGTGTTTCTTTTTCATTCCGCACCACAGGTTTAGAGGAAGGTTATCGGGCGTAGAAGGGGACGCGCATCACATGGAACGTCATTAGAAATATTGTTTTATTTGAATTGAACTCTCTAGTAGTTTAGACGCTTTAGTTGTTTTTGCCGGTTTGTGGCTAGGACGAAGGTTTATGATAATACATTATTTTAATTGGAGTTAATTTATTATTGTGGATGTTTGTGCTTGCGAACCATGTTATAAAATCTCCTTGTATCCGGGCTCCTCTCGGGTACGGAGTGACATCCCCGGGTCTCCGGCTTGGGCCATTTGGGGGTGTTACAAAAAGTCCTCCAAGGCCTTGAGATTCAACCAGTGACTTATCTTAATTTTTCAAAAGACTAAGTTTTAGCAAAAGTTTCCATACTCTATTCAACCTCCCCTCTAAGAGTATTTAATCATGTGTTTATACTTACATTACAAACTTTCAATTGGTATCAGAGCTTTGGGTCACTTCTAATGATCTAACAATCTTGTGACAACGAGTAATGTAGGTGATGGTGGATTCTCACAGGGAAGGGCAGCCAACAGACCTCCATTGTTCTGTGGTGACAATTTCATGCATTGGAAGGCATCGATGAAGATGTTCATCATAGATCAAGACATGGAACTGTGGTCTATCACTCTTAATGGTCCTCATGTGTATTACACCACTACTATTGGGATTAGATCCATCAAAACTGAAGAGGAACTTTCAGTTACAGAGCTGGAAAAGGTATCCAAAAATTACAAAGCCATGAACCTGTTATATTGTGCTCTTAGTGCAGATGAGTTCAATAGAGTTTCAATCTGGAAAAGTGTCAAGGAGGTTTGGGACAATCTGGTTGTAACCTATGAAGGAACCAGTCAAGTCTATCAAAGTAATATCAACATTCTTCGGAGGCAATATGAGTTATTCAGGTTGAACTCGGATGAATCTATCAAGGAGATGTTCAAAAGATTCACAAATGTAGTGAATAATCTGGAATCTTTGGTAAAGACCTTCTAAAATGAAGAGAAAGTCGGAAATTTTTTGAGAAGTTTGCCAAAAGACAAGTAGGATCCAAAGAAAACAGCAATTGAGGGAGCTCAGGATCTAAGTCTTCTTAAGATAGATGATCTAAAAGGAAAGCTGCTCACTCATGAAATGTCTATGAAGAAGGTAGATGGTGACATGAGTGATAACATCAAGAACATGGAACTCAAGGAAAAAGACAATGAGAAATCCCAAACCCTTGAATATGATGATGATGAAGAGGCTTTAGCCTTGATCTCCAAAGCTTTGGCCAGAATTTTGAAAAAGAAAATGAACTTTGGAAACAAGGACTACAACAAGGACAAATCCAGATCCTCCAGCAGCAAGGATAAAAAAGGCAAGTCCTCTTCACATTTACATAAACCTAAAGTGATGAATTATTTTTAATGTGGTGATGCAGATCATTTAGTAAGGGACTGCCATCAAAAGAAGAAAAGCAGGCAATTTCCTAAAGAGGAAAATGAAAACAGAAGAAAGAAAGCAATGGTTGCTTCTTGGAGTGATTTAGAAACTTCAACAGAATCAGATTATGATGAAGAGCAGACAAATATTTGTCTAATGGTTGAGCATGATGATGAAAAGAGCTCAGACAAACCTATGGCAGACATGGTAAAGAATCTTTTGTCTAGTCCTTCTACTTTTTTTTTGCCTGAGATCCTCAAAAGTATGTTTTTGAATGAGGAAAGTTATAGAAATGAGATTGATTCTTTAAAAGTGAAGGTTCATGAGCAAGCCAAGGATAACTTAGACTTGATGTTTCAAAACAAATGTCTTGAAGCTACTTAGTTGAAAATTGATAGTGACTTCAAAGCCTTGGAAAGTAGGTTCAAAGCTTTGAAGGCACAAGTCAAGGAAGTTGTTTATCAAAACTCTCTTCTAACTGATAAGTATGTTGATCTAAAGAATCATTCCGATGATTTAGAGAAATAGAAAACTTCATTGACTGAGAAGCTTCAAGAATCTAAAAAGATTTTATCAATCTTTTCTGGCTCAGAACACAAGCTCAATCTCATGCTTGGAGGAAGTCTGCAGTCTATGCATAAAAGTTGAATTGGCTATAATCCAAATTTTCCAAAAAAAGCCAAACTAATTTTGTGAAATATGGAAGTAGATATTCTCCAATATAAGATTAACTTCCCCTTCAGAAGATCAATACCTCACATTTTGAGGAACACTTATCCTTATCAGCTCAAGGTAGAAGTTAAACAAATTTGGATTCCCAAAGGAATTAGACCACCAAACATGGTTTATTCTGAGTATGAATCAATATTCTACACTTGGTCTAATGGCCTGTTGAGGCATTGACTTATTTGTTGCAGGATGTCACCAATGCCTTGAAGGATCAGAAATGGATCTTGGATTGTGGTTGATCTAGACATATGAGTGGAAAGAAATATTTGTTCACTGAACTTAAAGAGAAATGTGGAGGAACTATTACACTTGGTGACAAAGCCAAATGCAATATAATTGGTATATGTAGTATTGGTAATGGTTCTACTGATTCTATTTCAGATGTTTATCTTGTTGATGGTCTTAAGTATAATCTGCTTAGTATATCTCAGTTATGTGATAGAGGTTATAAAGTTATTTTTGACAAGGAGAAATATGTTGTGCAAGTTGAGAAATCTGGAAGTTGCATACTCACTGCTCCTAGATCATACAATGTATATGTTTTGAGTGCTAACAAAGTTGCAGGTGAAAAGCTAAAGTGTCTCAAGGCCTTGAAGGAAGACTCAAAATTCTAGCATAGAAATTTTGGGCATATGAGCATGCATTCTATAAACAAACTCATCTCAAAAGACTTGGTAAGAGGATTACCAACCCTGAAATTCAAATATGATGAGATTTGCAAGGCATGCGCTCAAGGTAAACAGACAAAAAGTTCCTTCAAGCGAAATAACTTTATAAGTACTTATAGACCTTTATAACTGATGCATATGGACTTGTGTGGTCCAATGAGAGTTCAAACTCCAATAGATAAGAGGTATATGCTTGTTGTGGTAGATGATTATTCTAGATTTACTTGGGCTATGTTCATTAGAGACAAAACTGAAGCTTTACCCGAATTCTCAAAGCTTTGCAAGGAGCTTCAAACTTTGAAAAACTTACATGTTGCATCTATTAGAAGTGATCATGGTACGAAATTTGATCATCTTGATTTTGATTTATTTTGTGCAAAGCATGGGATTTCACACAATTTCTCTGCACCTAGAACTCCTCAGCAGAATGGAGATGATGAGAGGAGAATAAGACACTTGAATATATGTCTAGAGCCATGCTACTTGAAAGTAATTTGCCAAAATATTTATGGGCATAAGCTGTTAACACTGCTAAATATGTGCTCAATAGATGCTTGATTAGGTTTATTTTGAAGAAAACTCCATATGAATTATCTAAAGGCATAAAGCCTAGTGTTTCTTATTTCAAACCTTTTGGTTGTACTTGCTATGTGCATAATAATGGTAAATGTAACATTAGCAAGTTTGATGCCAGAAGTGATGAAGGTGTGTTTCTTGGTTATTCTCAAACTAGCAAGGATTATAGAGTTCTCAATAAGAGAACTAAGATTGTAGAGGAGAGTATTCATGTGATTTTTGATGAAAGTAATGCGGATTCTCTGAGTTAAAGTTTTGCAGATCTCAACTTGAATAAGTATGAGGCGGATGATGATTATGAGAAAGAGAATAGAAGCAAAACTAAGTTTCATGATCAACCAGAAGAATCTCAAGGCCTTGAACCTCATGCTTAGCAAAAATCTCAAAGCCTTGAGACTGAGATTGACAGAACATATGATGCTCCATCTACTGTGTCAAGATCTCAAAGCCTTGAAGGACCATATGCCTGGACAACAAGGAATAAGTTCAAATACCTGTCAGATCATCCTGCAGACAACATCATCTCAGATCCAACCACTGGAACTCAAACAAGAGGCCAGCTGAAGAATTTATGTGCTTTTAGTGATCTTGTGTCACTTATTGAGCCTCAAAATGCAAAAGAACCACTAGAGGATGCAGATTGGATCATTGCAATTCAGAATGAGCTGAGTGAGTTGAGAGGAACAAATTATGGAATTCGGTTCCTAGACCAAAGACTCAATCATTGATTGGAACCAGATGGGTGTTGAGAATTAAACTTGATGAAAATGACAAGGTTGTGAGAAATAAAGAAAGACTTGTGGCACATGGATACAATCAAGAAGAAGGTATTGACTATGAGGAGACATTTGCTCCTGTTTCCAGGTTAGAGGCTATCAGAATACTTCTTGGATTTGCATCTCATAAATATATAAAGCTTTATCAAATGGATGTCAAATGTGCTTTTCTAAATGGTTATTTACAAGAAGAAGTATATGTTTCTCTACCACCTGCTTTTGAAGATGAAAGTTTCCCTGATCATGTTTACAAATTAGTGATAGCACCTTTTAGGAGCTATATATTATTGTTTATTTCCACATTATCATGAGATATTTGAGCTTAAGTGTTAGATAAAACGATGCGTTTTATCACTTGATGCTTCACATGCCTTTTATTGTTAGTCCGGGCGTTTTTATGCATATTTAATTGTTATTTGTCAAATATAATCGCTTGGTATGGTTATTCATGTTGTTTTCACAGGAACAGATGCTAATCGATTGATAGGAGGCATGGAACGAACTTCGGAAACAACGGGAGCTCAAGTGGAGTCAAGAGAAGCCGAATTGGAGGAGCTTGGATGACAAGTCTGCACTATTTTGATCCTAGCTGGAGTTCTAAAAATAATATTGGAGTGATACCAGTGCCAAATGAAATTATACTCCGAGAGCTTTCCAACAATAGGTCACGCAGCTGAATCCGAGTTCGGAGGAAAAAGATATGGCCTATTGAAGTCTGGAGCTGATTTCAGGGGGCTATTGTGTAATTACTAAAGACTTCTGCGGGTTATGAAGGAAGGACGACCAAGGGACGAAAATCATCACCAATCATGCATAGAGGGAGTCAAGAAGAAGGAGGAGAGCAACGGGACACCATTGGGGAGCATCTTGGAGCTTGGGGATTGCACCTATTCGTCCACGCTGTGGCGATTTCACCGTTTGATCACTTCTTCTCTTCTCTTTTATTATCTATGGAGAAACTATTGTTTTGTTCATCTACTATGAGTAGCTAGATACTTTTCTAGGCTCTACGGAGAGCCTAGGGTTATGATTTATTTTTTGTTTTTCCGGATTATTGTGAATGATTCATGTATTAGATTCATGATTATGACGTTTCTTCACGTTTTTGGTGTATTATTGAACTAGGGTTATTGACACACCCTTGGGATGAGATGAATGGCTATTAGCGAGTGATTTTGATGTATGATTGTGTTATCTTTCTTAATGTCTAATTTAGTTTAGTTATTGTTCATGTTTGATGCTTAATCCTTAGAAACAATGGAGTAGCTACCCGGAATTGCTAGTACTTAGGTGGAGTGCTTGATGGAGACTTGGCCTAGGGTGATAGAGAACGTGAACACAATCCCGAATCAAAGAGACTGAGAGGTGATTTGAATAGGGTTGGCCATTTGGTTAGAATCGGTGGGTGTAAAGACTACTCGTGCAACGGTGGGCCGACGGGACCCGTTGTCGTGCACGTCGTTAGCCTACTAGAATGGACCGGTATACGGAGGTGGACCAAGAGGACCCGAAGTAGACCGAGACACATGAGATCAACAGAAGATTGCAGTAACTAGTTACCTGCCATAACTGAATTAGGATTAGCGTGTTTCAATACAGTATCCGGAACTGTCTAACACCCCTAGGTGATCCATAGATTTCCTAATTTCTCCAAAATTTATTAAGAACTTCTTCTTAATTCACTTTTCTACTATTTCAGTCGTTACATACAACCACTTGTTTGGGGGTGGCAACCTCACAATTATCAACAGTTTTTACCGGTTACTTAGTAAACTCAATTAATTAGTTAGTTAAAGCTTGTTACGAGTTTTTCCTCGTGGGATTCGACAACCCGAGTATTAAAAATACTCACACTTCATTACTCGACCGTGCACTTGCGTACACACGTAAGAGTACGTGTCAAGTTTTTGGCGCCGTTGCCGGGGACAACGGTAGATTGTTTAGTTATAAATTTGTTTGGAGTTTTTATTTTATTTTTGTTACTATCTGTTTACCTCACGGGTGTGCTAGTGTTGTTTCCTCAGGTAGCGATGGCGGAAGGCCAAGGGCTAATTAGCCTCACGACGTAGCAGCTACAAGCTATGGTGGCTGCAACCGTAGAGAAAGCACTAGCGGAAACATCTATACCGCAGCCGAACTCAATGTCGTACAACCGTTCTGGAAAAGCAATAATCCTGGCATTTGAGGCGAATCTTAAAGGAAGGGAGCCAGCAATTGTGGTGCCAACAATCGAGGCTGAAAACTTCTACCTCAAGCCAACCACAATTCAGCTTGTTCAGGATCAGGGCACCTTTGCTGGTACATATGAGGAAGACCCACATGGATTCATTGTAAGATTTCAAAACCAATGTAGACTAATTCACTATAGTCAGGTCACATCTGAAGCACTGAAACTGATGCTCTTCCCACATTGTCTCAAGGGATTTGCTATGGATTGGCTAGACTCTATGCCATCTGGTTCGATCAAAACTTGGGAAGAGTGTGCCTCTCAATTTATGGTAAATTTTTTTCCAATCTCACGTCTAAATCAGCTGGAGAACGAGATTTGGAATTTTAGGCAAGAGAAAAATGAATCACTTGTCAAAGCATGGGAGCGCCTAAATTGTTTGCTACGTAGATGCCCCAACCATAGCATTGACGAAGCCCATATCATCCAGGTCTTCTATGATGCACTTGGAAATCCTGACAAAGACAAAATCGACAGAGAAGCTGGGGGCAATTTCTTGTTCAAATGCGATGAGGAGGGTGCATATGAGCTGATGAGACGAGTGGTTGAACAAGTGGAGAGCTTGGATTATGATTCCCAGCAGCAAGAACTGATGAAGCAAAATGCAATATATTATGGCACAGTTCAGGTGAATGCGGTGGAATCAGTGCATGAAGCAGCTGTTTCAGAGTTGCAGCAACAACAACAAGAATTAGCTTCAGAGTTGGCTGAGCTGAGAGGAGTGATGAAAGTGATGGGTCAACACGTGATGACCATGATTGCAAAGAGCACTACTTCTGCAGTTGCACTCCGAGAAGCTCTAGCATAAGTTAAGGACCTTAAGCAGCAACTCGAACACAGAACACCGGAACACACTATTGTAGCATCTGAGGAACATGTCCAAGCCATCACCACTCGCAGTGGTATTGCACTCAAAGACCCTCCATACCCTACACATGCCAGAGCGGTAGCATCCAAGGCAAGGGAGCATGAAGTCTTCGAATTGAGAATACTCCTTTCATGGTCCCCCAATCAAAGGGCATGACTAAGCAGGACGAGGAGGATTCCACTGAGGTATTAATTTCATCTCATACTTCTTTTTCAGAACTTCCATATCTGTTGCGTAATAGAAAGAAGAAGGATGATTCTGAGCAGTACAGGAGCTTTCTTAATGTATTATCGAAATTGCATATTAATATTCCCTTGATTGAGGCACTTCAAAATATGCCTAAGTTTTCTCGGTTTATTAAGGATGCAATCCTTGGTAAGAAAGCAGTGGATGAATTACAGGGAGTGAAATTAAATGAGCATGTTTGTTCATGTGTTTTGCATGGGCTACCTAAGAAAAAGAAGGATCCGGGTAGTTTTGTCATTGAAGCTACGTTGGGTGATGCCTACACTGGGAGAGCTCTCTGCGATTTGGGAGCAAGCGTGAATTTGATGCCTCCGTCGGTATTCAAAAAGTTAAGTGTGGGGGAGCCTCAGGAAACCTAGATCACTCTTCATTTTGTAGACAAATCATCCAAGAAAGCCTGTGGCATAATACAGGATGTACTCGTGAGGGTTGGAAGCCTGATCATGCCAGCCGACTTTGTCATATTGGACATGCCAGCTGGTGATGTGCCTATAATTCTTGGTAGGCCGTTTTTTAGCAACTGGGCGTACTCTCGTTGATGTGGAGAATGGAGAGCTGATTATGAGGGTACATGATGACATGGATACTTTTCGGGTCTTCAAACCAACGCCCCAACACTCATGGGAGTATCAGCCAGGAGTACCTTTTCCCGTGCAAGTAAAGAGCAAACTCCCTGAGTTGTCACAAGGAGATCCACCTGACTACTGGGAAAGAAACAAGCCATCAGCAATACAGGCACATGAAGCAGTTCTCCAGATTCAGCACATGAAAGCTAAGCTAGAAGCGGCACAATGTGCCAGACCACTCTCGTGAGGTGGCAGAGGTAACTGGGTCGGGCCGTCGACCTTAATTTACAAGCGCTTCTTGGGAGGCAACCCAATGTAGAGTAGAGATTTCATTATTTTATTTATGCTCTTTGAATTCTCCATATTTGATAGTGAGATATGAGAGAGAGAGAGAGAGTATTTTAATGCTTTCGATGAGTGTGCAGGCACCGAAGACCCTCCGGATTCCCTTTCTTGATGCATGTATACCATTTTGCGTGAAAAATGATAGACATCGAGCTAACAGGGAGAATTTTGAGTGATAAGGGAGCTAATCGAGGTCGAGGAGTAGCCAATTAGTCATGAGGAGTATGGTAGCGAGTTGGAGTATCGGGTTTGCACGCATTGTAATCCGGAGAGGAGATAAAAGTTCAAGAGTTTTGGAGGCGAGATTCTTTTCACAAGAGAGATAAATTGAAAAGAAATGTAAAATTCCTTGGATTTGGAAATTTTCTAGTCAAAAAGGGATTCCTCGTCTAGTGTGGATTCCAACGGTTCAAGAATTGCGCGAATCGTATACCGGATGAAGAAGATAGAGCAAAAACAAATTGGGCAAGATTCAGTGATTTTGGCACCCATTTCGGGCCGAAATGGGGGACGAAATCAAGCCATTTCGGCCCAAACTCAAACATGCGGTCTGCTTTGATTTTTCCCAGTGATTTCGGGCTCCATTTCGGGCCGAAATGGGGGCCGAAATCAGCCAGACAGCTCACTTTTTGGGGGTATTTTTGATACTTTTTGGGGGTTATCTTGACATTTTGGAGGATTTTTAAAGCCAAGAACCAACCAACAAGTCCCCTAACACCCCAATTTGGATCAAACACCTCCCAACTTCATCATCTTCCTCTCCAAACCTCAAGAAAACCAACATACCCCAAACCCAAAACGCATCCAAATCGCGAAGTTTTTGAGATAGTGAGCGGATTAACTCTTAAGCTTTTGAGATAGTGAGCGGATTGAGTATGGGGGAATTCAAAGAGGAAGAGCTCAAAGAACATAAATTTTCCAATTCGTTTCTTTGGAAGGGGATTCGGCCGAAGCTCAAAGAGGAACTAAAGACGGGAACACCGATGAGCACATCAAGGGTATGCTTGCTTCAACTTGCTCGAGTTTTCGGAAAATTTGGTCAACCAATTCGGTCCGTTCTTGACCAATTTTCGCGAAACCAATCCTGTAATAATGGTACTCCGGGATTATAGGTACCATATTATCTCTCTCTTTAAATAATCTCTCTAGACGATGTGATTCATTTTACGCAAAGTGCCATGCAACACTTGTTTCTTTTTAAATCCTTACACTTTGAGATCATGTCATTTGGGGGGACACTCTAAATTCATTGAGGACAATGAATATCTCAAGTGTGGGGGGTTTACACATATCTTTGCTTGCCTAAACTTGCATAGCCTTGTTACATATAGATTAGTGAGTCAGTTTGCACGTAGGTGTCGGAGTTAGGATTGCATGTGCACGTTTAATTATTGCATTGTATATATATATATTTTTTGCACTTTTAACTATTGAGTCCACCTACCTCAACGTTGTTAGTTAATCGAGTTGGCCCAAGCACATAGTGTTAGAAAAACTCAATTAAAAACAAAGAAAAAATTGGAAAATAGGAAAAACCCTAAAACTTGATTTTTTTTGAAAAAGGGCAATTGAAGAGAGTAAACGTGGAGAGGGCTTAATGATAGTATTCCCTAGGTAGTATGAAAATCTGAGGTGAGGTAGACGTGAGAATCTGGAGTAGGAAGGCTATAGGGCCAATGCACTCGAGAATTGTGAGTAGCTGTCTCTCACACTAGTTATCCTACTAGCGCTACACCACCGTCACTTAGGTAGTCATCAACCCTCATCGTAGTGGCAACGGAACAGCTGTGCGAGTGATTTTTATAGGGACCTCACGTCCCGTCTCCATCGCCTAGGTCCACTAGTTACCCCAATTTGATCCATTTACCCCTTTATTCACAACCTCTAGCCTAGGAAACTGTTCCTCGTGACTTTCATCACTAGTTAGAACGGTCCCTTCCTATGCGTCATGATAGAGGGAGTTGAGTTAGGGAGGTTCGTTGAGGGTGAGCTGATATTAAACATCTTGAGTGGTTATTCTTACATGTCATCTTTTGAGGGGATGTGAGGGTGAGTTAGAGACGGTAGCTCACTTCGGTTTGGAGGTGATTCGTGTCCTTACACCACGATAATAGGTGGAAAGCCGTAGTGCGTGACATTCTTTCCGCACGATATGGAGTGGGTTGGTTGATCTTATAGGAGGACGTGCTTGTGCTTCAGTTACATTCTCTATATCTTAGGTAATGAGGAGGATTGATCGGAATTAGCACGTGTTACATTGACTGCCGGGTTGTTGATATGGTTTACATCGAGTGTGGGGGTGTCGATATCTATATTAATTACATCATTGATTCTACACGTTCCACCCCTACGTTATTTTCTTTGACGGATTGATCGCCTCGGATATTTACTACTATTATGAGTTCTATGTGATTTATTGTGTTGTAAAAAAAAGAAGAAAAAGAAAAAAAAAAACAGAAATTAGAAAAAAAAAAAAAAAAGAAATTGAAATTGAAAAGGAACAAAGGAGCAAGCTTGAAATTGAAGACCGGGGAGATTAGCTATTGTTCGAGATCGCTTCTTCACATTTGTGGCCGCGAGAACGGCGTTGCACCAAGATTGAGGGAATTAGGTCCGGAGTAGTATATTCGGTGGGGTTCCTTGGATTTTGGTGAGGGAGTGTGAGAATCGGGTTGTGTGAGTTATATAATGACGTCTAGGACTGTGCTTCTAAATATCCTATCCTACTCGTCCTAATCCGTCAACAATTGAAACCCGTGGATAAATAGCTCGGATGGTAAGATATAGGGATACGTTTGATGAGTGTGAGAAAGCAACTTATTGAGTGTTCATGACCATAGTTAGTAAATACTCCGAATTATTCCGTTTAATACCCGTACGTACGTTTAATTGAAAAATACTCCCGTATTCCGTACTGAAATCGGACCTAATTAAAAATACTCGAATTTTTGGTTAAAAACGTTTAGTACTCGTATTTTGACGTCTTAACGTATAAAGCTTCCGAATAAGACTTATTGGATTCACAATTACATCACATAATGTATCATAATAAATATTATCTCTTAGTTATTGGTTATGATTCAAAATATATTATATATTAAGAATAATTCATACTTGAAATTAGAGCAAGTGCAGTACTTTTTATAAAGAATATAAGTAAGTAAAATTCAATGAGTCAATAGAGAGGGTTACCATAATGAAAAATTTACCGAGTACGTATTTTACAAATAAAGCAAACATAGATAAAATCTTCTAGAGGATGTGAGAGCCTTATGACATGCCGGTGTGCTTTTCGAGATTGCCCAATCTCTAACTAAAAAGAAAAAATATGTTATTTACTTTATTGCATTGTACATAATCGAGTTGCATTGTTTATAGTCATGTAGATTGCATAGTCCAGTGTTTGAGTCGTTGTGTCTAAGGCAAAGTAAAGATATATGTGAATCTCGGACGCAAGTGTTGCTCGGGACGAGCAAGAAGGTAGTGTGGAGAATTTGATATGACCTTTTAGGAGCTATATATTATTGCTTATTTCCACATTATCATGAGATATTTGAGCTTAATTGTTAGAGAAAACGATGTGTTTTATCACTTGATGCTTCACATGCCTTTATTGTTAGTCCGGGCGTTTCTATGCATATTTAGTTGTTATTTGTCAAATATAATCGCTTGGTATGGTTGTTCATGTTGTTTTGACAGGAACCGATGCTAATCGATTGATAGGAGGCATGGAACGAACTTCGGAAACAACGGGAGCTCAAGTGGAGTCAAGAGAAGCCGAATTGGAGGGGCTTGGATGACCAGTCTGCATTATTTTGATCCTAACTGGATTTCTGCAAATAATATTGGAGTGAGATCGGTGCCAAATGAAATTAGACTCCAAGAGCTTTCCAAAAATAGGCAACGCAGCTAAATCCGAGTTCGGACGAAAAAGATATGGCCTATTGAAGTCAGGAGCAGATTTTAGGGGGCTATTGTGTAATTACTGAAGACTTCTGCGGGTCATGAAGGAAGGCCGACCTAGGGACGAAAATCATCACCAATCACGCATAGAGGGAGTCAAGAAGAAGGAGGAGAGCAACGGGACACCATTGGGGAGCATCTCGGAGCTTGGGGATTGCACGGATTCGTCCACGCTGTGGCGATTTCACCGTTTGATTACTTCTTCTCTTCTCTTTTATTATCTATGGAGAAACTATTGTATTGTTCATCTACTATGAGTAGCTAGATACTTTTCTAGCCTCTACAGGGAGCTTAGGGTTATGATTAGACTTTGTTTTTCCGGATTATTGTGATTGATTCATGTATTAGATTCATGATTATGACGTTTCTTCACGTTTTTGGTGTATTATTGAACTAGGGTTATTGACACACCCTTGGGATGAGATGAATGGACATTAGCGAGTGATTTTGATGTATGATTGTGTTATCTTGTTTAATGTCTAATTTAGTTTAGTTATTGTTCATTTTTGATGCTTAATCCTTAGCAACAATGAAGTAGCTACCCAGAATTGCTAGTACTTAGGTGGAGTGCTTGATGGAGATTTGGCCTTGGGTGATAGAGAACGAGAAAACATCCCGAATCAAAGAGAGTGAGAGGTGATTTGAATAGAGTTGGCCATTTGGGTAGAATCGGTGGGTGTAAAGACTACTCGCGCAACGGTGGGCCGACGAGACCCGTTGTCGTGCACGTCGTTAGCCTAGTAGAATGGACCGGTAGACGGAGGTGGACCGAGAGGACCCGAAGTAGACCGAGACACAGAACTGCATGAGATCGACAGAAGATTGCAGTAACTAGTTACCTGGCATAACTGAATTAGGATTAGCGTGTTTCAATACAGTATCCGGAACTGTCTAACACCCCTAGGTGATCCATAGATTGCCTAGTTTCTCCAAAATTCATTAAGAACTTCTTATTAATTCACTTTTCTACTATTTCAGTCGTTACATACAACCACTTGTTTGGGGGTGGCAATCTCACAATTCTCAACACTTTTTACCGGTTACTTAGTAAACTCAATTAATTAGTTAGTTAAAGCTTGTTACGAGCTTGTCCTCGTGGGATTCGACAACCCGAGTATTAAAAATACTCACACTTTATTACTCTACCGTGCACTTGCGTACACACGTAAGAATACGTGTCAATTAGACAAAGCTCTTTATGGCCTTAAGCAAGCTCCAAAGGCTTGGCATGGCAGACTCTCAAAGTTTTTACTTGACAATGGTTTTAAGATAGGTCTTGTAGACAAAACTCTTTTCATTTAGAATCAAGAGAAGGATCTGTAAGTTGTACATATTTATGTTGATGATATACTATTTGGTGCCACTAATGATGCTCTTTCCAAAGATTTTTCTAGTCTAATGTGCTGGGAAGATGAGCTTAATGGGAGAATTACATTTCTTTCTTGGACTTCATGTACATCAAATGAAGATATGAATTTTTGTGCATTAAGGAAAATATACCAACGACTTATTGAAAAAATATAATATGTCTCAGTCCAAGGATATTAAGACCCCCATGAGTTCATCACTATCCTTAGATAATGATTCAAATGGTAAGAGTGTAAATCAGAAAGAATACAGAGGTATGATTGGGTCTCTTCTGTATTTAACTTCTAGTAGACCTGATATTATTTTTAGTGTATGTATGTGTGCAAGGTTTCAAGATGATCCTAAGGAAGTTCATTTGATAGCTGTTAAAAGGATTTTCAGATATTTGAACAGAACAAAAGACTTGGGGCTTTGGTATCCAAGAAGAACTAGTTTTATGTTGACTGGTTATTCAGATGCATACTTTGGATGTTACAAAGTGGATAGAAAGAGTACTTCAGGGTGTTGCCAATTTCTTGGTTCTTCATTGATTAGTTGGCACTCAAAGAAGCAAAATTTTGTAGCCTTATCATATGCAGAAGATGAATACATTGCAGCTGGTGCTTGTTGCTCACAAGTATTATGGATTTATCACAATTGAGAGATCTTGGATATGAATTCAGGAATGTGCCTATCAACTATGACAATACAAGTGCCATTTAAATCTCTAATAATCCAGTACAACATTCAAGAACTAAGAACATAGATGTGAGACATCATTTCTTAAGAGATCATGTTGAGAAAGGTAATGTGTCTCTTTCTTTAATATCTAAGGCATGAATTGAGAATGCTAAACAAAGATGCATTGGTTAGGGGGAGTATTGGATCTTGTATGTGCTTACTTGTTGAAATATCAAAGCCTTGATATCATACTTTCCAAGCCTTGGAAGTATGCTTCAAGCTTTGAAGTTTCTGAGTAACTGCAGTATTCTTCAAGGCCTTGAGATTGTTCTTCAAAGACTTTGATAAATTTGTGCAGATTCTGTTCAATAATTGGATCACCAAATATTGTGTATTATCTTATTAGATACTTGTAGAATATTTGATTTACTCAGAGATTTACTCAAAACCCTAAACCTAAATGGAGCGCAAATCAACAAGACTTCAACACAAGACAGAGCCTTCAACATAAGACAGAGCCTTCAACAATGAGGAAGAAGAAGAGAGCCAACAAGAAAATTGAGGTCACCATATCTAATTCTGGTTCATAGAGGACACAAAACATGCAAGAGGCATCTCCTACAGCCTAAAAGGTCAAACTAGTGAAGGATGTGGAGACTTCAAGGGAAGAATCAGAAGAGGTTCAGCAAAGTCAAGAACAGAGGGAAGAAGTACCAGAAGCAGAGCAACAAAAGAATGATCAAGAGGGTCAATCTGAAACAAAGAAGAAGAAAGGGAGATAAAATAAAAAAGAAGGATGAGGAAGATGAACAGAAGGATCAGACATCAAAGAAGCAGAAACCAGAATTGAAAGATGATCAACCTTCTGAGAAAAAGGTTAGAGTTAAGCACAGTGTTGCTAAAGCCAAAACCAAACGAAGTTTTGGTAAGAATTAACTTGCTGGTAAGTGGTTTATTAGTTCAGAAGTCAAACAAGTTTGGATGGATGGGTATTCTTCTTCCAAAGTTTCTTTATGTAGTTTAATTTCTAATGGTCTTTTAGATAAATTGGACATAGATTGCATGATAAAATTAAGAGGTTCATCTGTTTGGAAGATGATAAAACCTAGTTCTGAGGCTTACCTTAGGCTTACAAGACTGTTTTATTTGAATTTGGTGCAAGAAGAGGAAGAGAGTTATGTTTTAACCTCTAGAATTGCTGGTGTTGATATGAGGTTAGATCATAAAGTTTTTGCCAAGGTATTGGGGGTTCCTAGGAAATACAAGGTGAGTGAACATCCTGAGAGAAAAGAATTTTCGGAGAAGGCAAATGATATGTTTTTCATAGATGGTACACCAACTGGATCTAAGCAATTGACACACTCTGTGCTCAATTGTGAAGCTAAAATTTTGTTCACAATTATTATGAGGTGCATTGTCCCAAGAGAACATTCTAGGGAGTTGGTTACTGAAAGGGTGCTTATTCTGATTTTTCTGATTTTTCAAGGGTCTGAGATAGATCTTACTAGTATTGTTATGGAACATATGGTTTATTGTGCAACTAGGACAAGGAATCATCCTTTTCCTTATGCAAATCTGTTGCCATTACTCTTTAAGCATTTTGGGATATCAGTGAAAGATGAGGAGAAAATTTCTAGTGTTTTTGGGTTGGTAGATGAAGCTGCTCTCCAAAGGATTGGAGTTGTGGAAACTGATAAAGGGCACTGGAAATTCTATTTTGAGTTGTCCTCTGCTGATATGAAGGAGAATGAGTTCATCGAATCTAAGGCACCTACTGCTTCAAAGGCTTCAGCTAATCTGGATTTTTCTCAGATCATTTATAGGATTAAGGTAATGGAGGATGGAATAGAGGAATTAAGGCAAAGCCAGTTTGATCTATCTACTTAGCTTGGAAAGGTCAAGACCGTGGTGAGCACCATGAATGGAAACTGGACAAAATTATCAAGGGCTTGAATCTGGAAGAAATCCCATCACCTACTAGTCTAGATGGTAGTGTGCTTCAGATGAAGTGAATGAGGATTTTCTGAAGAAGAAGAAGAAGAAGTCAGTTCCAGTGATTCTTACTTCTAAGGATTTATTTGAACAAACTGATGAGGAAGCTGGTGATGAAGAAGTTGTTGGGGAAGCTACCGAGAAAGAGGCTGCAAAGGTTGATGAGATCATTGTTGAAGCTGTTACTGAGGTTGAAGATGAGAATGCAGATGATCAAGTTGAAGAGCAAGAAGACTCAAATGGAGATGAGACAGATGAAGAAGAGCAAGAGCACGCTGGAGATGATAAAGGCAAAGGAAAAAAGCAAGGTTTCAGAAGGAAAGAAGACTGCCTAGAAGGATGCTGCTGAGTGAAGCCCTGAACCCTTCTAACTCTTCTTTCTATATAGTCCCTTCTTTTTTCTTCAAAGCCTTGAAATTGAATATAATGTTTTTTGTTTTTTTCAAAAACTCTGAGTATGATCCTACATTCCTTAAACTCTGTTTGATGAAAGTCAAAAAGTGGGAGAAGGATATATGTGGTTATGTGTACTAAGTTTGTTCTTTGTAGGATTATTTTATTTTTTGTAGGATTATCTATGATCTATGTCAGTTTATGTGGTTTCATACTTTTTATTCTTTTTTCTATATGTTACTATACTTGCAGTTTAATTTCGTTTTTAAGTTGCAGGGTGCTGCGTACATAAGAATATTTGTTTTGTCTTCCATCAAGGGGGAGATTGACAATTCAATTTCTCTGTCTTGATGTGAAGTATGAACTATAGAATTTTATATGAAGATGATGAAAGACAGTGGTAAAATATGTTCAAGGCTCCCAGGGCTTGAAGGTCTATTTCTGCAATTTGAACTGATTAAGTATTGTTTAACAATCTTATGTATGCAGACTTAGCATTGGATCAGTTGATGGTTAAATGCGTCTTACAAATTTTCTTGGACTATATCTATGTGTTTCTAACACTCACAGGTTTCACAGCTTGAATGAATCAAGGATTAGAAATCTATAAGCTTAAAAATGTGAAGAATGTCACAGAGCTCCAAGGCCTTGAGATTTGCCCTGAGTTGCTGACAGTCTTATTTAGCTTAACTTATTCTTTCTTGCACGATGTTATTTGTGGTAATGTGATTGGTTACTGAATTGTTATAAATCTTAATCATAACTTTATCATTATCTTATACATATTGCTGATCTTGTATTAATCTTTTTATCAAAATTTTGGCCTAGTTTATTGCATAAACTGTTATGTCAAAAAGTCAGTAATATGTTGATATATTTTCTGGATTTTGTTTGACCTTGAAATCAAGTTTGTTGCAGGTTTGTTCATTGTTCAAACCCATCACAACTTCTAATGGCTATCCATTCAAAGTTGTTCAAAGAAGCATGTTTGGGAGAGGATTTGTAGGGAGGCAGTTCCTAAAATCTCTCACTCAGTTACTGCAGTTTTGTTATAAGCTCCACTTTGAATTTCAATGAAAAGAGGAGATTGAGAGAGGACTAATCATTCACGAAAAAGAATGCTTACTGTCGCGGAGATTATACAATCAACTCTTCAATCAATCAAGCTCTCAACACTGCTGTAGAAGGAGATCAATCATCCAGAAATCTGAAGAACACATCTAAGCTTCACTGCTTACTTCTTTTCTGTGTTCTTCATACCTGTACTTAATTTGTGTTATTATTATGATTTCTTATACATCACAAACTTAGAAGTTTAGTTGTTCAATTGAAAAACCAGAGGTTCTTATTGCTTCAATGATATCACCTTTTAGGAGATATATATTATTGTTATTTTCTACATCATCATGAGACATTTGAGCTTAATTATTGAGAATATGTTGCGTTTTATCACTTGATGCTTCATATGAAATATATTGTTAGTCCGGGCATATATATGCATATTTAGATTTTATTTGTCAAATATAATCGCTCGGTATGTCTGTTCATGTTGTCTTGGCAGGATCGGATTCTAATCGATTGATAGGAGGCATGGAACGAACTTCGAAAAGAACGAAAGCACAAGTGGAATGAAGAGAAGGAAAATTTGGAAGATCTTGGAGTTATACAATTAATTTGGGAGTGAGACCAAAGCCAAATGAAAGTAGATTCAAGGAGCTTTCCAACGATAGGTCACAGAGCTTAATCGGAGATCGGAAAAAGAAGATATGGCCTGGAGAATTCAGAGACCAAGTTCAGCAGCAGCAGGCATTTCGGGCCGAAATGGAGGCCGAAATGCCTGACACTCAAGTCTGATTTTTGGGGTAAAAACGCAATTTTTGAAGTCTTATGACGGGAATTGACATAGGGACGACCTAGGAGGCTGAAAACCATCATTTCACACCATTCACGCATCACGAGGCAAGGAGGAGGACGAAGGGGGCGACGCGGAAGCTCCGATTCAACGTTTGATCTCTTCTTCCCTCTTTTAATCAGTTCTATGGAGAAAATTTGTTGTGTTGCTACGATTTCAAGTAGTAGCTAGACGTTTTGCGATGCTTCTCTAGAGAGCCTATGGCTTATGTAGACGTTATGTTTTCCCGATTTTAGACTTGTCTCATGATTTTGGATTTTGATCTATTGGATGAAGCAATTTCATGAACTTGTTAATGAGTGTGTTCTATTGACACGACTATGTTAGGTATTGATATTCATCGGAATTAGGTGTTCTTCCTGGATTGTAATCTTGCTTAATGTTAAATTCATTTGAGCTACTTTTTCATATGCAATGCTTGATTACTTGGCAAGAATGGAGTAATTAACCGGACTTGTTAATTAGATAGCGAGTGCGTGAGAGCGACTTCGACCTACTTGTGATGAGATATGAACAACAATCCTTAATCATTAAGACTGAGAAGAGAAGTTTGTAGGATTGGCCTTAGTGGGTAGATTCGGTAGGAGATAGTGAGGTGCTCGTGTGGTGGTGGTCTGAGAGGAAATCATTTCGTACATTGTCATTAGCCTACTAGAACGGACCGGTAGATGTAGGTGGACCGATAGGACACCAAGTAGACCGTGACGTCGAACGACATGAGACCGATAGGAGATTGTCAGTACCATTACCAGGCTTAACTCGAATAGGATTAACGTGTTACATAGCTAATCCAGAAATCGTCTACAGACCTAGGTGATCTAGAGATCGCCTAGTTTCTCCATATTTGTTTAATAAATTTTAAAAAAAAACCCCAAAAATATTAGTTTAGTTGTTTATTCTATTTCAGTCACCTGTTTGAGGGTGGCAAATGTTTAAATCACAATCTTTTCTTCCTTTTACCGTACTCTAATCTAATAACTAATTAAATAATCTAAAGTGTGTCCTCGTGGGATCGATAACTCGGGGTTGAAATACTACCCTATATTACTTGAACCGTGCACTTGCGGTAACACGTAAAAAATCGTGTCATTCAACAGATTGTAGCTGTTACTAGATAGGTTGGGAACCACAAGCTGTATAGGTGTAAGGCAGTTCACTTAGACTTGACATCTAGGTCTAAATCTAGGTGATTAATAAGAAGTGTTTTCCAAATCCTGGAGGGATCAGATTCCTCAGCCAAAGACTAGGTCCAATTGTGAATGAACTCTGTAAAGTCCTTGTGTTCTTTACTTTTCTGTATTGTTCTTTATCACTGCAAACTATCTAACTCAAAACTGGTTGTTCAAATGCTTGATGTTTTTTTACAGTTTAAGGCCTTGAAGCTTTCACTAGTTCTTAGAAAGCTTCTGTCTTTTATCAAAACTCCTCCAAGGCCTTGAGATTCAATCAGTGGCTTATCTAAATTTTTCAAAAGACTAAGTTTTAGCAAAAGTTTCCATACTCTATTTAACCCCCCTTCTAGATTAGTTGATCATGTGTTTATACTTATATTAAAAACTTTCAATGGCATACTGGGATGACCCACCATGAGAAGGCTACATATAAGTTATGTAAAAGTCACAAGCGCTTCTCGTAGTGACAATGGTATTGTGGTCCTTAAACTTGAAGTAACTAGATACTCTAGTTGTGGAGTATTATGTTTTGATATCGCCAAACACTACGCCGTGACTAGGTGGTAATAAAGGCGGTTATCGGACATAATAGGAAGCAAGCTAAGAGATGGTACTGATGTATAGAGGATTTGTCCCTCACACATAACGGGAGAAAATATCCACGACCACTCGAGGGGTAGTGCTTATAGAATGTTTGGCATGAATCAGATAAATCAATATGGGATATTGATGTTATCTGCATGGATAAGCATATTCCTAGGATCGAGAAACTATGGATTGGATATACGAGTGTGACTTATATGTCTCGTGTCCGATCCGGATATAGATTAAATGGATTATACAATACGGTAACATTGGTCACAAGTTTTGTCAAATCACTGACTATTTCTTTTAGTTGGGTGACATAGATGTGTTGCTAGATATCGCTCTATGTTAGTAATTGTTACTACCAACTAAGTAGAAACCTATGGGGTCACACGCCCTATGCATTAAAATAGACTGGGGAATTATTAGTAGGACAAATTAAATAGAAGGATCAATACGCAACCACAAGCAAACTTAGTAGGACTAATTTGCAAAGTGGACTAATCCGCGTTTGGACAGGATTAGTATTGGGGCTAATATGTAGTTAATAAGGAGTTATTAACTATATAAGGGCACTCCTAGCATATTTTCTCATAAGTGCATCATTATTGAGAGAGAACAGAGCAAGGATAGAGTAAGACAAGGAGGCCGAAACCCCCACCCCCTCATCCTTCCCCTCTTAACGTCGTTGGCCTCGTGAGGCGCGCTTTTCATGGGTCTCTTGTTTGCACGATCTTCTTCTTCCTCCTTCCTCCTGTTTCTATCACATAGACATTGGAAGGACTCTTGTGAAATCCTAGGCGTGAATATTCATAGAGACGTGGATAGCATTCTACGTGGAATAGTGATATTTCAGACAAACAAGGTACACAACGATTTTACCCTTACCACGTTATAATGACTTGTCCTGCGATTCATGCAGGGTATTGAACGGTATTAATATATTGTTTTCTGCTGCGTAATCCGTATCAAGAGTTGGCCACTGATCTCATCTTGCAATCGGTGCCTAATAATTATAGCCAGTTCATCATGAACCATAATATGAATGAGATCAGTAAGCCTCTTCCAGATTTTCTAAATATTTTGAGGATAGCTAAATAAAGAATAAAAAAAGGGAAAGGCAAGGCCATAATCATGGTCAATAAAGGGAACAACAAGCAAGTTGCATCTACCTCCAAAGAAAAGAGCAAGAAAGTTGCAAAATCCAAGTAAACTACCTTAAAGCCCTCTGGGGGCTTGACTAAGGGTGAGTATCACTACTGCAGTCAGCATGATCATTGGAAAAGGAACTGCCCAAAATATCTGGAAGATAAAAGACTTGGAATAGTGACTCCACCACCAGTAGTTACTTTTTGTGATAGATGTCAATCTGTTTGTCTATTCATATTGGGTATTGGATACTGGATGTTGATCTCACATTTTTTGAAATGTGCAGGATCTAAAGAGAACCACACGACTAGCTAAAGGGGAGATAGACTTGCGCGTGGGGAATTGAGCAAGAGTTGCTGCATTAGCCGTAGGCTTCTATGAGTTCTTTACCTTCAGGACTTATCTTGGTATAAGACAATTTTTATTTTGTGCCTGCTATGAGCAAACACATTATTTTTGTTTCTTGTTTGGACAAGAAATGTTTTTCTATTAAAATAAATGACAAGTGTTGCGCCATTAATTTTGATAGTTTGCATTATTGTAATGATTTATTTTCTAATGGATTATATATCCTTGATCTAGACAACTCCGTCTATAAAATTAATATGAAGAGGATTAAAACTAATTATTTAAATCGTATTTATTTATGGCATTTTCGTTTAGGTCATATAAATGAAAATCACATCTCTAGACTCCATATAGATGGATTCCAATACTCATTTGATTATGAACCATATGAGACATCTGAGGCAGGTTTATTGGGAAAGATGACAAATTCCCCTTTCAAGAAGAAAGGTTAGTGGACTAGTGAGCAATTGGATCTCGTGCAAACTGATGTATGTGGGCCATTTTTCACGCCTGCCAGAGGTGGTTACCTTTATTTCATTATATTTACTGATTAATTTAGTAGATATGGATTTGTGTACCTTATGAAGGCAAAATACAAATCTTTTGAAAAGTTCAAAGAATTCAAGAATGAAGTAGAGAAGCAACTTGTCAAGAGTATTAAGGCTCTACGATCAGATCGTGGAGGAGAATACTTGAGCCGAGAGTTTGATGACTATCTTAGAGATTGTAGGATCTTTTCCAATTCACTCCAACCGAAACGCCACAGTGGAATGGCGTGTCCAAGAGGAGGAATCGAACTCTGTTGGACATGGTTTAATCTATGATGTGTTGGGTCACGCTCTATGATATGTGGAGTGGGAGGCGTCCCACATTGTATTTTATGAGAATTTGGGCTTGCGACTTGAAGCGTTTACAAACAGACAAGCTCGGACCAACGTCAGATAAGTGTAAGCATGTATGATACCCTAAGGAAACTAAGGGATATTACTTTTAGAATCCAGCCGAGAACAAAAAGTTTGTTGCCCAGACCGGTGTGTTTCTAGAAAGAGAATTTGTCTCTAAAGAAGACAGTGGGAGGATAGTAGAACTTGAAGAAGTTCAAGAATTACAAACCACTGATCCTACTATGGAACATGAACCGCAATATGTTTTGGAGGAACTTGTTCAAGTAGAAAAAGAAAATCGTAAGTTAAGTAGGGTGCGTCAGGAGCCAGAGAGGTATGGACTTCTTGTAGCTGAGCCCGGTGACGCACTACTCATGGATGATTAGCCAACTACCTATGTAGAGGCCATGAAAGGGCAGAAATCCCAAAAGTGGCTTGAGGCCATGAGATACAAAATGGAATCCATGTATACCAACAAAGTATGGACTTTGGTGGAGCCACCCCAACGAGCTCGGTCCATTAGGTGCAAGTGGGTCTTCAGGAAGAAGACTGACATGGATGGCAATGTGATTTCCTATAAGGGCCGATTGGTGGCAAAAGGATTCAGACAGATTCATGGTATTGAATATGATGAAACCTTGTCCCCGGTCGCGATGACCAAATCCATTCGTATCTTACTTGCTATAGCAGCTGATCACGATTATGAGATTGACACATGGATGTCAAAAAACGTTTTTGTATGGAAACCTCCTTGAGGATGTGTACAGGACACAGCCAGAGGGTTTCGAGGATCCAGAGCATGCCCATAAAGTGTGTAAGTTGCAGCGAACCATTTATGGGTTGAAACAAGCTTCTAGGAGTTAAGATCTACGTTTTAAAACAGCCAAAGAGTTTGGCTTCATCAAGAACGAAGATGAACCTTGTGTTTTCAAGAAGTTCAGTGGGAGCTCTGTTGTGTTTCTGGTCTTGTATGTGGCTGACATACTAATTATTGGAAACGACATTCCTACCTTGCAATATGTTAAAGATTGACTAGGGAAGTGTTTCTCAATGAAAGACTTAGCGGATGCATCTTATATACTTGGTATCAAGATCTATCGGGATAGATCGAGGAATCTGCTTGGCCTAAGTTAGAGTTCATATATAGACAAGGTGTTGAAACAGTTCAACATGCAGTACTCCGAGGAAGGATTCTTGCCCATGTCGCATCGGATCACCCTTTCGAAGGATGATTGTCCTTCCAATGAGATTGAGAAGAACCGCATGAGTAGGATTCCGTATGCTTCAGCCATAGGATCCATCATGTACGCCATAATGTGTACTAGACCAGATGTGTCATAGGCGTTGAGTATGACAAGCAAATACCAGTCGAATCCGAGTGAGAGTCACTGGATTTAATTTAAGAATATCCTTAAGTACTTGAGAAGAAATAAGGATGCATTCTTGATATATGGAAGGGAGGAAGAGCTAAGTTTAAAGGGTTACACTAATGCAAGCTTCCAAACCGATATAAATCATTTCTGATCGCCATCAAGGTTCGTTTTCTGCCTAAATGGAGGAGTGTAGGGTTTCGACCATGGTTACGCAGCGGAAGAAAGAATTATACGATTAAGACCCTCCAAAAATCACAGGAAGAGAATCATAACGATGGTAAGGGAAGAAACAAGTAACATACCTTAGATGCCTCCTGTGATGACTTGTAACGTGAATTGTGTCACGTCTCTGCGGTTGATCCACGCCTAGGGTTGAGTTATAGATCTTCCTTCTCCTTTTTTCTAGCTTGGACCGGAGGAAGAGGAAGAAGAAATCACTCAATGAGGATCAAGAGAGGGCTCGGCCTATCTTGGTGGCCAACGGGGACGAGCGAACGGGCAAGGGGCTTCGGCCTCTTGTCTTGTCTTGTCTTGCTCTCTCTATGCTTTCTCTCCCACTCAACTTATGTTATGAGCATTAGTGTGGGAAGGAATCTAGGAGCATCCTTTATATAGTCCAACAACTCCTTTTCAACTACCTAAAGGCCCTTCATAATCCTACTTGGATTCGGATGAGTCCCTTCCTTGCACATTAGTCCTACTAAGTTTGAAAGGTGTTGCAAAGTTATCATTACAATGAATGAATCATATTAATTAATACCCAAATCTAGCTCAACCCTATTGGGCGTGTGACCCCATAGGTTCTATCTAGTTGGTAGCAACAATTTGCTAATTTAGAGCGGTCTCTAGCAAGACATCCATTCTAGCTAACTAATAGAATAGTCATCCGACAAACCTTGTGCAAGCATTGTATCATCCCTTTGTCTCAATATACGGATTGGACACGAGACATATATGTCACACTCGTATATCCAATCCATAGTTTCTCGATCCTGGGAATAACCTTATTCGTGCAAATAACATCAATATCCCATATTGATTTATTTGAGTCTGGCCAGACATTCTATAAGCTCTATCCCCCGAGTGGCCTAGGATATTTGCTCCCGTTATGTGGGAGGGAAAAATTCTATCTACGTCCACTACGATATCTAAGCTTGCTTCTTATTATATCCGGTACGCGCCTTTATAACTACCCAGTTACGGTGTAGCGTTTAACGCTACCAAAATCACAATGATCCACAACTAGATGCTCTAGTGACTTCAAATCTAAGGATGACAATACGGTTGTCACCATGAGAAGCGCTTGTGACTTTACATAACTCATATGTAGCCTTCTCGGAGATGGGTCAATCCAGTATGCCATTACTCCTAATGCATACCCATATTTTGGATCATGATATCTCCATATCAATCTAACCCCATACTAGTCTATAGATGATTGTCCTATTTAATCATTATAATGGACTAGGGATATTTAAGATAAAAAACACAATTGTAAATCCAAGTACTTCATTATATTAAATATCCGATAAATAATAAAATGAAGATTCTAGCCAAAATAAGTTCGTACTAAACTATATTGCCTCTAGGGCATCTATTCCAACAGTCTCCCACTCACACTAGAGCCAATCTGGTGCATCCTGTATGCCAATGCTCCTAGTGTAACCTTCATGCTTGCGCTGAACAAGCGGCTTTATAAGTGGATATGACAGATTCTCATCTGTAGGAATCTTGCATATCCGAACGTCTCCTCTATCAATAATATCTCGAATAAGATGGAACTTCCTGAGCATGTGTTTGGATTTTTGGTGCGACCTGGGCTCCTTTGATTGCGCGATCGCCCCAGTGTTGTCACAATACAACTCTAATGGATCCGCAATGCTAGGAACCACACCAAGTTCATAAACGATAATCCAAACAGCTTCCTTTGCTGCGCCATTCGCAGCAATGTACTCAGCCTCTGTTGTAGAATCAGCCACCGTCTCTTGCTTGGAACTCTTCCAACTCACCGCTGCTCCATTCAGGAAAAACACATATCCCGATTGTGATATGAAATCATCTCTGTCGGTTTGGAAGCTTGCATCCATGCAACCCCTTACACGCAAATCTTACTCACCACCAAATATAAAGAAGGAATCCTTAGTTCTTCTCAAGTACTTAAGAATGTTCTGGACTGCCATCCAGTGACTCTCACCTGGATTGGACTGGTATCTTCTTGTCATACTCAAGGCATATGACACATCTGGTCTGGTATGTAACATGGCTTACATGATGGATCCTTTGGCCGAGGCATAGGTAACCCTACTCATGCGTTCCCTCTCAATATCATTGGACGGACAATCACTCTTCGAAAGAGTGATTCCATGTGACATGGGCACGAATCCCTTATTGGAATCTTGTATGTTGAACCGTTTCATCACCTTATCTATATATGTACTTTGACTTAGGCCGAGTAGCTTATTAGATCTATCTCTATAAATATTTATACCAAGTATGTAATCTGCTTCAGCTAAGTCTTTCACTGAGAAACACTTTCCAAGCCAATCTTTAACATATTGCATCATGGGAACGTCGTTTTCAATGAGCAGTATGTCATCCACATACAAGACCAGAAAAGAAACAGAGCTCCCACTAACCTTCTTGTAGAAACAAGACTCATCTTCCTTTCTGATGAAGCCAAACTCTTTGACTATTTCATCAAAACGTCGATTCTAACTCCTATAAGCTTGCTTCAATCCATAAATGGATCGTGGCAGCTTACGGACTTTGTTGGCTTGCTTTGGATCTTCAAAACCCTCTGGATGTATCATATACACGTCCTCGAGGAGATTCCCATAAAGTAATGTTGTTTTGAGATCCATCTGCAAAAACTCATAGTCGTAGTACGCTGCAATAGCAAGTCGGATTCGGATGGATTTGGTCATAGCGACTGGTGAGAAGGTTTCATCATAGTCAATACCATGAATCTGTCTGAATCCTTTAGCCACCAATCGGCCCTTATAGGTAATCACATTGCCATCTATGTTGATCTTCTTCTTTAAGACCCACTTGCACCCTATGGGTCGCTCCCCTTCGGGTGGTTCCACAAAAGTCCACACTTTGTTGGTATACATGGATTCCATCTCGGATCTCATAGCCTCAAGAAACTTTTAAGAGTCCTTCCCTTTCACGATAAGTCCATACCTCTCTTGCTCCTGGCGCACTCTACTAGATCTACGAAGCTCTTGTGCTACTTGAACAAGTTGCTCCACAACCACTTGTGGCTCCTGCTCATGTTTTATAGAAAGATCAGTGATTTGTGTTTCTTGAACTTCTTTAAGTTCTACAGTCCTCCCACTTGCTTCTTTAGAGACAAACTCTCTTTCTAGAAACACGCCAGACCGAGCAACAAACACTTTGTTCTCAGTTGGATTGTAGAAGTAGTAGCCCTTAGTTTCCTTAGGGTACCCCACAAACTTACACTTATCTGACTTGGGCCCTAGCTTGTCTGATTGTAAACGCTTTACATAGACATAGCAACCCCAAATCTTCATGATCGACAGTGTAGGACGCCTCCCACTCCACATCTCGTGTGGTGTCTTCATGCCTGATTTAGATGGAACACGGTTAATGGTGAAAGCTTCACTTAATAGAGCATAGCCCCAAAATGTTAATGGAAGATCAATTTGACACATCATAGATTGAACATATCCAATAGTGTTCGATTCCTCCTCTCAGACACGCCATTCCACTGTGGCGTTCTGGGTGGAGTGAGTTGGGGCACGATCCCACACTCTCTAAGATAGTCGTCAAACTCTTGGCTCAAGTATTCTCCTCTACGATCCGATCGTAGAGCCTTGATACTCTTGCCAAGTTGCTTCTCTACTTCACTCTTGAATTCTTTGAACTTTTCAAAAGATTCGAATTTGGCCTTCATGAGGTATACAACTCCATATCTACTGAAATCATCAGTAAATGTGATGAAGTAGACATAACCACCGCTGGCAGGCGTGGAAAATGGCCCACATACATCAGTATGCATGAGTGCCAGTTGCTCACAAGTCCACTCAACTTTCTTATTGAAAGGGGACTTTGCCATTTTTTCCCTATAAACAAGCTTCACATGTCTCATATGATTCAAAATCAAATGAGTCTTGAAATCCATCCTTATGGAGTCTAGATACACGTTTCTCGTTTATGTGGCCTAAACGACAGTGACATAAGTAAGCAGGATTTAAATAATTTATTTTAATCCTCTTAGTATTAATGTTGTAGACAGTAATGCTTAGATCAAGGACGTACAGTCAATTAAATAATTGCGCACTACAATAGTGAATATTATTAAAATAAATGGAACAACAATTGTTCTTTATTGAAATAATAAAACCTTCCTTATCCAAAAAAGAAATACAAATAAGGCTTCTGCTCATAGTAGGAACAAAAAAGCAATTATTTAATTCTAAAACTAATCCTGAAGGCAGAGACAGCTCGTACACGCCTACGGCCAATGCAACAACCTTTGCTCCATTCCCAATGAGCAGGTCTATCTCCCCTTTAGCCAATCTTCTACTTCTCCTTAGATCCTGCAAATTTTGACAAATGTGAGATCCACATCCAGTATCCAATACCCATGATGTAGAGATAGTTAAATTGACATCTACAACAAAAATACCTGGTGGTGGTGGAATCACCATTCCTGGCCTCTTGTCCTCCATATATTTTGGGCAGTTCCTCCTCCAGTGTCCAGGCTAACTGCAGTAGTGACATTCGCCTTTAGTCATACCTTTGACAATGCCACCAACATGCTTAAGGGAAGGTTCCTTGGACTTGGCAACTGCTTTGCCTTTGCCCTTGGACGATGAAGCAACCTTTTGCCCTTTCCTTTCTGCACCATCATAATGGACTTTCCCTTACCCTTGTTGATGCTTTGTTCAGCTGTCCTCAACATATTGAGTAAATCTGGCAGTGGTTTCACGATCTCGTTCATGTTATAGTTCATGATGAATTGTCCATAACTCTCTGGCAACGATTGCAACACGAGATCGGTGGCCAACTCTTGGAAGACAGGAAACTCTAGCCGTGCGAGATTCTCTAAGTACCCGATCATATGAAGTACATGAGGTCCCATAGGGTTTCCTTAAGCCAGACGACATTAGAACAATGCCTTGGAAACTTCATACTTCTCAACCCTTGCCTGCTCTTGGAAGAGCTGCTTCAAGTGTTCGATTATATCGACTGCATTCATGTTCTCATGTTGCTTCTGAGGTTCAGAGGTCATGGTGCAAAGCATGAGGCAGGCCGTATCATTAGCGTCGTCAACACGCTTTTGATACGCCTTTACGGCTACAGGAGTACTGTTTTCTGGGCCTGCAGGAACCTGTTCCTCTATGGCGTACAGTTTCTTCTCTTGCTTGAGAACGATTTTCAAGTTTCTGTACCAGTCAAGAAAATTGGTTCCATAAAGCTTGTCCTTCTCAAGAACAGAGCGTAGGGAATGTTGTGAACTCGATGAGTTGTTTGACATTTGGAATTCTACAAAAGGAAAATACGAAAGTTTTAGTATTTGTGAACTTTTGAATATATTTAATAATGATTAGATTATTAAACATAGCACCCACTATTTTTTTTTACGGATTAATAATCCTCGAGATATTAATGCGGAAAATATCATTATATTTTCTAGTGGGCCAAGACCCATTTTTCTTCTCCTGTTGAGCTTGCTTTGGCAAGTTATCCAAAAATTGACTACTTTAGTTAGGAACAATTCCAATTGCATCCCATGCAACTCTTGGTTCAATTGGGCAAATAACTCCTTATTTATCCATTCGTATGGAAAATCCCAATTGATTGCGTCTAGGTTTTAATCATATTAATAGCCTAGTTGTGCCCAACCTCTTATTTAAACAATTGCACATTACTTGCTTGTGTCATCACAACACATCGTTATGAACCAAGTCGCCTTGCTTTGGCATGCACGAGCTTGATAAATCATGATGATGACGAGTGTTTATATAACGAGAAGACAAAATGCAATATTTGAATTTTGAGGGATTTTAAAAATCAATTTTAATTGTTTTGTTGATCCATATCAACTGATCTATCTATATCGAGTTTGAGCACAACTCTAAATAATAGATCCGGCTTGTTAATTATCTTATTATCCTAATTGCATGCATCATCTTTACATCAATCACAAAATAATAAGACAGAAAAATAAACAACCACAAAATAACAAAAACGTGATGTGGATATGGCCTTTCTAGACTAAGAATTTCCAAGCCAATGAGAATATCTATGAACTCTAAATAGTAAACACATCTCCATACGCCTCAATCTTTTGGTCCATCTTCCATAGTCTTTGTGGAATGCTCCATGCTCCATCTTTGTGGCTTCTTTGTCTTCGGGCTTCTTTTCTCCAATCTTGGCTAACAATCTATTTTACCTAGTACTATCTAGCAACTATACTAAATAAAATAAATCTCACAAGTTGAGAAAAAAAATTCGGCTCGCAGGCCGTAAACCCTAATTAACTATTACATTGAGTTGATCGGCTCGCATGCCGTAAACAAAACCACAAAATTTAAACAATCACACCAAACCACATCCTAAGGCCATATCCAGTCACAATCCGATTTGCACATAAACAGTTCAAATCCAATTTTAACGCTCTTGGTCAATTTTAATCTATTTTAGTATTACTAGGGTCAAAACGGTCCAAGGGGCCCAACTAAACATGGCTGAACCCCTTTGGAGCCGCCCCAGGCTGAGCCTAGGCCGGCCGACCCAACCCATGGGGTTGGCCGACCGCCTAGGCCTTCGGCCTAGGTGGCTTTGGCATCAAGGAAGGTGAGGGGCGGTCTCCCTAGGGGGTCGAACCTCATATTTATTTCCAAACAAAACTCTTTCCTTGTTCCCCAAGTCCAAAAAGTTTCCAAATTAGAACTAGTTTCCAATTTGTGCCTAAAACCCTAGATCTAAGATCCTAAAATTTCTCAAACTCACTAATCCATGCATCCAATGCACAAACTGGGTCTTGTTTAGTTGAATCACATTCAACGTGCATCTTTGTGCTTAATTTGTCTGTTTTAACGCAATAATCTAACAATTATGGGTGTAAAGGACATAAAACATAACACATAAACCACGTCTATGTTCTACGACTTGTGGCTCTGATACCACTGTAGGTTTTGATCATGGATACGCAGTAGAATAAAGAATTATCCATTTAAGACCCACCAAGGATCACATGAAGAGAATCATGACGATGGTAAGGGAAGAAACAATTAACACACCTTAGAGGTCTCGTGTGATGACTTGTAATGTGAATTGTGTCACGTCTCTACGGTTGATTCACACAAAGGTTTGAGGTCTAGATCTTCCTTCTCCTCTGTGCTAGCTTGGACAGGAGGAAGAGGAAGAAGAAATCACTCAACGAGGATCAAGAGAGGGCTCGACCTCTCTTGGTGGCCGACGGGGACGAGAGGACGGGCAAGGGGCTTCGGCCTCTTGTCTTGTCTTGCTCTCTCTATCTTTCTTTCTCTCCCACTCAACTTATGTTATGCGCATTAGTGTGGGAAGGAAGTTAGGAGCATCCTTTACATAGTCCAACAACTCCTTGTCAACTACCTAAAGGCCCTTCCTAATCCTACTTGAATTCTGATTAGTCCCTTACTTGCATGTTAGTCCTACTAAGTTTGCAAGGTGTTGCAAAGTTATCCTTCCAATTAGTTAATCATATTAATTAATTCCCAAATCTAGTTCAACCCTATTGGGCCTGTGAACCCATAGGTTCTATCTAGTTGGTAGCAACAATTTTCTAATATGGAGCGGTCTCTAGCAAGACATCCATTCTTGCCAACTAATAGAATAGTCATCCGACAAACCTTTTGCAAGTATTGTCTCCCTTTGTCTCAATATCCGGATTGGACACGAGACATATATGTCACACTTGTATATTCAATCCATAGTTTCTCGATCCTGGGAATAGCTTTATTCATGCAAATAACATCAATATCCCATATTGATTTATTTGAGTTTGGCCAGACATTCCATAAGCACTATCCCTCGAGTGGCCTAGGATATTTTCTCTTGTTATGTGGGAGGGGACAAATTATATCTACATCACTAAGACATTCCATAAGCAAATATAAAGATATCTATAGGGAATGATAGGAAGCAAGCTTAGAGATTGTAGTGATGTACAGAGGATTTGTCCCTCCCACATAATGGGAGCAAATATCCATGGCCACTCGAGGGATGGTGCTTATTGAATGTCTGTCCAGACTCAGATAAATCAATATGGAGATATTGATGTTGTCTGCTTGCATAAGCATATTCCCAGGATCGAGATACTATGGATTGGATATAAGAGTGTGACTATTATGTCTCGTGTCCAATCCGGATATGGAGACAAAGGGATAATGCAATATGAGATATTGGGAACAAAGGTTTGTCGGGATGACTGACTATTTCTATTAGTTGGGTTGCATGAATGTGTTGCTAGACACCGCTCAATGTTAGTAATTAGTTATTACCAACTAAGTAGAAAACTATGGAGTCACACGTCAAAAGTGTTGAACTAGATTTGGGATTAATTAATATGATTAATTAAATAGAAGGATCACTTTGCAGCACCTTGCAAACTTAGTAGGACTAATTTGCAAGGAAGGGACTAATCCAAGTTCATGTAGAACTAGGAGGGGCCTTATGTAAACTAACAAGTGTTGTTGGTCTATATAAACGAGGCTCTAGCTTCCTTCCCACTTAATGTTCATTCTCATAACATAAGTGAGTGGGAGAGAAAGCAAGAGAGCAAGAGACAAGCCAAAGGAGGCCGAAGCCCCCTTTAGCCGCCCCTACCTGTCGGCCACAAGAGAGGAGGCCGATCCTTTCTTGTTCCTTGTTACGTGATTTGTTCTTCCCTCTTCCTCCGGTCCAAGCTAGCACTAGGAGAACACCTCTAGACGTGGATTAACCGTAGAGACGAGGACAATATTCTTCGTGTGATCTCCGAAATCACAAAGGTGCACATCTTCTATGTCTCTCATCATGTTATGAAGTCTCTTCCTGTAATCCTTGGTGGGATTTGAGTAGGGATACATTTTTTGTTATTCCGCTGCGCTACCTACGTAAAAACCCAACAAATGTCCCATTCATAAGTTTTACAAGAAGTTAAAACAACAACTTGAAATTCCTTCCTATAGGCTTGATATGGAAACATATATGATTTTTTCCTGAGATTGTCATAAAAGTTTGATAATCATATATGTGGCACATCTGCTTCTTTATTGTATAACTATTAGAGCTCAATGTGGTTTATCATGCTTTAATCGCATGATTATGATTTTATAATCCATTTTGGTTTACAATAACTTATTTGTTTTTGAACTAGCAGAAGTTTTGATTTTTATTTATGGCAATATCTATCCGCTTATACTGGCTGAATTTGAAATAGTAACGTGCTTCTTCTTCTTCTTCTTTTTCTCCACATAGAGGTTTAAGGCAGGGAGATCCACTCTCTCCCTTCCTTTTTACTCTCTGTGCTGAGGTCTTCTCCTCTTCCCTTCATTATTCCAACTCAATAGGGCTTATTAAGGGTATTCCCTTCTCTAGAGGAGAAGACATCTCTCATTTGCAATTTGCAGATGATACTCTTATGTTCTTTCAAATCACCCAAAATGTAGGAACTTCTTTACAAGCTCTTCTCACTGCTTATGCTAGACAATCTATAGTTTTTAGTCCCAACTGCACTCCATAAGATAAGCTCTCTATTAACCAAGCTCTTAATATTATTGAAAAACCTAACTTAGGAAAATATCTAGGCATCACCCTTAATCAGATGGGTAGCAATAAGGAACTTATTCAGGATACTATTTCCAAGATCTCTAACAAATGCTCTAGTTGGAAAGGTCTGCTATTAAATTTCATGGGAATATGTATTCTTATTAAGGCTGTTCTTAATAGCTATTTGGTCTATCCAATGCCAGTTAGTGTTTTTCCTTCTAAATCCTGTAGCATAATCTCATCTATGCTAGCAAGGTTCCTTTGGATGGGGAGCACTACTAAGAAAGGCCTTCATTGGTTGCCCTGGAACTTCCTTTGCAACAAGACTAATAGAGGGGGCTTGGGTTTTAAAAATGTTTCTACTTTTAACAATGCACTTATAGCTAAAAGTAGTTGGAGAATTCTGTCTTCTAAAAATACTCTTTTCTCAAAATACTTCACTGCAAAATATTGTAAGAGACATTCCTTTAGTTTGGTCAAGCCAGGCCCCTCAGCCTCTTCTGCTTGCAGAAACATCTGTAAAGGGAAGGATACTCTCTATAGAGGCCTAAGTTGGAAGATTGGTAATGAGAAGAGCATAATGATCAGGTCCTCTGGTTGGATCCCTTCAGTCCCAGCAGGCTCTATTCAAGAAATCTTAAAAGTCTCTGATCCATCTAATTGTTTTAAGACTGTTGATCAACTTTTGGACTCAGATATTGATGGCAGTGGTAGATGGTGTATTACAACTTTAAATCAAATCTTTCCAAGATGGCTAGTTGAGTTGATTTTACAACATGATTGTGGCCATTTCACTCAGACTGACCTTCCCTTTGGGAATGCCTCTACCTCTGGAGTCTTTTCAGTGTCTTCAGCCTACTCCTTACTAAATTTTAAAAACTCTTCTCCAAATTCATCTTCCTCCCCTCTTCATTTTAAGACTCTTAGTTATAATTTTAAATGGTCAAATTTATGGAAATCTGGTTTGCCTCACAAGATCATTGGTCTTCTTTGGAGAATTCTTACTAACTCTCTTCCCACACTTCACAACCTTCATTCTAGGATTAACTCTATAAACCCTACTTGTCCTTTCTGTACTCTTAGTAATGAAACAACTACTCATCTATTTCTTCTCTGTCCTAGGGCTGAAGGACTTTGGCAAAAGGCTGGTTTTCTTATTCCTACTTTATCTTCTTTAAATATCTTTTACTGGATTAAAAGTTGGTTAAGAAATAGAAAAGTCCTTCATACTGATCCACATTGGAGTTGGTTACCTGCTATTCTTTGGGTTCTTTGTACCTCCAGAAATGAGATGATCTTTCGTCGAGCTAGCAACAATGTGGATCAAAACTTTTATTCTGCTCAGGCTCTTCATATCCCTATTGATATTTGTACTACTGCTAATAAAAACACCTCTTTGATGCCTACCCAGATTTAACAGCTTTGGTTAAGGTTGCTGCAGTTGATGGTGCTCCTGCTTGGGTTAAGGCCAGTGATCAATTTTCAGTTTTCTCAAGTGTTCAAGAAGTCCTCGAAGTAGATCCTATTGCCTCCTTCCCACCCCTGCAAGGCTCTGATGCTTCAGTTTTCATGCCAGGGATGTCACCTTCATTGCCTGCTGGTTTGGTTTCTTTGGAGGCTTCAGGTCCTGATCAAGCTGGAAATGATCTCTCTTCTCTCACTGTCTCAACTGATTCCTCCTTGCCAGTGGTGGAGCTCCCCTCTACTGCTCTTATCCCCATTATTATGGAGTAATGATCTTGTTTGTCTTGTTTAGTTTGGCTTCTTGTATCCTAGTACTATGGTTCCGTTCTAGTTTGTTGATGTTTTTTAGTTAGCTTGTGGATGTTTTGGACTGTTTTGCTAGCTTGCATAATGGTCTTCTTGTATTAAACTTATTATCTATTGAAGTTCTCTTTTCTAGAAAAAAAAAAGAAAAGAAAAGAAATAGTAACGTGAAGCTTTTTCAGGGGAACGAAACAAATTTGCTGCATCTAAGCTAGGGATGTGCAGACATCTTCTCTATATTATATCTTCCAACAATATGATCTTCCATTTACAAGTTTGGATGTTTTTTTACCCTGCTTTTACTAATATGTTTTACTATGGTTCGACGAATACTATTTCGAAATACCACAGGTACTTGCTGAAAATATGGGAGCACGTGATTTAAGTTCCGGTAGCGTTATGGATATTAAATATTGGTGACCAGGTCAGTAGTATTAGAACAATAACATTTAGTATTAGGAACAATGTGGTTTCGGCCGTGTATATTTGGCCGAGTAGTTGAATATGGATTTAGTTTTATTCCGGACCTTTAATATTTTTAATGATAATTATTTGTTATTTACTTTTTACTCCTTCATTCTTAGGGAAATCTCGGTCCATCCAAGAGGCACATTAGTTTGTGGGGGCACCGACCTGATTCCCTGATTACAAGATCGCATGGGTGTTAGACTGAAGTCGTGGCTGATGATGAAGCAACGTGTTGGCTTGCGAGACGGATGCCTGGAGGACACTGGTTGAGGTTTGGAACATGTAAACGGATATGCAGAAGGTTTGGACAGCGGGTCGGTCGTCCATACTCCGTGAAAGTTTTTGGGTCGGCTCAACATTTGATTATAACTTTATAAGTAGAATGGCAAGGTGGTAATGCTAATGGACAATAGCAAGATAGTTTAACAAAAGAAGTCCGAGAGCAGCACTATTCTCTTGGACGAGAACGGAGAACCAACGTCGCTGAGAGAAGAATAATGTGATATTCAACTTGAGTAAAAGGGACAAAGATCCCATTCATAAGTTATAATGTTGGACAAATATCCTTTATATATAAGGCCAAGCGGTTTAAAAAAGAAAGTTATAAACAAGAAATTGTACAATCAACGGCTCAAGAAATGCCGTTAGCCGCGCTGCCCAAAAAACGGAAGACTGTAATAACAAACAGCGCAAAAGTAAAAGAGTGCTCAGTCCGCAGTTAGAATACGCTGAATGACTTGTAGACAATACAATAGAGCTTCAGTGCGCATTCAGCTAGCGGTCTATTCATTCCAATTTTCGGTGCTTCAAATTTTTGACCATGAACGTTCAAATTGAGGTTCTGTACATGCATGCAATGCATTATTACTTGCCAACCTTCAATAATTCCATAGTTAACTGAAGATGCATTAATTGATTCATTAGTAGACCAAAATGAGCTAAACGTGAGTCGCCAAGTCTTTAAAGTTTCATTAGTTAGATGAGTTTTGTTTGTGTTTGTCTTTCTTTATGTCATTTTTTCATAGAGGGCCGCTATGATTCACATTTTTTTCTTCACCTTCCAAATTCACCTTCTACGTGTCAAGATATGATTGTTGTAACTATTTATTTATATATATTTCTATAACTACATCACCAATCAAATACATCCACATAAGGGATGAACTTGAAATGTGAAGAAAGAATGGTGACATTTATCATTTCTCATTTCCTTTTTCATAACGGTCTTGTTCGGCCTATTTGTGACATAAGTCTTCCATCATAATTAATGGGAAAATAAATCTAATTGAATATTAACACTAGATACTACTCCATGTACAACGGAGTCCTCTCGAAAAGAACGGAGAACGAGGTCGGGGCTTGGTCAAACCTAACAAAAGAGTGATTTCTAAATAAAGTCCACCACTATCTAAGTAGGGAAAAACCCAAAAAACAAAGGAAGCTCCTACCTAATTCTTTAGTTGACAACTAGGTGTCACGTAGGATGACCCAATACGTGTCATAGTTTTGTTGGTTAACCTCAAGTTGCCAAGCAGGCATCCTCATGGTAGTGGCCCAGAGAGTTTTTCGGGTTTTGCCTCATCAGAACCTATAAATAATAATTCCTATCATTTTGGCCCAATTTAGTAGAATCTTTCTCCTCCAATAAACAACTATCTTCTCTATCAATCTTTCTCTAGCATTTTCTCTCTCATAAGACCTTAAACATTGTTTAATGGAGTTTTATCTTTCATTGGTACCGGCCATTCCCTTGGAGCTTAGAAAGGGTGGCACAGAGAAGCATAGTCTGTTGTACATTAGTGTCTAATTAGGATTTTAGAGATATAATTTTGGTGAAACATTCCTCAATCCCCAAAGACACGATGCTGCAGGACGTGTTCAGTTCTTCACAACAGATATCCCTCGTAATTTTCTCCATCCTTCATCTTCTTCTCTAACGAATCAATGGAATTCTTACATGCATTCATGTCTCGTGACAACAAAGAACACGACGAAAAATCAATTCGTCACATTCCAAGTTTATTAGACATTTGAATTTCAAAATAAAATTTCTCTCTTTTTCTTTTTGCAATGCGGAGTTGTTTGATGGATTGCACGTTTGTACATGTCTGATAAAGATTCCATGAATAAAATGTAAGGGAACGTAGATGAATTTCTTGGTGCTCCATGCTGCTTTAATTTCTTGATAAAGATAAGTGCTTCACTTTCTGTAACTTCATTTTCCCCTTAATTACACGATATGTCGATGTCTATAGATTGTTTTTTTAGAGTGTCACTTATTTTCTAACTGAGTTGTCAACTTCAAGAGGCCTTTATCATCACCAAATAACTCAATCATGAATTTCCCTTAATAGTAAACAATCTTTTGCTTAAATGCCATCTATATATTCTTGTCTTGTGTTTAGTGTCTGTGATATTATTATTTTTTCGTCACTTCTCTCTAATTTTTATTCTGTCACTGAGTGAATTTGGTGGAAGAACCTAAATAATGGGCAGCATTTCACATGCATGAACTTAGCTTAGATTTTGGTGCTATAACACATTCTCATTGTTTGTCCAAATTTGTATATTTTCTTCATCTTTGATATTGTTCATATACCATGAACTTCTATTTTTGGTTAGTATTTGAGCCTCAGCTTACAACTCACATGGGGGACAAAAGAACTCCAACTTTTTCTACTTTCATTTACATAAAATTTCATATTATAACAAGAATTATATGTTCGTCGTTATCTAACGAGCCGAGCCAAGCCGAACTTCATTCATTAAACCGTACATATCTTTCTTAATATTATAAAAGAACGGCTGTACGAACAAACAAGCAAACGAGTTCATGAATCTTAAACACCCTCGTGACATAAAACTAAAAGTTGGCTTATTTTTTTATTTTTTATTTTTTTTTTGATTCGTTCATAAAGTTGGCTTATTACAATAGCCTGGTTAGATTCCGTTTTTCTTATTTTTTCTGCTCAAACTCAACCCGAAAGATTAAATGTGGTGATATTTAGTCGAACACGGAGCTACTCGGTAAAAGGAGAGAGATACTTTACTCATGGGTACATATAAATGTAACATAGAGGGACTACTAGTATGTTTCATGCTTTCCTCGTAAAACATATCACTAGATGCTACTGTTTATGCCTATTCATGATCTAACTTTTGTTCCTATTTTGCAGGAAGAGATCTCAAGCCCCTTGAGTGCTCATCTCTTTGACCTATGTGATCCAGAGTTGTTCCAAGAGCCAGTTGTACTCCAAAACTCTGAAGTTACATCAAGCCCTAATAATTGTGGCTATGAGGACAACTCATACAACACCACTAACCTCACCTTTCCTCCAGACATTTTCAACAACAACCACCACCCTCAAGAAAACACCACCAACACCGCCACCGACGGAGCCGCGAATTCCATTGCAACAGCCAACTCCCCCGCAGCAACTACTACTAGTACTACTATTACTAGCAACAACAACAACAACAACAACAACAACAACAGTATTAACAACAATAGCCTCGCGTTGATCTTCGAGTCGCAGGAGGAGGACATCCAGAATGAGATTTCAGGAGCTATAGATTTTACCCAAACAACATCTTTTCCTATAAATCATTTCCTACCAAACCCACAAGACAGCTTTGACCTTTCCTCACTGCAGCCCCAAGCCCAATCAGATTATAATAACTTTTGTAGTGACCCTCTTGGGCCTCTCATGAGCCTCCAATTGCCCTCTTGTGTTTATGATGATGATTGCTTGCCTTTGTTGCCTCCTTACATGAGGATGACAACAACAGAAACAGCAACACCTGCTTCAGCACCTACTTCTTGCTCTTTTCTTGATACAACGACTACAATGGGCTCATTTTTGCCAAACACTTTGATCACTGCACTTGGTGGTGGTGACAATTGTGGGATGTTTGCTGGGGGGACTATGTTCAACATGGGTGGTGGGTGTAATGAACTCCAAACTCAGGATTTGGATTTTCAGGGAGACAATGGTGGGATTTTTTGTCCCGAACCTGCCCCACGGATTTATAATTCCACTGAACTACAGGTAATTGTTTGCATATTTCCCAAAATTTTTCTGATTCATTCTCACTTTGTTGTTTGTTTTCAAATTCATTTTGTTCATGTTGAATTTTTTTGAGGAAAGGCAATCAGCAGCAATGAGAGTAATCAACAACAAACTGCAAATGGTGGAGGGACTTCGACTGGTCTGGCATCCGAGATATCGAGTTTGGATGATTCCACATTCAAGGTAGGAAAAATCTCTGTTGAGCAGAGGAAGGAGAAAATCAGTAGGTACATGAAGAAAAGGAAGGAGAGGAACTTTAGCAAGAAAATCAAGGTAATTAGGCCACTCTCTCTCTCTCTCTCTCTCTCTCTCTCTCTCTCTCTCCATTTGGCTGAATTTTGAAGCTAAAATGTGCAGTATGCTTGCCGGAAAACGCTTGCAGACAGCAGGCCTAGAGTTAGAGGGAGGTTTGCCAAGAATGATGAATTTAGTGAGATGCCTAGAACCAGTTGCAACAACCATGAAGAGGACACGGATGATGAAGTGAGTTTCATCGCTCCCATACCTTCATTATTTGTTTCATGAGCAAAAAACTATGTAAAAATTAGTGGGAGGAAATAAACTCTAATTATCCATATAATGAATGTGATAAATGAACGAATATGTCTGCATAACCAAATAATTTGATAAAATTTGATAAATTCCACACTAAATGTTAGGGAGGATAGAATAAGCACAGATAAACTTCCGTTTATCAGAATCCGTTTCCTACCATTTAGTGGTGACAATCAAGATACGAAAGAGTTACCAGAATAAAATGAGTTGAAAGAAACACTAGTATTTAGCAATTCTTGTAATGGTCTATTAAGTCTAGCAACACTCCATTCTCTAATGTCTAAGAATTGATTAAATTATAGCTGTGGGTGCTAACGCGTCGTTGCAGCTAACTGCTACTAATGTGGAGCGTCACATCAGCATTGACTGATTTGTACTTCTTGATCATAGAACAATTGCTTTCTTTCTTATTCCTTTTTACCTTTTCCAGGTGGTGGTGAAAGAAGAAGAAGATATGGTGGATTCTTCAGATATATTAGCTCATATAAGTGGAGTGAACTCATTCAAATGCAACTACTCAATACAATCTTGGATTTGAATTTACATTTGAAGCATCTGTACAAATTTCGCAGGACCCTGTTTCATCAAGGGTATAGTTAGTAATCCTTGGCTAATAAAATAATTTGGGTCATTCTTCTTTTTTAAGGGGGTACTGTAGTTATTTAGAACATATATTATTGTACTATCATATGTAACTCTGTAAATATGCATTTAAGTTCAATGCATAATGCTTCAATCCTGCTTTGCATACTGTATGGACATTCTTATCTTAGGTATTCATATTGCATCTTTCTTAACGAGATTCATTAGGGTTTGTTAGAAGAAAAAAAAATGCGGAACAAGAATGATACAGAATGCACCAAACAAAATTGAATTCCACAGCTTTAATAAACACTCAATTCAAACGTGAGGAGGAAAATAATATTTAATCAATCATCAAAAAACTGAAAATAAATGAAATAGTAGAGCAGTTTAAAAAGGCAATAGTAATAAAAATAAACTACTAACCGAAAGTCCTAACAAGTTAGACTGGTGAATAAGATAAACTCTAAACAAGATAATTCTTTAGGTATTATCCTAACAAAATTAACTGAATTATTTTCTTAATCAAGATAAGTAAGTAAAATCTTATTCATTAAAATTTTTCTTTATCCTCGTCCTTCTCCTCCGCTGAAAAAAACTCTAGTCCGGAGAGTTAAACAAAAAGTGTTGAGACGACTCTTCCAGTGCACCAAGTATTTCCAAAAAGCATCACGAATGAGAAAGTCTAGACAACCATTCCAATGGACCAAGTATTTCCTAGAACAACCCGGGATCTCGGTTCAGGGTTAATGCGACAATCGATAACTAAAAGTAGAACTATATTTACAAATATTACAATTTATTTAATACAAAAATCTTTGAGACGATAATTTTACAAAATAAATGTGTGAAATAAGCTATGTGATCTACTAAGTGATCTAAACGTCTCCGTCTCGATCCGCGTTCCCATAACCTTGATTGATGACCTGCGGTTTTAAAATGGCAAAAGTCGACGCAGTTTTGAAGAAAATTATCAGTAAAGCAACGAGTGGCACATAGGTATGAGTTGAAATAAATCAAGAGATTTGAAAGAATCATAAGTAATAGAGTTGAGAACAATTTGGAACTATTATAATTAATCGCGCATCTGAACTCTGAACTTTAAAACATTTATAAATCACGAGTATTCATGATATTCTTAGCCAAGTAAAGTGTCAACAGTAAACAAGTCCATTTGAACTGATAACAATATTAATTCACGAGTAGCATATGCTTTTCAATTCATTTCATTAGATTAGGCAATCAAGATCCACAAACAACATCAATAGAGTAATCAAACTTTCTTTCAATTCCAATTAAAACGTAAGTTTAGCTGAGGCATGTCCAAAGCCACCAGCAGGATCGATGTAGACAGAGGGATCACGAAGTAATCACAAAGGGTTCCTTCTAGGGTCTATCAAACCCTACTTCACCGAGCGTTAAGGAGCCCATTCGTCAACCCCGCTCACAACATTAGCTAAAAGGCCTTAAGTGTCGACACCCAGGGGCGGAGCCATGTAGGGGCACGGGGGGGCACGTGCCCCCCTCAATTTTCCCAAAGCCCCTAGGGTACCCCCTATTTTTTAATTTCTTTTGAATTGTGCCCCCTCTTAATATATACAAATGCCCCCCCTTTTGCAACACAAAGTAGTGTTGGCCGAGCGGTTAAAGAAAGTTATGGAGGAAGCCTTTGAGCAGAGTTCGAATCTCTGTATGTGTTTTATTTTTTTGATCTTTTTATTTCAAAAGTGCCCATACGGCCTGATATTAACTTGGTTTTATAACATTTTAATTATTAAATTTGTACTTTGCTCACAAATCAAAAAAAAAAAAATGAAAAAAAAAAATCCAATCGTGGGAGGATGTAGTGGAACAGGACGGCGACCGACGACGAAGCCAGAAGCTCGCCCCCCGTCCGATGTCTCTCGCCCTCCCTCCGTCGTCGGCGCCGCTCGCCCTCCCTCCGTCGTCGGTGCCGCTCGCCCTGCCTTCGGCGATTTGTAGGCAGGTACACCCAAAACCCTAGTCTCTTCTTCTCAAATCTCACTGATCCTCCATAGGGTTGCTCTTGCTTTTGGAGCTTTTGGACCAATTTGCAGTTGGGTTTTTAGGGCTGGTCTTGCTGTACGTAGGGATATGAACTCCAAGAAAGAGTTAGTTGTGATGATGTTGTACGTTGCTGTTTCACTAGTGGTTTCAAATGCTGCTCTAGGGTTCCTATGTGGTATGGCTGCTTCTTTGCCCTTCAAGTTTGAGAAAAATGGGTAAAATTTGAAGAATAAAAAGTATGAAACAGTGCAATTTCTAACAAAATTCTATAGGGTTTGTTTGCGTCTTTTTATTATGTTCTTTTCTTTGACTAAATGACTTCATTTATGCTTATTTGCTCTTCATGTTCACTGATATTGCAAGTTCATACGAGCTGAAAATGTTGCAAAATCAATAGTTCTCGTTCAACGATTCAAAAAGTTTATTTGCCGTCGTGGTAGTATATTTTGAATGCAACGAGCTTTGCTGATAAAAAAATTTACAAAAAAATTACGATGCCATATAATATATTTTTTGCGTTTATATGTATATTTTATTTTTTAAGTTTGTGCCCCCCCACTACCCAAATCCTGGCTCCGCCACTGTCGACACCCCTATACCGTAGTGACCCTTACAAGTATAAGTAGCACTCTATATCTCGAACAAACCCTTGGTCGCAATACCTTGGTACATTTTGGCTCATCGGGGGCGGATTTGTGAACAATTAAGTTCTATCCAATAAAAAAAAGCATTGCTTCAATGGTCTTAGCCATAAGAAAATGGAGGATCGTTTGGCGCCTCCCATTAATAACATAAATATTAGAGGTATTTTATTTCTTCTCTTTCACATGAACAGGATCAGATTGTCAACATTTCACAAGTAATTTCCGAGAGTTCTCAAAGGAGATGAATAAAATAGTTTAACAACTTTCGAGTGGAAAACATGCATTCTCATACTATTTCATATAAAAAACATTCATTTGAATCATCAAACACATACGCACATTTTGATATGAAAAGGTCGTACATATGTACTTACCAATGCGCCAAGAACGGCGAAAATCAAAGCTAGCACTTCGGCTATAACGCTCATCTCATATAAATCCGGGTCTCACAGTCAATGCAGCAGGCACATACGTCTATCGTTGAACGGTCCTCAACACCGGCTGGTTATACACAAGTCAAGTATACAGTCTATTAGAATTTACCCTCTATATGAGGTTGTATGCAAGAATGCGATTAAATGTAGGTTATGCAAGCTAACTGCCCAAAACGCCCATGATATTTCAAAACTGTCTAGTTGTCCGGACCCCAAATTACACTCATACCGGCCCAATAACATTCAATAATGACCCATAACTCTCTCAGCAACGAAATCTATAACTTTCAATAAATTTCACTTAGGCCCCTAAAGTTTAGTAAAATTGCAAAAAGACCCCAACTGTTGACTTGGTCAACACTAGCCGAGAATTACATACGTGTACTCCAATACGCATACAATACATGCTGACGAGCTCCAAGTTACTAAACAAATCTCAATTCAAAGCTTACGTGAACTTACTATTTTACCCCTCCTATACAGTTCAGTCAACCTAGGGTTTACGGGAAGTCAAACTTAGTCAAACTTTATATTTAGACTCAGAATATGAATACGAACAAGTTTCATGAAGAACGCTAAGGCTAGTAATGTAATTTAGAATGTCGAATTCAAAAGTCAAAAATAGAGGAAAATTGACTCAACTAGTCAACTTTAGAGCTGATTTGTGATCAATTGACGGGGATACTTGGAAATATAAGAATAGTGTTTTGAAGATGGTAGATCAAGGATTCCAGAACATATTTGAACTTCCAGCAATTCAAAATGCACAAAAAACTATGCTTGTTCAAAGTTGAGTCAAATAGTGATTCAACACTTAGAAAAAAATTTAAGTGTTTCTTATAGGTTCAAAGTAGCAAGTTTAGGATCGATTTGTGAGCAATCCGTTACAGAATTGAAGATGCCCCAGATAGAATGAAATGAAGTATTATAAACCAACTTCACATAGGAGAAATAAAAACAAGATTTGATTAATAATTGAGAGAGTTATGATCGTTTGAAATTGACTGTTTCAACCCAACATTCCACACTTAGAAAAAAAAACTGCTTGGGCAGCTTGTAGAACTCGAACAGCTGCAACTTCAACTCGATTTTTAGGTGAGTTAGAGACCGAATTTTAGAAAAGTTAAAAAATGAAAGTTGTATCCAATTGTCTAAGGATTACAGAAAGTCTAAGATCACTCAAATCTGATAAAAAACGAGAGAGATACACGCATTTGAACAGGGGCACTTTGCATGTCGGAAAAACTAACAAAGTGAGTGAAACATGAAATCAAACTCGAACCTCACCGAAATATGGGCAGGTTTCGATGATTATAATGCATTCCTAAGGTCATGGGGATCACATTGATGTAAGGAACATCGAATTTGGTAGAGGAATGAGGGAGTTACCATTTTCGGTCGGCCGTGGAGGTTTGGCGGCGGCGGCGCGGTGGCTGGAGCAAAATCTGGCGATTTTCAGGGCATGCTTGTGCTTCCCAGGTTCACCTCGACATCAGGAACAAGAATATGTGGGTCAATTGTGTTGGGTTACAACGAGGAGGGAGAATTCGATGAAAAACTGAAACTAGGGTTCTTACCTTCGAACCCGAATTTCTCCCTCGATACTCATTGTTTTTCGAAATCGTTTTGTGCGTTTTACTCCTGGGATCGATGGCTACCTCCGGTAGCAGCAGTTCGAAAAGAGGAAGCCTTATGGTGGACTTATTTGGTTGTGGTGGTGGTGGTGGTTCATGGTGATTTTCATGAGGGAGAAGGAGGTTGTGAGAAAAATGGTGTTTTTGGTGATTTCTCAACTGCTTCAGAATGTGGGAAGGATAGGAAGGTGAGAGAAGAGGTGTCAAATGAAGTTTTACAAGTGTCTCACATGCATAAGGGGCGAAAGTGTAGTTTTCCTAAAGTTTGAGGTACAAACTAGAATTAGAGGTTCTACTTAATTTCAGAGAATTGCACAACCACCCGAAATATCTCAAGTGCTTCAAAATCATTTTTCTAACAAGCTCCAAATATTTCAAACACTCCAAAATGCCAACTATAAAGCCGTGACAGACTATTTACAAATTCACCCCCAAAGACTTGATATTGCACTTAAGAACACTCTCGGGAATTAGGGGTGTTACAGTAGCTAACTTTCTATGTCGACTTTTACAATGAACCAATTAATTTATCAAATACCATGGAACATACGACTTGTGAGGATTCTCCAAGTGATAAATATAACTCCAATTACTATCTATCAATAAGTTGTATGGACAGTTTTTCCAGTAGACGAGATATTTCCATATCATGTCTCGAGATGGACATAAATACTTGTGATCAATTCTTTCATGTGGTCGTTTAATTTGATGGATATCTTGAGAAAGTAAGCAAGTAGGGCATGTCATTATATCAACAATGCACATGTCCACTTGAGGCTGGAAGTTAAGACTTAAGCTCAAACCATCATACTTGTCAGAACAATATGTGAACTCTAGAGCTAGAGTATGTCGCTCTTTCTGAAGAGACGCCATTTAAGAGTTACGACCAAGATATAAATCAAAGCGAATCTCACCGACTATCCTAGGAGCATTCACACAAGACTCGATGCAGTATATCACCAAGGAGTTAAGTGAACAACCATCAAAATAGAATTGAGTATGATTGATAGGTCAAAACATAATATAGTTGCTTGCTTGGATAGAAACAATACCCATCTCTAACATGTCTTAGCCAGAAGAAAAATTGTCAAAGCTCAAGGGCACTCTCCGAGGCCTTGGAGCTCTCAGACATTCTTCACAGCTTCTTCCTTACAATTCTCTGATTCTTGATGCAATCAAACTAAGAGATCTGAGAATGTTAGAAACATAATAAGATAATCTAAGAATATTTGTAAGACAAATTCAAGCAATATCTAATCCAATGACAAGCCTGTAACACATACATTGTCAGATATCAATTAACAAGTTCATAGTCTGAGTTGAGTTTCAAGGCTTTGGAGCTTTGAAACTGCCTTCATATTAAACCACTGTCTTTCATCATCTTTGAAAAATAAACTTCTCAAGTTCATACTTCTCGTCAATTCAGAGACATTGAATTATCATCTTCTCATGAAATGCCTTTATTTATAGATTTTTGAACAATAGCCCACGGTATTTTCTTTTAGTAATGTAAATTTTTTCAAGTGCTATCTAGAGATGGGATTTTTATAAGTTCTATCAATTGATAGTAGGTTTGACATATCTTATTAAGAGACAATGTTTTTTTATCCTTAACTAAGAATATTTTTCGCAGGTTCTATCAACGGGTAATACGCTTGGCATATATTATCAATAGATAATCTTGTTTACCTTAACTAAGGATGTTTTTCGCAGGTGCCATCGACCGGTGATAGGCTTCTAAAATGCTATTCACATATAGGCTTTTATGCTTAATCAAATATATTTATCCCCAGGTGCTATCAGCGGATGATAGGCTTTGCAAGTACTATCAACTGATACACTTTTATATTTCAATTGTCGGTGCTATCAACGGGTGATATGTTTAACAAGTGCAACAACGGATAAATTCTATCATTAAACAAAGATGTTATCACAAATGCTATCAACGGGTGCTAGGCTTTCCAAGTGACTAAATAATATCAAACTATAATATATTCAAGATAGTAGAAAAAATAGAGATATTAATTCCTCGTATGGGAGGAAATTTTCTCCATCATAATTCTCATATGGGAGGAGATATAAAAACATTTCATACATCCTCAAGGATAATAATTTTCTTAGCCATTTTGTGTTGGTAGGATTCGGCTCTGTATTATTTCCACCACATTGTACAATTTTACAGTACCCGCTATCAAATGCCTCTTTTATATCGAATGGCATTTCCCAATTTTTCGCGAATTTGGGATGTACTTCATTGTGCATACAATAACTAGCGGCGCGTACCACTAATTCTCCAAACCGGAGATGTCTATACTATACATACATGTTATAGGCTTTCTAAATTTTTGCTTGATAGACTTCATTCTTTCTCTTTTCTTGCTCTCGTATTTCTTCAATAAAATCGAAATCATGGAATATTTCTTTTTCGGTTTGTGCACATAACACTAAATGCCTAAAAGGTATTTTTATTTCAGCAGGGATAACAGCCTCTAAAACAAACTAAATGCGCCAGTAGGGGTTCTTGGTGGCGAAACGATAGACCCATAGAGTTGTACTAATAGAACCGGCCCATCCATTGTGTTCATCTGTGATTTGCTCAAAATTCTGATCAATGTCTTGTTAGTGGCTTCTGTTTGTTCATTTCCTTTTGGATAATAACGAGTCGACAATGTGTATATTATTGTGTTCATTAAACGTCATGGTGATATGCATGTTTACGAAAGGTGTTCCGATATCCGAACGAACCATGCTTGGGATTCCAAATCTACAAATCATGCTGTCATGGATGAAATTCGTTACCAGTGCGCCATTCGCCTCTTCAATGGTATAGCTTCAAATCATTTAGTAAACAATTACGTACCTCTTAGTATCCAAGAATTTTATTTGGATGGAGGTATAATGGGACCTATGAAGTCCAAAGCCCACCTATGAAATGGCCAGGGTGCCCTTATAGCTTAAAGAGCCACTCAAGGTGCATGCACAAGATTTGTGTGAAATTGGCATTGTGTAAATCTTTTTACTTTCAGACGACAATTAGCCTCCATGGAAGGCCATAAATAGCCTAAGCTCAGAAGTTCTCTACATAATACAACTCCTCCTTGATTATCAATCGCATGTGTAGAATGCATAATTTCATTTGTCTCATCACATGCAATACATGGAAGTAAATTTTCCTCACATCCTTATCTAATTTGTATATCTTCTAAGATCTCATATCTAGCAGCCTTCTATTCTATGATAGCGGCATGTCGTTTGTCTAAAGAAAGAGTATCTTTTCGAATACTCGGTGCAGTGTTTCCTCCAATTTTGATAATCATCCACTTTGTGCTTGTAGGGTTACTGCATATGTACTTATTTGAGGCCAATAAATGCCTTTTCGTTGGGTTTTCCTGTATCGAAAAACTTCGTTCGGCCCACAACAGTCTTTCTGTATCTTATCCATCAATTTCTTGCCTTCTGACTCTTTCACGCATCTAAGGAGAATTCATCCCGGTCCTTTTTGTATAACAAGTTGTCATGCATGACAATCCCTTTGGCATGCGGCCAATTTCCATAACGTGATCAATTTGCGAGGGTTTTAATAATATCCTTTCTCGAATCATCCTCCATAATTGTTTCCATCATCTAGATTCCCCGATTGATTTTTTAGGAGCAATTCGTTTGGATTAATATGGAGGCTGGGCATTTGTCTATGATCATTTTTGAACCCATAGTGGCTAACGCATCTACATGACGACTGTCTAATCTGGGAGCATGCTCTAGGAGATAGATTCGATGTCTTATGTGAGTTTCTGCATAGTAGTCTGGTAACTTAGTAAATTGATCTCCTCAAGAGAAAATTCTCCAGAAGATTGCTTCACTATAATCTTGGAATTTCCCATAATGACTAGATTTTTTTTCTCTAGTGTCCTAGATGCGATAAGCCCCACGATCAAGGCTTCATACTCAGCTTCATTATCTGCCACGTGAAAGCAAAACTTCTACGAAATTTTTATGACTTATCCTTTTGGGGAATTCAACACAACTCCAACACCTCATCATGTTTTTGTTGAAGATTCGTCGAAGTTCTTCGGTCGTGGATTCGTAGCACTCTTCTGTAAATTGAGTAAGTAAATGCACTAAATCTTGTGATTTGATAGCTTTTGGTATTGCACAAGTGATATCATAAACTAACAATATCATCAACCATTTCGCTAATTGCCACTGGGAGTCGGGTGAACCAAAAGATATCGTATAGGATCAATTTTGGTAACCGCCATCACCATGCGTGCAGTAAAATCATGACTCAGCTTTTGAAAAACAATGACTAGAGCAAGAAAGCGTCTTTGATATGAGAATACTCCGACTCATCTGTTTGAACGGCGCTTGAAACATAATAAACAAGTTATTCTTGCCCTTTCACGTCTTGAGTGAGTAAAGATCCTACAGATCGATTCGTGGATATAAGATATTGGAGAAGAGACATCCTAATTATGGAGCTATCATGAATCTTTGCAAGTACGATAATTGTTTCAGGAGAGTTTTGAGCTCGCTTTTAATCTTTTGTGATGGTAAGCTGGTAACCATAGAGAATTTGGATGGATCAAGTTTGATGCCTTGTCTATTAATAAAGAAAACCATGAATATTCCATATGCAACCCCGAATGAACACTTCATGGGATTCATTTTTCATTGGAATTTCCTACATTTTTAAAAATCCCTTCGAAGAACTGCCATGTGATTGCATTTCTGCACTGACTTAACTTCAATATCATCAGCATAAAACTCCACTTCTTCATGCATCATATCGTGAAAAAGATCCATCATTTCCCTCTGATATGTGGCATTGGTGTTCTTTTAACTGAAAATTTGTAATGTAGACTAAATACAGGACCAAAAATACTCTAGAAGGGAGGGGGGTTGAAAAGAGTATGGAAACTTTTTGCTAAACACAGATTTTAACTAAGTAAGTATATGAGAATATCAAATCTCAAGGCCTTGAGATTTTAGTAAACTAGTCAGAAACTTTCTAAGGCAAAACAGAAAGCTTCAAGGCCTTGAACTACCACCAGTTCTGAAGAGTTTGTAAACCCTAGTTTGATTTGAGTTGCTTGCAACAGAAAATAACAAAACTGTAAAGTAAAGAACACAATGCAATTTACGGCGTTCAGTCCCAATGGACCTAATCTCTGCCTGAGGGATCTAATCCCACCAGGATTGGACAAACACTTCTTATTACTCACACAGAAACAACCCTGGATCTCCAAGACTAAGTGAATTCCTTACACCTATACAGCTTGTGGTTCCAAACCTATCTAGTACCAGCTACTAACTGTTGAGCTAACAAGAACCTCTTGTCGTTCACTTGAACAACCAACCACTAGATTTAGTGATGTTTTAGATATACAAAAGATAAATTGATTACAAAACAGAAGAAGAACACAGTAGAAGAATAAGCTTATGAAGGCCTGGATGTGTTCTTCTGGAAACTGGAATGATTGATCTTCTGAAAGATGGAATTGAAGCCTGAATATATGTGTGTTTGAATTTTTGGTCTTCCACGAATTTTCCACACCTCTCTCAGTTCTCTGCAAGCTTCTATTTCTTTCAAAATTCAAACCAGTGTTTTATCCACTCTCTGCAACTGAATGAGAGATTTTATGATCTCAGTTCCTGCAAATCCTTATTCTTTCCAACTACAATTTAAACAGCTTTGAGTAGATATCCGTTGGAGTTTGTTGAGATTGCATTTGCACGTTTAACAAACCTGCAACAACATTAAAACATAGCAACAACAAAATCCAGAAATATAACAGCACTAAGTCTGTATGGATTTCTAGTTTCTGAATAAAAACTGGATGAGTGAATAAAACAATAATCTGATTAACTTCTTAAACATATAACTCATGATAAACAAGTTTAAGACTTTTAGAAATCATTAAATAACCAAAATAATAAAGATCAAACCCTGCAAGAAAGAATCAAATTAGTTCTGTAAAACTGTCAGCAGCTCAAGGCACATCTCAAGGCCTTGAAGCTCTGAACATGCTTCACAGTCTTTCAATGTTGAGACCAGAAATCTTTGATTCTCTCTGATCAGGAGATCAGAAATTGTGTTAAATGTATAAAGAATATATAACATAAGTATTTGCAACAAATATCTGATCTTAAACATCAGATATACAACCTGCAACACAAGATTATTAGAGCATATAGTATAATAAAGCAACTCTCAAAGCTTTGAAGCTCTGATCAGTATCTCAAGGCCTTGGAGCCTCTGAGATACTTTGTCTTTGTCTTTCATCACTCAAAACAGTTACTTCTCAAAACACACTTAGAAGTCTTTGAGTCAACAATCTCCCCCTTAATAAAAGACAAAACCCATAATCTTGTGTAAATATCTCTGCAACTCCTTGTAAGAATTATATATCATCACTTGCAAAAACAATAAACAGTAATACCAGTCAAACCAACTTAACAAAAATAACCAGCAATCACAGATCACAAATAATCACAGAACATAATTAATTAACTCAAAAACTCCTAAATATTATTATTTAAACACTGAAAAGTAACCACAAAAACCACATAATTTCTCCCCCTTTTTGACTTTCATCAAACAAAGGTGAAGAAATGTTGGATCATTACTTGGAGTCTTAAAACTAGAAAAAAAAAATCCTACTGAATGTCAAGGTCTTGAGAACAGAAAAGAAGAAAAGAAAAAGATAGAAAGAAAGGATGAAGGCTTTGGTCTTCCCAGATCTTCACTTCTTCTTTGATGTTTGGCCTTTCTGTAAGCCTTCTCCAACTTCTTCATCACTATCAGCATCTTCAGCAGACTGATTCTCTTCTTGTTCAGTATCCACCTCAGCGACAACTTCCTCAATAGTCTCATCCACCTTCTTATTCTTAATCTGCACTGAATCACCCTCTGTAGCTGCATCAACACCTGTGTCTTCACCAGCTTCTTCTTCATCAGTTTGCTCATACAGATCCTTTGAAGTGACACCACTGGAAGTGGCTTCTTTTTCTTCTTCAAGAATTCACCTAGCCTTTCATCTGAGTCAACACTGGTGTCATGACTAGTAGCAGAAGGAATCTTTTCCAAGTTCAAACCTTTAATGACAACATCCAGTTTTCCATTCATCACATTCATCAAACCCTTGAGCTGATTAAACTCAAAAGAAATATCACATAGCCTTTGTCTAAGATCTTCAATCTCAACCTGCTGATCTTCAACCTTGTCAACCAACAAAGAGTAATCCTCATTTTCTTGTCCCCTTTTTGTTGTAGCCCCCTTAGGTTTAACAAACTCTTTCTCTTCAAGCTCAGCTTTTGACAACTCTGAATAGAAATTCCAATGACCTTTTCCTGTCTCAACCACTCCAATCCTCTGTAAAGCAGTCTCATCTATTAACCCAAAACCACCAGTTATCTTTTCCTCTCCTTTCACAGGTACCTCAAAATGCTCAAAGAAAAGAGGTTATAGGTTGGCATAGGGAAGAGGATGGTTTCTAGTTCTAGTAGCACAGTAGATCATATGCTCCATAACTATTGTTGGCAAGTCAATCTCAAACCCTTCACATATCAGATACATCAGGATAAGAACTTTATCAGTAACCAACTCTCTTGAGTTTTCCCTAGGAACAACACTTCTCATCAGAATTGTAAACAAAATCTTAGCTTTACAGTTGAGCACAGAGTGTGTCAACTGTTTGGGACCAGAGGGAACACCATCAATGAAAAACATAGCTTTGGCCTTTTCTAGACACTCCTTCCTATCAGGATTATCACCAACATTGTACTTCTTAGGAATTCCCAAGACTTTGGCAAAATTCCTGTTATCTAGCTTTAAGTTTATCCCAGCCACCTTAGAGGTTAACACCAATTTATCTTCCCTTCTTGAACCAGATTCAGATAAAACAACCTGGTTAACCTAGGATAAGCTTTTGAACTCGGATTTAACACCTTCCAAACTGCAGAATCCCTTAACTTCCTCATACAATCAATATCCATTTTATCTAATAACTCTTCAGAAACCATACTACAAAAAGCGACCTTAGAAGAAGCATACCCTTGCATCCAAACTGTCCTAACTTCAGAACTAACAATCCAATCTGAAGGAAGTACATTTTTACCTTGATAACCCTTTTTGGTTGCAGCAGCAACTTGCTTAACCCTTGATTTCTTCTCAGTGGGTTTCTCCTTCTATTGTTCTCCTTCAGTGGATTTCTTCTTGCTTTCCTGAGCAGATTTCCCATTTTCTTCTTCACCAGCCTTTTTCTTCTCTCCCCCTTTCTTCTTGTCTGACCTAGGTTGATCACCACCCTGAGTCTCTGTCTCCTTCTGTGGATCAATACTTGAACTTTCATCTCCCTTTTCTGTTCTGATCTTCTTTGCAGGAGGAGTGTCCTCATGCAAACTTTGAGTGTTCTCTGAATCCGAATCAGAGATCACAATCTTCTCCTTCTTATTTTCCCTCTTCTTAGATCTGCCAGAAGCTTTCCCTGCTGTTGAATCCTGGCTGATTTGCGCTCCATTGTGGGTTTAGGGTTTTGAGAGAAAATGAGATTGAGAGAAATAGAGAGAGAGCAGAGAGACGTAGAGAATTGAGAGAGAATGAAGAAGAATAAGCCCTGACTTTCAACTTAAGTAGGTTGAAAGAATGAGTTATAATAGGACTCTACTGAAAACAACATGCAAAACGAATCTTGGAATTTTTTTTTTTGATATTTTTAGAAAATTCTCTAAGTAATTCAAATATTATACAATTATCTAAAGAGATAAGATATACTATTTGATGATCCATCTTTTTAAAAAAAATTACAGATGTTTCAAGACCTTGGAGAGCAATCTCAAGGCCTTGAGATTTTCTGTAGTCTAAGAAATTTCACAGCTTTGAACTATAATTTCAAGGCTTTGGAAAGTATAATCTCAAGGCTTTGAGATTTCAACACATAAACACAAGTAAGTACCAATACTCGCCCTAAACCATGCATCCCTGTTTAACATACCCAGTTCAAGCCTTAGGGATGAAAACCTATCATCTGGAAGAGGTTTAGTGAAACTATCAGCAATTTGCATTGAAGTGGAAATAAAAGATAGAACAACATCACCTTGTTCTGCATGATCTCTAAGAAAATGATGTCTCACATCTACGTGCTTGGTTCTTGAGTGCTGTACTGGATTCTTAGAGATTGAAATAGCACTTGTGGTGTCACAATGAATAGGCACATTTCTAAAATTATAACCAAGATCTCTAAGTTGTTGCAATCCATAACACTTGTGAACAGCAAGCTCCAGCTGCAATGTATTCATCTTCTGCAGTTGATAATGCTACAGAATTTTGCTTCTTAGAATGCCAACTGATCAGTGAAGATCCAAGAAATTGGCAACATCCAGAAGTACTCTTCCTATGTACTTTATATCCTGCAAAATCTGCATCTGAATAGCCACTCAACATAAAATTAGATCTCCTTGGATACCAAAGCCCCAAGTCTTTGGTTCCATTTAAATATCTAAAAATTCTTTTGACAGCAGTTAAATGACTTTCCATAGGATCTGCCTAAAATCTTGCACACATGCAAACACTGAACATAATATCAGGTCTACTAGCAGTTAAATACAAAAGAGATCCAATCGTACCTCTATATTCCTTTTGATTTACACTCTTACCATTTGAATCCTTGTCTAATGAGAGTGATGAACTCATAGGAGTTTTAAGTATCTTGGAATGTGTCATATTGTACTTGTTCAATAAGTCTTTGGTATACTTTCCTTGATGTACAAATGTTCCTTTCTTCATTTGTAAAATATGAAGTCCAAGAAAGAAATTCAGTTCGCCCATTAAGCTCATCTCAAACTCCCTGCACATCAGACTAGAGAACTCTTTTGAAAGAGCATCATTAGCAGCACCAAACAAAATATCATCCACATAGATCTGAACTACTAACAAATCAGTTTCATGATGTTTAATAAAAAGAGTTTTATCTACTAGACCTCTCTTGAAATTATTGTCAAGTAAAAATTTTGAAAGTCTATCATGCCAAGCCCCTGGAACTTGTTTTATACCATAAAGAGCTTTGTCTTGTTTGTAAACATGATCAGGGAAGTTTTCATCTTCAAAACCAGGAGGTTGTGCTACAAAAACATCTTCTTTTAAATAACCATTCAGAAAAGAACATTTGACATCCATCTGATAAAGCTTTATGTGATTGTGAGATGCAAATGGAAGAAGTATTCTAATAGCTTCTAACCTGGAAACAGGAGAAAATGTCTCCTCATAGTCTATACCTTCTTCCTGATTGTATCCCTGTACCACAAGTCTGGCTTTGTTCCTTACCACTTTGCCATTCTCATCAAGCTTATTTCTGAACACCCATCTGGTTCCTATAACCGATTTCTCTTTTGGTCTGAGAACCACATTCCATACCTTGTTTCTTTCAAATTCATTCAGCTCACTAATGATCCAGTCTGCATCTTCCAGTGCTTCTTTAATATTCTTAGGCTCAATCAATGATACAAAACCACTAAAAGCACACAAGTTCATCAACTGTCCTCTTGTCTGAGTTCTAATTGTTGGATCAGATATGATATTCTCAGCTGGATGATCTGCAAGATACTTAAACTTCTTCCTTGGTAGCCAGGAATATGTTCCTTGAAGGTTTTGAGTCCTTGAAACAATAGAGGGAGCATCATAGAAAGTTTCCGTTTCAGTCTCAAGGCTTTGAGATTTTGGCTCTGCAGGGGGTTCAAGGCCTTGAGATTCTACTGATTGATTTTGCACTTTAGTTTCGCCTTTGTCCTCTTTCACAGCATCATCATCAGAATCATGCTTGTTCAAATTTAGATCTGCAAAACTTTAACTCAGAGAATCCTTAAAGCCTTCATCAAAAAACACATGAATACTCTCTTCCACAATCTTGGTTTTTCTATTGTAAATTCTATAAGCTTTGCTAGTTTGAAAACATCCAAGAAATACACCTTCATTACTTCTAGCATCATATTTACCAAGATTGTCTCTACCATTATTATGCACAAAACAGATACAACCAAAAAGGCTTGAAATAAGAGACACTAGGCTTCCTACCTTCAAACAGTTCATAAGGAGTCTTTTTCAAAATAGGTCTAATCAAACATCTAATCATCACATAATTGGCATTATTAACAGCTTCTGCCCACAAGAACTTTGGCAAATTACTTTCAAGTAGCATGGTTCTAGACATATCCTCAAGTGTCATATTTTTCCTTTCAACTACTCCATTTTGCTGTGGAGTTCTAGGTGCAGAAAAGTTGTGTGAAATGCCATGCTTTGCACAAAATAAATCAAAGTCAAGTTGATCAAATTCCCTACCATGATCACTTCTAATAGATGAAACAGGCAAATTTTTCATAGTTTGAAGCTCTTTGCACAGTCTAGAGAATTGAGATAAAGCTTCAGTTTTATCTCTAATAAACATCACCCATGTAAATATAGAACAATCATCTACTATAAAAAGCATATACCTCTTACCTTTAGGGTTCTGAACTCTCATAGGACCACACAAGTCCATATGCAACAGTTCTAAGGGTCTAGAATTACTTACAAAGTTCATTGACTTGAATGAGCTTCTTGTTTGTTTACCTTGTACACATGCCTTGCAGACCTCATCATCTGAAAAATTTTGTGATGGTAATACTCTTACCAAATCCTTTGAGATGAGTTTATTCAAGGTGTGTATGCTAATATAACCAAGCTTTCTATGCCAAAGCTTTGAATCTTCCTTCAAGGCCTTGAGGCATTTTAACTTGTCACCTGCAACACTGTTAGTACTCATAGCATATAGGTTATATGATCTAGGAGCAGTGAGTATGCAATCTCCATATTTCTCATCTTGCACCACAAATTTCTCCTTGTCAAATATAGCTTTATAACCTTTATCACATAACTGAGAGATACTAAACAGATTATATTTAAGTCCATACACAAGATAGACATCAGAGATAAAGTTGGTAGAACCATTACCAATACTACCTATACCAATAATATTGCATTTTGCTTTGTCACCAAGTGTAATTGTTCCTCCAGATTTTTTTGTAAGCTCAGTAAAGAGAGATTTCTTTCCACTCATATGTCTGGAACAGCCACTGTCTAATATCCATTTCTGATCTTTCAAGGCCTTGGTGACATCCTGAAAAAGTAAATTATTGCCTTAACAGGCTGTTAGACCAAGTGCAGAACTTTGAGTCATACTCAGAATCAGCCATGTTTGGTGGTCTAATTCCTTTTGGAACCCAAATCTGCCTAATCTGTCCCTTAAGCTGATAAGGATAAGTATTCCTCATAATTTGAGGTTCTGATCTTCTGAAGGGACAAGTTAATCTGATATGACCAATTTTTCCACAGTAATGACACTTTGGAGAATGTCTGCTACCAGATTTGGCAAAAGTAGTTTGGCTTTTCTTTGGAAAATTTGGATTATAGCCAATCCCACTTTTATGAATTGATTTCAAACTTCCTCCAAGAATGAGATTTAGATTATGTTCTGAGCCTGTAAAACTGGCTAGGAACTTTTTTGACTCTTGAAGTTTCTCAGTCAAAGAACAGATTTGTTGTTCTAAATCCTCAGAATGAGTCTTTAGATCAGCATATCTTTCAGTTAAAAGAGTTTTTTGATCAACAATCTCTTTTATCTGTGCCTTCAAGGCTTTGAACCTGCTGTCCTAGGCCTTGAAGTCCTTTTCAAATTTTGTCTTAGAAACTTCAACAATTTTGTTGGCAAAAACTAGGTCCAGGTTTTCTTTTACCTGCTCATGAATCTTAATCTTTAAATTATAAAACTCGTTTCTATAACTTTCCTCATTTAAAAACATACTCTTGAGAATTTCAGGAAGTACATCAGAAGGACTAGCAAGAAGATTTTTTACCATTTCCTCAATATGTATGTCTGATGACTTTTCTTCATCATGTTTAGCCTTGAAGCACAAATTTGCTTGATCTTCTTCTGTGTCTGATTCACTTGATGAATCAGAATCACTCCAAAAGGTCATCATGGCTTTCTTCCTTCTATTGTCACTGTCTTTCTTTTGAAAGTTCCTGTTCTTATTATTTTGTGGACAATCCCTTACTAAATGATCTGCATCACCACATTCAAAAAAAATCATTACTTTAGTTTTATGTAACAGTGATGAAGACTTACCTTTGTAGTCCTTGCTGCTTGAAGGTCTTAATCTCTCGCTATTGTAGTCCCTGTTACCAGAGTTTATTTCCTTTTTGAGAATCCTGGCCAAGGCCTTGGAGATCAATGCTAAAGCCTCTTCATCATCATGCTCATCTTCGGTCTCAAGGCTTTGAGATTTTTCATTATCTTTAGCCTTGAGTGCTAAGTTCTTGATGTTTTTACTCAGATCACCTTCTACATATTTCATAGATATTTCATGAGTGAGAAGCTTTCCTTGTAGATCATCTAGCTGAAGAAGGCTTAAATCCCGAGATTCCTCAATAGCTGTTGTCTTTGGCTACCACTTGGCTTTTGGTAAGCTCCTCAGAATTTTCCTGACCTTTTCCTCATTTGAAAACTTCTTTCCCAATGACTCCAAATTATTCACCGCATCAGTGAATCTTCTGAACATCTCCTTGATGGTCTCATATGAGTTCATCTTGAACATCTCATATTGCCTCAAAAGTATGTTAATCTTGGTCTGTTTAACCTGTCTTGTTCTTTCATATGTCACAACCAGTTTGTCCCATACTTCTTTACCACTTTTGCAATTTGACACTCTGTTGAACTCATCTGCATTAAGAGCACAGTATAATAGATTCATAGCCATGTATTTTTTTGATACCTTTTCCAATTCAGTAACTGAGAGATTTTCCTCAGACTTGATGCATCTAACTCCATCTATGGTAGTGTAATACTCATGAGGACCATTATGAACTGTTGACCACAGTTCCATGTCTTGGTCTATGATGAACATCTTCATCAATGCCTTCCAGTGCATGAAGTTATCACCACAGAACAATGGAGGTCTGTTTGCTGCCCTTCCTTGTGAGAATCCACCATCTCCTACATTACTCATAGTCACAAGATTGTTAGATCTATAATAGTTACACAAGCTCTGATACCAATTGAAAGTTTGTAATGTAGACTAAATACAGGACCAAAATACTCTAGAAGGGGGGGGGGGGTTGAATAGAGTATGGAAACTTTTTTTCTAAACACAGATTTTAACTAAGTAAGTATATGAGAAACTCAAATCTCAAGGCCTTCAGATTTTAGTAAACTAGTCAGAAACTTTCTAAGGCAAAACAGAAAGCTTCAAGGCCTTGAACTACCACCAGTTCTGAACAGTTTGTAAACCCTAGTTTGATTTGAGTTGCTTGCAACAGAAAATAACAAAACTGTAAAGTAAAGAACACAAGGAAATTTACAGAGTTCAGTCCCGATGGACCTAATCTCTGCCTGAGTGATCTAATCCCATCAGGATTGGGCAAACACTTCTTATTACTTACACAGAAACAGCCCTAGATCTCCAAGCCTAAGTAAATTCCTTACACCTATACAGCTTGTGGTTCCAAACCTATCTAGTACCAGCAACTAACTGTTGAGCTAACAAGATCCTCTTTTTGTTCACTTGAACTTCCAACCACTAGGTTTATTGAGGTTTTAGATATACAAAAGATATGCAGATTACAAAACAGAAGAAGAACACAGTAGAAGAATAAGCTTATGAAGGCCTGGATGTGTTCTTCAGGAAACTGGAATGATTGATCTTCTGAAAGATGGAATTGAAGCCTGAATGTATGTGTGTTTGAATGTCTGGTCTTCCACGAATTTTCCACACCTCTCTCAGGTCTCTGCAAGCTTCTATTTCTTTCAAAATTCAAACCAGTGTTTTATCCACTCTCTGCAACTGAATGAGAGATTTTAGGATCTCAGTTCCTGCGAATCCTCATTCTTTCCTACTACAATTCAAAAATCTTTGAGTAGATATCTGTTGGAGTTTGTTGAGATTTCATTTGCACGTTTAACAAACTTGCAACAACATTAAAACATAGCAACAACAAAATCCATAAATATAACAGCACTAAGTCTATTTGGATTTCTAGTTTCTGAATGAAAACTGGATGAGTGAATAAAACAATAATCTGATTAACTTCTGAAACATATAACTCATGATAAACAAGTTTAAGACTTTTAGAAATCATTAAACAACCAAAATAATAAAGATCAAACCCTGCAAGAAAGAATCAAATTATTTTTGTATAACTGTCAGCAGCTCAAGGCACATCTCAAGGCCTTGAAGCTCTTAACATGCTTTACAGCCTTTCAATGTTGAGACCACAAATCATTGATTCTGTCTGATCAGGAGATCTGCAATTGTATTAGATATATAAAGATTATATAACATAAGTATTTTCAGCAAATCTCTGATCTTAAACATCAGATATACAACCTGCAACACAAGATTATTAGAGCATATAATATAATAAAGCAACTCTCCAAGCTTTGAAGCTCTGATCTGTATCTCAAGGCCTTGGATCCTCTGAGATACTTTGTTTTTCAACACTCAAAACAGTTACTTCTCAAAACATACTTAGAAGTCTTTGAGTCAACACAAACCAAAATGCATAATCATATAGTGAAATACTCTAACAGGAGTGATGCAGGCGATCTTCTAGGCGTCTTCCAGGGCCATATCAATTTGACTATATCCACTAAAACCATCCATGAAGCTAAAAATTTGATTACATGATGCGGAATCCACTAAGAGGTCAATATTCGGTGTTGAAAAATCATCTTTTGGACAAAAACGATTGAGGTCTCTAAAGTCAACGCATACGCGCAATTTTTCATTCTTCTTTACCACAACCACAATATTCACCAGCCATGTAGGGTGGTGAAGTGGCTTAATGAATTTGGCATTGAGCGATTTCTTAACTTCTTCTTAGATCTTCATTTCAACTTGGGGTCTAAATATTATTGTATTTTATTTCACTAGTTTCGCATTTGGTAGAACATTCAACTGATGCATAGTGACCTCTCTATCGAGTCCCAACATCTTTTCATATTCTCATTCGAACAAATATATACAGTCTTTCAAGAGTGATGTCAACTCCTTCCCCTTGAAAATTAGGTCTGAAGAAATAAAGATTGGTCTTTTTTGCTTCTTCATATGGGTTTAGAAAAGCTTGTTATGATTCTTGTTTCTGAGGCCTGGGATGATCCTCAAAAACCTCATGGGTGTATTTTTCATTGCATGTAATAATATCATTGATATTGACATCATTTGGTAATTCATGATAATCTCAGATCGCGAGAGATGACCCCGCACACCTTCATGTGTGATAACACTTCTTCGCGTTCTTATAGAGGCTATTAATTTTTTTCCCTTAGTTGTCATACTTTATCGTGCATTTTAAAGAGTAAGTCTTCATCTTTGTGAATGTTTTCTTACAGACTTGTGCAGTTTCCCCCTTTTCTCTCAACAACATTAACCGTGCGGGTTATTAATCTTTAATATCTTCCATATATGGTAGTGAGTTGGTGTAAAGGGGCATCGGGTTTCAGTGTCTCTCATTTCATTCCAGCAGACGACTTCTGTGAGATGCACTTCATTCAGGTTGAAAGGTTTAATTGAAGCAGGAATGTCTACTACTTTTGCTTTCCAAATGGCTTTCATCATCTGGTGAGAATTTGATTTCACCGCATCAAACCTATGTATCCATACTCGACTAATAATCATTCAATACATTGTTTTGGATTCAATCACATGAAATTTAGTCGAACAACTAATCTACCAAATTAGAAAGTCGAGTCTAATGAATCCAAAACGTCATGTTGGAATAGTTTCTAAATCTAAGGAGCGGGGAGGGTCTTTCGACTATCTTTCTATCAAAAATTTCTGCCACTCTAGAGTAACAATTTTGATGTCATTTACCATTGGCCCCCTTCAAAAAAGCTCATTTAAACACAACACCATTTATGATTGAAGTAACATAAAATAGAAGATTACGCTGAGAATCTACTTTCTTGTCTGCTTCTGTGAATATGATAAACGTTGGAGGCACGCAGGCTGATTTAACCACCGATCCTTGATTGATAAATAGTCTTCCTTAAAATCTCCGGTGACTCTAGGAATGGATTTAGTCATTTCTGTGTGACAATAATTTGAGATTCCCATTTGATCGTAGAAAGCATAAAATTTTGAGGTGTTGACCATTCGGACATCTCGCATGTCTTCTGCATCCATACTGTAATCTTCATTTTCGTGTATGTCAGTTACCACAGGGATGTCATCTGAACCATCATCATTGACAATTGAAAACATTTCCACTTATTTCCCTTTGGACTCCTCTTTCATATGAGTAGGCAACGGTTTTTGCGAACATCTTGACCGGTCCTACTATTATTTATTCTCCTTATTTCATCATCCTGTCATTGAGGTACTTCAATTTCCAACAATATATGGTTGGATGCAGGATTGCACCATTTTTTTAGGATCTTGCAGTTGTTCTCCAGTTGATGGTTTTTCGAGAGCAGGAAAAACTCCATCTTTCCTCCATTGTTTGCAAATCTTTGTAGGGTTTTGATTCATGGATGCGCAACGGAAACAATAAAAAACCATGCAAAACCCTCCAAGGATCACAAGTCAAGAGACATAACGATGGTAAAGGAAGAAATCAATTAACACACCATAGGGTTCTCCTTTGATGACTTCAAACGCGAATTGTGTTACGTTCTCTATAGTTGATCCACCCCTAGAGTTGATTTCTAGATCTACCACTCCTTGGTGCTAGCCTGGAAAGAGGAAGAAGAAGAATAATCACGCAAAACGAGACCAAACCAAGGAGGTTCGGCCTCCTTGGGGCCGACGGGGACGGGCGGCGGGCTAGGGGGCGGCGAGCTCCTTAGCTTGCTTGCTCTCTCTCCTTTTTGTTCTCTCCCACTCAAGTTATGATCTAATGAATCATAAGTGTGGGAAGGAAGGAAGGAAGGTCCTTTATATAGTCCAACAAATCCTTGCCAACTACCTAAAGGACTTATTCTACTCCTACTAGAATTCAATTTAGTCCCTTCCTTGCAAATTAGTCCCTACTAAGATTGCAAGGTTTTGCAAAGTGATCCTTCTAATTAATTAATCCAATTAATTAATTCCCAAATCTAGTTCAACTCTATATAGCGTGTGACCCCATAGGTTCTATCTAGTTGGTAGCAACTATTTGCTAATATGGAGCGGTTTCTCGCAAAACATCCATTCTAGCCAACTAATAGAATAGTCATCTTGACAGCCTTTGTACAAGTAATTGTCTCATCACTTTGTCTCTATATCCGGATTGGACACGAGACATACAAGTCACACACGTATATCCAATCCATAGTTTCTCGATCCATGGGAATAGCCTTATTCGTGCAAATAACATCAATATCCCATATTGATTTATTTGAGTCTGGCCAGACATTCTATAAGCACTATCCCTCGAGTGGCCTAGGATATTTGCTCCCGTTATGTGGGAGGGACAAATTCTATCTACGTCCACTACTATCTCTAAGCTTGCTTCTCATTGTATCCGGTACACGCCTTTATAACTACCCAGTTACGGTGCAGCGTTTAACGCTACCAAAATCACAATAATCCACAACTAGAATATCTAGTGACTTCAAGTCTAAGGATGACAATACCATTGCACCGCGAGAAGAGCTTGTGACTCAACATAACGTGTATGTAGCCTTCTCGGAGATGGGTCAATCCAGTGCGCCATTACCCCTAATGCACACCTATGTGTTGGATCATGATATCTCCATATCAATCCAACCCCATACTAGTCTATAGATGATTGTCCCATTAATCATTATACTGGACTAGGGATATTTAAGATAAACAACACAATTGTAAATCTAAGGACTTCATTATATTAAATATCAAATAAATAATAAATGAATTTCTAGCCACAAATAAATTCACACTAAACTAGATTGCCTCTAGGGCATCTATTCCAACAATCTTCTTAATTTTGCTGATATGATATGGCATTGAAGGAACTAGCTTTGAAGTTTTTTATTTTTTTTCGAGGAGGAAATCGCATGAACTTCTGTTTCTTGTCCTTGTTTCTAATCGAAACATCCATTTTAGCGGATAGATTGACTTACACAGACTTCTTTATTTTCTTTTGTACGATAGATTTGATGTTCTTGTGTAATATATAAATTTGGAAAATGTAGGAAATGGTGGTTAATCAGCATCTCTTTATATTCCAAAAGAATCCCTTGCAGACATATCTCGATGAAACGGTTCTCGGAGACCTCTTCCGCACATTCAAAGGACTTTAGGTGGAACTTCCCTGATGAAATAAACTCCATCTTCATCATGTTTCTGATTCACACGACAGGTGTGTAATCGCGATTTTTTCTTCTAGTTGAAAGAACTTCATGTAAAATTGCTCCACCTTTTCTTCCCAAGTATGATTGGAGCATGTCTCAAGAATCCATACCATTTACAAGCCACATGTCTCAAAGATTTAGTAAATTTGCGTGTTCGAAGATTCTTGTCTCCTCCATGAGGGTCGAGCAAGTCAATGAATTGCATGACATGTCCATGCACGTTGCCATGCATTTCGTCCAACCTCTTGTTGGAGTAGATGCCCTAGAGGCAATCTTATTTTAGTATGAACAATGTTTTGGCTAGAACATTCCTTTATTATTTATGGTGATATTTAATATAATGGAGTCCATATATTACAATTGTTTTTTATCTTAAATATCCCTAGTCGAGTACGTTGATTAATAGAACGATCACTATGCATGGAGAGTAGTGTGCGGGTAGATTGATATGGAGATTCCAGGTGTAACACATGGGTTCGCATTAGAAGTAATGGCATACTGGATTGACCCACCACAAGAAGGCTACCTATAAATTATGTGAATGTCACAAGTGATTCTCGTAGTGACAATGGTGTTGTAGTCCTTAGACTTGAAGTCACTAGATACTCTAGTTGTGATGTATTATGTTTTGATCTCGTCAAACATTACACTGCAACTGGGTAACTATAAAGGCGGTAATCGAACATGATAGAAAGCAAGTTGAGATATGGTAGTGACGTAGAGAGGATTCCCCCCCCCCCCCAAAATGGGAGTAAATATCCAGGGCCACTCTAGGGGTAGGGCTTATGGAATGTCTTGCTAGACTCGGATCAATCAATATGAGATAGTGATGTTATCTGTACAGATAATATTATTCCTCGAGAAACTATGGATTGGATATACGAGTGTGACAGTTATGTCTCATGTCCAATCCGGATATAGAGACAAAGGGACTTATACAATACTGTAATATTGGGCACAATATTTGTCGGATCACTGAATATTTCTATTAGTTGGGTGACATTGACGTGTTATTAGACACCGCTCAATGTTTGTAATTGTTACTGCCAACTCAATAGAAACTTACATGGTCACACACCGAAAGGATGAAACTAGATATAGATATTAATTAATAGGACTAATTAAAAATTATATGGATCATTGATCAAAACACAACCACATGCAAAGTTAGTTGGACTAAGTTGCAAAGTGGACTAATCCGTGTATGGTTAGGATTAGTATTGGGGCAGGTTTGTAGTCAATAAGGAGTTATTGACTATAAAAGTGGATTCCTAGCTCTATTATTTAATAAGAGTTGTCATTGAGTAAAACTACAGAGGAAGGAGAGAACACCAAAGAGGCTTCCCCTTACCCGTCCACCATTGCCGTCGGCGAGAAGGTGGTTCGTCCATCTTGCTCGGTTTTTGCGTGATCCTTTGCTTCCTCATTTGACGTAGCTAGCACAATGTGTGAAGGAGATTCCAGTTCTAAATCCTAAGGTGTGGATACCATAGAGATGAGGACACTATTCTTCGTTGTGATTACACAAACTTACAAGGTACACAATATCTCCTTTATCACATTATGATGGCTTAACCTGCAATTTGTGGAGGGATTTGACCAGGAAATTATTATTATTTTATTTACGCTGTAGATCTTGCATCAAAAACCTAAACCTCTCCCATTTAGGAGTCCTGTAGCTTGCAGGGTTAACCATCATATATACTTCAAGTGGGGTCGGTAGCGTGCATTCCACACAGGAAGTATCTTATTGAACAAGTGCTAATTGGCCATGAATTTATCATGTCTTTGTTCTGTTGTGCATGAATCCAACAACCAAAAAACATTCACAATGAAGAATGTGGATTCTAATGTCAAATTCAAGTGTTATTCATGAAGAATAATGAAGAACACTATGAAAACAATGAAGAAAAATCTGAAGAAAAACTTGAATCTGACCCAACTCTTCCCTTAGGTGTTCTTGGCTCCGAATTTTCTCAAAACGAGCATGCAATCACCAAGAACCACCCAGAAATTGGCTAAGGCCGAGATATAAGAGAGAAAGGCCGAGATTCGTCTAGCTTTTGCCTGAGGTGGGAGAGAGTCTTCTTCAATCTTCAACTTGGCTTTTAGACTGTGGGGGAGGGTTTCTTGGTGTCCAAGGAGTGATCTCCACCCTCCAATTCATCCAAATCCATCTCTATAATTGATTTTTGGAACCTTCATGAACCCTATGTAAAATTGGGGCTTTTTGATTTGTTGTGTCTTGTGCCGAATTCAGAGGTTATATAGGTAGAGCTCGATCTTGCGAATGTTTTGGGACTTGGGGCTTCATGAACCCTATGTAAAATTGGGGCTTCATGAACCCTATAACACTTGCAAGAGAAGTTTGTGGATTGGAGATAGCGGTATAGGGTGCATTTAAATCGCACGGGACATGGTTAATTGTCTGAAAAATAGTGGATCTCTGCGTAGCATCTACAACAAGGTTATGCAATTGCGTCCTTGCATTTTTAGGTTCGGAGATTCGTATCCCGAAGTTGTGGATGCATAATGGATTTATGTTTGGCCATAGCGGAGGAGGTAGGGATTAATTGATGGTACTCACCGGATGAGGGGTTCCTCCTTCAATGTTGGAGTTTCTCTGAATGGTAACTAAGACAACATTGTTAGGGAGTGCCGTCATCTGGGACATCTGTTGTTTCATGCAAGTGGTGAATCTTTGATACATGTAAGATTAGGTTGTGCAAGGCTTGGAACTTTTCATCTATTTCAAGGCCTTGAATCAGCTTTCAAAGCCTTGAATCAATTCCCAGAGGCTTGAAAATAGTTTAGCTATTTTTAAGGCCTTGAAACTGGATTCAAAGCCTTGAAACTGTTTAAACCTGTGAACATTCTCAGGGGGAGTTTTCTGCAAACTCTCTGAGTAGATTTCCTCTCTATCTTTCACATGTTTGATTCACTGTTGTTAGATGATGAAAGACAAATTATTCTAACACATTTGAACATAGAATATCATCATTTTGACCTTGATATTGCAGGAAATTCTAATTGCAAGATTTGCAGGACTGTTTGCTAAACTTAACTTGTGCAGATTTGGAAATAGTTGGACACTTTGATCTTGAGATGAATCAGAGACTCATGACAGCTTCTCAGATTGTTTAAAGACAAGATCACAACAATATCTCTGAAGATTGTGATCATCTATCCGTTGGAGAAAACTTTTAAAGAGAGTCAAAGCTGTTGCCTAGAAAATAGGAAGTTGTTGCTGAAAATCTGGGAAGATTTCCAAAGCTTCAAACAGTATAAATGGAGATCACTTTGAAGCAACAAGACACGAGACTCAACGGGCAAAAGTGAGAGACAAGTTTCAGGATTGACAAAACACCAAAGAAGAACATCAAACTCTCAATCCACTCCACATAAGTTCATTGCATTCTTCACTGCAATTTTCTATTCTAAGTGTACATCTGTATTGAGCTGTATTGGTAGATAATTTCTGTATTATTTCTACATCTATTATGAAGGATTGTTCAAGGTGAACAATATAAAATTATTCATTAATGAGTTAGCTAGAGAAGGTACTAGACAGGTTAGGAAAAACCACAAGCTGTAACAGAGTAAGGGAACTCACAGTGCTTGAGTTCTAGGGCTTAGCTTTTGATTTAGAAGAATTAAGTTGGAAATCCTGCAGGGATAATCCCTGAGGTAGAGACGTAGGTCCAAGTGGACTGAACTCTATAAATCACTTGTCTCTTGCATTTACAGTTCATTCTTTTTTATAATATTTGCAGCATACAAAACTGTCTGTTTTTCAAGGGTTTGAACTTGTTTTCAAGGCCTTGAAAAAAGCTTACTTGCTTTTTATTGTCTGCATCTCCTCCAAGGTCTTGAACTAGTTTTCAAGGCCTTGAACTTCACTTTTTGCACAAGTTTTTATCTTCCTAGCAAGTTTTGCAAAAAGTTTGCATACTCTATTCACCCCCCCCTTCTAGAGTATCTTAGCTCCATTAACATCTGCACACTCACACTTTCAATTGGTATCAAGGCTTGTATCACTGTATAGATTTGACCATCTGGTGATCATGAGTACTGCAGGTGATGGTGGTTTCTCATAGGAAAGAGCTGCTAACAGACCTCATCTATTATGTGGAGAAAATTTTGCTCACTAGAAAGCCCTGATGAAAATGTTCATCATTGATCAAGATCTAGAGCTTTGGACCATTATCCAAAATGGACCTCATACTTTCTACACAGAGAAAGATGGGATTAAAATTTCCAAAACTGAAGACTCACTCTCCTCGTCTAAATTAGAGAAATTTTCTAAGAACTACAAAGCTATTAACATTTTGTATTGTGCTTTGAGTACAGATGAATTCAACAGGATCTCTGGATGCACAACTGCTAAAGAAATCTAGGATAAGCTTGTGGTTACCTTTGAGGGAACCAGTCAAGTCAAGCAAACCAAGATCAACATCTGTCTCGAAAAGTATGAGCTATTCAAGATGAATCCAGATGAATCTATCAGCGACATGTTCAAGAGGTTAACATACATTGTAAACAACCTTGATTCACTGGAAAAACATTTTTCCAATGAAGAAAAGGTGAGGAAGATTTTAAGAAGTCTTCCAAAGGCAAAGTGGGAACCAAAGACTACAGCTATTGAAGAAGCTCAGAATCTATCAACTCTACAACTTGATGACCTACAAGGGAAGCTTCTGACACATGAGATATGTATGAATGAAGCTGATGGAGAACTCCCAGATAGTGTCAAGAACTTAGCTCTCAAAGCCAAAGAGAATGATAGAACACAAAGACTTGAAACTGAGGATGGTGATGATGAAGATCCAATTGCTTTGATTTCCAAATCCTTGAAAAGGATTCTCAAAATTAAGAAAAAATTTGGAAACAAAGACTTCAACAAAGAAATGCAGAGATCATCCCAGTAGCAAGGACTACAAAGGTAAGTCCTCTTCACAAAATAAATCAAAAGTTATGAACTGCTTTGAATGTGGTGATGCAGGACACTTGATAAGAGATTGTCTACACAACAAAAGCAAGAGCTTACAAAAGAAATATCATGACTGAAGAAAGAAAGCCATGATAGCTTCATGGAGTGATTCAGACAGCTCTAGTGAATCTGAATCTGAAGAAGAACATGCCAACCTGTGCTTCATGGCCAAACATGATGAAAGTTCAGAAAAGAACATTGAGGTAATGGTAAATTGTCTGATTTCAAAACCAAAAGAAACTCTTTCAGAATATATCAGAACAATGCTTTTAAATGAGGAAGATTATCTGAAAGAGATCAGACTTTTGAAATAAAATTTCATGTGCAAGAAAAAGAAAACTTACAACTTGTTTGCCTAAATCAGAATCTTGAAATCTCTCAGAAGAAAACTGACGGTGAGTTCAAGGCCTTGAAAACCAGTTTCAAATCCCTGAAAACACAAGTCAAGCAAGTAGTCACTGAAAACTCCTCAATGAGTGACAACCTTGTCAATCTAAGACATCAGATTAATGAATTAGATAAACAAAATACTACTCTTACTGAGAAACTTCAAGAATCTGAATTGGTCAAAGTCAAGCTTGTTGGATCAGAACACAAGTTGAACTTGATTCTTGGAGGAAGTTCACAGTCTGTTCACAAAGCTGGTATTGGATTCAATCCAAACTTTCCAAGGAGGAACAATACCAGATTTGTGAAAGCTGGAAACAAAACTTCTCCTAAATGTCATTACTGCTACAAAACTGGTCATGTTAAGATGACTTGTCCTTTACGAATAAGAGACCCTCACATAATGAGGAACACTTTTCCTTTTCAAATCAAAGGACAAGTTAAGCAGATTTGGGTTCCTAAAGGGGTTTGACCACCTAACATGGTTTATCCTGAATATGAATTCAAATTCCACACTTGGTCTAACATCTGGGTAAGACAGTGATTGGTGACTGCAGGTTGTCACCAACATCAAAGAACATAAGTGGTTTATGGACAGTGGGTTCTCCAGACATATGAGTGGAAAGAGATCTCTATTCTCATAATTAAAGGAGAAATTAGAAAGTTCAATTACACTTGGTGACAAAGGCAAATGCAATATTCTTGGTATTGGTAAAGTTGGTACAAATTCTGAAAACTTTCTGATGTGTATCTAGTTGAAGGTTTGAAATTTAACTTGCTTAGTGTATCTCAGCTTTGTGACAATGGCAATAAAGTTATTTTTGATCAAGAGAAGTGTGTGGTGCAAAATGAGAAATCAGGAGATTGCATTCTCACGACCTCTAGATCAAACAATGTTTATACTTTTCAGACTAACAAAGTTGCAGGTAAAAGTTTCAAGAGTCTCAAGGCCTTGAAAGAGGATTCAAAGCTTTGGCACAGGAAGCTTGGTCATATCAGTATGCATACTTTGAACAAGTTGATTTCCAAAGACTTGGTAAGAGGATTGCCATCTATTAAGTTCAAAGAATATGAAATGTGCAAAGCCTGTGCTCAAGGCAAGCAAACCAGAAGTTCCTTCAAGCCAAAGAAGTTTGTAAGTACAACTAGACATATTGAACTGATTCATATGGATCTCTGTGGTCCTATGAGAACTCTTACTCCAAAAGGTAAAAGGTATATGCTAGTTGTTGTTGATGATTTTTCTAGATATACTTGGGTTATGTTTCTCAAAGAAAAATCTGAAGCCCTCTCTGAATTTTCAAATATTTGCAGAGAACTTCAATCTATGAAAATCCTACCTATGGCTTCAATTAGAAGTGATCATGGTATAGAATTTGATCAATTAGAATTTGATTTGTTCTGTGATAAGCATGGTATTACTCGCAACTTTTCTGCTCCAAGAACTCCTCAACAGAAATGTGTTTTTGAAAGAAAGAAAATGACTCTTGAAGATATGTCAAGGACAATGCTTCTTTTGAACAAGCTGCCAAAGTATTATTGGGAAGAAGCTGTAAATACAGCAAACTATATTTTGAGCAGGTGCTTGATCTGAACTATTCTGAAGAAGACCCCCTACGAACTATTCAAATGGATAAAGCGAAACATTTCATACTTCAGGCCCTTTGGATGCACTTGCTTTGTCCATAACAATGGAAAAGACAATCTTGGTAAGTTTGATGCAAGAAGTGATGAAGGTATATTTCTTTTTTACACTCTGAATAGCAAAGCTTATAGAGTTTATAATAAAAGAACCAATTCATTGAAGAAAGCATTCATGTTATATTTGATGAAAGCTATGATGGTTCTTTGAGTGAAAGCTTTGCAGACTTGAATTTGAATAAGCATGAATTAGAGGAAGAAGCTGAGAATCCACTGGGATTCAAGAAAGGCTCAGAAGAAAATATAAGACATTCTCAAGGCCTTGAAAATGGTCTTCAAGGCCTTGAAAATAAGCCTCAAAGCCTTGAAGAAGATGAAAAAGAAGGATACAAGTGACAACGCCACTACTTCAAGACCAGAGAAGATCTATGGAGAGCCTGAACCATGGTCTCCAAGAAAGAGATTCAAATATCTCTCATCTCATCCAGTTGATAATATCATCTCAGATCCAACCACTGGTACACAAACTAGATCACAATTGAAGAACTTATGTGCTTTTAATTCTTTTATCTCTCTTGTAGAACCAAAAACTGTGAAGGAAGCTTTAGTAGACTGGATCATTTCTATGCAAAGTGAACTCAATGAGTTTGAAAGGAATAATGTTTGGAACCTGGTTCCTCCACCTACAAACCAGTCTGTCATAGGTACCAGATGGGTGTTCAGAAATAAGTTGGATGAAAATGGCAATGTGATCAGAAAAAAGCAAGGTTAGTTGCTCAAGGTTACAATCAAGAAGAAGGTATTGATTATGAGGAAACTTTTTCTCCAGTTGCCATGTTAGAAGCAATTAGAATTTTACTTGATTTTGCATCTCATAAGAACAGGAAACTTTTTCAAATGGATGTAAAGTGTGCTTTCTTGAATGATTACTTACAAGAAGAATTTTATGTTGCACAACCACCTCGTTTTGAAAATGACAAGTTTCCAGATCATGTTTACAAACTTGACAAAGCTCTCTATGGTTTGAAACAAGCTCCAAGAGCTTGGTATGAAGGACTGTCAAAGTTTTTGCTTGAAAATGATTTCAAAAGAGGTTTAGTAGACAAGACTCTTTTCATAAGACTCATGAGAAAGATTTGCTTGTAGTTCAGATATATGATGATGATATTTTATTTGGAGCTACTAATGATCAACTCTGCAGAGAATTCTCAAGTCTGAGCAGGGAATTTGAAATGAGCATGATGGGAGAGTTGAACTTCTTCCTAGGACTTCAAATACATCAGTTGAAGAAGGGCATATTTCTGCATCAAAGCAAGTACACAAGAGACTTACTAAACAAATATAGCATGGCTCAATGTAAGGAATCCCAGACTCCTATGAGTTCTACATTGTCCTTAGACAAGGATGAATCTGGTAAGACTGTCAATCTAAAAGAGTATAGAGGTATGATAGGATCATTACTTTATCTCACTGCAAGCAGACCAGACATAATGTTTAGTGTATGCATGTGTGCTAGATTTCAAGTTGATCCAAAGGAATCACACTTAACTGTTGTGAAGAGAATATGCAGATATCTCAGTGGAACCAAAGACAGTACAACAAATACTGCCTCCGTTGACAGCAAATTTTTTCGGTAGATAGCTTAAATTTGTCGGCAGATATTCTACTGACATAAATTGGTTTGTCGATCCGTAGTCACAATAACTCCGTTGGCCTACAAGCGTTATGTTTGTCGGCAGAAAGAGTAAGCAGTGACATATATTTCTGTCGGTAGTTTCGTTCTACTGACTATGTGTAACGCTTGTCGGCAGAAAAGTAAGCAGTGACATATATTTCTGCCGATAGTTTCGTTCTACTGACTATGTGTTTTTGTCACCTTTAAAAATGGCGACAAATATATATATTCATGTGTATTTAGGTAGATGACATCCAGAATAGTCAGTAGAAGAGAAGTTTGACGGTACTTCATCTTTCTTGTGACCTTCGTGCTTGTCACCTTTATCACAACTTAATAAAAAAAGCACTTTTGAAGACCATCCAAACATGCTGGCAAACATAAACAAGATGCCATAAATAGGCAGTTTACATAAGAAATAAGTTGGCTACAGACACTACTTGCATTCAGTAACATGTCACAGATTGCCAAAAACTGCATAAAACTTAACATCACAACCCAGTTCAAAAAATTCAAAATCGCAGCAGATTCGAGCTTAGTTCAAAAAATACACAATTCATTCCGGTTTTTAGTCTAGTTAACAGAAATAATAGACATAGTAGACATAGTGGATCCAAAACTCCGTGGCATGAACCATATATAGCACTCCATTCACGAACATGTCGTCGAAAAAGCTAACGTACGTACTCCATTCACGAACAATATTCATACATAAAGTCACTTTTCCACTTGATTCCTAAAGACACTATAATTGATGACAAAATTTAAATTCAGAAACTTATTTAAGCATTTAGACAAAGTATCGAGGAAGATTTAGTAGCGTTGAGAAGAACGATTTCTGGACGGCATGAAGTGCTTTCCAAACAGCAAATTCCGACTGCGTAGGAACAAATACAGAATTGATTATGATTAGGGAAGGATTCAACATCTTTGAATTGACCAAAATATTCTAATATTTGGGTTTGATAGCTGAATTAAGTCGAAAGCAACAGGCCTTTGCATGTTACACACAACAAACACTTCTGAAATTATGAAATGTAATTTCTCAGCAAACCCGGAGCAAATCAAAGATTCACCTAACAGATTGTGCCAAGACTGAGTGTAATCAACTCATATAAGGTAATCAGCTCTAAACTCTAGAATCCGTGACTAAAGACTCGTGCAGATGCCTGAAATCCTATTCAATTTAACTGAATCACATTGCCATTCACCAGATACTTGAACGATGCAAATAGGAACCGAATCCTAGTCAACTCGAAAACCAGTCATACGCATAGTACTACAATCCTATTCAATGTTAAAATTACTATGATAACAATATTCATAGATTTTATAAGAAATTCGAAGAACCGGAAGCACACTTTGGGACATTTTCATCTTGAACAACAAGTCACATGTCCAGATACTGGAGTTATAAGTCCAACGAAGTATTACTTAGAACCTCAAATGCATAAGTGCAAAACTAATAAATTGGTAATAACTATATACGTATACAAAGAAGAGAAACTGGCAAATTAATGTTGGAATAGATGCCCTAGAGGCAATCTAGTTTAGTATGAATTTGTATATGGCTAGAAAAATTCATTTATTATTTATTGGATATTTAATATAATGAAGTCCTTAGATTTACAATTGTGTTGTTTATCTTAAATATCCCTAGCAAGTATAATGATTAATGGGACAATCATCTATAGACTAGTATGGGGTTGGATTGATATGGAGATATCACGATCCAACACATAGGTGTGCATTACGGAATGTTGCACTGGATTGACCCATCTCCGAGAAGGCTACATACATGTTATGTTGAGTCACAAGTGCTTCTCGCGGTGCAATGGTATTGTCATCCTTAGACTTGAAGTCACTAGATATTCTAGTTGTGGATCATTGTGATCTTGGTAGCGTTAAACGCTACACCGTGGCTGGGTAGTTATAAAGGCGTGTACTGGTGCAATGAGAAGCAAGCTTAGAGATCGTAGTGGACGTAGATAGGATTTGCCCCTCCCACATAACGGGAGCAAATATCCTAGGCCACTCGAGGGATAGTGCTTATAGAATGTCTGGCCAGACTCAAATAAATCAATATAGGATATTGATGTTATTTGCACGAATAAGGCTATTCCCATAGATCGAGAAACTATGGATTGGATATACGAGTGTGACTTGTATGTCTCGTATCCAATCCGGATATGGAGGCAAAAGGATGAGACAATTACTTGTACAAAGGTTGTCAAGATGACTATTCTATTAGTTGGCTAGAATGGATGTTTTGCTAGAAACCGCTCCATATTAGCAAATAGTTGCTACCAACTAGATAGAACCTATGGGGTCACACGCTACATAGAGTTGAACTAGATTTGGGAATTAATTAATTGGATTAATTAATTAGAAGGATCACTTTGCAAAACCTTGCAAACTTAGTAGGGACTAATTTGGAAGGAAGGGACTAAATTGAATTCTAGTTGGACTAGAATAAGTCCTTTAGGTAGTTAACAAGGAGTTGTTGGACTATATAAAGGACCCTCCTTCCTTCCTTCCTCATAACTTATGCTCATTAGTGAACATAACAAGAGTGGGAGAGAACAAAAGGAGAGAGAGCAAGCAACCAGGAGGCCGACCCAACCCCCTTGCCGCCGCCCTCACCCCGTCGGCCAAAAGAGGGCCGAAGCCCCTCTTTTGTCTCGTTTTGCGTGATTCCTTCATCCTCTTCCTATTCCGGGCTAGCACCAAGGAGTTTGGGAGATCTAGGATCAACTCTAGGCGTGGATCAACTATAGAGAACGTGACATTATTCGCGTTTGAAGTCATCAAGGAGAACCCAAAGGTGTGTTTATGATTTCTTACCTTCACTATCGTTATGAATCTAGACTTGTGATCCTTGGAGGGTTTTGCATGGTTATTTGTTTGATTATGCTTCCGTTGCGCGATCCATGAATCAAAACCCTACAGTGGTATCAGAGCCACAAGTCATAGAGCATAAACGTAGTTTATGTGTTACATTCTTGTTGTTTTACACCTTAATTTGATTGTTCATCGCGTAAAACAAGACAAATCAAGCATGGGATTCAATTTGTCAATAATTACTCATAACAAGATCCAATTTTTGCATTGAATGCATGAATTGGTGAGTTTGAGAAATTTTAGGATCTTAGATCTAGGGTTTGGGCATCCTTGGGGAAGAAGGAGTTCTCCCAAAACAAGGAAACAATCAAACTTGGGCTCCAAGCAAGGGAGTTGTTTTGGAAACAACCCCCAAGAGGAGGTTCGCCCCCCCTAGGGACCGCCCCCCCCCCTTGCTTGCCGCCCAAGCTTGGCCGCCCTAAGGGGCCGGGCGGCCCTAACCCGCGGGCCTAGCTTGCGGGTTTTGGGCCGGGCCGACCCTAGGGCCTTGTGGTTCACTTTAATGGGCCCAGGCAATTGGATTGTTGGGCCCATGGACCGTTTTAACCCTAGAAATCCTAAAATCAATTAAAATTGACCAAGCGCGTTAAAATTGGATTTTAACTGTTTATGTGCAAATCGCATGGTGATTGGATATGGCCTTAGGATGTGGTTTGATGTGGATGTTTAATTTTGTGGTTTGGTTTTACGGCCTGCGAGCTGATCAATTAATTGTAATAATTAATTAGGGTTTTGTGGCCTGCGTGCCATTTTTTTTCTCAACTTGTGAGATTTATTTTATTTAGTATAGACATTAGTTAGTACTAGATAAAGTAGATTGTTAGCCAAGATTGGAGAAAAAGAAGCCCAAAGCCAAAGAAGCCACAAAAGATGGAGCATGGAGCATGGAGCAATCCACAAGACTGTGAAGGATGGACCAAAAGATCAAGACGCATGGAGATGTGTTTGCTTAGGGTTCATAGATAATTCCATTGGCTTGGAATTATCTTAGTCTAGAAAAGGCCATATCCACATCACGTTTAATTTCTGTTATGTGGTTGTTTATTTATTGTCTTATTATTTGTGTGGTTGGTGTATGGATGATGCATGCAATTAGGATAATAAGATAATTAGACAACCCGGATCTATTATTTGGAGTTGTGCCCAAACTCAAATAGATAGATTAGTTGATATTGATCAACAAAATAATTAAAAATTGAATTTAAAATCCCTCAAATTTTAAATATTGTGTTCTTGCCTTCTCGTTATTTAAACACTCATTATCATCATTATTTATCAAGTTCGTGCGTGCCAAAGCATGGCGACTTGGTTCATAATGATGGAATGCGATGGCACGTAACAATGTGCAATTGTTTAGATAAGAGGTTGAACAAAACTAGGCTATTAATTTGATTAAGAAACCTAGAGGCAATCAATTGGGATTATCCATATGGATGGATAAATAAGGAGTTATTTGCCCGATTGAACCAAGAGTTGCATATGGGATGCAATTGGAATTGTTCCTACCAAAAGTAGTCAAATTATGGGTGACTTGCCAAAGCAAGCTCATAAGGATATGAAAGATGGATCTTGGCCCACTAGAAAATATAAGGATATTTTCCGCATTAATATCTTGAGGGTTATTAATCCGTAGAAAAATAGTGGGAGCTATATTTAATAAACTAGCCATTATTAAATATAGTCAAAAATTCACAAATACTAAAACTTGCGTATTTTCCTTTTGTAGAATTCCAAATGGAAAACAACTCATCGAGTTCACAACATTCCCTACGATCTGTCCTTGAGAAGGACAAACTCTCTGGAACCAACTTTCTTGATTGGTACAGAAACTTGAGAATTGTTCTCAAGCAAGAGAAGAAACAGTACGCAATAGAGGAGCATGTTCCAGAAGGTCCATAGAACCAGACACCTGCTGCCTTAAAGGCGTATCAAAAGCGTGTTGATGACGCTAATGATGCGGCCTGCCTAATGCTTTGCACCATGACTTCTGAGCTTCAGAAGCAACACGAAAACATGAATGCTGTCGATATGATCGAACATCTAAAGCAGCTCTTCCAAGAGCAGGCGAGGGTGGAGAGGTATGAGGTCTCAAAGGCACTGTTCAAATGTCATCTGGCAGAAGGGAACCCGGTGGGACCCCATGTACTCCGAATGATCGGGTACTTGGAGAATCTCGCCCGGCTTGGGTTCCCGGTCGGCCAAGAGTTGGCAACCGATCTCGTGTTGCAATCGTTGCCCGAGAGTTATGGACAGTTCATTATGAACTATAACATGAACGAGATCGTTAAACCACTGCCAGATTTGCTCAACATGTTGAGGACGGCTTAACAGAGCATCAACAAGGGTAAGGGCAAGGCCATTATGATGGTACAGAAAGGAAAGGGCAAAAGGTTTGCCTCTTCCTCCAAGGGCAAAGGCAAGTCAGTTGCCAAGTCCAAGGAACCAGCCCTTAAGCCTGTTGGTGGCATTGCCAAGGTCGTGACTAAGGGTGAATGTCACTACTGTAGTCAGCCTGGACATTGGAGGAGGAACTGCCCAAAATATCTGGAGGACAAGAGGCTTGGAATAGTGATTCTACCTCCACCAGGTATTTTTTTTGTAGATGTCAATTTAACTGTCTCTACATCATGGGTATTGGATACTGGATGTGGATCTCATATTTGTCGAAATATGCAGGATCTAAAGAGAAGTAAAAGATTGGCTAAAGGGGAGGTAGATCTACGCGTTGGGAATGGAGCAAAGGTTGCTGCGTTGGCCGTAGGCGTGTGCGAGCTATCTCTGCCTTCAGGATTAGTTTTAGAATTAAATAATTGCTATTTTGTGCCTGCTATGAGCAGAAACATTATTTCTATTTCTTGTTTGGACAAGGATGGTTTTATTATTTCAATAAAGAACAATTGTTGTTCCTTTTATTTGAATAATATTCACTATTTTAGTGCGCAATTATTTAATGGACTTTATGTCCTTGATCTAAGCAATCTTGTCTACAACATTAATACCAAGCGGATTAAAATAAATGATTTAAATCCTGCTTATTTATGGCATTGTCGTTTAGGCCACATAAATGAGAAACGTGTATCTAGACTCCATAAGGATGGATTACTAGACTCATTTGATTTTGAATCATATGAGACATGTGAGGCTTGTTTATTGGGAAAAATGACAAAGTCCCCTTTCAATAAGAAAGGTGAGAGGACTAGTGAGCAATTGGCGATCATACATACCGATGTGTGTGGGCCATTCGCCACGCCTGCCAGGGGTGGTTATGTCTACTTCATTACATTTACTGATGATTACAGTAGATATGGATTTGTGTACCTTATGAGGGAAAAATCCGAATCCTTTGAAGTGTTCAAAGAATTCAAGAATGAAGTAGAGAAGCAACTTGGCAAAAGTATCAAGGCTCTACGATCGGATCGTGGAGGAGAATACTTGAGCCAAGAGTTTGACGACTATCTTAGAGAGTGTGGGATCGTGTCCCAACTCACTCCACCTGGAACGCCACAATGGAATGGCGTGTCTGAGAGGAGGAATCGAACCCTATTGGATATGGTTCGGTCTATGATGTGTCAAACCGATCTTCCATTATCATTTTGGGGCTACGCTCTATTAAGTGCAGCTTTCACCATTAACCGTGTTCCATCTAAATCAGTCATGAAAACACTATATGAGATGTGGAGTGGGAGGCGTCCCAGACTGTCGTTCATGAGGATTTGGGGCTGCGATGTCTATGTAAAACGTTTACAATCAGACAAGCTAGGGCCTAAATCGGATAAGTGTAAATTTGTCGGGTACCCTAAGGAAACTAAGGGATACTATTTCCACAATCCAACCGAGAACAAAGTGTTTGTTGCTCGGACCGGCGTGTTTCTAGAAAGAGAGTTTGTCTCTAAAGAAGCAAGTGGGAGGAATGTAGAACTTGAAGAAATTCAAGAACCACAAATCACTGAACAGATTATGGAACATGAACAGGAAACATAAGCAGTTGTGGAGCCACCTGTTCAGGTAACCCAAGAGCTTCGTAGATCTAGTAGAGTGCGCCAGGAACCCGAGAGGTATGGACTTCTCGTAACCGATTCCGGTGACACAATGCTCATAGATGATGAGCCTACTACCTATGAGGAGGCCATGAATGGCCCAGACTCTCAGAAGTGGCTGGAAGCCATGAGATCCGAGATGGAATCCATGTATACCAACAAAGTATGGACTTTGGTGGAACCACCTGATGGGGCGCGGCCCATAGGGTGCAAGTGGGTCTTCAAGAAGAAGATCGACATGGATGGTAATGTGATTACCTATAATGGCCGACTGGTGGCTAAAGGATTCAGACAGATTCATGGTATTGACTATGATGAAACCTTCTCACCAGTCGCAATGACCAAATCCATCCGAATCTTACTTGCAATTGCAGCATACTACGACTATGAGATTTGGCAGATGGATGTCAAAACAGCATTCCTCTATGGGAATCTCCTCGAGGACGTGTATATGATACAGCCGGAGGGTTTTGAGGATCCAAAGCAAGCCAACAAAGTCTGTAAGCTGCAACGATCCATTTATGGATTGAAGCAAGCTTCTAGGAGTTGGAATCGACGTTTTGATGAAGTGGTCAAAGAGTTTGGCTTCATCAGAAACGAAGATGAGTCTTGTGTCTACAAGAAGGTTAGTGGGAGCTCTGTAGCTTTTCTGGTCTTGTATGTGGATGACATACTACTCATTGGAAACGACATTCCCATGCTGCAATCTGTGAAAGATTGGCTAGGAAAGTGTTTCTCAATGAAGGACTTAGGGGAAGCAGCCTATATACTCGGTATAAAGATCTATAGAGATAGATCTAAAAGGTTGCTAGGCCTAAGTCAAATTACATATATTGACACGGTGTTGAAACGGTTCAACATGCAAGATTCCAAGAAGGGATTCTTGCCCATGTCACATGGAATCACTCTTTCGAAGAGTGGTTGTCCTTCCAATGGGATTGAGAAGGAACGCATGAGTAGGATTCCCTATGCTTCGGCCATAGGATCTATCATGTACGCCATGTTATGTACTAGGCCAGATGTGTCATATGCGTTGAGTATGACAAGCAGATACCAATCCAATCCGGGTGAGAGTCACTGGATTGCTGTCAAGAACATCCTAAAGTACTTGAGAAGAACTAAGGATGCTTTCTTGATATTTGGCGGTGAGGAAGATTTGCGTGTAAGGGGTTACACTGATGCAAGCTTCCAAACCGACAGAGATGACTTTAGATCACAATCGGGATATGTGTTTTGCCTGAATGGAGCAGCGGTGAGCTGGAAGAGTTCCAAGCAAGAGACGGTAGCTGATTCTACAACAGAGGCTGAGTACATTGCTGCAAATGGCGCAGCAAAGGAGGCTGTTTGGATCAGAAAGTTTGTTTCTGAACTTGGTGTGGTCCCTAGCATTGCGGATCCAGTGGAGTTGTTCTGTGACAACACTGGGGCAATCGCGCAATCAAAGGAACCCAGATCGCACCAGAAGTCCAAGCATGTGCTCAGGAAGTTTCATCTGATTCGAGATATTATCGATAGAGGAGACGTTCGGATATGCAAGATTCCTACAGATGATAATCTGTCAGACCCGCTTACAAAGCCTCTCACGCAGTGGAAGCATGAAGGGCACACTAGGAGTATGGGCATACGAGATGCGCCTGATTGGCTCTAGTGCAAGTGGGAGACTGTTGGAATAGATGCCCTAGAGGCAATCTAGTTTAGTATGAATTTGTATATGGCTAGAAAAATTCATTTATTATTTATTGGATATTTAATATAATGAAGTCCTTAGATTTACAATTGTGTTGTTTATCTTAAATATCCCTAGTCAAGTATAATGATTAATGGGACAATCATCTATAGACTAGTATGGGGTTGGATTGATATGGAGATATCACGATCCAACACATAGGTGTGCATTACGGGATGTTGCACTGGATTGACCCATTTCCGAGAAGGCTACATACATGTTATGTTGAGTCACAAGTGCTTCTCGCGGTGCAATGGTATTGTCATCCTTAGACTTGAAGTCACTATATATTCTAGTTGTTGATCATTGTGATCTTGGTAGCGTTAAACGCTACACCGTGACTGGGTAGTTATAAAGGCGTGTACTGGATACAATGAGAAGCAAGCTTAGAGATCGTAGTGGACGTAGATAGGATTTGCCCCTCCCACATAACGGGAGCAAATATCCTAGGCCACTCGAGGGATAGTGCTTATAGAATGTCTGGCCAGACTCAAATAAATCAATATAGGATATTGATGTTATTTGCACGAATAAGGCTATTCCCATAGATCGAGAAACTATGGATTGGATATACGAGTGTGACTTGTATGTCTCGTGTCCAATCCGGATTTGGAGGCAAAAGGATGAGACAATTACTTGTACAAAGGTTGTCAATATGACTATTCTATTAGTTGGCTAGAATGGATGTTTTGCTAGAAACCGCTCCATATTAGCAAATAGTTGCTACCAACTAGATAGAACCTATGGGGTCACACGCTACATAGAGTTGAACTAGATTTGGGAATTAATTAATTGGATTAATTAATTAGAAGGATCACTTTGCAAAACCTTGCAAACTTAGTAGGGACTAATTTGCAAGGAAGGGACTAAATTGAATTCTAGTTGGACTAGAATAAGTCCTTTAGGTAGTTAACAAGGAGTTGTTGGACTATATAAAGGACCCTCCTTCCTTCCTTCCTCATAACTTATGTTCATTAGTGAACATAACAAGAGTGGGAGAGAACAAAAGGAGAGAGAGCAAGCAATAAGGAGGCCGACCCGACCCCCTTGCCGCCGCCCTCACCCCGTCGGCCAAAAGAGGGCCGAAGCCCCTCTTTTGTCTCGTTTGGCGTGATTCCTTCATCCTCTTCCTATTCCGGGCTAGCACCAAGGAGTTTGGGAGATCTAGGATCAACTCTAGGCGTTATCAACTATAGAGAACGTGACATTATTCGCGTTTGAAGTCATCAAGGAGAACCCAAAGGTGTGTTTATGATTTCTTACCTTCACTATCGTTATGCATCTAGACTTGTGATCCTTGGAGGGTTTTGCATGGTTATTTGTTTGATTATGCTTCCGTTGCGCGATCCATGAATCAAAACCCTACAATTAAGACAGGTGTAACTGCATACTCAATCCACGTAAATAGGGATCCAACAGCATACACTTTCTTATAACTTCTAATTTCAGTCAAGTTAGGTAAAGGTAAGATGGAAAAAAACCCCAGGAAAGTGACGACTAACTGCAGGTTTCTCAAGCCAGTAACAGTATGCATTTAAAAAACCTTCTCCCTAATTAACCACAATTATGCAATCGAAGAATGACAGAAGATCGTAAATCCGATAATATTATGACTCTATTCAAATAAAAATTCAAGTACCAAGTCTCTTACCTCATTCTCTGTCTGAAGTGTCCGACTCCGATTCCGACACGGACTTCGGATCAAATTCCTCTGGAAATTCCTCTTCAGATTCAGGCTCATATTCCGGCTCAGATTTTGTTTCCTCTTCAAGCGGGAGACTCTTCAGTATCAGTGCCTCCACATTGCTCACCCTCTTTTCCAGGGCTTCGGAACGCTTCTCAGCAGCCTCTGCCCTTCTTCGTTCAGCTTCTGCCCTTCTACGTTCATCTTCTGCCCTTTTTCGTTCTGCTTCCGCCCTCTTTTCAGCTTCTTCAGCCCTTGCTAGATATTCAGACCTCCCATCATCGTAAGTCCAAGCAGACTTTGGTACCTCGCCCCCTCCGTAGCCAGCTACAAAACCCCGCCTTTTTCCAAGCACTTCCTATGTAATCTGTTCTTCAGTTAGGACATCATCCACATCATTGTCCCTCATTTCTATCATTTGATTTTGTCATTTCAAAACAGTTGATTGAGTTTTAAAATGCTGGCAAAACATTAATACTTTCGTAGGAAATGTATAACATACATATAGATTACGGGCCTCCCGCGACATCCAGATGCTTGTGCCACTTTTGCAATGAGTGGTCTTGAAATTGTCAATAAGTGACGGTTTTTCCTATACAAGATAGTAAATGAATGTTACATGTATATGAAGATAAGGGGGCAGATTCTTACAGAAACACTTAGTGGAAAACAGGTTTAAGCATAAAAATTATGGTAATGTAAAAATCAGATAAGTTAAAAGAATTACCATCTCATGCAAGCGATGTACAAAAGTCTTCGAACCAGATGTATGTAGATTCTTGACATGTCGTTTGTTCTCAGTACCCCTTCTACTCTTTTTCTGCCATATGATGCCAACAAAATTTAATCAACGTATTTTCAGAAAAAATAAAAATGGAAGTAATGAATAAATGTGTACGACAAAGTCTTGTATTAGTTTTACCTTACAGGCTTCTGACTCAAAGTAAAGACATAATGTATTCCAATCATTCTGGTTCACAAGTGGGGAAGGATGACGCCTTGCTTCAATAGGGCTGCAGAGAGTTTTGTAATGCTTATGCAACTTGTATCTGTGGTCACTATATGATATGCTGCACATGGAACTGATAGCACGAACAATATGTTTCCTCGAAAATCAAGCTCAAATATCCCCTAGATAGACAGAGTACAGCAAATGAAATTTCAGTTCATGATCATAAGTTTCAAGAAATATGAAAAGCGTATAACCCAAATCACTTGCAGGTGGTCGTAAATTGGTTTCTTCTGATGAGGCTCCATAGAGCTCCACGACGGTACTTCAACGGGCGCGTACATGCGAACTACAAAACCAACCTCGGCTGTTAGCTCTAAATGTCCATCACCCACTGGTATGCGCTTCCCCAAAGGAATGTTGACAGGAATCTTAGCTTTATCTTTCAGGGTCTTTCTAACTTTCAGTCCACGAGTCACTCCTCGTCCACCTCTACTTCTTTCCGGATCTGCAACAAATTGTATATGCAATGTTTAGACAACAAGCATCCAATTTGTAATCAAATATAAAAAGAATAAATGAATATGTCCATATATATAATATGCGACTTAAGTTACATACACTCAGCACATAAGTTGCTCTCGGAATTTCCCTCGTTAATTGGAGGTAATCGTTCCCTTGTCGAATTCAGTCGAATCGACCTTCTCGGTGTATCATGAAGCACCGCATCCTACAAGAAAAAATCATCATGAGTACACTATGATATAGATAGTTCCCCACATACTGTAATTAAAAAGACTGAAGAAACATTCTCCGGTGTATTGGTACTTACATCAGTAGCTATGTCATTGTCAGATAGATTTAGCTCTTCCATTTCGACATATGTCCTTGAGTTGGTCCGACCACTCGTCCTGGGAGTTGATGCTGCATTCGCTCTTTTCGCCAACCTAGTAGGTGTTAGTCGATGAGATCTTCTTACGCCAACATCATGTGTTGTAACCTGCATCACAGAGTTCTATAAGTTAATTAATGTGTAAAGATTGGCAATGAAGCCCAACTTAGGTATGGATATCATCAATATAACCGCATCACTGTCATGGACATTGTCCGTTTCCACTTGATCACTTGCAACAGAGTTCTTCCGAGCCTTTTTCCTGGTTTGTGATCCAACATACATTACAGCAATTACAAGTAATTTGAAAGCGTGGTGTCTTTGTAATACAATAATTTGTGTACAGGTATAATACGAGATATATTTACCGGGGTTCACTGAATTACACTCCACATAGCTTCGTTCTCGTCTAACAGAATTAGCAACCACATCTGTTGTCCCAACATCATGTATCATAAACTGAATCGATATCACAGAGTTCCACAAGTTAATTAAAGTGCATAAAAATGCCAATTAAGAAAAAAAATAAACCCAGATATCATCAATAGTACCGCATCACTATCATGGACATTTTCAGTTTCCAATCGAGCACTCGCAACAAAGTTCTTCCGAGCCTGTCTCCTGGTTTGTGATCCTGCATTTATTACAATAAATACAAGTAATGAAAGCGTGATGGCTTTATAACACAACGATCTGTCTACAGGTTTAGTACGAGATATTTGTACGGGGTTGACTGCATTACGCTCCACAGAGGTTCTTTCTCGTATAACAGAATCAGCAACCACATCTGTTGCGCTAACATCATGTGTCGCAACCTGCATCACAGAGTTTGACAAGCCAATTACAGTGCAGAGAATGCCAATGAAGCAAAAATTGGGTACATATATCATCAATAGTACCGCATCATGTCATGGACATTCTCAGTTTCCACTTGAGCACTCGCAACAGAGTTCTTCCGCGCCTTTTTCCTGGTTTGTGATCCTGCATTAATTACAATAAGTACAAGTAATTTAAAAGCGCGATGGCTTTAAAACACAAGGAATTGTGTACAGGTATAAAAAGGGATATTTTTACCGGGGTTGACTGAATTACTCTCCAAAGAGGTTCTTTCTCGTATAAATGAGTCAGCAACCACATCTGTTGCGCCTAGTCTAGTAATCAAGCTACGAGGTGAGAGTTGAACAGCTTTCCTTTTGCGAACATCTTGTGCCATCACGTAAAGCACAATTGGTTGGTGATAAATATACACAATTTATTTAAGAATGCACCATCAGGATTAAACTGCATCTGTAGCTACCTCATGACGTTCAGTTACATTTCTGTCTGCCATTCCCACGGTACCGGTTGAATTGTTGAGATTACGTTGTTCCCTTCGGTCAGAAGTATGGTCTTCAATTGTTTGAGTGGTGATATTCCTGTTGGGAGTGAATCTAGGGGATCTCCTTATACGGCTTTGAGATTCTATGTTCTGTATGGAGTGTACACACACAAAAATAAGAACAGACAGTTGAAATTTACCAGTAATAGCTATGTTACGTGTAACTTAAATACCTACGTACCACAACATCATTGTCAACCTGATTTTTTTGTGTCCTGCCAACAGTAGTACTAGACTGGTTCAGAACATGTTCCATTGCAACACTGGTGTTTGTCGTAATCGGTGTACTTCTTGTGGATACGCACTGACTTGCTGATTGGGAAACGGGGCCAGCCTGAGTCACAGCTGCATTGTCGGGCTCCATTCCCATGGTTTTCTGCTGGGTTTGAGAGGTAACTGACTTTTGCGCATTTTTCTTGTTATTTTGTTTTTTCCCGGAGGACAATCTTGCGTAAACATAATGCAAAGCAAAGTAAGAATCGACGAACAAGCAAAACTGAATGTGTCTGCATTTTGCATATAAGTTATTACAAATGAGGGACTTAAGAGAACAATACCAAGCTTATCGACATTCGCAGCCAACCATCCTTGTGGGAGTCAAACAGAGTTGCTAATTTTTTTCTGCAATTGTGAACCCGTAGATCCTACAGAATAATGAACAATTTAATCTCAACAAGTTACGTTAAGAGTTACGAATAATGAAAAAATGAAATGTGAACGACGTAATTAGAAATTTATACCCTTGGCGTTGCAGTCTCTGATGTTTTCTCCCAACGCTCCGCTGTCAGGGGGCTTCGTTGACTCCTGTCGGGTAGTAGTTGATGGCAGATTATAAAATTTAAAAACAGCAAACCTATCAATAAAAGTTACCTTTCAATTGGATACATCCAGCGATATTGAACTGGACCCCCATACATTGCCTCTCGAGGAAGGTGGATTGGCAAGTGAATCATAACATCCCAGAACGAAGGAGGAAATATCAACTCCAACTTACAAAGTATGACCACAATATCCCTTTCTAATCTCTCCATGCACTCAACCGTCAAAGTTCTTGAAGACAGCTCTTTAAAGAACATACTCAGTTCAGTTAATGCTTTGCAAACTTGTTTGCTCAAGTTCCCACGTATAGCTAGGGGGAGCAACCGTTGTAACAGTACATGATAATCATGGCTTTTCATGCCAATTATCTTGTTATCGTTGCTACTGACACAACAAGATATATTTGAAGCATAACCGTCAGGATATCTAATGGATTTTAACCATTCACACATGTTTTTCCTTCCAGTTGCATCCAGACTATAGGGTGCTGGAGGAATAACACCATCCTTTTGTACTTGTAGATCTTTCGTAATACGCAGATCCTCCAAATCCAGGCGCGAATTAAGATGATCTTTCGTTTTACCTTCAATATTCATCAAAGTACCAATCACGCTCTCACAAACATTTTTCTCTACGTGCATGACATCCAAGTTATGTCTGAGTTGATGTGACCGCCACTAACTAAATTCAAAAAATTATACTTTTTTCGTCCAGTTTAATTCGGGCTCACTGCGCTTTCTCTTCTTACTAGTTGAAGTTTTTCCTTGTTATTTAAAGTCTTTCCTAACTTTAAATCTGTAGGAAGTAACTTCAACTGATCAAGAACATCATTCCCCGATAACTCCTTCGACTTTGGTTTATGCTGAGATTTACCATTAAATCTTTTATTCTGATGCCAAGTATGATTGAGTGGTAAGAACCGACGATGATCCATATAAGCCTGTTTCTTACTGTACTTTAATCTTATATGATGAGTTTCGTTTTTACACGGAGGACACGCTAGTTTCCATTTTGTACTCCATTCGGACAACATACCATATGCAGGGAAGTCGTTAATTGTCCACATGAGTGCAGCGTGCAGCTTAAATGTTTCACCGGAATAAGCATCGTAAGTTTCAACACCATGTTCACAAAACTCTTTCAAATCATCAATTAATGGGCGCAAGTACACATCGATGTCATTTTCCGGTGATTTCGGGCCAGGAATTAATAACGACATCATAATAAATGGATCTTTCATAACTTGCGTAGGACCCACGTTGTATACAGTAAGAGCTACAGGCCACATACTATATGTGCTACTCATATTACTGAAAGGTTTAAATCCATCATTGGCTAATCCCAATCGAATATTACGAGGATCTTCAGCAAACCATTCATGTTCTTTGTCACAATCTTGCCATTGCTTGCATCAGTAGGGTGTCCAATGACATTGCTGTCTTGCACACACTACTCCTTGTGCCATCGGATATCCTTGGCAACAGATTTTGACATGAATAGTTTTTGAAGCCTGGGTTTCAGAGGAAAATATCTAAGAAACTTTCGAGGAATTCTCTTTCTATTTGTCTTCTTACTTTCTGTCCATCTAGGTTGCTTACAATCAGGATTGGGACAGTGATCCAACTTTTCATTTTATTTCCAATACAAAGCACAATTGTTTGGACATGCATGGATGTTAATATAGCCAAGACCAAGTTCTCGTAAAACAGTTTTAGCTTCATAAAAGGATTTTGATAGAGTGTGACCGGGAGGCACTAACTCTCTAATCAAATCCAATGCCATGTTCACCGATTTATTACTCCATTTACATAACGTCTTGATATGTAGCAACCTTATTATAAGGGACAGCTTAGAGAACTTTTGAGAACCCGGATAAGCCTCACATTGAGCATCGCTTAACAGTTTAGCAAATTTATCACCCTCCCCGCGTTCTGCATTTGGTTCATCAGATGATATAGCATCCCCATGTTTACCAGTAAGCAGTCCCTCTTGTAGGTTCCCCAAACCCTCAACTTCAAGACGTGTCTGAAGAATGTCATCTACAACGTACCTTGAATCATTCACATCAACCGTACCTAAACCGTAATCTTCCCCATGAAAAACCTACTTTCTGTAATCTACAAGCATACCATTTGCATGAAAATGTCCTGTTACAACGTTAACCGGTAAATAGTAAACATTAACGCAGCTAGAACACGGACAACGTATTCTATTCCTTTCATCAGTGTGCCGACTCGCAACCGAAATGAAATCAGACACTCCATCAACATATTCCTGACACCATTTATCATTTAAACCAATCCAACTTCGATCCATCAGTACCTATATACAGTTTATACGTCATAATTTTTTATACGACAGTTGGTGTTATGCAAATTAACAACCAAATGTAGAATACAGAGTCATCAAGTACTACAACAGATAAGGAGTATGAAGTCATGAAAGAGCATTGTAAATAATGCACAAACCATCATAAAGTATCACATACTTTTCCGCGATTAGATGAGCAAATTTACCTTTGATGCGAGATGAAGATACAAATTACCTTATAAGTAGCTGTTAATCAAGATCTTTGTCACCAAGTCCACTAGTAATTGCTTCCTTGTGCTCAACTCTATCTATAACTTGACATACAGTACATGACGATTAGTACTTATACATTAAATGCAGTTCAACGACCGAGTTAACACAGTCAAATACAATCAATATACAACACAAAACATTGTTTATATTGTCAATTAAATCTGAATACAGCAATTATACATTGTGGATAAAACAGATTGTCGTAAGGAAACAAACTAAACTGGGAGCAAATGAGCATAACAAACAGATACTCACTCTACGACCAATGAGTACAAAAAAGAAGAAAACGTGAATTGTAAGTAATGAAGAACAAAGTTTTTTAACACAACTCACGTCTCCACTCTCCACCCACGCTTCCATGTACTGATATATACTTTCCGAAAAATGCCCCACTATTGGCCAACTACCACTTATTTCGACAAACACCCTATCATTAATCCATGAATTAAACTCCGTACAAAGATATCATCATGCTCCTACAATTCTGCATAGATGAATGCACAGGGCACAACTTCAAATTCGTTTGGAGAGGACTAATTGCTTGATTCGCAGATCCAAGGTAAACACATACGTATTTACTTATGTTTGATCTTATTTACTGTATTGCTAGTATTACATAATTTAATGTTCATGGTACCAACCAATTCAAAATTATTTCTTTCATCACTTAGCAGCCTCTCACTATGATCATAAACCCTCGAAATTGCTTCCAGTATAACTTTCAGATCAGGCTGAACCCTAATAGAGCTTAAGATCCACACATCCAAGCAATCTTGAAAAGTTTACTAACAATCAATTACCAAATACAGTGAAATATAGAACTCCTCTTTGAAGTATCCCAAAAGAATAAAGAAATCTCAGTATCCTTCCACTTCCCAACTTCAGAAGTGGACCGCACAAAAAATACACTCGCTAATACTATCAAAACACATGCACATTGAATACCACAAGCTGAAAGGCAAGACGATTCTCTGCAGACAAGAGGAGGCCTATCATTTTCCTAATTTCTAACAAAGACACAAAAACAACTACAACTATAACACATTGGTAAGGCAGATGCGCAGTGAGTATCGCTGTGAATTGCAGTCTTCCACCATGTGCAACCAACGGAATCAACAATAAAAAAACAACTTGAACAACAATACAACTATGCAAAATATTGTATATGCAGTTATGACTATTCCGTTTATTTGTTTACTTCGACAATATCACAAATCAAACCCAAAACATATATGAGCAGTTTCAGTCCAAAATTTGTCAGTTTACTTTGACAAATATCATAACCAAAACAGCAAAAGCCCCAAATTTTTCCAGGAAACATATATCAAAACAAGTACAAGTCTTACTACTAACCTTTTTCAGGTCCAGGGCAATGAGCTTCTCATCAAAAAACCACAGCCACCTGAACAGACACAAGCCAAATCATTCAGAAACAAAAATGATCAGTCGAATCTCCAAAAAAACATAAATCCCCAATTTTTTTAAGAAATAGCAGAAAGCCCTAGTTCATGAACCAAAGTAATCTGAACATGCAATCTGAAAATTGGGTCAAATATGAGCGCACTCACTTCATAATTAACCTAAATCTGCAAAATTGACCTAAATCTGGAAAGCCCCCGATTTCCCCCATTCAAAGTTCTGGGTTGAACTCATATAGAAAACCCTAGTTCATGAAACAAAAAATTGAACACACATAGAAAGGAAAAAGAAGAGGAAATAGTGAGAGACCATCATACCTGATGAAGGGGATCGACCCACAAGAAACCCACAGACTGTCACGTTCAGAAACTGATGAAGGGAATCGTCCGATGGAGAAGATAAGGAGATTGCGAGTGATGAAGGGGATTAATCGAAGGATTTTCAGAGAGAATCACGCAATTTTGAGACTCATTGCGATTGAGATTGAGAGAGTTTGAGAGAGACGGGAGAGTGATGAGAGAGAGGTTTTCAGAGGGAGTTTGAGAGACGGGGGGAGAGTTAGGAGTTACGTGTGTGTGAGAGAGTTAATGTATTTTTTTAATTTTTTATTGTGATTCCCTCCAACATTTTATAATTGCGGGAATAATTTATCATTACCCTCCAAAATAATGTATTTTGATTTTTTGACGAATTTGTGAGTCATTAGATATTATGTTTCTCAACTTTTTTATTATCGGGAGCGGGAAAATTGAGCGCATACAATTGCTGATAATTTTTTTACTGAAATTTGGAAAAATTGGAAATATTGACAAGTTATATCAACAAACACAAATTCATTAGATAAATCATATCGCTGGCGACACAGAATTGCTTGTCGATAAGAAAATGGTCGGCACAGGTCAGAATTCTTGTAGTGATACTTAGGGCTTTGGTATCCAAAACATTATAATTTATCTTTACATGGATTTTCAGATGCTGAATTTGCAGGTTACAAAGTTGATAGGAAGAGAACTTCAGGAACTTGCCAATATATTGGATCATCACTGATCAGTTGGCATTCCAAGAAACAGAATTCAGTTGCTCTATCAACAGCTAAAGCTGAATATATAGCTGCAGGAGCATGTTGTTCACAAGTACTATGGATTGCTCAACAGCTAAGAGACCTTGAATTTGACTTTGAATTTGACTTCAAGAGCATACCTTTCAAGTATGATAATACTAGTGAAATTTCAACTACAAAGAATCCAGTGCAACACTCAAGAACCAAGCACATTGATGTCAGACACCATTTCATCAGAGATCATGCTGAGAAAGGTGATATTGTTATTGAATTTGTTGCCACTAACATGCAAATTGCATATATCTTCACTAAACCATTAGCAGATGAAAGATTCTCAGCTCTAAGATTGGAACTGGGAATGCTAAATAAGGAAGCATTGGTTTAGGGGGAGCATCAGGTAAGCAAGGTGAGTTGTATGTGTTTTCAAAGTTTTGAACTGATTTTCAAAGCGTTGAAAATCATTTCAAAGCCTTGATCTTTATCTGTTGCAGTGTTACAGTTTTTCAAGACCTTGAAAACCTTTTCAAAGCCTTGAAAATAAGTCTGCTACACTGATAGTCAATAAATATGGATCTTTCTGTGTTGGGTGATATCTCTGTAGATATTTGCCTAATATATCCCCTACGCTTTTCAAAAAAATTGTTTTAGCCAAAAATATTATTAGAATATTTTATTTTCCAACGACATAAAAGATTTGAACTCTCTCTGATTATTGCAAATTTTTTTGAGATCAGAGAGATATTCTAGTTTCATTTTGAAACTCAAACTCTCTCAGTATTTATCTTCTTCTCTTCTCCTTCTCTCCGTATCATTTCACCTCTCTCTATTCTTCTCCCAAACCCTAATGAGCATAAGGAGAGCCTCTGACAGAATCAAGATGGCTGGAGGATCTAAGACTGCTTCAGAGAAGAAAAGAAAGGCAGTAGTGGATGAAGTTCAAGAATTCATTGGAGATTCTAGCTCTAGAACCCCTAGTGCAGAGGCAGTTCCAGATCTTCCTCCACCCAAAAAGAATGTCAAGAAGGTTGCAACTTCCTCATCAGAGAAGAAGAAATAGAAAGAGAAGGCTGTTACAGAGAAGCAACCCGAAACAGAGATCATTAGTTCCAAGAAGCTGAAGAAGAAGCCAACTCAAGTAGAAAAAGGGAAAGGAAAGGTGACAGAAACACAGCCTGAAGATCAATTGGAGAAGGCCCTGCAGATCTATTCAAAGGCCTCAACAAAGAACTCAGCTCCTGATGAGACTTGGTTTGTCTCAAACATCTCTAAAGGTCAGTGGCTAGATGGTTTTTCTTCAAGATCTATTGGTTTCTGTAGTATGATTAACAAGCATGTGGTGGAACACATGAAACTTATGTGCATCTCTATGTTGAAGAAGAGATCTATGTGGTCTATGCTGAATCCTAGAGAATTAGCCTGCCCTAGACTCGCCAGACTCGTCTGCCTGAATTTGACACAAGTTAAGAGATCTGCACATTTGGTGATCAAATCTAAAGTTGCTTGGATAGTAATTGAGTTGGATCACTCTGAGTTTGCCAATGTTTTAGGTTTTCCAAAGAGATATGACACTAGCAACCATCCACAATTCAGAAACTCTCAAGCTAGCCAAAGATGAGTTCTTTCTTCCAAACATCTCCACCTCAGCCAAAAAATTAACACAATCTGTGTTGAACGTTGAAGCCAAAGTCCTTCATACCATCCTGGTTAGGTGTATTTTTTCCAGAGAGCACTCTAGAGAATTGGTGACTGAGAGAATGCTGCACATCATGTATCTGGTTATGCATGGAAATGAGATTGATCTTTTAAAACTAGTGATTGAACATATGCTCTTTAGCCTCACCAGTCAAAGGAAATACCCTCTTCCCTATGCAAACTTGCTCACTTTTCTCTTTGAACACTTTGAGATTCCAACTACTGGAGAGGAATCAGTCACTTATGGATTTGGAGTACTTAAGAAAGCATTTGAGAAAACTGGAAAACCAAGGAAAAAGTATGGAAGCTTTACTCAGACTTGACTGAAGAAGAATTACGTACAAAGAAGTTTCCTAAGTCCAAGACCTTGACTCCCACTTCAAGTCAGACTTCTCAGCCAACAGACAATCAGAGACTTGAGGGTTTGGATTTGGACGTGGAGGATATCAAAACAACTGTTTATGGACTTGAAAGTGAAATTCGGCAAGTCAAGTACATGGTGGAAAGTATCTTCAGAAGTATGACTTTTCTTGATGTTCCTGAGGATGATGAAGGTACAAAGAAAGGAGACTCTGACAAGGATTTTCCTAGTGAACATTCAGACCAGGAAGAGGTTGCTCTAATTTCAGATAAGGGAAAGCAGGTAGCAGAACAGGCCTCACAGGAAGAAGATGAAGTCAATAGCTCTGAATCAGATGATCTGCTGATTACTTTGAAGAGTAAGAGAAATCTCCAAAGACTGCTACAAAGTATAAGACTGAAGAAGTGACTACTGCTGGTAGGATTGAAGAGGAACAGGAAGTACATGAGAAGACTAATGTTGAAGACAATGGTGAAGAAAAGGATATCAAGCTGAGGATCAAGCCCCAGAATCTTAATCTTGCCTACTCTTTCTTCCACATTCTCTGATTTTCTTTAAGTTTTCAAAGATTTCCAGAAACTTGATCCAACATCTTTTCTATCATTTTTTGATGAAAGTCAAAAGGGGGAGAAAATTCTAGGTTTAGCTTTCTAGGTTTAATTCTTGCATCTTGCTGAACTGTTTACTTTTTTCTTGGCAATTTGAGTAAGTTGGATCTTTTTGGAATTACTATGTTGTTATGCACGGTAAACTAATCATTATTTTTTATAGAGACTAAGGATCAAACAGAATTTGGTTTTGTCTTTCATCAAGGGGGAGATTGTAAGATCAGGTTGTGCAAGTCTTGGAATAGTTCAGCTGTTTCAAGGCCTTGAATCAGCTTTCAAAGCCTTGAATCAGTATCCAGAGGCTTGAAAATAGTTTAGCTATTTTCAAGGCCTTGAAATTGGATTCAAAGCCTTGAAACTGTTTAAACCTGTGAACATTCTTAGGGGGGGTTTTCTGCAAACTCTCTGAGTTGATTTCCTCTCTATCTTTCACATGTTTGATTCACTTTTGTTAGATGATGAAAGAAAAATTATTCTAACACGTTTGAACTTAGAATATCATCTGTTTGACCTTGATATTGCAGGAAATTTTATTTGCAAGATTTGCAGGATTGTTTCCTAAACTGAACTTGTGCAGATTTGGAAATAGTTGGACACTTTGATCTTGAGATGAATCAGAGACTCATGACAGCTTCTCAGATTGTTTAAAGACAAGATCAAAATAATATCTCTGAATATTGTGATCATCTATCCGTTGGAGAAAGCTGTTAAAGAGAGTCAAAGCTGTTGCCTACAAAATAGGAAGTTGTTGCTGAAAATCTGGGAAGATTTGCAAAGCTTCAAACAGTATAAATGGAGCTCACTTTGAAGCAACAAGACACGAGACTCAACGGGAAAAATTGAGAGACAAGTTTCTGGATTGACAAAACACCAAAGAAGAACAACAAACTCTCAATCAATTCCACAGAAGTTCATTGCATTCTTCACTGCAATTTTCTATTCTAAGTGTACTTATGTATTGAGCTGTATTGGTAGGTCATTTATGTATTATTTCTACATCTATTCTCAAGTACTTTTCAAGGTGAACAATAGAAAATTATTAGTTAATCAGTTAGCTAGATCAGGTACTAGACAGGTTAGGAAAAACCAAAAGCTGTAACAGAGTAAGGGAAACTCTATGTTCTTGAGTTCTAGGGCTTAGCTTTTGATTAATAAGAATTGAGTTAAAAATCCTGCAGGGATCTAATCCCTGAGGTAGAGATGTAGGTCCAAGTGGAATGAACTCTATACATCACATGTATTTTGCAATTACAGTTCATTCTTTTTCATAACATTTGCAGCATACAAAACTGTCTGTTTTTCAAGGGTTTGAACTTGTTTTCAAGGCCTTGAAAAAGGCTTAATTGCTTTTTATTGTCTGCTTCTCCTCCAAGGGCTTGAACTAGATTTCAAGGCCTTGGAATTCACAGTTTGCACAAGTTTTCATCTTCCTAGCAAGTTTTGCAAAAAGTTGGCATACTCTACTCAACCCCCCCCCCCATTATAGAGTATCTTAGCTGCATTAACATCTGCACACTCACACTTTCAATACACATCGGTTGTAGTATCTGTAGAGTTTTGATCATGGATACGCAGCAGAAAATATAATTTATACATTCAATACCCTCCAAGGATCACAGGACAAGAAGCATAATGATGGTAAAGGAAGAATCATGTTACACACCTTAGGGTTTCTTCTGTGATGACTTGTATCGCGAATTGTGTCACGTCTCTACGGTTGATCCATGCCTAGAGTTGAGATCTAGATCTGCCTTATCCTTTGTGCTAGCTTGGAACGGAGGAAGAGGAAGAAGAAATCACACAACACGAGGCAACAAGGGGGGCTCCTTTGTTGGCTGAAGGGGTAGGGGCGGTGGCAAGGGGTTGGTTGGCCCTCTTGCTTGCTTGCTCTCTCTCCTTTTGTTCTTTCCCACTCAAGTTATGAACAATAGACTCATAAGTCTGGGAAGGAAGGAATGAGCATCCTTTATATAGTCCAACAAATCATTGTCAACTACCTAAAGGACCTATTCTAGTCCTACTAGAATTCGATTTAGTCCCTTCCTTGCAAATTAGTCCTAATAAGTTTGCAAGGTGTTTCAAAGTGATCCTTCTAATTAATTAATCATATTATTTAATTCCCAAATCTAGTTCAACTCTATCTAGCGTGTGACCCCATGGGTTCTATCTAGTTGGTAGCAACAATTTGCTAATATGGAGCGGTCTCTAGCAAAACATCCATTCTAGCCAACTAATAGAATAGTCATCCGGCAAACCATGTACAAGTAATTGTCACATCCCTTTGTCTCTACATTCGGATTGGACACGAGACATACAAGTCACACTCGTGTATCCAATCCATAGTTTCTCGATCCTGGGAATAGCCTTATTCGTGCAAATAACATCAATATCCTATATTGATTTATTTGAGTCTGGCCAGACATTCTATAAGCACTATCCCTCGAGTGGCCAAGGATATTTGCTCCCGTTATGTGGGAGGGACAAATTCTATCTACGTCAACTACGATTTCTAAGCTTGCTTCTTATTGTATCCGGTACACGCCTTTATAGCTACCGAGTTACGGTGTAGCGTTTGACGCTACCACAACTAGAACATCTAGTGACTTCAAGTCTAAGGATGAAAATACCATTGCACCGCGAGAAGAGCTTGTGACTTTACATAACGTGTATGTTTCCTTCTCGGAGATGGGTCAATCCGGTGCGCCATCACCCCTAATGCACACCCATGTGTTGGATCATGATATCTCCATATCAATCCAACCCCATACTAGTCTATAGATGATTGTCCTATTAATCATTATACTGGAGTAGGGATATTTAAGATAAACAACACGATTGTAAATCTAAGGACTTTATTATATTAAATATCCAATAAATAATACAATGAATGTTTTAGCCAAAATGAATTCATACTAAACTAGATTGCCTCTAGGGCATATATTCCAACAGTCTCCCACTTGCACTGGAGCCAATCTGACGCATCTCGTATGCCCATGCTCCTAGTGTGCCCTTCATGCTTCCACTGCACAAGTGGCTTTGAAAGTGGATCTGACAGATTCTCATCTGTAGGAATCTTGCATATCCGAACGTCTCCTCTATCGATGATATCTCCAATAAGATGAAACTTCCTGAGCACGTGCTTGGATTTCTGGTGCGACCTGGGCTCCTTTGATTGCGCGATTGCCCCAGTGTTGTCACAATACAACTCTACTGGATCCGCAATGCTAGGAACCACACCAAGTTCAGAAACAAATTTTCTGATCCAAACAGCTTCTTTTGCTGCGCCAATTGCAGCAATGTACTCAGCCTCTGTTGTAGAATCAGCCACCGTCTCTTGCTTGGAACTCTTCCAGCTCACCGCTGCTCCATTCAGGAAAAAATACATATCCTGATTGTGATCTAAAGTCATCTCCGTCGGTTTGGAAGCTTGCATCCGTGTAACCCCTTACACGCAACTCTTCATCACCGCCAAATATCAAGAAAGCATCCTTAGTTCTTCTCAAGTACTTTAGGATGTTTTTTACTGCAATCCACTGACTCTCACCTGGATTGGATTGGTATCTGCTTGTCATACTCAAGGCATATGACACATCTGGTCTAGTACGTAACATGCGTACATGATAGATCCTATGGACGAGGCATAGGGAATTCTACTCATGCGTTCCTTCTCAATCTCATCGGAAGGACTACCACTCTTCGAAAGAGTAATTCAATGTGACAGGGGCAAGAATCCCTTCTTGTAATCTTGCATGTTGAACCACTTCAACACCTTGTCAATATATGTACTTTGACTAAGGCCTAGCAGTCTCTTATATATATATATATATATATATATATATATATATATATATATATATATATATATATATATATATATATATATATAGATCTTTATACCAAGTATATAGGCTGCTTCCCCTAAGTCTTTCATTGAGAAACACTTCCCTAGCCAATCTTTAACAGATTACAGCATGGGAATGTCGTTTCCAATGAGTAGCATGTCATCCACATACAAGACCAGAAAAGCTACAGAACTCCCACTAACCTTCTTGTAGACACAAGACTCATCTTTTTTTCTGATGAAGCCAAAATCTTTGAATACTTCAACAAAACGTCAATTCCAACTCCTAGAAGCTTGCTTTAATTCATAAATGGATCGTTGCAGCTTATAGACTTTGTTGGCTTGATTTGGATCTTCAAAACCCTCTGGCTGTATCATATACAATTCCTCGAGGAGATTCCCATAAAGGAATGTTGTTTTGACATCCATCTGCCAAATCTCATAGTCGTGGTATGCTGCAATCGCAAGTAGGATTCGGATGGATTTGGTCATAGCGACTGGTGAAAAGGTTTCATCATAGTCAATACCATGAATCTGTCTGAATCCTTTAGCCACAAATCGGCCCTTATAGGTAATCATATTACCATCCATGTCGATCTTCTTCTTTAAGACTCACTTGCACCCTATGGGCCGGGCCCTTCGGGTGGTTCCACCAAAGTCCATACTTTGTTGGTATACATGTATTCCATCTCGGATCTCTTGGCTTCTAGCCACTTCTTAGATTCTTGCCCTTTCATGGCCTCTTCATTGGCAGTAGGCTCATCATCTATGAGCATTGTGTCACCAGAATCAGTCACGAGAGGTCCATACCTATTGGGTTCCTGGCGCACTCTACTAGATCTACGATGCTCTTGTGTTACCTGAACAGGCTGTTCCACAACTACTTGTGGATCATGTTCATGTCCCATAATCGGTTCAGTGATTTGTGGTTCTTGAATCTCTTCAAGTTCTACCAGTCCTTCCACTTGCTTCTTTAGAGACAAACTCTCTTTCTAGAAACACGCCGGACCGAGCAACAAACACTCTGTTCTCAGTTGGATTGTAGAAGTAGTAACCCTTAGTTTCCTTAAGGTATCCCACAGACTTACACTTATCCGACTTTGGCCCTAGCTTGTCTGATTGTAAACTCTTTAGATAGACATCGCAGCCCCAAATCCTCATACAGTGTGGGACGCCACCCACTCCACATCTCATGTGGTGTCTTCATGACTGATTTAGATGGAACACGGTTAATGGTGAAAGCTGCACTTGATAGAGCATAGCCCAAAAATGATAATGGAAGATCGGTTTGACACATCATAGATCGAACCATATCCAATAGAGTTCAATTCCTCCTCTCGGACACGCCGTTCCATTGTGGCGTTCCTGGTGGAGTGAGTTGAGACACGATCCCACACTCTCCAAGATAGTCGTCAAACTCTTGGATCAAGTATTCTCCTCCACGATCCGATCGTAGAGCCTTTATACTTTTGCCAAGTTGCTTCTCTACTTCACTCTTGAATTCTTTGAACCTTTCAAAGGATTCGGATTTGGCCCTCATGAGGTACACAAATCCTTATCTACTGAAATCATCAGTAAATGTTATGAAGTAGACATAACCACCCCTGGAAGGCGTGGCAAATGGTCCACACACATCAGTATGTATGAGCGTCAGTTGCTCACTAGCCCTTTTACCTTTTCTATTGAAAGGGGACTTTGTCATTTTTCCCAATAAACAAGCCGCACATGTCTCATACGATTCAAAATCAAATGAGTCTAGGAATCCATCCTTATGGAGTCTAGATAGACGTTTATCGTTTATGTGGCCTAAACGACAGTGCCATAAGTAAGAAGGATTTAAATCATGTATTTTAATCCTCTTGGTATTAATGTTGTAGACAGGATTGCTTAGATCAAGAACATATAGTCCATTAAATAATTGCGCACTACAACAGTGAATATTATTAAAATAAAAGGAACAACAATTGTTCTTTATTGAAATAATAAAACCTTCATTATTCAAACAAGAAATAGAAATAATGATTATGCTCATAGCAAGCACAAAATAGCAATTATTTAATTCTAAAACTAATCATGAACGTAGAGATAGCTCGCACACGCCCACGGCCAACGCAACAACTTTTGCTCCATTCCCAACGCGCAGGTCTATCTCCCCTTTAGCCAATCTTATAATTCTCTTTAGATCCTGCACATTTCGACAAATGTGAGATCCACATCCAGTATCTAATACTCATGATGTAGAGACAGTTAGATTGACATCTACAACAAAAATACCTGGTGGTGGTGGAATCACTATTCCAAGCCTCTTGTCCTCCAGATATTTTGGGCAGTTCCTCCTCCAGTGTCCAGGATGACTGCAGTAGTGACACTCACCTTTAGTCACACCTTTGGTACCTGGTGGTGGTGGAATCACTATTCCAAGCCTCTTGTCATCCAGATATTTTGGGCAGTTCCTCCTCCAGTATCCAGGCTGACTGCAGTAGTGACACTCACCTTTAGTCACACCTTTGGAAATGCCACCAACAGGCTTAAGGGCAGGTTCCTTGGAGTTGGCAACTGACTTTCCCTTGCCCTTGGAGGCTGAGGCAAACCTTTTTCCCTTTCCTTTCTGCACCATCATAATGGCCTTGCCCTTACCCTTGTCGATGCTTTGTTCAGCTGTCCTCAACATATTGGGTAGATCCGGCAGTGGATTCACGAATCTCGTTCATGTTATAGTTCATGATGAACTGTCCATAACTCTTAGGCAACGATTGCAGAACGAGATCGGTTTCCAACTCTTGGCTGACCGAAAACCCTAGCGGCGCGAGATTCTCCAAGTATCTGATCGTACGGAGTACATGAGGTCCCACAGGGTTTCCTTCAGCCATATGACACTTGAACAATGCCTTAGATACCTCATACCTCTCAACCCTTGCCTGTTCTTGGAAGAGATGCTTCAGATGCTCGATCATATCGACAGCATTCATGTTTTTGTGTTGCTGCTGAAGCTCAGAAGTCATGGTGCATAGCATAAGGCAGACCGCATCATTAGCGTCATCAACACGCCTTTGATATGCCTTTAGGGCTGCAGGGGTATTGTTCTTTGGACCTGCTGGAACTTGCTCCTCTATTGCGTACTGTTTCTTCTCTTGCTTGAGAACGATTCAGAGAGCGTGTCCTTCTCAAGGACTGATCGTAGGGAATGTTTTGAACTCAATAAGTTGTTCGTCATTTGGAATTCTACAAAAGAAAAATACGCAAGTTTTAGTATTTTTGAATTTTTAACTATATTCAATAATGGCTAGCTTATCAAATATAGCTCCCACTATTTTTCTACGGATTAGTAACCCTCAAGATATTAATGCGGAAAATATCCTTATATTTTCTAGTGGGCCAAGATCCATGTTTCATCTCCTTATGAGCTTGCTTTGGCAAGTCACCCATAATTTGACTACTTTAGGTAGGAACAATTCCAGTTGCATCCTATGCAATTCTTGGTTCAAATGGGCAAAATAATTCCTTATTTATCCATCCGTATGGATAATCCCAATTGATTGCCTCTAGGTTTTTAATCATATTAATAGCCTAGTTGTGTCCAACCTCTTATTTAAACAATTGCACCTTACTTGTTTGTGCCATCGCATTCCATCATTATGAACCAAGTCGCCTTGATTTTACATGCACGAACATGATAAATCATGATGATAATGAGTGTTTAAATAACGAGAAGGCAAGAACACAATATTTGAATTTTGAGGGATTTTTAAATTCAATTTTAATTGTTTTGTTGATTCATATCAACTGATCTATCTATTTGAGTTTGGGCACAACTTCAACTAATAGATTCGGGTTGTCTAATTATCCTATTATCCTAATTGCATGCATCATCCATACACCAACCACAAAATAAAATAAAACGTGATGTGGATATGGCCTTTTCTAGACAAAGATAATTCCAAGCCAATGGAATTATCTATGAACCCTAAAAGCAAACACATCTCCATGCGTCTTCATCTTTTGGTCCATCCTTCATAGTCATGTGGGATGCTCCATGCTCCATCTTTTGTGGCTTCCTTTGGTTTTGGGCTTATTTTCTTCAATCTTGGCTAACAATCTATTCTATCTAGCACTACCTAACAACTACACTAAATAAAATAAATCTCACAATTTGAAAAAAAAATGCTCGCATGCCATAAAAACCCTAATTAATTATTACATCAAATTGATCAGCTCGCAGGCCGTAAACAGAACCACAAAATTAAACAATCACACCAAACCACATCCTAAGGCCATATCCAACTATGATTTGCACATAAACAGTTAATATCAAATTTTAACGCGCTTGGTCAATTTTAATTGATTTTAGGATTTTTCTAGGGTTAAAATAGTCTAAGGGGCTCAACCAACAATTTGGCCGAACCCCAAAGAGGACCGCCTAGGCCTTGGGCCCACACGGCTAGGCCGTGCGCTAGGGCAGCCCCTAGGCTGCACCTTACTTGGGCGGAAAGCAAGGAGGGACGGTCCCCTTAGGGGGGCCGAACCACTTTGGGAGTTGTTTCCAAAACAACTCCTTTGCTTGTTGCCCAAGTTTGGTTGTTTCCTTGTTTGAAAAGAACTCCTTCTTTCAATAGGATGCCCAAACCCTAGATCTAAGATCCTAAAATTATCAAACTCACTAATTCATGCATACTGCAAAAACTAGATCTTGTTATGTGTCATTATTGACCAATTGCATCATACGCTTGATTTGTCTTGTTTTACGCGATAAACAATAAATTTAAAGTGTAAAACTATCAAAACGTAACACATAAACCACGTTTATGCTCTACGACCTGTGGCTATGATACAATTGTAGGGTTATGATCATGGATACGTAGCGCAAAATATAATTTATACATTCAATACCCTCCAAGGATCACAGGACAAGAAGCATAATGATGGTAAAGGAAGAATCATGTTACACACCTTAGGGTTTCTCCTGTGATGACTTGTATCGCGAATTGTGTCACGTCTCTACGGTTGATCCATGCCTAGAGTTGAGATCTAAATCTGCCTTATCCTTTGTGCTAGCTTGGAACCGAGGAAGAGGAAGAAGAAATCACACAACACGAGGCAACAAGGGGGGCTCCTTTGTTGGCCGAAGGGGTAGGGGCGGCTGCAAGGGGTCGGTTGGCCCTCTTGCTTGCTTGCTCTCTCTCCTTTTGTTCTCTCCCACTCAAGTTATGAACAATAGGATCATAAGTGTGGGAAGGAAGGAAGGAGCATCCTTCATATAGTCCAACAACTCCATGTCAACTACCTAAAGAACCTATTCTAGTCCTACTAGAATTTTATTTAGTCCCTTCCTTGCAAATTAGTCCTACTAAGTTTGCTAGGTGTTGCAAAGTGATCCTTCTAATTTATTAAGAATATTAATTAATTCCCTAATCTAGTTCAACTCTATCTAGCGTGTGATCCCATAGGTTCTATCTAGTTGGTAGCAACAATTTGCTAATATGGAGCGGTCTCTAGCAAAACATCCATTCTAGCCAACTAATAGAATAGCCATCAGACAAACCTTGTACAAGTAGTTGTCACATCCCTTTGTCTCTATATCCGGATTGGAAACGAGACATACAAGTCACACTCGTATATCCAATCCATAGTTTCTCGATCCTGGGAATAGCCTTATTCGTGAAAATAACATCAATATCCTATATTGATTTATTTGAGTCTGGCCAGATATTCTATAAGAACTATCCCTCTCGTGGCCTAGGATATTTTCTCCCGTTATGTGGGAGGGAAAAAATTCTATCTATGTCCACTACAATTTCTAAGTTTGCTTCTTATTGTATCCGGTACACGCCTTTATAGCTACCCAGTTACTGTGTGGCGTTTGACGCTACCAAAACACAATATTCCACAACTAGAACATCTAGTGATTCAAGTCTAAGGATGACAATACCATTGCACCCCGAGAAGCGCTTGTGACTTTACATAACGTGTATGTAGCCTTCTCGGAGATGGGTCAATCCGGTGCGCCATTACCCCTAATGCACACCCATGTGTTGGATCATGATATCTCCATATCAATCCAACCCCATACTAGTCTATATATGATTGTCCTATTAATCATTATACTGGACTAGGGATATTTAAGATAAACAACACGATTGTAAATCTAAGGACATTATTATATTAAATATCCAATAAATAATACAATGAATGTTCTAGCCAAAATGAATTCATACTAAACTAGATTGCCTCTAGGGCATCTATTCCAACAGTATCATTAGCAATAGTTTGTGTTTGATTATTATTGGTAATGATTACAGAATCAAGGCTTCCTCTCTCAGTGGATAAGAGTACCTAATTTTTCCACCTTTAGGATGAGCCATAATTGGATAGACCTTGTTCATCGTTTGAAGTTGTTTCACGTCTGGTTCACCAAAGCTGATAAGGAATAGAAGTAGTTAGATAAATCTGTGTACCTACAATATAGAATAAAACAACAACGCCGATCAAAGTTGTATTCAGGCAAAGGGGTCACAAAGATCATAAGCGATGAATGATTGGAGTGATCCATGTATGTTATATAAGAGAGAGACAATTTGCAATAGGCTTAGAACTATATTAGATCGAAACATCTCATAAGAGGATGACCTCTCTATATATAACAGTCCAGGAGGACGATTATGAGCAATTATATAACTGTTTCTGGTTATATAACTTCCTCTTACGAAGTAACTATGTCTCACATATATAGAAAGGTCTTCGCAAGTATCTTACATAACATACAAGGGTCGCATGTGAGTCAAACAAGTCCTCACATGCGAAAAGTCTCACTCTAACCAAACCACTTAGCTCCTTGACCCCATAAGTATGTGATACGTGTGAGGATCCTCTCTCGCAGCCCTGGTGATGCGTATGGATTATAAGTAAGGGGGTGATCTGTTCTCTTGTGGGTAGCCATGTGGTCATGGATCAGTAGTTAAATATTAAGGTACCTACAATATCATTCACATCCATCCCTAGGCTCCATGGCTTCAAAATCATAATCTGGCACAGAAGACCCATGGACCACATCTGAAAATCTGTCCATGCTCACCTTCATTGGAATTTTAAAGACGAACGTGTTGGATCTTACCTTGAAAATCCTAGTATGTTCACCGTAAATCCAGAATGTTCAAATTAAGCTAGCCATAGCCCCTATTCACGTAATCTTTCCTTGTGCATCTCTCAATCAAGCCAACCTCGAACTCATCCTCTATACTGCATTACTCGTCTTCAAAACATGATTTTTGTCTCAATCTCTTCATCCGTAAATCGAAGTTGTGTCATTTTTTCTCTCTCCATATCCATCGTTGCTCTAGGTTTAGGGTTTTCTTTGGATTACGAAAATGCTTTTTTTAGGAAATGACGATGACTATTTTAAATACTTTTCCTAATAATTTCTTAAATGAAGAGTTTACGTAATTTTACCTAAATAATTAATAAGGAAGTGATTCTTACAGAGAAAATTTTACTCCTTAAAAAGCCACAAATCAATTTTATAGTGGAAGTGAAAAATTTAGCGATTTCATCACTTCACCCTCATATTAATAACTTTAGCCTATCTCTTCCTCTCTTTCTCATTTATATCTCATAACTACTAAAAAAGTCACACGAAATCAACACAACTACAACTATGGCAAATAATTCTAACACAATCTCCTCTTACGGCAATCAACACAAACAACGAAATTTTCAATGACATAAGCAGTTTTGAGCGAATTAAACCAAAATAACCCTCACTGTGCCAAAAACGCCAAAATAAGCTCGTTTAGAAACCGATATTGGTATTGTTGGTTATTAAATTTAAAACCAACAATACCAATGTTGGTTCTTAATATTATGCTTGCCAAATATAAACCGACATTCTGATTGTCTGTCCATAAGAGTCGGTGTTAGTATTGTCAGTTTTCAAGATTAAGAACCGGCAATCCTACTGTCGATTTTAAACTTAGAAAATTTCAAACTATTTTTTTCCTGTTTTTGAAGGGTTTTGATTCATGGATCGCACAACGGAAGCATAATCAAACATAAAACCATGCAAAACCCTCCAAGGATCACAAGTCAAGATGCATAACGATGGTAAGGGTTAGAAATCATAAACACACCTTTGGGTTCTCCTTGATGACTTCAAACGCGAATAATGTCACGTTCTCTATAGTTGATCCACGCCTAGAGTTGATCCTAGATCTCCCAAACTCCTTGGTGCTAGCCCGGAATAGGAAGAGGAAGAAGAAATCACGCAAAACGAGACCCAAAAGAGGGTCTCGGCCTCTTTTGGCCGACGGGGACGAGGGCGGCGGCAAGGGGCGGCGTCGGGCCCTCCTTGTTGCTTGCTCTCTCTCCTTTGTTCTCTCCCACTCTTGTTATGTTCACTAATGAGCATAAGTTATGGGAAGGAAGGAAGGAGGGTCCTTTATATAGTCCAACAACTCCTTGTTAACTACCTAAAGGACTTATTCTAGTCCAACTAGAATTCAATTTAGTCCCTTCCTTGAAAATTAGTCCCTACTAAGTTTGCAAGGGTTTGCAAAGTGATCCTTCTAATTAATTAATCAAATTAATTAATTCCCAAATCTAGTTCAACTCTATATAGCGTGTGACCCCATAGGTTCTATCTAGTTGGTAGCAACTATTTGCTAATATGGAGCGGTCTCTAGCAAAACATCCATTCTAGCCAACTAATAGAATAGTCATCTTGACAACCTTTGTACAAGTAATTGTCTCATCCCTTTGCCTCCATATCCGGATTGGACACGAGACATACAAGTCACACTCGTATATCCAATCCATAGTTTCTCGATCCATGGGAATAGCCTTATTCGTGCAAATAACATCAATATCCCATATTGATTTATTTGAGTCTGGCCAGACATTCTATAAGCACTATCCCTCGAGTGGCCTAGGATATTTGCTCCCGTTATGTGGGAGGGGCAAATCCTCTCTACGTCCACTACGATCTCTAAGCTTGCTTCTCATTGTATCCAGTACACGCCTTTATAACTACCCAGTTACGGTGTAGCGTTTAACGCTACAAAGATCTCAATGATCCACAACTAGAATATCTAGTGACTTCAAGTCTAAGGATGACAATACCATTGCACCGCGAGAAGCGCTTGTGACTCAACATAACGTGTATGTAGCCTTCTCGGAGATGGGTCAATCCAGTGCAACATTCCTTAATGCACACCTATGTGTTGGATCGTGATATCTCTATATCAATCCAACCCCATACTAGTCTATAGATGATTGTCCTATTAATCATTATACTTGACTAGGGATATTTAAGATAAACAACACAATTGTAAATCTAAGGACTTCATTATATTAAAAATCCAAAAAATAATAAATGAATTTTCTAGCCATATACAAATTCATACTAAACTAGATTGCCTCTAGGGCATCTATTCCAACAGTCTCCCACTTGCACTAGAGCCAATCTGGCGCATCTCGTATGCCCATACTCCTAGTGTGCCCTTCATGCTTCCACTGCGTGAGAGGCTTCGTAAGCAGGTCTGACAGATTATTATCTGTAGGAATCTTGCATATCCGAACGTCTCCTCTATCGATAATATCTCGAATCAGATGAAACTTCCTGAGCACGTGCTTGGACTTCTGGTGCGATCTTGGTTCCTTTGATTGCGCGATCGCCCCAGTGTTGTCACAGAACAACTCCACTGGATCCGCAATGCTAGGGACCACACCAAGTTCAGAAACAAACTTTCTGATCCAAACAGCCTCCTTTGCTGCGCCATTTGCAGGAATGTACTCAGCCTCTGTTGTAGAATCAGCTACCGTTTCTTGCTTGGAACTCTTCCAGCTCACCGCTGCTCCATTTAGGCAAAACACATATCCTGATTGTGATCTAAAGTCATCTCTGTCGGTTTGGAAGCTTGCATCAGTGTAACCCCTTACACGCAACTCTTCCTCACCGCCAAATATCAAGAAAGCATCCTTAGTTCTTCTCAAGTACTTTAGGATGTTCTTGACAGCAATCCAGTGACTCTCACCCGGAATAAATTGGTATATGCTTGTCATACTCAAGGCATATGACACATCTGGTCTAGTACATAACATGGCGTACATGATGGATCCTATGGCCGAGGCATAGGGAATCCTACTCATGCGTTCCTTCTCAATCTCATTGGAAGGACAACCACTCTTCGAAAGAGTGATTCCATGTGACATGGGCAAGAATCCCTTCTTGGAATCTTGCATGTTGAACCGCTTCAACACCTTGTCAATATATGTACTTTGACTTAGGCCTAGCAACCTCTTAGATATATCTCTATAGATCTTTATACCGAGTGTATTGGATGCTTCTTCTAAGTCCTTCACTGAGAAACACTTTCCTAGCCAATCTTTAACAGATTGCAGCACGGGAATGTCGTTTCCAATGAGTAGTATGTCATCCACATACAAGACAAGAAAAGCTACAGAACTCCCACTAACCTTCTTGTAGACACAAGACTCATCTTCGTTTCTGATGAAGCCAAACTCTTTGACCACTTCATCAAAACGTCGATTCCAACTCCTAGAAGCTTGCTTTAATCCATAAATGGACCGTTGCAGCTCACAGACTTTGTTGGCTTGCTTTGGATCCTCGAAACCCTCCGGCTGTATCATATACACGTCCTCGAGGAGATTCTCATAAAGGAATGCTGTTTTGACATCCATCTGCCAAATCTCATAGTCATGGTATGCTGCAATCGCAAGTAGGATTCGGATGGATTCGGTCATAGCGACTGGTGAAAAGGTTTCATCATAGTCAATACCATGAATCTGTCTGAATCCTTTAGCCACCAATCGGCCCTTATAGGTAATCACATTACCATCCATGTCGATCTTCTTCTTGAAGACCCACTTGCACCCTATGGGCCGCGCCCCATCGGGTGGTTCCACCAAAGTCCATACTTTGTTGGTATACATGGATTCCATCTCGGATCTCATGGCTTCCAGCCACTTCTGACAGTCTGGGCCACTCATGGCCTCCTCATAGATAGTAGGCTCATCATCTATGAGCATCGTGTCACCGGAATCAGTTACGAGAAGTCCATACCTCTCGGGTTCCTGGCGCACTCTACTAGATCTACGAAGCTCTTGTGTTACCTGAACCGGTTGCTTCACAACTGCTTGCGGTTCCTGTTCATGTTCCATAATCGGTTCAGTAATTTGTGGTTATTGAACTTCTTCAAGTTCTACATTCCTCCCACTTGCTTCTTTAGAGACAAATTCTCTTTCTAGAAACACGCCGGTCCGAGCAACAAACACTTTGTTCTCGGTTGGATTGTAGAAGTAGTATCCCTTAGTTTCCTTAGGGTACCCCACAAATTTACACTTATCCGATTTAGGCCCTAGCTTGTCTGATTGTAAACGTTTTACATAGACATCGCAGCCCCAAATCCTCATGAACGACAGTGTGGGACGCTTCCCACTCCACATCTCATATGGTGTCTTCATGAATGATTTAGATGGAACACGGTTAATGGTGAAAGCTGCACTTAATAGAGCATAGCCCCAAAATGACAATGGAAGATCGGTTTGACACATCATAGATCGAACCATATCCAATAGGGTTCGATTCCTCCTCTCGGACACGCCATTCCATTGTGGCGTTCCGGGTGGAGTGAGTTGGGACACGATCCCACACTCTCTAAGATAGTCGTCAAACTCTTGGCTCAATTATTCTCCTCCACGATCCGATCGTAGAGCCTTTATACTTTTGCCAAGTTGCTTTTCTACTTCATTCTTGAATTCTTTGAACACTTCAAAGGATTCGGATTTTGCCCTCATAAGGTACACAAATCCATATCTACTGTAATCATCAGTAAAAGTAATGAAGTAGACATAACCACCCCTGGCGGGCGTGGCAAATGGCCCACACACATCGGTATGTATGAGCGCCAATTGCTCACTAGTCCTCTCACCTTTCTTATTGAAAGGGGACTTTGTCATTTTTCCCAATAAACAAGCCTCACATGTCTCATATGATTCAAAATCAAATGAGTCTAGTAATCCATCCTTATGGAGTCTAGATACACGTTTCTCATTTATGTGGCCTAAACGACAATGCCATAAATAAGCAGGATTTAAATCATTTATTTTAATCCGCTTGGTATTAATGTTGTAGACAGGATTGCTTAGATCAAGGACATAAAGTCCATTAAATAATTGCGCACTAAAATAGTGAATATTATTCAAATAAAAGGAACAACAATTGTTCTTTATTGAAATAATAAAACCATCCTTGTCCAAACAAGAAATAGAAATAATGTTTCTGCTCATAGCAGGCACAAAATAGCAATTATTTAATTCTAAAACTTATTCTGAAGGCGGAGAAAGCTCGCACACGCCTATGGCCAACGCAGCAACCTTTGCTCCATTCCCAACGCGTAGATCTACCTCTCCTTTAGCCAATATTTTACTTCTCTTTAGATCCTGCATATTTCGACAAATATGAGATCCACATCCAGTATCTAATACCCAAGATGTAGAGACAGTTAAATTGACATCTACAACAAAAATACCTGGTGGTGGTGGAATCACTATTCCAAGCCTCTTGTCCTCCAGATATTTTGGGCAGTTCCTCCTCCAGTGTCCAGGCTGACTGCAGTAGTGACACTCACCTTTAGTCACGGCCTTTGCAATGCCACCAACAGGCTTAAGGGCAGGTTCCTTGGACTTGGCAACTGACTTGCCTTTGCCCTTGGAGGAAGAGGCAAACCTTTTGCCCTTTCCTTTCTGTACCATCATTATGGCTTTGCCCTTACCCTTGTTGATGCTCTGTTCAGCCGTCCTCAACATGTTGAGTAAATCTGGCAGTGGTTTAACGATCTCGTTCACGTTATAGTTCATAATGAACTGTCCATAACTCTCGGGCAACGATTGCAACACGAGATCGGTTGCCAACTCTTGGCCGACCGGGAACCCCAGCCGGGCGAGATTCTCCAAGTACCCGATCATTCGGAGTACATGGGGTCCCAACGGGTTCCCTTCTGCCAGATGACATTTGAACAGTGCCTTTGAGACCTCATACCTCTCTACCCTCGCCTGCTCTTGGAAGAGCTGCTTTAAATGTTCGATCATATCGATAGCATTCATGTTTTCGTGTTGCTTCTGAAGCTCAGAAGTCATGGTGCAAAGCATTAGGCAGGCCGCATCATTAGCGTCATCAACACGCTTTTGATACGCCTTTAAGGCAGCAGGTGTTTGGTTCTCTGGACCTTCTGGAACATGCTCCTCTATTGTGTACAGTTTCTTCTCTTGCTTGAGAACAATTCTCGAGTTTCTGTACCAATCAAGAAAGTTGGTTCCAGAGAGCTTGTCCTTCTCAAGGACAGATCGTAGGGAATGTTGTGAACTCGATGAGTTGTTTGCCATTTGGAATTCTACAAAAAGAAAAATACGCAAGTTTTAGTATTTGTGAATTTTTGACTATATTTAATAATGGCTAGTTTATTAAATATAGCTCCCACTATTTTTCTACGGATTAATAACCCTCAAGATATTAATGCGGAAAATATCCTTATATTTTCTTGTGGGCCAAGATCCATCTTTCATCTCCTTATGAGCTAGCTTTGGCAAGTCACCCATAATTTGACTACTTTAGGTAGGAACAATTCCAATTGCATCCCATATGCAACTCTTGGTTCAATTGGGCAAATAACTCCTTATTTATCCATCCATATGGATAATCCCAATTGATTGCCTCTAGGTTTCTTAATCAAATTAATAGCCTAGTTGTGTTCAACCTCTTATCTAAACAATTGCACATTGTTACGTGCCATCGCATTCCATCATTATGAACCAAGTTGCCATGCTTTGGCACGCACGATCTTGATAAATAATGATGATAATGAGTGTTTAAATAACGAGAAGGCAAGAACACAATATTTGAATTTTGAGGGATTTTAAATTCAATTTTAATTGTTTTGTTGATCAATATCAACTAATCTATCTATTTGAGTTTGGGCACAACTCCAAAAAATAGATCCGGGTTGTCTAATTATCTTATTATCCTAATTGCATGCATCATCCATACACCAACCACACAAATAATAAGACAATAAAATTAAACAACCACAAAACAGAAATTAAACTTGATGTGGATATGGCCTTTTCTAGACTAAGATAATTCCAAGCCAATGGAATTATCTATGAACCCTAAAGCAAACACATCTCCATGCGTCTTGATCTTTTGGTCCATCCTCCATAGTCTTGTGGAATGCTCCATGCTCCATGCTCCATCTTTTGTGGCTTCTTTGGCTTTGGGCTTCTTTTCTCCAATCTTGGCTAAAAATCTACTTTATCTAGCACTAGCTAATATCTATACTAAATAAAATAAATCTCACAAGTTGAGAAAAAAAAATGGCACGCAGGCCATAAAACCCTAATTAATTATTACAATTAATTGATCAGCTCGCAGGCCGTAAAACCAAACCACAAAATTAAACATCCACATCAAACCATATCCTAAGGCCATATCCAATCACCATGCGATTTGCACATAAACAGTTAAAATCCAATTTTAACGCGCTTGGTCAATTTTAATTGATTTTAGGATTTCTAGGGTTAAAAGGGTCCATGGGCCCAACAATCAAATTGCCCGAGCCCATCAAAGTGAACCACAAGGCCCTAGGGCCGGCCCGGCCCAAAACCCACAAGGCTAGGCCCGCGGGTTAGGGCCGTCCGGCCCCTAGGGCGGCCAAGCTTGGGCGGCAAGCAAGGGGGGCGGTCCCTAGGGGGGCCGAACCTCCTTATGGGAGTTGTTTCTAAAACAACTCCCTTGCTTGGTGCCCAAGTTTGGTTGTTTCCTTGTTTTGGGAGAACTCCTTCTTCCCCAAGGATGCCCAAAGCCTAGATCTAAGATCGTAAAATTTCTCAAACTCACCAATTCATGCATCCAATGCAAAAATTGGATCTTGTTATGATTAATTATTGACAAATTGCATCCCATGCTTGATTTGTCTTGTTTTACGCGATAAACAATCAAATTAAGGTGTAACACATAAACCACGTTTATGCTCTACGACCTGTGGCTCTGATACCACTGAAGGGTTTTGATTCATGGATCGCACAACGGAAGCATAATCAAACATAAAACCATGCAAAACCCTCCAAGGATCACAAGTCAAGATGCATAACGATGGTAAGGGTTAGAAATCATAAACACACCTTTGGGTTCTCCTTGATGACTTCAAACGCGAATAATGTCACGTTCTCTATAGTTGATCCACGCCTAGAGTTGATCCTAGATCTCCCAAACTCCCTGGTGCTAGCCCGGAATAGGAAGAGGAAGAAGAAATCACGCAAAACGAGACCCAAAAGAGGGTCTCGGCCTCTTTTGGCCGACGGGGACGAGGGCGGCGGCAAGGGGCGGCGGCGGGCCCTCCTTGTTGCTTGCTCTCTCTCCTTTGTTCTCTCCCACTCTTGTTATGTTCACTAATGAGCATAAGTTATGGGAAGGAAGGAAGGAGGGTTATTTATATAGTCCAACAACTCCTTGTTAACTACCTAAAGGACTTATTCTAGTCCAACTAGAATTCAATTTAGTCCCTTCCTTGCAAATTAGTCCCTACTAAGTTTGCAAGGGTTTGCAAAGTGATCCTTCTAATTAATTAATCCAATTAATTAATTCCCAAATCTAGTTCAACTCTATATAGCGTGTGACCCCATAGGTTCTATCTAGTTGGTAGCAACTATTTGCTAATATGGAGCGGTCTCTAGCAAAACATCCATTCTAGCCAACTAATAGAATAGTCATCTTGACAACCTTTGTATATGTAATTGTCTCATCCCTTTGCCTCCATATCCGGATTGGACACGAGACATACAAGTCACACTCGTATATCCAATCCATAGTTTCTCGATCCATGGGAATAGCCTTATTCGTGCAAATAACATCAATATCCCATATTGATTTATTTGAGTCTGGCCAGACATTCTATAAGCACTATCCCTCGAGTGGCCTAGGATATTTGCTCCCGTTATGTGGGAGAGGAAAATCCTCTCTACGACCACTACGATCTCTAAGCTTGCTTCTCATTGTATCCAGTACACGCCTTTATCACTACCCAGTTACGTGTAGCGTTTAACGCTACAAAGATCACAATGATCCACAACTAGAATATCTAGTGACTTCAAGTCTAAGGATGACAATACCATTGCACCGCGAGAAGCGCTTGTGACTCAACATAACGTGTATGTAGCATTCTCGGAGATGGGTCAATCCAGTGCAACATTCCTTAATGCACACCTATGTGTTGGATCGTGATATCTCTATATCAATCCAACCCCATACTAGTCTATAGATGATTGTCATATTAATCATTATACTTGACTAGGGATATTTAAGATAAACAACACAATTGTAAATCTAAGGACTTCATTATATTAAATATCCAATAAATAATAAATGAATTTTCTAGCCATATACAAATTCATACTAAACTAGATTGCCTCTAGGGCATCTATTCCAACAGTTTTTAGATTCCACCCTGTCAAAAAAAAACATTCTTTAACAAAACTATACTCGAAAACAACAGATGTCTTCTCCCTTCCAAAACATATAATGTATAGCTCATTCGATAATGTAGCTAACTAGTCCCTCTTGAAATCTTCATCAGCTTGTCTCCACTCATAGACCATAGTACTCGATAATCTCAGCAACTACAACCATATAAAATGGTCTCCATGTATTTTTCTCACAAAGAAGGGAAAATGAAGTGAAGAAAAGGTTGGATCAGTTGCTGCTTTTGATGCGAGAGGTACTCGAAGCTCATTCACTATATGTGAAATCCCGTGAGCTGTAAACGAAGATTGGGGTCTGATAATGGCCACATTCTTGGTCTCCATGAACTCCAAGGCTGTTATGAACAAGAAATTCTAGTTTTAGTGGTATGATAACAAGAAATTGTGCTCCTTAGATTTGCTTGATAATATTTAATCAAAGACCTCAAAAGGAGTTGGTTTTCTTCAAACCTGGATACATGAGCAAACAAGAGATGTTCCAAGCTCGCACTATCAGCCATACTCAGAAGCTCGCTGTTATTGGAATCAAGCATAGTTAGTTTCAGCTCGGTTCCACCGAGAACAGCTGGGTCGGAATTCACATCTTCAATCGCATCTTTTATGGAAACTTTGGCAACTCTTCCCATATCATGAACAAAACTAAATAGGGAACCAGTGTTCACGATATCGGGTCTCGTGGAAGTATTTATGCTAACACCATGAATAGGGTGGAATCTGAAAAGTGGAAAAGCTAATTTGTAATTAGTTAAGTTTAGAATCGATTTTGGTTATTAAGCTCTAGAACCGACAATACCAACATCGATGCTCAGGAACCAATAGTGAGAATGTTGTTTATATTTGGCCTTTGAAAAATTAAGAATTGACATTGGTATTTTCGTTTTAAAGCTTAAGAACTGACAATCTCAGTGTCGGTTTCTAATAGATTTCATTTTGGTTTTTCCATCTTTGTGGGTTTATTTTAATTTAATTCGTTCAAAACGAGCTTATGTCAGTGAAAACCCCCAAACTATCAACCATTTGTAACCCAAAATACATAGATCCATGTCCAAGGGGAATAATGTAGATTGGTAAAGACGCCGAGACAATTGTGAATAGCGACCGAGCGAGTGAGACGAAACATGGCGACTTCAGATGGAACTGAATAATTTGGATTCGATAATCTTGACCAGAGACGTTATCGAAAATCCCAATATGGAGTCATTGAAATAAGACGAGCATGATCTAGTTTAGGTCGCCATCGCTAAATTGCCGTTGCATAAGAAAACAAGCATGGCGTTGTTGAGGATATTGATTTCTGAAACTTGGGGGGGGAGGAGAGAAGACTACCGTGGATGTTAGCAAACTCAATCATACTTGACTTGAACTCATCACCAAAAATACATTAGCCACTTTTTAACATGAATATTACCCCATCCGTGTATGAATGCAATTGATTGTGGAGATGGACGGTGATGGTGGCTAGAATGAGTGCGGGAGAAGGTTGTGTTTTGGGTTGGTGTGAGTGACTATTTAGGAAGAATCGATTGATGTTTACTTCAATGATGGTGAAGAACGTAAATGCTAGAGGCGCAGGGGGTAGTGGATTTGGGATGTGAGCACATATGATTTTTACAGATATGGTACCTTTACAAAGAAGTTAAAATTTTTATATGAGGGTAAAATCATCCATCACTTCTTATGTAGCTGTGTATGCGGCAAAGTATTTTTTTTGGCAAAATAAACTGAACTTATATTAGCAGAATTTACAAGATGAAGTTGCAAACCAAATATCCAGAACTATACAAGGGGACTTTAGGTCGACATATGAGAAAACATGTAAGAACGTAGGTAAAACCTACTGATTACAAAATTCATAAGAGAAAACAAAACAAAGTGGACAAAACATAACCACACAAACATGGCTTAAAATGTTATTAAAGCGCACAACCTTTTGTTGGAGGCTGTGCAACAATAATTGGTGGGTCAGTGACTTTATGAAACAAAGCCGACAACACCGTTGAGAGATCGTCTTGATCAGCGGTGAAGTTGGTTGGAGATGGAGACGGTAGTGGAAGCCACTCTCGGAAACCTTGGAAGAACGACGTCGGTGGACCTCAAGTGAGGGAAGTGATAACTCTCATTTTTGAGTTATCTGTGAGCTGATATTTGAGTGTTTTATGGACGATTAATCATAAGTTTGAGCATGTTTTAGCCAACAAAATCCGTTTATTATGAAAAAGAGGAATTTGAGCTAAATTGTGAGATCCGGGCGTTTTCGTGCATGATTTGATATGTTTTTCCCAATATAATCTCTTGGTATGGTTGTTCATGTTTTATCGACAGGAACGAATGTGTAGTGGTTGATTTGAGGCATGAAACAAACTTCAGAAACAAAGAAACGCTCAACCAGAGTGAAGAGACGCAAAGTTGGAGAAGCTAGAATGACCAGTCTGCACTCTTTTGAAGATATCAGGAGTTATACAATGAACTTGGGAGTGATACCAGTGGAAAATGAAGTAGACTTCAAGAGCTTTCCAACGATAGGTCAGGGAGCTAAAACAGAGTCCGGATGACAGAGATATGGCCTTGCAAAGTTAAAGCACTTTGTTGTGTGCGTAGCTACGCACACAGAATTGAAGCCAAGAAAGACTGAACTGTGTGCGTACCTTTGTGAGTACCTACGCACAAGAAATTTAGCTACACACACATGGGGTGAAAACTGTTGGAAACTGAAGACTGAAGGTTGCTGTGTGCGTAGCTACGCACAGGAAATTTAGCTACGCACACAGAGGGAAGAACTGCTGAAAAATTGAAGATTGAAGCCTATGTGTGCGTAGTTGTGTGCATAGCTACGCACAAGAAGGATTAGCTACACACACAGAGGGGGAATTGTGAAGATTTGGAAGATGATCAGGCACTGTGTGCATAGTTATGTGCGTAGATATGCAGAAGGTGTACATAGCTACGCAGACAGTGTAGAACTTTAAGGCGGTTCGGCCAGTGGCAGTTTCGTAAATTCAAGCATTTTTCGGAAGCTTCTTAGCACTATATAAAGGAACGTGCATAGCTCGTTTATAAGGAGAAAGCACCCATAAACATACTATGAAAGCAGTTTGGAGCATCGGAGCAGTCCTGGGAATCGCCAGACTTCTGTCACATGTTAGATTCTCTCTTTCTCTTTATGCCAGTTTTTATCAGCTAAACTTTTTGCCTAGGTTCTCGGGTTTCGTATCCAGTACTAAGTTCTGTTTTGACTATGGATTCATGATCTTATGATCTTAATATCAGCAGCTATAATTGTTATTCTGTCTTTGATTTTACTATTTATGCATGATCGGAGTCATGAACTAGAATTGCTACAGACTCAAATCGGTAGGTGAAAATGGCTGGTTAGGGTTAGGAAGAGAAGATATAATTTAGCACCTTACCCCGATGGACCAAACAAAGAAGGGGAGATGGGTCTAGCCAAAAAACGTTTGACCAATTGGTGGAGAATCTGACCCGGGCCTTTAGGACAGGTTAGAAACCCTAGCAGTCTTAGAACGAGACTGCAGATTTAGGTAGCTTATCAGGATCCGAAAATCTACAGAATTGTGATAATGTGCAGGAATTGAAAAACAAATTCACAACTGGTATGTGGCACCAATAAGTGACTGTTGTGTGTTTTCGTATTGAAAAGAACGAAAATCTGGAGAAGCCCTAGGGGATCCTGGAATCTAGTTATCCAAAACCTTAGTTTTTATAGTCAGACCTTTGTACCAGAAAATGCCAAAAATATTGTTTTACTTCTGTTTTTACTTTCAGTAATTAGGTTAGATAATTCAACTCAAACTGTTCCTCCTTTTACTTTTTATTTACTCTTTTAACCCAATTTTTGATTATGCAGTAACCCTGTCCTTGTGGCATCGATAACTCGGGGTTGAAATACCGACCTTATATTGCTTGAACCGTGCACTTGCGGTAACACGTAAGAATTCGTGTCAGGCAACGGCGTCGGAGGAAGAAGCCGGCGGGGCACTCCATGAACCGATCGGCTATAGAGGGCGGTGGAAGCGGCCGGTCGACGAGGAACAAACTGCCAATAACTTGACAATGGAAATAAAGAGGAGGAACCGGATGACGAAATTGCCGGAGAATCCGAAGAATTAGGCGGGTGAAACCACCTATGGTGACCTGCAGAAAATCCAAAAAGAGGAAACAACAAGGACTCGATTGGGGACCACTAGCCGCCACAGGAGAACATCTGCCATAATTAATACTCTCTAAATATAAATACAACACGTACGACCAACAATATTACACGAGATCTCCAAAAAAATATTACTATACGAGATGTTAGTTTTCTCTCTCTAGAAACGCTCTCTAGAGAGAGAAGTTCAAGGAAGACAGAGATAGCGAAGAACGACGAGGAAAACAACCGGATCGAAAGAATCACTCTCTCAGATGAAGAAAAAGAAGAGGTGATTATCCGAAAGGAAGTATGCAAAAAAGTCAAAGAAGACTGGAAGTTATGCCTAATAGGTCGATTTGTGGGAGAAAAGAAGATTGATTCACAAGGCATGAAAGAGCTCTTCAGACGATTATGGTGCCCAGATGATGATCTTAAAGTAATGGATGTGGCGGCAAACACATTCATATTCAAATTTGACAACAAGAATACGATGGAAAAGGATCTTTATGGGGGACCATGGAATTTTGATGGTCTACTGCTCCTTCTAAAGGAGTGGGATATCCATAGAAATGTGAAAGATTGCTCTTTTACAGATTTATGGGTATGGATCCAAATCTGTGGGTTACCGATACATTTAATCCATGAAGACATTGGGAATCTCATTGCAGCATCTATTGGCGAAGTCCACAGTGTAGTGGTGCATTTAGAAGGGGAGGAAAATGACAGATGTATCCGAGCGAAGGTCCAAATCAAAGCCTACAAACCACTACGACGCATAGCTAATGTCAAGACAAAAGAAGGAGAACAGCACTGGGTAAATCTCAAGTACGAGAGAATCCCAAGTGTCTGTGAGTGGTGTGGCTGCATTAACCACCTCTCCAGTACGTGCACTAAACGTGCGTGATAACGCCCAATTAGGGGTTATCTTTTAGCCTTATTTCACGAGCATTTGCGTCGGAAACAACGTATTTTGCCGGAATTTGCCCTAGAATGCCTCGGAAATTTAGAACGAGATGTTTATTTGTACTTTTTGGATTTTCGCGTATCTATTGCTTTTATTGGATATGATCGCGGGTTCTGTTCGTGTTGCCTTTTCAGGAACAGGTTCGGAAGGTGCATCGGGAAGCGTATCGGGACCAAACCGGGACCGTCTCGGGAAACGTGCACAAGATCGGGCCAATACGGGAACAAGGAAAAGCAAGAGAACACCAAAGTAGGAAAACGAGGAGCATCAGGCAGAAGAGTGGGACCTAGGAGACCCAACCGGGCCCACCAGAGGAGCAAGCAGGGCCACCACCACAGTCCCTGTCTGCGTATATACGCAGGGGCTGCGTATATACGCAATCCTTGTGTATATACGCATGCAGGGAGGTGGTGGTGGGTGGTTTGTGGGCCCCTGGTTGCGTATATACGCAACCCTTGCGTATATACGCAGCCAGTTTGACTTTTTTCCAAAGTCGGTGGACCGATGGCAGTTTCCGTAATTTCTGGCTCACGCGTTTCGGGAAAATAGCACTATTTAAAGACTCGTCCAGACTCGTTTTGAGAACACATTACACAGCGCAACTGAAGGACAAGTTAGAGCATCCCCGGAGAGCACGGAAGAGCGATTCAAGATTCGACGACTTAGTTTGATTTTGTTCTTTCTCTTTACATTCAGAAACTGGGTTTAGTATTATGTCTATTCGTAGCTAAACTTCTTACCTAGGTTCTCGGTGAACCTAGGGTTTCGTATCCGGATTTTATGACTACTTTGATTATGGATTCATGATTGTTATCTTAATTCAGCAAGTTATATCTGTTATTCTGGTTTTGATTATTCTCGTATATGCATGATAGGCTTGATCACCCATGATTGCTATAGACCCTAGCCTGTAGGTGAAAACATCAGGTTAGGGTTATGAAGAAAAGCCAGGATTTAGTACCTTACCCTGATAGACCGACCAGAGAAAGGGAGATAGGGCTAGCACCGAAAAACGTGAGACCGACTATTAGAGAATTTGACCCGGGCCATTCGGACAGGTTAGAAACCCTAACAGGATTAGACCGAGACTGCAGACTTAGGCAGCTTAACAAGAATCCGAAATTATGCAGGATCGGGATTACGTGTGGAAGCTGAAAAGTCACTGCACAACTGGTACGTTGCACAAATATCGAAACTGCTGATTGTTTTCATAATCAAACGTAAAACTGAAATCTGTAGGAACCCTAGGGGATCCTGGAGCCTAGTTCCCATCTATTATAGTAACAACCGATTCAGCTTATTTCAGAAAACGTCACAAAAAATATTTACGTTTACGTTTTTATTTTTGTTTTTAGTTTAGTAAACTGCAATCACAACCAACTCCTCCTCGTTACTACACTCGGCTAACCAAAACTGACGACGTGAGAAAACCCGAAACAGTCTCTGTGGGATCGACAACCCGAGTTGAAATACACCTGGTATTACTTGATTTCGTATACTTGCGAATAGCCTGTATTTTGCGCATCAGTGCAGAATTGAGCAATCCGGACAAACATCCTGAGTTTGGAAGATGGATCCTGGGGAGGCAGGCGGGGAAACGGAAGAGCACCGGTGATGATCCAACGGCGGCGAAGAAAGAATCCGGTGAGGGGCAAATTCGGAATAACCAGTTAGGGAAACCTAATGGGAATTCTTATTTTGGTAAAGAAAAGTCAAAAATTGGCAATAAGGCCAAAACCAATTGGTGGCAACCCAAATCTCAATCAAATCCCCTCTCCAAAGGGAAGGAGATAATGGACACTAATCCGATCAGGGAAGCACCAATCTTTGATTTATCCGGCCTTAATGGGATAGAGGTTGGAAAAGAAGAGCTTTGCGGGAAAAAGGTATCATTCCAAATCCCTTTGAGTCACAATCCCCTAATAACTCAAAGGATCCCAGATTTGGAGGTATGAGAAAGAAAAAGAGGAAGCAAATTAACATCAAAGATCGAGCCAGGAAAAAGATAGAGAATGCAAAGTCAGAGGAAGAAAAAGGAAATAAGAGGAAGACTAGCAATCAATCACACATGATAGTCACGGAACAAGGGCTAATTGTGGGTGGAGGGAAAAGGAACTGTGCAGCTAGTACCAAAATTAACGACAATGAGGAGGCCACCGAAGAAAGGGCCAATAGCTCCAAGGAGATCGTGACATCTATGACAGAAGGTGATGACCAAAATATGGAGACAGTCGATAACATTATCTTACCACAGGCAGAGGCTGCGATTCAGCTCTGCCTATCACAATGATCGTCCTCAGCTGGAACGTTCGGGGGCTGGGCAACCCCCGAAATGTTCTCACCCTTTGCGATACCGTAAAGGAGACCCGCCCAAACTTGGTTTTTCTCATTGAAACGAGAAGAACCGAAGAAGAAATGAGACAGATTCAAAGAAAGGTGGAGTATGCAAGAGGGCACTTTGTCGGATGTAAAGGCAGAGGAGGAGGCCTCGCAATTCTTTGGGATGAGAAGTTGGAGGTCAATTCAATTTCCAGCTCAATTCACTATATCCACTGTGTAGTGAAACACGTGGATGATGATACTAGTTGGTACTTTACAAGATTTTACGGAGATCCTGAAAAAAGTGACCGGCACAATACATGGGAGTTACTACGATGCTTGAAGCCAAATGGGGATGCCCCTTGGTGTGTTATGGGAGACTTAAACGAGATAACTTCGCAATCGGAGAAGGAGGGAGGGAGAGGGGTGACAGTAAGTCAAACCCACCCTTTTTGTGACACACTTCACCATTTCAAACTAAAGGATCTAGGGTTTGTAGGTAACCCATATACTTGGAGTAACAACCAAGATGGCGAGGACAACACTAGAGAAAGGCTTGATAGAGTTGTAGCCAATCTCAAATGGAGGATGATTTACGGGAATGCTACAGTTACACATCTGGTGAGTTCAACCTCAGATCATAATCCAATTGAACTCAGACTCAACCCCCAAAAGCAGAACACACGTTCCTAAGGACAGAGAAGATTCTTTTTCGAGGCTGCATGGCTCCAAGATGAAGATTGTCGAGAGGTGATTAAGCGTCAATGGGAACAATCGGCGGAACTGCTAAAAGACAAGCTGGGTTCTTGTGCACAAAAGCTCCAAGTTTGGAGCAAACCAACTTCGGAAACATGAAGAAGCGGATAAAAGATCAGAAAAAGGCTACTGCCTTCTTCGAAAAGAAAAAGCAGACTGCTCAAGTAGCGACCCAGCTAAGACAAGCCAAGAGAAACCTAAACAATCTTCTTCTTAAGAAAGAGGAGATGTGGCTCCAAAGATCGAGGATTCAATGGCTTAAAAGTGGAGATAAGAACACCAAGTTCTTCCACCAAAAGGCATCTGCAAGGAAAGCGAGAAATAGTATAAAAGGTCTTGAAGACGACTATGGGAACTGGCTCACAGAGGACGAGGACATTATTCAACATCTGTCTCGACATTTTGAAGGTATTTTTAAATCCTCAACGCCCTCTAATGATGATACTGACTATATGTTAAATTTTATCACAGAGGGAATCACCATTTCTCAACGTGAGTATATGGAGGCCCCCTATAATCTTGATTTACGGAAAGTTTAAAGCAAATGGGCCCTTTGAAAGCTCCGGGCATTGACGACTTTCCCTCCATCTTTTACCAACACAATTGGGACTTTCTCAAAGAAGAGGTGGGGGGATGTGTGGTAAAAATTCTGAATGGGGAGAGAAGTGTGAAAGACTTCAATCACACTATCCTGGCTCTAATCCCAAAATTCAAACAAGTTAGAAAACCGGCAGACTTACGTCCTATAAGTCTTTACACGGTAATCTATAAACTTGTTTCAAATACAATGGCTAACCGGTTGAAGAAAATTTTACCGTTCATTATCTCAGAAAGTCAGGGAGCGTTTTTCCCTGGATGCCTAATCACGGATAACATTATTACAGCTTTTGAAATCCTCCATACTATGAAAACCAGAATGAAAGGAAAAGAAGGGGTGTTTGCTATGAAGAAGGATATTAGCAAGGCTTACGACCGGGTGGAGTGGTCGTTCCTTACTAAATTCCTAGCAAAGTTGGGCTTTGGGCCCAAATGGATCAGCCTAGTGGAAGATTGTATTTCTACGACCTCTTTCTCTTTTGCTTATAAGGGACAAGTGGTTGGAAATATCATTCCTAAGCGGGGGCTTCGTCAGGGTTGTCCCATCTCACCTTACTTGTTTTTATTTTGTGGTGAGATTCTCTCACGTGCTCTCACGAGTTGTATGTCTAGTGGTTCTATTACAGGAGCATACGCGTCGCAAGGTGGACCTAGAGTCTCACATCTGTTTTTTGCCGACGACAGTATGCTTTTTGCCAAAGCTACAACTATTGAAATGGAGGCCCTAGCTACATTATTACAGAATTACGAAAGAGCAACAGGGCAACAAATAAACTTAGAGAAATCATCAATTGTATTCTCTAGTAATGTTTCGGCAGAAGTTGGAGAGCAGCCGAGTCTTCGTTGCGGAGTTAAAAAGGTGCCCCTGCATGAAAAATATCTCGAATTACCAACAGAAATTGGAAGGAAAAAGATAGCCAACTTTCAAGGACTTTTACAAAGAGCAGAAAGCAAAACTGGAAGCTGGAAGGAGAAATTTTTGTCCCCGGCAGGAAATGAGGTACTATTAAAAGCGGTAGTAGAAGCTATCCCTACTTATTCAATGAGTTGTTGTAGATTACCTGTCAATCTTTGCAACAAATTTGAATCTGTGATGGCCAAGTTCTGGTGGGGCTCAGACAGCAATAGAACCAAAATCAGCTGGATAGCGTGGGAGTGATGAAACTCAGCAAAGCAACAGAGGAATTGAATTCCGTGACCTACAAATTTTGAATACAGCTCTGTTAGGGAAACAATTGTGGCGACTTCTACATAATCCAGAATCCCTACATGTCAGAGTTCTAAAGCACAAGTATTTCAGAAACACAAAATTGCTTGAATCAGAGGAAGGACAGAGGAGCTCTTATCTGTGGAGAAGTATTCACTCCAGCAAAAAGTTGTTGTTAAGCGGCTGCAGATGGAGGCTAGGGAATGGTGAAAACATGGATGCCTTCAAAGATCCATGGCTTTTCAGGCCATATCTCTTCAAACCCATGACACCAAACAAAAATAATGTAGTGGTGAGAGTTGCAGATCTGATCACCGAAGACCGAGAATGGGATGAACAGAAGATCCAAAGTCTTTTCTGGCAAGAAGACATAGAAGAAATCAAGAGAGTCACAATCCCCCAATTCAACATTCTAGATCGATTAATATGGCATTTTTCAGACAAAGGGGCGTATACGGTAAAGTCAGCGTACAGGCTCTTATGCCACCAAAAGAATTCCAAAAAAAGAGACCCTTTTGGAGGAAGTTCGAGCAATCAAACGGACTGGTGGTGTCTCTTCTGCTACCAAAAATTACCAAAGAGAATGCTATACCCAATCTGGAGAGCCATCAATCGAGGGCTTCCAGTCCGTAATAACCTCATCAAAAGAGGAATTGATGTCAACAGAAAATGTGTTATTTGCAAGAAAGAAGATGAAACCGAAACCCATATATTCTCTAGTTGCAAGCAATCCAGAGAATGTTGGAGATTATAGTTCGGCCATGAATTTGCGCAACAAATTAAAGGAGATTTCCAGATCTGGTTTCTAGATCTATTCATGAGGGCCAACAAAAAGGAAAGGGAGAAGATGTGTGCCCTAATCTGGAAGTTGTGGAATTGTAGAAATGAGTGTCTTTACAGAAACAAGTCCACATCTTCAACAATCATCGTTAAAGAAGTCGTAGAGTACCTGACAGATCTTGATGAGCACATGCATGGTAGTAATTTGTCATCTCCGGCTCAGATCTGGAATACCCACCGGGAAACAACTCGACAGTCGCCTCCACCGGGTTGGGTCTCGATTAACACCGACACTGCTTGGAATCCGAAGACCCGAAGAGCAGCGATTGGGTTTGTTATCAAGGATCCGAACGATCTCTTCATCGCCAGGAGAGCTAAACCCATTCCGTTCACCGTGTCCGCCACCGCAGCCGAAGCAGAAGCGTTAACGGAGGGGGTAAAGATGGCGTCGGAAATGAATTTAGACAAAGTTCAATTTGAAACGGACTCTCTCACTCTAGCAAGAGAAATGAGAAACAGAGCAATGGAGAAAGAGCTGGAAGACCAAACAGAGGTAGGGAGATGCATTGAAGAAAGCGAAGGAATACTCTGAAACTTAACCGAACACAGGTGCATTCACGTGCCTTGAAAGCTTAACAGATGTGCCCACATTTTCGCTACTTATGGGCTTCAGATCATGGACAGAAAGGATTGGAAAACCCAACCCACAGATTGGGCTTTATGTGAGTTCCCAAATAATGTAATGGGCCAAAGGGCCAGTACCTTCTCTTAATGATAAGGTTTTCTTCACAAAAAAAAAAAAAAAAAAAAAATTACTATACGAACCTCTATCCAAACACACCCATATCTCAACTGGAAAACATTAACGTGTGACCCTTTGCCCTCAATTTTCAACCCCCTACATGCCTTTGATAGCAGTTTTTATATTGTTTCTTCTTAATGCTTCCCCCTTTTTTCTTCACATTTCAAGTTCATTCATACGTGTCAAGATATGATTGTTGGTAGTATTTATTTTAAGATATTTCTATAATAACATCACCAATAAAAAACATCCACATAAGAGTTGAATTTAAAGGGTGAAAAAAAAGGTGACATTTAGCATTTCCTTTTTCTTATATTTTCCAATTTCTCTACACAGCTCTGGACTGAACAGTCACATTTGCTACACATTCCGTGAGTAGGACGAAAGGACTGATCAGTCTGCGACAAACCCATAAACCCAAAGCAAAATCGTAAGTTTGGGGCCTTGATTACACCTGAATCCTGAACATTCGATAAAATATGGTATCGTTTATCGAATCCTGCGGAAAAACCCTAAGATCCGGCTTGAGTCACTCAAATTTCGATTGGACTCATTCTTCATTAGCCCTGTTCCATTGATGTTAGGTTTCACTTCTCGGTTTCTGATTGAAGTTGAAATCGTTGCTGTTTCGCCTCCGGGATTGAGGCGACCCGAATGGGTCTAGGCTTTGATACTCTGAAATCGCAAATGCATGTGCGATGTGTGCGACTTAAGGCTTAATCCATTTTTAAGTTTGTTTAAGAAATGGGTTTCTTTTGAAGTTTGTGCATGAAGGCTGTGAATTATTATTTTAAGATGAAGGTTGGAATTTGTAATGTTTCCAGGTGTCTCCTGTTATTTTCTTTACTGGGTCGTCTTTGTTTGTTTTTGGGATTATTTTGTTCAAATATTCTAGGGTGTATTCCTTTGTTGTCGTTAGTTATTTAATCATGTTGCTAGAGGAATTGAAAGAATAGTTTTCCACCCTTGTATTCTGACATGGATAAACATCTACTAGTAGTTGAGAATGATTTTGTGTTTTTTTAGATATGGAAGAAAAATGTACTGATTTTCTAATATATTTGCAAATTTCATTTTTATTTTTAATTTTTCCTGGGATATTTTCTGGTTTCGAAACATAGTTTGATTATGGGCCGCTGAGAGGGTATTTCAGGAAACCAGACAATTTTGCTCGGGTTTATTTTGGTATGGTGTCCTATAGTGAAAAATTTGGATTCTATCATTAGCAATAGGTTGGTAGCGACACTTCACTGTGTTTATTGGGTACTTTTGGCAGAATGTGATTGAAGAAGGTATACTTTAGCCCCACTGGTCAAGAATGTAGAGAGACCGAAACATATGTCAATTGTATGATGTATTTATTTAGTCAGGCGCAATGTTTCAACGGAGTTATTTAGGTGAATAGGACATGTTGAGTAATGGAGCTGTCTGATTTGGTGTAGTCATACTCTTTCATGTTTACGTGTCTGATCCTCATTTCTTTATCATAGATTTGAACTTTAGAAATAGATAGAGTCTGTTCTGTTAATCTGTTTGAGGATGAGAATAGTTGGATGCAGTGTGTTTTCGTAACTCAAAAATGAGCTGGAACTAGTTCCTTTAGCGTCGATGCTAATTACTGAGACCTGAGTATTGTTAAGTAATTAATCCTGGACTTGACAAGCACTCATGTTTTACTTCATACCATGTGTTTGGTTTTACAGATATTTGTCCTTGATGTTCAGTGTCTCTGATATTATAAACTCTGTTTGAGATTGTGTTGTTTCATTTACTCTGCAGATTCACGATACTTTTTGTATGACTTGACATCTGAAGCACTTGGTGAATGGTTGTAAGTAAGCTGTGCTCAAGTTGTATACAACTACATCTTGAACCTGAATAGCGATGGCGCAAAATAATAGATTCACAATGGCTTACATGGAAATGGAGAAAATTGGCATTTCTGAAGAAATTGTAGAACCAGTATTAACTCGTCTTGTGGCTGTGTATGAGAACAACTGGGAACTTATAGAAGATGAGAACTACCAAGTTCTCCTGGATGCTATTCTCGACGAGTTCCCTAAGGTGAGCATTTTATTATAGTGAGTAAGGTTCGGGTTTAGCCTCATAAAGATGTCATGCTTTCAAGAATTCTCATCAATGCCCGTTATGTTTTCATCTTTAGGTTTCTAATATTTTGTTGCACTCATTGAGTCTTTTTGGAAGAGATCTCAATATCTCACATAAGAACTTTCTCTCCCTATGATTTTCATGATTAATATGAGTTTCTCAAGGCCTCATATTTTTCTTTCCTTTTTGTCTCACTTGGTGCAGAGAGAGGAACCAAATAAACGTGACTGTATATCTGAAGATGAACTTGAAGAGTCTGAGCCACCACTGAAAAGAAACCGACTGAGAAACAATGAAGATGCTAGTTGTAGCGTCCCAGAACATGGAACTGTCTGGATAAGCGCATCAGAAGAGCCTTACGAGTCCCAACCGTGTCCTAGAGGTAAAAGGTCTGAATTAGAGAAGAAATCTTCCCCAGAAAATTCTAAAGGTGAAGAAAAGGGTCCTAGTTTACCCCAACAATGTTTATTGGACAAAGTACGATCATCTGATGTATTCTTTGATGCAACCAATTCGGAAGATGACGATAAGGCAGATAAAGATCCTTCTCTGTCGCAGAATGTGCTTAATAAACGCTCTGGTGAAGCTGTGGATGTAGAAATTGGAAAACATGCTGGTGCAGTACCACAGACCGATCTTCGTGGTACTATTTCTACAGGTTTGCCCCCCTGCCCTCTCCCTCAACTGCAGCTTCCATGTCAACCTCCATACATCAGAAGATTCATAACTTATAACTAATGTACATGCTGCAAATGTTATGTTCCCTCTCATGATGTTCGTATATCTACAAATGATCATTTCTACTATTTGTGATACAGCACATCACTAATGTACATGCTGCAAATGTTATGTTCCCTCTCCCATGCATAAAGAAGTTCATTCCTGCACATGTTAAGTGGGTATTAACTGGTCAAAGATTCCTTCATAATGTGGATTTTCTAATGCATTTTGAAGCTAAGGGAGGCAAACCAATATCACTTGGTTGTTCTCTTTCTCGCTAAGTGACTCTGTATGGAGATTCTGAATATCTGATAACCTAACCAAACCTTAATTTATGAATGACCGGGTGAGATATTTTACTGTGTTTGTATGCTCTTCTTCAACCCAAATATTTTTATTGAACTATACATGCCTTTTGTTTCCACTGCTGTTTAACGTGTAATATAATATAACTAGACACTATGGTCTTGTTTGGGAAAATTAATTTTTGGTTTTTCTAAAACTAAAATTGGTTGTTGGTCTTTCTTTGGTTTTTTGGTCAACCGATGGCCAGGTAAAACAACTGGCGTCCTGGTTGGGAATAGAAAGTGTCTATTAATTATATCCGTTATAAAGGATACAGGCGTGTAGTGCCACATCACACAAAATGACAAACTAAGACAGAATTTTGATGCCAGTTTCACTCCACACAGTACTGGTTATATTTGATCCAGGAACCGGATAACCGGTACATAGGTAGGTACACGTCACCAAATGCGGGTTTGTTTGTTCTTGGCTTTTGAATCCCAAAAAATTCGGATTTATCTTTCATAAAAAACCAAAATAACCACATTTTCCAAACAGCCTCTGAGTAACATGGAAATGGAGATGAAGCAGAGAAGCCAAAGCGGAAACTTTCAAAAATTGCAAGGATGAAACCCCGAGGGAATGGCTATTTTTCTAATGTATTTGTTTACAAATTTACATGACAAGTTTATTGTAAATAAATTACGACTAAATCTATATTACAAAATAGCATGGTTTAACTAACTTATGACTTTTCAGCCGTTAGATTAAATCAACACCATCCCCACCATTAGATCTCACCTACTTATTACATTCCTAACTACCCACTCTCCTTGGACATCCCTAACTACCCACTCTCCTTGGACATCCCTAAGTAATAGGAGAGAGATTTTTCTCACCAAAACAACATCCCTAACTAATAGGAGAGAGGTTGTGAGTGATTCCCACGTCCATTATAATGCTCATCCCATAAGTTGCTCTTTTTGTTCTTTTTACTTTTTTTTTCACCACATTTGTAAAAAAAAATTTTTTGGATAACACCTCTACATTCATTTAAAAAAAAGAAACACCTCGAAATTCAAAAACTACCAAATTTAGGGATAGTGCCTCGGGCACGGGCAATACTCTAGTAAATACTATAAATTGACTAGTTTTCTGTGTATAGTAAAAATATTATCAGGATTTCATATGATTTAAAAAAGAACAAGGGTGTGGTTGTAAATTGAATAAGTTATTTCCCTATAAGTTAAAACAAAATATTCCATCTGAGAACCCAAAACCCTAACCGCACAACTCTGTGAATCACGTTGGAGGAAGAGAATTGAAAATGCTGCGGCTGCTCCCCATGCATCGTAAAGGTAAGCCCGTCTTCTTCAATCTCTGTGCGGCTAGGGTTCTCGATCAATCTGATTTTAGATTGGATCATCAGATTTGAAGTAGATATGTTATCTTTAACAACAAATGTTCCCCTCACGTTTCAAGTAAGGAAAAAACGTCCCGTAACTTCCAGCAAGTTTCTGGCCTGATTTAAAAACTGATAAAGCCACCTGGGGTTCCGGCAACATTTCTCGGATTTCCCGAGGTTCTTGGAATGGGCGCGTTGCCCTATATGGATTTCCCCTGCATCACCAACTAGACACTCACACTATTTTACGGCCTTTCCTTTTATCCGCATTTTATTTACTAGAATACATGGCACACACACTGTGTGCAAACAGAAATGTTTTTTCAAAAAAAAAAAACACACACACACCAAGAAATGATATATGTTGAGGGATAGTGGGTAAAAGCTAATGGGTTAGTGGGTTGAAAACTGTACGAAATGTGTGCCCAATTGTAGGTAGTTACCAAGTGATGGGTTTCTTGTGATTTCCAATTTTACCCCAACAATAACTTTTTTCCTCTTTAGTGAGAAGGGCATTCAATGTCTAGTGAAAAAGGCTCACCAAATTCCTATTCCCTTTATATATTAGTATATATTAATAGAGTTTGTGTATACATGCAGGGAGTTCAGAAGATGGTTCCTCCAGACGAAATTATTCAGAAATGAAAGACAATCAACCAGAGCTCTGGGGAACAAAGGGCACAGATGTGGATGTTTCAGGTGAGGTCCGTTCTCCTGTACAATGCTGAATGGATGTACTATTATGTACTAGCACATGCATAGTTCTACTGACAGCTGCTGGTGTAGCTATAATTAGTTTTTTTTTTTTTTTTTTTTTTTTAAAAAAAAAAAATCAATTTGACATGTTCTCAAGTACAAAGCATTCTTTTCTGAGATGAAAGTCCCTTGAACATCTGATCGAAGATGTTTGCTGCAAAGCATCGTTTACTGAAGGCAGACAGTCCTGCCAATAACATAATTTGATGTTTATCTTTTGATATTTTTTCTTAGTGTTATATCTTAGTTGCAGCTCTCAGTAAATTCTATACTATGTTGTTGATAGTAAAAAAGAATGCAAATTCAGTGCTTCGAATCGCAACTCCCTTCTCAGTGTTAACTCACTTTGTGTTGCAGATCCTTCTCTCATACCTGAGAACAATTCTTCAGCTGAAAGGTGTTCTAATTTAGAAGGAAATGCGTCTTTCATAAAATTGAAAGAAGTGGGTACTGAGAACAAAGATGATGGGGCATCTAGGCCGCTGAAACTCGAACTGGCATCCTCTGCTGATGGAGATGTAAAACTTCATCTGACCTGTAACATTTCTGGGAAAGACAACTTCCGTGTTCCAAATTTGGATGCAGTTATAAAACTGGTTGAGGAGAAATGCCTTAAATCACACATCACTGAAGATCCTGGTTTCTCTATTATGAAAGTGATGAAAGATATATGTGAATGTTTTTCGGCGGAAAGAACCAACTCCAAACACGATGAAGGGGAAAGATCACTTATATCAATTCCATCTCTTTCTGACACTGATTTAAACAAAGTTAGTGACTTAGATTTGCTGCACTGTAGGAGCAACCAAGAAAATTTCCATATCCCGCAGGATTTACCGTATGGACCAATCAAGGTAGGTAATTTTTACAAGCTGCTTCCTCAGATTCCAAGAAATCTGGACTTTGATACCTCACTTACACATGGTGTAGAATCCCCAAACGAAAGCAGTCTTGTGGTTTTCCAGGAAGACAGTAACCATTTGAACACTTTCAAGGTTCCGTATTATGTTGATGACATTGGGAAAGGTTTCGAGACTGTCAAAATTCCATTGGTAAACGAATACAATGATGAGAGGGTACCTGTATTCAACTACCTGGCAAAAAATGTACCTCATGAAAATGCTTATGTGACGTTTGTTCTTGCTCGTATATCGGACGAAAACTGTTGCTCAAATTGTGTTGGGGATTGCATGTCACAGCCTGTTCCTTGTGCTTGTGCTGGGGAAACAGGTGGAGAGTTTGCTTATACTCCAGTGGGGTTAGTTCAGGAGCAGTTCCTAGAAAAATGTATCTCCATTAATCGTGGTCACAAACAGCAGCACCTATATTATTGCAAAGATTGCCCGCTTGAGAGATCCAAGAACAAAAAGTTTTCTGGCAAATGCAAGGGCCATCTTGTCAGGACCTTTATTAAGGAATGTTGGTATAAATGTGCATGCAGTATGAGATGTGGAAACCGTGTTGTTCAGAAAGGCATAACAAAGCGTTTGCAGGTAGATTTTTTTTTTTTTTTTTTTTTTTTTTTTTTTTCTTTTATCTTTTAAGCTTTTAGTTCGTCTGGTTTTGAAATTTTGGAGAACTTAGGTCTTTCCTCCACATAGGTTTTTGAAATGGAGAAATAGGCAGCAAGTCTTTTAAATGATGAATGTGCATCTTATGTATCTTTGTGTTTTCTCCCAATTTTAAAGGTATTTATGACATCGGGAGGAAAAGGTTGGGGTCTTAGGACTCTGGAGGAACTACCGAAAGGTGCCTTCGTATGTGAATACGTTGGAGAAATTGTGACAAATATGGAGCTTTACCGGAGAAACATTGAAAAAGCTGGAGAAGAAAGGCATACATATCCTGTGCTACTAGATGCAGACTGGGGTTCCGAGGGTGTCTTAAAAGATGAGGAGGCCCTGTGTTTGGATGCAACGAATTATGGAAATGTGGCAAGGTTCATTAACCACAGGTACTTCAGAGAATTACATCTAATTCCAAATCTTAACACCACTATTTATGCTCTAGTAAAAGTTCCCGAAATTGTTGTCAAGGAATTGATATAATCTAGACTTCTTCCTTCAATTTGTAGCCTTTTTTGTTCTTTCAAAGTTTAGCTTAATATGTGACAAGCTGAATATAGGCTCCATAGCTCTCCTGAAAGTGCCTCTTTAATCAACAATGTTTTAACATAAGCTTTGTGGCTATGTGCCAATGTAGGCATGTAATGTTTTCCATGGCTCATATATGATATACATCAGGAAATAAGTATCTTCCCCAATTATACTGCGCCTAATACAAACCACCACTCAATTTCATGAATAGAAGAAAAAGGTAAAATATTTGTTTATATCTGACAAGACTCTTCATTGAGTAGATGCAGTGACGCAAACTTAGTTGAGATCCCTGTCGAAGTGGAGACGCCGGACCATCATTATTATCATGTAAGAACTCATTTTAATTCCTAAAATTTCATCTCTCTCTCTCTCTCCATGTATACAGAACTCATACACACCGATATGCACCGTGAATCATGCAGCTTAAGATAACTAATCCTGCCATGCAATGAATTTTTCGCAGCTTGCTTTTTTTACAACAAGGAAGGTTGATGCTTTGGAGGAGTTGACGTGGGTAAGTTCTGCGTGTGCACTGTACTAATACTCTGTCAACTTAGATAATTAGATATTGTAAGTGATCTACTTACAACAAAGAATCAGTGTAAGAGAAAAAAAAAATATTCTCATTGATTTGATAAGTAGACCTATGTTACCATAAACGTAAAAATACCAGTGTTTCTTGTTCCGAGTCGTTCGTGCCGAAATGTGGTACATTGTCGACCCGAAACACAGAAAGTATCGAGCCGAACGTTTCATAGAGTGCGTACATAACTGACTTGCTTATATTACTAGTTTTCAGTGGTACTTATTTGAAGAAAATTACGATAACTGGATTTGAGAATGCAAGTATGAAACTACATAATTGATTTAGGTAACTGTAGGGAAAATTGTTCCAAATTATCGTTCCTCCTTCCTAGTAATAGTATTTTGTCCCAGACAACATTTCGGAGAAACCTGTCCCTAGCGTAGACATTGAGAATTAGATCACTTCAGCTAATGATAAAAAAAGAGGCCAACAATAATGCTAGGCTGTCAAGTTGCTGGATCATACATGGAGCACTGGGTTGAAGATGTGAGTGTGTTACCATTAGGGGGACTCCATTCTGACATTGGATTTGTCAGAATGTTAGCGAAGTGGCCAATGTATCCAAATGCAACGGCGGAAACATAAGCAGCCTAGAAAAGGGCTTTAAGAATCTAGTAAGAATACTCTGTCAACTATATGTAATTGAAATGAAGTTAAGCCTCTTGTTCACCCACAAATTCAGTACTTCGTGAACCATTTTAGATTATCTTGCTAAAACTACAATATATCCTTGGAGGATGCCTCTATCATACGATTCCGTGCGAGATGTGAAACAATCGAGCTTATAAATCCACCCATTTAGAAGACTTAAGTTTAAGAATCAAGTTCAAACATCTATGCCTGGGTGTTGGGCCAAAGTCCTAAGGAGTATTGCCTCATATAAACCTTACACTATCTGGAAGATGTGAACATATAATAGCAAGTTTGTTAAGCACCTCGTCGGGAGATGCCTCATTGTAATTATGATGAATGTACTACTCAGGAGTATTGCATTCTGGCTTAAATGGGAATGAATGCACTAAACGTGGGGTTTCTCTAGCAAACAACTCTCTTCCCTTTCCCCCGAAAATGTCTAAACTGCGCCCCAATTGAAATGTGTTGTGAAGCTACAAACAACATAGACTTCTCCGGAACATCCTGCGGATGCTCTGGCTCATTTTAGCAACAGCGTCAACCTACTTCCCTGAAAGGAATAGACATTCATTGATCTACGGGAAAGATACTAGGCTTAAACATTTAAGATCGTATGGAACCCTATGGATCTTTGTTAAGAAAGGTAAATGTTGACCCTCCAATGTGGACATTAGTTTTAAAAGGTCAGGATCCTGATTAAACAAAGCATTGTCAGGGTTCTTCGAACATGCTGAGTGCTTTGGAAGTTTGTGATCATTTTTAATCTTTCACTGAGATGTCAATATAGTATTATATCCACGAATAAAAAGACAGCAAACCTTTGCACAATGGTCTAGAAGAATGATTGTAACTCCTGGTATTAGGATTGCTTTTTTGCAACATGAAAGACCTATTGCTGATTTCAGCAAGGATTTTGACACCTAAGCATATATCACTAGAGAGTAATATTAGATGTGGTGCAGTGTGGCAACTAGTTGGGACTTTACTTGGATGGTAGACAATTTCGGTAGGATACTGACAATGCAAGTCTAAAGTAACTATTGAACTAAAACGTATATCCATGCTGCAGAAGAGATGTGTATATGTTGCTAGGATTATGATTGAGCAGAGAATTGATGATAAGAGGTGTTAGTGTTCTTTCTAAGATGACATGATCAAATGTGGTCAATTCAGAAGTTCAACAGTGTGGGAAGAGAAGATTGGACCTGATTCGGTGTTATGGCAGAATAACACAGGTTTTGAACATCTTTTATTTGTCTAGACATGCGGATATATATTTATTCTCTAACAATGTAGTCCCAAGGGCTTGAGAAATTATGAAGCGGAAAATTGGGAAATCGATTATTAAAAATATTGGGGAACAAAACATCTCGATATGCTGCATACCAGCTAGAGCCTTGTGCGTCCAAGAGAGGTGCTTTTTCTTTTGTATCAGTAGGTAGAATATGAGGCTCTTCTGAGTACATGTTCGTATTTTTCAAAGTATGAAGCTTGAGCACGTTATATACCAGGTATTGCTTTAACATTCAGCCACAACCTAGGGTTTTTATGACATTCCAAACCCTAGAAGAGTTGTCTTCTCTTGAACTTAGTTTGCCGTTTTCTCTTGCACATAGTAGTTCCTATGTTACCTTGCAGGTGCTGAGCTAATCTAGCATATTTTCACATTTTGACCTAATCAGTTGTTACTCTACGCGTGTCACTGCCTGAGAAATTAATGGAAGGGCACTTGCTGTCACATGGATCTACATTGGTACAACCTAGGGGGTCAACTGGGATGGATGATGGTCAAGGTTATACTGCACTGTCTTCTAATAGCAAAAATAAGATGTTGAACCAATGCTTGAAGAATATTTAAGAAGAAAGGCTAATTAGGTATAATGCAAGTGCTTTATTGGGTGACTTGTATAGCTCACTACACATGCAATCGGCTCGAGCATTATACACACTTAAGCCTTGCAAAACATTTGGTATATGAATCAAGGTAAACAACTTTTGACTAGCTTTGTCAATGGTTTATGTAATTCATTGAACATCCACTTCTACTTTCTGGTCTCTGTGTAATTGTGTATATATAAATATAGGTAGGTAGCCACTTAGTTATTAGAAGTTAAAAGTTGGGAAATTCTATGATAGTTGTTAATCCTTTTGAAGTTACTCTATTTTATTGCTTGCACAATTTGAGATGTTTTTTCCTGGTATTACATGTTTTACGAAAATGGACATGAGCATTGCACTTTAGTTCTCCGAAAATCAAAGTGTTGTGTTTTTCCACACATGAAATTGGGGAGATTCTTTCTGATGCTAAATCGAATCGTTATCATAACTAGATTGGAAACCTATAGTATAAGTTCCAAAAATTACACCATTGACGACAAACACAAGGGTTGAATACTTACAATATCAAGTATATTTCACAATACTCCCATAACTATCCAGTTGATATCCTCGAAAAAAAATTAAAAAAAATAAATAGAAAAGAACATCTAGTTGATGGGTGAATTGATAAATGCTCATGAATTATGAAATCAAATTCTGACAGGAACACGTCAAAATGTTCTTACACATAGTATTCCAGTGGCACAGAGCCCTAATGCTCTTGCTTTAATCGGTTCTGGTCCACAAAGAAGAAACAACAGTATAACATAGTATTGTGTTTGACCTTAGAGCAATGCTCTTATTCTGCTATTAACGAACATTTTCTTTCCTTTAAAAGATTATTTCACTTGAGCTATAAAAAACAATCAAGTAACTCCTAATGAATACACTTGCATAGAGTCTAAGGTACTCTCAATATAAATGCAAACTATGTGTCCTTCTCGAACTGGGTTCTAGAGTACTTTTTAGGTTCTTTTACTTATTTGAAGTAATGGGCTGGAAATGGATGATGTGATGGAGCAACGGTATGTCTTACGAAATAAGTTAAAGAAAATGGTCTAAATGATGCATAAACCTAGTACCTTTGACCTAAAGGACAACGACTATTGATACAAGTATTTCTCACACAATTCTCGAGGGAATATATTGAGTCCACTTTCTCAAAACTGGCACGAGCTCATTGTAGGATGAAATTCTAGTACATATAATTTCTCTGACGAAGTTTTAGATTTGTTTAGTATAGAGGTTGTATTTGCTAACGGCTTCTATGATTTGAGGATTATTGTACATGAATCTGAAGATATTAAGAGCTGAAAGCAAGTAAGACGATATCTGTACTTCTTTGGCGAAAATAGCAGTAGTTTGGCAGCTCCATTTACCAGATTTTGCAAATGTGCATCATTTACTTCATGAGTGATGAATGAAGAAGGTGGAAAACAATGTAGTTTCTACTCACTGGTTGCTATGTGTTGGACTAGAAGGTCGATAACCATGGCACTTGTATCAGTTTAAACAAAAAAGTTATACGGTCTGCTGTGTTATCATTAGCCGCAGTGTCTCAACAATATCCCATCTTCAAGTCTCTTTCTACTTTTGTCCTCATGTCACTCCATTATTTTGAACATTTGGATAATGTGATGACAGAGAAAATGGTTCCTTTAAACTGGCAGCTGGTCATTTGACTGAACTGCTAATTCTACAGCATATTGTTTCAGTGGACTGCCGACTTAGCGGTGTCAGCATCCTTACAGGCCAGAAAGATTTTTGTCACCTGCCATTTTATTATTTAGTTTTTTCTCTGAGCTTTTTATTAGCATCTGTATTAGTTTGTCAAGTTATTGTTTACAGTGTCATTTTGATTGATTTTAGGTCTTATTGATTGTTGTATTAGGCTGATGAATAGGCAGATAAATAACTACATGAGAAGTTATACAATAGGTTACGTGTTTCTCAGCCTTTATCTGCCTCTCCATATCTGAACCATGTGATTCTTTATATTCCTCTCCAATTGCATTACTCGTAGATGTTTCTCAGATCTTTTATTAGTAGTATCAACCTGACAGCTTCTTGAAGCTTTTGAGAGTAATTAGTTTCTGACCTGTGAGTCAGGCAATGGTATACTAGTAGGTTTCTAACTGATTCGGACCCTAACATTGGTCTCCTTGCTAGTTCAAACCTAAAAAGAGCTTGAGTTGGGCTAAGCATTAGTTTCTTGTGTTTCCGTGTTGGCCCGGAAGCATAGCATTTTTCTTTTCTTTCAGAACTAAAAGGTTTTATCGGAAATAAACTAGAATTACTTGTACCACAGTATGAAAACCTGTGATATAAGCTCCAGTGTGTCCTTGATCTTGATAATCTCATCATTGTATCCTATCGGTTGTTATCTAACTGCTATACTGATGTGTAATTTAATGTGCATAAATCATTTACAGGACTATGGTATTGATTTCGAAGACCGTAGTCATCCAGTGAAGGCATTCCGTTGTCAGTGCAGCAGCAAACTATGCCGAGATGTGAAACACAAGCGTAAGTGGTTCATTCTCAAAAATTCTTCAACTAGACAGCCGGCATGTTTATTTTCTCCATTCTATGAGAGACTGACCACGACATTTCTGCTTGCATTTCCCACTTTTGTTAACTAGCAAAGAATATGCACAAGCTATTTGGCTAGTCTTTGTGGATTTGAAGTTGATACAGTCATTATTTTTTCTTTTACCATAACAAGAACACCAGTTATAAATCTCATACATTCTAGGAGAATGATTTCTAGACTAATCATGTACAATTTTGAAAATGCTAGCTGAATTGTCTGACTCCTAATAAACCATTCAACGCTAGCATTTAGGAATAATATCTGTCGGCGTCGTAATAAACCAATTCAAAGATGTTAAGCTAGTATTTAAGAATGATATCCTGACAGGTTTAGCATCTGTCTACCTGTTTGTAGAGTCTTCACAATGATTCATATAGTATAATGATTTCCTTATTTGTATTCTTATGCCCCTCCGATGGTAACAAGTCTACAACCAATCGTTTTGTTTAACTAACAACTATATCAATGATGATAACACTCCAATGTGGATTCTTCTAATTTCTTAGTATGCATTCTATTGCGCAGGAGGTAGATCGAGTTAATGAATTTCGGAGGTGCAGCCTTGCCAGCAGGAAGCCCTGTGCAGAAGCAACAAAGGAGAGAATGGCAATATTATTTTAGTTAGAAACATATATAGATGAAGTTTGAAGTATTACCAGTTTTTTTGTTTGGCAGTCGATTTTGCCAACTCGTTTAATGAGATAAAAAGAACAAGAGACGGTTCAATTTTGAGCTTTTGATGCTGCCTCCTAAAACAAAATCTGACAGACTCAGTGCCTGGATGCGATTGGATTTTTGAAACATCAATAACGTTCGTGATCAACTAAGCGACCTTTTGATGCTAACCTGTCGATATTCTTTCTCACGTTGAGCTTGAGCTTGAGCTTTCACAACTGGGATGTGCTGTAGGTATTATGGGCTTGCAAGGAGCAGTCTGCATTTGTGGCTGATGAATATTGATTTTCAATTACTCATGCGATGACAAGATAAACAGGACCCTTGTCTAGGTTGGTTAATTTTCTTCAACATAATAATAGTAATTGGTTTTTTCTTAATTATTCAGTACGCTTGTAACGAAAGAAAAACAAAAAATTAACCAACCTTGGCATTCGCAGGACGGAGAAAAATATACTATGATCTTACAGTGTTCCAAATCTAGTACTGTTAGCATCGTTGGCATTCAAATTTGGGAATTTGAGGACAGAGAAAAATATGCTATGATCTTACAGTGTTCCAAATCTAGTACTGTTAGCATCGTTGGCATTCAAATTTGGGAATTTGATCTGTTCTTGCAGTAACCTTAGTTGCAGTAACCTTAGTTTTTATCGCGCGATGGTCGCTTCTCTAGGAAATGGATGAAATTGGCCTTCGGAAGGATCTAGTTTCTGCAGTAATTCGTGTTGGAACTTACTTGTAGTTAACTGAAACTTTATTGCTGATACAAATAAATGGTGGCTAATAATTCTTAAGAAATAAAAAGGTCGTGGTGGTGGTGGTGGTGGTTAAGTGGAAGTTAGATAATGCAGTGGTTATGTGCTTATTGTTAATGTACATTATTAAGACCGGTGATTAAACTTATGAAGTCATGATCAATGATCTGATTAGCCATCTCATTTTTTTTAGTAGTTTATCCATGTTCTCTCCATGTCTCACTAATTTCTTAACCGATTCTGATCCCATAGCTCAATGAAAGTGCATACACAAAACTTTAGCGGATGGGTGGGGGCATAATTTCATGTTCTTGTTGACTGATTGAGTTGCCTGCATTTTGATGCTAGAATTTTAAGTGCACATTTCGATTTCTCTTTTTGTGACTAAAGTGTTGAGTTTGTGCCTTGAATGGTGAAGAAATCACCTTGGTGCATCGACGAGGACCAAAGGAGTGCAAAGGGAAGTGAGGAGAACAAGGCTGCAACACTCGGGGATAACTTAGATCGTACGACCTGTGTCGGGGGACTAACGTTTTGGAAACTTTCAAATCACTCTAGGATGGGTCTAGGTCAGTTCTAAGCACTATAAAAGGTTCCCTAAGTGTCTTAGATCATTATGTACCAAATGATTTCCAATTCAAAGATGGAAACGTCGAGGCGGTGGCACATGCACGCGACACCTCTTGGGTTTTTTCTTAGTAGTATATAAGGACCCTCTTGGGTCTCTAGTTAGTATGCAAACAAAGAGTTTGTTAGTCTTAGTGAAATAAAGGGTGCTTTTCCGCCGTGGACGTAGTTAGCGAATATTTTTCTAGCAACCCACGTAAAATTCCGTGCTCTTCTTTTATTCATATATCATTAGTGAGGTGGTTTGTCATAACAAACAGGTATCCGAGCCAGGTTTGCAGTGTTTCAAGATCAAGATCAAGGAGGAGAAAAGATATGGTTTCACAAATTGGTGAAATCAAAGCTAGGGTTTTGCGAGCACACAACTAGAGTTCAAGATCCACCAAGAACGATGTCTCGATCGATGTTGAAGATTGACAGGTTCACAAGAGGGAACATCTTCAGTCTTAGAAGATAAAGATGGAGGCTTTGCTCAATTCAAAAGGCATATGGGCTCTTCAACTGCAGACAAAGGAGGCATGGATGATGTATCATTGAAGTATAGGTTGTCGGAGGAGAAAGCACACTCAAACATTATGATGTGCTTATCGGATGGCGTGATCACGGAGGTCGCATATCAGAAGAAGGTTGCAGCTCTTTGGCTGAAGTTGGAGAGTTTCTGCATGACGAAGTCACTCACCGACAATTTGATGCTAAAGCAATGGCTATTCACCCTGCGAATGCTCGAAGGTACAACTCTCAAGGATCACCTTGATCAATTCAACACTATTCTTCTTGATTTGCGTAACATTGAAGAGAACGTGAATGATGAGGATGGCGTACTCTTGTTGTTGGTCTCGTTACCTCCATCATACGAGAACTTCGTGCAACCTTTATCGTGAATAAGGATAGCATAACCCTAGAGGAGGTCATGTTGGCGCTCCATGCTAGGGAAATGTGCCACAAGTGCACATGATTAGGTACTGAGGACCATGCTTCCGGCCTGATGGAGACGTGGGGAAGCAAGAAGGATAAGAAGAACAAGAAAAAGAAGTTTTTTGGTTCTAAGTTGCCCAAGGATGTCTGTGCTTGGTGCAAGGAAAAGGGCGCTGGAAGAGAGATTTCCTGAACGAGGTCAACAGGGGCAGAATGGATCCGCAACTGTAGCCGAACAGGGTAATTCGTCTGAGGACGATTACGTTCTAATGGTGGATGTTGTCACGTATTCTCAAGATGCGTGGGTTCTGATTCCGGGGCTTCCTATCATATTTTCTCTAACATGGAGCTATTCTCGACGTACAACCAAACGGATGGAGGGTCTGTCTACATGGCAAAGTGAGTCGTGTGTAAGGTCATTGGGAGTGGCTCAGTTAGATTGAAGACGAATGAAAGGAAGTTATGTATTTTGGAGGAAGTCTGATATGTACCACTTATTAAGAAGAATCTGATCTCCTTGAGTCTACTCAACAGAAAGGGATACAGTTTCAAAGGTGAAAGTGGATATCTACAAGCCAGCAAGTTCTAAGCTGATTTTCCAGGGATTCAAGAGTGAGACTTTGTACATGTTGAAAGGTTCGACGATCAGAGGTTCTGCCGGAGTTGTCTCACCCGAGATTAAGGAAGATGATCAAACCAAGCTGTGGCATATGAGGCTCGGTCATATGAGTGAACGCGGAATGCAGGAACTTCAAAATAAAAGCTATCTCACTGGGCACACATCCAAGAGCCTAGGGTTTTGTGAGCACTGCGTGCATGGGAAACTACATCGTAGCAAGTTCATAGAACGAAATTTACTCTTTATTACATCCATTCCAATTAATGGGGCCCATCTCGAGTTGAGGCGATTGGCGGCTACAGGTATTTTCTGAGCATCATAGACAACTACTCAAGATTGCCTTGGATATTCGTGATGAAGCACAAGAGTGCAGCCTTCGCAAAATTCAAGGAGAGGAAGACCTTAGTAGAGAATCAGGTGGGAAAGAAGGTGAAGAGGTTGCGCCTGGACAACGGATTATATTTTTGTTCATCATATTTTGATGGATTTTGAAAGGATCATGGAATTTCTCGCCACCACACTGTTCGACACATACCACAACAGAATGGTGTAGCTGAAAGAATGAATCAGACGCTTTTAGCGAAATCAAGGTGTTTTCTTTCGAATGCAAGTCTTACTAGAGGTTTCAGGGGAGAGGCGGTTTCCATGGCGTGCTATTTCGTGAATCGGAGCCAGCACAAATGTATATGATGCAAGATTCCTATTGAAGTTTGGTCTTGAAAAGCACCAGATTACTCGAATATGAGGATCTTTGGTTGCATTCCCTATTATCATGTGGATGATGGCAAGCTAGAGCCAAGGGCGAAGAAGGAGGATTCATTGGCTTTGGGACAGGTGTGAAGGGGTACACGATTTGGAAAGACAACAAAATTATACTCAGCAGGAATGTGATATTTGATGAGAGTTCAATGATAAACAATTTCTTGGAGATAGAGATTGGAGATGCAGCGAAGAAGGTGGAGGAGAGTTCGTATCTTGCTGATCCTAAGGAGTCCGAAATTCCTACACCACCGCCAGAAATCACAGAGGAAGAAGCAAAAGAGTCTGATGGGGATGCGTCGCTACCAGAGGAACTAGTTAATCATAGTGTAAGGTCACATTTTTCATGGACTTGAAATACTAAGCTATTTTAAGGCCTTTAACCAGATTTCAAAGCCTTGAAGCAGGTTTCACAGGCTTGAAATAGATTCAAGGCCTTTGAACCAAGATTCAAAGCCTTGAAACTGTCTGACCTGTATGCATGCTCTAAGGGGGAGTTTTTCTAAACTCTTCTGATTTGATTCTATCTCTCTCACCCTTATGCTTAATGTTTTATTATTTGATGATGAAAGAAAAACTGTTTTGATATACTTAACATCGTTTAATCCATCTGTTTGACTCACTTTTGCAGGGGAATATTATTTCCTAATTTACAGATCGGTTTCCTAATCTGGCTTTTGCAGGAAAGGAAACATTGAGAGAATATGATTATCTGACCAATCAGAGACTCTTGAGAGCTTCTCAAATTGTTTAAAGACAAGATCACAACAATATCTCTGAAGACTATGATCAACTATCCGTTAAAGAAGGCTGTTAAGAGAGTCAAAGATGTTGCCTACAAAACAGGAAGTTGTTGCTGAAAATCTGGGAAGATTTGCAGAGCTTCAAACAGTATAAATAGAGCTCATTTTGAAGCAACAATACAGAACACTCAACGGGAAAAAAGAGAGACACATTTCTGGATTGACAAGCATAAAAAAAGTTCATCATTCTCACAATCCATCTCAGAGAAGACTATTGCATTCTTCAATGCAGTTCTATACTTCAGTGTTCTTCTGTTATGTGCTTTATTTGTAGATCATTCTTGTATTACTTCTATCTTTCATTCTCAAGGATTTTTCAAGGTGCACAATATAGAATTCTTAGTTAATCAGTTAGCTAGACCAGGTACTAGATTGGTTAGAGAGAACCACAAGCTGTAACAGAGTAAGGCAACTCTCTGTGCTTGAGATCTAGGGCTTATCTTTTGATTAATAAGAATTAAGTTGAAAATCCTGCAGGAAGAAGAAACCTGAGGTAGAGACGTAGGTCCAAGTGAACTGAACTCTATAAATCCTGTGTCTCTTGCATTTACTTCATTTACATACTTAGTTTTGCAGCATTCAAACTAGTATGTTTTCAAGGGTTTGAAACTCTTTTCAAGGCCTTCAAAAAGACATGTCTGTTTTACTTTAAACTGTATTTCACTCCAAAGGCTTTAAATTGTTTTCAAGGCCTTAAACTGCATAGAAACTCTTCTCCTCCACAAGTTTTGCAAAAAGTTGGCATACTCTATTCAATCCCCCCCTTCTAGAGTATATGTGTTGCATATCTATCTTCATACTACCCTTTCAATTGGTATCAGAGCTTGTATGACTGTATAATATTTAACCATCTGGTGATCATGAGTACTGCAGGTGATGGTGGTTTCTCATAGGGAAGAGCTGCTAACAGACCTCCTCTATTTTGTGGAGATAATTTTGCTCATTGGAAAGCTCTGATGAAAATGGTCATCATTGATCAAGACATAAAGCTATGGCCCATTATTCATAATGGACCTCACACTTTCTACACATAGAAAGATGGGATCAAAACTCCCAAATCTGAAGACTCACTCTATTCTTCTTAATTAGATAATTTCTCTATGAATTTCAAAGCTATTAATATCTTGTATTGTGCTTTGAGTACAGATGAATTCAACTGGATCTCAGGCTGTAAGACTGACAACGAGATATGGGATAAGCTTGTGGTGACATTTGAAGGAACCATTCAAATCAAGCAAACCAAGATCAAGATCTATCTCAGGAAGCTGTTCAAGATGAATGCAGTTGAGTCAATCAGAGACATGTTCAAGAGGTTCACAGACATTGTCAACAACCTTGATTCACTGGGAAAGCATATTTCCAATGATGAAAAGGTGGGGAAGATACTAAGGAGTCTTCCAAAGGGTAAATGGGAACCAAAGACAATAGCTATTGAAGAAGCTCAAGATCTCTCATCACTACAACTTGATGACATACAAGGAAAGATCCTAACACATGAAATATCCATGAATGAAGCTGATTGAGAGCTACCAGAAAGTGTCAAGAACTTAGCACTCAAGGAAAAATAATATGAGAAAATTCAAAGCCTTGAAACTGAAGATGATGAGGATGGAGATCCAATTGATTTGATTTCCAAAGCCTTAACTAAGATCCTCAAGATGAAGAAAAATTTGGAAACAAAGACTTCAAAAGAGAAAGATACTTATCATCCAGTAGCAAGGACTACAAAGGTAAGTCTTCTTCACAAAATAAATCCAAAGTCTTGAACTGCTTTGAGTGTGGTGATGCTGGACACTTGATAAGAGATTGTCCACATAAGAAAAGTAAGAACTTTTATAAGAAAGACCATGACAGGAGAAAGAAAGCTATGATAGCTTCATGGACTGATTCAGATACCTCAAGTGACTCTGAATCTGAAGAAGAACATGCCAACCTATGCTTCATGGCCAAGAATGATGATAGTTCTGAGAAGAACATTGAGGTAATGGTAAAATGTTTGATTTCAAAACCAAAAGAAGCTCTCTCAGATTTTCTTAGAACAATGCTTTTAAATAAAGAAGACTATCTGAAAGAGATTAGAGTTCTGAAAGAAAAAGTTAATGAGCAAGCAAAAGAGAATTTACATCTTGTTTGTCTGAATCAGAATCTTGAAATCACTCCGAAGAAAACTGACAGTGATTTTAAGGACTTGAAAACCAGTTTCAATGCCTTGAAAACACATGTCAAGGAAGTAGACACCGAGAACTCCTCTCTGAGTGATAGCCATGTTAATCTGAGACATCAAGTTGATGAATTAGATAAACAAAAGACTAATGTTACAAAGACACTTCAAGAATCTGAATTAGTCAAAGTCAACATTTCAGGCTCATAATACAATTTGAACTTAATTCTTGGAGAAAGTTCAACGTCTGTTCACAAAACTTGTAATACCTCGGTATTTTATGGGGCATTTTTGGGAGTTTGGCAAATTTTTCGGGGTCATTATGTGAACTTACAAAATTATATTTTTTTCTTTTATTTAGTAGTTTACTATTATTATTATTATTATTATTCTTATTATTATTATTATTATTATTATTATTATTATTATTATTATTATTATTATTATTGTTGTTGTTATCAACATTTTTCTTATCAAAAAGTATTTTTTTTAAGATGACAACTTTTTATATAGTTAATGTGTGTAAATTAGTGGGTGAAGTGTAGCGGGTCGTGGAACGTTTTTAACGTGTCTAAAATGTAGTTTTAATTAATAACGCGTAGCGAGCCACCGCGTGGCATCGCGCACCCGCCACACCGTATACCTTCCCACATCATCTTCTTCCTCCATTCCTTTCTAGTTGAGCAATTCTCTGCGATTTCTCCGGCAGAAATCACCCATGCCGAAGGTCAAAAATTGACCTTCTCTTCACCCAAATTTCGTCCCGGTTCATCGACATGGTGAGAGACCCAAGCATTTCAATTAATTTCGCCAAAAAATTTATTCCCAAATCAAAGTCGAAATCCAGTCCATTTCTCAATCGGGTTAAACAAAACCCAGTTCTCCTCTCTCTCTCTCTCTCAGTCTCTCTCTCACACTCTCTATCTGTTCTCTGTCGAAGCCGCCGAAGCAGACCCGACGCCGACGGCACCAGGCCCGAAGCCCAAAACCGTCGGCGAACCCAGCTCCGCCGTCATCGTCCCTCTGCGTCGTCCCCCTTTTGCCGCCACCACCGTCCCCTTTCCGGTTCAGTAAGTTCACTCTCGTAAACAAGTACATGAGTTTTTGTTTGTAGCTTTGTAGCTTGTTTAGCTTCACTTTGTTGGGTCAAATACGGGGCAGTATGTGTTGGTAGGTAATACAATGAGTGTGTGGGAGGATTGAGAGGTGTTTACATCAGTTTTGAAAGCATGAGGTGGTTGGTGATGAGTTGTCACGTGGGTGTGCCTAGATGAGGCATAGTGTGTCTACCAATTAATTAAATAGTTTGTAGAACTACTGGTAGCTTTATGGTATCAAGGTCTAATTTTTGGTGGGTAGCTTCGATAAAATAATTGTTCTTTTTAAAGAAAATCAATTACTATAGCTTTTCCTAAACTTTACCTGCTACTATCATTGATTACTTTGGTTATTTTGGTCATTGTTATTTCCCCTAGTTGCAACTAATACCTATTCGTATGCTTTTAAGCAAGTTTATGAATAATCTGTTTTGTAAAACTAAAAGTATATTCTTATTAAATGAATATTTTGTGAATACAAATGAAGTTAATAATAATAGATGTTTTGTTAACTAGCTTTTTTTTCTGTTGATTCAATCTTTAAAAAGATAAATGGACTTTTAGTTTTTAATAAAACCATGCCTTTTATTTAACCATGTAATTGAAATAGTTATAGTTTATTTGTATAAGTGTACCTTCGTAAATTAAATAAATATTATAGGATTTTAAATAAAGTTTTCCCTACCTAAATCCTTACTCCTATATTTTTGAACCACTATTTCTTATAAATAGATATTCTAAACGTGCAACTCGTAGCTAGTGAAATATAACTTGTTTGGGGGATTATGAGGGGAATTTCACTTGCATTTCATATAGTAAATTTAATTGTGAATTGTTGTATGGATGAATATGTGTTAATATAGGATTATGTGATATTGTAGATTCCGAGTTCGTAGGAGGAGAGTTCGTCGAGGACCCCTACTACTAAGTTTCCGTGCTGTTGTGTTGAAATCTCTCTCTCAATTTTCCAAGTAAGTACATATGTACAATGTCTTCAATTTTCAAAATATGCTTTTGCGTGAGTTATCATGAATCGTGACATATCGTGCGTTACTCTTTAAACGTTATGCGACCTACCTTAGTAGACTTTTATCAAGACAAATTTTGAAAAGATTGTTTATCCTGGAAACAAACTGAAAACTTGGATTTAATGAACGATAATGGATATGGGGCGATGTACAGAGGATGTGCGTGAAGGCCACTATGGCCAAGGATGCTCACAGGCGATTCACTCATTGGGTTTCATACCCTACCCTATATGGGTTTTATAAGGCGTAGAAACTATAGGGTACTACCTATGCCGACGTAGGTCAATGCGGTATAGGGGTGTCGACACTTAAGGTCCTATAGTATGGTTCGAGCGGGGTATGCGTAGGGCTACCTTCTAACGCTCTTGGTGAATTGGGACGGGCGATGTCCCAAGAGGTACCTTTTTATATTGCATCGTGACCTCTCTGTGGACATACGTTACCCGATGAGTTTTCATGCCTCAGCCAAACTAAACAATTAAATGCGGTACTCTTTTATATCCGGCTTATTTCCAAAGTTCTCTCAATCATGTTTTTATACTCGCGTTATCTTAAAGATTCTTTTTATATTCATGTTTGTTCTAGCCAAAAACTCTTGTTTTACTCATTGTAGTATGTGCTTACTTAGTTTTTACTAATTAAAATTTTTCTGCGGTCGGCTATCGCTATTTCAAAACCCGCAGGTCAAGAATAAGCTAGCTGGGGTGGAAACGCGCACAAGCTAAGGAGTAGTACCATGCTAGCAAACAATTTAGTAGTGTTTCATTTGGTTTAAGACATCTTTAACTTTCTGTTTAATAATGTAAGGAGGGTTTCTCCTTTACTTTTATTTCAATAAAGCACTTTTGGATTTCGTTAAGTTGTACTAGCGAGGAACCGTAGGTTCCCGGGTTGTTTCAGTTGGTATCTGAGCCGACGGTTCCAACGCTAGTGCGACCTCTCGATTTCCATTAATAAAGATAAATAATAATTGAAAACTTTTCAAAATTAAAATGGACATAGGATAACTAAAACTGGAAATAAAACTGGACAAGCCGGGGATGTGGGATTGCGTAGCCGTGTTTTCTTTCTAAATTCATAAGTGTGTTGTGTGGTTAATTGTAATCTTTATTATTTGTGATGAGAATTTGCTATGTGACTGTAACTTGTTAATTGTTAGTTTATTCACGTTACATGCCTGCTTTAACTTCCTTAAATTATTTCTTCATGTAATGAGCGTATACGTGGCTTAGAACAATTCTGAGACTTTTCTTTCTCCTTTAAGATGGCTGCCCTACCTGCTGCTAGACCACCCATCCCAGCCCCTGCTGACCTCACACCTGCTCACGCACCGCGCCACGTCACATTCCTTGAGGGACAAGAGACGGCAGAAGAGTACTGCAGGTACGTTCGAAGCCTATGAATTGCTTGGAGCCAAAGCCCACATGGCAACGAGATCCACGCTCACCCGTTGAAGATAAGCTATTACATCCTCAAAGGCTTCCCAGATGAGCCTCTATGGAATAACCTCAAAGGAAACTATGATGATTTGTTCGTCACGAATGTATGGGGCCAAAATGTACCTAATATCACCAAGTACAAACACCGCGATTATGATTACTACTATTTGAACTCGCTCACGCTTCGGTTCAAAATGGAAGAGTTGCTAGACCCATCAATACAACAGGTAGCAGCACAGGACGCCGAGCACCAAGAAGAAGAGGATGAAGATGTCGAAGAAGAATTGGAGGAGGAGCAAGGAAACATGGAATTGGATGAGAACCAAGAAAATGAGCAAGACCAAGGTGCGAACCAAGATGAGGAGGCACAAGAGGAGTTTATAGATTGGAATGATGACGTGGACGAGATTGAAGAAATTGAACATGAAGAGATCGACGAAGAGTAGAACCACATGTTAAGTAATATGACGATAGTATTGGACATCTTCGAAGAAATAAAGGAAGCACAGAAAGAAGATGCTTTCCTACAAAAGATCAAGGAGAAGATCAACAAAGGCGAAGCACTCGATTTCAAAATGGAAGAAGATGGAAGCGTGAAGTTCAAGGGAAGATGGTGTGTACCAATGAAATGTGCGGAAGTAAAAGAGAAGCTTATGAGGGAACCTCATAACACGCCTTATTCGGTACATTCAGGAGGAGACAAGTTGTACAAGGATTTGAAGAGAAATTTCTGGTGGAAAGGTATGAAGAAGGAAGTAGCTGATTTTGTATCTAGATGTCTGACGTGTCAGAAGGTCAAGTTCGAGCACAAGAGACCAGGTGGAATGTTGCAACCATTGGAGATACCGGTTTGGAAATGGGATTCCATCTCAATGGACTTTGTCACGGCTTTACCTGTTTCGACGAATGGGTTGAACCAGATTTGGGTGGTAGTCGATCGACTCACCAAGACGGCAAGATTCATTCCCATGAAAGACACGTGGGACATGGAAAAGAGGGCGGACGCATACATCAAGAATGTAGTACGACTACATGGAGTACCTAGCTCGATAATTTCTGATAGAGATCCAAACTTCTTATCACACTTCTGGAAGGAGCTACAAAAGGCCATGGGTACCGAGCTAAGGTTCAGCACAACATTTCACCCAGCTACGGATGGCCAGACTGAGAGGACGATTCAAACATTGGAAGACATGCTTCGAGCTTGCATTTTAGACTTTGGAGGTTCATGGGTGGACAAGTTACCACTTATCGAATTCTCGTATAACAACAGCTACCATGCTAGCATAGGGATGGCACCCTACGAAGCACTATATGAGAGGAAGTGCAGGACACCGCTGTGTTGGAGTGACATCAGCGTGACGATCATTCTTGGACCACAAATGATCGAGGACTCGACAAACCAGATTCGAATGATCCAGCAAAGGATGAAAGCGGCCCAGGATCGACAAAAGTCTTACGCGGATTTGAAGAGAAGGCCATTGGAATTCAAGGTTGGCGACAAAGTGTTCCTAAGGGTTTCACCTACAAAGGGGATCATGCGTTTTAATCAGAAAGAAAAGTTAAGTCCCAAGTTCATTGGACCCTACGAAGTACTGGATCATATAGGAGAGGTTGCCTATCGCCTGAATCTTCCTAACAGCCTAGGTAGAGTCCATAACGTTTTCCATGTGTCCCAACTCAAAGCCTATATACCCGATCCGAGTCATATCATTGACCCCGAGCCTGTCGAGCTTGATCCATCTCTTACCTATGAACAACAACCGATCAAAATCCTTGATACAAAAACCAGAAACACCCATACGAAGTCCACCACGCTGGTCAAGGTTCTATGGTCGAATCACCAAACCGAAGAAGAAACTTGGGAAGCCAAGGAGGACATGAGGAAACGTTACCCACACCTCTTCGACCAGGTATGACTCGAGTTACGGGGACGTCACTCCTTTTAAATGAGATGTGATTTAACAACCATGCATTTTAATTACCGTCTTGTCTTGTTATTATGTGCACATTAGAACTGCATACCGCATACTTGCACTGGGAGATTCGATTTACTTTAAGCTTCGGGGACGAAGCTTTGTTTTAAGGGAGATGTGATGTAATACCCCGATATTTTATGGGGCATTTTTGGGAGTATGGCAAATTTTTCGGGGTCATTATGTGAACTTACAAAAGTATATTTTTTCCTTTTATTTAGTAGTTTATTATTATTATTATTACTAGTATTATTATTATTATTGTTGTTGTTATTGTTATCAACATTTTTCTTATCAATTTTTTTTTTTTTAGATGACAACTTTTTATATAGTCAATGTGTGTAAATTAGTGGGTGAAGCGTAGCGGGTCGCGGGACGTTTTAACGTGTCTAAAGTGTAGTTTTAATTAATAACGCGTAGCGAACCACCGCGTGGCATCGCGCACCCGTCACACCGTATACCTTCCCACATCATCTTCTTCCTCCATTCCTTTCTAGCAGAGCAATTCTCTGCGATTTCTCCGGCAGAAATCACCCATGCCGAAGGTCAAAAATTAACCTTCTCTTCACCCAAATTTCGTCCCGGTTCATCGACATGGTGAGAGACCCAAGCATTTCAATCAATTTCGCCAAAAAATGTATTCCCGAATCAAAGTCGAAATCCCGTCGATTTCAATCAGGTTAAAGAAAACCCTGTTCTCCTCTCTCTCTCTCTCTCTCTCTCTCAGTCTCTCTCTCTCGCACCCTCCGCCTCTCTCTCACACTCTCTCTCTGTTCTCTGTCGAAGCCGCCGAAGCAGACCCGACGCCGACGGCACCAGGCCCGAAGCCCAGAAATGCCGGCGAACCCAGCTTCGTCGTCGTCCCTCTGCGTTGTCCCCTTTTTGCCTCCACCACCGTCCCCTTTCCGGTTCAGTAAGTTCACTCTCGTAAACAAGTACATGAGTTTTTGTTTGTAGCTTTGTAGCTTGTTTAGCTTCACTTTGTTGGGTCAAATACGGGGCAATATGTGTGGGTAGGTAATACAATGAGTGTGTGGGAGGATTGAGAGGTGTTTACATCAGTTTTGAAAGCATGGGGTGGTTGGTGATGAGTTGTCACGTGGGTGTGCCTAGATGAGGCATAGTGTGTCTACCAATTAATTAAATAGTTTGTAGAACTACAGGTAGCTTTATAGTATCAAGGTCTAATTTTTGGTGGGTAGCTTCGATAAAATAATTGTTCTTTTTAAAGAAAATCAATTACTATAGTTTTTCCTAAACTTTACCTGCTACTATCATTGATTATTTTGGTTATTTTGGTCATTGTTATTTCCCCTAGTTGCAACTAATACCTATTCGTATGCTTTTAAGCAAGTTTATGAATAAACTGTTTTGTAAAACTAAAAGTATATTTTTATTAAATGAATATTTTGTGAATACAAATGAAGTTAATAATAATAGATGTTTTGTTAACTAGCTTTTTTTTTCTGTTGATTCAATCTTTAAAAAGATAAATGGACTTTTAGTTTTTAATAAAACCATGCCTTTTATTTAACCATTTAATTGAAATAGTTATAGTTTATTTGTATAAGTGTACCTTCGTAAATTAAATAAATATTATAGGATTTTAAATAAAGTTTTCCCTACCTAAATCCTTACTCCTATATTTTTAAACCACTATTTCTTATAAATAGATATTCTAAACGTGCAACTCGTAGCTAGTGAAATATAACTTGTTTGGGGGATTATGTGGGGAATTTCACTTGCATTTCATATAGGACATTTAATTGTGAATTGTTGTATGGATGAATATGTGTTAATATAGGATTATGTGATATTGTAAATTCCGAGTTCGTAGAAGGAGAGTATGCGAGGACCCCTACTACTAAGTTTCCGTGCTGCTTGTGTTGAAATCTCTCTCTCAATTTTCCAAGTAAGTACATATGTACAATGTCTTCAATTTTCAAAATATGCTTTTGCGTGAGTAATCATGAATCGTGACATATCGTGCGTTACTCTTTAAACGTTATGCGACCTACCTTAGTAAACTTTTATCAAGACAAATTTTGGAAAGATTTTTTATCCTGGAAACAAACTGAAAACTTGGATTTAATGAACGATAATGGATATGGGGCGATGTACAGAGGATGTGCGTGAAGGCCACTACGGCCAAGGATGCTCACAGGCGATTCACTCATTGGGTTTCATACCCTACCCTATATGGGTTTTATAAGGCGTGGAAACTATAGAGTACTACCTATGCCGACGTAGGTCAATGCGGTATAGGGGTGTCGACACTTAAGGTCCTATAGTATGGTTCGAGCGGGGTATGCGTAGGGCTACCTTCTAACGCTCTTGGTGAATTGGGACGGGCGATGTCCCAAGAGGTACCTTTTTATATTGCATCGTGACCTCTCTGTGGACTTACGTTATCCGCTGGGTTTTCATGCCTCAGCCAAACTAAACAAATGAATGGGGTACTCTTTTATATCCGGCTTATTTCCAAAGTTCTCTCAATCATGTTTTTATACTCGCGTTATCTTAAAGATTCTTTTTATATTCATGTTTGTTCTAGCCAAAAACTCTTGTTTTACTCATTGTAGTATGTGCTTACTTAGTTTTTACTAATTAAAATTTTTCTGCGGTCGGCTATCGCTATTTCAAAACCCGCATGTCAAGAATAAGCTAGCTGGGGTGGAAACGCGCACAAGCTAAGGATTAGTACCATGCTAGCAAACAATTTATTAGTGTTTCATTTGGTTTAAGACATGTTTAACTTTCTGTTTAATAATGTAAGGAGGGTTTCTCCTTTACTTTTATTTCAATAAAGCACTTTTGGATTTCGTTAAGTTGTACTAGCGAGGAACCGTAGGTTCCCGGGTTGTTTCAAAACTGGTATTGGATACAATCAAAATTTTCCAAGAAAGAACAATACCAGATTTGTGAAAGATGTAAATAAAACTTCTCCAAAGTGTCACTTTTGCAACAAAATTGGTCATGTTAAGATGACTTGTCCTTTCAGAAGAAGAGACCCTCACATAATTAGGAACACATTCCCGTTTCAACTCAAAGGACAACTCAGACAGATTTTGGTTCCTAAAGGGGTTAGACCACCTAATATGGTTGATCTTGAATATGAGTCCAAATTCCACACTTGGTCTAACAGCTGGGTAAGGCAGTGGTTGGTGTTTGCAGGTTGTCACCAATGTCAAAAAACAGAAATGGTTTACGGACAGTGGTTGCTCAAGACACATGAGTGGAAAGAGATCTCTATTCTCAGAATTGAAAGAGCAATATGAAGGTTCAATTACACTTGGTGACAAAGGCAAATGCAACATTCTTGGTATTGGTAAAGTTGGTATAGATTCCGAAAATTCAATTTCTGATGTATATCTAGTTGATGGCTTGAAATTTAACCTAATTAGTGTATCTCATCTTTGTGATAATGGCAATAAGGTTATCTTTGATAAAGAGAAGTGTGTGGTGCAAAATGAGAAATCAGGCAATCGCATTCTCACGACCTCTAGATCAAACAATGTTTATACTTTTCCGACTAACAAAGTTGCAGGTGAAAGCTTGAAGTGTCTCAAGGCCTTGAAAGAGGTTTCAAAGCTTTGGCACAGAAAGCTTGGTCATATTAGCTTGCATACCTTGAACAAGTTGATCTCCAAAGATCTGGTAAGAGGATTACCATCTTTCAAGCTCAAAGATGATGAAGTATGCAAAGCTTGTGCTGAGGTTAAGCAAACAAGAAGCTCATTCAAGCCAAAGAAATTCGTAAGTACTACTAGACCTATTGAATAACTGCATATGGATCTCTGTGGTCCTATGAAGAAACCTACTCCAAAAGGTAAGAAGTATATGCTAGTTATTGTAGATGACTACTCTAGATACACTTTGGTTATGTTTCTCAAAGAAAAATCTGAAGCCCTCTCTGAATTTTCAAAGCTTTGCAGAGAAATTCAAACCGTGAAAAACCTACCTATTTCTTCAATTAGAAGTGATCAGGGTAGAGAGTTTGATCAATTAGAATTTGATTTATTCTGTGTTAAGCATGGTATCTCTCACAATTTCTCTACTCCTAGAACTCCTTAACATAATGGAGTTGTTGAAAGAGAGAACAGGACTCTTGAAGATATGTCAAGAACAAAGCTTCTAGAAAACAAGCTGCCAAAACATTATTGGGCAGAAGCTGTGAATACAGCAAATTACATTCTCAACAGGTGCTTGATCAGACCTATATTGAAGAAGAACCCCTATGAACTCTTCAAAGGGAGAAAGCCAAACATTTTATACTTCAAACCCTTTGGTTGCACTTGTTTTGTCCACAAAAATGGTAAGGGCAACTTGGGTGAGTTTGATGCAAGAAGTGATGAAGGTATATTTCTTGGTTACTCTCTTACTAGCAAAGCTTACAGAGTTTATAATAAAAGAAGCAGACTTGTTGAAGAAAGTTTTCATGTTATCTTTGATTAAAGCTATGATGGTTCTTTGAGTGAAAATTTTGCAGAACTGAATCTGAACAAGCATGAATCAGAAGAAGAAGCTGAGAACTCACTTGGTTTCAAGAAAGGCTCAGAAGGAAATAGAAGCCATTTTCAAGACCTTGAAAACAAGACTCAAGGCCTTGAAAACAAAGATCACAGCCTTGACAAAGATTATCAGAAAGATATAAGTGATCAGGCTACTACTTCAAGACCAAAGAAGCAATATGGAGAGCCTAAACCCTGGTCTCCAAGAAAGAGATTCAAATATCTTTCATCTCATCCAGCTGACAACATCATATCTGACCCAACCACTGGTACACAAACAAGATAACAGTTGAAAAATATTTGTGCTTTTAATGCTTTTATCTCTATTGTAGAGCCCAAAACTGTGAAGGAAGCATTACAATTAGCAGACTGGATTATAGCTATGCAAAGTGAACTCAATGAGTTTGAAATAAACAAGGTATGGAACCTAGTTCCTCCACCAACAAACCAGCATGTCATTGGTACCAGATGGGTGTTTAGAAACAAACTAGATGAGAATGGCAAAGTGATCATAAACAAAGCAATGTTAGTTGCTCAAGGTTACAACCAAGAAGAATGTATTGATTATGAGGAAAATTTTGCTCCAGTTGCCAGGTTAGAAGCAATTAGAATTTTACTAGCATTTGCATATTACAAAAATATGAAACTATTTCAAATGGATGTGAAATGTGCATTTTTGAATGGCTAATTGCAAGAAGAAGTTTATGTTGCACAACCTCTTGGATTTGAAAGTGATTAGTTTACAGGTCATGTTTACAAACTTGAGAAAGCTTGGTTTGAAACAAGCTCCAAGATCTTGGTATGAAAGATTGTCAAAGTTTTTGCTTGAAAATTATTTCAAAAGAGGATTAGTAGACAAAACCCTTTTCATAAAGACTCATGAGAAAGACTTACTTGTAGTTCAGAACTATGTTGATGATATCTTATTTGGATCTACTAATGATCTATTATGCAAAGAATTCTCAAGTCTTGTGAGCAAGGGAATTTGAAATGAGCATGATGGGAGAGTTGAACTTCTTCCTTGGACTTCAAATACATCACCTAACTAAGGGAATCTTTTTACATCAAATCAAGTACGCTAGGGAATTTTTGAACATGTACACATGTCTCAATCCAAAGAAATCAAGACTCCCATGAGTTCTACACTGTCTTTAGATAAAAATGAATCTAATAAGAGTGTCAATGTGAAAGAGTATAGAGGTATGATTCGATCATTGCTATACCTTACTGCAAGTAGACCAGATATCATGTTCAGTGTGTGCATGTGTGCAAGATTTCAAGCGGATCTAAAGGAATCACACTTGACTGTTGTGAAGAGAATATTCAGATATCTCAATGGTACCAAAGACCTAAGTCTTTGCTATTCAAGACATTCTAACTTCTCTTTGCATGGATTTTCAAATGCTGACTTTGCAGGTTACAAAGTTGACAGGAAAAGCACTTCTGGAACTTGCCAATTCATTGGATCCTCCTTGATCAGTAGGCATTCCAAGAAACAAAACTCAGTTTCTCTATCAACAGCTGGAGCTGAATATATATCTGCTGGAGCATGTGGTTCACAAGTATCGTGGATTTCTCAATAGTTGAGGGATCTTGGATTTGATTTCATAAGTATACCTATCAAATGTGACGATACCAGTGCAATATCAATTACAAAGAATCCACTTCAGCATTCAAGAACCAAGCATATTGATGTCAGACACCAATTCATCAGAGATCATGCTGAGAAAGGTGATATTGTTCTTGAATTTGTTTCTACTAACATGCAACTTGAAGATATCTTCACTAAACCATTGCAAGATGAAAGATTTTCAGCTCTAATACTGGAATTAGGCATGCTAAATAAAGATGCATTGGTTTAGGTGGAGTACAAGGTAAGGAAGGTAAGTTATTATGTGTTTCAAAGATTGGAACTGATTTTCAAAGCCTTAAAAATCCTTTCAAAGCTTTGATTTTACTTGTTTCAGTACAACAGCGTTTCAAGACCTTGAAAACTTTTTCAAAGCCTTGAAAATAAGTCTGATAACTGGTTAGTCAATAATTCTTGGATCATTCAGTATTGGGTGCTATCTTCGTAGATATTTGCTCAATATTGCCCCTACCTTTTTTCAAAATTCTTTTTCAGCCAAATATAGTATTAAATTGTTTATTTCCAACGGGAACAAAGATTTGATCATTAAAGATCTTTTGAGATCAGAGAGATTGCAGTTTCCTTTTCAAACCCAAACTCTTTTAGTAGTTATCTTCTTCTCTTCTCCTTCACTCCGTATCAAATCTACCTCTCTCTATTCTTCTCCTAAACCCTAATGAGCATTAGAAGAGCCTTAGACAGAATCAAGATGGTCGGAGTATCAAAACCCAGTTCTGAGAAGAAGAGAAAGATAGCTGAGGATGTGGTTCAAACAATCAGTGAAGACTCAGAGTCAAAAAGCTTTACTGATGAAGAACTGGAGTCTTCACCACCTAAGAATATGGTGAAAAAGGACCAGATTCTAGCAAATGGCAAGAAGAAACAGACTGTAGTATCTACACAAGAGAAGCAGAAGGGAATCCATATTGGAAGTCCTAAGAAAGACAAGAAAAAGGCAGACACAGGGATCTAGGGAAAAGGAAAAGAAATTCTCACTCCAGATTCAGAATCAGGTACTACTTCAGGATCCTATGGAGTGTATTCTGTGTCCAACAAAGGAAGACATGAGAAAGATCCTTCAAAGTCTGTGCCTTCATAAAAAACAGGAAGGAAGGATCACAAGATTTCCTCTGCACAGTAGAAGAAGGTGTATGTGAAGAAGAAACTAAAGCATGAAAGAAAATCTTTAGAGGGACTCACCTTCCTGTTCAACAGTGTTATAGAAAAGATCAGTTCTATCATTGAGGAAATTTATGTGGTTCAACAAGAAGAACAGGACAATGATGAAGACAGTAAGGAAGAAGAGGGATATCAGGATGGAGATGAAGACCCAACCCCATAATCTTTCCTATTCTTTCTTTCTCATTCACTTTTTAAAGTGTTCTTTTCAAAAGTTTCCAGACACTGATCCAACATCTTCTCATTCTTTTTGATGAAAGTCAAAAAGGGGGACAAATCCCAGGTTGTTTTTATTTCTGTTTAAGTGACCTATCTTTTGGTCAGTAGGATTATCTGCAACTTATTTGTTTTTTGCTTAAGTTTATTAATAAGTTGCATCTTTTGGAATTCATGTGTTATTACTAGTTGTTCTAATCAGTATTTTTTGCAGAAACTAAGGCTCAAACAGATTAAGGTTTTGTCTTTCATCAAGGGGGAGATTGTAAGGTCATAGGTTTCATGGAATTGAAATATTAAGCTATTTCAAGGCCTTGAACCAGTTTTCAAAGCCTTGAATCAGGTTTCACAGGCTTCAAGGCCTTGAACCAAGATTCAAACCCTTGAAACTGTCTGACCTGTATGCATGCTCTAAGGGGGAGTTTTTTCTAAACTCTTCTGATTTGATAATATCTATCTCAACCCTATGCTTGATATGTTATTATTTGATGATGAAAGACAAACTATTTTGATATATTTAATATCGTTTAATCCATCTGTTTGACCCAGTTTTGCAGGGGAATATTATTTCCTAGTTTATAGGATTGGTTTCCTAATCTGGCTTTTGCAGGAAAGGAAACATTAAGAGAAGATGATTATGTGATCAATCAGAGACTCTTGACAGCTTCTCAAATTATTTAAGACAAGATCACTACAATATCTCTGAAGATTATGATCAACTATCCGTTGGAGAAGGCTGTTAAGAGAGTCAAAGTTGTTGCCTACAAAACATGAAGTTGTTGCTGAAAATCTGGGAAGATTTGCAGAGCTTCAAGCAGTATAAATAGAGCTCATTTTGAACTAAAAATACAGAACACTCAACGGGCAAAAGGAGAGACACATTTCTGGATTGACAAGCATCAAATAAGTTCATCATTCTCACAATCCATCTCACAGAAGACCACTGCATTCTTCACTGCAGTTCTATACTTCAGTTTTCTTCTGTCTTGTTCTTTATTTGTAGATCATTCTTGTATTAATTCTATCTTTCATTCTCAAGGATTGTTCAAGGTGAACAATAGAGAATTCTTAGTTAATCAGTTAGCTAGAGCAGGTACTAGATAGGTTAGAGAGAACCACAAGCTGTAACAGAGTAATGCAAATCTCTATGCTTGAGATATAGGGCTTAGCTTTTGATTAATAAGAATTAATTTGAAAATCCTGCAGGGAGAAGATCCCTGAGGTAGAGACGTAGGTCCAAGTGGACTGAACTCTATAAATCCTGTGTCTCTTGCATTTACAGTTCATTTACATACTTAGTTTTGCAGCATTCAAACTAGTTTGTATTCAAAGGTTTGAAACTCTTTTCAAGGCCTTGAAAAATACTTGTCTGTTTTACTTTAAACTATATTTCACTCCAAAGGCTTGAAATTCTTTTCAAGGCCTTGAACTGCATAGAAACTCTTCTCCTCCACAAGTTTTGAAAAAAGTTGGCATACTCTATTCAACCCCCCCTTTCTATAGTATCTGTGCTGCATATCTATCTGCATACGCCCCTTTCACATAGTATCGCTGAAGGAAGCCCAATGAGAGTCATAAAGCCTCCGACGAGATATAATGATGATGGTATGGTGCAAATACGCATTTCAGGTAGCGGAGGTGCAGGATGAGTCATCCACCTACAAGGCCGCTATATCTAGTTCTGAGTCAGGACAATGGATTGCCACGATGGGAGAAGAGATGGATTCTCTTAGAAAGAGCTCGAATTGGGAGCTTGAAAAATTGCCAGCGGGAAGGAAGATAGTCACTTGCATATGGGATTTCAGAAGAAAGGAAGAAAATACAAATGGAGAGGGCATCAAGTATAAAGAAATGTTTGTTGCAAGAGGGTTCATTCAGAAAGAAGGGGTCGACTACAATGAGATCTTCTCACCGGTTGTCATACATTCTTTGATCAGGGTGCTACTAGCAGTGGTAGCGCACCACGACTTAGAACTTGAGCAGCTAGGCGTGAAAACAACTTTCCTTATTAGAGAATTGGAAGAGGAGATATACATGAGCCAAGAAGAAGGGTTCCAAGTTCCTGGAAGAGAAGACCAAGTATGCAAGATGAAAAGATCTCTCTACGTCAAGGCAATGGTACACGAGATTTGACAGCTTCATGTTGAAGAGTGGTTAGGAGAAGTGTGAGTATGATTGTTGTGTGTATCACATGCTCTTGCGATGTGAGACACATATCTACCTAGTTCTGTATGTGAATGATACCTTGGTTGTAACCCAGCATATTAAGAACATACATGAATTGAAGAGGTCTCCTAGCGTGGAATTCGAGATGAAGGATCTTGGGGGCTACTCGAACTTTCTAGGAGTTGAGATCTATAGAAATATGAAGAAGAAGAAGCTTTTTAAATCACAATAGGGATATATCAAGATGGTCTTGGCAAGATTCGGGATGTCATCAGCTAAAGTTATAGATGATCCTATGGTGACTAACAACAAGTTAGGAATGTACACCGTTCAGACTGAGGAGGAGAAGGAGTACATGTCCCAGGTTCCATATGTTAGCGCAGTTGGAAGTCTCATGTATGCTATGATCTGTACTTGACCGGACATAGCGTTTGCAGTTAGTGTGGTAAGTCGTTTTATGGCTCAACCAAGTAAGGATCACTGGAAGGCGATGAAGCGCAGATTCAGGTACCTTACGGGTACGTCAGACATTGGCGTATGTTATGGGGCTAATGAAGACGTCTTGGTAGCTAGGTTCACGGATTCAGACTATGCAGGGGATATTGATAGTAGGAGATCAATGACTGGCTATGTGTTTAATGTGGGAGGATTTGTTGTGAGTTGGAAGGCTACACTACAGCTGATGGTGACTTTGTCAACCACAAGGTCGGAGTACATGGCTCTAACGGAAGATGGAAAGGAGGCAATATGGCTTAAATGTATGGTTAATGATCTAGGCCTACTTCAAGATCATGTGATGTCAACTGTGATAGCTTGAGTGCGATTTTCATGACTAAGGACCAGGTTTATCATGAAAGGACCAAGCATATCAACGTCACATATATTTCTGAGAAACGAGAGCAGGATCAATGTGAAGAAGGTGGGGCAGCTGACAACCTCACGAATTTGTTCACGAAGCCAGTTCCGATGAGGATGTACCGGCATTGTCTAGAATTGCTAAACATCTTAAGCCAGTGATGCCCTTGGGGGCATGTCCGACCCAGCGGGATTCGAGTGAGTCTCTTTGACGGGATACATTGGGTGCGGAGAAGACGTAACTTTATTTACGATATGAGGAGAAGCTGATGTGGACGAGACAATTCAAGGCAAGGTGGAGATTTGTCAATGTGTGCCTTGAGTTAGACAAAGTCAAAGGCGTCAAGTAATTAAGAAGGTCAAACACAGCCGCCACAAGTTGTTTCCAAATCAAAGATGGAAATGTTGGGGCGGTGGTACATGTACGTGACACCTCTTGGAGTTTTTCTTAGTATTACATAAGGACCCTCTTGGGTCCCTAGTTAGTATGCAAACAAAGTGTAATTGTTACTCTTAGTGAAATAAATGATGCTTTTCCGCCGTAGACGTATATAGCGAATTTTTTGCTAGCAAACCACGTAAAATCCCGTGTTCTTCTTTTATTCGTATATCGTTTGTGAGGTGGTTTGTCATAACAAACTGGTATCAGAGCTTTTACACAGGAGTTCTGTTACAACACAAGTTAAGGTGGAGATTTTTTGTAATGTCTTGAATCAACCCAACAAATTGATAAGACAATAAGTTAGCAAGCATTGGAGACGAAAAAGGAGACAAGATATAGAATCGAGCTGCAGCCAGGAACTAGCACAACCAGAGATGTGCTTGCACGAGCAGGAATATGCTCACGCGAGAAGAATTTTGCTCTTACTAGTAGGATCGGACCTATGGAGGTTTTGGCTGGTTCGGGCTGCAAACTAGGGTTTTTTATGCCTATTTGATGTATTTCGTGATTTTATTCTTATGTGGTGTATCGTGGTGTATTCTGGTTTATTTTAAGTTTCTCCGTCAATAAAAAACACCTGTTTGTCTTGTTATGGAGGAAGCTAACAAAATTGTTACTGAACGGCGTTACGAAGATCGATCTTTAATCTGTTTATTTATTTTTCTCGTAAGGTCATGACAACTAAAAAATTCAACTACTATCATAAATGAAGTGAAAAAATTCCATTTCCAGTTTGGACTAAACTGCAACTCCTTCCAAACTGATGACATGAACTGAGATCGTTCAGCAACCGTTGGATCAGAGGAGAAGGAGTAGCAGCTGCCGTTGGATTTGGATGAACGTTAGCCTTTTGCATTTTCCGTCCATAAGTATGACGGTGTCGTTTTAATAAGGCAACAACCACTAGATTGTGTGGCACGATTTGGTGGCTCTTGTTTTCCAAGTATCTACTGACTGTGATAGGTCGTTAGCTATTTTGTTTATTTGCATTTCGCTCCCCCTCAATGTGAGTTTATACAGCAGAGCTCACTCCATTGTAGGGTTAAGCTTTGTAATCATTTTTCAATGTGAAATGAGAGTTTCTCGTCTTCATTCTCTTCTTCTCGAATTCTAATATGGTATCAGAGCTCGGTTTAGCCAGCTCTTCTGACCTAGGGTTTGGATTTTGAAGCAGTAAGAGAAGGTGCTGTGATTTGAAGATCACAGAGATAAGTCCAGATCTGTTTGTGCTGCAATATGAGGTTGTAGCCGATCTGGTGCTTTGAAGATGGCGACCGATGGTGAGTTCGGTGTCAATGGTTCGCAGCGAACAGCTGGGAGAGGTATGAATCTGAGCACAGAAAGTTCATCTCAATTTTTTATAAGTAATTCTGAAAAACCTGGTAGTGTGTTGGTTTCTCAAGTTTTGACTGGGGAAAATTTCAATACATGGCATTGGTCTATGCTTGTAGCTCTGGAAGCTAAGAACAAACTAGGTTTTGTTAATGGAAGCATTGAGATGCCAGATCCAGGGAATGAGCTCTATCCACTATGGAAGAGATGTGATGCTATGGTAATTTCATGGCTGCTCAGTGTTGTTTCTAGAGACATTTTTGGAAGTGCATGTGTAGAACAACAACAAGGGAAATATGGGTGGATTTGTTTGAGATATTTTCTCAGAAAAATATACCTAATATTTTCAATTGAAGAAGGAAATTAGCTCCCAAAAGCAAGGAGCTATGACAGTTACAATTTATTACACAAAATTGAAAACTCCGTGGGATGAATTAAGTAACTCCAAGACAGTTCTCTTTTGTGAATTTTGTAGAGTGCAAAGCTCAGTTGAGGAGGATTATGTAATGCAGTTTCTAATGGGATTAAATGATTCCTATACTTCTGTGAGAGATCAGCTATTGTTGACTGATCCTTTGCCAAGTATGAATAAAGTCTTTTCTAAGGTTGTGCAGCAGGAGATGCAATCACAAATCAGTATACCTCAGATTTTGAATCCAATGGCAATGTATTCAAGTAACCAGCAAAATGTAGCTATGTACTCAAATTCCATGCCACCTAGAAGCCCTAAGGAGTATGATGGAGCTGGATACAACTCCACACAAAGTTCTAATTCAAATGTTTTTGTCAATCATAAACCTAAACCTACATGTTACCATTGTGGTGGTACTGGTCACATCAAGGCAAAATGTTGGAATCTGCATGGTTATCCTGCTAAATACAAGACAAAAGGGAAAGCTCAAGCTCACAATGTGATTGGATCCAAAAGCGCTAATGCAGATGTACAGTCTTCCACTCTTACAAAAAGTCAATGTCAACAGATGATGAGCTATATTAGCAATCAAATGCAGAATTTGAACACCAATAATAATGGGGATACAAGTTCAGGGAGTTCTCATGGCATGGATATTCCTCTTCAGCAATCTTCTCCAAGTAATGCAAGTGAAAACAACTATAACCATCATTTTCTGGGAGGGGTAAGTTCATACTCTTTTCAATCCACTTTCTCCCCAAGTATTATGTTGTCAGATTCATGGATTATTGACAGTGGTGCTACTGATCATATGTGTTGTAATGAGATTTTTATGCATGACATGCTATCTTTGAAAGATACACATGTTAATTTGCCTAATGGAGATAAAGTGAAGGTGTCATCCATTGGCAAGGTGAAACTGAATGATGACCTGATTTTGGAAAGTGTGTTGTATGTATCTGATTTCAAGTTTAACTTTGTGTCTATGTCCCAGTTGACAAGTACACATAAATGTGTCTTTGTGTGTGCCAAAGAAACATGTGGTATTGAAGAAATTCAAACTAGACAGGTGCTGGGAGTTGGCATCAAGGTTGGGGGTCTGTATCTCATTCAAAGGGAAAGAAGAAACTATATGAAAGATACATCATTAGGTTTGAATGCTCTATCTGAAAAGGTGAGTTATGAGATATGGCACAAGAGGTTAGGACACCCCTCAGATATGAAGCTGAAAAGAATGATGAAGTCTTTGGACTGTTGTAATAAGGTAAATAACACTCATTGTGATATTTGTCCTTTCGCAAAACAAAAGAAGTTGCCTTATAAGATAAGAGGGAACAAGTCAAATGTGTTGTTTGAGCTCATACATTGTGATATTTGGGGTCCTTATAGGACACCTACACACTCTAGACATAGATATTTCTTGACACTTGTTGAAGACAAGAGTAGAATGACATGGGTGCATCTCTTGATTCATAAATCAGAGGTTATTGTGATTATTCCTCAATTTTGCAAAATGATTGAGACACAGTTTCAAACATCAATAAAGAAGTTCAGAAGTGACAATGCCAAGGAGTTAGGGTTAATCCCTTTCATTGCTGAAAAGGGAATAATACATCAGTGAAGATGTGTTGAGAATCCTGAACAAAATTCTGTGGTGGAAAGAAAGCATCAACATCTACTAAATGTGGCTAGAAGTTTGAGGTTCCAGTCAAATCTTCCTGTCATGGTTTTGGGGTGATTGTGTTCTAACTGCAGCTTATCTTATCAACAGGGTTCCCACAGCCATTCTGGGTAATAAATCTCCTTATGAAGTTATGCACAAAGCTTTGCCTGATTATGAGTCTCTCAAAGTATTTGGCTGTTTGTGTTATGCATCTACTCTTAAACAAGGAAGACACAAGTTTGACCCCAGGGCAGACACATGTGTGTTTATTGGCTATGTATTTGGATTTAAAGGTTACAAATTATATAATCTAAAGACAGGCACATTTCAAATTACAAGAAATGTGGTCTTTCACGAAGAAATCTTTCCTTTTCAGAAAGTTGCTGATTTGAGAGGTGCAGTGTTTGATGACTTTACTTTACCAGCAGCAGTAATGGAGAAAGAAGATCATGATTTTCAGCCAAATGATCAAGTTTCTGAAGAGGTTTTAGAATAAAATAAAAATAATGTTACAACAACAATTGATGTCTCAGCTCCAAGAAGGTTTGGGAGACAGTCCAGAACTCCAGCCTATCTAAGTGAATATGTCTTGTCAGTTCATGGACCAAGTTCAGTGAAGAAGAGTGCTCAAATTCCTAAACTAATCTTTGAATCAGCTAGGTTCTCTGATATATATGGTCATTATGCAGCTTAAGTCTCAGCAATGATGGAGCCAGAGAGTTATGCAGAAGCATTTAAGGAATCAAAATGGGTAGCTTCAATGAATGCAGAGATCAAGGCTTTAGAACAAAATCAAGCATGAGTTTTGACAGAGCTACCACCTGGACATGATATTGTGGGATGCAAATGGGTATACAAGATCAAGCTGAGGTCTGATGGATCTACAGAAAGGTAAAAAGCCAGGCTTGTAGCAAAGGGGTATACTCAAACTGAAGGAATAGATTACACAAAAACCTTTTCTCATGTGGCCAAACTACCTACCTTCAAATGTGTTTTAGCCATAGCAGCTTTGAAAATATGGCACATTGTGCAACTTGATGTCAATAATGCATTTCTGCAAGGAGAACTAAAGGAGGAGGTTTATATGGATCTACCAGAGGGCTATGATCCAGGGGTGAATAAAAGGAGACTATTTTGCAAGCTAATCCCTGTATGATCTCAAGCAGGCCTCAAGAATGTGGTATAGTAAGTTTTCCAACACTCTTATTGAAATTGGTTTTACTCAATGCAAGACAGATTACACTTTGTTTACGAAAAGAGTAGAAGGACACTTCATTGCCTTACTTTTGTATGTGGATGACATTGTGATAGCTGGAGACAGTGTTCATGTCATTACATCTCTTAAATGCTCTTTGAATCATAAATTTCAACTCAAAGATTTGGGAAATTTGAGATACTTTCTAGGCTTTGAAGTGGCAAGGAATGAAAATGGAATTTCTCTGTGTCAAAGGAAGTTTGCAGAAGATATACTACAAGATTTTGATTATCTTGATTGTGAACCTGCTTCCATTCCAATGGAACCAACAAACAAATTACAGAGAGAATCAGGAGATGCTCTAAAAGCAGCTGATGTTATTACTTATGGAAATATCATTGGTAAACTCTTGTAGTTGTGTCATACAAGACCAGATATGTGCTTTGTAGTGCACAAGTTAAGTCAATATGTGTCACAACCCACAAGTGCTCATATGAAGGCAGCTCATCATGTACTGACGTATCTAAGGTCAAATATTGGTCAAGGTCTATTTTACCCAGCTACAAGTAACTTGACAATCCATGCCTACACAGATGCTGACTGGGCAGGGTGTTTAGATACCAGGAGAAGCACAAGTGGCTACTTGGTTTATATTGGTGAGTCCCTGGTCTCATGGAGGTCAAAGAAGCAAAGCATTGTTGCTAAAAGTTCTGCAAAATCTGAGTATAGAAGTCTTTCAGCAACAGCAAGTGAGGTACAATGGTTTCTGTATCTTCTTCAAGACCTGCAGTGTGAGCTGCTCACCACTCCCATCATCTATTGTGATAGTGCATCAGCAATCCAGATAGCTGAAAACCCTATCTTCCATGATAGGACAAAGCATATTGAGTTTGACTGTCATGTGGTAAGGGATATGGTGCAAAAACAGATCATAAATCTCAGGTTTGTGCCTACTTCTCTTCAGCTAGCAGATCTGTTGACAAAAGCTTTACCGTCCCCTATTTTTCACTTTCTTGTGTCCAAGTTGGGAGTGTTATCCCTGCACTCCTCAACTTGTGGGAGGGTATCAGAAATGAAGTGAAAAAATTCCATTACCAGTTTGGACTTGACTGCAACTCCTTCCAAACTGATGACATGAACTGAGATCAGTCAGCAACCGTTGGATCAGAGGAGAAGGAGTAGCAGCTGCCGTTGGATTTGGATGAACGTTATCCTTTTGAATTTTCCGTCCATAAGTATGACGGTGTCGTTTTAATAAGGCAGCAACCACTAGATTGCGTGGCACGATTTGGTTGGCTCTTGTTTGCCAAGTATTTGCTGACTGTGCTAGGTCGTTAGCTATTTCGTTTATTTGTATTTAGCTCCCCCCTCAATGTGAGTATATAGAGGAGAGCTCACTCCATTGTAGGGTTAAGCTTTGTAATCATTTTTCAATGTGAAATGAGAGTTTCTCGTCTTCATTCTCTTCTTCTCGAATTCTAATAACTATAAAAGAAATGTGTTGTTCAATAACTACGGCAATTAATAATTTTCCTCCGAAGAACCATTCTGTTACTTTTAAGAAGGCGAAAAAAATCTCAAAAAAATGTGAAGATAGAAAGGTCCCCATCATTCGGACCTGGCTTCCTCCTATCCTTTCTTAGTTGACTTGCATAATTGTCTCGTTTATGAATCTGAGCTGGCGCTGATGAGGTGTAACTGATGTGCATATAACAATTCTTATTCTCTTCTATATATTTACACCTTATTATTTTGAAGAACTTTATCATACACATGATAGTAGTAGTTTTGGCATATAGTCCTTTCTCTCAATCGAAGTTAACAGCTAAGAAAAAAAAAAATAGGAACAATTCAAGAGGGTGCGCATGATTTCCTGCTCGGAAAAAGAAGAAGACCGTGTGTATGGTGTGAATGGTACCCTTTCTCATTCATTTTCACCAGATTTGCGGCTTCTTTTTATTTGGAGCTTTATCCAAAAAGTAAAAAATAAAAGGCGAGCCTGATATGGTCCATTCTCAATTTAACTTTTGGTGTGGCATTGGATGATTACTTATATGTCATCACCATAAGTATTCTAGTATATTTGTATATGTACAAATATATATCATGAATAATTACAAAACACTAGGTGCAGAATGATCGAATGTAGAAAATTGTGAAATTTAGCGTTTTCTGCAAATGAATTGGTAATGTTAATAACATTACCTAAATTCTTTGTGGACCGCAAGCTCCTACCTTTTAACACATTTTCCACACTCTGAAGTCTGAAGAGAACTAATTGGTCTGTTCCCGGACTGTAACCTTGTTTTAGAATGGGAGTTAGAAAGCTTCCACTTGCAGAAAATTCTCTCAGTCGACCTGGATGGGTCACTCAATATTGGGTCACATAGCTATATATATTAGTGTAATATATAAATGACGATATATATAAATGACGATATATATATATATATATATATATATATATATATATATATATATATATATATATATATATTTGTGTCCCGTGTTAATAAGCTGAAAGTGCTAACATAACATGTGAACTATAGCAAATGTTGTTGTTCACACCTTTTTTAAGTCGTTTTGAAATGCTTCGACAATTCATGGGGGGTTGAAATTACCATCCACCCATGGGGGTTGTTCACACCTTCTTAGAAGCATATGAAATGTTAAATGATTTGTTTCTAAAAAAATTCCTTAATTGTTTCTCCTCAATTTTTTTTCAGAAACTTTTCTTTATGGAATGAATTCAATGAAGAGACAAAATAATCTTATGGAAAAGATATTTTTTTGAAAGAAAAAAATTTATAAACAGCCAAAAGCCAATGAATCGACTTATACATTGGGAAAGTGGATTTAATTAATCAAGAGCTTTGGGAAATTGTGAGTCTACTGCCTCGGTTCATCTGCATCTACATTGAAGGAAAGCACCATTTTAGAGAGAGAATGTGCATGTCTATTCGATGATTCTTTCAAGAAATTCTTTGGTGTATGGAGCGATCTTCCACCGGGACTTCTTCTCTCCCTGCAGTCTGATCTATGAGCACCTAGGTATCCCCTTCGATGATTATATTGGTCAAAATTCTTTCATTCTGTTATGATCCGGGCAGAGCTTCGAGAACGATGAATTAGACGAAACAAGAACACACAAACACACACGATATAACATGGTTCACTAGCGATGAGCTAGCTACCTCCACGACCCGAAAACCCGATTTTATTAGAGAGAAACACCACGAATACAACCACAAAGTTTAGGCACAACCTAGGTCCCTTATATAGACATATATGACTGACTTAGCGTCCAAGACATCCCAAAAACGACTACAGAACAAATAAGGAAACAACCTAGAAACTGCCAAAGTTTGCCGCCCTAATTGTTTCCTAAATCTCTTAGCCGTCTTTAACTTTTTCCGCCTTTGACTTCAAGTCATATTCAACAAATCTCCACCTTGACTTGAATCATCTCAGTAACCCGAACCTGAACCGATGCTTCTCTCCAATAATCAATCACAAACGTTTCGGAGCTGTATGCGAAACCCTCACGTCACAAGTTGCTCCAACTTCGCCAAGTTCCTGCAACGAGTGCCCCCAGCAATGCTCCAACTACGGCCGACTTCCTGCAATCGAATCCCCTGCTTGTTGTTCCAACTCCCACCGAGTTCCTACAACAAGTTTGGTTGTTGTTCCGACTACCACCGAGTCCCTACAACAAACCCCCCAACACGTTGCTCTAATTCCCACCGAATTCATGCAATGTTTTGCAAAATTGCTCCAATTCCCACCGAATTCCTGCAATATCTCCCCCTTGTGCGCATCATGCGCGCCCCCCTTGCACGTCCTACACGTGTCGTGTCCCTCGTCTGAGACTCCCCCATGCCTCAATACTTCTTTGTAAAGTGGGTTTCGTTTATTTAAATGGTCAAAAGGAAACGATAGGGTGTGGCTAAGTTTTAGACTCACGCGGTGGTCACTATCGCGAGAACGTCTAAAAAAATAAAAACGTTGGAAGTAATAACGAAAATTTTCCAAGTTACTGCTCACACCCTAACACTGAATTATCGCGTATGAAATTACCACATTACCCTTTCGTTAAATAAGAAGTATTACACACACATTATTTTCCTTTTTAGTCCCAACTAAAGAGAGAGGAGGAAGATGGAACCATTACCAGCACATTAACCCCAACTGGCGATCACACAGCGGAGCCCCAGAGATAGCGAGACAGCCCTCGCAGCAACACTCCGAATATGATTTCTATGTTTGTGAAGATAAATATATTAGATACAAGTAGAGGATGCGTTGAAAATTTAGCAACCATCTCTTCTTCTCGAGCTTGTTACTGATTTTGTCAAATTTGATGATGTTTCTATATAGTGGCGGACACGTACATTCAATTGAGCAGGGCCAACTTAAAATGATAATATATATATATATATATATATATATATATATATATATATATATATATATATATATATATATATATATATATAGACACACACACACACATATTGAATTTGAAGTTAAAGAAAAATAAATTGTGCATCATGCACATTTTTTTTTTTTTGCAAACATGCATCATGCACATTTATCGTGCATAATTCGTGCAGTAAAAAATACATAAACTGAAATAATCGTAATGTTTTTTTCTCTTAAAAAAATAACACTATCTAGAGATGAAGTTCTTTTTAAGCATCATAGCTTTGGTTTTTCAGATGATTAAAAGGTTTGAGTTGGGACAGTACACATTCGTGCCCAACATGATTTTTTGTTTATATTGTATATCTCTATTAATTTATGAACAGTTGGTTTGAATTGGCATTGCACACATTCCTTGCCAAGATCAATTATTTCAAGGGAGAACTTCAAGAGGAAGAATACTCATCTACAGTGTTGGGACGTATATATTCCTCTAAATTAAAGGGTAAAGGCTTGATTGATAGCATCACTAGTGAAAAGTTGGAGGCTGCACTTGGCTGCATAAGTCTGGAAGATGAGTGGAATGTCTCTTTCATGGGGTGGAAGGATTGTCGTTCGTGGACAGGTCAAGGGTTATGCCGAAGGTAACTGTGGGATGACTGGAGAAGAATACGAGACATTTGTGAATATTTTTGAATGAGGTTCTATTGTATGCAGTAATATGTTGTTTGAAGCACTTCTAAATGTGAGAAAGCATCTTGAATAGGCGGGGTTCCCTTGCAAAGCTGTTAATGACGGGCTTTGGCTGCAGGTTCGTATTTTATTGCATTTCTATATCAGTTTGTTTTAATCTTCAAATACTTTATAGACTATGAGAATAGTACAAAAATCCAGGTAAAAACTACACTGCAACCTCATTGTCTTAGCAAGATGTTTGATACTTTGACCTATTATTATAAAAGAAAATCGGTCTACCGTCTCCTGAAAATTTGATTGACCAAAATGTGTACAATTTTACATCTACTGACTATTGAATTAACATAACAAACTCGGAAAATAACGCAGATCTATAATCTTAACCTCCTGTCTAATCGTTCTTTAGAAGTGCCAAGCACCAGGGAAAAAATTTCATACCAAATTGTAAGACTGCCTTTCCATTTTATACTATCTCGTCAAGGAAGTCTTTATATGGGACTGGTTTTGCTTCATGTTAATGTTGTGTATGGACTGCAGATGCTTTTGAGCCAGCGGGTGCAAGAAATTGGTGCGGATACTTGCAAAAATTGTTGCCTTGTCAGTATGGCATGTGCATGCAGGCAATAATTTGGATTCTCGCATGGAGTTAATGCTACCGGTTATTACGTACAAGAGCACGGGCATTGTAATCAGCCAAACAATGTGGAAAATATATATGTCACTAACGCAACTGAAGGTGAAGGAAATTGCCCCTTTAAACCTGTGAGAGTGCATGTTAGGGGGGCGAACCATGGACTAGCTGATATTGGACGGGATCTACGTTTGTGCCTGCAGGTGCTTGGCCTCCAACACGTTTTGTATTTTCTCGTGTACTGTTTGGCATGGGTAACAAGAATTGTCAGCAATCTCCTGTCAATGATGTTTCAAAGTCCAGAGCTGATCGTGGAGGAAATCTGACCGGAGATGGGTTGACAACTCTAGTTGGGCTGAGCCAAGGTGTGAACATAGCCAATTGTAACAGAGAGCAAACTGAGAGAGATTACAAAACTGATCGGCAGAGCAGATCTGCTGGACCTTCTGTTGCTGGACCTAGCACGGGTGGTATAGCTATGCAAATGCTAGAGTCACCCGATCAAGCCATTGGAATTGAATGGGAGAATGAAAATAGCTCAATATCACTAGATATGAATACACCTCTGAATCATTTTCCTCCCTTTCGACGCTTTGCGTAAGTCATATTGGGACATGATGTTCACCACTAACGTATTATATATTTTCCTGTAATGAACATGCATCAAATTAAAATCGGAACTTAAGTTTGATAGTTCCTCCGAACTTCAAATTTTGAAACGGCGTCCAAGTTTTTTTGGATGACATATGCAACAAAACTTGAAAAAACTAGCTTGTGTGTTAATGATAAGTAAATAGATCACGTTTTCCCGGAAGTTGCAGCAATAACAGGGTTTATGAAAATTTAAACTCCTAATTCCTTTACAAATTTTCCACATGATCTCAAATGCAAAATCTTTTTTCAAATACAAAATAATTATTTTTTGAACTACAAAAATATCGCTATATGTAGTTCAAGAGGTTCGCTTTGGAGGAAATATTAGCGGAAGTTCTATTTAGGACATAAATCGGTCAAGATAACAATTACACTGGAAGTTCTAGGGTATTCGGAGCAAGGAGAGGAGGAAAAATAGAGGGGGGATGTGATACGATTATCGTATCGGGTTGTAGCGATTCGAGAGGCTACGGTCTCCGAAATACTGAAATAAAGAGATGGAATACTACTAGTAACTTCGCACTCACACCAGGGAAGCTTTGTCATAACACAAGCCCGGTCAATGAATCGTCACCTCTCCCCTTCCTTTGAAATACCACCACCCAGCCTCTCAATTTTCACCACTCGAAGAGTGGTCATCGGCCTCCCACTCTACGAGCGCCTCTTCGTGCCCTTTGCTCGACGATTCACAAAGAACCCCTCAGTCGTAACGTGTTTAACAGAGGATGGGATTTGGGTTTACTATCAATATCATTTCCACAGTTGTCTCAACGTTTATAGAAATTAAGCGAAAAGCAGTGGCTCCAGAGTACAATTTGTTGGACCAGCCGAAAGCTACCATACCCATCAGTGTATTCTGGTTGTTCCCTCAGTTTTGCCTCCACGGTATCGCTGAAGTGTTCATTTATGGCAGGCATATGGAGTTTCTTTATGATCAGTCACCGGAGAGCATGAGGAGCACTGCCATGGCACTTTATTGGATGGTGATATCGGTTGGAAACTACATAGGAACATTGATGGTGTATTTGGTGCATCAATACACTAGAAAAGAGAACAAGGCTGCCTGATAGGAACCTCAATAGGGGAAGATTGGATAACTGTTTTTGGCTTGTGGCTGGTATACACAAGGCCGTCTCAACCATTAAGCGGTTAAGGCAACCGCTAAGGGCCACAAAAAATAGAGGACCCTAGATTTTAAAAAATAATAAGGGTAGTTTAACATTTTATATAAAATTTATAAAATAATTTTAGCATTTTACAAAATTTGAGATTTCATTATACGGGAACAAATAAAATCGTATAAAATAAAAAAAACATGAAGCGTGCGAGTCAACACGAAGCTTGCACGTACATTGCACATGCGATGAACAACATGTTCCTACACAATATGTTTGCAATACGAAGCATGTCCAGAAAATATATGAGGGTCTCAAATTTATTGCTCGCTTTAGGCCACCAAAATGCTAGAGACGGCCCTCGGTATACAAGTAGTGAATCTTGTGTATTATGTGGTTTGTGATTGGTGTTATAGTTATAAGCATGTTGAAGAGTTTATTGGAGGTGAAAAATATGTGGAATTGGCCAAGGCAGTGATTGAAGAGAATGGTAATAATGGAGATCATAAACTAGTGTGAGGTGATGAGTTAAAGCAAACTGAGGTTTGCTGGTAATTATAGGAAGTAATACTATGTGGTGACAAAAACCATCACCAAAATAATGTTGGTTCATTTTCCAAATCACACGGTACATATTACTCAATTGTAATTACGACTCTGTTTGTTTGCACTTGAGTCCCATCCTCCGAAGTACCCTTCACCTGCAACAAAACCTGCAGATCCTGAGTTCATCCTTCGTCCACCTGTGTCTCTTTTCTCTACCGTTTGAACATACGTCACCATAGCTTCCCTTGGCCGCCATTAATACGCCGGAACTCTGACTGTCTGAACCCCCATACGCAGCCCTCTCCCGCGTCCCCTCTTGCTGAGCCTCGAACTCAGTGGTGGTTGTATAAGCCCCCTCTTTATCTTCCGCCAACGGCAACCACATGCCTTGCTGCTTCAACAAAGCACGTACCTTGATCTTCCAAAGACTGGAGCTGTTTCTCCCCGTGAACGTGTCGATCTTGGTCATCCCCCAGGTCATCTTATCTGCAGCTACTTTTCTAGATCCGTAACCCCGAATGCGTGCTCCACGTTGATCGCGAAACCGTAGCAATGAATTTCACGGAGTGTGAAACCCTAGCCCTATAGTTCCACCTCGATCTTGGAACACCGCAACCCAAGCTCTGAAATCAGTTTGTTATGATCCGGGCAGAGCTTAGAGAACGATGAATTGAACGCAAGAAAACAAGAACACACACGATATAACGTGGTTCACTAGCGATGAGCTAGCTACCTCCATGACCCGAAAACCCGATATTATTATAGAGAAACACCACGAACACAACCCAAAAGTTTAGGCACAACATAGGTCCCTTATATAGACATATAGGACCGACTAGTGTCCAAGACATCCCAAAAAGACTATAGAACAAATAAGGAAACAACCTAGAAACTGCCCAAGTTTGCCGCCCTAATTTGTTTCCTAAATCTCTTAGCCGCCTTTAACTTTTTCCGCCTTTGACTTCAAGTCAAATTCAACACATTCGCTAGATCCACTGTCATCTTAATGGCTAGCGCTTCCGATTACTTTGCCCTGTTACTCCGGATAAGTTTTACTGCTTTTGCACATAATAATTCTCCGTGATAGAACAGATTAAAAAAACCCACCTGTTATTGTTTTCTCCGAATAGTTCGGAGCGCATGAGTGCGATCTTGGGTTCCGAGTTTTTTCTACATCCCTTCTACGATGCTAGCTTCATCTAAAAAGTACGGCGACGACAAACATTCAGCAGTGAAGACTTTTGGTGTATCTTTCGGAGGATAAATTGAAACTTCCATGATGAGCACTGCAAGGAGATTATCAAGAAGATAGGTCATTTTCCTCATCGGCACCTTCTTGTTCCCGGTTACTTTCAACGCCTAGGCCATGAAAGAGCTCTTCCAAAAACGGTGGAGCGATGGCCAGGATGTGAGAATCAATGAGGTTAGCCCTAACAGGTCATCATAGAGTTCCCAAGTCAGGTTACGATGGAAAAATTCATTGCAGGCAGCCCTTGGACCTTCGATGGCAACGTGTTACTACTGAAGATGTGGAATGTTAAAGAAAACACAGATGATGGAGTCTTTGAGGAGATGGAGGCTTGGGTACAGATTAGAAACATTTTAGTGTTCCTAAAATCAAGCCATAACATGGGAAAATGTGTTAGACGTGTTGGAAAAATAATCGACGTGGATCCTCGTGTGTTGAGAAGTTACACTGGTGATTATAGAAGAGTGAGGGTAAGAGTGAAGATCAATAAACCGTTGTTACGTGGAGGAAATATTCGGGTAATGAAGAGAAAATCTGACTCGACTACAAGTCTGGGAGGGAATAGGCATTATTAGTGGTGAGGAAGCCTAACATCAGTGAATGGTGTGGGAAGATAACACATTACACTGCAAGTTGTAAAACAAGTCGGAGGAGGACAAGGCGGCGAAGCAGCCGGGTTTCGGGCCATGGCTGATGTACAGACCCCCACCCCGAAGGCAAAGATTTCCAAATGTACAGCTAAACAGAAGAACTCATCTAGAAGAAAAGATTCAAAGTGAAAACGTGAAGGCACAAAGTCGGGGAAGCAAGGGGACGAGGCAGAGAGGGAAGATGGAGGCCCTGATCTAGAATATGGTGATATGGATTGTGTGAAACTTTGAAACAAAAATGAAGGAAAAATGGCGGTGTACTATAACCCCGTAAGTCTTAGGGACAGAATCGTGCTCGGCCAAATAGATGGCCACTCGTTAAGAGGAAAAGACATCGTAATATTCGAGGATTAGAGAGGATTGGCGCCAAAAAGAAAGGACAGTCGGACCAATTTTTCACCCAACCTGAAGGACAATTAGGGGATGGAGCCATGGGCTCAATGGGAAGAGAACAAGGAAATGGGGGGAGGATCTAGTAGAAGTAGAGGCAGATGTCGGAGTGGAGGGAGTGGAGGCTTCGTTACATCAATGGATACATCATTTTTTGTAGAACAAATTCCATAACAGTAGGAGACACCTTATGGATCTTCAACGAAAACATGGCGGGGGTGCGCCGGTATCTCCCCAGTTGGAACATGCAAGGACTCGGCAATGCAAGCACGTTCCTAGCGCTTCACGACGTAGTGAGGCGTAAAGTCCTGACTTAGTCTTTCTCATTGAGACTAAGCTTGGTAACAATGAGATGGAGTCTGTACGAGTTCAGTTGGGTTTTGATAATGTCTTGACATGTCTCGCAGAGGTAAAAGGGGAGGTTTGACTCTAATTTGGAGGAATAGTATGCAAGTTCGGTTGAATTGGTTACATCGACGATGGATAGATGTGACTTTAAATAAAAGAGATCGAGACGTTACATGGCAGTTCATGGGATTCTACGGAGTCCCAATAATGAAATATAGGATTCTCTCATGTGAACTACTAAGGAGGCTTGATCCACAATCACATTTTCCCTGGTGTGTTGACGGCGATTTCAATGAGATAGTATCCTTCTCGAAGAAGGAAGGAGGATCGGGAGTTACCTATAGTCAGATTTCCCAATTTCAAGAGCCACTCTAGGATCTTCTACTTTTTGATTTAGTTATTGCGGGAAACCCATTCACATGGAGTAATAATCAAGGTGAGGACAACAAAATCAAAGAAATGTTGGATATGATTGTTGCTAATACCCTATGGATGGATAAATTTCAAGAAGCATGTGTTACCCACTTGAGTGATCCCAACTTAGATCACGTGTCGTTACTTCTTGAATGGGGACCTACACCGCACAGAGGTAACCATCGCTATGTGGTCAACTGATGATTGGAAACAATGGCACACGCGAGAGGGGGAAGCGGCTAGAAGGCGACTGTCACACTTGGCCGAAGCTTGCACCTAGTGGAATACATCGGTTTTCGGTAGCGTGTGCAACCGTACTCAATCAATTCAAAACATCTTAGAAAACCTACAAGGGCTGTATAAGTCAAGGGAAGTGATTGAGGAGATGAAGAAATTGATTGCCGAATACAACGGTCAGTTAAGGAAGGAGGGAATTATGTGGTTGCAGAGATCGCGGACGGATTTGTTGCATCATGGAAAATCAAAACACAAAGGTTTTTCATCCGAAAGGTACGATTCGATGAACAAGGAATATATATCAGGGGATAGAGGATAACACGGGGTGCTGGGTCACATGTGAAGAACACGTTACAGATGTGTTAGAGAAGCATTTAACGGATTTTTTCACAACATCGAGGCCCACTATGGAGGAGATAGAGCCACTTATTAGTCATACGATTAAAAACATATCAGTGATGTTACGAGTTCGAACCCGACTAGAAGTCGGATATTGATGTAACTCTAAAAAAATCAAAATGTTTGAATGGCCTCTTTTTTTTTTTTAAGTTTCAAAATGTAAGTTTAAATATTTAAATATAGAAACTATTTGGTATTCAGGAAATGTTTATGTATACTTTCGATATACTTAAAAGTTTAAATATTTAAATATTGAAACTTTGGCCAGGTGAACTCAACATTTAATTATTGAAACATAAGTTTAAATATTCAGGAAAATATTTGGTATTTTTATTTTATTTTGGCTAAACTGCATTGGCGATACCCCTTGTCTTGATTTTGTGTGGATTTGGTATTCATAGTTTGAATTGCAGCATCCATAGTACCCATACCTTAAATTTCTTGCAACGGCGCTACCCTCCGCTAACTTTATATCCCCATGCTGGATAGAAAAATTTAATAAGACAAGTATACCCCTCATTTTCACTCAATCCTTTTTATAAAATTGGAAATTTTACCTACAAGTTTGAAAATGTTACATAATAAAAATTAATTTCTAAAATTTTAATCAATAATTATATTAATATAATAGCATATATTTCAAAAAAAAAAGTTTACATATTTTTTCTAAAAAAGTATAGGTGTCACGATAAATCGTTTGATGGAAAAAAGTTATAGTAAATTTATTTATTATTAGTTTACCAATGAAATTATTAAATTCAATATAGTTACATTTCTATTAAAATTTAGACTTATGAGGAAAAGTAATTAAAATTTTCATCTTTACTCTTAAAAATATAATTTTTACATATACATATATGTAAGTCAATAAATTAATCAGTTTAATATTCCATAAAAACTATTTTTCAAAATTTTAGGGGGAAAATTAGGGGTACACTACTATTTTTACATATATTCATCTAACTTACGGATGGAAAGTCAACGGTGAGTTCCACCGTTGCAACAAATTGAAAGTATGGGTGCTGCATATGGTGCAATTGACTACGGGTATCAAATTCATACAAAAACCAAACTATGGGAACCACCGATGCAATTAAGTCTTTTATTTTTCCATATCTCTTCCAATATAATAGCATCGATGATGTGTGCATGCCAACTCCTTTCTGTCCCTTTCTGTCTGGAATTTCGGTTCACCTAGCAGTAGGGGTGCTAACGGGGGCGGGTTGAACCCTACCAATTCGAGTCCAGCCCGAACTTAAATAGGGTCCGCTAACATAGTTTTAGTAATTTGAAGGGGCTTGGATAAAATTTCTTAGAGAGTTATGTAGCATATATGACATTAATTAGCCATTTTTATTTTAATTATAACGACATTGTTAAACATTATTTTGATATTGAACTAGTTGATTTGTTTTTCACCAATTATTTATTATTTTCTTGTGCTTTTAAAGTAACATTAAGTTTATTGTAACAACTCGAATTCAAACCGAATCTGAATTGATTTATACGAATTTGGCTCCGGCGGGCCGACGATCCTCTTAACTCGTACTGGGCTGGGCTTGGGCAGCCTTGAGACAACTCGTGCTCGGGCTTACAAAGGAGTGCCGACTCGTCCAGCCCGCCCGAGTTGCAGTCCTACCTAGGACTTCTCTAATAGTTTTGGTGTTTTGATGGTACTTTCAATTTGGTTAACGTGGAATAATATGAAATAATTCTGTCTCAAAAAAAAAAATGGTTAACGTGGAGGTTTATCACTTTTTTTCTTAATTTATTGTTTGAGAAAATATTCAGTACCACGGGGTATGGGTGATGTGATACCCCGGGGCAGTTCAATTGGTTGATCATATTAATTCTAGCATGTTTATTGTATCAATGTATGAAAATAATCACTTAATCAATCAATTAGAGTGACCCGTGGTACCACATTACCAATACTTCCGGGTATTGAATATCTTTGCAGACTAATTCTTTTTTAAAATACTAGTTAATCGAAATTACCCATTTATAATACCTTTAAATCTGTCATGACATCCGGGTGAGGTAGCATCCCATTCGCCTGAACCTTTTAATTCAGGAAAAGAAAGAAGACCAAGCAAATTGTGATTTGCAATTTGACTAGCCTTGAGAATCCCTCTTCAATATCGAATGAAAGGACATTTCTATTTTCTACTTATTGTTTAAGCCAATCTGACACCCTGTGATCATGGTGACAACAACTAATTCAAAACATTCCCATGTGAGCCTTAGCTCTATCTCTCTTACCAATTCCCTCCTCCCCCAACCGCCTTGTTTAAAACCCTCATTCCTTCCTCCAACTCTCCACACCTCAAACTTAATTTCCTTCACCTACCAAAAAATGGCAAGAGCATTTTCCATTCTTCTGGCATGTTTCATTGTCTCCATCTCTTTGGTGGCTGCTGCAGATAACTGGAACATCCTCAGGCAGAATGGAAATAAGCGTATATTCGACATCACCCTGAAGAGCTTCTGCGAGAGCTGGAGGATCAATGTCGAGCTCCACAATATCCGGGACTTCCAAGTTGTGCCCACAGAGTGCACCGAGTTCATAGGCAAGTACATGAAATCGAGTCAATACAAATTGGACTCCAGGAGGGCCATCGATGAGTGCACCGTGTTCTTAAGCACCAGCTCCTCCTTGAAGCACGACGGCAAGGATGCTTGGATCTTTGATGTCGATGACACGCTGCTATCGACTGTTCCATACTTCAAGAACCACAATTCAGGGTAAGTCTGCCGAAAAAGTGCATGGTGTTGAGGATCGTTATATGCCTCACATCTCGATTCAATTATTTCTGTCTGTTCGTAATAATATACTAGATTAATCCCTTCATCATCAATTAGATTTTCGGTGGAACCATGTAATTTCAATGATCATGAGTTTGCAACTCTATGTTTAATAGTAATGATAATTATTGCTAATAATATATTTTTTGCAGGGGAGAAAGCTTGAACTTGACTGCTTTCGAAGAGTGGATGCTGACAGCTAAAGCACCTGCTCTTGAGCACACCAGGGAACTCTTCAATAATGTCAAAGCCAAAGGAGTAAAGATCTTTTTGGTTTCTGAAAGAAGAGAGCACCTTAGAGCTGCAACTATCGACAACCTTATGGATCGCGATATTTATGGCTGGACTAGTCTCTTTTTGAGGTTTGGCGACCCTTGTCTTTCTTTTAATTTATTTTCTGGAAAACAAACTAGTGTAGGTGACCAATGAATCTACCAAAGAATTAATCAAGTAAATGGTTTATTGACACAACGAGACATTTCATACTTCAACGTATGTCATCATACCGTGATCTGTCTCACCCTCCCTCTGGTTTCTCTAACACTGTTTGTTCCTGTTGATGTAGGGGACCAAGTAACGATAATCTTTCAGTGAAGCAGTATAAGATTAATGCAAGGAAGCAGCTCATTGATCAAGGGTACCGCATTTTGGGCATTGTCGGATCCCAATGGAGCAGCCTCGACGGACTCCCTGCTGCCAAGAGGACATTTAAGCTTCCGAATTCATTGTACTATGTTGCTTGAAATGTCGCTAATGTTTACTGAATACAGATTCGAGTTTGTCTGCAATGAGAAGGGAGTGGATGTTTGGTAGTGCGTGATGAGTCGCTTGTGCTTTGCTTATTGAAATATATGTAAAGGGAGTGGACGTTTGGTAGTGATTGATGAATGGTTTGTGCTTTTCTTATGGAAATATTTGTAAAAGGGAATAAAAGTGTTTGGTTTACTCAACATTGTATTATCTGAGTTGAATTTTGATCTAATGAACTTCAAATATATTATTGAAATCGCCGAATTATACAATTAAAATGTACAAAAAGTTTTAAAAAGGAACCTTCACTAGGGCACTGGAAAAGCTAGGTAGCTATGGCGGCTTCAGAGAAGACAGATTGGAGAAGGCCGAACGTTGTGGGAGGAAGATGAGTTCGAATGGCAGCTAGGGTGGTAGGTCAAGTGGTAGAGCGTTGGAAGCCCCTTGCATGAGGTCCCGGGTTCGAACCCGGTTAATGACAAAACAATTTCTCAAAAAAAAAAAAAAAAAAAAAAAAGAAGAAGATGAGTTCGAATGTGCTTATTGCAGGGAATCAACACGAGACTACAGCTTCTGTTTGATCGGAACATATATGGCGGAAGGACAACGCAACATATGGGCGACGAAGGACTTGTCCAAGAAAATCTGGACTCTGGGATCGGAAGTAAGTACGAGTGAAATCTATCTCAATATTTTTTTTCGAGTTTCCGAACTACGAAAGTGACGCAGTGGGAATACAAGCAAAAAACTTGATGCACGAGAAATTTTGAAGAAGGAATTTTGAAGAAAAATCTACTAGAGTTTCTGAAAATTCGTTTAGGTCAAAACGTAGAATTATAGGCAGAATAAAAGGCTTAAAAATTTGGGCAAACTCATACATAATTTTGAGTGGCAACAGCATTTTAAAGGAACACATGATAAATCACGATCACCGCCCTAATTTGGTCAAAATTGGCCATTTAAGGGTCGAAATCACCAATTTTCTATTTTCTGAAATAATTTATATAGTAATTAGGAGGGTGATTTGAAACCGATTTGGTTGAATCTGTTTGCTGAGTGTTTATTATTTAGAACATTAATTCATGATTATTTTTTAAATTTTGTTATTTTTAACAAAATTACATTTTTTAGCTTTTTAAGTCCAGTTTCTGAACTGATTTCACATATTATGATTATAGAGTTCTTTTGAGAAAACATGTAGTTTTATAAGAACCCTAATAGTGTGTTTGGATGAGGAATTAAAACTTGGGATTTCATCAAAACTCAAGATTTGAAATCCTATCGTTAAAAACGACGCGTTTGGATAAATTATGATTGGCAGTTTGAAAATTAAGCCTCATTAAAACAAGGATTTTGAACCATCAATTTGGAATTTCAAATCCCCCTAAATAGGTGTCATTTCAATTTCTAAGCTTTTGCACTAAAAAAATTTATTTGATTTGATAATGATTTCACTGCAGCCACCACCACGGCTCTGCCATAACTTCAACAGCCGCCACTCCAACCGTTGCAACCACCACCACCAGTTCGACCACAACCACCGCCACTCTAGCTGTTTCCCCCATTACTTTGTCCGCCACCACCTGTTCGACCACAACCACCCCCACTACGACCACAACCATCATCACTAGTTCGTCGAAAACCTTCATAAACAGAAATAGGAATGTGAAAAATTGGAATGAATCCTTTTTAGTCCATTTGGGCACCCTGAGCAGTAACCGCAATCACTTCACACACTATCTTCACATGAACTCCGGCCACCTTCGTAAGGCCCACCCAGCACTGAACCACATTTCTAGCAACACCCACCACCACAATCGCCCCACCTGGCCAACACAACCGCTTCAAAATTTGTGTTAGCACGACTCAAAACCGCACGGCCACAAGCAGCCACCACCACTAGTCAATAACCACCGGGCATGCCATGTCAAACTCCACCAGAATCCCACCACGATGCTTTTTTTCCTTGAGCGAAACCGTGTGATACAACCAGTAGCTTGGAGGCTACAAATCTCTACCAATAGTTCGTGAGACTACGAAAAACTACGAATACGAAATAAAATTGAAAGAAACTAAACAATTCTTATTTTCTCTGATGAATAAAATGAACCATTACAGTGTCTAAATAGAAAAACACTAACCCTAGCTAGATAACATGACCTAATGGGCTCGGCCCGATCTACTAACTAAATACGTAAACATCTAATTAAATAAATAAACTTACTGTTGATGAATTAAAATTGCATATTTTAGTATGTTAACGAACTCCTCTTAACTTGCTAATATGTGTAATTTATCTATTTTATCTCTCTTTCTAGACTTATGCTTGTTTTCGTAGTTTTGGTAGTTTTCCCTAATTTTGTAGGTGAAGACGTGCTTTAAAACGCAAGAGGCTAGCTAGGGGGAGCTTAAACGATGAATTTGAAGAGGACTTGCGGCTCAAGAGCCATGAAGAAGGGACTTGGAGGACTTAATTTGAAGAATAGTTGAAGATTTAAGGGCCTATTTGAGAAGACAAGAGAAGAATTGGGGCCATTATTGAAGATCTAGAAGTCAAAAGTGAAGGTCAAGGGCTAAGAAGATAAGTTTTTAACGGAAGTGGGGCTTAAGTGAAAGTTTCTAAAGCTTTTAATGGCTATTTTGAAGGATCATTGACGGATTCGGGGTGTTCTTGCAATTTTTCAAACCTTTTAAAGAAGAGCAGGGGGTATTTTAAAACATAACAGCGGACTAGGGGGGAGCCGGGTGCATTTAACCCGAAACAACTCAGCATTCTCACGGTCTCTCTCTTCTCCCCGACGCCAGACACGCAGAGACACCACAGGAAGCCATTGAAGCTTCGACCGAAGCTTCCCCCACCCTCAAAACCGACCCAAAACTTCACCAAATCGCGTGAAACCGGTCCCAATCTTCTCCTTGTCCAACCCTCTTCCTAACCCACTGCTCAATTCGGCCCAAGAACAACCCAAACGAAAAGCCCCAAATCAAACCTAGGGTTCATGAGCTCTACAAATCAACGATTCAGAGGTCTTGGGATGAATTGGACGGCTTAGATGCGTTCTTGGAGGCCAAGGAAGCTCAAATACAACTCTATAAAGGCTGGGTCGAAGGATGGATGGAGGACTGCTCTGACCCGACGGTCTTGGACGCCTCTGTTTTGGGTCTCTGTTTCTCCTCTCTCTCTCTCTCTCTCTGATTTCGCCCTAACCATGGGTTGTTCTTGAGCAAGAACGTAGAAAGAGGAAGAGAGGGAGAGAGGAGGTGTGATTGAAGCCATCTCTGGGCTGTTTTGACGAATTTTGTGGCTGTTTTCTGAGCTGTTCTTGAGCTCTGTTTTGGATATGTGTTTGTGCTGTGTTCTTGCTGGGTTCAGCACTCCAGCAGCAGCAGCAGTAGTCACAGTAGCTAGCAGCAGAGATTTAGGTTGATTATTGCTTTATTTTCATAGCTTAGTTTGTGTTTGTGGCTATTGTGCTCTTGGTTATGTGTAATTTGAACCAAGTTTTGAGGAAGAATTGGTGACAACTTGTGTTGGATTCAAGTATTATGAATGAAATGATAATTTTCTCTACTTTTCTTGAATCTCTCATGTTTAGCTAGTTAACTTGCTTGGGTGATTTGGGACTATCTAGTGCCCTAATCCTCTTATTGATTCAAGTTGGACTTCAAGGATGAATGGGTTGAATTGAGTAGCTTCAATACGTAGTTTAATACTTGAATCTCTCATGTTGGAGTATTTGATGCATTGAATAGGTAGATGTGCGAATGTTCTTGACATGTTTGATTCGGAATTTCTCTTGCGTTGAAGTGACTCGTTAATCCTAACTTTTAGAAATTGAGTACTAATTAGGTGATTTGAGTGAGAATTTAGGAATCTCATTTGTGGCTTGATCTTTCATGTGGAAACACCTATGTGTGTTTACATATGTTTGATGCTTGAGGCACTTGATATTTGGAAAATCTCATTTGAATCGCTTCTTTAGTGCTTAATTATCGTGTGTTAGAGTTAGGCACTTCATTTGTGGCAAGTTGGATTGCAATGAGCAATCGATTCTTGAGGCACTTGTCTTGTGGAATTCTACATGTGATATGAGAACCGGGCTTGAATATAATAGGGGGATTGGTCACTAGAGAAACCGATGATCCCTAGCCCCTCATTACTTGTTATTTCACTACTTTCTTAAATCGTAGTTTTAGTAGTTGTTTACTTTGTTCTTTAAATTCTCAAATCTCAACTCGCTCCATCAATTAGTTTTGGTGGATTTGATAGCTTGGCTAGCTAAAAAGCCTACGAGAATTTACATTACTTGCTCTAGTTAGTAGCTTAGTTCCTTCTATTGCTAGTTTAGTAAGTCATTATCTAACCCTCCTCTCCTTGTGGATTCGACCCCGTTCTTACTCGGGTACTACTTAGAACGATATTCCTATACTTGGGAATTATCGTCAACAAGTTTTTGGCGCCGTTGCCGGGGAGAGGCTAGGTATTATATTTGATTTGCTTTACTTAGTAGTTAGTAGTTTTCTTAGTATTCACTCTAGTCGCTTTGGATAATCAAAGTTGTGAGGTCAATGTCTTATTTTCATGAAGAGTCAAATACTCACCGGAGTTCCTATGACCACGAGTATGATGCGATTGAACGTTTATTGGGAGGTACTCCGGTTGAGATTGATACTCCGACTCATGTAGACTCACTTACTACATGCTCCAAAGATTTAGATGACCTTACTTGGGAGGAATTGAAATTTTTGTGTTTTGGTGACGTGTCTTACTCATCTCTTCTCATGGAAGGTGCATTTAATTTTGATGAAGAGGAGAGACTAGTGGCTCAAGATGACCAAGTCGATGACCCCACTTATGAGCCTAAGGGTTTGGATGTGATCTCATGTTCTCAAATGTTTTTACCTCTTACTTGTGAATCCACGTTCCTAAATCCATGTGCTACATATGTAAATGATGAGATTGAAGATTCACAAGTTGCCCCTATCTCTCAAATTGTGATTTTAAGTGAAAATTTGGCAACTTATGAAGACCCATTCTATGATTCAATTAGTTTGAGGATTTCAAACCCTTTTCTTAAGATGATGCAAGACATAACAACTTGCTCTAACTTTATTGTTAGATTTTGCTTGCATCTCTTATTCATCTTTTGTGTCTTGCCCCTACTTCTCCTATCTATTCTAATTAATGAATCAAACTTTTTAAAGGAGAAGTACTTTTCTAAGAATGAAGTAGGGGCATGGCATGGAAAGAAATTTCCAAGATTGGGGGTGGGATAGCATCATTTTCTTTGTTCCACCTCCCTAGTTGTAAATAAATAAATTAGTTTATCTCTATTTCTTGCATTTTCTTTTCTTTTACCATTTTGTAGGTTGCTCTTGGAGGACTTATGCTTGGTGGCCAAGAAAGCTAAAATGAGGTCTATCTATCCCTTATCTCTTATATGAACTTGTATGCTCTTCCATCGTTCTCACACATTGAGGACAATGTGACATTTTAGTTGGGGGGTGGGAAGTAGATTTTATTTCTTGCTTAAATGGTTACTAGCATGTTTTTTCTTCATTAGTGATTTATTTGAAAAAATCATAAAAATTTAAAAAAATTGAAAAATTTGAAAAAAAAAAATGTGTGTGAACCTTTCATGAGAAGCATCACTCTTTTCCCGTGTCAAACCTTATATTTTTTTTCCTCTTTCTTTGGTAGTTTTATTTATTTTAACCTTTCATCTTGAGTCTAGATTTATTTTCTTATTTGATAGATTTATTCAGTCTTAGAAAGTTATAGTTGAGTCACATATTTTGAAAAAAAGAAGAAAAAAAATTAAAAAAATGAAAGAAAAAAAAATGAGAAAGTGAAAAGGGGGAATTTTAGGAAGCTAGATGTTTTCAAATAATGAAATTTCTTAGTCCATGTTCTTTTTATTTTTATTTTAGAAAGGAATTCTTTGCTTATACTCAATACATCTACACCAATATCCCACCTTCCGCGATATCATGCGTTCTCACAAAGCGACACACTAAATTTACGTTTCATGTTTAAGTCCTTCAAGCTAAGTTGATCACATAAATATTGACGTCTTACTACTTTTGATAAAGGGTGCATTTCTAAAGCTATTTGAACTCTACAAAAAGGATTTAATTCTAATCGTTTTTGTGGTGGAAACTTGTAGCCCATTGGAGTGGTGGTTACCAATGACACCCCATGCGATGTCTAAGAAATAGAGGGGTGTCCGGGGATAATGTTACGTCACCACCTAGATAGCTCCCTTGGTTTAGCTTAAAAAGCCCACTCGCTTGTATATTCCTCTGTTTTGTTGTCGGTCTTGGAGAGACTTGGATTGGAGGTGAAAAAAAAAATGTTAATGCTATAAATCTCGAAAAAAAAAGAAAGAAAAAAAATAATGATAAATCGCACCACTACCTCCCAATCCACAAAAGGATCATACAAGCCCACAACCACATCCCCCATTCTTAAAACTCGTTTTTGTTCAAAGCTTTGGAGGTCCATCCTACATGGGTGCTTTTGAATAAGTAGGAGAATGTCTAGTTTCTTGTGATCCTTATTTTTGAAGGCATACTTTCTCGCAAATTGGACTTAATTTAACAAGTTTTGTGGTTCGCATGAGTCACCTTCTACCAAACACCGCCCACATTTGTATGAGTATATGCTTAGACGTCCATAAGCTTCTTTCTCAATCTTCTTGGACTTTGAGAATTTATTTGAGGAGACATTTGTGCATTCTTCTTTTTCCCCCACAAAAAAATTAAAATTAGCTAGTAATCTTTAGGATTTTATTTTCTTTGAGTTCTCACTTAGGATAGATAATGTGTGTGTGCGTTTTTGTAAATATTTGAGTCTAGTTTAGAATTGAGTCAAGCCTTGTCTAGTTGAGTGTGTGCCTCTCATGATTGGTTCTTTAAAAAAAAAAAAAAAATTAATATCGCTCTCTTTGCTCGAGGACGAGCAAAAGGCTAGTTGGGGGGTGTGTTGATGAATTAAAATTGCATATTTTAGTATGTTAACAAACTCCTCTTAACTTGCTAATATGTGTAATTTATCTATTTTATCTCTCTTTCTAGACTTATGCTTGTTTTCGTAGTTTTGGTTGTTTTCCATAATTTTGTAGGTGAAGACGTGCTTTAAAACGCAAGAAGCTAGCTAGGGGGAGCTTAAACGATGAATTTGAAGAGGATTTGCGGCTCAAGAGCCATGAAGAAGGGACTTGGAGGACTTAATTTGAAGAATAGTTGAAGATTTAAGGACCTATTTGAGAAGACAAGAGAAGAATTGGGGCCATTATTGAAGATCTAGAAGTCAAAAGTGAAGGTCAAGGGCCAAGAAGATAAGTTTTTAACGGAAGTGGGGCTTAAGTGAAAGTTTCTAAAGCTTTTAATGGCTATTTTGAAGGATCATTGACGGATTCGGGGTGTTCTTGCAATTTTTCAAACCTTTTAAAGAAGAGCAGGGGGTATTTTAAAACATAACAGCGGACTAGGGGGGAGCCGGGTGCATTTAACCCGAAACAACTCAGCATTCTCACGGTCTCTCTCTTCTCCCCAACGCCAGACACGCAGAGACACCACAGGAAGCCATTGAAGCTTCGACCGAAGCTTCCCCCACCCTCAAAACCGACCCAAAACTTCACCAAATCGCGTGAAACCGGTCCCAATCTTCTCCTTGTCCAACCCTCTTCCTAACCCACTGCTCAATTCGGCCCAAGAACAACCGAAACGAAAAGCCCCAAATCAAACCTAGGGTTCATGAGCTCTACAAATCAACGATTCAGAGGTCTTGGGATGAATTGGACGGCTTAGATGCGTTCTTGGAGGCCAAGGAAGCTCAAATACAACTCTATAAAGGCTGGGTCGAAGGATGGAAGGAGGACTGCTCTGACCCGACGGTTTTGGACGCCTCTGTTTTGGGTCTCTGTTTCTCCTCTCTCTCTCTCTCTCTGATTTCGCCCTAACCATGGGTTGTTCTTGAGCAAGAACGTAGAAAGAGGAAGAGAGGGAGAGAGGAGGTGTGATTGAAGCCATCTCTGGGCTGTTTTGACGAATTTTGTGGCTGTTTTCTGAGCTGTTCTTGAGCTCTGTTTTGGCTCTGTGTTTGTGCTGTGTTCTTGCTGGGTTCAGCAATGCAGCAGCAGCAGCAGTAGTCACAGTAGCTAGCAGCAGAGATTTAGGTTGATTATTGCTTTATTTTCATAGCTTAGTTTGTGTTTGTGGCTATTGTGCTCTTGGTTATGTGTAATTTGAACCAAGTTTTGAGGAAGAATTGGTGACAACTTGTGTTGGATTCAAGTATTATGAATGAAATGATAATTTTCTCTACTTTTCTTGAATCTCTCATGTTTAGCTAGTTAACTTGCTTGGGTGATTTGGGACTATCTAGTGCCCTAATCCTCTTATTGATTCAAGTTGGACTTCAAGGATGAATGGGTTGAATTGAGTAGCTTCAATACGTAGTTTAATACTTGAATCTCTCATGTTGGAGTATTTGATGCATTGAATAGGTAGATGTGCGAATGTTCTTGACATGTTTGATTCGGAATTTCTCTTGCGTTGAAGTGACTCGTTAATCCTAACTTTGAGAAATTGAGTACTAATTAGGTGATTTGAGTGAGAATTTAGGAATCTCATTTGTGGCTTGATCTTTCATGTGGAAACACCTATGTGTGTTTACATATGTTTGATGCTTGAGGCACTTGATATTTGGAAAATCTCATTTGAATCGCTTCTTTAGTGCTTAATTATCGTGTGTTAGAGTTAGGCACTTCATTTGTGGCAAGTTGGATTGCAATGAGCAATCGATTCTTGAGGCACTTGTCTTGTGGAATTCTACATGTGATATGAGAACCGGGCTTGAATATAATAGGGGGATTGTTCACTAGAGAAACCGATGATCCCTAGCCCCTCATTACTTGTTATTTCACTACATTCTTAAATCGTAGTTTTAGTAGTTGTTTACTTTGTTCTTTAAATTCTCAAATCTCAACTCGCTCCATCAATTAGTTTTGGTGGATTTGATAGTTTGGCTAGCTAAAAAGCCTACGAGAATTTACATTACTTGCTCTAGTTAGTAGCTTAGTTCCTTCTATTGCTAGTTTAGTAAGTCATTATCTAACCCTCCTCTCCTTGTGGATTCGACCCCGTTCTTACTCGGGTACTACTTAGAACGATATTCCTATACTTGGGAATTATTGTCAACACTTACTAACTAAAAAATAATAATAATCAAGTAAATAAATTAATAATAATCTTGTTGATGAAACGGTTGACCCGTATCAACTCCCCTGCGCTCGAAAAACACCTTGTCCTCAAGGTGGATGAGTTGAAAATATGCGCGACGTCTTGTAGCTCTTGCACAAGTTTGATTGGATCAAATGGATGGATGATGACCTTCGAGACAGTACTTGGGAAGTCAAATCTTGAAATATTGATGCCGGAAACAGACTGGGATGGTCGAAAAACCCTAGGATAGACCCCGTGGCTCGCAAAAATATCATTGCGGCTCAAAAATAAGCTAAAAGTGGCTTGCAGCTCACTCTGAGCCAACGTGGAGCTCGCGGCTGGGATGGAGCCACAAGGAAGCCGAGAGGTGATCCAAGCCGAGAGAAAACTAATGGCTCAATCGAAGACGGAATAAAGCCGACGGCTGAATCAAGCCGTATTGGATCCGTGAACGCTGAGCCGACTAGGGAGCCGCGCGCGCGGATCGGAGTGGCTCGGTGGAGGAGTGAGTTCCGGTGGCGCGTGGAGGAGCGTTATAGCTCCGTTCGCGCTGAAATTTCTACCGGTGTCTCAGAAAAGCAATTCGAATCGAAGTGGACTGGTCGGATGACGAACAGATGACTGGAGGGAGGCCGATTCGCCAACAGTATGTGGGGCGACTTGATGCGCGTTTCCGGTGAGGAGATGTTGCTGAGGATGCTTCGTCAGAACAACAAGCTTCGTTGGAACGTCGTTCTTCACCGTGGATGGGTCGTGGGGCGGCGCAAAGATCGTATATTGTGGTCGGAGCTATTGCGGGTTCGGCTAGGATGGGTTGGGATCGTCGCGAAGACCGCAACCGAGGGTTGGATCTTCTGGACCTGCTGCTTCTGTGTGTCCTGCTGCTTGGTCGCCGAAATTTCTGCAGGTGGTGGCGTGGTTGGGAACGGAACCTGTGATTGTTCTTGCTGCTGCTTAGTTTCCTTTGGCGGATGTTCTTGTTCTTGCTTCTGCACTTCAACCTTTAATTGGGCGATAAGTTTCGCAAGCACCGCGATGCCCTTCTGGAACTCAGATACGGACGACACAAATTCGTTCTTGAAGTCAGCTATGTCCGTCATGAATTCCGTCTTGAATTCAGCCAAATCGTTTCTGAATCCAGCGCAAATTTCTTCTACCGATTAAATCATGATTCACAAGCTCAATGGTGAAAATCAATGAAAGCACCAAATTGATACAACCAGAGGTTGCGAATCTCTACCAATAGTTCATTAGACTATGAAAAACTACGAATACGAAATAAAATTTAAAGAAACTAAACAATTCTTATTTTCTCTGATGAATAAAATGAACCATTACAGTGTTTAAATCGAAAAACAATAACCCTGGCTAGATAACTTAACCTAATGGGCTCGGCCCGATCTAATAACTAAATAAATAAACTTCTAATTCAATAAATAAACTTACTAACTAAAAAATAATAATATTAAAGTAAGTAAATTAATAATAATGTTGTTGATGATACGCTTGACCCGTATCACTGTGGCTCTCAAGTACCAATCAGTGGCGATGAGGGCTGAATATTGACTAACGTTGTGTCCACGTCAAGTAACAAGGTGGTGAAGTGAGGTCGATGGCGGCATTCACAGTGGTAGGTCTTGCAAGGGGGAAAGTATAGGGCTTCCTCACTTGTGCCAAAGAAGATACTGAATGCCTATAAACCCAAAACCCAAGCCAAACCAAACTAGTTATTCAAATTACGAATGCCTATGTGGACTGGAACAAACCACCAGTTAATGCTTATGAAGGCGAAGATGAATGTTTCATTGAAGAGGATCATGAGCCATTTTTAGATCTTTTTATTTCCTATGAGTTGCAAACTAGTTAGTCAAAGTATTTCTTGGTGGAGCGTATCATTAAAGTAACGATATTGAACTTGAGGACGAGTTCTTTCGAAGAGGGGGTGACTAATGCAGGAGAAATTTTGAAAAGATATCTGCCATTTTTGAAGAAAGGTGTTTCAGTCAAAACGCAGAATCAGAGGCAGAATTGAAAGTATAAAGATTTGGGCAAATTCAAACATGATCTTGAGTGGAAACAACATTTAAAAAGGAACTCGTGATAAATCATGAACACCCTGATGTGGTCAAAATCGCCCATTAAAGGATCGAAATAATCATTTTTTCTATTGTCGGTATTAATGTATTTATTAACTAGGAGGTTGAGTTGAACCTAATTTCCGCCAATATTTTTGCTGGGGTTTATTTTATTTATATAAAATTTATTTAGAAATTGTTTGGAGATTTTGCTATTTTTAGCAAAATTACGTTTTTAGCTGTTTAAGTCCGGTTTGTGAACTGGTTTCACAGATTATTTAGCTTTTTTCCAGAAAACATGGAGGTTTCTAAGAACCCTAGGGTTTTTGTTCATGATTTTCCTTTCCGTTCGTTGCTTCTTGCTGCTCCCAAAATTATTTGATTCATTCCGGCGTCATAACTCAAACGAGACTTTCAAAAGGAAGAACGACTCTCAAAATAGAGAAATCTATTTTTATAGAAAATTAAGGTGAAAAGGACTATCAAATTTTCGAAATAATATAATACGAAATTTTCCAAAAATATAAGTAATTCAGAATTCTATCAAATTCAGTAAATATAAGAGATCTACGTTGCCTTGGTTGCCCAAGTGAAAAAGTGACAATCATCTAGAGCAGATACATCACATATAACTTTTTCTTGATACTTCTTATGAATAGAAAACATAATCCGGCAGGTCTTTCCAAATTCAGATTATACTACTGCTCCATTAATACATTTAGTTGTATATGGAAATTCATGATGTGACACCCCTACCCCTCTGGGCTGAGAAATGTCCTTGAAGATCCTCAGACTCACGGGATTATCCTCCACTAAGGAACATAAATGTCCAGCAAGGATTTAAACATTAATGGCTCTGTTACGAAACAAAATCAAAAAACTTAAAACCTAGAAGTATAAACTTACAATTATACTTTTAAGTATCTATGGTAGAAATGTGATACCAACAGCTAGGTGTTTGACTCTATATCCCGGTTTCGCGTGTACTCAACTGCAGAGTTATAGAAACAGATATAACATAGATTGTTAGAAATAGTTTTAGTAGTTGCATAAATTGTAACAAAGACACATAATGTAGAGTTTTGAAACGTTTATATTCGTATTTACAAGCATCAAGACATTAACCTGATATATCATAGAACATATAAGCAAAGTTAACTAATATCCACCTAACTCAGAGAGTCCACAACCTCACCAGCCTTATATAGGGGATTCTGAATGCCACTACGCTGAAGGTTGTGTAGATCAGATTCATTTCGGACAATGATGTCTTAATCAATCCACCAAGACAAGCTAGACTTCAAGTGTCGACACCCATACTGAATCATCGGTCCAATAGAGTAGTATTAGCTGCCAACAACTTAGTACAATCCAGTACTCATGTTCAGATAGTGAACAAGGAACACCAGTAGAGTCTCGACTCCCAGATCCTTGGTCCTGATCATTATGAAAGCCATCCCTTAGCACATTTATATTATCACCAGAGTGTCTCAAGATTACATAGTACTCATATATGTGCCAATTTGGTTGTTACTTTGAAAAAATATATTAGACATATAATAGAATAAACATACATATGCATAATTGACAGATAACTTAGAATTCCTGATTAGTGCAACTGATTCCATACTCCAGCAACCACTATATAATTAAAGTATATTTATTATTAACTCTTGTCCTCTAAGTGAAGTAGAGTGCACTATACAATTGTCATGGTGACTCCCCAACCATATTTACTATTTTTCTGATTATAACCAAGTCTCTTCAGTACAATCCCTGAATGTGCCTAAACCCTTCAGTCATAATTATATGACGTCTCTCATGAATTTCTAATTAAAGTGGATGCTGTAAGTTCACAGTTTCGTTTCAAAGGTTTGAAATATGTTTCAAAGCCTTGAACAGCTCAGATTCAAAGCATTGAAACTGCATAACAGTTCTTAGCAAGAACTCAGGGGGATTTCTTCCTCCTAATCAATCTCTAATCCCTTGTACTTGATTATGCTATATTAGATGATGAAAGACAAAATAAGTATGCGTTTTATCATGACTTAATCTCATTGTTTTCTTGAGTGTTTGCATGGTTTATTAGCTAACTATCTACTGCAAAAAAGTTTCCTTATTTATAGGATTGCAGAGAAGGAAATCCAAGTCTGCAGTTGATCATGTTGATATGGAAACTTGTCTAAACTCGCCTTAAGACTGGAGATGGAAGATTTGATCAAAATCAATGAGGAAATCAAGCACCTAGCCGTTGGAGCAAGCTGTTGAAAGTCAAAGATCTGTGGAGGATCTTTAGCGATATATTCTACAATTCAAATTGATAGAATAAGAGAAGTGGTTGTGAGAGATTTAGAAGCACAGAGCATTTCACATGCATTCAGACACTCTCACGGATTTACAAGCATCATTGAAAGAGATCAAACAACCTCTCAATCCATTCATGTTTACAGAAGAACACTTCAAGCTTCACTGCTTAACTGAGCTTTACAATCTTCTTCATCTGAGCTTTATTTGTATATTTTTTATGTTATACTTCTTTATCACTTGTTATCATGATTTGTTCAAGAGGAACAACAGAGAATTCTTATTCATCAGTTATCTAGATAGGTTAGGAAGAACCACAAGCTGTAAAAGAGTAAGGGAACTCTCTGTGCTTGATATCTAGGGCTTAGCTTTTGATAAATAAGAAGTTTGTTGAAATCATAGAGGGATCAGATCTCTCAGACGGAGAGTAGGTCACTTGGGACCAAACTTCGTAACGAATCACTGTGTTCATCTTCTTACATTTCAGTTCTGCACTTTTTCTTCATAATTGCTTCAAACAGGTTTCAGTTCAAAGCTTTGAAAGGCATTTCAAAGCCTTGAAAACTATCAGCGAACTTCAAACTATATGTTTGCATTTCAAAGCCTTTAATATGTGTTCAAAGCTTTGAAATACTTCATGTTCTTCTATTTTTGTTTAAAATTTGATATTTTTGCAAAAGTTTCCATACTCTACTCAACCCCCCCTTCTAGAGTATTTGATCCTGTATTTGTTACCCGCATTAAACTCTTCAATTGGTATCAGAGCCTCTATCACGATATAGATCTAACAATCAGTGATCATGAGTAATGTAGGTTAAGGTGGTTTCTCACATAGAAGAACTGCTAACGGACCTCCTTTGTTCTGTCGAGAAAATTTTGTACACTTGAAGGCCTTGAAGAAAATGTTCATCATTGATGAAGACATTAAACTTTGGTTTATCATCCAGTATGGAACTCACACATTCTACACGGAAAAGGATGGATTAAAACTTCCAAACCCGAAAACTCTCTCTCTACTACTGAATTATAACAACTTTCAAAGAATTATAGAGATATGAATCTCTTATATTGTGCTTTGAATGCAGATGAGTTCAATAGAATAACTACCTGCAAGACTGCTAAGGAGATATAGGATAAACTAGTGGTAAACTTTGAAGGAACCAGCCAAGTGAAGCAAACCAAGATCAATATCTTCCTTAGACAATATGAAATGTTCAAGATGAATGGAAATGAATCCGTCAAAGACATTTTTTAAAAGGTTTATTGATATTGTCAACAATCTGGAGTCCTTGGGGAAAGCATTTTCCAATGAAGAGAAACTCCGGAAGATCTTGAGAAGTCTTCCCAAAGCCAAATGGAAACCAAAGACAACATCTATTGAAGAAGCTCAAGGTCTGTCCTTTCTCCAACTAGATGATTTACAGGGAAATCTACTTACACATTAGATCTCCATGAGTGAAGCTGATGGAGAACTACCAGAAAGTGTCAAGAATTTTACACTCAATGCTAAAGAAAGTGAACAACCTCAAAGCCTTGAAAAGGAAGAAACAAATAAAGAAGATCCTTTTGCTCTCATTTCTAAAGCTTTGAAAAGGATTATCAAGATGAAGAAGAACTTTGGAAACAAAGACTTCATCAAAGACAAGTTCAGATCTTCTAGTAGCAAGGATTACAAAGGTATATCTTCTTCTCATAAATCTAAAGTAATGAACTGCTTTGAGTGTGGTGATGCAGGATACTTGATCATACACCATCTCACAAGAAGAAGGCCATGGTAGCTTCATGGAGTGACTCTGACTCCTCAAGTGAATCTGATTCTGAAGAAGATCTGGCCAACCTCTATCTTATGGCCAAGCATGATGAAAGCTCCGAAAAGTACATTGAGGTAAAGGTGAATAGTATTATTTATAAACCTGCAAATGTACTTTATGAGAGTTTGAAAACAATTCTTCAGAATGAAGAATATTACTTAAATGAAATCAAGTCTTTAAAGGAGAAAATTCGTGAGCAAGCAAAAGGAAATTCGCAACTAGTTTGCCAGAACAAGAATCTTGAAATTGCTCAGGCAAAGACTGGCAGAGATTTCAAAGCTTTGGAACCAATTTCAAAGCCTTGTAAACTCAATTCAAAGAATTTGTAACTGGGAATTCTCTTTTGAGTGACAAAGTTGTTGCTTTAAGTCATCAGCACGATGAATTAGAGGAACATAAGACTCTTCTGACTGAGAAACTCTAAGACTCCAAGAAAGGTTTGAAAAAACTTGTTGTCTCTGAATATAATCTCAACTTGATTCTTGGAGGAAGTCTGCATTCTGTTCACAAAAATGGTATTGGATATAATCCAAATTTTCCAAGAAAGAACAATACAATATTTGTGAAAAGCAAGCAGCATAAATTCTCCAAAATGTCATTACTGGGAAAAAGTTAGTCATGTTAAGATGACTTGTCTCTTTAGAAGAAGAGAACTTCACATTATGAGGAATACCCATTTCATCTTAAGGGACATGTGAGACAGATTGAGGTTCATAAAGGGGTCAGACCCTCTAACATGGTTGATCGTGAATTTGAATCCAAATATCACACTTGAATCTGTGTTCAAAGATTTGAAATACTTCAAGTTCTTCTCTTTTTTTTTTTAAATCTAATCTTTTGGCAAACGTTGTCATACTCTATTCAACCCCCCTTCTAGAGTATTTGATCCTGTATTTGTTTCCTGCATTACCATTCTTCAAGTACTTATGCAAGACTAGGTCACCGATTCTGTTTATTTGTACTTAAATCTCTGTAGTTTCTGAAAACTGCAGTTTAGCCTGTCAAAGAGTTGACTTTGTCCGAATCAAGTCAAGATAGGTTTAGAATGGCTCTGAATCAACTTTCAACTCAAGTCAAGAGGTTATGCCATGTGTTATGGTTTCGCTATTCAACACAAATTATAGTGAAATTGACTGATGTGTACTAATAGTGTATGCAAGTGCACGGTCGCGTAAAGTGTGAGTATATTTAATACTCGGGTTGTCGATCCCTCACGGACAAGCTCATAACAAGTTTATAAATTAACAAAGTAACACAGTTCCCTCAGTAACTGGAGGACAAGTGTAAGAATAGTGAAGTTTCCACCATCAAACAAGTGGGAGTAGTAGTAACAGAAACAATAGTAAACTAGAATTAAGAAGAGTTATTAATCGATAAATGGAGAAACTAGGCAATCTTGTTGATCACCTAGGGATGTTAATGATTTCCAGATAATCTTAGCAACGTGTTAATTAAGTTCTAGCTAAGCTGGGTAACAGCGCTGACTATCTCCTGCCGGTCTCAAGTCATTCTACATCACTATACACCTAGGGTCTTTTCAGCCCACCTACGTCTACCGGTCCATTCTAGTAGGCTAACGACCTCCACGACAAAGGATCATGTCGGTACACCGTTGAAAAGTATTTGAATCTAACCTACCAAATCCACCCACACTAGTCAATCCTAACATGTCTCTTTTCAGGCTCAGTGATTCGGGATTACCATTCATGTTTCATCCTAGTTAGTTAGAATCACCGCCGTGCATTCGCGAGTTTAACAATATATCCGGTTAATTACTCCATCAAAATTGAGTATGCAACACAATATGAACAATTAATCTAGAACATAACTAACTTTAATCATGATTTACATCTAAAAACAAATCCTAGTTTATTTATAATAGTTCATCTCTTAATCGTGTCAATAGACTAGGATTACTAATGAATCAAGAAATTAACATTGATTCAATATATGAAACCAATAACGCATGAAGCAAAGATCAAAGCTGGAAAACATTCACCGTTTACATAACCCTAGGCTCTCACATGAGACGCCTAGCAAGTGATTAGCTACTCATAACAATATATGAAATAACTAAGAGTTTCTCCACAGATTGATAAAGAAAATAAGAAGAAATCAAACACAAATAAGCTTCAATGGTGAAACTTCGTCTTCGAACCCGTTCTCTTCTACTCGTTCCCTTGCTCTCTTCTCTGTAGGTAGTTAGATATGATATTTCTCTATATTTCTCCTTGTTGTACTACTTAATCATCAAGTAGGTTTAAAGAGAGCAGGCAAAACTACGTCGTATTCACGAAATCAGAATTTGACCTGTGCACCAGCAGGTCGTACGACCTGGAATTCTGGTTTTGCAACCTGCTGCCTCGCCGTGGCTTCTTTTCTTCCCTAGGAGGTCGTGCAATCAAAGTTTCTGGTCGTGTGACCAGACCCTCCTTTGGCTTCTCACCGTGCGACCAGGCGCTCAGATTGCAAACTCCGGTGAGTTTTCTCACATATACACCTTCAAAAATATTCTAAGTGTTCGAACTTATATTCTAGGGTTTCAAAAGTGTAGTTTCCAAAACTTATTCAAATTGTATTTTCCTCCCCTCTTCATGTATTTTCACCGTTTCTTCATGATTTGTTCTTCTCTTAAGCTCCCGTCTCAAGCTTGTTTAGCCTCTCCGCTTCCTATCCAAAGCTCCGTTTCCTGTCAAAACAAAACGAAACAAAACCTGTGCGGTCAAACGTGACAAAAACACAAAAAATAATGCGAGAAACACTTGTATTAATGAATTAAGGCTTCTAGCTAAACTTCTACGTTTTCTCAACAACCATAATGTAAAACTAAGATTATCAACCACGAAATCACGCAAAATAATATAAATCGCGCAAGAAATATGACTCTAACATAGATATATTAAATCCCCCACACTACCTTTTTGCGCGTTCCGAGAAAAATCAAGTCCTATACTACATTTAAATCCACCGAATCCGCATACAACTCCACTAGCCATGTGACACAAACAACACACACACATGACTATGAAAACTACATGAAATACCATGAACTTGATTATAAAACAATGAAAACACTCAAACAATGCACAATTTTCTCTTTTCTTATGATACAGGGCAATCTCCATACAGTAAACCGGTAAATCTTCGAGCTCTCACATTTCCTTAGAGATTCTACTACCAAAAATGATCGGAAGAGTTTGCGGCCAGTATATGTATACAGAACAAGCACTAGAACTAACGCTACACTTTTTCACACTCTTCGAACATATCCGTAGCACTTACTATCCGTTCTTTTATTCATCGGGTTTAAACTGCGGACGGATTAGGACGGGTAGGATAGGATATCTAGAAGCGCAGTCTTGAATGTCATGATATAACTCACTGATAAATCTTTATTAGGAGTTCTTATCAGACTTTCTTATTTCTTGTATTAGGATTATTTCACATGATTTATATGTTATATGTGCACTAATATGTGAAATTTATGACTGATAAGACTAAGAGTGGAAGTTGTGTTTCTAGCTTATGTGCGCCTGTTTTCTCTCATATTTTCTATGATAATTGCATGGGATGTGTATATCAGGGAATATAGGTGAAATGGATCTTATTAGAGGCTTCGAAATGCTTGCAATGGATCTAGATAATTAGGAGAAAAAAGACGCAAAAAAAAAAGAAAAGTTGGAAAGGTCACTCGGGACCAGCATGTACTCTTTTCGACGCACCGCAAAATATACAAAGGACTTTGGAGGCGAAATTTGAAAGAAGACATCCAGGGCTTTCCAACGATATATGGTTGGCCTAAAGACGAGTTCAGATGAGAGAGTAATGGCCCATGCAATATCAGCTTACAATTTTGTCCAGAATTACAAACTGAAGGAGCTGAAGTGAAATTTCATCTAAATTACATTAAAATTCGTGCCCGGCTGGTAAAAAAACCACGGAGAAGACCTAAGAATTAGTTCATTCACATACAGAGCCATTGGACAGAAGCTCTGAGCTTGGGGATTGCACGTATTCGACAAAGCTTTGGCAATTTCATCGTTTGATCTTTCTTTTACCCTCTCTTTATCAATGCTATGTAGAATACTTGTGATTTTAGCATAATGATAAGTAGCTAAACTCTTTGATAGGTTCTATGGAGAGCCTAGGGTTATGAATTAGACATTTTTCCGGATTTTGTTGATTGATTCATTCGTTTGATCAGATTAATGTTTATTATTCTTTATCTTGTACTGTGAATCCTTAAACTAGGCTATTGAAACGCGTTAATAATAAAGGGAACAACCATGTTGGATGAAGATGATGAATTAGTTGAGTTCATAGCTTAGTGTTACAAACTAATCGGTTAGAAATCATGATCTAGGCTTAATTCTTAGCAACAAGGGAGTCGTGAACTGGAGTTGTCAGTGAACTAGGTGGGTGCTCGACAGAGACTTAACCCGGTTATGAATATGATCATGTTTTTACTCCCAAATCATTGAGACCGATAGGCGAGACGAATAGGAGTAGTCATGTGTGGGTAGATTCAGTTGATAGGACCCGGTGAACAAAGTTAACTAGCTGGCTAGAAAGTAACGGTAGATGGCGGTGGACCGACAAGACCCGAAGTAACAGTTACGTAAAATTACATGAGATCGACATAACAATGTAAGTGCTATTACCCAAAAAAATCAGTTAGTGTGTAACGTGTTTCAATACGAATTCCGGAACTGTCTAAAGACCCTAGGTGATCCATATATCACCTAGTTCTCTCCATAGTTTGATTAAATTATTTTAATTAAAAGTAGAAAAATGTTGTGTTTGTATTCAGTTAATTTAGTCGCTTGTTTGTGGGAGCCACCTTTTTACCAAGTCAAACATTTCCTCCTTGCTACTTAAGTTCTTAAACTGATATTTAGCTACATATTCAGGACTTATCCCCGTGGGTTCGACAACCCGAAGTCCTAAAAATACTCCACTCTTACTACTTGACCGTGCACTTGCGCATACGCGGTAAGAAATCGCGTCAAGGTTTTTGCGCTGTTGTCGGGGATAACATTTGGTTATTTGGCTAAAAGTTAGTTTAAAGTGTTTCTTTGTTTTAGTTATTATTTTCATCTGATTGCCTCACATGTTTCTTTTGAGCTTTGTTTCCTCAGGAACACATGGAGATAGGGCTATTATAAGCATGGAGGATAAGGAAGATTGTCGTTTTGTGAACTTACTTGGAGCATGCAAACTTGAGAGTGAGGAACGATTAGAGGAGAACTATGTGGATGGCATTAGAAGCATGGTAGCCATGGAGCTACAACATTATGCCTTTCATCCTGATGACCCAACCCCTCTCACTAAGTTAGTGTTCTTCCTTGGTTGGATGTTTGATGAGATGATCCCAAAGGTTGAAGAATGGAAGCAACGAGCAACAAAATTAGGAATGAAGACGACACGTGTGGACGGACAACTCGGTCTCTATTCAACTGCAGAAGATGCTCCAACCATACCAACACTCAAAGAAGAGGATGATGAGCCATTATGCATCCCAACATGCCCAGGTATCGATTAATGGCTTGAGTCGAATATGAGGAAAAAGCATGATGCGGTTTTTGATGAGATTGAAAGTCTCATTCATGCAATCGATTTTGACGAGCTTAACTCTCAAATTGAAAATTTGGTGGATCATCTCATGTGTGGGCTCAAAGAAGAAGAAGATGCCAAGAAAGAATGTGTTGAGGATTTTTTTGGTTTGTATGAAAGAGATGAAGGCTTCCTTGACGAGAATAAGCGATAAAAGGATTCGGCCTTCGAAACTTCACAACACATTACCTGACATTGAAGATGAAGACTTCTTGATCACGATTCTCAAAATTGGAGAAGGAAGAAAAAGGGAAAAATTGTGTGATAGTCATCGGCGCGTTGCGATTGTTTGTTCAATGCACTGTCGTTGTGAGAATTTATTGAAATTCTCTTGTGATGAAATTAAAAGAACCAGAATGGTGGAAGAAGAGAAAGTAGAAGGAAAAACTAGTAGTATAAGAAGAATAAGAATGCGTTGAAAGTTGAAACTGTTGTGGAAGCTGAATTTGAAAGCACTGTTTCTGCAATCACGTGCTGAGACCACATCTACTTACAGTCCATTTACACAATACCCATGGCTATCTTGAAACTACACCAAATACCCTTCTTCCACATCGTCCGTCCCTGTATCCTTGTTCACCTATTACCAGCCCAACCACCGCCGTCGATCTCCCTCTTCCCAATTAAACTCAACCACCGCAAGACAATCCCAAATCTATGAACTCACCGAAACCCACCACTACCGCTGCCCTCGTCTATGATCCAACCACTTGTTGACCTCAAATCCCTTTCCCTAATCCTATAATCAGTGATCCCTATATGGAAACCGGCGACCTTCGACCTTCATCGCCGACCACCACATCTTCTCCCTCTCTGATAACTGAGACTGCCAATTGGATCCTCGAGTACTAAATCCCCAATCAAGAGAACCCAGACACAAAAACACCCAAAACAATCCCAACAAGATTTCAACCAGCGAAACCCTCTCAGCCTCGACCTAAATTGATCCCAGGACCTCTTTTTCGCAAATCACCGCCTCCACTTTCATTTTTCCTGCTCGTTGTCCATTGATAATGGCCACAGGTCTGGAAACCATCAAAACCTGAAACCGAGACATCCATCCGACGTTTCTTTGCAGTCCAATTCGAACCCAGTCACCACCACCATCACCCACTCTCCCTGACTTCGTCGATTGGAGGTCTGACCCTTACCCAACACTCAATTGTATAGGGCTTGGGTTATGTTGAGAGGTTCTTGTTATATAGCTTCAGCTATTAAGAAATTGACTAGTGAAGAAGCATATGTGTTAGCTCAAGTTCGAAACTGGACGAAAAGTTTTAAGAAGACATTGACCCCGATGTGCTACCGCGAACTCGACTGTTAGGGGAGCTCACATCACGAGTTCGGGGATTCTTCATTTATTTTTCTTTAGCAACAAGAGATCAATCGACCCCGGTGTGTTCCACATACTCGACCACAATGGGAGCGAGCATTTGCCCACAATGTTTTCTTGGGGATTGTTCTTGCTATCTCTGTCAGCACCTATCGGATTTTGTCCCCGACCTTGGGTCGGTTGTTTCTCTCTTTACTTACTGTTTAGGCACATTGTACTTGCTCTAGGATTTTATTTTGACAACTTGGTCACGGTGCATGAAAGTCGCTCGGATCGGATGTTAGAATCTTAGGGAATACTTGAGTACTTGCTTAATTTCAGTACACACAACTTTTCATGTGCACGTAGTTCGTTTTAGCTCTAAATTTTTTTAACTACTTTCTCGTGCCGTGACTTTCACTCCTAGTAGGTTCACCGGCCGTCGCATTTGAGTGCTGAGTCTTCTTGATTGATCTCTAAATTCGTTGAGGACAACGAATCATTTAAGTGTGGGAGAATTTTTAGCTACTTTCTAGGCAATTCTGTGTCTTGCATCGCCAGCTACATTTAGATTAGACTGTCGTATTGTGAGTCATTGTAGAAGTTGTATTCCGTATCGTGGTTTGCTTATATTGTCGTAATGTTGTTTAGATTGATTAGTTTGTGTTTAGGTTGCACATTTACATTGTTGAGTCCACCTACAAAATAAAAATGGTTAGTGGAGTTGGCCTTTTGCATGTAGAGTATAGGACTTATTGGAAAATAATTAAAAGAAATTTACGAAATTAAAAGAAAAAGTAAAAAATTTGAGAAAGTGAAATTGAGAAAAGCACAGACTTCGATTTGAGCAGATGTGAAAACATTAGGTATAGGGCGTGAATTTAGAGCTAGAGCGACAATGTAAGTTCCCTCTAGTATGTATAGAGAGACTCTCATTATGGGAATGCATACCTTTTTTCACGTTCAACTAAAATTTTAAAAGTTAAAGTGTGTGCTGTTTTTCTCCGACAAGAGTTGAGCTTGGTGTTGTTAAACAAGCCAACGTTCATGTTGTCCGTCTTAGGTAGTCGCCAGCCCACATCATAGTGGCACAGAGAACAGCTGTGCGAGGACGTGTATTAGACCACCCACTGTGCTTAGATCTTACCTTGTAGGACAACTAGAACACCCTATTCGAACCTTAGTTTATTTGTTAGCCCGTTGACCTGGGAGACAATTCTTGGACTTCATCATATATCTAGAATCACCTCTTCAGTACATCACGATGGAGTAGTAGTTGAGGGGGTTCGCTGCAGGGAGTACTTCATTACACATCTTTGTGAGTTCTGCTTATCGCATGTGCTTAATGTGATAGTTTACAAGGGGATGCGAAAGTGAGTGAGTTGAATTGCGTCCACTACGGTGTGGCGCTATCCGATGTCATTACATCATGGACACAGTAGTGGAGAGCTTAAGTGCGTGATGTCTAATCCGCGCGAATGGTTGAGTTTAATTCAAGGATCGTGCTAGTTATATGTTGTTTATCATCTTGGTATAGGAGGACTGGTTGGATTAGGCACGAGACTTTTTTTTTATCAGTTACTTGAGAGGGGGACGTGACTACATTCTAGTGGGGGTGTCGACATTTGACTACGGACATAGAGAATGTGGATTGACAACTCCAACCCCACACGTGCTTTGATTTGCTTGCGGCTTTGTGGCATTGTGTGTTTCATTGAGTTTGGGGAGAAGGATTTTATTGGTGATACTTATTCATTGGATCGTCTATTTCCTCTCCCTAACACGTTTATTATTGCTTTATTCTTGAAGCAGCACCACTCGTGTATTTTGCTTTACTTTTTTGGATTGAGAGAAAGAAGAAAAATAGAAAAATAAAAAATAAAATAGAGAGAAAAAAGGAGAGGAATAAAGTGAATAAAGTGTTCTTATTGGAATTCGAGTGGTGAAGTTCCTATTTCTTTGAAGATGGATTGAATTTCGTGCACGTTTCGCCACGATGGCCACGAGATCGACACGGTTCCGGGTTTTGAGGGGATTGAGGGACGGATTCGGTGAGATTCGGGTTGAGGGTTCCTATCATCACGGTGAGGGTGCGAGATATGGGGATTCGCGAGTATGTGACGCTTTAGGATCAACTACTTCATAGTTATCCATTTTGTCCCTTCAGCCTCATCATGTTTAGACTGTTAGCAAAAATAGGAGCTCGGATTATGAACGTGGCTTAGCCTTGATTAGCCTCTTCTTTTTTTTTGTCGGAACATACAAAGAAGTAGGTTATTCTTGATAGTAAAGTGAGGCTTTCTATACTAACTATTGGGAATTCTCGTTGTCGAATTTATTGCGATTCACGCCTCCTGCCTAAATTTTTCATCACTCCATGAGCACCGGTCTACGTTGGTTGAGATTGCCCAATCTCGCAAAAAGAAAAATGAATGTTATCTCAGTACTTTATTAGTATATATTTCATTGTATATTCATATAGTTGCATAGTCGTGAGTCATATTGAGTCATTTGCGTCTTGAGTTGGCTAGTAAACGGTGTAGTATGCAAATAAATTTTAATAGAGTTTACTCGGGACGAGCAAAAGATAAGTGTGGACGTATTTGATAACTCTCTATTAGGAGTTATTTTTAGACTTTCTTATGCTTGTATTAGGCTAATTCATATTATTTATATGTTATATGTGCACTAATATGTGAAATTGATGACTTATAAGCCTAAGAGTAGAAAGTTGTATTACTAGCTTATTTGCGTATGTTTTCTCTCATATTTGCTATGATAATTGCACATGTAGTATATTGTTTCCTATATCTGGGAATATAGGATAAATGGAGCTTATGGAAGGCTTGGAAATTCTTAGAATGGATCTAGATGAAAAGGAGAAAAGAAGACGCAAAAAAGAAAAGTTGGAAAAGTAACTCGGGACCAGCATGTACTCTTTTTGATGAACAAGAAAATATACAACGAACTTTTGATCAAGGCTTGCGAAATTGGAAAGTAGACATCCAGGGCTTTCCAACGATATATGGTAGACCTAAAGACAAGTCCGGGTGAGAGAGTAATGGCCCGCGCAAGATGAGCATACAATTCTGTCCAGAATTACAAACTCTAGGGGCTGAAGAGCAATTTTGGCCAAATTACATTAAAATTTGTGCCCATCTGGTAAAAAAACGATGGAGAAGACCTAAGACACGAGCTTGGAGATTGCACGTATTCGTCAAAGCTTTGGCGATTTCATCGTTTGATCTTTCTCTTACCCTCTCTTTATCAATTCAATGGAGAATTCTTGTGATTTTAGCATAATGATGGGTAGCCCAACTCTTTTCTAGGCTCTATGGAGAGACTAGGGTTATGACTTAGACATATTTTCCGGATTTTGTTGATTGATTCATGCGTTTGACCAGATTAATTTTGGCTTAATTAATTAATGCATACCCCCAATATACCGAAACTAACCCATTGCATCCCGCATTTCTACAATAAGCTTATTGCATCTCCCATTTTCACTAAATCATACTTATTGAAACTGGTAAATATTTGTGACAATCATGTCCTTTTAATGTTGGGGTACAATTGTCTATATACTTTCCTGTATGAACACGCATAGCACACCACCACATTCACCGATGCAACCGCCCGAACACTGCCAACGGCCCAGATTCCAGTGAGTGAATTCCATATACGAAAACCGAAACCCAGGTTCCGGAAACTGAAAGATACTACATGAACAAAATCTAAAAACTTGAACCAAATCGCAGAGTGAATAGATTGAGAGGAAGAGGGAAAAGACTTAAAATGGTTTATTCGATAAAATAAGAACACCACCATCATCGCCGCAGCCACCATCGATGCCGTTGCACTTCACAAGATTCCAGTCACCCTACTTCACTACGACTGTCAACCTCCTCCAACCGCAAATTCCATCAAAACCGAACACCACTACTCCTACAAATGAATAGAATTGGTATAGGCTTCCAACAAGCCGAACACCCAATTCACCACAACCCAAGACCTCCCAACCACTACCAGCATCACTTCCACATGACCTGTAATAAGCCCACATAAGCCCAGATCCATGGGACTCAAATCCCAATTCGGCGATATTTCTGCCACCTCCACAGCTTCCTCCGCCTACACTTTGATTGCAATTCAAATTGAAATCAAAAATCAATTAGATCAATCGGAACAGAAATCGAAAAGAAACACTTTTCTCTTCGATCTTGGGTTCATCTATCTTATGGATAAGATTTCAGGTCGTTTCCATCGGTGCTTTGCTCTGGTTTGTGTAATTTCATGTGGGACTTTGAGATGCCTCTTCGGCGAGGTGGCTGATAGATGAAAGTTTTAGTAGAAAAATAAACACAAAAAGATAGGATGTAGAGAGAGGGAGGAAGAGAAAAGAAAGAAACAAATCTTCTCATCTTTTTCATCTATATCCACATTATTTTTTATTTATTTTACTTCTTAAAGACTTAAATATAATTTTTTGGGTATTGACAACTCTACCCTCTCTATTTGAATGGTGTTTTAATAGATTTTCTTAACCATTTTTAATAAGTATGATATATTGCAAATGAGTGATGCAATAAGCATATTCTAGAAATGGGGGTTGCAATGTGTTAGTTTCAGTATACTGGGGGTATGAAATAAGTAATTAAGCCATCAATGTTTATTATTCTTCGTCTTGTATTGTGAATCATTAAACTAAGGCTATTAAAACGCGTTAGTAATGAAGGGAACGATCATGTTGGATGAAGATGATGAATTAGTTGAGTTCATAGCTTAATGTTACAAACTAATCGGTTAGAAATCATGATATATGCTTAGTTCTTAGCTACAAGGGAGTCGCGAACCGGAGTTGTTAGTGAACTAGGTGGGTGCTCGACAGAGACTTAACCCGGTTACGAATAAGATCATGTTTTTACTCCCAAATTATTGAGACCGATAGGCGAGATGAATAGGAGTATTCATGCGTGGGTAGATTCAGTTTAACTATTTAGGTGAGTGAATCGGTGGATCGACAGGACCCGGAGAACGAAGTTGACTAGCCAGCTAGAACGTAACGGTAAATGGTTGTGGACCAACAAGACCAAAAGTTAACAGTTACGTACAATTACATGAGATGGACAGAACATTGTAAGTGCTAGTACCCGACATAATTAGTTAGTGCATAACGTGTTTCAATACGAATTCCTGAACTGTATAAACACCCTAGGTGATCCATATATCGCCTAGTTCTCTCCATAGTTTGATTGAAGGGTAAAAGACAAAAACCACCCTCCATTTATGGGGAAATACATTTTGCCCCCTGATTTATGGGGTAAATACATTTTGCACCCTTGTCAGTGGATGGAGGGTGGATGGACCTAACAGAATGGACTAAATGACATATTTACCCTCACATTGGCGAAAATTCCACTACTATACAATAACTTTCTTCTCCTCATCCTCTCATTTGTAGCCCTAGCCTCTCCCACTCTTACTTCTCTCTCTTATCACTCAGCCTCTCACGGTGAAAGAAGAAGAAGAGGAGCTGAAGAAGAAGAACGTTCTTTTCCCTCTCTCTCTCTCTCTCTCCGTCCCCAAAACACCGCCTCCCCCTCTCTCGATTTCCCTATCCTTCTTCCTCATTCCCTCTCCTTCTTCTCACTCTAAATTTTTTGACTCGAATTGTTTTTGGTGCACAAATCTGGTTCAGGCTGTGCAAAATTGAGGCTCATTTTTGGTAATTTTGGGTTTGAGTTCTTGTTGGTTCCACTGGTGCTGCAGAAAATCATGGGTGGAGCAGTGGTGGGTTTAATTGGCGGCGGCGATGGTTGCTGTGTGGTGGTTGGATGGCTAGGTGGAGATTGTGGTGGGATATGGAATAATCTAAACAAAACAGAGAGATAGACAGAGAAATTGTGGGTGGTGGTTGTGTGGTTGGGAGCCAATGTGTTTTGATTTTGTCATGGCTGTTCATGGTTGCAGGGTTCTGGGTTTGTATTTGATGCGCAAACTGACGTGCTATTCGCAAGTATACGAATCAAGTAATATCGGGTGTATTTCAACTTTGGTGATCGTTCCCACGAGGACTGTTTTGAGTTTTTTTTAGCGATCAGTTTTAAGTTTGCATAGTATAAAAGGAGGAGTGATTTGAGAGTGTGGTTACTACGTACTGAAAATAAACAACTAAAGATGTGAAATAATTTTTGTGACGTTTTTCTGAAAATCTCGAAGGTTGTAAAATCTACGATTTGAATACTAGGTCCCAGGATCCCCTAGGGTTTCTAAAGATGCATGTTCTTTGTTTGATATGAAAACACTCAGCAGTTTTAATTACCCATGCCACGTATCGGTTGTGAAGTAACCTTTCAGATTCTGCACGCTATCACGATCCTGCAGACTTTCGGATTCCTGTTAAGCTGCCTAAGTCTGCAGTCTCGTTCTAAGGCTGCTAGGGTTTCCAACCTGTCCTGATGGCCCGGGTCAGATTCTCTAACAGTTGGTCAAACGTTTTGGCTAGCCCTATCTCCCTTTCTCTGGTCGGTCTATTAGGGTAAGTTACTAAATCTTACCTTTTCTTCCTAACCCTAACCTGACGTTTTCACCTACAGGATCGGGTCTGTAGCAATTCTGGTTCACGACTCCGATCATGCATAAACGATAATAATCAAAGAAAGAATAACTAGCAATACTGCTAAATTAAGATAGTGTAATCATGAATCCATAATCAAACTGCAGAACAATCTCTGAAAACGAATCCCTAGGTTCACCGAGAACCTTGGTAAAATGTTTAGCTACTAAACGACATAACTGAATAACAAAGTTTCTAAAATTAAGAGAGATATTAAGATCAAACTAAGTCTTCGGATCTGGATTTGCGTTTCCGTGCTCTCCGGGGATGCTCAGACTTATCCTTGAATTTGTTGTGTGTTTAAAACGGGTCTGGACGAGTCTTTATATAGTGCTAAAGATGTTTCTGGAACTTGACTTTATTTACGAAACTTCCACCGGCCTAAACTGCCTTGGAGTATATACGCACACAGTGGCCCTGGAGTGTGCTGTCTTCTCTCCTGTGTGCGTATTTTACCTCACTGTCTGCGTATTCACAGTACCTCCTTTTGCCAAAATTCTGCCCCTCTTCCTTGTGTGCGTATAATACGCACAGGGGGTGCGTAAAATACGCACACAGCAGGTACTTCAGCCTTTTTCTGCTTCTTTTTCTCCCTCCTGCTTTCCCGCATAGTTCCTGCTGTATTCACGAGCCCTGTTCCTGCATAGAAAACACGAACACACCCGCGATCATATCCAATAAAAGTACGGAAAATTCAGAAAATTTTGAAGAGCAAATAAACGTCTCGTTCCTAAAACCGAGACTTTCCGAGGGTGAATTCTGGCTAAAACATGACTTTCCGACACACAGTTACGTCAAATCAGACTAAAAGATAACCCCTATTTTGGCGTTATCAGTATTGTGGTGTATGTAATGATGGCTGGTGATATTGGTTAACAATGGTGGTGTTTGTTTGGTGTTGGCAGTGGTAGTGAAGTTGTGGTGATTTGGGTTGGTGCTTTATGGAGGAAGTGGAGTTGGATGGGTGTAATGGTGGTGAGGGATGAAATTGTTAGAGGCGAAACATACTTATCTCCTGTAGTGGTATACAAGATTTCAAGGTTGGAATTTCTGGTAGTTGCTGGTAGTTTTATGCTAAAATGCGTAATAACGCGGATCTTGTCATGATAACGGTAGACACGCAACATTTTAATATGTCTACTTTGATTTTGTGGTTATGATTTGAGGAAAAAAATACAGTATAATAATAAACACACTTTTTTTGGTCAGGGCAATCTTTACGAGTCATTGAAAAATAAAATGATACTATAGGTGAATTCTGATGATTTTACAGAAAGATGCGCGAAACGAAAATTACAGAAACCCAATTCTCCTCCAGCTTATACTGCTTCCTTTCTGGAGTGATGTGTCTGTTTTTTGAATTGAGAATGAAATAATGAATAGGTTATGGCTTTATTAGGGAGTATATAGGTGATTGAATGGAGGGGTTGATGATGGTAGCAGGTTAGTATGTTGGCTGTTGGGTGAATTGGATGATGGTGACAGTGGTTTTGGTTATGTAGTTGATTGGAGTGCCACATGTGAGTTATGGTAATCTGGGTTTCATTTTGGTGGTGCTGGTGGTGGTGGTGGTGGTTGTGGTGAGGTGGGGTGGTGAAGAAGAACACCAAGAGGTTGTGGTTGTGGTGGAGGGGATTTGGTGGTCTTGGAGGTGGTGGTGCTGGTGAAGAAGAACACCAAAAACACCAAGAACATGATTAATTCAATAATAAGCAAAAAATAGTATTATTTGTCCACAATTTGTAAGAGTAAAATGGTCACAAAAAGTCAGTTTGCACCCCTCCACTAACGGATTATAAGAGAAGGGTGGTATCTGTCAACCCTCCATCCACTGACAGGGGTGCAAAAGGTATTTTTCCCATAAATCAGGGGGCAAAATGATTTTCCCCATAAATGGAGGGTGGTTTTTGTCTTTTACCCTTGATTAAATTATTTTAATTAAAAATACAAAAATATTGTGTCTATATTCACTTAATTTAGTCAATTGTTTGTGGGCGACACCTTTTTACCAAATCAAACAATTCCTCCATGCTACTTAAGTGCTTTAGAATGATCTTTAGCTAGATAGTCACGACTTATCCCCGTGGGTTCGATAACCCTGAGTCCTGAAACTACTCCCCTCTTACTACTTGACCGTGCATTTGCGCATACACATTAAGAAATTGCGTCACTCACAAAAGCAAAATCTCTCACACTCCCTCCCCAAAATCTAAGGAACCCCACCCAATCTGACCTACTCGAGCTCTCATTACCTCAATTCTAGTGCAATGCCGTTATCGCGGCCACATATATAAAAGAGTGTCAGAAAACAACAAAAGCTAGTCCCCTCGTCCTTGCAAGAATTTTGAATCAAGCTCCCTTATCCATTTGCAACTTTAACTTTCTTTAAACTTTCAACTTGGAGATGGAGCAGCAATGTAATGTAGTAAGTACGACTGAGGAGAAAACAATAATGATATTGATCAGTGGGGGTGGAACGTGTCAAATCCATGAATAGTGACGATATAGATGTCGACACCCATAATCAATGTAAACCAATTCTCTAAAACCAAGTAGTCAATGTGACACATTATTTAAACCAACCGATCTTCCTCATCACCTAAGATAAAGAATAAATGAAAACTCAGCACGTCCTCCTATAATCTCAGCCAAACCACACCTCATAACGTGCAGAAAGAAAGTCATGCACTACGACACTCCACCTGTGATCGTGGTGTAGGGACACGACTCACCGCCACACACCCTATTAATACAAAACAAGTAAGAGAATCCACACCTGATCATAACTAAGCACACTCCCTAATCAAACCTCCCCAACTCAACTCCCTCTATCATGACACATTAGAAATGTCCATTCTAACGAGTGATGAAAGTCACAATGAAAGGTTTCTTAGGCTAGAGGTCGTGAATAACAGAGGTGAACGGATCAAAGGGGGTAACTAGTGCACTTAAAAGTTAGAGACATGACCAGTGATCCCCCAAAATATATAACTCGCACTGTTCTATTGTCACTACCAGGAGGTTTGACGACTACCTAAACGACGGGGGTGTAGCACTGATAGGATGTCAAATCCCGAGAGACAACTACACACATTTCTCATGTGCGTTCGCTCTATAAGAAACCTCCCCATCCAGATTCACGCGTTAACTACCTCACCACGACGCTTCAGACTCCTAGAGAATACTACTATTAAGCTCTCGCTTAATTCAAACTACTTCAATTTCACTTTCTCAAAATTTGTATTTTTTTTTTGATTTTTCACTTTTCTAATTTTTTCATTTTATCCTTGACACTACATGTAACTTGCCAACTCGATTAACCACAATGATTGGTAGGGGGACTCAATAAAGTAAAAGTGCACCAAATGCATAAACTCCACAACTAAAACAGTACGAAAAATATATTAACACTCTACACTAACCACATAGACTCACAATACTAACATAAACTACATGTAACAAGGTTAATGCAAGACAACATGGCTAGCAAATAGACATAACCTAAGAAACCTTTCATAGGGAAGAGAGAGTGTTAGGGGTACCTGGGTGCCCGGACCTACTATGACACATTTCCGGAAAAATTGTAACAAGAAGGGGTCTTGTGGACCGTTAAAAATTTCCGGAGAAGTATCTACACGCCTGAACTTTCATGCGCGTCTTCTATACTTGTGTCCCTGCACACTTATTGGAATAATTATTCCACTCTCTCTCACCCCTCACAATAAGATATAGAGAAGTTAAAAATAAAAACAAAAACAAACAGCATCCTAATATACATTCGGTTCCCTCCCAAGTAGCGCTTGTAATTTAAGGTCGATAGCCCGATCATGTTACCTCATTCATCTAAATAGATGGCTTGGCAAGATGTGCCCCATCGTCCTCCTTCCTCCGTAGGATCTTCAAAGCCATCTTGCGCTTTAATTTATGATTAGTTAGCTCCTCACTTGTCAATTCTGACTCTGGAATCTGCTCGTTAGACTGCCGGGGTGTAGAATTGAAGACCCCAAAAGTTTCCACAACATCATTGATCCTTATGATCAACTCCCCTTTTTAACATCTATCAGCGTCCGACCAGTGGACAAAAAGGGCCTACCTAGAATAATCCGAACATCTCTCTCAGGCATATCTACAATGACAAAATTAATTGGGATGATGAGATTTCCAACCTTCACCAGTAAATTCTCCACAACTCCACAAGCATGTTTGGATGACTTACCTGCAAATGGTATATTGAACCATGTGGACCTCGTCCCAACACTTAACTTTTAAAATATCGAGAGTGGCATCAGATTGAAACTAGCCCCCGAATCACACAGGTCCTGTCCAGTGTACGCTCCACCTTAATTCAGCTCTATCGCAAAGCTAGCCGAATCCTTTGATTTTTGAGGCAACCCATGTCGCATACATGAGCAACCTGCTCAGTCAAGTCCACTGTCTGGAAATAATCAACTGTCTTATCCTCCAAAACTGCATCCTTCATGAACTTTGCATATTTAGGCATCATCTTGACTGCCTCAACAAGCATTATATTAATATTCAAATTTGAGAAGATAGAAAAGAATCACCTATACTTCTCAGAATCATCTTTCTTCCTCCTGATACGCAATGGAAAAGGGAGATATTTAGAAGAATAAAGAGGTGGAATTACCTCATCATTCACCTCATCAGCTGGCTGAGTTATCCCCTTTGATTGGGGAACCATGACAGAAGTCTTCTCAGAGTCGAAGACTTCATGATCCTTTTACTTTGATGCTTCTACTCTAGCATGACCCGGGTATGGAGGGTCAGTTAGTGTGGTTCTTTAGTGAGTGATGATAGCTTGAGCCTGTTCCTCAGATACATCGATGAGATGTTGCAGTACTTTATGTTCAAGTCGTTTCTTCACAGCTATGAGTTCAGCTTGAGTATCTTGGAATGCAGATGCAATATTGGTGAACTGTGTTTGCATGGTCATAATGTACTGACCCATCATCTTCATTAACTCTTTCATTTCAGCCAAATCTGAAGCTGCATGTTGCTGCTGATAAAACTCTGAAGCATTTGCTTCAGGCTTTAACTCCACAGCATTGACCTGAATTGTGTTACATGCCACTGAGTTGTTCTTCATCGGTTCTCGCTGCTTGTAAAAACTTCCTCTTATATACACCCTCAACATCGCAGTTGAATAAGAAATTACCTCCAACCCCAATTTTGAGCTTGAATTTATCGGACTTATCAAGCGCACCATGGGTGATATGAAACATGTACTCCGCATGCTATGAAACTTGCTGAGAGGTGGGAGTGATGTAAATAGGATTTGTCCCTCCTACCAAACTGGAGTAAATATACAAGGCCACTCAATGAGCGCGACTTAGGAAAATTCATGGCAATTCTCAAATGAATCAATATGATAAATTGATGTCATTAGCCAAATTCTGCTCAGAGAATCGAGAAATTATAGATTAGATAAACAAGGGTGAAACGCCATTCCTTGTGTCTAATCTGTATTTATGTACAAAGGGATTATATGACATCGTAACATTGGTCATAGAGGTTAGTCAGATCACTTTCATTCATATTACTTGGGTAGCATTGATGTGTTGCTAGATACTTCTCAATGTTAACTTAAATAGAAACCTAGAGGGTCACACAAAAGAATGGATCAAACTGGAATTAAATTCTCATTGCACTATTCATTCAACACCACCATTTTTTTGTCCCCCAAACGCCTCTTGTAGATAGTAAGTCCTTCAATAACTTCATATATTTAAGCATTAGAGAAAGTTCCTCTATAAAGGGAATAGTGATCTCTAATTCTTGCATCGTTTTAATAATTTATCATGTGATCGTCTGATTTATCTTGCTTTAGAGAATAGGAGTCTTTTTGGGGTTTCTAAATCGTTGTCTCTTGGAATAGCCTCTTCATCCGACCTCCAAATCGACCCATCCACTGGTGCGGGTTTACCGATGGGAACAAGAATTACATTCTCAATCTCATTCTCTGCTTCGTTAGTGCGTTCCACTCTATCGTGTGATGGGTAGGGTTGATCTTTGTTTGATTTTCCCCTTCTTGTCATGATGGCACATCCTTTTTCATAGCATTCACCAACTCAACATGCGGGATGAGTGTCTCATGTATCGAATCAAGAGCTGCTGCCAATGGTTGAATGTATGAATTGTAATGTTGCAACAAAATCACTCATCTCCTCTGAAACCCAAGATTCTGATCTTGTATCAAGTGCCTCACATTGCTGTTGAACCTTGACTCTGAGTTGATAAGCAGAAACAAATAAATGATTGGAGCTTGCATTGTGGCTAGGGTTTCCTTTGTTGGAATTGTTCCCAAGAGGCAATCAATTTATGGTGACATTTATGTGGACTTGCTATATACTGTATTATCGATATGGAGATATGCTAACATGAATGAAGTCCTTAGAGTATAAAAGTTATATTCTTAAAATATTCCTAGCCGAGTACTACAGTTAGTTAGGACGACTGTATTGCATCGAGACTAGTATGTGGGTAGATTGATATGGGGATATCAAGTCGAACACATGAGTATGCATTAGGAGTAATGGCTTGCTGGATGGGCCCACCATGAGAAGGCTACATGGGAGTTATGGAAATGTCACAAGCGCTTTTCATAGTGACAATGGTGTTGTGAACCTTCAACCTGAAGTCACTAAATACTCTAGTTGTGAATTATAATGTTTTGATATCGTCAGACGTTGCGTCGTAACTGGTTAACTATAAAGAAGATAATCGGACATGATATGAAGCAAGCTGAGAGATGGTAGTTGTAAGTTCAATGCAGGGTCAAGACTTGAAATAGCTAGTCTATTTCGAGGCCTTGAAACAGATTTCAAAGCCTTGAAACTGACTGAGCCTTATATGCATGAACTTAGGGGTAGTTTCTGATTGTTTTTGAACTCCTAAACCCCTGTTCTTGATCTATCATTACTTGATGATGAAATAAAAAGTATTTTGACTTGCTGAAGAAGATCGACTTGAATGCTATGCTCTCAGGTGAGCAAAGGAAACAGATATTGCTAGAACTTGAAGAACTTTGGTTGATGGCATATGAGAGTGCTTAAACTACAAAAAGATGACCAAGAAATGGCACAATAAACACATCATACTGAGAGATTTCAAGGTGGGACAGAAGGTATTGGTCTTCAACACCAGGATGAAGCTGTTTCCTAGAAAATTGAATTCAAGGTAGAGCGGTCCGTATACAATCACCGCACTCTACCTGTGGGGTTCTATTTAGGTGGAAGATGAAAACGTGGGCCGTTTCAAAGTGAACAGACAGAGAGTCGAACCATACGTGGACGGTAGTTTCGTTGGACTTATTAAGTGGCTCAATGCGATTCTCGATATCTCGTCATCTCTGAGGTAACTGGGTCAGGCCGTCGACCATAAATTACAAGCACTTATTGGGAGGCAACCCAACCTATTTACTGCTTTAGTATAGGATGTGTTTTAAATACTGTTTTGTGTATATTATTTATGTTTATATTATTTGAGAGGTGCGAGAGAGTGGGACTAATATTTCCATTGAATGTGTGTAAGATTCTAGGTGAAAGGCTTGTTCCGGATCCCCCTTCTTGATGCGCGTGACAAGAATGTCACGAGAAATCGAGAAAAGGCAGCCCAACACGCGTATCGGGATCCGAAATCACAAATTTGGTGGAGAATGTCATTCCTACACTCACTCAGCACATGCACCTGATGAGAAGTGAATATCCGGACTCCCCGTCTCGATGTAGGCGAAGAATGCATTGAAGATTCAAGAAAGCTGACACAATGGCACGAATTACGAGTCAAATTTTTGAATACAGTGTTTTTAGCTTGATTAAAGAGTGCCGTTGTGTGGGGCTGGTTGATAGCTTTCCGTAGAAAGGTGGATCGCATACATCGGAGTCCGGACGCGAAAGTTATAGCCAAAAGGATGCAAAAGTAAATAAGAGCAGCGAGGAACATCCGGAAATGGCAAATAATCCTTTGGAAGCAGGAAATTGAAGATGAGGGGTTCCCGGAATTCGGGAACTTTTTCTGTCACAAAAGGAGTCCCGAGGTCGAGGGGACCCTTGAGAACCAAAGCACGCACACCAAGGAAGAGATAGGCAACATGAAAAGAGTGTATTTGAAGCCAAGTATCACTCGAGGAGGAAGGGTGATCACATTGCAGCGGAAAAGGTCGGTTTCATGTGCTTCCTGGTCCATTTTTAGCAACCGCGCATCGGAATCCAAGTGTGGGGTGAAAAATTAAATTTTGGAAATCATGTGAGTTGTTACAAGCTCAAAATCCAGGAACATACAGTGCGTGAGCAAAATTGCAAGAATCCAAGTGTGGGAAACGTCAGCAGAATGCCCCACGAAACGTCAGTAATTCTTTACAACTCACGAGTTCAGCAAAGGGGGTGTTTTGTGCATTATTTCAAAACTTTACATGGGGTGTCTGATGTCAATTCAAAAGAACTTACATCAACACTTAATCTTTGTTTTCACGGTCAAAAAATAGAAAGCCTCCTTCTCCATCAAACCCGTACCCTCCCTCCTTCTCCTCCTCCGTCTCGCGAAACTCAAAAAATCATCAAACTCAAACCAAAATCATTGTTTGAGGACACAACAGAGGCGCGGCCTACACTACACAAGGAGATTTCAGTGTGAGATCGATTGGGAGGAGAAAGAAAGTAAATAACACCAAGGGTTCCAGGAAGAAAAATCTGAAAAACGCAAAGACCCCGAAATAAAACACTGCGGGGATACTGCGCTCTAATTAGCTGGTATTATTTGTAGGGAATTTGTGCGTACTTGTTTCAATTCAGTACAGACATCCTGAAACTGTGCACGTAGCGAATTATTTTGTCAATTTACTTTTAAAAGTACTTGCTACCTTCTTGTGTCAATGTCGAGTCGTAGGGGTGACGCGATTTCTTAACGCGTATGCGCAAGTGCACGGTCAAGTAATATATGGGGTGGTATTTCAAACCCGAGTTATCGATCCCATGAGGACAGACTTGAGATTATTTCCATGCTCATTTAACTAAGAGTACGGTACAAGGTGGAAAATTGAGTGATAACACGAGTTCGTCACCCACAAACAAGTGACTGAAAATTGAAATAACAAGCTAATCTAATATTTTTGTATTTTTATTTTAATAAATAAGATACGGAGAAACTAGGCGATCTCTAGATCACCTAGGGCTGTAGGCGAATTTCGGTTCAGCTATGTAACATGTCAATCGTATTCTAGTTCAGCCGGGTCATAGGCCATGAAAATAATATGTCGGTCTTATGTCATTTTACGTCTCGCTTGACTTCAATCTCCTCTCGGTCTCATGGTGTCTACCGGTCCGTTCTAGCAGATCATCCACTAGTAGGATAACGGGTCATGTCTGTCCACCGTTTCAGGGAACAGTTGAATAATCCTACCGAATCTACCCACGCTAGGGCCAATCCTAACACTTCTCCTTTTTGGTCACAGTGATTTGGAGTTGTGTTCAAGTTCTCATCACAATTAGGCTAAGTCACCATCGTGCACTCATCTAATTAACTAGCGTTTCCAGTTGATCAATCCTTTCCCACTAAGGATTAAGCTCGGAACAAGAACATGTAACTAAAGAAAACGTTAAAATTAAGCAAGACGATGAACTACGAATAAACCCTAGTTTTCATGAAGAGAAAATCATAATGACACCGTGTCAATAGGCGAGACTCATTAACAAGTTCAAGAAACTAAATGTTCATTCAATAGATCAAAGCATAAACGCATGAGATAAAGTCTAAACCGGGAAATTCATTCGTCTACATAACCCTAGGCTCTCATAGATATTCCTAGCAAATAATATTTACCTACTTGAAATTAGGCTAGCAAAGCTAAGTAGTTTCTCCATCCAAGATTTGAAAGAAGAAGAAGAAATAGCTCAAACCCTAGAACCCTCCAATGGTGGAGTTTGGATCTTCACCGTGTGTTCTTTGTCTTCTTCCTCCTCCCCCAACGTGAGTGAATCCTTCCCCAAACGTGAATGAATGATAGAGTGATGCCCTAGAGTGTTCAGTACGTGTTTACCTTCACTTCTTGCCCAAAAATTGTTAAAATTTCATTCGAATCCCATATTTCAGTGGGATGGTCGTCAGACTGGTCTCAAGACTAGTCGGACTGATCTCAAGACCAGCAGAAGCTTGAGTCTGTCTATTTTCTTCAAAAATTCTAATTATAGACTGGTCTCACGACTAGTTAAACTGGTCTCAAGACCAGTCTAGAAAATTTCATCTCTTTTTCTTTGCTTCTTTGGTACTTTCATCATCCGTCTTCAACTTCAACATGTTCTTGAGCTTTCTCGTTCTTGAAAAGTTCTTTCCACCTCCAATACACATTCTCGAGCCTCCGGTTCCTGAAACGCACAACAAGAAACAAATACCGGAAGATCAAATGTGACAATTAAATCTCGAAATTACACAAGGAATGCCGGGATTACACATTTATGATTAAATTCTCAAACATGATAGATTTCTCTTTATTTGGACACCAACACTCTCAAATGAATCGTAAATCACGCAACTACGAATATAACTGGTAACTCCTTCATAAGAGTTATCCTACGTAAACTTTACATTGTTATTTGTGTGCGTTTCGGTGCGAAGTGATAAATTATGGGCTTATTTGAAGAGAAAATGCGTGTTTAGATGTTTTAGAGCTTAAACGTACAATTCGGGCGTTTCTTATTTGTTTTCGGTATGATTTGAATGATTTATCAAATTTTATCTTCGCGGTAGTGTTAGTTTTGTTGCTTTACAGGAATTCAGCATGCGGGAAGCAAGTGGATAGAAGAAACGAGCTTCTGAAGTCTAGAGGAAGCAAGAGAAGCAAACTTAAAGGAGCAAAAGTGACCAACCTTCACTATTTGGATGATATATTGAGTTCTACAAATTCTGCTATAGTGAGACCTGTATCAAATGAAATTAGTCTCAAAGAGCTTTCCAACAGTAGGTCACGGAGCTCAATCAAAGGCCGGACGAGAAAGTTATGGGCCGAAGAAGACTACGCAAAAACGAAGAAAAGCCGGTAAAGTTTCACTGGACTAGTGTGCACTCTTCGAGATGCAGCTGAAGCTACATAAGGAATTTGGGATCAAGGCCTGCACCATTAGAAAGTATACATCCAGGAATTTCTAACCAAATAAGATAGGCCCAAACCGGAGTCCGGATGAGAAAGAAAAAAGGCCCGCGCAAGGTCAGTTTATGAATTTTGTCCGAGAATTGCAAACTTGAGGGGCTGAATTGAAAATTTGGCCAAATATATTAAAAATCGTGCCTAGACCTTGCAAAACGTCTTCTTGGACCTGGAAGGAAGAGGAGGATGTTAGAGACAAGGATGAACACGTTGGAGGAAGGCTTGGAGCTTGGAGTTCGTCGTGAGAGCGAGGATTCCATCGTTTGATCTCTCTTCTCTATCTTTTTCATTGTTTTTTTTTATCATGATCAACGTAAACATGTCATTGTTAATCATGTATCGCAGTAGCTAAGTTTGATATCGGGATTTCTAAATGGTAGCTAGGGTTTGAAGCCGTTTTGGTGAATTATGTGTTTGATTCACGTTTTGCTCAAACTTAATAGATGATGAACGATTTTTGTTATGTTTAATTCTTGTTCTTTTTCTTATCATGCTATTGTGAGACGTTGCAGTAGGATGATCATAGGTAATTAGTTAGTGGAAGAAAAAAATTACCCTGATATTTGAATTAAGCACATAGTCATAGGATAGAGAAATCAACCACAGACTGTGAACATTGAATAGAATTAGATGATCTTCATTATATATTTTAGGGATAATTAGAACCTGGAAACTCGGTTGTAATTTGACCATGGCATAGAAAGCTAGCTTGGTAACTCGGTTAGCATTGTTGCCCGTTTGGAAAATTAAATCATCATCAGTGTTTTAGAACGTAATTCGTGAACGGTTGAAACCTAGTGAACCTAGAGAAAATCCTGATACTCGTCTCATATTTACTCTCAATCTTAATAATTAGCTTGTTATTTATTTTTATTAGTTTAGTAATAAAAAACTTGCTTACCCACAAGAAGTTAGTAGCCCTAATTAGTTCACAACAAGTCCTCTGGGATTCGACAAACCTATCTACCACATTATTGCTAGAGCGAGAACCGTACACTGCGGAGGCCGTGCAAGTTTTTGACACCGTTGCCAGGGACTTCGGTTGAATTAGTTAGAATTATTAACTTTAGGAATTTTTTTTTTCTTTTTTTTTTTTATTTCTTTGTTGATCTCACCTGCTTCCTAGTGAATAATTTTGCATACATCTTGGTGATCATGTGGGGGCATCATTCTTATGGGCAATTTCCACGCTATTCACCGTACTACTCCTATGGAGATATGTACACCCCACCTCCTTGCAATCAAGAAGATGAGGAGATGAAGGAAATATTGAAGATCATGATAGCTAAAATGGACATAATGGAGGAAGGTGGATGAAACTGTCCAGCTTCAGGGACAATAATTGGAATGAATTTTGAGTTCATTGGCATGTGCAGATTGAAAGTGTGAGTATGTAGATGTATAAGCAACTAATATACTCTATAAGGGGGGGGGGGTGAATAGAGTATGCCAACGTTTTGCAAAACTTGCTAACAAGAAGAAAAACTTGTGCAAACAATGAATTTCAAGGCCTTGAACACAGGTTAAAGCCTTTGAAGAGAAGAAGAAAGTTTTAGAACAAGTATGCCTTTTTCAAGGCCTTGAAAACAAGTTCAAACCCTTGAAAATAAACAGGTTTTGTTTGCTGCAAAAGTTGTAAAAGCAAATGAAATAAAAATGCACAAGACAAGTGATTTATAGAGTTCAGCCCGCTTGGACCTACGTCTCTACCTCAGGGAATAGATCCCTGTAGGATTTTCAACTCAATTCTTATTAATCAAAAGCTAAGCCCTAGAACTCAAGCACAGAAAGTTCCCTTACTCTGTTACAGCTTGTGGTTTTCCCTAACATGTCTAGTACCTGCTCTAGCTAACTAATTAACTAAGAATTCTCTATTGTTCACTTTGGACAATCCTTGAGAATGAATTTAGAAATAACACAGAAATGATCTACCAATATATCTCTATACATAAGATCACTTAAGAGTAGAAAACTGCAGTGAAATGAAGTGAACTTCTGTGTATGGATTGGAAGAGATAAAGAACTTCTTTCATGCTCGTCAATCCAGAATGCTTCTTTGTATTTGTCCGTTGAGAATTGTGTTGTTGTTGCTTCGAATTTGAGCTCTTTAAATACTTCAAACAGCTCTGCAAATCTCTCCAGATTTTCAGCAACAACGTTCCTATTTTGTAGGTAACAGAGTTTTCCTACTTTGAGATCTTCTCCAACGGTTGAATGATCATAATCTTCATAGATATTGTTGTGATCCTTCATTTAACCATCATGAGAAGCTGTCAAACACGTCTGATTGATCACAGGATCAAAGTATTCAATTGTTTCCAAATCTGCAGCAATCCAGTTTAGGAAACAATCCTGCAAAACTTAGAAACAATATTTCCTGCATTATCATGGTAAAACAGTTGATATAGTACGATCAAAAACATGTTTAACTATTTGTCTTTCATCATCTAACAACAGGTAATCAAACATATGCAAGAGAGATAATAAATTAGATCAGAGAGTTAGCAGAAAAACTCCCCCTGAGAACATGCACTCAGTTTAAACAGTTTCAAGGCCTTGAAAATAGCCAAAACTATTTTCAAGCCTCTGAAGCTGATTCAAGGCTTTGAAAGCTGTTTCAAGGCCTTGAAATAGCCAAGCTGTTTCAAGTCTTGAGCAACCTGAGCTTTTCAGTCTCCCCCTTGATGAAAGACAAAACCAAATTCTGTTTGATCCTTAGTCTCTGCAAAATAAACTGATTAGTCTATAAATTAAGGAAACAGTAATTCCAAAAAGATCCAACTTATTTAAATGCCAACAAAAACACATAATAGTTCAGCAGATAAAAATCAAATAACCCTAAAAACCTAAACTGAAACCTAGAACTTTCTCCTCCTTTTTTACTTTCATCAAAAAGATAGAAGATGTTGGATCAAGTGTCTGGAAAATTTTGAAAACATAAGAAATAAATAAAGCATAGAGAATATGGAAGAAAGAATAGGCAAGATTTAAGGGGTTTGATATTCATCTTCATTTGATCTCCATCCTCTTTCTCATTGTCTTCTTCATAAATCTTGTCCTGCCCTTCCTGTTCTTCTGCAATTCCTGCTTCAATAGTTGCCTCTTCAGTCTGGTCCTTTTCAGCAGCCTTTGGAGATTTCTTCTTCTTCTTCAGTGAAGCTTTTTGACACAGAGTCCTCACTGATCTCTTGAACCTCTTCCACTGTTGCTTTTCTCTTCTTTTCTGAGACAGGTTTTGAACCTCCAGCCATCTTGATTCTGTCTGAGGCTCTTCTTATGCTCATTAGGGTTAGGGATAAGAAAAGAGAGAGATGGAATGATACGGAATGAAGGAGAGGAGAAGAGGATAAATACTGGAAGAGTTTGAGTTTCAAAAGAAAAGTAGTATCTCTCTGATTCTAAAAAATATTTGCAAAGATCAAAGAAATTTCAAACTATTATGAACATTGGAAAAAGAATATACTAATACTATTTTTGGCTAAAATCAAATTTTGTAAAGGGTAGGGACTATATTAGGAAAATATCTACAGAGATATCATCCAGTATAGAATGATCCAAGTTTATTGACTATTACTGTAACAAATTCATTTTTAAGGCTTTGAAAAGGCTTTCAAGGTCTTGAAATATTGTAACACTGCAACAGGTGAACAATCAAAGCTTTGAACATATTTTGAGGGCTTTGAAACTCAGTTCAAACCTTTGTAAACACAAACAACTTACCTTTATTACCTTATTCTCCCCCTAAACCAATGGAGTCTTATTTAGCATTCCCAATTCCAATATTAGAGTTGAGAATCTTTCATCTGCTAATGGTTTGGTGAAGATATCTGAAATTTGCATGTTAGTAGCAACAAATTCAAGAAAAATATCACCTTTCTCAGCATGATCTCTGATGAAGTGGTGTCCGACATCAATGTGCTTGGTTCTTGAGTGTTGTACTAGATTATTTGTTATTGAAATTGCACTAGTGTTGTCACACTTAATAGGTATGCCTCTGAAGTCAAATCCAAGGTCTCTTAGCTGTTGAGCAATCCATAGTACTTGTGAGCAACATGCTCGTGCAGCTATTTATTCAGCTTCAGTTGTTGATAGAGCAACTGAATTCTGTTTCTTGTAATGCCAGCTAATCAAGGATGATCCAATGCATTGACAGGTTCCAGAAGTGCTTTTTCTATAAACTTTGTAGCCTGCAAAGTCAGCATCTTAAAAACCACTCAAAGAGAAGTTAGAATTTCTTGGATACCAAAGCCCTAAGTCTTTGGTACCATTGAGATATCTGAATATTCTCTTCACAGCAGTTAAGTCTGATTCTTTTGGATCAGCTTGAAATCTAGCACACATGCATACACTAAACATAATATCTGGTCTGCTTGCTGTCAGATAGAGTAATGATCCAATCATGCCTCTATACTCTTTTTACAGTGACACTCTTACCAGATTCATCCTTGTCTAAGGATAGTGTAGAGCTCATTGGGGTCTTGGCTTCTTTGCATTGAGCCATGCTGTATTTATTTAGCAAGTCTCTTGTGTACTTTCTTTGATTCAGAAAAATAACCTTCTTCAGTTGATGTATTTGAAGTCCTATGAAGAAGCTTAATTCTCCCATCATGCTCATCTCAAACTCCCTGCACATAAGACTTGAGAATTCTCTGCACACTTGATCATTAGTAGCTCCAAACAGTACATCATCAACATATATCTGGACTACAAGTAAATCTTTCTCATGAGTCTTAATGAAAAGAGTCTGGTCTACTAAACCTCTTTTGAAATCATTTTCAAGTAAAAACTTTGACAGTATTTCATACCAAGCTCTTGGAGCTTGTTTCAAACCATAAAGAGCTTTGTCAAGTTTGTAAACATGATCTGGAAAATTGTAATTTTCAAAACCAGGTGGTTGTGCAACATAAACTTCTTCTTGTAAGTAGCCATTCAAGAAAGCACACTTCACATCCATTTGAAATAGTTTCATTTTCTTGTAAGATGAAAATGCAAGTAAAATCTAATTGCTTCTAACCTGGAAACTTGAGCAAAGGTTTCTTCATGATCTATACCTTCTTCTTGATTGTAACCTTGAGCAACTAACCTTGCTTTGTTTCTGATTACATTGCCACTTTCATCCAACTTATTTCTGAACACCCATCTGGTACCAATGACAGAGAGATTTGTTGGTGCAAGAACCAGGTTCCAAACCTTATTCCTCTCAAACTCATTGAGTTCACTTTGCATAGCAATGATCAAGTCTGCTTCTTGTAAAGCATCCTTCACAGGTTTTGGTTCTACAAGAGAAATAAAAGCATTAAAAGCACATAAGTACTTAAAATGTGATCTAGTTTGTGTACCAGTGGTTGGATCTGATATGATGTTATCAGCTGGATGGGATGAGAGATATTTGAATCTCTTTCTTGGAGACCATGGTTCAGGTTCATCATAGATCTTCTCTGGTCTTGAAGTAGTGGATTTGTCGCTTGAATCCTTCTGATCATGTTTTTCAAAGCTTTGAGATGTATTTTCAAGGCCTTGAGAAATCTTTTCAAGGTCTTGAAAATGTCTTCTATTTTCTTCTGAGACTTTCCTGAATCCAAGTGGATTCTCAGTTTCTTCCTCTGATTCATGCTTGTTAAAATTCAAATCTGCAAAACATTCACTCAAATAACCATCATAGCTTTCATCAAAAATAACATGATTGCTCTCTTCAACCAGTTTGGTTCTTTTATTGTAAACTCTATAAGCTTTGCTATTCAGAGTAACCAAGAAATATACTTTCATCACTTCTTGCATCAAACTTACCAAGATTGTCTTTTCCATTGTTATGGATAAAACAAGTGCATCCAAAGGGTCTGAAGTAATAGATGTTTGGCTTCATCCCTTTGAATAGTTCATAGGGGGTCTTCTTTAGAATAGGTCTGATCAAGCACCTGTTCAAAATATAATTTGCTATATTCACAGCTTCTGCCCAGTAATGTTTTGGTAACTTGTTCTCAAGAAGCATTGTCCTTGACATATCTTCAAGAGTCATGTTCTTTCTTTCAACAACAACACCCTGTTGAGGAGTTCTTGGAGCAGAAAAATTGTGAGAAATACCATTCTTATCACAGAATAAATCAAACTCTAACTGATCAAATTCTCTACCATGATCACTTCTGATTGAAGCTACAGGTAGGTTTTTCAAGTTTTGAAGTTCTCTGCAAAGCTTTGAAAATTCAGAGAGAGCTTCCGATTTTTTCTTTGAGAAACATAACCCAAGTGTATCTAGAAAAATCATCTACAACAACTAGCATATACCTTTTACCTTTTGGAGTAGGATTCCTCATAGGACCACAGAGATCCATATGAAGTAATTCAATAGGTCTAGTTGTACTTACAAACTTCTTTGGCTTGAAGGAGCTTCTGGTCTACTTTCCTTGTGCACATGCTTTGCATAACTCATCTTCTTTGAACTTAGTGGATGGTAATCCTCTTACCAATTCTTTATAAATCAATTTTTTCAGAGTATGCAAACTGATATGACCAAGTTTCCTATGCCAAAGCTTTGAATCTTATTTTTCAAGGCCTTGAGACACTTCAAACTTTCACCTGTAACTTTGTTAGTCTGAAAAGTATAAACATTGTTTGATCTAGAGGCTGTGAGAATGCAATCTCCTGATTTCTCATTTTGCACCACACACTTCTCTTTATCAGAGATGACTTTGTTGCCACTATTACAAAGCTGAGATACACTAAGAAAATTAAACTTCAAACCTTCAACTAGATAAACACTAGAGATAGAGTTTTCAGAATTTGTACCAACTTTTCCAATACCAAGAATATTTCATTTTCCATTGTCACCAAGTGTTATTGAACCTTTTGATTGCTCCTTTAATTCTGAGAATGGAGATCTCTTTCCACTCATGTGTCTTGAGCAACTACTGTCCATGAACCACTTCGTTCCTTGGTGACTACCTGCAAGCACCAATCACTGCCTTACCCAGCTGTTAGACCAAGTGTGGAATTTGGATTCATATTCAGGATCAACCATGTTAGGTGGTCTAACCCCTTTAGGAACCCAAATCTGCTTAACCGGTCCTTTAAGTTAAAAAGGAAAAGTGTTCCTCATTATGTGAGGGTCTCTTCTTCAAAAAGGACAAGTCATTTTAACATGATCAGTTTTACAGCAGTAATGACAAGTAGGAGAGGTTTTGTTTCCAGCTTTCACAAATCTGGTATTGTTTCTTCTTGGAAAGTTTGGATTGAATCCAATACCAGCTTTGTGAACAAACTGTGAGCTTCCTCCAAGAATTAAGTTCAACTTCTGTTCTGATCCAGCAAGCTTGATTTTGACTAGTTCAGATTCTTGAAGTTTCTCAGTAAGAGTAGTCTTTTGTTTTTCTAAATCATCAACATGATTTCTTAGATTAACAAGGTTGTTATTCACAGAGGATTTTTCAGTGACTACTTCCTTGACTTGTGTTTTCAAGGATTTGAAACTGGTTTTCAAGGCCTTGAAATCACTGTCAGTTTTTTTTTGAGAGATTTCAAGATTCTGAGTTAGGCAAACAAGTTGTAAATTTTCTTTAGCTTGCTCATGAACTTTCTCTTTCAAAAGCCTGATCTATTTCTGATAATCTTCCTCATTTAAAAGCATTGTTCTGAGATATTCTGAAAGAGCTTCTTTTGGATTTGAAATTAAACATTTAACCATTACCTCAATGTTCTTTTCAGACTATCATCATGTTTGGCCATGAAACATAGATTGGCATGTTCTTCTTCAGATTCAGATTTACTGGAGCTATCTGAATCACTCCATGAAGCTATCATGGCTTTCTTTCTTCTGTCATGGTCTTTCTTCTGAAAGTTCTTGATCTTTTTGTGTGGCCAATCCCTTATCAAGTGTACTGCATCACCACACTCAAAGCAGTTCATTACTTTAGACTTGTTTTGTGAAGAGGACTTACCTTTGTAATCCTTGCTGCTGGATTGTCTATGCCTTTCTCTATTGAATTCTTTGTTTCCAGAGTTTCTCTTCATTTTGAGAATCCTTGTCAAGGATTTGTAAATCAAGGCAATTGGATCTTCATCATTACCCTCCTCAGTTTCAAGGCTTTGAATTCTCTCATTCTCTTTGGCTTTGAGGGATAGCGTTTTGACACCTTCTAAAAGTTCTCCATCAACTTCATTCATAAATATCTCATGTTTCAGGAGCTTCCTTTGTAGGTCATCAAGTTGTAAGGTTGAGAGATTCTAAGCTTCTTCAATAGCTGTGGTTTTTGGTTCCCATTTTGCCTTTGGAAGACTTCTGAGAATCTTCCTCACCTTTTCTTCATTGGAAAAGTGTTTTCCCAGTGAGTCAAGGTTTTTGCAAACTTGCTAACAAGAAGAAAAACTTGTGCAGACAATGAATTTCAAGGCCTTGAACACAGGTTCAAGCCTTTGAAGAGAAACATATAGTTTTAGAACAAGTATGCCTTTTTCAAGGCCTTGAAAACAAGTTCAAGACCTTGAAAATAAACAGCTTTTGTTTGCTGCAAAAGTTGTGAAAGCAAATTAACTGAAAATGCAAAAGACAAGTGATTTATAGAGTTCAGTCCACTTGGACCTACGTCTCTACCTCAGGGATTAGATCCCTGCAGGATTTTCAACTCAATTCTTATTAATCAAAATCTAAGCCCTAGAAATCAAGCACATAGAGTTCCCTTACTCTGTTACATCTTGTGGTTTTACCTAACCTGTCTAGTACCTTCTCTAGCTAACTGATTAACTAAGAATTCTCTATTGTTCACTTTGAACAATCCTTGATAATGAATGTAGAAATAATACGGAAATGATCTACCAATATAGCTCTATACAGAAGATCACTTAAGAGTATAAAACTGCAGTGAAATGCAGTGAACTTCTGTGTATGGATTGGAAGAGATGAAGAACTTCTATGATGCTTGTCAATCCAGAATGCTTTCTCTGTATTTGTCCGTTGAGAATTGTGTTGCTGTTGCTTCGAATTTGATCTCTTTAAATACTTCAAACAGCTCTGCAAATCTCTCCAGATTTTCAACAACAACCTTCCTATTTTGTAGGTAATAGAGTTTGACTACTTTGAGATCTTCTCCAATGGTTGAATGATCATAATATTCAGAGATATTGTTGTAATCCTTCATTTAACCATCATGAGAAGCTGTTAAACACGTCTGATTGATCACAGGATCAAAGTATTCAAGTGTTTCCTAATCTACAGCAATCCAGTTTAGGAAACAATCCTGCAAAACATAGAAACAATATTTTCTGCATTATCATGGTAAAACAGTTGATATAGTACGATTAAAAACATGTTTAAAAATTTTTCTTTCATCATCTAACAACAGTTAATCAAACATATGCAAGAGAGATAATAAATTAGATCAGAGAGTTAGCAGAAAAACTCCCCCTTAAAACATGCACTCAGTTAAAAAGTTTCAAGGCTTTGAATCCAGTTTTAAGGCCTTGAAAATAGACAAAACTATTTTCAAGCCTCTGAAGCTGATTCAAGGCTTTGAAAGCTGTTTCAAGGCCTTGAAATAGCAAGGCAAATTTCAAGTCTTCAACAACCTCAGCTTTTCACAAATAATGACGATTGGCCAAGTAGCATCATTCTTGACTTAGTTGGGAGTGCAAAGAGGAAGACAATGAACCCCTAGAAGTCTATGTCTATAAAACTATTCATCATGAAGTAATAGATCCCCGGGTTGCTTCAGACTCAGATTCGAACTCAGATTGGGATGATATTGTGAAGCCTATAAAACTTGAGCCTCGCATCATTCCAGAGTCATGGCATGAGTGGGAGAGTGTTGACATCGCAAGCTTATGGCCTAATGATATTGAAGTTGTTTTTGTTAAATAACAAGCTCATGAGTGTGTCAAGGATGTGATATTTACACTCGTTGATGACATGTGCCTAAATGAAGCATGCTTTGAGTATAGGGAATTATTGCAGGGAGATGAAGAAAGACCCCAATTTTATGTAGTGCATGAATTTTCGCCCATGATTCTAAGAGAGGAGAAAGGAAAGGAAGCAGGAAAGTCAGAACTCGGTGTTGTAGCCATTCCACTCGAGATGCTACATTCAAAGGAACAATCCTCGATGAATGTGGTTTTAAAGAATTGGAGTAAGAAAAAGAATAGGAAGGGTAAAATGAGGCATGTGGCGGTTAACAAATTGTCTAGTGGACCAAAGTTCAAAAAGAAGAAGTTTTTCAATGCGGTCTTCTACAACTTCTTCTTGTCATTGTTAGCTTATGCATGCTTGCTTGAGAATAGAAAAAGAGATAAGCTATGGTGGAAGAAGAAGAAATGGAGAGAGAAACCTCATTCATTATATTTATGGAGCTGGGTCGGGTCGTCGACCTTAAATTACAAGACACTTGTTGGGAGACAACCCAACGTTATTTCTGCTTCATTTAGATAGTGAGTTTTTAATACAGTTGTGTGTGTTTTTATTTATATTATGTGGAGATATGAGAGAGAGGGACTAATGATGTTTTCCTAGTGACATATATGAGCAGGTTATGGTAGAATCTACCCCAGTGTGCCATGGCACACATGACCTTCATAGGGACTCGTGCATACGATTTGGGGATTCTCAATGCGCAGATTTAAGAAGAGGAGAGAAGTCGACCCCGGTGTGCTAGTACACACTGACTTATTGGGAGCACTATGGCGTCACACTAGTGCTTGGGTACTGTTAGTGCACGATTTCTTCCCCTCCCTTGAGGTGGTTGTGAGTATTTCTTCCCTCTAGCTACATTTGTGTTAATTTTATATGTCAGCTCCATCTCATCTACTGGAATTTCATATTGATTGCTGAGTCATATGCATGATCTCTAAATTTGGTGAGGACAACGAAGCATTCAGTGTGGGGGTGATTTATCTGTTTGCTTGCCAAATGTGTTTGCATAGCCAGTTACATGTAGGATGTTTAGTTCGTATTGTGAGTCAGTATGGTGGTTTATGTTTTGTTGTTACTTATATTTTCGTATTGTGTAGTATAGAGTTAGATATTGTATGCACTTTTAAATAACTGAGTCTACCCATAAAAAAGTTTTTTTTGTGTAGTGTAAAAATTTTCCGTGTCTAAGCCATGCATATAAAGTTGGAATTTTATAAAAAAAATAAATAAATAAATAAACTAAGAAAAACCATAAAAATATTACGAAAACTGAAAGATTGAGAAAAGGCAATTGAACGAAGCTTAGACTTGCTTGATAGGGATATGGGAAAAATTTAGGCATAGGGTGTGAATTTTGAATGAGAGTGACATTTTTAGTTTCCCCTAGTAAGTATAGAGAGAATATCATTACGTGAATTCCTACCTATTTTCAACCTAAACAAAATTTTAAATGCTAAAGTGTTTGCTAAACAAGCCAATCGTTCATGTTGTCCATCTTAGGTAGTCGCCAGCTCGCCTTGTAGTGGCACACAGAACACATGTGCGAGGATGTGTATTAGAGCACTCACTGCTTTTAGATCTTACCTTGTAGGACCACTAGTAAGCCCTAATTTATCATTAGATTCATTGTTAGTCTTTTGACATAGGGAGACGATTCTTGTCCTTCATCATATATCGTTAGAATCACCTTTCTACAGCCTCACGAGGGAGCAGTAGTTGAGTGGGGTTCGTTGAGGGAGTACTCTATTACATATTTTTGTGAGTTCTACAGATTGCATATGTTTTATTTGATATCTTCGAGGGGATGCGAGGTGAGTGAGGTGGCTTGCACACTAAGGTGTATTGGTGTTCCATATCATTACATCGTGGGGACAGTAGTGGAGAGCTTGAGTGCATGGCATCTAATCCGCACGAAAATGGGGTTGGTTGTACTTGATTGGTGGAATGTTCTAGGTATCGGATTTCTATCATCTTGGCGTAGGAGGTTCGGTTTGATTTGGCATTTAACATATTATATTTGACTATATGAGAGGGGACGTAACTATATTCTAGTGTGGGGGTTCCGACATTTGACTACGGACTTTGAGATTATGCTTTGATGACTCCACCCCCATACACGATTTGATTTGACCTTGGCTTCGTGGCATATTGTACTTCATTGAGTAGGGGGAGATGAATCTTTATTGTGATATTTATTCATCGGATTGGTTAGTTCCTCACCCTTACATTGTGAAGAAGGACCACTCGTGTTTATTTGATTTTATTGATGAGTATTGAAGAAAATAAAAAAGAAAAAAAAGAAAAAAAAAAGGAGACAAAAAATGAGAGGAATAAAGAATACATTTGTGCTTATTGGAAATCAAGTGATGAAAGTTTTTGTTCCATTTTAAGATTGATTGAGTTTCGCGTATCATTCGTTTTGATGGCCACGATATTGACATGGTACCGTATTTGAGGGGATTGAGGGCCGGAGTCGGTGAGATTCGGGTTGTGGGTTCCTATCATCACGGTGAGGGTGGGTGAGATATGGGGTTTGGTGAGTTTATGCGACGCTTTAGGATTTTTTTCTTCATGTAAGTTGTTTCATTTTTGTCCTTAAGCCTCATCATATTTAGACCTATAGTGGAATAGGAGTTCGGACTGTGAATGTGGCTTAGCCTTGGTTAGCCTCTTATTTTTATCGGCACACGTGAATAGGTAGGTTTTTCTTGATATTAAAGTTAAGCTTTCTATACTAACTATGGGGAATTACTTGTTGTCGAGTTTAGTTGTAGCTCAGACCTCTTTTCTAACTTTTTCATTACTCCAGGAGCACCGGTCTAATGTGGATTAATATTCTGGTCTCCCAAGAAGAATAAAATTTGTGATATTTTCTCTAAGATCGAGTCTATAATTGTATTTTCATCATCTTGTTGCATTGTAGTGTCGTGAGTCATGTTTGAGTCGTTTGAGTCTTGTTGGCTAGTAGACAGTTCGATGCAGTAGAAGAGACTTTGCTCGGGACGCGCAAATGACAAGTGTGGGGGTATTTGATAAATTCTTCATAGGAGTTATCCTATGTAAACTTTACACTGTTATTTGTGTGCTTTTTTGGTTTAAAGTGATAAATTATGGGCTTATTTGAAGAGAAAACGTGTTTTCTATCTTTTAGAGCTTAAACGTACAATCCAGACGTTTCTTATTACTTTACGGTATGTTTTGAATGATTTATCACATTTTTTCTTTGGGGTAGTGTTCGTGTTGTTGTTTGACAAGAATTAAGCATGCGGGAAGCAAGTGGAGAGAAGAAACGAGCTTCGGAAGTCCAGAGGAAGCAAGAGAAGCAAAGTTAAAAGAGCAAAAGTGACCAACCTTCACTATTTGGATGATATATTGAGTTCTACAAACTTTGATATAGTGAGAACTGTATAAAATGAAATTAGACTCAAAGATCTTTCGAACGGTAGGTCACGGAGCTCAATCAAAGGCCGGACGAGAAAGTTATGGTCCAGAGAAGACGACGCAAAAACGAAGAAAAGCTGGTAAAGTTTTACTAGACCAGTGGGAACTCTTTGGGATTCTGCTGAATCTACATAAGGTATTTGGCATCAAGGCCTGCGCCATTAGAAATTAACACCCAGAGCTTTCCAACGATATAAGATAGGCCCAAACTGAAGTCCGCGTGAGGGAGAAAAAGCCTGCGCAGATCAGCTTATGAATTTTGTCCGAGACCTTGAAAAACATGTTCTTGGCCAAAATGTATTAAAAATCGTGCCTAGACCTTGAAAAAAATGTTCTTGGACCTGGAAGGAAGAGGAGGCTGCTGGAGACAAGGAAGAACACGTTGGAGGAAGGCTTGGAGCTTGGAGTTCGTCGTGAGAGCGAGGATTCCATCGTTTGATCTCTCTTCTCTATCTTTTTCATTGTTTTTTTATCATGATCAACGTAAACTTGTCATTGTTGATCATGTATCGCAGTAGCGAAGTTTGATATCAGGATTTCTCGATGGTAGCTAGGTCTTGAAGCCGTTTTTGGTGAATTATGAGTTTGATTCACGTTTTGCTCAAACTTAATAGATGATGAACTATTTTTGTTATGTTTAATTCTTGTTCTTTATTTTATCATGCTATTGTGAGACGTTGCAGTAGGATGATCATAGGTAATTAGTTAATTGAAGCAACAAATTACCCGGATAGTTGAATTAAGCGCATAGTCATAGGATAGAGAAATCAATCACAGACTGTGAACATTGAGAAGAATTAGATGATCTCCATTATGTGTTTTAGGGATAATTAGAACTCGGTAACTCGGTTGTAATTTGACCTAGGCATAGAAAACTAACTTGGTAACTCGGTTAGCATTGTTGCTCGTTTGGAAAATTAAATCATCATCAGTGTTTCAGAACATAATTCATTAACGGTGGAAATCTAGTGAACCTATAGAAAATCCTGATACTCGTATTATATTTACTCTCAATCTTAATAATTAGCTTGTTATTTATTTTGCTTAGTTTAGTAATAAAACAACTTCCTTGCCCACAAGAAGTTAGTATTCCTAATTAGTTCACAACAAGTCCTCTGGGATTCGACAACCCTATCTTCCACATTATTACAAGAGTGATAATCGTACACTTGCGGAGGTTGTGTCAAGGTTTTGGCGCCGTTGCCGGAGACTTCGGTTGAATTAGTTAGAATTATTAACTTTAGGGAATTTTATTTTTGCTTTTGTTTATTTATTTGTTGATCTCACCTGCTTCCTAGTTAATAATTTTGCAGACATCTTGGTGATCATGTAGGGGCATAATTCTTACGGGCAAATTCCACGCTATTCACCGTACTACTCCTATGGAGATATGTAATCCCATCCTCCTTGCAATAAAGAAGATGAGGAGATGAAAGAAATATTGAAGCTCATGATAGCTAAAATGGACAAAATGGAGGAAGGGATTAATAAGATGGATGAAACTGTCTAGCTTCAGGGACAACAATTGGCATGACTATTGAGTGCATTGGCATATGCAGGTAAAGACAACGAGCCAAGTAGCATCATTCGTGACTTAGTTGGGGAGTGCGAAGAGGAAGAAAAAGAACCCCTAGAGGTCTATGTCTATAATACTATTCATCATGAAGTAATAGATCCTGAGGCTGCTTCATACTCACATTCGCACTCAGATTGGGATGATATTGTGAAGCCTATACAACTTGTGCCTCGCATCATTCCGGAGTCATGGCATGAGTGGGAGAATGTTGACATCGCAAGCTTGTGGCCACATGATATTTAAACTGTTCTTTTTTTAAGAACAGGATCTTGAGTGCGCCAAGGATGTGATATTTACACTCGTTGATGATATGTTCCTAAATGAAGCATGATTTGAGTATAGGAAATTATTGCAGGGAGATGAAGAAAGACCCCAATTTTATGTAGTGCATGAATTTTTGCCCATGATTCTAAGACAGGAGAAAGGAAAGGAAGCAGGAAAGTCATGACTCAGTGTCGTAGCCGTTCCACTTGAGATGCTACATTCAAAGGACCAATCCTCGACGACTGTGTTATTAAAGAATTGGAATAAGAAAAATAAGAGGAAGGGTAAAATGAGGCATGTGGCGGTTTAGAAATTCTCTAGTATACCGAAGTTCAAAAAGAAGAAATTTTTGAATGCGGTCTTCTACAACTTCTTCTTGTCATTGTCAACTTATGCATGCTCGCTTGAGGAGAGACAAAGAGAGAAACGATGGTGGAAGAAGAAGAAGTGGCGAGAAAAACTTCACTGATCATATTTGAGGTAAATGGGTTGGGTAGTCGACCTTAAATTACAAGGCGCTTGTTGGGAGGCAACCCAACATATTTTATGATTAATTTAGAGAGTGAGTATTTAATACAGTTGCGTGTGTTTTTATTTATATTATGTTGAGAGATTAGAGAGAGTGGGACTAATGATGTTTTCCTAGTGACATATATTAGCAAGTTATGGTAGAATATACCCCGGTGTTCCATGGCACACATGACCTTCATAGGGACTCGTGCGTACGAGTTGGGGATTCTCAATGCGCAAATTTAAGAAGAGGAGAGGAGTCGACCCCGGTGTGCTAGTACACACTGACTTATTGCGAGCACTATGGCGCCACACTAGTGCTTGGGGACTGTTAGTGCACGATTTATTCCCCTCCCTTTAGGTGGTTGTGAGTATTTTTGAAAGATCAGGTTGTGCAAGACTTGAAATAGCTTGGTTATTTCAAGGCCTTGAACCAGCTTTCAAAGCCTTGAATTAGTTTCACAGGCTTGAAAACAGTTTGGCTATTTTCAAGGCCTTGAAACTGGATTCAAAGCCTTGAAACTGCTTAACCTGAATACACATTCTCCGGGGGAGTTTTCTGCTAAACTCTCTGATTTGATTCACTCTCTCTCTTTATGTTTGATTCTATGTTGTTAGATGATGAAAGAAAAAAATTTCTAACATGTTTTAATCATAATATATCATATTAATGCAGGAAATTTTGTTTCTAAGTTTTGCAGGATTGTTTCCTAAACTGAATTGCTGCAGATTTGGAAATACTTGGACACTTTGATCATGTGATCAATCAGACGTATATGACAGCTTCTCATGGTGGTTAAATGCAAGATTACAATAATATCTCTGAAGATTGTGATCATCCAATCGTTGGAGAAGATTTCAAAGTAGTCAAACTCTGTTGCCTACAAAATAGGAAGGTTGTTGCTGAAAATCTGGGGAGATTTGCAGAGCTGTTTGAAGTATATATAGAGCTCAAATTCGAATCAACAAGACAAAATACTCGACGGGAAAAAACAGAGAAATCATTCTGGATTGACAAGCATCAAAGAAGTTCTTCATCTTTCCAATCCATTCACAGAAGTTCACTGCATTTCACTGCAGTTTTCTACTCTTAAATGTTCTTCTGTATAGATCTATATTGGTAGATCATTTCATTATTATCTCTACTTCTATTATCGAGGATTGTTCAAATTGAACAATAGAGAATTCTTAGTTAATCAGTTAGCTAGAGCAGGTATTAGACAGGTTAGGGAAACCACAAGCTGTAACAGAGTAAGGGAACTCTCTGTGCTTGAGTTCTAGGGCTTAGCTTTTGATTAATAAGAATTGAGTTGAAAATCCTACAGGGATCTAATCCATGAGGTAGAGACGTAGTTCCAAGTGGTCTGAACTCTATAAATCACTTGTCTTGTGCATTTTCAGTTCAGTTACTTTCATAGCTTTTGCAGCATACAAAGACTGTTTATTTTTCAAGGGCTTGAACTTGTTTTCAAGGCCTTGAATTTCATTGTTTGCACAAGTTTTCATCTTCCTAGCAAGTGTTGCAAAAATTTGGCATACTCTATTCAACCCCCCCCCCTCATAGAGTATCTTAGCTGCTTATACATCTGTACACTCACACTTTCAATTGGTTTCAGAGCTTGTATCAATGTATAAGATTTAACCATCTGGTGATCATGAGTACTGCAGGTGATGGTGGTTTTCTCACAGGGAAGAGATGCTAACACACCTCATCTATTTTGTGGAGAACATTTTGCTCACTGGAAAGCTCTCATGAAAATGTTCATCGTTGATCAAGATCTAGAGCTTTGGACCATTATCCAAAACGGACTTCATACTTTCTACATAGATAAAGATGGGATCAGAACTCCCAAAACCGAAGACTTACTCTCCTCTTCTGAATTAGAGCAATTTTCTAAGAACTACAAGGCTATTAACATTTTTTATTGTGCTTTGAGTACAGATGAATTCAACAGGATCTCTGGATGCACAACTGCTAAAGAAATCAGGGATAAACTTGTGGTTACCTTTGAAGGAACCAGTCAAGTCAAGCAGACCAAGATCAACATTTATCTCAGATAATATAAGTTGTTCAAGATGAATGCAGATGAGTCCATCAGAGACATGTTCAAGAGGTTCATTGATATTGTCAGCAACCTTGACTCAGTAGGAAAACACTTTCCCAATGAAGAAAAGGTAAAGATTCTCAGAAGTCTTCCAAAGGCAAAATGGGAACCAAAAACCACAACTATTGAAGAAGCTCAGAATCTCTCAACTTTACAACTTGATGACCTACAAGAGAAGCTCCTGACACATGAGATATCTATGAATGAAGTTGATGGATAACTCCCAGATGGTGTCAAGAACTTAGCTCTCAAAGCCAAAGAGAATGAGAGAACTCAAAGCCTTGAAACTGAGGATGGTGATGATGAAGATCCAATTGCCTTAATTTCTAAATTCTTGACAAGGATTCTCAAAATGAAGAAAAACTTTGGAAACAAAGATTTCAACAGAGAAAGGCATAGATCATCCAGCAAGAAGGACTACAAAGGTAAGTCCTCTTCACAGAACAAGTCAAAATTCATGCACTGCTTTGAGTGTGGTGATGCGGGACACTTGATAAGAGATTGTCCACACAAGAAAAGCAAGAACTTTCAGATGAAAGACCATGACAGGTGAAATAAAGCTATGATAGCTTCATGGAGTGATTTAGATACCTCAAGTGACTCTGAATCTGAAGAAGAACATGCCAACCTATGCTTCATGGCCAAGCATGATGAATGTTCTGAAAAGAACATTGAGGTAATGGTAAACTGTCTGATTTCAAAACCAAAAGAAGCTCTCTCAGAATATCTCAGAACAATGCTTTTAAATGAGGAAGATTATCTGAAAGAGATCAGGCTTTTGAAAGAAAAAGTTCATGAGCAAGAAAAAGAAAATTTACAACTTGTCTGCCTAAATCAGAATCTTGAAATCTCTCAGAAGAAAACAGACAGTGATTTCAAGACCTTGAAAACCAATTCCAAAGCCTTGAAAACACAAGTCAAGGAAGTAGTCACTGAGAACTCTCTATTGAGTGATAGCCTTGTTAATCTGAGACATCAAGTTGATGAATTAGATAAACAAAAGACTACTCTTGCTGAGAAACTTCAAGAATCTGAATCAGTTAAAGTCTAGCTTGCAGGCTCACAACACAAGTTGAACTTGATTCTTGGAGAAAGTTCAAAGTCTGTTCACAAAACTGGTATAGGATACAATCCAAATTTTCCAAGAAAGAACAATACCATATTTGTGAAGCTGGAAACAAAACTTCTCATAAGTGTCATTTTTTCAACAACACTGGTCATGTTAAGATGACTTGTCCTTTCAGAAGAAGAGACCCTCACATAATGAGGAACACTTTCCCATTTCAACTCAAGGGACAAGTCAAACAGATTTGGGTTCCTAAAGGGGTCAGACCACCCAACATGGTTGATCCTAAGTATGAGTCCAAATTCCACACTTGGTCTAACAGTTGGGTAAGGCAGTGATTGGTGTTTTAATGTTGTCACCAATGTCAAAGAACATAAGTGGTTTATGGACAACGGTTGCTCAAGACACATGAGTGGAAGGACATCTCTATTCTCATAATTGAAAGAGCAATCTGAAGGTTCAATTACACTTGGTGACAAAGGCAAATGCAACATTCTTGGTATTGGTAAAGTTGGTACAGATTCTAAAAACTCTATTTTTGATGTGTATCTAGTTGATGGCTTGAAATTTAACTTGCTTAGTGTATCTCAACTTTCTGCCAATGGCAAAAAGGTTATCTTTGATAAAGAGAAGTGTGTGGTGCAAAATGGGAAATCATGCAATTGCATTCTCACTGACTCTAGATCAAATAATGTTTATACTTTTTAGAACAACAAAGTTGCATGTAAAATCTTGAAGTGTCTCAAGGCCTTGAAAGAGGATTCAAAGCTTTGGCACAGAAAGCTTGGTCACATTAGCTTGCATACCTTGAACAAGTTGATCTCCAAAGATCTGGTAAGAGGATTAACATCTATCAAGTTCAAAGATGATGAAGTATGAAAAGCTTGTGCTCAGGGTAAGCAGACCATCAAAGAAATATGTAAGTACTACTAGACCTATTGAATTACTTCATATGGATCTTTGTGGTCCTATGAGGACACCAACTCCAAAAGGTAAGAGGTATATGCTAGTTATTGTAGATGAATATTCTAGATTTACTTGGTTTATGTTTCTTAAAGAAAAATCTGAATCCCTCTCTTTATTTTCAAAGCTTTGCAGAGAACTTCAAAACTTGAAAAACCTACCTCTTGCTTCAGTCAGAAGTGATCACGGTAGAGAATTTGATCAATTATAATTTTATTTTTTCTGTGTTAAGCATGGAATATCTCACAATTTCTCTGCTCCTAGAACTCCTCAATAGAATGCATTTGTTGAAAGAAAGAACAGGACTCTTGAAGATATGTCAAGAACAATGCTTCTAGAAAACAAGCTGCCAAAACACTATTGGGCAGAAACTGTGAATACAGCAAATTACATTTTGCACACGTGCTTGATCAGACCTATCTTGAAGAAGACCCTCTATGAAATTTTCAAATGGAGGAAGTCAAACATTTCATATTTCAAACCCTTTGGTTGCACACGTTTCGTCCACAACAATGGTAAGGACAACTTGGGTAAGCTTGATGCAAGATGTGATGAAGGTATCTTTCTTGGCTACTCTCTAACTAGCAAAGCTTATAGAGTTTACAATAAAAGAACTAAGCTAGTTGAAGAAAGTATTCATTTTATATTTGATGAAAGCTTTGATGGTTCTCTGAGTGAAAGTTTTGCACACTTGAATCTGAACAAGCATGAATCAGAAGAAGAAGCTGAAAATTCACTTGGTTTCAAGAAAGGTTCAGAAGGAAATAGAAGACATTTTCAAGACCTTGAAAATAGGTATCAAGGCCTTGAAAATAGATATCAAAGCCTTGACAAGGATGATCAGAAAGATATGAGTGATGAGGATACAACTTCAAGACCAGAGAAGAAATATGGAGAGCCTGAACCCTGGTCTCCAAGAAAGAGATTCAAATATATTTCATCTCATCTAGCTGACAACATCATATCTGATCCAACCACTGGAACACAAACAAGACCACAGTTGAAGAATCTTTGTGCTTCTAATGCTTTTATCTCTATTGTAGAACCCAAAACTGTGAAGGAAGCATTACAAGAAGCAGACTGGATTATAGCGATGCAAAGTGAACTAAATGAGTTTGAAAGAACTAAGGTGTGGAACCTAGTTCCCCCACCAACAAAACAGTCTGTCATTGGTACCAGATGGGTGTTAAGAAACAAACTAGATGAGAATGTCAAAGTGATCAGCAACAAAGCAAGGTTAGTTGCTCAAGGTTACAACCAAGAAGAAGGTATTGATTATGAGGAAACTTTTTCTCCAGTTTCCATGTTAGAAGTAATTAGAATTTTACTTGCTTTAGCATCTTAAAAGAGCATGAAACTATTTCAAATGGATGTGAAGTGTGCATTTTTGAATGGTTACTTGCAAGAGGAAGTTTATGTTGCACAACCTCGTGGTTTTGAAAGTGATAAGTTCCAGATCATGTTTACAAACTTGACAAAGCTCTTTATAATTTGAAACAAGCTCCATGAGCTTGGTATGAAAGATTGTCAAAGTTTTTGCTTGAAAACGATTTCAAAAGAGGATTGGTAGACAATACCCTTTTCATAAAGACTCATGAGAAATATTTACTTGTAGTTCAGATTTATGTTGATGATATTTTATTTGGAGCTACTAATGATCTATTACGCAAAGAATTCTCAAGTCTTATGAGCAGGGAATTTGAAATGAGAATGATGGGAGAGTTAAAATTCTTCCTTGGACTCCAAATACATCAGTTGAAGAAGGGCATCTTTCTACATCAAAGCAAGTAAACTAGGGACTTCTTGAACAAGTACAATATGTCTCAATCCAAAGAAATCAAGACTCCTATGAGTTCTACACTGTCCTTAGATAAGGATGAATTTGGTAAGAGAGTCAATGTGAAAGTATATAGAGGTATGATTGGATCATTACTATACCTTACTGCTACTAGACCAGATATCATGTTCAGTGTATGTAAGTGTGCAAGATTTCAGGCTGATCCAAAAGAATCACACTTAAGTGTTGTGACGAGAATATTCAGATACCTCAATGGTACCAAAGACTTAGGGCTTTGGTATCCAAGACATTCTAACTTCTCTTTTCATGGATTTTCAGATGCTGATTTTGCAGGTTACAAAGTTGATAGGAAAAGCACTTCAGGAACTTTCCAAATCATTGGATCCTCGTTATTAGTTGGCACTCCAAGAAACAAAACTCATTTGCTTTATCCATATTTGAAGTTGAATATATATCTTCTAGAGCATGTTGTTCACAAGTATTATGGATTGCACAATAGTTGAGAGATCTTGGATTTTATTTCAAAAGTATACCTATCAAATGTAACAACACTTGTGCAATATCAATTACAAAGAATCTAGTTCAGCATTCAAGAACCAAGCATATTGATGTCATACACCATTTCATCAGAGATCATGATGAGAAAGGTGATATTGTTCTTGAATTTGTTTCTACTAACATGAAACTTGCATCTATCTTCACTAAACCATTGCCAGATGAAAGATTTTCAGCTCTAAGGCTGGAATCAGGCATGCTAAATAAAGATGCATTGGTTTAGGGGGAGCATCAGGTAAGGAAGGTGAGTTATTATGTGTTTCAAAGATTTGAACTGATTTTCAAAGCCTTGAAAATCTTTTCAAAGCTTTGATTTTATTTTTTCAGTATAGCAGCGTTTCAAGACCTTGAAATTATTTTCAAAACCTTGAAAATAAGTCTGATAACTGGTTAGTCAATAATTCTTGGATCATTCAGTATTGGGTGCTATCTTTGTAGATATTTGCTCAATATTGCCCCTATATTTTTCAAATTCTTTTTCAGCCAATTATAGTATTAAATTATTTATTTCCAACGGCTTCAAAGATTTGAATCTTCTGTGATCATTACAGATCTTTTGAGATCAGAGAGATATTGCAGTCTCCTTTTTAAACTCAAACTCTTTCAGTATTTATCTTCTTCTCTTCTCCTTCACTCCGTATCAACCCTACCTCTCTCTATTCTTCTCCCAAACCCTAATGAGCACTAGAAGAGCCTTTGAAATAATCAAGATGGCCGGTGGTTCAAAGCTCATTACAGAGAAGAAGAAGAGAAAGACAGTTGAGGATGAAGTTCAAACAATTAGTGGGTACTCAAGCTCTACGACTCCCAGTGCAGAATCTGTTGCAGAACTTCCTCAACCAAAGAAGAAGACTAAGAAGGATGTGACACCATCTTCAGACAAGAAGAAGATGAAAGAGAAGGCTCACAGATCTCAAGTCCCCAAAAGTTGAAGAAAAAGAAGAAGGTCTCTCAGGCTGAAAACGGAAAAGGAAAGGTGACAGAGGAAGAACCTGAAGACAATGTGGAGAGAGACTTACAGATACTCATAGAACTCTGCTCCTGATGAATCTTGGTTCATCTCAAATACTTTCAAAGGTCAGTGGTAGGATGGTTTTGCCTCTAGGCCTATTCCTTTCTGTAGCTTGATCAGTATGCCTATGTTGCTTCGAATGAATCTGAATTGCATTACTATGTAAAAGAAAAGCTCTCTGGTTCATGCTAAACCCCCCTGAGCTAGCCTACCCAAGACTTACCAGATTCTTCTATCTCAACATGAAGCAACTTAAGAACTCTCCACACTTAGTAATCAAGACTAGAGTTGCTGGTGTTACTATGGAACTAGATCATGCTGAGATTGCATATGTCTAGGCTGTCCTAAGAGGTATGACACATAGAACCATCCTCCCAAAATTGAAGTTTTGAAGTTAGCAAAAGAGGAATTCCTTCTACCCAAGACCCCTGCCTCATCCAAACAGTTAACACACTTTGTGTTAAATGTTGAAGCCAAAGCTTTATTCACATCTTGATGAGATGTATATTCCCAAGGGAATATTCCAAGGAGCTGATCACTGAGAGAGTGCTATACATTATGTATTTGATTATCCATGGATATGACATTGATCTTCAGAAGCTTGTAATGGAACATATATTGTTTAGCCAAACGGATCAGAGAAAGCATCATTTTCCTTATGCAAACTTGCTCACTCTATTTTTCCAACACCTTGAAATTCCAACTGCTGGTGAAGAGTCTATCACTTTTGGGATTGGTTTGCTTAATGAGAAAGCATTTGAGAAGATTGGAGTGATGAAGACCAAGTCAAAATTTTGGAATTTGTATTCAGATTTGAAATTTGAAAGAAGAAGAGCTGAATGCAAAGAAGTTTCTTAAGCCCAACACCTTGACTCCTACTTCAAGCCAGACCCCTCAGCCTCCTGATTTGTCTTCAATCATTCAGTGACTTAATGGTTTAGAGATGGACTCTAGTGAAATCAAAGAAAATCAGCATGAATTTGAGACTGATATCAGGCAGGTAAATTACATGGTGAAGACCATCTTTAGGAGCATGAATGTGTTTGATGTCCCTGAGGATGAAGAAGGTATCAAGAAAGATGGTTCTGACAAGAACTTGCCAAGTGAACACTCAAACCAGGAGGAGGATGCTCAAGACAAGGACAAAGAATAGTAGGTGGTAGAGGAACAAGTTGCTCAAGAGGGAGATGAAATAGACAGTCATGATTCAGATTTTTTGCTGATAAACATCAAGAAGAAGAAGAAATATCCAAATCCAATCATTCCAGAACCTGAAGAAGTAGAGACTAATGGTGGGAATGAAGAGGTTGCAGAAGACCAGGGCAATGATGATGACAGTGAGGAAGAAGAAGGAGATCATGATGGATATGAAGACCCAACACCATAATCTCTTGCCTACTCTTTCTTTCCCGCTTCTCTTTTAAGTTTATTTTCAAAATTTTCCAAAGAATCTGATCCAACATTTTCTCATTCTTTTTTATGAAAGTCAAAAAGGGGGAGAAATCTTAGGTTTTTGTTTTAGGGACCTATCTTTTTGGTCAGTAGGATTACTTGGACTTATGTGTTATTCTGTTTAAGTTTATAATTGAATAAGTTGGATTTTTTTGGAACCAATGTGTTACTACTATTTGAACTGTGTGTTGATCAGTATTTTTTGCATAAACTAAGATTCAAAATGATTGAGGTTTTGTCTTTTATCAAGGGGGAGATTGTAAGTTCACAGGTTTCACAGAGATATTTCAAGGCCTTGAACCAGTTCTCAATGCCTTGAATAAGTTTTCACAGGCTTGAAATAGCAGAGGCCTTGAAGCATGATTCAAAGCCTTGAAACTGTCTGACCTGTATGCATATTCTATGGGGGAGTTTCTCTGAACTCTTCTGATCTGATTCTACCTCTCTCACCCCTATTCTTGATCTGTTATTATTTGATGATGAAATACAAACTATTTTGATATATTTAACACCATTTAATCTATCTGCTTGACTCAGTTTTGCAGGGAAATTTTATTTCCTAGTTTGCAGGATTGGTTTCCTAATCTGGATTTTGCAGGAAAGGAAACATGGAAAGAATGTGATTCTGTGATCAATCAGACACTCTTGACATCTTCCCAATCGGTTTGGAGACAAGATCAGAATATTATCTCAGAAGATTATGATCAACTATCCGTTGGAGAAGGCTGTTAAAAGAGTCAGAGTTGTTGCCTACAAAATAGGAAGTTTGTTGCTGAAAATATTGGAAGATTTGCATAGCATATGAGCTGTATAAATAGATCTCATTTTGAAGCAACAATATAGAACACTCAATGGGAAAAAAGAGAAAGACACATTCCAGGATTGTCAAGCATCAAAGAAGCACATCATTCTCACAATCCATCTGACAGAAGATCACCGCATTCTTCACTGCAGTTTTACACTTCAGTGTTTTTCTGACTTGTACTCAAATTTGTATATCATTCTTATACTATTCTTTCTCTCATTCTGAAGGATTATTCAAAGTGAACAATAGAGAATTATTAGTTAATTAGTTAGCTAGAGAAGATACTAGATAGGTTAGAGAGAACCACAAGTTGTAACAGAGTAAGGCATATCTCTTTGCTTGAGATCTAGGGCTTATCTTTTGATTAATAAGAATTGTGTTGAAAATCCTGTAGGGAGAAGATCCCTGAGGTGGAGACGTAGGTCAAAGTGGACTGAACTCTATGAATCATGTGTCTCTTGCTTTTACAGTTTCGTTTGCATACTTAGTTTTTGCAGCATTCAGAACAGTTTGTTTTTCAAGGGTTTGAAACTCTTGTCAAGGCCTCGAAAAAGACTTATCTTTTTTCACTCAAACTATATTTCATTCCAAAGGCTTGAAATTATTTTCAAGGCCTTGAACTTCATTGCCCATCTTAGAAACTCTTCTCCTCTACAAGTTTTGCAAAAAGTTGGCAAACTCTATTCAACCCCCCCCCCCCTTTATAAGGTATATGTGATGTATTTCTACATGCATACTCCTCTTTCTCAAGTCATCACATCGTGGGGCCAGTAGTGGGGATCCTAAGTGCATGACATCTAACCTGTGCAAAAATGGGGTTGGTTGTACTTGATTGGTGGATCGTGCTAGGTATCGGATTTGTATCATCTTGGTGTATGAGGTTCGGTTTGATTTGGCATGTGACATATTTTATTTGACTTTTTGAGAAGGGGACGTGACTACATTCTAGTGTAGGGGTGCCGACATTTGACTACGGACTTTGAGATTATGCTTTTATAACTCCACCCCCATACACGATTTGATTGACCTTGGCTTCGTGGCATATTGTACTTCATTGACTAGGGGGAGATGAATCTTTATTGTGATATTTACTCATTGGATTGGTTAGTTCCTCCCCCTTACATTGTGAAGAAGGACCACTCGTGTCTATTTGTTTGTACTTATGAGTATTGAAGAATATAAAAAAGAAAATGAAAAAAAAAAGAAAAAAAAAAGAGAGAGAGAAAAAGGAGAGGAATAAAGAAATACAGTTGTGCTTTAGGTGAGTTATGGGGTTTGGTGAGTTTATGTGGTGCTTTAGGATTTTTTGCTTCATGTAAGCTGTATCCTTTTTGTCCTTAAGCCTCATCATATTTAGACCTATAGAGGAATAGGAGTTCGGACTGTGAATGTGGCTTAGCCTTGGTTAGCCTCTTATTTTTATCGGCACACATGAATAGGTGGGTTATTCTTAATATTAAAGTTAAGCTTTCTATACTAACTATGGGGAATTACTTGTTTTCGAGTTTAGTTGTAGCTCACACCTCTTGTCTAACATTTTCATTACTCCAAGATCACCAGTCTAATGTGGATTAAATTATGGTCTCCCAAGAAGAATGTAATGTGTGATATTTGTTCTAAGATTGAGTCTATAATTGCATTTTCATCATCTTGCTGCATTGTATTGTCGTGAGTCATGTTTGAGTCGTTTGAGTCTTGTTGGCCTATAGACAATTAGATGCAGACTTTTCTCGGGACGTGCAAATGGCAAGTGTGGGGGTATTTGATAACACCTTCATAAGAGTTATCCTATGTAAACTTTACAATGTTATTTGTGTGCGTTTCGGTGCAAAGTGATAAATTATGGGCTTATTTAAAGAGAAAATGCGTTTTTAGATTTTTAGAGCTTAAACGTACAATCCGGGCGTTTCTTATTGGTTTTCGGTATGATTTGAATGATTTATCACATTTTTTCTTTTCGGTAGTGTTTCTGTTGTTGTTTGACAGGAATTAAGCATGCGGGAAGCAAGTGGAGATAAGAAACGAGCTTCAGAAGTCCAGAGGAAGCAAGGGAAGCAAAGTTACAGGAGCAAAAGTGACCAACCTTCACTATTTGGATGATAAATTGAGTTCGAAAAATTCTTATATAGTGAGAACTATATCAAATGAAAATAGACCCAGAGAGCTTTCCACCGTAGGTCACGGAGCTCAATCAAAGGCCGGACAAGAAAGTTATGGTCCGGAGAAGACGATGCAAAAGCGAAGAAAAGTTTCATTGGACCAATGTGCACTCTTCGGGATGCTGCTGAAGCTACATAAGGAATTTGGGATCAAATCCTGAGCCATTAGAAATTAGACATGCAGAGCTTTCCAACGATATAAGATAGGCCCAAACTAATGTCTGGATGAGGGAAAAGAGGCCTCCACAAGGTCATCTTATGAATTTTATCCGAGAATTGCAAACTGGAGGGGATGAATTGGATATTCGGCCAAAATATATTAAAATCGTGCCTAGACCTTGGAAAAAATGTTCGTGGACCTCTAAGGAAGAGGAGGCTGCTGGAGACAAGAAAGAACAAGTTGGAGGAAGGCTTAGAGCTTGGAGCTCGTCGTCAGAGCGAGGATTCCATCGTTAGATCTCTCTTCTCTATATTTTTCATTTTTTTTTATCGATCAACGTAAACTTGTCATTGTTGATCATCTATCGCAGTAGTTAAGTTTGATATCGGGATTTCTCAATGGTAGCTAGGGCTTGAAGCCGTTTTTGATGAATTATGAGTTTGATTCACGTTTTGCTCAAACTAATAGATGATGAACTGTTTTTGTTTTGTTTAATTCTTGTTTTTTATTTTATCATGCTATTATGAGATGTTGCAGTAGGATGATCATAGGTAATTAGTTAGTGGAAGAAACAAATTACCCGGATAGTTGAATTAAGCACATAGTCATAGGATAGAAAAATCAACCACATACTGTGAACATTGAGTAGAATTAGATGATCTTAATTATATGTTTTAGGGATTATTTGAACTTAGTAACTCGGTTGTAATTGGTCCTAGGCATAGAAAACTATTTTGGTAACTCGGTTAGCAATGTTGCTCGTTTGGAAAATTAAATCATCATCAGTGTTTCAGAATTTAATTCATTAACGGTGGAAAGCTAGTGAACCTAGAGAAAATCCTGATACTCGTCTCATATTTACTCTCAATCTTAATAATTAGCTTCTTATTTATTTTTATTAGTTTTCTAATCAAACAACTTTCTTACCCACAAGAAATTAGTATTCCTAATTAGTTTAAAACAAGTCCTCTGGGATTCGACAACCCTATCTTCCACATTATTACTAGAGCGATAATCGTACACTTGAGGAGGTCGTGTCAAGTTTTTGGCGCCGTTTCCAGAGAATTCGGTTGAATTAGTTAGAATTATTAACTTTAGGGAATTTTATTTTTTCATTTCTTTTTTTTATTTGTTGATCTCACCTTCTTCCTAGTGAATAATTTTGCAGAGATCTTGGTGATCATGAAGGGCATAATTCTTACTGGCAATTTCCACGTTATTCACCGTACTACTCATATGGAGATATGTATACCGATACTCCTTGAAATCAAGAATATGAGGAGATGAAAGAAATATTCAAGCTCATTATAGCTAAAATGGACAGAATGGAGGAAGGGATTAATACGATGGATGAAACTGTCCAGCTTCAGGGACAACAATTGGCATGTCTTTTGAGTGCATTCGCATATGCAGATAATGACGATGGGCCAAGTAGCATCATTCTTGACTTATTTGGGGAGTGAGACGAGGAAGACAATGAATCCCTAGAGGTCTATGTCTATAATACTATTCATAATGAAGTAATAGATCCTCGGGCTGCTTCAGACTCTGATTCGGACTCAGATTGGGATGATATTGTGAAGCCTATACAACTTGATCCTCGCATCATTCCGGAGTCATGGAATGATTGGGAGAGTGTTGACATCGCAAGCTTATGGCCTAATGAAATTGAAGCTGTTTTTGTTAAAGAACAAGCTCATAGTGCGCCAAGGATGTGATATTTACACACGTTGATGTTATGTGCCTAAGTAAAGCATGCTTTGAGTATAGGGAATTATTGCAGGGAGATGAAGAAAGACCCCAATTTTATGTAGTGCATGAATTTTCGCCCAAGATTCTAAGAGAGGGTAAAGCAAAGGAAGCAGGAAAGTCATAACTCAGTGTTGTAGCCGTTCCACTTGAGATGCTACATTCAAAGAACCAATCCTCGACGACTGTGGTATTAAAGAATTGGAATAAGAAAAAGAAGAGGAAAGTTAAAATGAGGCATGTGGCGGTTAACAAATTCTCTAGTAGACCGAAGTTCAGAAAGAATAAATTTTTGAATGCGGTCTTCTACAGCTTCTTCTTGTGATTGTCAACTTATGCATGCTCGCTTGAGAAGAGGCAAAGAGAGAAGCGATGGTGGAAGAAGAATAAGTGGAGAGAAAAACTTCATTAATCATATTTGAGGTAACTGGGTCGGTTAGCCGACCTTAAATTACAAGGCGCTTGTTGGGAGGCAACCCAACGTATTTTCTGCTTAATTTAGAGAGTGAGTTTTTAATACAGTTCTGTGTGTTTTTATTTATATTATGTGGATAGATGATAGAGAGAGAGAGAGAGACTAATGATGTTTTCCTAGTGACATATATTAGCAGGTTATGGTAGAATCTACCCCGGTGTGCCATGGCACACATGACCTTCATAGGGACTCGTGCATACGAGTTAGGGATTCTCAATGCGCAGATTTAATAAGATGAGAGCAGTCGACCCCGTTGTGCTAGTACACACTGACTTATTGGGAGAACTATGGCGCCACACTAGTGCTTAGGGACTCTTAGTGCACAATTTCTTCCCCTCCCTTGAGGTAGTTGTGAGTATTTCTTCCCTCTAGCTAAATTTGTGTTAATTTTATATGTCAGCTACATCCCAACGACTGGCCTTTCATATTGATTGCTGAGTCATGTGAAGTATCCCTAAATTCGATGAGGAAAACGAAGCATTCAGTGTGGGGGTGATTTATCTATTTGCTAGCCAAATGTGTTTGCATAGCCAGTTACATGTAGGATGTTTAGTTCGTATTATGAATCAGTATGGTGATTTATGTTCTGTTTTTACTTATATTGTCGTATTGTGTAGTATAGATTTAGATATTGTATGCACTTTTAAATAACTGAGTCTACCCACCAAAAAGTTTTTTTTGTGTAGTGTCAAATTTTTTCGTGTCTAAGCCATGCATATAGAGTTAGAATTTTATAAAAATAAATAAAAAGTGATAAAGTCAGAAAAACAATAAAAAATATTACAAAAATTGAAAAATTGAAAAAAGACAATTGAAAGAAGCTTAGACTTGATTGATTTAGGGAGATGTGAAAAATTTAGGCATAGGGTGTGAATTTTGACCATGAGTGATATTTTTAGTTCCCCCTAGTAAGTGTAGAGAGAATCTCATTACGTGAATGCCTGCCTATTTTCAAACTAAACTGAATTTTAATATATGAAGTGTGTGTTATTTTCTCCTAAAAGAGTTGAGCTTGGTGTTCTCTAAACAAGCCGATCGTTCATGTTGTCTGTCTTAGGTAGTCGCCAGCCCGCCACATAGTGGAACACAGAACACCTGTGCGAGGATGTGTATTAGAGCACTCACTACTTTTAGATCTTACCTTGTAGGACCACTAGCAATTCGTAAGTGATCCTTTGATTCATTGTTAGTCTTTTGACCTAGGGAGACGATTCTTGGCCTTCATCATATATCGTTAGAATCACTTTTCTAGAGCGTCACGAGGGAGCAGTAGTTGAGGGGGTTCGTTGAGGGAGTACTTCATTACATATTTTTGTGAGTTTTACAGATCGCATATGCTTCATTTGATATCTTCGAGGGGATGCGCGGTGAGTGAGGTGGCTTGCACACTAAGGGGTGTTGGTGTTCCCTGTCATTACATCGTGGGGACAGTAGTGGAGAGCCTAAGTGCATGACATCTAATCCGCACGAAAACGGGGTTGGTTGTACTTGATTGGGGGAACGTGCAAAGTATCAGATTTCTATAATCTTGGTGTAGGAGGTTCGGTTTGATTTGGCATGTGACATATTCTATTTGACTATTTGAGAAGGGGTTGATAACTCCGTTTTCGGAGTTATTTTATTGCTGATTTTGCTACATGTTGTGTGCTCATAATGGAGAATGTTGCGTCTTTTCGAGTAAATCATGTGTTTATTTGAGAAAATGAGTTTGTATGCTAAAATGTGAAGTCCGGGCATTTCTTGCATCATTTTACGCGCTATTTATCTTATTTTGTCACATCTGATCTCCGCAGGGCGTTCGTGTTGTGATTTTCAGGGCCGGAACACGCGAGGGGCAAGTGGATAGAGGAAACGAACTTCCGAAGTAATGCGAGCTCGAGATTTGGGAATGGAAGCCAGATTTGATGGATCAAGTGCTAGAGAGGCTCAAGGGAAGATGATACGAGTGTTGAGGCATGAGGAGAGCTCAAAATGGAGGATTGAATGAAGAAACGATGCCCGGGAAGTGATTCGAAAGCAAGAGGAACAAGTGGGAAGAAGATGGAGTAATTTGTTTAAGTAACTAGGTCGCACGACCTAATAGTAGGTCGCACGACCTAGTCGGGGATTTCAGCAAGTTTCAGTAGGTCGCACGACCTACTATACAGGTCGCACGACCTGTTCTGGGCAACACAGTAGGTCGCACGACCTACTTAACTAGGTCACACGACCTAGTTCGGGCAGAATTTTTTTGTAACTTTTTGGGGTTGCTTTGTAATTACTCCTAACTTGTCATAAACATTTGGAGAACGTATTAGACTTGGTTAGGGCATATTTTTTGGGGATTATCACGTACTCTATCACGTTGAAGAGAGCTTGGAGCTTAGGAGACGATCAAGGAAGCTTGGAATCATTCGTTTGACCTCTAAAACTCCGTTTCTTCTCTAGTTTTGTTATTTGATCAAGAAACTTTGTACGTGAATCATGTTTTTGAGTAGCTAAACACTTTTATCAGGGTGTCTCGTAGGGATCTAGGGTTTGATCACGTTATTTGTGATTTATGGATTTGATTTCATGCGTTTGGCTTAATTGATGAACTTTTTATCTAGCTATGTGTATTTTATGTGTTTAATTCATCTTTTTTATCAATAGACGTATTGATAGGATAGAACTAGGTTATGAATGTTAGAGACATCGATATTCATTTCCCGGAAAATTGAAATATACACTAACGGTATCTAGGGTTGAGAAATCTTGCTAGTTAGCTAAGAACAAAGAGTAGATTAATGATCTTAAGGCATACTTGAACTTGTTTAGGCTAAAGACATCGGTTTTGCTAGTTTAAGTATTGGTGTTGGTTGAGACATCTTCAACACATTCATGCTCGTTTAGCTAGAATAATAAATCATAGTGTTAACAAAACATAAATCTGATATCGCGAGAAATACCTAGTGACCCGTAGAGATATCCTGACTTTTTCAAACTTTGAGAAATATTATACTCATTCATCTTTATTAATCGTGAAGCAATTCATCATATTAATTGGGATTTTGCCTTTAATTTTAGTAGGATCAATAGAACAAAACAACTGCGCTTTGCCCACACAAAGAAAAAATTTAATAGCTAATTTACAACGAAGTCTCTTGGGTTCGACAACCCGGATTTCCGGAATTTATTACTACACACGACAGATGTACACTTGCAGTTGGAGTGTGTCAAGTTTTTGGCGCCGTTGCCAGGGACTTCAAATAAATTAGTTATTATTTTTCTCTTTAGGGATTTACTTTTTCAGTTTATACCTGTTACTCACCTATTTTATGTGTCTGATTTGTGTTTTCAGGTTTGATTTACTTGGTGCATGTCCCGTTCTAGAGACGGGCCTTTGCATCCATTACTTGAGGATCCGGAATCGTTTTTGCGTGCAGAACGTAGAGACAAGAGGAAAGCAAATTCAGTTCAGATCGACGAGCAAACTAGAGCTGAGTTTGAGAGGTTCCGCAAGGGCTTGCAAGATGCGGAAAGAGCTAGAGCTGCAGCTGTGGAAGATGCAGCAAATCGAGCACGCAAGACTGAGGATCTTAGATCTCAGTTGACCGAGATGCAAGCTGCAATGGCAAGGATGAACCCTCCAAACCCACGACAACTCCCTGGTGTGGAGGTAGTTGATAGAAACAATGGAGGAGTTAATGGTAGAAACAATGGAGGTAATGGAAATAATGGGGGAAATAATCGGAACAATAACGGTCAGAATGCGGCAGAGAAAGTCAACAATGCTGAGGAGGATGAGCGTCCTTTGGTGGATTACTTCAGAACTACACCGGAGGGGTATCAACCCACTATTTTCAGGCCTCAGATTAACGCCGCACATTTCGAGATACGCCAACCATTTATCAACATGGTTCGGGATGAGTGCTTATTCACTGGAGCCCCAAGTGATGATCTGCATCAACACTTGCTCAATTTCGAGTAGATTACCTCCACTATGTATGATCAGAGAGTTCCACTCGAGACGATAAAGCTCATGCTTTTCCCCTTCTCCTTATCGGGAAAGGCAAAGACATGGCTGATGGAACTTCCAACAGGCAGTATCGTTACATGGGAAAATTGTAGCAGGGAATTTCTCAGGAAGTATCTTCCGCCATCCAAGGTTGCTCAACGGATGGCTGATATAACAAAGTTTACACAACAGGAAGATGATTCTTTGGGAGACACGTGGATAAAGTTCAAACAACTCCTTCGCAGATGCCCCACTCACGGAGAGCCATGGTACAAACTTCTGCACTATTTTTACAATGCCTTAGACAGAGAGACTGCAAATGAACTGGACATGATGGCTCAAGGCAATTTTATGGGACTAAGATTACAGAGATTCCGGGATCTACTAGATAATGTAGCAAAACATGAGTCGACGAGGTCTGAGACTCGTAGAAACACGAAATCAGATGGAGCATTGGTTAGTAAGATCGAGTCCATGGTGTAACAAAAATTTGAACATCAGATGGCAGTGATGACTTCGGATTTCAGTAATCTGAATCCATCGGCACAGGTGAAGTCAGTGGGAGAGATGTTAGCAGATGCAAATCAGGGATATGGGGGTGGTATTGAAGACGTGAACTACATGGGTCAACCAAAACAACAGCAATGGCCCAGCACCTATCATCCCAACAATCGCAATCACCCAAACTTCAGCTATGCCAATCCAAACAGTGGATTATATGCGCCGGGTCAAAGGCCAAATGCTCCATACCAAGCTCAAGACAGGTTCCACAACAGCAGGCCCCACAATCAGAAGAACAAGATACAAAAGCGTTGTTGAGGAAACCGTTAGCTAGCAATGATAAAACTGAGAGCAAGATTGTCGCCATAGAAGCCAAGATGAAGAGCCATGAGACACAGATTGGCCAGATAGCCAATCAAAATACTCGACTTCCACCGGGTATGTTGCCTTCTAACACAATCACTCCCCCTGAGCAATTGAAAGCTATCACTACTCACAGTGGGATCACCACTAAGGACCCTCCATATCCTACCCACGCGCGAGCTGAGGCAACCAAGGCCACCGAAAAAGCATTGGATGAAGAAATTCTCGTGCCTACCGTGATTCCCCAATCATAGGACACGAGTAGGAAATCGGAGGAGAAGCCTAAGACAAAGGAAGATTATAGTGTGCGTGTGCCATACCCGCAGAGATTGAAGAGTCAAGAGGATGCCAAGCTCTTCAAGAAGTTTGTGGATATCTTCAAGAAGTTGCACATAAATATCCCTTTTGCGGAAGCAATTTCACAAATGCCCAAATACGCAAAATTTCTCAAGGACCTACTCTCTAATAGGACGCGCATGGATGATTTTGAAACCGTGACTCTGAATGAGGAGTGTAGCGCCGTTGTACAAAAGGCATTACCAAAGAAGATGAAAGATCCAGGTGGTTTCATCATTCATGTGACACTGGGAGATGCCTTTCATGGTAGGGCATTGTGTGATCTTGGCGCAAGCATCAACTTGATGCCTACTTCAGTTTTTGAGCAGCTTGGTGTGGGAGATCCTAAACCTACCAGGATGTGCTTGCAGATGGCTGATCGCACCATAAAACGCCCAAGGGGTGTTTTGGAGTATGTATTAGTGAGAGTTTAAGGACTCATTTTCCCAGCTGATTTTGTGATCCTAGATATGGAGGCCGACAATGATGTTCCCCTTATTTTTGGCCGCCCATTTCTGGCCACGGGGAAAACTATCATTGATGTGGCCAATGGAGAGCTGACTATGCGGATCAACGATGACAAGGTGGCCGTCAATGTATTTGAGGCTATGAAGTTTCCCGCGTATGCGGTGAGCGAGCATTGCTTTGGCGTGGAGGCATACACGCCGGACGAGGAGGACGACATTTTATTAGAGCAACTATATGAGGAGCTTGCTCTGCTTGATTCCAGCGAGAAAGAGCAAGCCTTGGATGTTCATTGGCGCCAGCCCCTACCCCTCTTTAATGAGGGAAGCCGGAAGATTCTTACTCCTTCTCTTATTACTGCACCTGTTTTAGAATTGAAACCTTTACCTGCCCATTTAAAATATTTTTACTTGGGATCTAATGAGACTTTTCCTGTCATTGTGTATGCATGTTTGGACAGGGAACAGGAGGAGCAACTTCTCAAGGTATTGCAGGAAAGAAAGGCAGCTATGGGGTGGACCATAGCAGATATTAAGGGGATCAGCCCCACAGTTTGCCAGCACAAGATTCGGCTCATGGAAGATAAGAAGCCGGTAGTTCAGTTTTAGCGCTGCCTCAATCATCACATTCAAGAGGTGGTGAAGAAAGAAGTGCTTAAATGGTTGGAAGCAGGCATCATTTATCCGATTTCCGACAGCACATGGACTAGCCCGGTGCAGTGTGTCCCTAAGAAGGGAAATATTACTGTGGTGGAAGGGGAAAAAGGTGATCAGATTGCCACTCGTACTGTTACTGGGTGGAGAGTTTGCATGGATTACCGCAAACTCAATGATGCCACATTGAAGGATCATTTTCCCCTCCCATTCGTTGATCAGATGCTTGATAGGCTGGCACGTCATTCTCACTATTGGTTGTTGGATGGGTACTCAGGGTACAACCAGATTGAAATTGAGCCAGCAGACCAGGAGATGACGACATTCACTTGTCCCTATGGAACTTTTTCTTTTCGACGCATGCCCTTCGGGTTATGCAATGTGCCTGCTACTTTTCAGAGGTGCATGATGTCGATCTTCTCAGACATGATGGAGCAAAATTTCGAGGTATTCATGGATGATTTTTCTCTTTATGGAGATGGTTTTGATGACTGTTTGCAGCAGCTGGCCCGGGTTCTTGATAGATGTATTGACACTGACCTAGTGCTCAACTGGGAGAAGTGTCACTTCATGGTGACTGAGGGCATAGTTTTGGGGCACAAGATATCCAGCAAAGGTTTAGAGGTGGATAGAGCCAAGATTGAGGTGATTGAGAAGCTTCCTTACCCTACCTCAGTCAAAGGGGTAAGGAGTTTCTTGGGACATGCAGGGTTTTATCGGCGCTTCATTAAAGACTTCTCGAAGATTACGAAGCCTTTTTCTGGATTGCTTGAGAAGGATGCAGTCTTTGATTTTAATGTGGAGTGCAAGTCGGCTTTTGATTTGCTCAAGAAGAAGTTGATTAGCGCGCCCATCATCACCACACCAGACTGGACCCTACCATTTGAGCTCATGTGTGATGCTAGTGACTATGCGGTAGGAGCAGTTCTGGGACAGCGGAAAGATAAGGTAGCTCATGTCATTTATTATGCCATTCGAACTCTTAACGATGCACAGGTTAATTATTCTACCACGGAGAAAGAGATGTTGGCTATCATATTTGCGTTGGACAAGTTTCGTCCATATCTTGTGGGTTCTCAGGTGACGATTTTCACGGACCATGCAGCTCTCAAATATCTTCTCACCAAGAAGGATGCCAAGCCAAGATTGATTTGGTGGGTTTTATTGATTCAAGAGTTCGATGTGGTAATCAAAGATAAAAGGGGGTAGAGAATGTTGTTGCTGACCATTTGTCACGGCTGGAGAATGATAAGCAGGAAGTTTTGCCTATTCAAGAGGACTTTCCATATGAGCAGCTTATGGTTGTGGTTGCAGCTGTGCCTTGGTTTGCTGAATTGGCAAATTTCAAGGCACTCAACATTGTTCCCAAGGACATGAATTACCACCAAAGGAAGAAATTCTTTGCAGATGCACGACAATACTTCTGGGATGATCCTTATATATTCAAGCTGGGGGCTGATAATGTATTGCTGAGGTGTGTTGCGAAGCCGGACACGTTAGAGATCCTCAGACATTGCCACGAGTTGAACTGTGGGGGACATTTCGTAAAATCACGCACAGTTGCTAAGGTACTTCAGAGCGGTTTCTTTTGGCTAACTTTGCATAAAGACGTCCATCTTTTCGTGCAGCAGTGTGACCGGTGTCAGAGAACAGGTAATATTTCTAACCGAAATGAGATGCCTCAAAGTTTCGTGTTAGAAGTAGAACCGTTTGATGTGTGGGGCATTGACATTATGGGGCCATTTCCTCCCTCACGTGGCAATCTTTATATACCGCTTGCTGTGGATTATGTGACCAAGTGGGTAGAGGCGGGTGCATGCCCGAAAAACGATGGTGCTACAGTTGAGAGATTCTTGCGCAAGAATATCTTCACGCGATTTGGGACACCTATAGCGATTATCAGCGATGAGGGATCTTACTTTGTTATTAAGCTCTTGGCCAATGTGTTGAGCAAGTATGGATTGAATACGCACAAGATATCATTGGCTTACCATCCGCAGTCTAATTGGCAAGCTGAAGTGTCAAATCGAGATATCAAGGGGAGTTTAGAAAAGACTGTCAATCCGGGACGCAAATATTGGTCCCTACACTTGGATGGTAGTTTATGGGTGTATCGAACTGCGTAGAAGAATCCCTTAGGCATGTCTCCCTACCAGCTCGTTTTTGGGAAATCGTGCCATCTCCCGGTGGAACTTGAGCACAAAGCGTTTTGGGCGCTAAAGTTGAACATGGATGCCAAGCTCTCTGGTGAGAAAAGGAAGAAGACATTGCTGGAGTTAGAAGAATTATGACTGATGGCATATCAAAGTGCCAAGATCCACAAAGAGAGGACCAAGCAATGGCATGACAAACCCATCATTCCACGAGTCTTATGAGTGGGCCAAAAGGTACTGATCTTCAATGCACGTCTGAAATTGTTTCGGGTAAGCTGAAGTCAAGATGGAGTGGTCCATTCACAATTACCGAGGTTTACCCATGGGGATAGCTTGAGGTAGAAGCTGAGAATGGGGACTGATTCAAGGTGAACGGACAGCGAGCAAAGCCATACGTGGACGGGAATTTCATTGGGGGTGATTGAGCGCCTCAAAGAAATTCCCGATATCTGAGCTCTTTTGAGTAACTAGGTCGGGCCGTCGACCTTAAATTACAAAGCGCTTGTTGGGAGGTAACCTAACCTATTTACTGCTTTAGTATAATTTTTCAATTTTGTTTTGTTATTGTATTTTGTTTGATTTATTTGAGAGGTGCGAGAGAGTGGATTTAATGTTTATAATGAGTATGTGCAGGATTCCTAGGTGAAAGGCCTATCCCGGAACCCCCTTCTTGATGCGCATGGAGAAAAAGTTCACAAAAATCGAGAAAAAGCAACTAAAAACGCGTATCGGGATCCAGAATTAAGAATTGGGTGAAGATTGATGTACCAACACGCACTCAACACACGCACCTGAGGGGAGGCGCGTATCCGGACTCCCCCTCTTGATTCAAGTGCAGAATGCAGTGCGAAACCGAGAAAGCAGACACATTGGCACGGATTACGAGGCAAATTATTGCAAACAAGACCGTGAGCTAAATTGAAGAGTGCCATTGTGTGGGGGTTGTCGAGAGCTTTCTGGTTATAGGTGGATCGCATGCATCGGAGTCTGGACGCGAGAGTTATGGCCATTTGGATGTTTTCGTGAAGAAAAAGTGACGAAAAGCATCCAGATCGTCAAAAGGGCCTTTGGAAGAGCAAATTTGAGGAATAAAGAATTCCCCGGACATTGGGAATTATTTATAGTCAAAATGGAGTCTCAAGGTCGAGGAGATCCATGAAAAAGCAAAGGAACGGTAAAAAAGGCGAAAAATGATGTTTTCGTGAAGAAAAAGTGATAAAATAGCATCCGGAAATGGCAAAATCATGGGCTACGGGTCAAGATGGTGAAAAGGCATATTGGAGACCAAGTGTGAGGGTGAAATACCATGTTTGAGCCTATCGGGAGCTATTACGAGCTCGAAATACTAGAAAAAGTATGCCGGAGAAAGAAAGTTTTTTTTGCAGGGACAAAACTAGGTCGCACGACCTAGTCACTAGGTTGCATGAACTAGTTTGTGAAAACAGTTAGTTTTACGAGGTCGCACGACCTAGTGTCGTGAGAGTTCATTTTAGTCCAAAAAAGGGGTCTTGGATTAATATCTTGAAACCTAGGGGGAGCCGAATGCACAATTGGAAATTTTAGTAACATCTATACTCCTCTACCCATCGGGTGAACACGGAACCAGACACCCCCACATCAACACCAGACGCAATCTCCTCCAGCTATCTCACACCGCTATCTCTGACCCCCCCTCCTCTCTTCGCCGCCACCACAGCACCACCGGACACCGTCCTTGGCCCCTAAACCACGGCGCCGTCCTCCCTCCTTTACCCAGACCCACGGGAAAAACCAGTCGGCTAACCCTCTTCTCCTCCAACATCGCCGGACACTCCACCATCCTCACCACGTCCGGCCACTCCAGCCCCGGCAGCCACCGTCAATCCCAACCACATCCCCTTGCGAACCTGCGACCCCATCTCAAATAAATCGCCAGCCACGAAACTGTCAGCTTCTTCAGCAGATCCCGTCCCAATCGTCGACACCTCCTCCATCATCCACTCACGCCACCACCACTGTCAACCGCCGGCAAGAGAGAACAAGCAGGGTGAAGTATTGAGGAAAGGGGCTGTTTGGGTGAAGAATTTGAACAAGAAGAAAAGCTAGGGTTTCAAACTTACAAACTGAAATTCAAGCAATCCAAAGCCAAATTGGGAAATTTCGTCTGCGGGGTTTCGACGGGGACACCGCAAGGAGCAAAAGGCACAAATTGATTGCAACATTTGAAGAAAAAATTTCCGACGACCAATCGGTCCTTTTTGTCGGACGAATCTGAATTTTGTGCCTGTAAGACTAGCTCCGGGCACGTAGGTACGTCCTAATCCCTCGCAATTTAATTTAATCGAGTCTTAGGCACATTGAGTAGAAGCCCAATTTTTTTATTGTTGTCGCTTAGTTGCGGCATTTGGGGGCGATTGACTAGTGTCCTAGGACTTATTTGTTAATTGCGTAACTGTTTCTTTTCCGTACACACATCCTCACACTGAGCACGTAGCTTAATTATTTTTTTTCAATTTAATTTTCAATTTGCGCTACTTTCTTTTGCCATGTCGAGTCGGAAAGATAAGGGAAAGGTTGTAGCTAAAGGAGAAGGGGTAGCCACGAGTCAGAATATAACCGGGGGAAAAGGAAGAAACAAAAAGTAGACGTCGACAGTGATGACGAATATATCCCTGAGGGAGCAGTGAGAGAGACGGGGGACGCGGGTGGTAACCTAGCTGAGAGTGCTACCTTTTTGGGTTGTGGGGAGCATGGTTTCACCAGACTCCCCGGACCCTGCTGAATTAGCAAAGGCGGAGCCTGATAGAGTGCCATTAGCAAGGGAGGCGAGAGAGTCTAGTCCTCGGGACCTTGACCCTGCGACAGGAGTGTTTTGTGACTATCGGTTTATCAACTTTCCAGCGCATTCTAGGTACGCCAAGCGGGAGGTGAGTGTGTTCAAGGGGGAAAATGTAGAAAAGTGTTTCCCATTCCAAACTAAGGTGCCCCAACAAATTAAAGACTTCATGACGAGAGAGAATCTCGCAGGGTGGTGTGAGCTCGTCAAGGAGAATGCGAGTTCGGAGCTCATGTGGGAGATTTACTCAAACGCCAATTGGTCTGGGTATGAGGAGGATATACATTTGAATGATAAAAGGATCCTCTATGCCCGTAGGAATTTTTTTTTCTTCTCTCCGGCTAGCATAGCCGCGGCCCTACAATGGCCAACACTCGAGGGAGACTGTCACTGTAAGACCACCGTGAAAATGAATGTAGGGGAGTTAGTGACCGCAGTGTAAAACTTTGCCTTTGGTGGGGTGACGGGAGCGCCTTGGGATACTCATGCGAGTCAGGACGTTAGGAAGTGGATGGTTTCGGCCAAACACTTACTTCGTCGAGCGCGTTATTTAGTTAACATAGTGGAGGCATGGGTTGAGGGTGTTTCGAACCAGACCGACATACGGTTCGAGTGGTGTGTTATGGCTATGTGTTGGTATGATGGCCATCGAGTCAACGTCCCGAAGCACATTTAAATGAATTTTCGATCGAGACTTCGGGAATCTAACCGTCGGGCAGCCGGGTTTGGGTATTTGCTAAAGCACTTGGCCACTAAGGCTGGTGCTGCGTTTTATGATGGAGACCGTGCACCCGAACCCCCGAGATACTGGACTCATGTGCCCGACCCAAAGAAAGATGAGGTAGTCGTAGAGAGCAATCGGGCCCCACCTAAAAGGGGGCTAAGAAGGGCGGTAAGGGTAAGGCCCCGGCTGTGAGTGAGGAGTCGAGTCCGTCAGTCGCAACTAATGCTAGCCTCGAGGCCACTCTGCAGGCCATGCAAAGGATGATGATTGCAAATGAGGAAAAGGTCGAGGCTCGAGGGCAGGAAGCAGAGAGGAAAGCCAAGTCAAGGGCTATACATGCGCGACGGAACCAACTCCAGCTCAGTGACATTCTGCATAGGCAGAATCAGTGGTTACACGAGCTTGGCAGGGCAGGCGGGGTGACACTGACTCCGGGACCTCGGGAGTTGATGTATGAGTCGAGTGACCACTCGGATGGCTCGGAGGAGAGCGAGTAGACCCGTCCGCCTCGCATTAGAATGTTGAGTCCCTTTGTTTTATCTCTAAATTCGTTGGGGACAACGAAGCATTCTAGTGTGGGGGTTAGATTTTCCGAATATTAGCCAAGTCCGTGTCTGCATGAACCAATTGCATATAGGATGTTTGTGTCGTAGTGTGTTTCGTAGTCTTTGTCGTAGAGTGTGTTTGTGCCATAGTGTCTTGTGATATATGTGTGTTCATATTATATGATTGCACGTTTTCTTACTTTGAGTCTCCCTACCATCGAGTAGTATCGAGTTTTCTTTCGAGTGGCCTTGCATGTAGAGTTAAAAAAAAATTAAAAAAATAAAAAATTAAATATTTTTTAAAATGTTTGAGAAAGGGCAATCAAAAAGATCTTAGTATTGGTAGAATCGAGGAGTGTGAGAAATTTAGGCATAGGGCGTGACTTGCGACCGAGAGAGACAATGTGAGTTCCCCTTAGTACGAATAGAGAGACTTTCTTTACGGGAGTGCCTACCTATTTTTATACACATACTTGATTTTCAAATCTAAAAGTGTGTTCCTAGTTTTCTTAAAGAGTTGAGCTAGGTGTGAGCCAAACGAGCCGAACATTCATGTGTGCGTCTTAGGTAGTCGCCAACCCGCCTCGTAGTGGCACACGAAACAGCTGTGCGAGGATGTGTATTAGAGCACTCACTGCTTTTATATCTCACCTTGTAGGACCATTAGAAAACCCGACTTTGAACCTTGGATTCTTTGATAACCTTTTGACCTAGGGTGACGATTCTTGGCTTTCATCACAGATTGTTTAGAATCACCATTTTAGTGCGTCACGAGGGAGTTGTAGTTGAGGGGGGTTCGATGAAGGAGTACTTCAAGTTATACTTATGTGAGTCCTACATGATCGCTTGTACTTCATTTGATATTTGTGAGGGGATGCGAGGGTGAGTGAGTAGGCTTGCGCACTTAGGTGTGGCGGTGTTCCATGTCGTTACACCATGGACACAGTTGTGGAGAGTCGTGATTGCGTGACATCTAATACGCACAAATTGGGTTGGGTAATTTAATTGGTGGATCGTTCTAGGTACCGGATCTCATTCATCGTGGTGTAGAAGGTTTGGTTGGATTAGGCACGAGACTTACATTGTTCTGACTACTTGAGAGGGGACGTGACTACATTCGAGTGTGGGGGTGTCGACTTTTGACCACGGACATCGAGATTGAGCTTGCGACGACTCCATCCCCACACATGTGCTTTGATTTGTTTGCGGCTTTGTTTGGTGGCACCATGTACTTCATAGAGTTAGGGGAAGATGAATTTTATATGTGATACTCATTCATTGGATTGTTTTTTTTCTTCCCCTAACATATTCATTTGACTACTCTTGGAAGAACACTCGTGCATTTTAAAGGATTGTGTTGAATGTGGAATTTTATTTGAAAAAAAAAATGAGAGAAAAAAAAAATCAGAAAAAAAGATCAAAAAAAGAGAGAGAGAGAGAGAAAAAAAGGAGAGATGGAATCAAGGAAGGAAATTGAGCTTAACGGAAATCGAGTGGAGGAAGCAACTATTTTGGTAACGGCGGATTGAATTTCGTACACGACTCAAGACGGTGGCCACGGGATCGTAATTGTACCGGGGTTTGAGTGAATCGAGGGCCGGAGACGGTGAGTTTCGGGTTGCGGTTTCTATCATCGTGGTGAGGGTGTGTGAGATGTGGTTTATAATGTGAGAATGTGACGCTTTAGGACGTGTTTCATCATGATTATCCTTCTGTCCCTAAGCCTCAACATTCTAAAATCGTTAGCGGATTAGGAGCTCGTACCTTGGATGTGGCTTAGCCTACCGTAGCCTCTTACTTATCGGCACACGCGAAGAGGTAGGATACTCTTGTACTTAGTAAGGTTAGGTTCTCTATACGATCTAAGGGAAATTCATGTTGTCAAGTTTAGTTTCAATTCACCCCTTTTACCTAAATTGATCATCACTCCATGAGAACCAATTTAAGGACTTGAGATTGCCCGATCTCGCCAAAAAGACAAAAGCTTAAGTTTTGTATGTGTGTAAATATATGTGTTTAGGATCGAGTCTAATTTGCATTGCATCATATTGTTGCATTAATCGAGTTGTGAATTGAGTCTTGTTTGCATCAAGTCGGCTAATATTTGGTTATGTATGCAAAATGGTGGGTTGAAAGCTAGTTGATTTTATGGATTGGACATGATGTGAAAGTTGGGATTTGCTCGGGACGAGCAAAATGTAGTGTGGGGGTAGTTGATAACTCCAATTTCGGAGTTATTTTATTGCTTATTTTGCTACATGTTTTCTGCTCATAATGGAGAATGTTGCGTCTTTTCGAGTAAATCATGTGTTTATATGAGAAAATGAGTTTGTATGCTAAAATGTGAAGTTCGGGCGTTTCTTGCATCGTTTTACGTGCTATTTATCTTATTTTGTCACATTGGATCTTCGCGGGGTGTTCGTGTTGTGATTTTCAGGGCCAGAGCACGCGAGGAGCAAGTGGATAGAGGAAACGAACTTCAGAAGTAAGGCGAGCTCGAGATTTGGGAAGGAAAGCGAGAGTTGATGGATCAAGTGCTAGAGAGGCTCAAGGGAAGATGATACGAGTGTTGAGGCACGAGGAGAGCTCAAAATGGAGGATTGAATGAAGAAACGATGCCCGGGAAGTGATTCGGAAGCAAGAGGAACAAGTGGGAAGAAGATGGAGAAATTTGGTTAAGTAACTAGGTCGCACGACCTAATAGTAGGTTGCACGACCTAGTCGGGGATTTCAGCAAGTTTCAGTAGGTCGCACGACCTACTATACAGGTCGCACGACCTGTTCTGGGCAACACAGTAGGTCGCACGACCTACTTAACTAGGTCACACGGCCTAGTTCGGGCATAATTTTTTTGTAACTTTTTGGGGTTGCTTTGTAATTACTCCTAACTTGTTATAAACATTTGGAGAACGTATTAGATTTGGTTAGGGCATGTTTGTGGGGATTATCACGTACTCTATCACGTTGAAGAGAGCTTGGAGCTTAGGAGACGATCAAGGAAGCTTGGAATCATTCGTTTGACCTCTAAAACTCTGTTTCTTCTCTAGTTTTGTTATTTGATCACGAAACTTTGTACGTGAATCATGTTTTTGAGTAGCTAAACACTTTTATCAGGGTATCTCGTAGGGAGCTAGGGTTTGGTCACGTTATTTGTGATTTATGGATTTGATTTCATGCGTTTGGCTTAATTGATGAAATTTTTATCTAGCGGGGTGAGTGAGGTGGCTTGCACACTACGGTGTGTTGGTGTTCCATGTCATTACATCGTGGGGACAGTGGTGGAGATCCTAAGTGCATGACATCTAATCCGCATGAAAACGGAGTTGGTTGTACTTGATTGGTGGAACGTGCTAGATATCGGATTTCTATCATCTTGGTGTAGGAGGTTCGGTTTGATTTGGCATGTGACATATTCTATTTGACTATTTGAGAGGGGGCATGACTAAATTTTACTGTGGGGTGCCGACATTTGACTACGGACTTTGAGATTATGCTTTGATGACTTCACCCCCATACACGATTTGAGTTGACCCTGGCTTCGTGGCATATTGTACTTCATTAAGTAGGGGAAGATGAATCTTTATTGTGATATTTTTTCATCGGTTTGGTTAGTTCCTCCCCCTTACATATTTTTTTGGCTTGACTCTTGAAGAAGGACCACTCGTATCTATTTGATAGTATTGATGAGTATTGAAGAACAGAAAAAAGAAAAAAGAAAAAAGAGTAAAAAAAAAAAAAAAAAACAAAAACAAAAAGACAGAAAAAAGAAGAGGAATAAAGAAATACAGTTGTGCTTATTGGAAATCGAGTGATGAAAGTTCTTTTTCCATTTGAATATTGATTGAGTGTCGCGTATCATTCGCTTTGATGGCCACGAGATTGACATGGTACCAGGATTTGAGGGGATTGAGGGCCGGAGTCGGTGAGATTCGGGTTGTGGATTCCTATCATCATGGTGAGGGTGTGTGAGATATGGGGTTTTGTGAATTTATGTGACGATTTAGGATTTTTTGCTTCATGTAAGTTGTATCATTTTGTCCTTAAGCCTCATCATATTTAGACCTATAGCGGAATGGGAGTTCGGACTGTGAATGTGGCTTAGCCTTGGTTAGCATCTTATTTTTATCGGCTAACTGAATAGGTAGGTTATTCTTGCTAGTAAAGTTAAGCTTTGTATACTAACTATGGGGAATCACTTGTTGTCGAGTTTAGTTGTAGCTCACACCTCTTGTCTAACTTTTTCATTACTCCAGGAGCACCGGTCTAATGTGGATTAAAATTATGGTCTCCCAAGAAGATTGTAATTTGTGATATTTGTTCTAAGATCGAGTCTAGAATTGCATTTGCATCATCTTGCTGCATTGTAGTGTCGTGAGTCATGTTTGAGTTGTTTGAGTCTTGTTGCCTAGTAGACAGTTAGATGCAGTAGATGAGACTTTGCTCGGGACACACAAATGGCAAGTGTGGGGGTATTTGATAACTCCTTCATAATAATTATCCTATGTAAACTTTACATTGTTATTTGTGTGCGTTTTGGTGCAAAGTGATAAATTATGGGCTTATTTGAAGAGAAAATATGTTTTTAGATGTTTTAGAGCTTAAGCGTACAATCCGGGCATTCCTTATTGGTTTTCGGTATGAAATGAATTATTTATCACATTTTTTATTTTCGGTAGTGTTCATGTTGTTTTTTGGCAGGAATTAAGCATGCGGGAAGCTAGTGGAGAGAAGAAACGAGCTTCGGAAGTCCAGAGGAACAAGAGAAGCAAAGTTAAAGGATCAAAAGTGACCAACCTTCACTATTTGGATGATATATTGAGTTCTACAAATTCTGATATGCTAAGAACTGTATCAAATGAAATTAGATTCAAAGAGCTTTCAAACGGTAGGTCACGGAGCTCAATCAAAGGCCGGACGAGAAAGCTATTGTCCGGAGAAGACGACGCAAAAACGAAGAAAAGCAGGTAAAGTTTCACTGGATCAGTGTGCACTCTCCGGGATGCTGCTGACGCTACATAAGGAATTTAGGATCAAATACTGCGCCATTAGAAAGTATACATCTAGAGCTTTCCAAATAAATAAGATAGGCCCAAACCGAAGTCCTGATGAGGGAGAAAAGGCCTGCGCAAGGTAAGCTTATGAATTTTTTCCGAGAATTGCAAAATAGAGGGTCTGAATTGTAAATTCGGCCAAAATATATTAAAAATCGTGCCTATACCTTGAATAACGTGTTCTTGGACCTGGAAGGAAGAGGAGACTGCTGGAGACAAGAAAGAACATGTTGGAGGAAGGCTTGAAGCTTGGAGTTCGTCGTCTGAGCGAGGATTCAATCGTTTGATCTCTCTTCTCTATCTTTTTCATTGTTTCTTATCATGATCAACGTAAACTTGTCATTGTTGATCATGTATCGCAATAGCTAAGTTTGATATCGGGATTTCTCAATGGTAGCTAGGGTTTGAAGCCGTTTTTGGTGAATTATGAGTTTGATTCACGTTTTGTTCAAACTTAATGGATGATGAACTATTTTTGTTATTTTTAATTCTTGTTCTTTATTTTTTTCATGCTATTGTGAGACGTTGCAGTAGGATGATCATAGGTAATTTAGTTAGTGGAAGCAACAAATTACTCGGATAGTTGAATTAAGCTCATAGTCATAGGATAGAGAAAGCAACCAAAGACTGTGAATATTGAGTAGAATTAGATGATCTTCATTATATGTTTTAGGGATAATTAGAACTTGGTAACTCAGTTGTAATTTGACATAGACATTGAAAGCTAGCTTGGTAACTCGGTTAGCATTATTGCTCGTTTGGAAAATTAAATCATCATCAGTGTTTCAGAACGTAATTCATGAACGGTGGAAACCTAGTGAACCTAGAAAAAATCCTGATACTCGTCTCATATTTAATCTCAATCTTTATAATTAGATTGTTATTTATTTTTCTTAGTTTAGTAATCAAACAACTTGCTTACCCACAAGAAGTTAGTAGTCCTAATTAGTTCACAACAATTCCTTTGGGATTCGACAACCCTATCTTCCACATTGTTATTAGAGCGATAACCGTACACTTGCGGAGGTTGTGTCAATTTTTTGGCGCCGTTGTCGAGGACTTTGGTTGAATTAGTTAGAATTATTAAGGATTTTTTTTTTGATTATTTATTTGTTGATCTCACTTGCTTCCTAGTGAATAATTGTGCAGACGTCTTGATGATCATATGGGGGCATAATTCTTACGGGCAATTCCCACGCTATTCACCGTACTACTCCTATGGAGATATGTACACCCATCCTCCTTTCAATCAAGAAGATGAGGAGATAAAAGAAATATTGAAGCTCATGATAGCTAAAATGGACAAAATGGATGAAGGGATTAATAAGATGGATGAAACTGTCCAGCTTCAGGGACAACAATTGGCATGACTTTTGAGTGCATTAGCATATGTAGATAATGACGATGGCCCAAGTACCATCATTCCAGACTTAGTTGGGGAGTGCGAAGAGGAAGAAAATGAACCCCTCGAGGTCTATGTCTATATTACTATTCATCATAAAGTAATTGATCCTCGGGCTGCTTTAGACTCAGATTGAGACTCAGATTTTGGATGATATTGTGAAGCCTATACAACTTGAGCCTCGCATCATTTCGGATTCATGGCATGAGTTGGAGAGTGTTGACATCGCAAGCTTATGGCCTCATGATATTGAAGCTATTTTTGTTAAAGAACAAGCTCATGAGTGCGCCAAGGATGTGATATTTACACTCGTTGATGATATGTGCCTAAATGAAGCATGCTTTGAGTATAGGGAATTATTGCAGGGAGATGAAGAAAGACCCCAATTTTATGTAGTGCATGAATTTTCGCTCATGATTCTAAGAGAGGAGAAAGGAAAGGAAGCAGGAAAGTTAGAACTCAGCGTTGTAATTGTTCCACTTGAGATGCTACATTCAAAGGACCAATCCTAGACGACTGTGGTATAACAGAATTGGAATAAGAAAAAGAAGAGGAAGGGTAAAATGAGGCATGCGGCGGTTAACAAATTATCTAGTAGACCGAAGATCAAAAAGAAGAAATTTTTCAATGCGGTCTTCTATACCTTCTTCTTGTCATTGTCCACTTATGCATGCTCGCTTGAGAAGAGACAAAGAGAGAAGCGATGGTGTAAGAAGAAGAAGTGGAGAGAAAAACTTCTTTAATCAAATTTGAGGTAACAGGGTCGGGTCGTCGACCTTAAATTACAAGGCGCTTGTTGGGAGGCAACCCAACGTATTTTCTTCTTAATATAGAGAGTGAGTTTTTAATATAGTTGTGTGTGTTTTTATTTATATTATGTGGAGAGATGAGAGAGAGGGACTAATGATGTTTTCTTAGTGACATATATGAATAGGTTATGGTAGAATCTACCCCGGTGTGCCATGGCACACATGACCTTCATAGGGACTTGTGCATACTAGTTGGGGATTCTCAATGCGCAGATTTAAGAAGAGGATAGTAGTCGACCCCGGTGTACTAGTACACACTGACTTATTGGGAGCACTATGGCGCCACACTAGTTCTTGGGGTTTGTTAATAAACAATTTCTTCCCCTCCCTTGAGGTGGTTGTGAGTATTTCTTCCCTCTAGCTAAATTTGTGTTAATTTTACAAGTCATCTCCATCTCATCTACTGGAATTTCATATTGATTGCTGAGTCATATACATTATCTCTAAACTCGGTGAGGACAACGAAGCATTCAGTATGGGGGTGATTTATCTGTTTGCTAGCCAAATGTGTTTGCATAGCCAGTTACATGTACGATGTTTAGTTTGTATTGTGAGTCAGTATGGTGGTTAATGTTATGTTTTTACTTATATTGTCGTATTGTGTAGTATAGATTTAGATATTGTATGCAATTTTAAATAATTGAGTCTACCCAACAAAATGGTTTTTTTTTGTGTAGTGTCAAATTTGTTCGTGTCTAAGCCATGCATATAGAGTTAGAATTTTATAAAAATAAATAAAAAATTATAAAGTCAAAAAAACCATAAGAACATTACGAAAATTGAAAATTTGAGAAAATGCAACTGAAAGAAGCTTAGACTTGATTGATTTAGGGAGATGTGAAAATTTTAGGTATAGGGTGTGAATTTTGACCGAGAGTGACATTTTTAGGTCCCCCTAGTAAGTATAGAGAGAATCTCATTACGTGAATGCCTACCTATTTTCAAACTAAACTGAATTTTCAAATCTAAAGTGTGTGTTGTTTTCTCCTAAAAGAGTTGAGCTTGGTGTTTGCTAAACAAACTGATCGTTTATGTTGTCCGTCTTAGGAGTCGCCAGCCCGCCTCGTAGTGGCACACAAAACACTTGTGCGAGGATGTCTATTAGAGCACTCACTGCTTTTAGATCTTACCTTGTAGGACCACTAGTAAGCCATAATTGATCCTTGGATTCATTGTTAGTCTTTTGACCTAGGGAGACGATTCTTGGCCTTCATCATATATCATTAGAATCACCTTTCTAGAGCTTCATGAGGGAGCAGTAGTTGATGGGGGTTCGTTGAGGGAGTACTTCCTTACATATTTTTGTGAGTTCTACCGATCGCATATGCTTCATTTGATATCTTCGAGGGGGATGCGAGGTGAGTGAGGTGGCTTGCACACTAAGGTGTGTTGGTGTTCAATGTCATTACACCGTGGCCACAGTTGTGGAGAGCCTGAGTGCGTGACATCTACTCCGCACGAAAATGGGGTTGGCTGTACTTACTTGGTGAAACGTGCAGGTATCGGATTTCTATCATCTTGGTGTAGGAGGTTCGTTTTGATTTGGCATGTGACATATTCTTTTTGACTATTTGAGAGGGGGACGTGACTACATTCTAGTGTGGGGGTGCCGACATTTGACTACGTACTTTGAGATTATGCTATGATGACTCCACCCCCATACACGATTTGATTTGACCTTGGCTTCGTGGACTATTGTACTTAATTGAGTAGGGGGATATGAATCTTTATTGTGATTTTTATTCATCGGATTGGTTAGTTCCTCCCCCTTACATATTTGTTTAGCTTGATTCTTGAAGGAGGACCACTCGTGTCTATTTGATTGTATTGACGAGTATTGAAGAAAACAAAATAGAAAAAAAAAGAAAAAAAAAAGGAGAGGAATAAAGAAATACAGTTGTGCTTATTGAAAATCGAGTGATGAATGTTTTTGTTCCATTTGAAGATTGATTGAGTTTCGCGTATTATTCGCTTTGATGGCAACGAGATTGACATGGTACCGGGATTTGAGGTGATTGATGGCCGGATTCGGTGAGATGCGGGTTGTGGATTTCTATCAACACGATGATGGTGTGTGAGATATGGGGTTTGGTGAGTTTATGTGACGCTTTAGGATTTTTCGCTTCATGTAATTTGTATCCTTTTTGTCCTTAAGCCTCATCATATTTAGACCTATAGCGGAATAGGAGTTCGGAATGTGAATGTATCTTAGCCTTGGTAAGCCTCTTATTTTTATCGGCTCACATGAATAGGTAGGTTATTCTTGATAGTAAAGTTAAGCTTTCTATACTAAGGCTGAGTTTGAGAATGCTTCTGCTGCCAGCACAGCTTCTTTCTGACAGCACAAGCAGTTTTAATGTGTTTGGTAAAAATAAAATTTCATCTTTTCCGGACAGTTTCTGCTGTCCCACAACAATTTTCAGGAAGAAAGGGAGGAGATGCTTTTTCAGAAAGTGCTTTTGATTAATTTATCTATAACCGATTTTAACCTTACAATTTGTATAATGTATCAATAGGTATCTTTACAGAATATACACGTGTCATATATTTTTGTCATTTTACCCTCTCACAACAACTTCACAGTTGATTTACCAAACACAAATTTACTATATCAATATTTCATAGCAGCTTTTACGTAATATTTACCAAACAATATTTTATCCAAAATTCAAAGAAGCTTTTCAACAGTGTTTTCACATAGCAGCTTTCTAGAACCGCCACAGCATTCCAAAACTAGCCCTAATTACGGGGAATTACTTGTTGTCGAGTTTAGTTGTAGCTCACACCTCTTGTGTAACTTTTTCATTACTCCAGGAGCACCGGTCTAATGTGGATTAAAATTCTAGTCTCTCAAGAAGAATGTAATTTGTGATATTTAATCTAAGATCAAGTCAAGAATTTCATTTGCATCATCTTGCTGCATTGTAGTGTCGTGAGTCATGTTTGAGTCGTTTGAGTCTTTTTTGCTAGTAGACAGTTAGATGCAGTAGATGAGACTTTGCTCGGGACGCGCAAATGGAAAGTGTGGGGGTATTTGACAACTCCTTCATAATACTTATCCTATGTAAACTTTACGTTGTTATTTGTCTGCGTTTCGATGCAAAGTGATAAATTTTGGTCTTATTTGAAGAGAAAATGCGTTTTTAGATGTTTTAGAGCTTAAACGTACAATTCGGGCGTTTCTTATTAGTTTTCGGTATGATGTGAATGATTTATCACATTTGATATTTTCGGTAGTGTTCGTGTTGTTGTTTGACAGGAATTAAGCATGCGGGAAGCAAGTGGAGAGAAGAAATGAGCTTCGGAAGTCCAGAGGAAGCAAGAGAAGCAAAGTTAAAGAAGCAAAAGTGACCAACTTTCACTATTTGGAGATATTGAGTTCTACAAATTCTGCTATAGTGAGACCTGTATCGAATGAAATTATACTCAAAGATCTTTCCAACGGTAGGTCACGGAGCTCAATCAAAGGCCAGGCGAGAAAGTTATGGTCCGGAGAAGACGACGCAAAAACGAAGAAAAGATGGTTAAGTTTCACTGGACCAGTGTGCACTCTTCGGGATGCTGCTAAAAGTACCTATGGAATTTGGGATCAAGGACTTCGTCATTAGAAAGTAGACATCCAACGATATAAGATAGGCCCAAACCGGAGTCCGGATGAGAGAGAAAATGTCTGCGCAATCTGAGCTTATGAATGTCCGAGAATTGCAAACTGGATGGGCTGAATTGCAAATTCGGCCAAAATATATTAAAAATCATGCCTAGAACTTGAAAAAGCGTTCTTGGACCTGGAAGGAAGAGGAAGCTGCTGGAGACAAGGAAGAACACGTAGGAGGAAGGCTTGGAGCTTGGAGTTCGTCGTGAGAGCGAGGATTCCATCGTTTAATCTCTGTTCTCTATCTTTTTCATTGTTTTTTATCATGATCAACGTAAACTTGTCATTGTTGATCATGTATCGCAATAGCTAAGTTTGATATCGGGATTTCCCAATGTTAGCTAGGGTTTGAAGCCGTTTTAGGTTAACTATGAGTGTTATTCACGTTTTCCTCAAACTTAATAAATAATGAACTATTTTGTTATGTTTAATTCTTGTTCTTTTTCTTATCATGTTATTGTGAGACGTTGCAGTAGAATGATCATAGGTAATTCGTTAGTGGAAGCAACAAATTACCCGGATAGTTGAATTAAGCACATAGTCATAGGATAGAGAAATCAACCACAGACTGTGAACATTGAGTAGAATTAGATGATCTTCATTATATGTTTTAGGGATAATTAGAACTTGGTAACTCGGTTTTAATTTGACCTAGGCATAGAAAAATAGCTTGGTAACTCGGTTAGCGTTGTTGCTCATTTGGAAAATTAAATCATCATCAGTGTTTCAGAACGTTAATCGTGAACGGTGGAAACCTAGTGAACCTAGAGAAAATATTGATACTCGTCTCATATTTACTCTCAATCTTAATAATTAGCTTGTTATTTATTTTTCATAGTTTAGTAATAAAACAACTTGCTTACCCACAAGAAGTTAGTAGTCATAATTAGTTCACAACAATTCATCTGGGATTCGACAACCCTATCTTCCACATTACTACTAGCGCGATAACCGTACACTTGCGGAGGTCGTGTCCATAACTCCTTAAATAGAGTTATCAAATTTCCCCCACACTGACCTTTTACGTGCCCCGAGCAACAAATGAGATTTCACACCACATTTACATCCACCGATTGCATACAACTCCAATAGCCATGTGACACAAACAACACACATACCCAATGCAAACTACATTACTATAAACAATACAACTCGATTATAAACAATGTAAGAATTTAAACAACGCACTTTTTTTTTCTTTTTTATGAGATGGGCAACCTCGCTATCACTAACCAAAATCATCAAGTTCTCAAAAGTCTCTTTTGCAATCCACACAACCGCAATAAGAATTTGAAAATACAATGATCCTACGCACAAGCTCACTACGGGGTCCTCAAACATCCACCAAACTCAATTCAAGATTTGGGCACGCCCTTTATCTCAGAGGGTCTAGGCATCCTTAGTCCTATGGTAGTCTTTCGTCGCGAAGTCATATGAGGTTTTCAGACCCTCTTAGCCGTTATTACATTGAATGAAAATTGTTCCAGTGATGGGAGACACAACTCCGTGTATGACGGCTTGAATTTAATTTTCCTTAACTGCTCTAATTGGATTGAATCCAAATTCCTCGCGTGAACGGGGATACATTGGTCAGCTCACCGTATCTAGTCCAAGAGAAGATTTTTATTCTTTTTCTTGTTTTTCATTCTCTTCTTTTTATTTCATCCGTGCAGTTAGAGCAACTAAGAGTGGGCTTTTTCGGTTAGCTCTTGAAACCGCCATAAGGGATGGTGGTGTAGTCTCCCTAACTTCTCTTAGGCTAGAGCAGCACACCAAATGAAACCAACTCTACACGAAGGTCCACCCCAGATTTCAATAGGCCACAAAACTCCACAGAACATAGGCTATTAGACTACCTCAAGACTAAATCTCCCTAGCACACTATAGGAACAAAAGGTATGCCCTCGCCTTCTTTCCACTTTTCCCTGAATACCCAGGACTTCCTTTCGTGAAACCGGTGCGCATGATACTAAAAATTGATTTTTTTCCCGCTACGGTGCTTCCAATTCATTGAGACTCTTTTACTAAACTCTCAATGGTTTCAAGATTTATCAATTGCCCTTAACTCAAAATATTTTAATTTTTTATGATTTTCAATTTTCTACTTTTTTTTCAAATTTCTCATATTTTTCTATACTCTGTATTCTTTTTGCCCACTCGACTAACCACAAGTTTTGGGTAGGGAGACTCAATAAAGTAAAAGTGCAAAACAAAGCATAAATTTAAAACTAGCACTATACGACAATGTATCTAAAATCACCCTAAACTAACCTCACAACTAACAATACTACATAAACTACATGTAACAAGGATATGCAAGACAAAGCATGGCTAGTGAAATTATACACAAACCCCAGACTTAAGCGTTTTGTTGTCCTCAACGAATTTAGAGATTATATGGGAGTTATCCTCGCTTAAATTTGTTGCTGGTGGATCGTAGCACTTATTGCTGAAAACGTAGACAAGAGAGAGTTAGAGGTACCAGGGTGTCCGGACCAACATGGGCACTGTTGCCATGAAATTGCAACAAGAAGGGTCTTGTGGACCGTTGGCAATTTTCGGAGAATACTCTACGCGCCCGGATTCTGATGCACACCCACTCAACATTCTCCATCGCGCCCATCAAGAAGGGGAAACCAGAGCATCTTTTGTATCTGTTTCCCTAAGAATTAAAGCAACTCTCTCTCTCTCTAACCCCTCAAAATCATATATGGAGAACTAAAAGAAAAAAAATAGAAATAAATAGCATCCTACTCTACATTGGGTTGCCTACCAAGAAGCGCTTATAATTTGGGGTCAACAGCCCGACCCAGTTACCTCAACCGAAAAGGAAAGTGGAGACTGCTTTATCCCTCCATTTCTTCTTCTTCCACCATCTATTTTCCTTTCAAGCGCACCTATGTGTTGTGACGATGGTGGGGAGTTGTGGAATCTAACTCCTTTCATTTTGCAATTTATCTTCTTAATGAACTTCCACCAAGTACCACTGGGCTCAATTGCATCATTCTCAATAAATCCATCCAAGTAGTACCTCTTATGTGCTAGATGCTCTTCAAACGACCCATGCAATTCATCCACACCCCCACACTTGTTGATTTCCAACTCCTTGACTATGGCATGTATATCATCATTAAAATGGCCCATAGAATAAGATATTGAAAATTTCCCATGTCTTTCTTCCCCATATGATTCTCCATACACAAGTCTTTTCCAACTCATCGCAGACTTGATTAATATGAGATATGGAAAACTCTTCAAAATTCTGAGTTGGGGCTTTTACCTCAATAGCAACGGGCACAAGTGCTTCATTAGCTTCGTCATTAGCACACCACAAGCTTCCAAAGTCGATTTCTTCCCATTCATGGCAACGATGTGAGATCGCATGCGGTTTTGGCTCGCAATACGGCAGGTCCTCCAATCTTGGACACACGTGTCCACCCCAGTCAGAGTCTGAGTCATCATAATTGGAAGAGTCCACCACTGGTTCATTAACATTTCCTTCTTCGCTCGGCTCAAATACCTCTTCTTCCACAACTGTAGCTTGCAATGCAGGCTCTCGTTCTTGCTCCATTTTAGCCCAAAAATTCTTCTGTATCTCTCGCAAAGCTGGAAGCCAATCAGGAACATCTGAATCTTCCTCTTGTGATTGTGGTGACGGTGGTTCAATTTGAGGCTCAATTTCATGTGGTAGGGATTCTGTTGTGGATCTTGAGTATCTAATAACTTTGCCACTCACAGCGTCATTTCCTCTACTTGCTTCGTGTTCCTATCCACCATCTCCCTCAAGTATTTCATACTTGTCCCTAAATCCTCTTGTGGTTGCTGATGGAGCCGGGGCGGATAAACTCGGCATGGGTCTCTATTATCGTGCCAACTGCTGCATCGATAGCACCAAACTATGCATGCATCCTCGTCTTCATGGTTACCTCTGGAGTAGAAACGGTAGCGAGGACCAGAATAGTAGTTTTCGCTCCACATGATTAGTAGAATCTCATGCTTCCTGTGTTCCTAAGAAAACAAACTCACAAGACCCCCATGAAGCACAGAGATAGAAAAGAAAAAAATATAGAAAATAAAATTAAATTACTCTAAACTAACTCTGAATTAATCAATCTACTGTTGTCCCCGGCAACGACGCCAATATTTGACATGATTTCTAATGCGTATGCACAAGTGCACGGTCAAGTAATATAGGGGTGGTATTTCAACCCCGAGTTATCGATCCCACAAGGCCAGACTTGAGATTATTTAATTAGTCGATTAATTAAGAGTACAGTACAAGGAGGAAAACTAAGTGATAACACGAGTTCGTCACCCAAAAACAAATGACTAAAAATTGAAATAACAAGATAATCTAATATTTTTATTTTAGTATAGAAGATATGGAGAAATTAGGCGATCTCTAGATCACCCAGGGCTGTAGACGAATTTCGGTTCAGCTATGTAACACGTCAATCCTATTCTAGTTCAGCCGGGAAATAGGATATGACAATAACCTGTCGGTTTCATGTTATTTTACGTCTCGGTTGACTACAATCATATCTCGGTCTCATGGTGTCTACCTGTCCGTTCTAGCAGGTCATCCACTGGTACGATAACGGATCATGTCGGTCCACCGTTTCACGGAACAGCTGAATAATCCTACCGAATCTACCCACACTAAGGCCAATCCTAACACTTCTCCTTTTTAGTCTCGGTGATTCAGGATTGTGTTCAAGTTCTTATCAAAATTAGGCTAAGTCACTGTCGTGCACTCATCTAATTAACTAGCGTGTCCAGTTGATCACTCCTCTCACACTAAGGATTAAGCTCGAAAAAAGAACATGTAACTAAAGCAAACGTTAACATTAATCAAGACGATGAACTACGAATAAACCCTAGTTTTCATGAAGAGAAATCACAATCACTTCGTGTCAATAGGCGAGACTCATTAACAAGTTCAAGAGTATAAACGCATGAGACAAAGTCTAAACCCGGAAATTCATTCGTCTACATAACCCTAGGCTCTCATAGAGATGCCTAGAAAATAGTCTTTACCTACTTGAAATCAAGCTAGCAAAGCTAATTAGTTTCTCCATACAAGATTTGAAAGAAGAAGAAGAAATAGCTCAAACCCTAGAACCCTCCAATGGTGGAGTTTTGATCTTCATCGTGTGTTCTTTCTCTTCGTCCTCCTCTCCCAACGTGAGTGAATCCTCCCCCGAACGTGAATGAATGATAGAGTGATGCCCTAGGGTGTTTAGTACGTGTTTCCTTTCACTTCTTTCCCAAAAATTGTTAAAAATTGAATTGGAATCCAATATTTACGTGCGCTGGTCGTCAGACTGGTCTCAAGACTAGTCGGACTGGTCTCAAGACCAGTAGAAGCTTAAATCTGTTAATTTTCTTCAAAAAATCTAATTATAGACTGGTCTCACGACCAGTTGGACTGGTCTCAAGACCGTTCTAGAAAATTTCTTCTCTTTTTCTTTGCTTCTTTGGTCTTTTCTTCACCCGCCTTCAACTCCAACTTGTTCTTGAGCCTTCTCTTTCTTCCGAAGTTCATTCCACCTCCAATACACATTCTCGAGCCTTCGGTTTCTGAAACACACAACACGAAACAAATACCGGAAGATCAAATGTGACAATAAAAGCTTGAAATTACACAGAAATGCCCGGACTACACATTTATGCTTAAACTCTCAAACATGCTAGATTTCTCTCTATTTGGGCATAAGTACTCTCAAATGCATCGTAAATCACGCAAAACGGTAGTGAATCTAATAAAAATATAACTTATTAAATATAGTTATCAAGGGGTAAAGTTGTGGATAAGGCCACGAGTGTGTATGGGGAGAGAAGAAAAAAACAGGAAGTTGCTAGTGATAGTGACGAACCCTTGGACCCCGAAATTGAGATGAGGGAGATTGAAGGTGAGGACTCAGACATCGAGGAGATTTTTTCATTTATGGGTACGGGACGGTTACTCCGAAATTCCCGCACCCTGCTTAGTTGCGTCTGGCTGAGCCAATAGAGATACATGTAGCGAGCAATGATAGGTCAACTGGGTGTAGTGATGAGTACGACCCTGAAGCCAGATAATTCTGCGACTACCCGTTTATTTGTTCAGATGCTCACATTCGGTATATCTAGGTAGATAGTGTGAACAAAGGAGCCAACGTAGAGAAGAGTTTCCCGTTTCATGATAAGATGCCGAAAGATGTTAAGGATTTTATAGAGCGAGTGAATCTAGAGGGATGGTTTTTTTTAGTCAAGGGTAACGCGATCTATGAGCTCATGTGTGAGATTTATTGGAATGCCCGGTACTATGGCGAGGATTAGGATGAGGCAATGAACGATCCTAGGGTTCTTTGGTCCCGTAGGAACATTTTCACGTTCTCCCCTACTACCATAGCCAAGTCCATGAAATGGCCTCCGCTAGAGAGACACTGTCATTACGAACCCACCAAGAAGATGAACGCCAACAAGTTAGTTAAGTTAGTTAGTGACTTTTCATTTGGGGGTGTGAAGGGAGCGTCTTGGAACAACCACAGGAGTCATGACCTGAGGAAGTGGACTGTAGAGTCCAGGTTCATACCTCGCCCGGCCCGTTGGTTAGTTGAGATCGCGGAGGCCTGGGTCGAGGGCGTGTCGGCATAGAACAAAATCATGTTCGAGTGGTGTGATGGCAATGTGTTGGTCTAGGTGTCATCAAATTGATGTCCCCAAGCGCAATTATAGGAGTTTCATTGTGAGGCGTCGGGATACTAACTGTCGGGTTGCGGGGTTTGGTTATCTGTTGAAGCACATGGCTACTGTGGCTAGTGTAGTACTAGATCGCCTTGAGTGGGATGTATCCAGGATCCTGAGAGAGCTTGTTTCAAGATCTCTGGACCGAAGAAAGATGAGATTGTGGGTGAGATCAGTCAGGCCCCACCAAAAGGGGCTAAAAAGGGATGTAAGAGTAAGGCCCCGGCTGCAAGTGAGATGAATCAGTCTATTCAAGCCAATGCTGGTATCGATGCCACATTGAAGGCTACGCAGAAACTCATTATAGACAATGATAAAAAGGCTGAGATTTGATACCAAGCACTGGAGAATCGCGCTGATGAGGAGGAGAAAATAGAACATAGGAGAGAAGTTCATTCGCAGATCAACCAACGCCGGTTGAGGGCAAAGTTAGATAGGCAAGACCGGTGGATTCATGAGATTGGGAAGCAGATGGGGGTGTCCTTGAGTCCGAAGCCCGAGATTGTTAGATATGATTCTAGCACCAACTCGGAAGGCTCGGAGGAGTCCTAGTAGATCCGCTGGCCCTCGCATTGGAATGTTGAGTTCCCTTACTTAATCTCTATATTCGTTGGGGTCAAAGAAGAATTCTAGTGTGGGGGTGAGTTTTATCAAATATTATCCAAGTCCGTGTCTGCCTTAACCACTTACCTGTAGGTTTTTTGTGTTGTGTTGTGTGTCTTTGTGGTCCGTGTCGTTGTTACATAAATTGGCGTATTATTTTGTGTTTAGATATTTGTTTGTGTTTAGATATGTGTTTGTGTTTATATATGTGTTTGCATTTTACTTTGCATGTTTATTTATTGAGTCCACCCACCAAACAATGAGTAGTATCGAGTCTTCTTCCATGTATATGTGCATTTAGAGTTTAGGATTTATTATAAAAATACAAAAAAAAAGTACAAAATCAAAAATTCAAAAAAATGAGAAAGGGCAATCGAGAGAAGCTTAGAACTTGGTAGATTTGAGGAGTGTGAGAACTTTAGGCATATGGCGTGAATTTTGACCGAGAGTGAGAATGTGAGTTCCCCCTGTAGGGTTTTGATGGAGGTTACGCAGCGCAAATACAATAAAATATTCCTGATCAAGACCCTCCATGAATCGCAGGACAAGCCATCAGAACGTGATAAAATAAGACGATGTGTACCTTTGGGTTTGTGCGAACACAATGAATAATAGTGTCCTCTTCTCTACCCGTATCCACACCTTGGATTGTATAGTTAAAATCCCCTTCACGTCTTTTGCTAGATACGATGAAGAGGGAGGCGAAAGAATCACGCAAAACGGACAAGAGGTGGCCGAACCACTTATGGCCGACGGGTAAGGGGCAGACGACTCTAGGGCTTCCTCTCTCCTTGCTCTCTTATTTATTAATGAAGAGTCATCATGAAATAATAGCTAGGGTTGCCCTTTCTTAATTAATAACTCCTTATCAACTACAAACTTGCCCCAATACTAATCATGTCCATACACGGATTAGTCCACTTTGCAAACTAGTCCTACTAACTTTGCATGTGGTTGCGTATTGATCATTTTAATTAATTAGTTCAACTAATTAATTTCCAACTCCAATTAATCCATATAGTGTGTGACCCTGTAGGTTTCTATTTAATTGGTAGTAACAATTACAAACATAGAGCGGTGTCTAGCAACACATCTATGACATCCAATAAATATAAATAGTCAGTGATCTGACATACCTTGTGCCCAATGTTACCGTGTTTTGTATTTCCCCTTGTCTCTATATCCGGATAGGACACAAGACATAAATGTCACACTCGTATATCCCATCCATAGTTTCTGAATCCTGGGAATAGTCTTATCTATATAGATAACATCAATATCCCATATTGATTTATCTAAGTCTGGCCAGAAATTCCATAAGCACTACCCCTCGAGTGGTCGTGGATATTTTCTCCCATTATGTAGGAGGGACAAATCCTCCCTACATCACTACCATCTCTCAGCTTGCTTCCTGTTATGTCTGATAACCCCTTTTATTGATATCCGTTCACGGTGTAGCGTTTGATGAGATCAAAACATAATATTTCACAACTAGAGTATCCAGTGACTTCAAGTCTAAGGACTACAACACCATTGTCACTACGAGAAGCACTTGTGACATTAACATAATTTATATGTAGCCTTCTCGTGGTGGGTCAATCCAGTATGCCATTACTCCTAATGCATAGCCTTGTGTTAGACTTGATACCTCCATATCAATCTACCCACATAGGAATCTGTAGTGATCGTCCTATTAATAAATATAATGGACTTGGGATATTCAAGATAAGCAACAATTGAAATCTAAGGACTTCAATATATTAAGTATCTCCATAAATATTAAATGAATTTTCTAGCCAAAAAAAATGTTCATACTACAAATAAGATTGCCTCTATGGCATCTATTCCAACACCCCTAGTACGTATAGAGAGACTTTCATTACAGAAGTGCCTGTCTATTTTCCACATTAATTTAATTTTAAAAGCTAAAAGTGTTTGTCATTTTTCCTACAACATTTGAGCTTGGTGTTAGCTAAACAAGCCGGACATTCATGTTGTCCGTCTTAGGAAGTCGCCAGTCCGCCTCGTAATGGCACACGGAACAGCTGTGCGAGAACGTGTATTAGAGCGCCCACTATGCTTATATCTCACCTTGTAGGATCTAGAAAGCCCGATTTGAACCTTGGTTTTATTTTCTAGCCTCTTTACCTATGGAGACGATTCTTGGCCTTCATCACAAATCGTTTAGAATTGCCTCTTTAGTGCGTCACGAGGGAGTCATAGTTTAGGGGGTTCGACGAGGGAGTACTTCATTTTACATTCTTGTGATTTCAACATGTCGCATGCGCTTCATTTCATATTTTCGAGGGGATGCGAGGGTGATTGATTTGGCTTGCACACTAGGGTGTGGCGGTGTTCCGTTTCACTATATCAAGGACATAGTTGTGGAGATCCGTGAGTGCGTGATGTCTAATCCGCACGAAAATGGGGTTGGGTGAGCTTAATCGGTGGATAGTGCTAGGTACTGGATTTCATTCATCTTGGTGTAGGAGGATCGGCTCGATTAGGCACGAGATTCATTCTTTATCGACTACTTGAGAAGGGACGTGACTACAGTCTAATGTAGCGGTGTCGACTTTTGACTACGGACATCGAGATTATGTGACAACACCACCCCCACACACGTGCTTTGATTGGTTTGCGGCTTTTTTTGGTGGCACCGTCCACTTTATTAGGTTAGGGGGAGAAAAAATTTATTTGTGATACTCATTCATCGGATTGTCTATTTCCTCCCCCTAACATGATTACTATTTCTTTATTCCTAGAGAATACCACTCATACATTGTGATTGATGATATTGTACTGATGTATTATTGAGGGAGTATAAAAAAAGAAAAAATGAAAAAAAAGATGAAAAAAAGATAGATGAATAAATGAATAATTTGAGCTTATTGGAAATTGAGTGGTGGAGTTTTCTATTTAGTTGGATGGTGGACGGAGTTTCGTGCACGTTTTTTCATGATGGCCACAGAATCGTTGCGATACCGGGGTGTTGAGGGATTGAGGGCTGGAGTCGGTGAGATTCGGGTTGTGGGTTCCTATCATCACGGTGTGTGAGATAGGGCTTTTATGTGAGAATGTGACGATTTAGGACTGATTACTTCACGATTATCCTTTCGTCCCGAACCTCATCCATTCTAACCCCTTAGCGGAATAGGATTTCAGACTATGAACGTAACTTAGCCTTGCGTAGCCTCTTATTTTTTTTGGGACGAATATGTACGCCCTTCTTGATAGGTAAAGCTAGGCTTTCTCTACTAACTAGGGAAGATTATCGTTGTCGAGTTTAGTTGCGATTCACGCCTCTTGTCTAACTTTTTCATCACTCCATGAGCCCCGATTTGTAGTTGATTGAGATTATCGATCTTGCTAAAAGATACAAAAGAAATTATGTGTGTGTAAATACGTGTTTTAAGATCGAGTCTAGATAACATTGCATCATATTGTTGCATTATTCGAGTTGTGAATTGAGTCTTGATTGTGTCAAGTCGGCTAATATTCGGTTTTGTATGCAATGTGGTGGATCGAAAGGAATGGTTGGTTGGTTGTTTAACTCGGTTGTAGTTGTCTGATTTGGAATTTGCTCGGGACGAGTAAGCGATAGCGTGGGGGTATTTGATAACTCCGTATTGGAGTTATCTATTCTTATGAGTTTCTATCTGTTTGAGAGCGAAAATGGAGAATTTAGTGTCGTTTTGGGTCGTTTTGGTAAAAATTGAGAATGTGAGCGTTGTATGTGTTACATGTGAATCCGGGCGTTTTCTACATCATTTTACGTGCTATTTGTCATATTTTGTCACATTTGATCTTCGTGGGGTGTTCGTGCTATGTTTTTCAGGAACGGAGCACGCGAGGAGCAAGTGGATAGAAAAAACAAGCTTTCGAAGCTATGGTGTGTTCAAGATTTAAATGTACAAGCAAGATAAATGAAAGTGAGATGAGCGTGGAAGGAAGATACGAGCAAGCATGGAGGATTTGAGTATGAAGCGCGAGCAAGAAATTCAAGAGGAGGCTCGGGAAGTGAGAGGACGACGATTAGAGGGCCTTTGAAGCAAACCAGAGAAGTCCCAAGACCTCGGAAGATCAAAACATATTGCTGGAATCAAAAGGGGATGCCGCACGACCTCCTCAGAGGTCGCACGACCTGGTGGCCAATGAGCCGAAAGTTTCTAGTAGCAGAGCAGGTCCTGCAGGTTCTAGATTAGAGGTCACATGACCACCTGTCCCTTTTCCAGAGGTGTACGACCTGCGCAGCGAGGTCGTGTGACCTGGTGCTCGTCAGAACTTTGTGTAATTGTGGAACTTGTGTAATTATTTCTCATTGGTTCCAAACACTTTGAAACGTACAGAGACATTAGTAGGTCGCAGTTTGAGCAGTTAGACAGTACGAACTACCATCTTGGAGATTAGGAGCGATTTTGGAAGCCTGGAAACATCGTTTCGATCTCTAAACTTCTTTTTTCTTTATTTTGTATTACATTATTATCATATACCTTTTTTTGTTGATCATGTAGTGTTCTAGCTAAGTATTAATTGTTGGGATTCTCGTTTGGTAGCTAGGGTTTCTATGAAATACACGTTTTGATGTCTCGATTCATATTTAAACTTAATTAAATGCGTATTCTCTTGTTATGAGTAGTTTATGCTATTATCTTCATCTCTCTTGCGTATGACGTCACGTAGGATTTATTTCAATTAGTGTTCACGTAGTAACTCCATGAATGTTTGTCGGAATCTTGAACTATTTCACCTAGTTTATCATTGTTTGGTAACTCGATAATGTTAAATAGGATCAAAAAGTAGAATTTTGAGACCTAATGCTTGTTTAGGATTGAATTGAACTTTGTAATTCGGTTTAAATCAATTCTAGGCATAGATTGCTCGTTTAGTAACTCGACGAGTTATAATTTGCTTGATTAACAAGAGTAACATGTTGGTGTTTCGTGAATCAAAACATATATTTGTAGAGACCATAGCGATCCATTAAATGATTCCTGGTATTTGTCTCCATATTATCTATTAATTCATCTTTCACGTTGGCTAAAGCGTGAATTAGTAATCTAGTTGTCTTTGAATTAAGTGGAATTAGTAATAAAACACAACTTGCTTGCCCACATAAGGTTAAGAACTAATAGCTAATATACAACAAGTCTCTTGGGACACGACAACCCGTATTCTCATCTTTTACTTCAAGCGATAATCATACACTCGCGGTAGGAACGTGTCAAGGATATCGCAAAGGAGATCGCTCGTGTTAGGGATCCAATCTCGTGTATTCGCGACATGATATGCTAGTATAGGAAATACAACTTGGTGTGCATGCATCTAAAACAACACACATAATAATCAAAGAAAATCCAATTAAAATACAAACGTTAATGTCTTGTATGTTTCATCAGTCATATCGTAAGTCACCGACTACCGAGTCCCAATTATCTAAGATGACCCACAAAGAGAACTCTCATAAGTGGCTTAGGAATGGGATGAGACAGAAAATTGGCCCGTAGTCGATGTACTCCAAGATTACTCCTCATGTAGTCACTTCAACCCTGATGAAATGGTACCCTTTCCTATGTGTTTGGTTTTACCGCAATGGTTCAGGTCCTTAGCTTTCTCTACGGACATAACACATGGTAGCGGGTTCGTCAACAACTCCTAGGTTGGTAAATACCTTTTGAACCAATCATATTTCTGCACAGTGGCAGAACATGGCAACGTATTCCGTTTCTATTGTCGATAAAGCGGTCCAATACGATCGTACAATACCTTATATCGTTGTTCCATGTGATGAGCATGTCATCAAACATGGACGATAGAATGCGGTGGATCTACGTTTTTCTAGGCCCCCACCCTAGTAAGCATGTATAGACAACTAGTCGAAACATCTAGCTCTGATAGCATAGCACATCATCCATCATTTCCTTAGAGTTATATGAGTTTCCTTGTGACTAATTCCCTGAAATCCTCTTATCCGACTGCCTAGAATCTGTTAGGTATGAGTACACATTATAGCGTACATGATACTCCCACTACCTCTGCATTGGGTACTCTGGTCATCTGATAAATCCCATATGGTGTCTTTAGGGCACATATTTAGTTTGGTAAAATCTTGCAACGAGCTACACGAGTATCACATGGTTTTGGGTCCAAAATATGGAATCGTTCAAGAATCTTCCTAATGTGCGCCTCTAACGACAATGCAACAAGTCCCTATGAATGAACGACAATGAATCTTTCCTTACTTCATCACAAATTGAGAGAGTAACTAGTATACCATTCTCTTCACTACTTCTTGTGAGTCAGGATACTAGGACAGATGTTTACGAGTACATTAACGATTTTAAAATCTCATTTATAAATATCTATTTTGTTATGAAGTCTTTTTCGTTTGTTGTACTATGATGTCTTGACATCACTGCCTTCTGAATTTGACGAGTGAGTATGCGGGATACCGGGAAGTAGGCAATAACCTAGAGAGTTGACACACTAGCATATATGAGTTATAATAGTAAGTTTCTTTGAAATTTCAGTTTCTTCAATTCTGTCCCATGACAGAACTATAGATTTAATCTCCTAGCTAAGCACTTCCCTGCTAAGCAGAGGACATCTCCGGAGAGTTTGGAGGATCTCATTGTACTTATCCAGTACTCTAGAATGGGGGTGTTACCGTCCGACCTTTGTAGGCATCCCTCCGGTGAAAACAATCAATGGTTGAGTGGTAATCCTTACCACAGACCAGGCAATTGATCATGCTATATTTCTTTGAAGGAGATACAGAGCCACCAGAGGCATTGTAAAAATTAGTGTATATAAATAACCGCCCCTCTCTTATAATAAGGGTTTCAGCCGCCACCCCTTGAGAAGCCAGGCTGCCTCAATTTCGGTCAAACAGACCACCAAGGTGCCCAAAACAACCTGAATCACCACTACCTCACTGAAAGTTATGGGTTCGGCCTCCACCCCCACGACCACGAGAGGAAGTGGTATAAACAGTGGTAGACGCAGTCTCAGGTGTAGAGTCTTTGATTCCTACATATGCTCCTTATTACGTAATGGAACATGTAAATCGGTATTGGAAAGAGGGTCTGATCGAGTCTGGCAGAAAATCTAGAAATTTGTACTCTAGTTGGAAGTCGTTTAAGGCGTAGAGTAGCATATCCTCATCATAAACAAGAATAGATGAACCAACTAAACGGTCACGAAGATATTTAAATTTTTGCATGTACAAATCTATGGAGTTAGAACATTTTTCGATTGTTTGTAAATCAGAGTAGAGTTGTAAAATGTTAGAATGAGAAAGAGAAGCATAGCGACTTTCTAGAACAACCCAAGCAGATCCAGAATCGGAGACACCGATAACCTGAGTAAGAGCCTCATGAAAGAGAGTGGCATTGATTAGTGTTATAATAGCTTGATCTTGCATTTTCCAGACCGCATAACTTGGATAGACCTTTACTAAGACAATGTCGTTGGCGACTATGGCTTATTGTGGAGGACATGGATGAGAACTAAGTAGAGACTGAATACGCAAAATGGAAGAAATGGATGAATCAACTTTGTAAGATAGGAGATTGTGTATGTTAGACAAGATAGCCAACGAATTTGAAACCCCGGGTACGGATGTGGTGGTGGTATAGAGCATCATCAAAGCTCTGAGACCATGAGAGAATTTTAGTAGAGACATAATGTACATGAGACATAATGTACATAGAGAACAATTGGAATTCCATTAGAGAGAGAAAAATAATATGTCACGGAAATCTAACGGGTATGGCAATGATAAGAATTAATCTAACGGTTAGGGTGGCTGTATACAACTGTAGTAGATAATGTTTAGGGTTAAGTAAATAGTACCCTTGTAGTATGGGCTTAGAATAATAATGGGCTGAACACAACAGTAATGGGCTTGAACTTGGAGTATTTGGGCTTCACTATTATGGGCTTGTCTAATAGTTGACTGGTAAGAATGCAGCACAGAGAAATTCGCTAGGTGATTGGTGGTCTAATCCTCTTCAAAATTTAAAGCTCGTTCTTCTGAAGGTTGTAAAAAATGCAATTAAGCTGGTAATGTAGTAGCTGGTTACCAGCCAAATAGCTCCTGTAATGCTTCCTTCTTTGAATGAAAGTTTCTCTTTTGACCCAAAAAAGGTTGCACATACATAAAACGCATGATGAATGATAAATTAGTGGTGAACTTCATGACCCTTCTCCTCTAAAAGTTTTGCTCTGAAATTCTAAACAAAGATGAGTTTGTTTCTGGATTTCCCTAATGTCTCACCAATAGCATCGCTACTGTGTGAGTTGTTTTTTCATCTTCTACCTCTTCTTTCATTCCAAACCCTTTATTCCATACCCATTCTCAAAATCGTTGTGCTATCCGACCACCACAATTGAATAACCATTCCTAGAGCTCCGACCAGTAGCCATGGAAAGAAAATCTCCGATATCGATAGATCTGAATGACGATCCAGAAGCTTTGATGCAACTCCAGAAATACACACTGATTGGCAAGCTGCTCGAAGAGAAAGTCGTGTCTAATAAGACGATTAAATCCATCATCCAAGGGATCTGGAAACCGCGAGGGGAGATTGTTTTGGATGGTTATGCACTGAACCACTTTGTCTTCCACTTCGCAGATGAAGAGGACTGCAGGAGAGTGACAGTACAAAGACCATGGCTGATAGGAACCAAGATGCTCCTAATAGCATGGATGGAAGGTAAAGCTCTTGTTTCAATTAATTTTAACTCCTGCCCTTTTTGGATTCAAATTTGAGGGATTCCGCAAGAAAAACTATCGAAAACAAATGCTAAAAAGATTGGAAACATAATTGGAAACTTCTTGGAAGTCGACGAAGATGGGGACGGAGAGAATTAGGTTTCTATTGGAAATCCGAGAACCACTACCCAATGGTATTTTATGAAGGAAAAGGAGAAGAAGATGGATGGGTTAAATTTAGAAACGAAAAATTGGGGGACTACTACTACCATTGTGATAGAATCGGACATATCAACTTACAGTGAAAATTCGTCTCACCGGAAAGAGCAAGGATGGAACGGAAGGTACCCAATCTGCGAGCTAGTTTCAGGGCAAAAGATGAGCTCCGGCAACAGAATAGAGAAACAACGGTGAGGAACCACCACCCGACGGAGAAATCGCCGGCAAGGGAGGACCACAAAATTTTCTGTAACGGTGAAGACACAGGAAAATTCGATGTGGAAGCATGAAACGATAGCGTCCGTACCCCAAATTCTGCCCACAGTACGAAAAAATCATTCTCTCCACCAATACCAAGGTCACAGGTGGGTACGCAGTCGTCACAGACAACTGGGGATACGGACGTACGCGATAAGGGCAAAAATTTCATTCCGTACTGCCCCAGGTTAAACAAATTGGTAGAAGGGTATTGGGTTGAATAACCCCCCCCCCCTCCCCCCCCCCCATAAAGCCCAAAGAAAATTGACAGGCCTACTAGCTCAAGCAATGAGCTGAGTAAAGTCAAATCCAGTAAGAGGCCCATAGACAAAGCAAGCCCAAATGATCTACCGGTCTGTTTGGATAGCATCAGATTTGGGGGTGGATTTGGATTTGGGGTGATTTGGAATGAAATCAAATGTTTGGATGCATTATAGGGGCTTGAATTTGATTTGGAACAAATCCAACCCCCAAAAGTGTGAATGATTTGAAATTCCAACACCTAAGGTGTAATTTGAAATCCCAAGTGTGTGCTGGTGCGTTAAGTGAAAGAGCTGAGTTATCAATCTGCTTTTTGTACAAAAATATTGTCTTTCCAGGGATTCGAACCCTGCACACAGGCCTGGGGCACGCATCAGGCTGTTATGGGTCAGCCATGAACCACTGGGCCAAGCTTGTTCTTGTGAAAACTTTTGACATTATAAAATAAAGGAACAAACATAACCAAATCCGTAACTAGTCCACTAATAGCATCCAAACGAGAAAATTTAAATCCACCGGTATTTCAAATTTTAGAATTTGAAATTTCGAATTTCAAATCCAAATCCAAATTCAAATCCCAGTTACCAAACGCAACGTACAGGAAATCTGCAAAACTCTGAGCGCAATACGAATGTAGCCTTGTCTAGATAAAAGCACAATCAGCATGCCACGAGATCAGTTACCTAGCCACGTCAATAATATTGTAGACGTGCTACAACTTTTAAACGTTTCGTCAACATGAAAAGAAAGAGGTATGAAGATGGGGATGAATAAACCCTAAGTGCTAAGAACAGAAAGACGAGTGATGATGCACAATTGGTTCTCTACCAACCCGAGGATGAGGAAATCAAGGCCAAGAACAAAGCGAAAGAAATGGAAGAGAATTACAACTATATCATGGAGATTCATCAGACTAGAAGAGAACAGAGAAGGAAGAAAGAAGCAGAGAAGCAGAAAGGTGAACAATCAAGCAAGAGAAAGGGACAAGAAGAGAATTTGAAGGCTTTTGACGATCAAAGGACCAGAATCTTTGTGGAAGGTATGGCAGAAATCCTCTATAATCAGACTGAACAAAGGGTGGCGATGGTTGTCCCAAAACAGCCACAAGAACCATGTTAGGTCTAAGTTGGAACTGTCAGGGGTTGGGACGACTCTTGACAGTCCAGCAATTAAGAGGGTTAACTACGACCCATCGTCCCGGTCTCATCTTCTTGATGGAGACTAAAAATAAAAGACAATACATGGAAAAAATTAGAAGGAATCTGAGATACCCCTGTTCTAGCTATGTAGATCCAATTGGCATATCTGGTGGTCTAAGTATATGGTGGGTTTGGGATATTCAGCTAGAAGTGTTCTTAATTACAAACAACTTTATTCATGTGAAGATTACTGAAAACATTATGGAAGAATGGTGGAATTTTGTGTACATGGATACAAGGGAGAACGAGAAGAAAAGGATATGGGGAGAGCTGCAACAACTGGGAAGGGATGTTCAAGGTGCTTGGAGTCTCATTGGAGATTTCAATGATATAAGCTCAATTAAAGACAAACAAGGAGGGAATCAATCATAGTTATGGAGGGTAAAGAGATATTTAGCTAGAATCAATGACATGGGTCTGACTGAAAAGGAATTACAAGGTCAAGCTCACACATGGTGCAATCACAGAAGTCAGAATCTGGTCAAGGAAAGAATTGACAAATTCTTACAAAATACTCGGTGGTCAATTCTTCACCCCAATGCAATACTAATTCATGAAGCTGATATAGGATCAGACCACCGTCCCTTGCTAATAGACACAGACAAAGAGGAGGGGAGCAAACAAAAACATTTAAGAATTGAAGAAGCATAGTTGCAGCAAAAAGAGTGCAGAGAAATAATTACCAAGACTTGGGAGAGGGAAGTTCAAGGATCTATAATGAAAAGGGTACATCTGAAACTGAGGAATGTGAAGCATAGCTTAAAAGTGTGGAGAAAAGCCAGAATTGGAAATTCAAAGGTGGAGATTGAAAAGATTAAAGCCAGACTCAAAGAAATCCAAGGCCAAGATGCTACTAATCATGATGAGGCTGAAAGGAGAAGACTCCTTACTACTTTAGAAGAAATGTGGGCAAGAGAAGAAAGTTTTTGGATACAAAGAGCAAGAACCAAGTATCTCCAACTAGGAGATAAAAATACAAAATTCTTTCACATGTCAGTCATTCGGAGAAGGCACAGAAATAGAGTAAAGAAACTAATGAAAGCTAATGGCTCTTAGACACAGTCTGAAGATGAAATGATGAGTCTGGTTATCAACTTTTTCAACAAAATCTATAAGGGTGACAGCAGTCAAAATCATAGACATACCCTGCAGTGTATTGGAAGAAGTGTGTCAAGTGAAGAGAACAAAAATCTGACTTGCATGCCTACTGAAATGGAAGTCAAGGATGCAGCACACCAACTAGGAAGTGGAAAGCCCCAGAAACAGATGGCTTCCAAGGTGGTCTCTACCAAGATTGCTGGGATGATGTACGTTCTGATATCTTCAAAGTTGTTACTAGTTTTTTTGAAAATGGTTACCTCCTAAAAAGCTATAACCTGACCAGAATTGTTCTTCTCCCAAAAGTTGCTCACTCTAACCTTCCCACCACTTCAGACCTATAGGGTTGTGTAATTTCAAATAAAAAATCATCTCTAAACTCCTTGCAAATAGATTGAAACCCCTCTTCCAAAACCTCATCACTCAAAACCAAAAAGCTTTTGTCCATAACAGAAATATCCATGGAAATATTATGATAGCTAGTACTTTAATCCACCATATCCAAAAGAGCAAAAGGGATGAGCCTGTTTACTTGGTTCTGAAGTTGGATTTACACAAATCATATGATATTCTAAACTGGTCCTTCATCATAGAAGCCATGAGAAAGTGGGGTTTCAACCAGAAATGGTGTCTTCTTATAGAACAATGTATATCAACAGTGTACTAAAAATTGAGTTTGAATGGGAAGGATGTTGCAGATATAGTGCCAAAAGGGGGCTTAAGACAGGGAGACCCCATCTCTCCCTACCTGTTTGTACTAGCTCTGAAAGTCTTTACAATAAACTTGGAAGAAGCAGTTAGTAATGGAGAGCTTAGTGGATACATTCTCCCAAATCAAGGGTCTACTATCACAAGCATTTGCTTTGCTGATGATGTTCTTATATTTTTGAAGGTAGAAGGTGACACAATCAAAAAGTTGAAGGAAATCATTACAAACATTGGTACAGAAACAGGACTGAATATGAACAATAGCAAGTCTTGGAATGCTAGTTTCCCCAAATGCTAGTAAGGAGCTTAAAACAAAACTAATGGAGTAGATTCAAATGCCAATTATTGAGGAGGATGCTATCTACCTAGGTGTGCCTATATTATGGGGTAAGAACAAAGAAAGGCCACTGCAGATCTAACTGAAAGACTTGTGAACAAGCTAAGTGGTTGGAAGAGTCTCCTTTTATCAAGTGGGGGAAAGGAAGTGATGGTGAAGGCAGTAGCTCAGGAAATCCCAAGCTACTTGATGGCTTCAACAAATGATGCTATAAGGAACTTTTGGTGGAACAATAACCCCAAAGAAAGAAGATAAGCTGGGTGCCTTGGGAGAAAATGGTGAGAGACAAAAAAGTTGGTGGATTGGGCTTTAGAGATCTAAAATGTTTAAACCAAGCTATGATTGAAAAGAAAGGGTGGAGGATTGCCAACAATCAAAATTTACTGCTCTCACAAGTCCTAAAAGCTTTTTATCACCCGAACTCTAGCTTCTGGAAAGCAAAGCTAAAACTGGGGGACAGTAATGTGTGGAAAATCCTCATGAAAACTAGAGAGGTCCTGGAAAAAGACTCTTTGTGGCTGATCAGTGATGGAAAACAAGTTAAAGTGTTTCAAGAAAGATGGTTAAGGGAAGATATCAAGCTACAAGATCAATTCAAAGTCAGTAGTATTCCTCAAGAGATCAAAGTCAGTGAGATGATCAATCATCACCTGAAAAGCTGGAATGTTCAAATGGTCTGTAATCTATTTGACAAAGAAGTCTCAAAACTTATCCTATCCACTCCCATCACTTGGAAGGAGCAGGGTGACAAGAAGATTTGGTTGTGTACTGAAACTGGAGAATACACAGTGAAATCAGGTTATAAGACAACTTTAAAAATTCAAGAATTAGATGTCTCAAAAAGGAAAAGGAAATATGAGCCAAGCACAAACAGTGATGACAGCAATCCAGAGTTGAAAGGTCTGTGGCACCTTAGGCTTCCTCCCAAACTGAACCACTTCTGGTGGAGGGCCATCTCTAAAGCCCTACCTACAAATATGAACAGAGCCAAGAGAAGATGTGGTTCAAATGGAATGTGCCCTATTTGTCTTAAAGTAATGGGAAATACAGATCATGTGCTGTTTCAGTGTAAATGGATTGAAGTCATCTGGTTTGCTTCTGGGCTGTTAGATAAAGAAAAATTGGAGGAGATCAATTCTGTAGAAGGATGGTATCATACTATCTTCAAGCTTCCGAAGAAAGGTGACATCCCCAATGATTATTTGGAGAGAATTATCTTTGTTTGCTGGGGTATCTGGTTAGCTAGAAATAAGTACATTTTCAATGAGGAACCTATAAACCCAGAAATGATCCTTCAGGAAGTCATAAGTTGGAGGTCTCAGTTCTTAAAGGTTCTAAGGAAAAAAGATGAGGACATAAAAAGCCCCCCAGCTTCTAAGCAAGAGACTCCAAAGATTTGGCAGCCTCCTAAAGAAGGTCTGCTCAAAGTAAACATAGATGTGGCTTGGAACAAAAATACAAAGTGTGCAACAATGGCTGGAGTCATTAGAGACAAAGAAGGATGCATTTTAGAGAAGATGGTCTCTAGAGGTATGGCTAATTCACCTCTTAGTGCAGAATTGATCTCTATTAGATGGATTTGCAACAATCTCCCAACCAATAGTCAGCAGTACATGGTGGAAAGTGATAATCAAAGAATTGTGCTGTTGGCAAGAATAAAGAAACCTCCAGACAAATTTGAGCAGATTATAGTACAAGACATTTGGGCTCTTCAAGAAAGCAAGAAGTACCAGATTACACGAATTCCCAGATCAGCTAATCAATGTGCAGATTGGATGGCTAAATATTTTGGGAACCACCCAATTTCAAGAATTTCAGACCCTAATTTTGTGCTAGAACTGCAGAAAATAGGAGAAAGAGATATTTAGATTATCAGAACAGTGCCAGTAACTCTATCAGTGATGATGGGGGCTGATGGTGTAATTTCTGTAATGTGTTGAGTTCGTTTTTGTTCTTTCTATAAAATTATCCTTTGCTCAAAAAAATGATAAATTAATCATCTTTAGTAACAGTAGAAATCTTCACTACTTTTTTTTTTGGTAGAAGGGAAAATATCATTACCAGACCAAATGGAAACAAACAAAGTCGGAACATTCATTTAAATTCCACCAACTTACTACAATGAGCACTTGAAGAACACAAGGCAATCCGTACAAGAATGAAAGCAAACAGATGCGAAAGATGGATCGTGCACATCAAAGACAAGACAAATTCAACGGAGCAAAAGGAAAATAAACCATGACATACGGAATGGAAGAAGCACATCGATCACATAGGGATTTGGTCTTCGAACAAGGCAATGACATGTTCTTCCACTCTCTCCGGATGAGTGTACCCATCGTCGTACTTGTAGACCACATCAAGGATCCGACTAAGGTTTAGGATGCGCTGTAGTAGAGGCATCGGGATGGCTGTTGGTCTCAGCATATCTTCGTTGATATCGTCCCACGCCATCTCTATTCGCTTGTAAAACTCATCAACTGCCTCTTGTTTTGAGACACTGTGTTGCTTCATGTAGCATTCCAGCCCAGTAGCCACATGTTCTCTCTTCTTTTCTTCCTATAAATCAGTATAAAAAAACATGAACAACAGGGTAATAATAATTAAGAAAACCTCCAAATGAATTAAACTTCCTTAATTATAGAACCCATTTCTACCTCATGGCTCATAATGTCATCGATTAGTCGGCCAATTGCTGAAGAACCAACGACGCTTATTGGTTTGGTCCCAATCCAATCGAATGCTTCAGGGTTTGCTAATTCTCCCATGCCGATGAAAGATGAGGTCGTATGAAGAGGACCTGTGCTTGTCACTAATGCATTTTTGAAGTATGCATCAAATGTCGGTACACACTTTGCCTTCACCCATTCTGTCTCAACATCGTAGCTTCTCACAATTTCTTTGAACTAAAGAGCAAGAGAAAAAGAATTGATTAAATTGCATATAGTTCAATGCCTAAATATATAATAAAATGAACAAATTATTAGGATTTGATAAATGTAGTTTCGTACAGCTTCTTTGGAATAATCAACGGTGTAGTTTCTTCCTTCTTTCTTCATTTCCATGTCAAGTTCTTCGTAGACGCCTAGAAGAGCTCGATAGAGTGCTTTCATGTATTCTGGGAGCTGATCGATCTCACTCATGTCCCACCTGCGTGTGATTTTGTATTAATTGGGTTATTTATGGTATGAACTAATATTGTACTAACATATATACCTCTGCACAGCCTGTGTGAAAAGCTTGAGTTCATCGTACGTGCCATAGGCATCATATGTATCGTCTGTGACCGATAACATGACCATTGTCTTAGTGAGCATAACGCGGCCAAGAGAATATTGTGGTTCAAAATAGGCCGACGTGGACCACAAGAAGCACTCCACCGCTCTGTCCCTCGCATAGGGCACTTCAGATACTAAATCCAACTCTTTCCACCACCTAGAAATTAGAAATCTTTTTATTTCAACAACTGCTATATAAAGAATACAGTAAAAGTTTCATTGAGATCGCGGGCGTACCTTGTGATGTGACAGAGCTCGGACTTGTGCAGCATCTGCAATCTGTTAAAATCCAGCTTGGCTAGCCTCAGAATAGTTTCGTCCATAGAGGCTTCTTTTTCGTAGATGGAGATAAAATACCTTGCTTCTACTCTTTGGATTCCCCGATGGAGTGACTGCTTCAAAGCATGCTTCACTTGTTCCGCAAGAACCCCTCTCAATTTCGGTTCTAATGACTGGAGCTGAACCTTGGTGAAAGCACGAGCATCGCCTAACATATCCTCTCCTTGTACCTTCAGATGAGTTGCTTCATACAAACTTAGCATACCCATCGCGTCATTGCTGATCAAGGCTTCTTTCCACTTACCATCCTGGCCTCTGAATTTCTCGAACACATCTAAATTTGAAAAATCCGTGAATATAATCAAAGCATAATAATTTGGTAGGTATGTGATATAAGTGCATGGTATCATTATTTAGCTAATTACCGCAAGAGATTTTGTAACCATGTTGCCTGAACACTCGGAAATGAAGAGCAATGGTGAACAAATCATAACCCTTGTCCTCAAAACCGGAAAACATATTCTCAATTTGCTCTTCAATGACGTCCGGAAAGAGGTAAGATACGCCAAGGCGCTCAAGAGTGTTGATCAACTTCATGTTCTCAGTTGGTTCCGGACCAGCTGCTAGTAGCATATCCTTCACCTTTTCCTTCATCCCGTCAATTTCATTATTGTATATTTCAAGTACCTGTCAAGGAGATTGCATAAAACCCATCAATATTTATTTTTTGTTCGACCCCATCAAATAAATTATCAGCAAAACAAATAGTATGTAGTAGTAATAAAATGACAACAATGTTGATGAATGGTAATTGTTACCTGCATATCTAAAGTGAACGAGCTGAAGCGGTCACCCCATAAGCTGGGAGAGAAGTTTGCTAAGGGGCGAATTATCGTCTCAGACATGGGAGTAATAAGAAGTTCTTCTTCTTTCTTCAATAAGCAACCTAGCTAATTTCTTTTTACCTCTAGTGAATCTCTATCTATCAATGTTTGGAACATCATCGAGCAATGCAGTGATATTTATACTACAGTTTGAGGTTAATGTACGTAGGTTGTGAACCGGTAGTTCGGTAAAAATATATGAAAATATGTCAAGTAGGATGAATCGGACGTAACGGAGGACATAATTATGTGTGTATATTGGCAAGTTGTACTAATAGCAAGTCCTAGATTGAAGTGATACAAAATGACAAAATGTTTCTTGTTGACAGTAATCCTTCAATTACTCGTGCATTCACACCACATTATGTGGTTCCGAGTTCCGATTGCTGATAGCATCCGAAGACTTGACTTGGGAGTAATAATACTTTAATGTCGCAACAACTCGCTTCTTGTTTCATATGTGTATAAATATATACATATAGCATTAGAATATATACACTCAGTTACTCCTACATGCACTGAACCATAACGTAAACAGTTCTTCTAATTTTTTATTTTTTTATTTTTTGATAAGTTGGATTTCTCATTCATTGAACAAACCTTCAAGGTCAGAAAGACCTTTACTACAAATAAGCACAAGTTCTTGTCTAGGAATGATATCTAACAAAATTGGACCTCTAAACTGAGATCTTCTGACCTAGTTAGCTAAATAATGAGCTGCAAAATTGCTACCTCTAGCTACATAACTTAATTTTTAAATAACTGTTGCTGGTAACACATTCTGTGAGAGCACCTATTCTGGTAGTTCTTGACCAAGCAGCTTCCACTTTGCCAGTGCATTCTCTAACCAGATTGTAACAATCTGAGAAGCACCACCAATTAGTCCATTGTTTCTCAGCAGCTAACTTGAAACTAATCTCAATTGCAATCAATTCAGCTTCTTCAACAGAATTCACCTTTGAGATGCTCAGCTTGTTGGTGATTTCAGTGTCATCAATCATTTTGTGTAATTAGATTTACTTACGACCAAAATAGACATTAGCGTATACATTGTACACGTTAGGAGGTGTGGAGTAAACGCGTGTAAACAACTATGCTAATGTCTCCCGAACGACTGTGATACGCAAACGTATGGGGTTGACGATTTTGTGAAAATCGTCAAAAACTGACCACGTAGCTGAGCCTACGGCACTTTACCTAACAAGCTAATTTGTGATCAAACGAAGAAATTTTCTATTCAATTCATCTTATAAAAATAATAGAGGACTACAACTTGTTTAAATAGAAATACCAAACCCTAATCCTAGACTTTTACGGGCTTGATAAGGCACGATCATCGTTTAACTAAATAATTAACTTAAATAACTAATTAACACTAAATAAACAATTCAATAAACAATACTAATAATCATAATAATAATGTTGACTTCTACGATTCGCTTGACCCATATCAGACTGCGGGGGTCCGGGGGCAGTGCCCCCGATGGGGTCCAAGGGCGTTCATTGCTTCACAAAAAAACATCTCCAATTTTGTTTTTCGTTGGAAAACATACTGAAATCGCAACTCTTATAACCGCTGCGTTGGCGGTTAAAACGACGCGATTAAACTGCCGCCCCCTTCCTTTAAGTCAGGATTTGGTCGAATGAAGAACACAGAGAGAAAAACCTGAGTTCGGAAATCCATAGCAAATCACTTTCGTTCTTGATTAATCTCTGTTTTATCCGATTATCGATTTCGTGTGTATACCACCGAAATACTTTAATCTGAAAGTGATCCACACAACTCAGAGACTATCCAGGCCATTTTTTATTCCTACATACACACCCAGAATTCCTACACAGCTCTGATATCCAGAATTTCACCTTTCCCATTATTATCCACCACTGCAATTCCAGCCGAGCCATCCAACAGGCTAGCATCACCATGGATAAATATGTTGAGAGGGTCAGCTATCACCTTATTGGTTTGCATCACTTGCTTCTATTGGTTTTTCTCAATACAGTTCTCATCTCCATGAACTTGAGATTGTAAATACTGTTGTTGGGCTTTCAGTATTACTTCTGTAAGTCTATTACCATGCAGCAGATTGGTATTGTAACACCCCATAAATGACCGAGCCGAAAGCCCAGGGGGCGTCACTCCGTACCCGAGATTAAACCCGGATACAAGGACATTCAAAAGTTGATCCCAAGTAAATCATCCATAAAGTCTTTAAAACAATACTTATTACAATTCACATATATGAGCCCCAAACCCGGCATAAACAATCTAAGGATTTAACAATAATAAAAACAAAATCTATTTATTCAATGTGAAAATTCTGAGATAACGAGTTGAGTCACGCTCCCGTTAAGCCAAACTCCCATCTAAACCTGTGGTACAGAAAACAGAAAGGGAACACCACAGTTCCAAAATCAGCAATAAATACTGAGCAAATAAACACACAAGCATGTAAAATGATGATGAGGCAATTTGCAAAATAGTAACCAACTTGTAGTAGTTTAGCTAAAACACATCGGAAATAGAGTTTAACCCTTATAAGAAAACAAGAGAGATTCCAATTTCATTGTTTACATTAGGGAATTCCAAAATCATATATTCTTCCATTTTCCATTATCAAACATCAAGTCCAAAACCACATTTTTAATTTGTTGATGCGGGGAAAAGAATCAACCATCTCGCAAGCATCCAGGACCTTAAGTGTTGACACCCCCTTAAGACTCTTGCGGCAAGAAGAGTGAGTACAAGGATCGATCTGGGGCATTCTAACCGGATTAAATAAAATTAATTGGACGAGTGATCGTAGTCAACACGCCCAAGGCTATAGTAACCATGTAACAACCCCGCACAACTCTGCCAGTTTACGTTATCATCGATTATTAGATTTTTGTGATATATTCAATACAATGTTTCAACAAGTGGAAATCAAGTGTTCAAATAGCACATAACACATAAAATCATTTTGAGACAAGTAGGAAGAAATTTATTTGACACGAAAGGTCGTTATGCACGCAAGCCCTGGCATGTTTACTCACCTCAAATAAAATAAATATCAACTACAGCAACTCAGTCTTAGTACTCAACGTACCCTTCTTCTGAGAACTCGTCGCCTACAAGTTAACAATATTCAAATTAAACACAATTTTTTATTAATACAAGTGCTAACTATAAGATATGCACAAGACGCTCAATCACAGTTTGGTTCTATTTCCAACCCAACATCCCCACGTGAACCCAACACACAATTAATTAGGACAATTGGTTCTACACGAGTGACACAGTTCTACTCGTCGTTTCATATTTAATACCCAACTACACTATTTATTTTTTAAACAAAGAGCTACTAATTAATTTAGACTTATATTTTGCTAGTCACAACCCACAAATTCTCTCAAACATATTTACTTATAGTCAAGATTATAAAACGAGTGTCAAAACTCACATATCCTAACTAATTCCACCAATTAGAAGCTATTTAATAAACCCACCAGCATCAATGACAAATTCAGCAACTTTTGGACAAAAAACAGACCTATAGAGACAAATACAGACCCTTTAGCGACCGGACATACTGTTCATCAACCCTAGAACACCAAATTATGCATCTAACGGTCTCGATTTCCACTCCAATTCAATTAGTCGACGATAACAACTCGCATTAGCAACCCAATACAACACAAGTGGTAGTTTCTAATTAGCCTATTGTTTCGAATTGATTTTACCACCTAAATAAACTAGGGTTTATGGGTAATACATGACTAACAACGAATCAAGCTATGAAGACGAATAATGCTTGATTAAATACAAGTATTAAACCAACGAAAATTGAAATTGACGGACGATAAGGGCTTACAAGTGTTGGTGATGATTCAAAGAGAGATTGAGCGGCGGAGAGTTGGTGGCCGAAGGGATGCCGGAAAAGTGTGGGTCAGAATCGATCATATGCTTTGATTGAACTCATAAGAAGAAGAAGAAGAAGAAAAGAAGAAGAAGAAGAAGAAGAAGAAGAAGAAGAAGAAGAAGAAGAAGAAGAAGAAGAAGAAGAAGAAGAAGAAGAAGAAGAAGAAGAAGAAGAAGAAGAAGAAGAAGAAGTCTAAGTGTGTTTTGAGAAGTAACTGTTTTGAGTGATGAAAGACAATGACAAAGTATTTCTAAGGCTCCAAGGCCTTGATATACTAATCAGAGCTTCAAAGCTTTGAGAGTAGCTTTATTATATTGTATGATCTAATAATCTTGTGATGCAGGTTGTATATCTGATGTTTAAGATCAGAGATTTGCTGCAAATATCTGTGTTATATATTCTTTATATATCTAACACAATTGCAGATAGCCTTATCAGAGTGAATTAAAGATTTATGGTCTTAATATTGAAAGACCGTGAAGCATGTTCAGAGCTTCAACGCCTTGAGATGTGCCTTAAGCTGCTGACAGTTCTACAGAATTAATTTGATTCTCCCTTGCAGGATTTGATCTTTATTATTATGGTTGTTTAATGAATTCTATAATTCTTAAACTAGTTTATCATGAGTTATATGTTTCAGAAGTTAATCAGGTTATTATTTTATTCATTTGATCCAGTTTTTATTTAGAAACTGGAAATCCAAACAGACTTCGTGCTGTTATATTTCTAGATTTTGTTGTTGCTGTGTTTTAATGTTGTTGCAGGTTTTTCAAACGTGCAAATTCAATCTCAACAAACTCCAACGGATATCTACTCAAAGATGTTTTAAATTGCAGTTAGAAAGGATGAGGATTTGCAGGAACTGAGACCCTAAATTCTCTCATTCAGTTGCAGAGAGTGGATAAAAGACTAGTTTGAAATTTGAAAGAGAAGTGAAGCTTACAAAGAACTGAGAGAGGTGTGAAAAAATTCGTGGAAGATCAGACATTAAAACACACACACATTCAGGATTCAATTACAGCTTTCAGAGGATCAATCATTCTAGTTTCTTGAAGAACACATCCAGGCCTTCACAAGCTCATTCTTCTACTGTGTTCTTCTTCTGTTTTTTAATCTGCTTATCTTTTGTATATCTAAAACCTCACAAAACCTAGTGGTTGTTTGTTCAAGTGAACAACAAGAGGTTCTTGTTAGCTCAAGAGCTAGTAGCTGATACTAGATAGGTTTGGAACCACAAGCTGTATAGGTGTAAGGGAATTCACTTAGGCTTGGAGATCTAGGGCTATTTCTGTGTGAGTAATAAGAAGTGTTTGCCCGATCCTCGTGGGATTAGATCCCTCAGGCGGAGATTAGGTCCATTGGGACTGAACTCTGTAAATTGCCTTGTGTTCTTTACTTTACAGTTTTGCTATTTCCTTCTGCAAGAAACTCAAATAAAACTAGGGTTTATAAACTATTTAGATCTGGTGATAGTTCAAGGCCTTGAAGCTTTCTGTTTGCCTTAGAAAGTTTCTGACTTGTTTTGTAAAACTCAGGGCCTTGAGATTTGAGTTTCTCACATGTTCACTTAGTTACAAAAAAAATTAGCAAAAAGTTTCCATACTCTATTCAACCCACCCCCCTTCTAGAGTATTTTGATCATGTATTTAGTCTACATTTCAAAATTTCAATTGGTATTAGAGCTTGGGTCACTAATATAGATCTAACGATCTTGTGACTATGAGTAATGTAGGAGATGGTGGATTCTCATAAGGAAGGGCAGCAAACAGAACTCCATTATTCTGTGGTGATAAATTCATGCACTGGAAGACATTGATGAAGATGTTCATCATAGATCAAGACATGGAACTGTGGTCAATAGTTCAGAATGGTCCTCATGAGTATTACACTACCATAGATGGAGTTAGATGCATCAAGTCTGAGGAAAATCTCTCAGTAACTGAACTAGAAAAGGTATCAAAAAATCACAAGGCTATGAATCTGTTATATTGTTCTCTTAATGCAGATGAGCTCAACAGAGTGTCAAATTGCAAAAGTGCCAAAGAATTATGGGACATACTAGTTGTGACATATGAAGGAACAAGTCAGGTTAAACACACCTAGATTAACATATTTCTGAGGCAATATGAGCTGTTCAAAATGAACTCAGATGAGACCATCAAGAAGATGTTCAAAATATTCACTGATGTGGTGAATGATCTGGAGTCATTGGGAAAGAAGTTTTTAAATGAGGAAAACGTCAGAAAAATTCTTAGGAGCTTGCCAAAAGCCAAGTGGGAGCCAAAGACAACAGCTATTGAGGAAGCTCAGGATTTAAGTCTTCTTCAGCTAGATGATCTACAAGGAAAGCTGCTCACTCATGAAATGTCTATGAAAGATGTAGAAGGTGATCTGAGTGAAAACATCAAGAACTTAGCACTCAAGGCTAAAGACAATGAAAAATCTCAAAGCCTTGAGACTGAAGATGAGCATGATGATGAAGAGGCTTTAGCATTGATCTCCAAGGCCTTGGCCAGGATTCTCAAAAAGAAAAGAAACTCTGGTAATAGCGACTACAACAGAGAGAGATCAAGACCTTCAAGCAGTAAGGACTACAAAGGTAAGTCTTCATCACAGTCACATAAAACTAAGCAATGAATTGTTTTGAATGTGGTGATGCAGATCATTTAGTAAGGGATTGTCCACAAAAGAAGAAGAACAGAAACTTTCAAAATAAAGACAGTGACAACAGAAGGAAGAAAGCCATGATGGCCTCTTGGAGTGATTCTGATTCATCAAGTAATTCAGACACAGAATAAGACCAAGCAAATTTATGCTTCATGGCTAAACATGATGAAGAAAAGTCATCAGACAGACATATTGAGGAAATGGTAAAAAATATTATTGCTAGTCCTTCTGATGTACTTCCTAAAATTCTCAAGAGTATGTTTTTAAATGAGGAAAGTTATAGAAATGATATTTCTTCTTTAAAGATTAAGGTTCATGAGAAGGTAAAAGAAAACCTGGACCTAGTTTTTGCCAACAAAACTGTTGAAGTTTCTAAGACAAAAATTGAAAAGGACTTCAAGGCCTTGGACAGCAAGTTCAAAGCCTTGAAGGCACAGCTAAAAGAGATTTTTGATCAAAACACTCTCTTAACTGAAAGGTATGTTGATCTAAAGACTCATTCAGAGGATTTAGAACAAAAAATATGTTCTTAGAACTGAGAAACTTCAAGAGTCTAAAAAGGTCCTAGCTAGTTTTACAGGCTCAGAACATAATCTGATCTCATTCTTGGAGGAAGTCTGAAATCAATGCATAAAAGTGGGATTGGCTATAATCCAAATTTTCCAAAGAAAAACCAAACTACTTTTGCCAAATCTGGTAGTAGACATTCTCTAAAATGTCATTACTGTGGAAAAATTGGTCATATTAGATTAACTTGTCCCTTCAGAATATCAGAACCTCACATTATGAGGAACACTTATCCTTATCAGATTAAGGGACATGTTAGGCAGATTCGGATTCCAAAAGGAATTAGACCACCAAACATGGCTGATTCTGAGTATGACTCAAAGTTCTGCAATTGGTCTAACAGCCTGTTAAGGCAATGATCTACTTTTGCAGGATGTCACCAAGGCCTTGAAAGATCAGAAATGGATATTAGACAGTGGTTGTTCCAGACATATGAGTGGAAAAAAATCCCACTTTACTGAGCTCACTAAAATATCTGGAGGAACAATTGCACTTGGTGACAAAGCAAAATTCAATATTATTGGTATAGGTAGTATTGGTAATGGTTCTACCAACTCTATCTCAGATGTTTATCTTATGGATGGACTTAAATATAATCTGCTTAGTATTTCTCAGTTATGTGATAAAGGTTATAAAGCTATATTTGACAAGGAGAAATGTGTGGTGCAAGATGAGAAATCTGGAGATTGCATACTCACTGCTCCTAGATCATATAATCTATATGCTATGAGTACTAACAATGTTGCAGGTGACAAGTTGAAATGCCTCAAGGCCTTGAAGGAAGATTCAAAGCTTTGGCATAGAAAGCTTGGGCATATTAGCATACACACCTGGAATAAACTCATCTCAAAGGATTTGGTAAGAGGATTACCATCAAAAAAAATTCAGATGATGAGGTCTGCAAGGCATGTTTACAAGGTAAACAAACAAGAAGCTCATTCAATCCAAAGAACTTTGTAAGTACTTCTAGACCCGTAGAACTGTTGCATATGGACTTGTGTGGTCCTATGAGAGTTCAGACTCCAAAAGTTAAGAGGTATATGCTTGTTATAGTAGATGATTATTCTAGGTTTACATGGGTGATGTTTATTAGAGACAAAATTGAAGCTTTATCTGAATTTTCTAGACTGTGCAAAGAGCTTCAAATTATAAAAAAAAAATTGCCTGTTGCATCTATTAGAAGTGATCATGGTAGGGAGTTTGATCAACTTGACTTCGATTTATTTTGTGCAAACCATGGCATATCACGCAACTTTTCTGCACCTAGAACTCCACAGCAAAATGGAGTAGTTGAGAGGAAAAATATGACACTTGAGGATATGTCTAGAACCATGCTACTTGAAAGTAATTTGCCAAAGTTCTTGTGGGCAGAAGCTGTTAATACTGCCAATTATGTGCTGAATAGATGTTTGATTAGGCCTAGTTTGAAAAAGACTCCTTATGAACTGTTTAAAGGTAGGAAGTCTAGTGTCTCTTATTTCAAACATTTTGGTTGTATTTGTTTTGTGCATAATAATGGTAGAGACAATCTTGGTAAGTTTGATGCTAGAAGTGATGAATGTGTATTTCTTGGATATTCTCAAATTAGCAAAGCTTATAGAATTTACAATAGAAAAACAAAGATTTTGGAAGAGAGTATTCATGTGTTTTTTGATGAAAAGTACTAAGGATTCTCTGAGTGAAAGTTTTGCAGATCTAAATTTGAACAAGCATGAGTCTGATGATGATGTTGTGAAAGAGGACAAAGGCAAAACTAAAGTGCACAATCAATCAGTAGAATCTCAAGGCCTTGAACCTCCTGCATAGCCAAAATCTCAAAGCCTTGAGACTGAAACTGAGACTTTCTATGATGCTCTCTCTACTGTTTCAAGAACTCAAAGCCTTGAAGGAACATATTCCTGGATACCAAGGAAGAAGTTTAAGTATCTTGCTGATCATTCAGCTGACAATATCATATATGATCCAACAACTGGAATTCAGACAAGAGGACAGTTGAAGAACTTGTGTGCTTTTAGTGCTTTTGTATTATTGATTGAGCCTAAGAATACTAAGGAAGCACTAGAAGATGTTGACTGGATCATTTTAATGCAAAGTGAGTTGAATGAATTTGAAAGAAACAAGGTATGGAATCTGATTCGCAGGCCAAAAGAGAAATCAGTTATAGGAACCAAATGGGTGTTCAGAAATAAGCTTGATGAGAATGGCAAAGTGGTAAGGAACAAAGACAGACTTGTGGCACAGGGATACAATCAGGAAGAAGGTATAGACTATGAGGAGACATTTTCTCCTGTTTCCAGGTTAGAAGCTATTAGAATACTTCTTGCATTTGCATCTCACAATCACATAAAGCTTTATCAAATGGATGTCAAATGTGCTTTTCTGAATGGTTATTTACAAGAAGATGTTTTTGTAGCACAACCTCCTGGTTTTGAATATGAAAACTTCCCTGATCATGTTTACAAATTAGACAAAGCTCTTTATGGTTTAAAACAAGCTCCAAGGGCTTGGTATGACAGACTTTCAAAAATTTTACTTGACAATAATTTCAAGAGAGGTCTAGTAGATAAAACTCTTTTTATTAAACATCATCAAACAGATTTGTTAGTAGTTCAGATCTATGTGGATGATATTTTGTTTGGTGCTACTAATGATGCTCTTTTAAAAGAGTTCTCTAGTCTTATGTGCAGGGAGTTTGAGATGAGCTTAATGGGAGAACTGAATTTCTTTCTTGGACTTCATAATTGCAAATGAAGAAAGGGATATTTGTACATCAAGGGAAGTATACCAAGGACTTGTTGAACAAGTACAATATGACACGGTCCAAGGTACTTAAAACTCCTATGATTTCATCACTCTCACTAGACAAGGATTCAAATGGTAAGAGTGTAAATCAAAAGGAGTATAGAGGTATGATTGGATTACTTTTGTATTTAACTTCTAGTAGACCTGATATTATGTTTAGTGTTTTCATGTGTGCACGATTTCAGGTAAAACCTAAGGAAGGTCATTTAACTGTTGTCAAAATAATTTTTAGAGATTTGAATGGAACCAAAGACTTGGGGCTTTGGTATCCAAGGAGATCTAATTTTCTGTTGAGTGGCTATTCAGATGCAGATTTTGTAGGATATAAAGTAGATAGTAAGAGTACTTCTGGATGTTGCCAATTTCTTGGATCTTCACTCATCAGTTGGCACTCTAAGAATCAAAATTCTGTAGCAATATCAACTGCAGAAGCTGAATACATTGCAGCTGGAGCTTGCTGTTCACAAGTGTTGTGGATTTTTCAACAACTTAGAGATCTTGGCTATAATTTCATAAATGTGCCTATTCATTGTGACAACACAAGTGCCATTTCAATTTCTAAGAATCCAGTACAGCACTCAAGAACCAAGCATATAGATGTAAGGCATCACTTTCTTAGAGATCATGCAGAAAAAGGTGATGTTGTTCTATCTTTTATTTCCACTTCTATGCAGATTGCTGATATTTTCACTAAAATTCTGTCAGATGATAGGTTTTCATCCCTTAGGCTTGAACTGGGTATGTTAAACAATGATGCATTGGTTTAGGGGGAGTATTAGTACTTACTTGTGTTTATGTGTTGAAATCTCAAACCCTTGAGATTATACTTTCCAAAGCCATGAAAGTATAGTTCAAAGCTTTGAAATTTCTAAGACTGCAGAAAATCTCAAGGCCTTGAGATTGTACTCCAAGGTCTTGAAACATTTGAAATTTCTTAAAAAATGGATCATCAAATATTATATTTTATCTTTTTAGATAATTGTATAATATTTGAATTACTAAAATATCCAAATATATTTTGAAGATTCGTTTTGCATGTTGATTTTAGTAGAGTCCTATTATAACTCATTCTTTCAACCTACTTAAGCTGAAAGTCAGGGCTTTTCTTATTCATTCTCTCTAAATTCTCTACGTCTCTCTGCTCTCTCTCTATTTCTCTCACTCTCATTCTTCTCTCAAAACCATAAACCCTCAATGGAGCGCAAATCAGCTAGGATTCAACAACAGGGAAAGTCTTCTGGTAGATCTAAGAAGAGGGAAAACAAGAAGGAGAAGATTGTGATCTCTCATTCAGATTCAGAAAACACACAAAGTTTGCATGAGGACTCACCCCCTGCAAAGAAGATCAGAACAGAGAAGGGAGATGAAGGTTCAAGTGTTGATCCACAGAAGGACAAAGAGGCTCAAGATGATGATCAACCTAGGTCAGACAAGAAAAAAAGGGGGAGAGAAGAAAAAGGTTGTTGAAGAAGAAAAAGAGAAATCTGCTAAGGAAAGCAAGAAGAAGTCCACTGAAGGAGAACGAGAGAAGGAGAAACCTGCTGAGAAGAAATCAAGGGTTAAGCAAGTTGCTGCTGTAACCAAAAAGGGTTATCGACGAAAAATGTACTTCCTTCATATTGGTTTGTTAGTTCAGAAGTTAGGACAGTTTGGATGCAAGGGTATGCATCATCTAAGGTTGCTTTCTGTAGTTTGATCTCTGAAGAGTTATTAGATAAACTGGATATTGACTGTATGAGGAAGTTAAGGGATTTTTAAGTATGGAAGGTTTTAAATCCTACTTCTAAAGCTTATCCTAGGTTAACTAGGTTGTTTTATCTGAATTTGGTCCAAGAAGGGGAAGATAAATTGGTGTTAACCTCTAAGGTGGCTGGGATAAACTTAAGGCTAGACCATAGGACTTTTGCCAAAGTCTTGGGCATTCCTATGAAGTATAATGTTGCTGATCATCGTGATAGGAAGAAGTGTCTAGAAAAAGCCAAAGCTATGTTCTTCATTGATGGTGTTCCCACTGGTCCCAAACAGTTGACACACTCTGTGCTCAACTGTGAAGCTAAAATTTTGTTTACAATTCTGATGAGAAGTGTAGTTCCAGGGGAAAACTTAAGAGAGTTGATTACTGATAAGGTTCTTATCCTGATGTACCTGATATGTCAAGGGTTTGAGATTGTCTTGCCAACAGTGATTATGGAGCATATGATCTACTGTGCTACTAGAACTAGAAACCATCCTCTTCCCTATTCCAACCTATTACCTCTTTTCTTTGAGCATTTTGAGGTACCTGTGAAAGGAGAGGAGAAGATAACTGGTGGTTTTGGGTTAATTGATGAGACTACTTTACAGAGGATTGGAGTGGTTCAGACAGGAAAAGGTCATTGGAAGTTCTATTCAGAGTTGTCCAAAGCTGAGCTTGAGGAGTAAGATTTTTTCAAACCTAAGGGGGCTACAACAGCAAGGGGACAAGCAAATGAGGATTACTCTCTGTTGGTTGAGAAGTTTGAAGAACAGCAGGTTGAGATTGAAGATCTTAGACAAAGGTTGTTTGATCTATCTTCTGAGTTTAATCAGTTCAAAGGTTTGAAGAATGTGATGAATGTCAAACTGGATGTTGTCATCAAAGGTTTGAAATTGGAGAAGATTCCTTCTGCTACTAGTCATGACACTAGTGTTGACTCAGATTAAAGGCTAGGTGAATTCTTGAAGAAGAAGAAGAAGCCTATTCCAGTTTTGCTCACTTCAAAGGATCTATATGAGCAAACTGATGAAGAAGAAGTTGGTGAAGACACAGGTGTTGATGCAGCTACATAGGGTGATTCAGTGCAGATTAAGAAAAAGAAAGTGGATGAAATCATTGAGGAAGTTGTTGCTGAGGTGGATGCTGAACAAGAAGAGAATCAGTCTGCAGAAGATGCTGAAAGTGATGAAGAGGTTGGAGAAGGATCAGAGAAAGGCCAAGCATCAAAGAAGAAGTGAAGAGTTAAGAAAACCAAAGCCTTGTTCCTTTATTTCTTTCTTTTTCTTTTCTTCTTTTCTGTTCTCAAGGCCTTGACATTCAGTAGGAATTTATTTTGTTAAGTTTTTTTTAAACACTCTGAGTAATGATCAAACATTTCTTCACCTTTATTTGATGAAAGTCAAAAAGGGGGAGAAATTATGTGCTATTTGTGGTTACTCTTCAGTGTTTAGATAATAATATTATGAGTTTTTGTTTAATCAGTTGTGTTATGTGATTATTGATGATCTGTGATTAATGGTTATCTGTGTTAATTTGTTTTAACTATTGTTACTGTTTAGTGCTTCTGCAAATGATGATATCTAATTCTTACAAGAAGTTGCAGGGATATTTACACAAGATTATGGGTTTTTTCTTTCATCAAGGGGGAGATTGTTGACTCAAAGACTTCTAAGTGTATTTTGAGAAGTAACTGTTTTGAGTGATGAAAGACAAAGACAAAGTATTTCTAAGGCTCCAAGGCCTTGAGATACTGATCAGAGCTTCAAAGCTTTGAGACTAGCTTTATTATACTGCATGATCTAATAATCTTGTGATGCAGGTTGTATATCTGATGTTTAAGATCAGAGATTTGCTGCAAATATATGTGTTATATATTCTTTATATATCTAACACAATTGCAAATATCATGATTAGAGTGAATTAAAGATTTCTGGTCTTAATATTGAAAGACTGCGAAGCATGTTCAGAGCTTCAAGGCCTTGAGATGTGCCTTAAGCTGCTGACAGTTCTACATAATTAATTTGATTCTCTCTTGCAGGATTTGATCTTTATTATTATGGTTGTTTAATGACTTCTATAAGTCTTGAACTAGTTTATCATGAGTTATATGTTTCAGAAGTTTATCAGGTTATTGTTTTATTCATTTGATCCAGTTTTTATTTAGAAACTGGAAATCCAAACAGACTGAGTGTTGTTATATTTCTGGATTTTGTTGTTGCTCTGTTTTAATGTTGTTGCAGGTTTTTCAAACGTGCAAATGCAATCTCAACAAACTCCAACGGATATCTACTCAATGCTGTTTTAAATTGCAGTTAGAAAGGATGAGGATTTGCAGGAACTGAGATCCTAAAATCTCTCACTCAGTTGCAGAGAGTGGATAAAAGACTAGTTTGAAATTTGAAAGAGAAGTGAAGCTTACAGAGAATTGAGAGAGGTGTGAAAAAATTCGTGGAAGACCAGAAATTCAAACACACACACATTCAGGCTTCAATAACAGCTTTCATAGGATCAATCATTCCAGTTTCCTGAAGAACACATCCATGCCTTCACAAGCTCATTCTTCTACTGTGTTCTTCTTCTGTTTTGTAATATGCTTATCTTTGTATATCTAAAACCTCACAAAACCTAGTGGTTGGTTGTTCAAGTGAAAAACAAGAGGTTCTTGTTAGCTCAGGAGTTAGTAGCTGATACTAGATAGGTTTGGAACCACAAGCTGTATAGGTGTAAGGGAATTCACTTAGGCTTGGAGATCTAGGGCTGTTTCTGTGTGAGTAATAAGAAGTGTTTGCCCAATCCTGGTGGGATTAGATCCCTCAGGCAGATATTAGGTCCATTGGGACTGAACTCTGTAAATTTCCTTGTGTTCTTTACTTTACATTTTTGCTATTTCCTTCTGCAAGCAACTCAAATCAAACTAGGGTTTATAAACTATTTAGAACTGGTGATAGTTCATGGCCTTGAAGTTTTCTGTTTGCCTTAGAAAGTTTCTGACTAGTTTTGTAAAATCTCAAGGCCTTGAGATTTGAGTTTCTCACACGTTCACTTAGTTAAAAAAAAGTAGAAAAAAGTTTCCATACTCTATTCAACCCCCCCCCCCTCTAGAGTATTTTGGTCCTGTATTTAGTCTACATTACAAACTTTCATCCGAAGAAGAAGAAGAAGAAGAAGAAGATGAAACTGAAAAAGAAGAACTGGACGTAGTAGAGAAGAGAGTACCTGGAGGTGGCGGTGGTGGCTGGACGATGTAGCTACTGTTGCTGCCTTGCCGCTGTTGCTGCTTCGGATGGGCAGTGGAGAGGGTGAGCACGAAAGAGAGATGCAGAGAACGGTACACAGAGAGGGAGACAGAGGGAAAGAGATCGTGAGAGGAGGAAACTTGGTTGATGCCGTGAGAGAGAGAAAATCGGATCTTGGTGGGTTTGGAGAGAAAATCAACCAGGAAAGGAAGGAATCGAACTTTGAATCTGATTGACAGGAGTTTCGGACGGGTTTTGGGTTTGATCATGGAGAAAAATTCGATTGATTGAAGAAGAATCACGTATGTGTGAATTTGGGTGTAAAATTTACACCAATCAGTTGTAAAAGACAGATTCACACCCCTAGTTTAGGTAAAAGACATCCACCACCCCTAGTTTAGTTAAAAATACGCTAATTAATTTAGGCAAAATTCATAAAACCCCAAAAGCTTAATAACAATGAAAAATAACTCCTAAAACCTATAATGATATCACAAAATACCCATCGCCACAAAACGGAATATTTCAGGTATGACGTCCATTGTTCAAAAACTCATTCTTACTTGCCAAATTTTGTCCAGAATGATTCCCAAATTCTATTACTAACTAGTACTTGACCCGCGTATTGCGTGATTTTTTTATTTATTGTTTGACTTAATTACTTAATGCATACCTTTAGTATAGCAAAACTAACATAGTACAACCCTCATTATTAAAATAGGCTTATTGCATCCCCCCTTTGCAATAAATCATACTTACTAAAAAAAAATTAAAATCATACTTATCTATTTCTCTCTCCCACTCACCACACTTTCTTGTTAGATGTCAAAATATAAGTGGAATATAACACCATGTGTGATTTGCTCTACGAGCTCCTAAGAATTGCTCCCAAACATGTCCAATTTGTCAATTTTCTCAGCAAAATTGCCTCATGTTTTCGAAGATATCTTCTTAGAGAAACAAAGTGCTATCACTTGTCCACATTAATAAAAAATATAGACATTACATATTGCTTTGAACACTCGTATATAACATTAAAGTGTTTAAAAACAACTTAATGGTAATATCCGATAGTTAAATTTATTTATTTTTTTATGTTTGTAATATTTTTTTCATATTTAAGGTATGTAAGAATTTTGTTACATATTATGTCAAATGTTTCTTCAAATGTAAGAGTATTTGATATTTATCTTTCAATTCTTGTGAGATTTCCTATTTAAATTATCAGATAGAGAAACTAACTATTTGCTATGACATTTTCCGAAAAAATATTTAGTTAAATAATTATATGATATTTTATTCATAGTAATTCAGTAAATTTATATTTCTTTTATTCATTAACTTCGAACAAATATTTTTCTTCATTTAAAATGTTACGAGAGCATATGAATTATGATTAAGCTTTGCTGCTAATGGTACTTTAGAAATAATCCCCATTATTTTGGTAAAACAAAAAAATTACATAATCAATGTATGTTAGTGGAGAAAGTCAACCCGCCCCTTTAATTTTATCTATTTTAAATAATATGTTCTCAATAATAATTCTACAAAAGTTGACACTTTATTTAATAAGTTACAACACTTAAGAAATAGCACTTTTGCATGTTGTAGATCATTTTTTTTCATTATTACATTTGTAATTTTTTTAGATTTTAACTGCATAGATTTTTGTAATATCTGAATTGTTCATTGTAGGTGTTATATGTGTTATTCTGACTATAATTTATTTAAGGAAAGAATTAAGTATAAATACACACAAAACATAGAACTTGTTTTCATTCATTAGTAAATAGAGCAACAATCAAAGACTCCGACTTTTTTAGAAAATTAATATCATGTTTTAAGAATTTTTGATATTTTATCTATACTCATTTAGAATATTTATATTTCTTATATATTCGTTCACTTTCAAACATGTTTTTTTGTGTTAGTAAATTACGAGAAAATATTCGTTTAAATAGGTTTTTTTTATTCTAATAGTACTATTTTCTCAATAAATAAAAATACCAATTTTTGTGATATAAAAAACTTGTACATAATAAAGCTTGTCAATGAAAAAAATCAACTTCCCCTCATGCCTCTTCTATTTTGTTTATTTTAACCAATATTTTATCTATATGCAACAAACGATAAAATATTAATGACATATGTTACAATTATTATAATCAGTGTCAACTAAGTATCATCTGAACCCCATCAAATTTTATGAGGCCATAATAGTTATGATTAAGCTTTGTTCCGAATGGTACTATTGAAGTATTAGCCTTTTGTTTTTCCAAATAAAAATACACAATTCAATGCATGCTTGTCGGGAAATAATCAACACACCCATTTCGTTCAATTTATTTTAAGTAATATTTTCTCTAAAATAAAATACAACAAAAGATGAAATTTTAGTGAATAAGTTACAATATGTAAGTACAGCACAATTAATAAATATATTTTATCTTTTGTTATTATAATGGATTTATTTTTGTAACAACCCCCTTATTCCGGCTCGGGAGAGACCGGGAGGGTGATACTTGTAACGAAACGGCGGAAATCATGAACAAAACATCCATTGTTGTATATTACAAATTGATAAATTGTCTTCAACATGATATACTACATACTATTACACACGATGGAATGAAACTAATAGTTCGACTAAACAAAATACGTTACATAACTAGTAGCATTTGTGCTCCCTTCTACATCGAGTTCCCTTCACCCATATCTGCGGGGGAATGAAAACAAAGACCGCAGTTTTCTAAAAGTCAGCAAGAAATGCTGAGTGAGAAACACCTTAGCATGTAAATCGGGAAGCTGAGAAAGATTACGATATTATGATTTTAATAAAAATCGAGGAATAACAGGGTATGAGTAAAAGTAACACAAAATCAGAGTTTGCAGCGTCATAAACAACAGTGACAGCCAAATTACAAATTACAATATCCAAACCTTTTTAAATATTTCCAATTAAATATCCATGTGCCATTTTCCAAATAGAATACGAATCCACTTATCAGTTTCCCTGTATAGAATCAAAATAGCCAGTTAAAATGCACAGTACCGGAGATAGTAATGATCAACGAAGGACCTCCCAATTAGTAATGGTCAACAAAGGACCTCCCAATAGTAATGGCCAAGAAAGGACCTCCCAATAGTATTGGCCAACAAAGGACCTCCCAATAGTAATGGTCAACAAAGGACCTCCCAATACCAGACTAGACCTTAAGTGTTGCAACACCCCCCTTGAGAAGCAAAAGGCCAGAAGGGTGAGTACTAGCTGGGACTCTAGCCAACAAGGTGAAGAGCCATGGTGAACAAAAGGCCTCCCAAATAATAATGGTCAACGAAGGGCCTCCCAGATAGTAACATATTCCAGTACATGCGGTATTCTATTTTATGTTATAATAGAATTATTATTTCCCTTGACAGTTTCAAAACAATCATTTCGAAATGTAACCAAACTCAAGAAAAGCATGTGAGTCACAAAACACATTTTGAGAAAAATATTAAAAATCACGTTTAGACGCGAAGGAAGCTAGGAACACAAGACTAAGCATGTATACTCACATCAAGTCGATACAACAGTTAGTACGAAGGAGCGTTGACAAAGCCTATGTCCACGAATCTGTCCCCAAACTTGGTCTTTAGGAATATCTAAATGAAGTGAAAAGGAAGAGAGAGCTTGAGGTCTCCAACTATGGAAGTAAAAGGAGAGTGTGGTGATGATTTCATCCAAATAGGAGAGGTAGGTATTTATAGAGAGAGGTGGGGTATTGGAGTGGATGATGTAACTTGACATGTAGAGTATTAGAGTTGAGTGATGTGACTACTCATGTTGAGTGTTGGATTGGATGTGACTACTCATATAGAGTATAAAAATAGAGTGACAAGTCATGTAGAGTATTGGACTGGTGATGTGACTACTCATATGGAGTATAAAAGTGGAGTGATGTGACAAGTCATGTAGAGTGTTGGAATGAATGATGTGAGTAGTCATGTTGAGTATAAAAGTGAGGTAATGTGACTAGTCATGTTGAGTGTTGGAGTGTATGATATGGAGTGATATGACTAGTCATATTGAGTGTGTAAATAATTTTTCTTTACTTGAAAAGACTACACAAAAGGTGTGATGATGGACAAAGATAGCTTGAGTATTTTGTAAGCAAGTTACATATAGTCATTTAAGAGTATGATGATAAATATTGAACTTTGGCGTGCTCATGCAATATTGTTCTAGTCATGATATATGGCTTGTTATTATAGATTCTTTGTGATCCATATTGATAAGAGATGGTAGAAAATAGTCATTGGGTCCATATATATACATATTCCCCTTATTGTTTTACATAGAGTAGTAAAATAACAAGCTTTGGTCATGTTTTGAGATGTCATCTTCTTAAATACGGGATTGTACTAGAGATGTGATTGTTTGGAAAAGATAGCTTGGAAAAATAGTGAATAGGACAAGTCAAAAATGTGTATGGGAAGTAAGCTTTATGAGACTGAAGAGACATGATTAGCATGGCTAGAGCTAAGAAAATCATGAATCTATTTCCTTCCTTGCATTAGGCGTATAAATACATACAATATACATACGTACATACTAGGAGGAAGTTTGTGAGAAATTTTGGGTGTACTCCTAGATAAAGTTAAAATGGTGTATTGGGTTCATTAGTCTTTGATGAAATAGACAAAATAAAAATAGCCTATGAAAATAATTATAATAGAAGCCTGTAGGTTAAATTATGAATCTAAAAGTGTACCAAACTATTTATTGAACCCCATAATTCGAATTCCACTTGTCAAATTACCCATTTATCATTTATAGAAAATCGGGATATTACATCCTCCCCCCCTTCCCCTGGACTAAGCTTCGTCCTCGAAGCTTCAATGGTTTACTAAAGTCTTAATGGATTTTCTATATGGTATCCTATCGTCACACACGTACTAATAAACATACAATACCAACCAACCACGTAGGATGTCTAGTTGAGACACACACAAAAAAAAAAGATTCACATTAACAAATGAAAATCATACGTCTGAAACAATACTAGGGCACCAACACGAAACATGATTATATCAAATAACAAGTAGCAATTCATCATGCAAGAGGAAGTAAACAGCAACTCCCCAAATACCCGACTTTTTGTATTATATCTTGTCATATGTTCATTTTAGGTGACCCTACATGTTTTAATCCCTTAATGGAAAGAACTGCTCTGATACCACCTGTAACAACCACCTTATTCCGGCTTGGGAGAGACCGGGAGGGTGCTACTTGTAACGAAACGGCGGAAATCATGAACAAAACATCCATAGTTGTATATTACAAACTGATAAATTGTCTTCAACATGATATACTACATACTATTACACACGATGGAATTAAACTAATAGTTCGACTAAAGAAAATATGTTACATAAATAGTAGCATTTGCGCTCCCTTCTACATCGAGTTCCCTTCACCTATACCTGCGGGGGAATGAAAACAAAGACCGCAGTTTTCTAAAAGTCAGCAAGAAATGCTGAGTGAGAAACACCTTAGCATGTAAATCGGGAATACGATATTATGATTTTAATAAAAATAGAGGAATAACAAAGTATGAGTAAAAGTAACACAAAATCAGAGTTTGCAGCGTCATAAACAACAGTGACAGCCAAATTAGAAATGACAATATCCAAACATTTTTAAATATTTCCAATTGAATATCCAAGTGCCATTTTCCAAATAGAATACGAATCCACTTATCGGTTTCCCAGTATAGAATCAAAAGAGCCAGTTATTATGCACTGTACCGGAGATAGTAATGGTCAACGAAGGACCTCCCAAATAGTAATGGTCAACAAAGGACCTCCCAATAGTAATGGCCCACAAAGGATCTACCAATAGTAATGGCCAACAAAGGACCTCCCAATAGTAATGGTCAACAAAGGACCTCCCAATACCAGACTAGACCTTAAGTGTTGCAACACCCCCCTTGAGAAGCAAAAGGCCAGAAGGGTGAGTACTAGCTGGGACTCTAGCCAACAAGGTGAAGAGCCATGGTGAACAAAGGGCCTCCCAAATAATAATGGTAAACGAAGGACCTCCCAGATAGTAACGTATTCCGGTACATGCGGTATTCTACTTTATGTTATAAACGAATTATTATTTCCCTAGACAGTTTCAGAACAATCATTTCGAAATGTAACCAAACTCAAGAAAAGCATGTGAGTCACAAAGCACATTTTGAGACAAATATTAAAAATCACGTTTAGACGCGAAGGAAGCTAGGCATGCAAGACTGAGCATGTATACTCACCTCAAGTCGATACAACATTTAGACGAAGGAGCGCCGACAAAGCCTATTTCCACAAATTCGTCTCTAAACTTGGTATTTAGGAATATCCAAATGAAGTGAAAAGGAAGAGAGAGCTTGAGGTCTCCAACTATGTAAGTAAAAGGAGAGTGTGGTGATGATTTCATCCAAGTCGGAGAGGTAGGTATTTATAGAGAGAGGTGGAGTATTGGAGTGGATGAAGTAACTTGACATGTAGAGTATTAGAGTTGAGTGATGTGACTACTCATGTTGAGTGTTGGATTGGATGTGACTACTCATATGGAGTATAAAAATAGAGTGAAAAGTCATGTAGAGTGTTGGAATGGTGATGTGACTACTCATATGGAGTATAAAAATGGAGTCATGTGACAAGTCATGTAGAGTGTTATAAAGAATGATGTGACTAGTCATGTTGAGTATAAAAGTGAGGTTATGTGACTAGTCATGTTGAGTGTTGGAGTGTATGATATGGAGTGATATGACTAGTCATATTGAGTGTGTAAATGATTTTTCTTTACTTAAAAAGACTACACAAAGGTGTGATGGTGGCCAAAGATGGCTTGATTATTTTGTAAGCAAGTTATATCTAGTCATTTAAGAGTATAATGACAAATATTGATTGTTGGTGTGCTCATGCAATATTGTTCTAGGCATGATATATGGCTTGTTATTATAGCTTCTTTGTGGTCCATATTGATAAGAGATGGTAGAAAATAGTCATTGGGTCCATATATATACATATTTCTCTTATTTTTTGACACTTAGAGTAGTAAAATAACAAGTTTTGGTCATGTTTTGAGATGTCATCTTGTTAAATACGGGATTGTACCAGAGATGTGATTGATTGGAAAAGATAGCTTGGAAAAATAGTTAATATGACAAGTCAAAAGTGTGTATGGGAAGTAAGGTTTATGAGACTTAAGAGACATGATTAGCATGGCTAGAGCTAAGAAAATCATGAATCTATTTCCTTCCTTGCATTAGGTGTATAAATACATACAATATACATACGTACATACTAGGAGGAAGTTTACTCCTAGATAGAGTTAAAATGGTGTATTGGGTTCATTAGTCTTAGATAAAATAGACAAAATAAAAATAGCCTATGAAATAATTGTAATAGAAGTCTGTAGGTTAAATTATGAATCTAAAAGTTTACCAAACTATTTATTGAACCTCATAATTCGAATTCCACTTGTCAAATTTCCCATTTATCATTTCTATAAAATCGGGGTATTACAATTTTAAATTAACATAAGTAAGAAGTTTGTGAAATCTTAGTTGTCTCAGTAGATATTATGTGCATTTTTGTTCTAACTGATGTATTTTTGGTAAGAAATAAATACAAAATACACTTAAAGTTAAAACATGATTTCAATGACTAGTAAATAAAGAAACAATCTACCGAATCTGACCTTTTACAGAAATTTAATATACTGGAAGAATTTTTTTTATTTTATCTATATGATTTAGTAAATTTATCTTTCGTTCATTTCCTTTCAACACATGTTTTCATTCATTGGTAAATTTTATGAGACAATATTATTTTTAAGATAATATATATGAGGTAATATGTAATACAAATAAGTTCTTTTCTAATGGTATTATTTTCTAAAAGAATAATTATACCCGCGTGTTTTGGTGGAATTTAAAAAAAAAATCCTTCAGATTAAAGGACGTGTTCGTGTCTTGGTTGAGTATGGTGGATGTTTGGGAAGCTTTAGTGAACTTGTGCGTAGGATTATTATATCTCATTTCTTACTATGTTTGTGAAATTTCAAAAGAAACTTGTGAGAACTTGACGATTTCGGTTAGGATAGCGAGATTGCCCAATCTCTAAAAAGAATAAAATGAAAAAAATATGTTGTTTCAATCTTGCATTGTAAAAATTGAGTTGCACTATATATAGCATGTAGATTTCATAGTCGTATTGTGTCGTTTTGCGTTTCGTGTCGGCTAGTCGTGGTTTGTATGCAACGGTGAATTGAGCGAAGTATGCAAGAATCTGCTTGGAACGAGCAAAAGGTAAGTGCGGGAGTATTTGATAACTCTCTATTATGAGTTATTGTTATAATTTTTTATTACTTATATTAGGCTTACTTAACGTAATTTATATGCTATAAGTGCGAAAAATATCTAAAATCGATGACTTATAAGCGTAGTACTGAAAACTGTAATTGTTAGCTTATTCGTGCATGTTTTCTCTCATGTTTGCTATGATAATTGCAGGGGATAGTATATTGTTGTGTATCTCAGGGAAATTAGGTGCAATGGAGCTCATGCGATGATTCGAGATGCTTGGAATGGAGCTAGATGAAGAGGAGAAAAGAAGACGCAAAAACGAAAAAAAAAAAAAGTTAAAAAAGTCGCACATGACTAGCCTTCACTATTTTCGATGCTAAGGAAAATATGAAAGGATTTCGGAGCAAGGAATGCTCAGCTGGAAAGTGGATACCTATGGCTTTGAAACGATATATGGTAGGTGTAGGGTTTTGATCATGGATACGCAGCAGAAAATATAATTTATCCATTCAATACCCTCCAAGGATCACAGGACAAGAAGCATAACGATGGTAAAGGAAGAATCATGTTACACACCTTAGGGTTGCTCCTGTAATGACTTGTAACGCGAATTATGTCACGTCTCTACGGTTGATCCACGCTTAGAGTTGAGATCTAGATCTTCCTTCTCCTTTGTGCTAGCTAGGAACGGAGGAATAGGAAGAATAAATCACGCAACACGAGGCAACAAGGAGGTGGCGGCCTCCTTTGTTGGCCGACGGGGTTGGGGCGGCGGCAAGGGGGTCGGGCGGTCGTCTTGCTTGCTTGCTCTCTCTCCTTTTGTTCTCTCCCACTCAAGTTATGAAAAATAGGCTCATAAGTGTGGTAAGGAAGGAAGGAGCATCCTTTATATAGTTCAACAAATCCTTGTCAACTACCTAAAGGACCTATTCTAGTCCTACTAGAATTCAATTTAGTCCCTTCCTTGCAAATTAGCCCTACTAAGTTTGCAAGGTGTTGCAAAGTGATCCTTCTAATTAATTAATCATATTAATTAATTTAAAAATCTAGTTCAACTCTATATAGCGTGTGACCCCATAGGTTCTACCTAGTTGGTAGCAACAATTTGCTAATACGAAGCGGTTTCTAGTAAAACATTCATTCTAGCCAACCAATAGAATAGTCATCCGACAAACCTTGTACAAGTAATTGTCTGATAACTCTCTGTTAGGAGTTATTATTATACTTTTTATTACATGTATTAGGCTTATTTCACATTGTTTATATGATATGTGGGCAATAATATGTGAAATTGATGATTTATAAGCCTAAGAGTGAAAAGTTGTGTTTCTAGCTTATTTGTGCATGTTTTCTCTCATATTTGTGGTGATAATTTCTCGGGTTGTTTAGTGTTGTGTATCTCAGGTAAAATAGGTGCAATGGATCTTATGAGGGGCTTGGATATGCTTGGAATGGGGCTAGAACAAGAGGATAAAAGAAGACGCAAAGACGAAGAAAAGTTGAAAAAGTCACTCCTGACCAGCCTGTACTATTTTTGATGCTCAGGAAAATCCATACATAATTTCGGAGCAAGGCCTGCGCCATTTGAAATTATACATATATATTTTTCCAACGATATATGGTAGGCCCTAAGTCGAGTCCGGATGAGAGAGTAATGGCCCGCGCAAGATCAGCTTACAATCCAGTCCGAGAATTACAAACTAGAGAGGCTGAAGTGCGATTTCGGCCAAATATCATTAAAAAACGTGCCCAGACCCTTGGGAACGGATTCTTAGACCTAAGAAGAGACGGGAGGCTGCTGGAGAAGAGGGAGGAAGGCTTGGGAGCACAAGGGACATGGAGAACGAGGCCGGAGTTGCCGAAATGCGAATTTCGTCACGAGTTTGACTATCCCTCCTATCTTTTCTATCGTTTCTCAATACTATGAACTTGTTAACTTCTATTTTCAGATTATTTGAGTAGCTTTATTTTCTAGGCTCTATGGAGAGCCTAGGAATTTGTTAGACAAGTTTTCTGGATATGTTGATTGATTCATGCTTATGGATTCATGTGATGGAGTGATTTTATCTCGTTTGATGGATTATTGAACTTGCACTATTGACACGTGCTTGGTAGGATATGAATGATCATATGAGATGTTTCAATACATACCGTGTTATCTTAGCTTAAACTAATAATGAATTTGCTTCTTCTAGTAATCTTGTTCTTAATATTATGTTAACCTAGAATCATGAGCTAGGGTAGGGAATTGGTGAAAGATCGATGGGCTGACAGGTGAAGATTGATTAGCTTATGAATCTAGGATTGCTAGCAACCCCGTATCATGATTGATCGAAAGGAGAAGTGTTAGAGTTTGGATCAAAACGTAGGATTAATCTTAGTGCTTGTTAGGTAATATAGTTTATGGATCGACAGATGATGACTATTGAATCTAACACAGGCTTACATGAGATCGAAAGAAGATTGTGAGTAGTTAAACGTGATCAAGATCTTATTCGTCATTACGTGTTTCAAAGCAATATCCGGAAGTGTCTACGGCCCTAGGTGATCCATAAATCGCCTAGTCATTCTCCTTATTTAATCAAACCTTGTTTAACTATAAAAGTCCAAAAATATTGTCTTTTAGTTAGTTTGATACAGTCACTTGATTAGGGTGACAACTTCTCAAATCAACAGCTTTCTTAATGTTATTTCAATTACACTCTTTAGATTTAATCTCTAATTAACAATAAACCTACTATTTTTCCATGTGGGTTCGACAACCTGAGTTTCAATACTCACTCTTTATTACTTCGACTGTGCACTTGCGTATACACGTAAGAAATCGTGTCAAGTTTTTGGCGCCGTTGCCGGGGACAGCGGTTTATTTGCGAATTAGAAATTAGTTTAGAGAGTTTTTCTTTGTTGTTATTATCTATTCTTGTTACCTCACGGTATTCTTTTTGGAGATCTTTGGTGTGCAGGTATTTTGCTAAGCATGGGGGATAATAAAAAATGGTGTTTTGTTTGTCTAGCAGAATTGATTGATCGTAAGGAAGGATTCTACCCTGAAGGAGATATTGCGGCATATTATGCCAACAAACGCATGATGTATGAATGCCAACATTTACTTGAGAAATTGTTTGGATCATTGCATAAGGGTATCAAAGAATTGAAACAGAGGGCAACGAGAATGAGGTTGTCCAAAGAATGTGCATTCTATATGACATAATTTAAATAAGGACTTGACGAATTCTATACGATTGTCAATCTCCATTCTAACAAAGAATGTGTTCCAACCTTCTCAAAGCCCAAAGAACGAATTCTATACGATTGTCAATCTCCATTCTAATAAAGAATGTGTTCCAACCTTCTCAAAGCCCAAAGAACATGACGATGAGCCATTGTTTATCCCAAGTTGTCCAAACATTGATTCGTGGCTTGAATCAAGTATGGGGGAGAAGCACGATGCTATTTTCGGTGAGATTGAAATTCTTCTTCATGGAATTAATGTTGACGACCTTGACTCTCCGGTTGTGAATTCGATGGACCATCTCACAAGTGAGCTTGATGAAGATGAACAAGACGCCGAAATTGACTTTTTTGATGATTCGGGTGCTTCATGTGAATTAGATGAACATATTCAAGCATTCACACTTCATGAGTTGTCATTTGAGATTTCGATGAAGATATCACAAATTGAGAAAGAGGCCAAAGAGGTCATCAATCTTTTCTCAATACGTGGGAGACTTGAGAATATTTTTTAGATTATTGTGATGTTGGTCCTCAGGAATTGGAAGAAGAAGAAGAAAATTCCGGAGAATTTTCACCTTTTCCATACCCGGTCGTCGTTGGTGCGATATGCGGTACTCGCGGGAATTTATTTGAAGTCTCTTATGCGAAGGATGACAGAACAAAGATGGTGGAAGAAGAAAAAATTGCGAGAAAAGCTTAAAATCCAACATCAGGGGTACTTTGTGCAGTTTGGCAGAGTTCTGGAATTTCAGAAGGACCAAAATTTCATTGGAGACCCGTATTTTACTGTTTTTTGGCACCAAGGGAGGCATGTGCAAATTTTCAAACCATACACCATCATCTTCTTCCTGTACTCTCTTAATCAATACTCGCCGCACTCTGCGTTTGACCACCATCCGTCACTTTTGATCAATCCAAACACCACCGCCTTCGATAAAACCTGGAACTCACCATGGCCACCATCTCCTCGCACTCTGCCATAGCCGGCGAGCCCAGACCCACCATAGCCGACCACCATCCTAGCCGGACACCCTGAACTCCACCGGCCCTTCTCCACCGCCGTAACCCACGACCAAGACCCACCTCCAATTCACAAAACACCCACTCATCTCCACCCTCTCTGATAACTGTGACCGCCAATTGGATCCTTGCCTGCCGAATCCCCAATCAAGAGAACCCAGAAATAAAGCACCCAAAACAGTCCCAACTCGATTTCAACCAGCAAACACCTCTCAGCCTCGACCTATATTGAACCCAATACCTCTTCTTCGGAAATCACTAGCCTTCAATCCCTCTCCCTTCTTTGATTCGAATTGAAAACCCATCCACCAGAAAACCATCCTCTCTGTATCCCCTTCGTCTCTAAAACCGTACCCAGTACCTTGAGAAGTAAAAGTTATTTGTTGGGCTGTTTGAGGAATTGTTTGATGGGGTTGGAAAATACAAGAACTTGTGGGCTACATTGAAGTATAAAGAAATTGTGTGATGGGGGTTGTTTGTGTCGTTTGATGGGTACTGTAGATAAAAAAGAGAAGGAGAAGCTGAGACAACAATGGTCAACTAAAAAGAGAACTCTGTTGAAAATTGCTAAGGACTCAGATAGAAAAAGAATGATAAATTGGATGAATACATCTACCCCGCTGTGCTACCGCGCACTCGACCTTCACGGGAGCTCGCATTGGTGTACGCAATGTGAATTCGGGGATTCTTCATTCTCTTTTCGTCAGCAGCAAGAATCAATCGACCCCGGTGCATTCCGCGCACTCGACTGTCATGGGAGTTAGCATTGATGCGCACAATGTTTGCTTGGGGATTGTTCTTGCTATCTCAGTCAGCACCTCTCAGATTTCGTCCCCGACCTTGTGTCGGTTGTGAGTACTCTTTTCTCGCTCTTTACTTACCGTTTAGGCACATCGTACTTGCTCTAGGATTTTATTTTGACCACTTGGTCACGGTGCTTAGTCACCGCTGTGATTAACTGTTACAATCCTAGGGAATACTTGAGTACTTGCTTAATTTCGGAAGACACAACTTGTCACGTGCACGTAGTTCGTTTTAGCTCTAAATTTGTTGAACTACCTTCTTGTGCGGTGACTTTGACTCCGAGTAGAATCACCGCCCCTCACATTTGAATGCCGAGTCTTCTTGGCTTATCTCTAAATTCGTTGAGGACAACGAAGCGCTTAAGTGTGAGGGGATTTTTAGCTATTTTCTAGCCAAGTCCGTGTCTTGCATCGCCAGTTACATACATATTAGATTGTCGCATTGTGAGTCATTGTCATAGTTGTAGTCTATGTCATGTTCTCCTTATATTGTCGTATTGTGTTTAGATTTCTTAGAAATGTTTAGTTGCACTTTTATTTAATTGAGTCTACCACCAAAAATCGAGTCGTTAGTCGAGTTGGCCCAATCATATAGAGTTAGGAAAAAATGAAAAAATGAAAAAAATAAAAATTATAAAAATCCTAAAAATTGAAAATTTTGAGGAAATTGGGCAACTTACGACCTAAAAACCGAAGAGAATCCAGTGAAAGAGCTCATGAGAGTAGGAAGCACCGTAATAGGGATACTTTAATTCTAGTATCTTGTGCGTGAGTCTCACGACAGGATGTCCCGGGTATTCGGGAATGGTGAAAGTAGATTACGGGCATACTTTTGGCTTCTCTAGAGTGCTAGAAGGATTGAGTCTCTAGGTGGTTGAATAATCCGTTTCCTGTGGAAACTTGTGGACTCTTGGAATCTGGGGTGGATGACACGATTAAACTGCAAGTGTACGGCTGTCGCGTGTAGTAATATCCGGTAATTCTGGGTTTATCGTACCCAAGAGACTTCTTTGTAAATAAGTTTTAAATCCAATCCTTATGTGGGCCAATCACAGTTGTGTGTGTTTACTAATTCTACTGAAATTAAAGAAAATACGAATCTCAATTAACCGATTGAATAAATTCACGGTTAATAAAGACGAATTGATTTGGGTTTTCCTCAAAGTTTGACAAAATCAGGATATCTCTACGGGTCACTAGGAATTTCACACTATGTTGGATTTACGTTCTACTAACACGATGATTCTTTATTCTAGCTAAACGAGCATACTTATGTTGAAGATGTCTCAACCAACACCTATACTTAAACTATCAAAACCGATTTCTCTAGTCTAATCAAGTCTAAGCATGCTTTACGATCAATAATCTACTATTTGTTCTTAGCTAACTAGCAAAATTTCTCAACCCTAGATTCGGCTAGTGCGTATTTCAATTTTCCGGGCAACAAACGTTGATGTCTCTAACGTTTACAACCTAGCTCAATCCTATAAATACGTCTACCAATAGAAAAGATGAATCAAACGCATAAAATACACATAACTAGAGAAATAATCATTAATTAAGCTTTAAAGCATGCAAGCAAATCCATAAATCATCCAACAAGGTGATCAAACCCTAGTTCCCTATGATATATCCCGAAATAAGAGTTTTGCTACGCTTAGACATGATCAAAGTACAAGTTTTCATGATCAAAATCCAAAACTAGAGAAGAAACGGAGTTTTTAGAAGCCAAACGAATGATCCAAGTGCTTCCAAGCTTCTCCAATCGTTCCCTAAGCTCCAAGGCCTCCAAAGCAACGTCAAAACTGTGTTTTAGGTCTGAGAATGCGTTTCCCCAGGTCTGGGCACGTTTTTTAATGAAACTTGGCCGAAATTGTACTTCAGCCCCTCCAGTTTGTAATTCTCGGACAGAATTGTAAGCTGATCTTGCGCGGGCTGTATCTCCCTCATACAGACTCGTCTTCGGGCCTACCATATATCGTTGGAAAGCTACGGATGTCTAATTTCCAATGAAGCAGGACTTGCTCCAAAATTATTTGTATATTTTACTGATAATTAAAAAGAGTGCAGGCTGGTCTTGTGCGGCTTTTCTACCTTTGCTCCATTTTTGCGTCTCCTTTTCTCCTCTTCATCTAGCTCCATCACAAGCATATTCAAGCCTATCATAAGCTCCCTTTCACCTATTTTACATGAGTTACACAAAAAACTACTACCCGTGCAATTATCATCGCAAATATGAGATAAATCATGCTCAAATAAGCTAGAAACACAACTTTTGACTCTTAGGCTTATAAATCGTCAAATTCACATATTTCTGCAAATATAACATATAAATCATGTTAAATAAGCCTTATAAAAGTAATATGTAAGTATAAAAATAAATCCTAAAAGAGAGTTATCAAATACCCCCCACACTTACCTTTTGCTCGTCCCGAGCAAATCACTGTTTACTAGGCGACTCAAGACGCAAACGACTCAACACGACTCTCGACTATGCAACTACATGATATATACAATGAAACTCAATTATACACAATGCAATGAAATAAACAACAATTAAAAAAAATCTCATTTTCTGAGATTGGGCAACCTCTCTATCATAAACCGAAATCATCAAATCCTCACAAGCTCACTTTGAAATTTCACAACACGTAGCCAGAAATATGATATGATGACCCTATGCACAAACTCACTAAGGCGTCCCCAAACATCCACCAAATCATTCCAAGACACGACACGTCTTTTGACTCAAAGCGTCTAGTCATCTCAAGCTCTAAATGATCTTCCTTCGTCAAGTCATTTGAGGTTTTCAGACCCTCTTTGCCGTTATTGCTTTGAATGCAAATTGTCCCATTGCTGGGAGACACAACTCCTGTGATATATGGCTTGACTTTAGTTTCCCTCTTAAGCTCTACGTTGGATTGAATCCAAATTTTCCATGCACACGGAAGCACATTAGGTTGTTTCACCTTTGAAGCTCAAAAATAATAAATATGTTCTTTTTTTCATTTTTTTTCTTTTTTCATTATTCTCCTCTGTTTTTACAACCGTACAATAGAGCTTAAGAGTGTGGGCTTTTTAGGATTTTCTCTTAGAACCACCTTAAGGGGTGGTGGTGCACGCTCCCCGACTTCGCCTAGGCTGAAGACTTGTACCACATGAAACCGACTCTACACGAAGGTCCACCCCAGATTCCAAGAGTCCACAAGTTTCCACCGGAAACGGAATAATCAATCACTTAGAGACCGAATTCTCCTAGCACAATAAAGGAGTCAAAAGTATGCCCTTAATCTACTTTCACCATTCCCGAATACCCGGGACATCCTTTTGTGAGACTTGCGCATAAAGTACTAGAATTAAAGTATCCCTACTACGGTGCTTCATACTCTCATGAGCTCTTTCACTGGATTCTTTTCGGTTTCTAGGTCTTAAGTTGCCCTTTTTCTCAAAATTTTCAATTTTTTATGGTTTTTTCACTTTTTTTTCCATATTTTCTTAGACTCTACATGCTTTTGGCCGACTCGATTAACCAACATATTTGGGGTAGGGGGACTCAATAAATAAAAGTGCAACAATAATATATAATGCAATATAGATAAACGCACGATACGACAATATAAGGAAAACACAACACCGACTATAAATACGACACTGACTCACCATACAACATTCTAATCTAAATGTAACTGGTGATGCAAGACACGGACATGGCTAGCAAATAGCTAAAAATCCCCCCACAGTTGAGTGCTTCGTTGTCCTCAACGAATTTAGAGATCAACCAAGAAGACTCGGCATTCAAATGCGAGGAGCAGTGATTCTACTCGAAGTCAAAGTCACGGCACAAGAAGGTAGCTACAATAAATTTAGGGATAATTCAAGCTACGTGCACGTGACAAGCTGCTGACGAAAAGAAGTAACGAATAATCCCCGAACTCGTGATGTGAGCTCCCGTGACGGTCGAGTGCGCTGTAGCACACCGGGGTTGATGTCTTCGTCAAACTTTTATCTTTTTCTTTCTTACTGTGACATTGAAACTTTAACAATTTTCAGCACAATTCTCTTTTTATTTGAACAATTTTGTCCCAGCTTCTCCTTTGTCTTCTCATCTTCAGTACCCATCAAAGAGCATAGCCAGATCACCAAAACAATGTCAAGCTCTCAACAACTCATAGTTCACAATTCAAGATTATCAATTCCTAATTGGGCTGCTGCAGTGAGCAGAGGACAAAGCGTTGGCTTCGAATTGGGGGTTGTGTTGTGTTTCTCAATCGGAGGACATGGAGAGATTTGGAATGGCCACTGCTTTTTTCGGAAGCGGATTCATCTGTGGGGCAGAGGGTTGGAGAAGATAGAGGTGGAAAAGGGAGCAGTGGTGTTTTGGGTCTGAGACAGTGGTTCAGAGGGCTCTGTCGAATTGGTTGTGAGTTATTGGTTCGGTGTTGAGATGGAGGAATTGGTGGTTGGTGTGGGCGAATCTAGGTTGAAGGTCGGCAATGGTGGTGATTACGGTGGAGCTTTGGGGTGAGTATTGCAGCGGCGGTGGTGGCTGTGGTTCTGGTCGGCGTTTTTGTAGGTTCTGGTTTTCAATTCGCCGCAGAGAGGGTGAGAGGGGATCGGAGTTTGATGAATTCACGGTGCCTGGGTTTGTTCGACGGTTATGGGTGGTGGTGGTGTTTCGCGTCGGAGATAGATGACGGACGGCGCTGGAAAGGGGACGACCGGCGCTGAGGTGGCCGGAGATGGTGAAAATGGTGGCCGGATGGATGTTGGCGATGGTGGAGATGGAGGAGAAGGGTACGGGTTTTGAGAGGGAGGGGTTCTGTGTTTACCCGATGGTGGTGAGGGAAGGGGCATATAATTTTTTAAGTTTTAAATAAATGCACTCGGCTCCCCATGATGTTTAAAATAATGCACCCAGACCTCGATTGGACCAAATTGAAACAAACCTCGACTAGGTCGTGCGACCTACTTACTAGGTCGTGCAACCTAGTCAAAAAGGCTGTTTTGGCTAAGTAGGTCGTGCGACCTAGTAAGTAGGTCGTGCGACCTAGTTACTAGCCCGCAAAACTTTTAACTCCTCCCGGCATGCTTTTTCTTGAATTTTTAGCTTCCGATAGCTCCCGCTAAGACCAAACTTGATATTTCACCCCCACACTTGGGATCCAACATGCCGTTTAGCAATTTCGACTGGTAGCACACGGTTTGGACCTTTTTCGTCATTTCCGGATGTTTTCGCCGCTTAAGCATCCTTTCTCGCCTTTTTATCGTTCCTTTGCTTTTTTAATGGATCTCCTCGACCTCGATACTCCATTTACATTATAAACAATTCCCAATGTCCGGGGAATTATTTATTCTTCAAATTCTCTCTTCCAAAGGCCCTTTTGGCAATTCCGGATGTTTTACACCGCTTTACTCACGAAAACATCCAAATGGTCATAACTTTCGCGTCCGGACTCCGATGCATGCGATCCGCATATCAACAGAAAGCTCTCGACAACCCCCACACATTGGAACTCTTAAATTCAGCTCACGGTCTTGTTTGCAAAAAAAAAAATTACCTCGTAATCCTTGCCAATGTGTCAGCTTTCTCGGTTTTGCACTACAATCCTTGCTTGCATCAAGACGGGGAGTCCGGTCACGCGCTTCTCCTCCGTTGCGTGTGTTTAGTGAGTGTTGGAATGGCATCCTCTGCCCAATTCTTCATTCCGGATCCCGATACGCGTTTTGGCTGCTTTTTCTCGATTTTTATGCTGTTCTTCACACTTGCATCAAGATGGGGGATCCGGAATAGGTCTTTCACCTAGAATTCCTGCACACACTCATTGGAAATATTATTCCCACTCTCTCGCACCTCTCAAATAAATCAAATAGAATGAAATAAACAAAACAGTATTGAAATCTACACTAAAGAAATAAATAGGTTGGGTTGCCTCCCAACAAGCGCTTGTAATTTAAGGTCGACGGCCCGACCCAGTTACCTCAAAAGATATTAAGGAGGTCTAGCATGACGTGCCTCCTCCTTCAATTTCTTGCTCTTGATCTTTTGCACCACATCATGTGCACTCACCACATTTGACTTCTTCTCTGATTCGGGTGGATCGGGCTGCAAAATTGTAGGCAACCCAAGAGAAGGATCCACACGTTCTTCTCTAAACTTGATCATAGCCAACTTATTCTTTCCCTTGCCCGGATGAAATTCTTTGAACACCAGTGATGAATCCAGAGCCTTGATAGTAAGCTCCTCAGTCTCTAGATCCACATTCACGCGCATTGTCTTCAAAAGCGGTCTTCCAAAGATGAGTGGAACATCGCGATCCTCCTTGATGTCCACGATCACAAAATCCGCTGGAAAGACAAATGCACCCACTTTCACAAGAAAGTTCTCAATCACCCCATTTGCCGTCACAATAGAATTGTCTGCGAGTTGCAGACCCATCTTCACTAGGGTTGGCGCACCAATTCCCAATCTCTGAAATAGGGACAATGGCATGAGATTGATACTCGCGCCCAAATAACAAAGCCCATGCGTATGATATCCACCCCCAAGAGTACACCCTATGATAACACTGCCCAGATCTCTCATCTTGGGAATGTCCCTCTGAATTACTGTACTGCATGTCTCTGTCAATTTCATCGTGGCATAAGGGTCAATGCTCTTCTTTCCCCATAAGATATCCTTCAAGAACTTCTTGTACTTGGGCATCTGAGCAAGTGCTTCCACAAGAGGAATGTTTATATGCAACTGTTTGAATATGTTCAGAAATTTCCCAAAGTGTTCCTCATCATTCCTTTTTATTGCCGCTGGATATGGCACACGCACCCTATATTCTTCCTTTGGCTCCTGCTTTTCATCCGACTTCCTCACCGTGTCCTTTGATTGGGGAATCACGGTAGACACGGGAATTTCTTCACTCAAACCCTTTTCAGTGGCTTTTGTCGCTTCAGCTCGCACGTGGCTCGGACATGGAGGGTCCTCTGTAGTAACTCCACTGCGAGTGGTGATTGCCTTCAGCTGTTGTGGTGGAGTGATAGTGTTAGAAGGAAGCGTGCCAGGTGGAAGCCTAGTATCCTGATTGGCTATCTGCCCAAGTTGCGTCTCATGGCTTTTCATTGTAGCTTCCATAGAGACAATCCTTCTATCCATTCTGTCTTGATTTGCAAGCAGCTTTCTCAATAAAGCGTTTGTCTCTTGTTCTTCTTGCTGTGGGGCTTGCTGTTGTGGAACCTGTCTTTGAGCTTGATACTGAGAAGTCGGTTGCTGACCTGGTGCATATAACCCACTGTTTGGGTTGGCATAGCTGAAATTTGGGTGATTGCGGTTGTTGGGATGATGCGTAGTAGGCCATTGCTGCTGTCTTGGCAGGCCCATATAATTCACGTCTTCAATGGAGCCATATCCCTGATTCTCATCCGCGATCATCTCTCCCACAGAATTAACCCATGCTGATGGATTCATGCTGTTAAAAGCCGAGGTCAGGACTGCCATTTGTTGTCCAAACTTCTGATCCACCATAGTCTCAATCTTGTTCACCAGTGCCCCATCAGATTTTGAATTTCTACGAATTTCAGACTTCGTAGACTCACGCTTCGCCACACTATTAAGCAGTCTCGGCATCTCTGCACCCCCAAGCCCATGAAGTTACCTTGAGCAATCATGTCTAGCTCATTTGATGTCTCACTGTCTAGGCCATTATAGAAGTAGTGCAATAGTTTGTACCATGGCTCCCCATGCGTGGGGCATCTGCGAAGAAGCTGGTTGAATTTCCTCCATGTGTCCCCCAAAGAATCATCTTCTTGCTGAGTGAACTTTGTGATGTCATCCATTCGCTGCGCAACCTTGGATGGTGGAAGATATTTCCTGAGAAACTCTTGGCAACACTCTGCCCATGTAGAGATACACCCTGCTGGAAGCTCCATGAGCCATATTTTTGCTTTCCCTGATAAGGAAAAGGGAAAGAGCATCAGCTTTACCGTATCATCCGGCACCCTCTGATCATGAATGGTGGCGGTAATTTGGTTAAACTTCAGCAAGTGAGTATTGGCATCATCCCCTGCAGCTCCAGTAAACAAGCACTCATCTCGAACCATATTGATCAGCGGCTGGCGCAATTCAAAGTGAGCTGCGTTGATTTGTGGTCTAACAATAGTGGGTTGATAACCCTCCGATGTGGTTCTGAAATAGTCCACTAATGGACGTTCATCCTGATCAACAATCACTTGGGCATCAGCATTTTGTCTATTATTTCCTCCACCATTGTTGTTACCCCTGTTGTTTCCACCATTGTTTCCGTCACCTACCCCCACACCCGGAAGTTGTGGATTTGGGGGATTCATGCGAGCCATAGCAGCCTCCATCTCAGCCATCTGAGCTCTAATTTGCTCAGTCTCCCTTGCTCGATTAGCTGCATCTTCCACAGCTACAATTCTAGCTGCTTCCGCATCCTGCATATTCTTGCGGATCCTTTCAAACTCAGCTCTAGTTTCGTCATCCATGGTAGCTGAGCTTGGCTTCCTCTTGTCTCTACGCTGTGCGCGTAACAAGGATTCCGGGTCTTCAAGTATTGGATGTAAATGTTCGTCTCTAGAACGGGACATGCACCGTACAATCTAACCTGAAATCACAAATCACTCATAGAACGTAGGTGAGTAACAGATATAAACAGAAAAGTAAATCCCTAAGGCTAGTAATTATAACTAATTTAGCCGAAGTCCCCGGCAACGGCGCCAAAAACTTGACACGATTCAACCTCAAGTGTACGGCTGTCGCGTGTAGTAATATCCGGTAATTCCGGGTTAATCGTACCCAAGAGACTTCTTTGTAAATTAGTTTTAAATCCAATCCTTATGTGGGCCAATCAAAGTTGTGTGTGTTTACTAATTCTACTGAAATTAAATAAAATACGAATCTCAATTATCCGATTGAATTAATTCACGATTAAGAAAGACGAACTGATTTGGGTTTTCCTCAAAGTTTGACAAAATCAGGATATCTCTACAAGTCACTAGGAATATCACACTATGTTGGATTTACGTTCTACTAACACGATGATTCTTTATTCTAGCTAAACGAGCATACTTATGTTGAAGATGTCTCAACCAACACCTATACTTAAACTATCAAAACCGATTTATCTAGTCTAATCAAGTATAAGCATGCTTTACGATCAATAATCTACAATTTGTTCTTAGCTAACTAGCAAGATTTCTCAACCATAGATTCGGCTAGTGTGTATTTCAATTTTCCGGGCAACAAACGTTGATGTCTCTAACGTTTACAACCTAGCTCAATCCTATTAATACGTCTACCAATAGAAAAGATGAATCAAATGCATAAAATACACATAACTAGAGACATAATCTTCAATTAAGCTTTAAAGCATGCAAGCAAATCCATAAATCATCCAACAAGGTGATCAAACCCTAGTTGCCTACGAGATATCTCGAAATAAGAGTTTATCTACGCTTAGACATGATCAAAGTACAAGTTTTCATGATCAAAAGCCAAAACTAGAGAAGAAACGGAGTATTTAGAAGCCAAACGAATGATCCAAGTGCTCCCAAGATTCTCCAATCGTTCCCTAAGCTCCAAGGCCTCCAAAGCAATGTCAAAACTATGTTTTAGGTCTGAGAATGCGTTTCCCCAGGTCTGGGCACGTTTTTTTAATGAAACTTGGCCGAAATTGCACTTCAGCCCCTCCAGTTTGTAATTCTCGGACAGAATTGTAAGCTGATCTTGCGCGGGCTGTATCTCCCTTATACGGACTCTTCTTTGAGCCTACCATATATCATTGGAAAGCTACGGATGTCTACTTTCCAATGACGCAGGCCTTGCTCCAAAATTATTTGTAGATTTTACTGAGAATTGAAAAGAGTGCAGGCTGGTCTTGTGCGGCTTTTCCAACTTTGCTTCATTTTTGCATCTCCTTTTCTCCACTTCATCTAGCTCCATCCCAAGCATATCCAAGCCTCTCATAAGATCCATTGCACCTATTTTACCTGAGTTACACAAAAAAATACTACCCGTGCAATTATCATCGCAAATATGAGATAAACCATGCTCAAATAAGCTAGAAACACAACTTTTGACTCTTAGGCTTATAAATCGTCAAATTCACATATTTGTGAAAATATAACATATAAATCATGTTAAATAAGCCTAATACAAGTAATATGGAAGTATAAAAATAACTCCTAAAAGAGAGTTATCAGTGGACCTTCATGTAGAGTCGGTTCCATGTGGTACGAGTCTTCGGCCTAAACGAAGCCGGGGAGCGTACACCACCATCCCTTAAGGTGGTTCCAAGAGAAAATCCTAAAAAGCCCACACTCTTAAGATCTAATGCACGGTTGTAAAAACAGTGGAGGAAAGAAAAGAAAAATGAAATTTAAAAAAAAAATGTGTTTCAAGGAGAAACAACCTACTGTGCTTCTGTTCGCGCGGAAAATTTGGATTCAATCCAATGTAGAGCTTAAGAGGGAAACTAAATTCAAGCCATATTACACAGGATTTGTGTCTCCCGTCAATGGGATAATTTGCATTTCAAAAGCAATAACGGCTAAGAGGGTCTGAAAACCTCAAATGACTTGGCGAAGAAAGAGCACTTAGTGACTTAAGATGTCTAGACCCTCCGAGTCAAAAGACGTGTCGTATCTTGGTTTGATTTGGTGGATGTTTGGGGACGCCTTAGTGAGTTTGCGCATAGGATCATCATACATCATTTCCTGCTACGGGTCGTGAAATTTCAAAGTGAGCTTGTGAGTATTTGATGATTTCGGTTTATGATAGAGAGGTTGCCCAATCTCGGAAAAAGAAAAACAAATGTTGTCTAAATTTTTGCATTGTGTATAATTGAGTTGCATTGTAAATATCATGTAGTTTCATAGTCGTGAAGTCGTATTGAGTCGTTTGCGTCTTGAGTTGGCTAGTAAACAGTGATTTGCTCGGGACGAGCAAAAGGTAAGTGTGGGGGGTATTTGATAACTCTCTGTTAGGAGTTATTATTATACTTTTTTATTACTTGTATTAGGCTTATTTCACGGTTTATATGATATGTGTGCACAAATATGTGAAATTGATGATTAATAAGCCTAAAAGTGAAAAGTTGTGTTTCTAGCTTATTTGTGCATGTTTTCTCTCATATTTGCGGTGATAATTGCACGAATTGTTTAGTGTTGTGTATCTCAGGTAGAATAGGTTCAATGGAGCTTATTAGTGGTTTTGATATGCTTGGAATGGGGCTAGAACAAGAGGAGAATAGAAGACGCAAAGAGGAAGAAAAGTTGAAATAGTCACTCTTGACCAGTCTGTACTATTTTTGATGCTCAGGAAAACCTATACATAATTTGGGATCAATGCCTGCGCGAATTGAAATTAGATATCCAGAGCTTTCGAAAGATATATGGTAGTCCCTAAGACGGGTCCGGATGAGAGAGTAATGGCCCGCGCAAGATCAGCTTACAATTCAGTCCGAGAATTACAAACTAGAGGGGCTGAAGTGCAATTTCGGCCAAATATCATTAAAAAACGTGCCCAGACCCTTGGGAACGGATTCTTAGACCTAATAAGAGACGGGAGGCTGCTGGAGAATTGGGAGGAAGGATAGGGAGCACAGAGACATGGAGAACGAGGCCGGAGTTGCCGGAACGCGAATTTCGTCACGAGTTTGACTATCCCTCCTATCTTTTCTATCGTTTCTCAATACTATGAACTTGTTAACTTCTATTTTCAGATTATTTGAGTAGTTTTATTTTCTAGGCTCTATGGAGAGCCTAGGGATTTGTTAGACAAGTTTTCCGGATATGTTGATTGATTCATGCTTATGGATTCATGTGATGGATTGATTTTATCTCGTTTGATGGATTATTGAACTTGCACTATTGACACGTTCTTGGTAGGATATGAATGATCATATGAGATGTTTCAATACATGCCGTGTTATCTTAGCTTAAACTAATAATGAATTTGCTTCTTCTAGTAATCTTGTTCTTAATATTATGTTAACCTAGAGTCATGAACTAGGGTAGCGAATTGGTGAAAGATCGATGGACTGATAGGTGAAGATTGATTAGCTTATGAATCTAGGATTGCTAGAAACCCCGTATCATGATTGATCGAAAGGCGAAGTGTTAGGGTTTGGATCAAAACGTAGGATTAATCTTAGTGCTAGTTAGGTAATATAGTTTATGGATCGACAGAAGATGACTATTGAATCTAACATACGCTTACATGAGATCGAAGGAAGATTGTTAGTAGTTAAACGTGATCAAGAGCATATTCGTCATTACGTGTTTCAAAGCAATATCCGGAAGTGTCTACGGCCCTAGGTGATCCATAAATCGTCTAGTCATTCTCCTTATTTAATCAAACCTTGTTTAATTATAAAAGTCCAAAAATATTGTCTTTTAGTTAGTTTGATACAATCACTTGATTGGGGTGACAACTTCTCAAATCAAAAACATTCTTAATATTATTTCAATTAAACTCTTTAGATTTAATCTCTAATTAACAATAAACCTACTACCTGTCCCTGTGGGTTCGACAACCTGAGTTTCAAAACTCACTCTGTATTACTTCGACCGTGCACTTGCGTATACACGTAAGAAATCGTGTCATTGTCGCATCCCTTTGTCTCTATATCCGGATTGGACACGAGACATACAAGTCACACTCGTATATCCAATCCATAGTTTCTCGATCCTGGGAATAGCCTTATTCGTGCAAATAACATCAATATCCTATATTGATTTGTTTGAGTCTGGCAAGACATTCTATAAGCACTACCCTCGAGTGGCCTAGGATATTTGCTCCCGTTATGTGGGAGGGACAAATTCTATCTACGTCCACTACGATCTCTAAGCTTGCTTCTTATTGTATCCGGTACACACCTTTATAGCTACCCAGTTACGGTGTAGCGTTTGATGCTACCAAAATCACAATAATCCACGACTAGAATATCTAGTGACTTCAAGTCTAAGGATGACAGTACCATTGCACCACGAGAAGCGCTTGTGACTCAACATAACATGTATGTAGCCTTCTCGTAGATGGGTCAATCTAGTGCGCCATTACCCTTAAGGCAAAACACATATCCCGATTGTGACCTAAAGTCATCTCTGTCGGTTTGGAAGCTTGCATCCGTGTAACCCCTTACACGTAACTCTTCCTTACTGCCAAATATCAAGAAAGCATCCTTAGTTCTTCTCAAGTACTTTAGGATGTTCTTGACTGCAATCCAGTGACTCTCACCTGGATTGGATTGGTATCTGCTTGTCATACTCAAGGCATATGACACATCTGGTCTAGTACATAACATGGCGTACATGATAGATCATATGGCCGAGGCATAGGGAATTCTACTCATGCGTTCCTTCTCAATCTCATTGGAAGGACGACCACTCTTCGAAAGAGTGATTCCATGTGACATGGGAAAGAATCCCTTCTTGGAATCTTGCATGTTGAACCGTTTCAACACCTTGTCAATATATGTACTCTGAATTAGGCCTAGAAATATCTTATATCTATCTATATAGATCTTTATACCAAGTATATAGGCTGCTTCCCCTAAGTCTTTCATTGAGAAACACTTTCCTAGCCAATCTTTAACAGATTGCAGCATGGGAATGTCGTTTCCAATGAGTAGTATGTCATCCACATACAAGACCATAAATGCTACAGAGCTCCAACTAACCTTCTTGTAGACACAAGACTCATCTTCGTTTCTGATGAAGCCAAACTCTTTGACCACTTCATCAAAATGTCAATTCCAACTCCTAGAAGCTTGCTTCAATCCATAAATGGATCGTTGCAGTTTACAGACTTTGTTGGCTTGCTTTGGATCTTCAAAACCCTCCGGCTGTATCATATACACGTCCTCGAGGAGATTCCCATAAAGGAATGCTGTTTTGACATCCATCTGCCAAATATCATAGTCGTAGTATGCTGCAATGGCAAGTAGGATTCGGATGGATTTGGTCATTGCGACTGATGAAAAGGTTTCATCATAGTTAAAACCATGAATCTCTCTGAATCATTTAGCCACCAATCGGCCCTTATAGATAATCGCATTACCATCCATGTCGATCTTCTTCTTGAAGACCCACTTGCACCCTATGGGTCGCGCCCCTTCAGGTGGTTCCACCAAAGTCCATACTTTGTTGGTATACATGGATTCCATCTCGAATCTCATGGCTTCTAGCCACTTCTGAGAGTCTGGCCCTTTCACGGCCTCTTCATAGGTAGTATTCTCATCATCTATGAGCATCGTGTCACCGGACTCAGTCACGAGAAGTCCATACCTCTCGGGTGCCTGGCGCACTCTACTAGATCTACGAAGCTCTTGTGTTACCTGAACAGGCTGTTCCACAACTCCTTTTGGATCATGTTCATGTTCCATAGTTGGTTCAGTGATTTGTGGTTCTTGAATTTCTTCAAGTTCTACAGTCCTCCCACTTGCTTCTTTAGAGACGAACTCTCTTTCTAGAAACACGCCGGACTGAGCAATAAACACTTTGTTCTCAGTTGGATTGTAGAAGTAGTAACCCTTAATTTCCTTAGGGTACACCACAAACTTACACTTATCCGACTTTGGCCCTAGCTTGTCTGATTGTAAACGCTTTACATAGACATCGCAGCCCCAAATCTTCATCAACGACAGTGTGGGACGCCTCCCACTCCACATATCATGTGGTGTCTTCATGACTGATTTAGATGGAACACGGTTAATGGTGAAAGCTGCACTTAATAGATCATAGCCTCAAAATGATAATGGAAGATCGGTTTGACACATCATAGATCGAACCATATCCAATAGGGTTCGATTCCTCCTCTCGGACACGCCATTCCATTGTGGCGTTCCGGGTGGAGTGAGTTGGGACACGATCCCACACTCTCTAAGATAGTAGTCAAACTCTTGGCTCAAGTATTCTCCTCCACGATCCGATCGTAGAGCTTTGATACTTTTGCCAAGTTGCTTCTCTACTTCACTCTTGAATTCTTTGAACCTTTCAAAGGATTTGGATTTGGCCCTCATGAGGTACACAAATCCATATCTACTGAAATCATCAGTAAATGTAATGAAGTAGACGTAACCAACCCGGGAAGGTGTGGCAAATGGCCCACTTACATCAGTATGTATGAGCGCTAATTGCTCACTAGTCCTCTCACCTTTCTTATTGAAAGGGGACTTTGTCATTTTTTCCAATAAACAAGCCTCACATGTCTCATATGATTCAAAATCAAATGAGTCTAGTAGTCCATCCTTACGGATTCTAGATACACGCTTCTCAATTATATGGCCTAAACAACAGTGCCATAAGTAAGCAGGATTTAAATCATGTATTTTAATCCTCTTGGTATTAATGTTGTAGACGGGATTGCTTAGATCAAGGACATACAATCCATTAAATAATTTCGCACTAAAATAGTGAATATTATTAAAATAAAAGGAACAACAATTGTTCTTTATTGAAATAATACAACCTTCCTTGTCCAAAAAAGAAATAAAAATAATGTTTCTGCTCATAGCAGGCACAAAATAGCAATTATTTAATTCTAAAACTAATCCTGAAGGCAGAGATAGCTCGCACACGCCCACGTCCAACGCAGCAACTTTTGCTCCATTCCCAACGCGCAGATCTATCACTCCTTTAGCCAATCTTCTACATCTCTTTAGATCCTGCACATTTCGACAAATGTGAGATCCACATCCAGTATCTAATACCCATGATGTAGAGACAGTTAAATTGACATCTACAACAAAAATACCTGGTGGTGGTGGAATCACTATTCTTAGCCTCTTGTCCTCCAGATATTTTGGGCAGTTCCTCCTCCAGTGTCCAGGCATACTGCAGTAGTGACACTCACCTTTAGTCACACCTTTGGCAATCCCACCAACAGGCTTAAGGGCAGGTTCCTTGGACTTGGCAACTGACTTGCCTTTGCCCTATCCTTTCTGCACCATCATAATGGCCTTGCCCTTACCCTTGTTGATGCTTTGTTCAGCTGTCCTCAACATATTGAGAAAATCTGGCAGTGGTTTCACGATCTCATTCATGTTTATAGTTCATGATGAACTGTCCATAACTCTCGGGCAACGATTGCAACACGAGATCGGTTGCCAACTCTTGGCCGACCGGGAACCCTAGTCGGGCGAGATTCTCCAAGTACCCGATCATACGGAGTACATTGGGTCCCACCGGGTTCCCTTCTGCTAGATGACACTTGAATGATGCCTTAGAGACCTCATACCCTATCAACCCTTACCTTCTCTTGGAAGAGCTGCTTCAAATGCTTGATCATATCGACAGCATTCATGTTTTCGTGTTGCTTCTGAAGCTAAGAAGTCATGGTGCATAGCATAAGGCAGGCCGCATCGTTAGCGTCATCTACACGCTTTTGATACGCCTTTAGGTCTGCAGGGGTATTGTTCTCTGGACCTGCTGGAACTTGCTCCTCTATTGCGTACAGTTTCTTCTCTTCCTTGAGAACGATTCTCAAGTTTCTGTACCAATCAAGGAAGTTGGTTCCAGAGAGCTTGTCCTTCTCAAGGACAGATCATAGGGATTGTTGTGAACTCGATGAGTTGTTTGCCATTTGGAATTCTACAAAAAGGAAAATACGTATTTTTTAGTATTTGTGAATTTTTTTGACTATATTCAATAATGGCTAGTTTATCAAATATATCTCCCACTATTTTTCTACGGATTAATAACCCACAAGATATTAATGCGGAAAATATCCTTATATTTTCTAGTGGGCCAAGATCCATGTTTCATCTCCTTATGAGCTTGCTTTGGCAAGTCACCCATAATTTGAATACTTTAGGTAGGAGCAATTCCAATTGCATCCTGTGCAACTCTTGGTTCAATTGGGAAAATAACTCCTTATTTATCCATCCATATGGATAATCCCAATTGATTGCCTCTCGGTTTTAATCATATTAATAGCCTAGTTGTGTCCAACCTCTTATTTAAATAATTGCACATTACTTGTTTGTACCATCGCATTTCATCATTATGAACCAAGTCGCCTTGCTTTGGCATGCACGAACTTGATAAATCATGATGATAATGAGTGTTTAAATAACGAGAAGGCAAGAACACGATATTCAAATTTTGAGGGATTTTTCAATTCAATTTTAATTGTTTTGTTGATCCATATCAACTGATCTATCTATTTGAGTTTGGGCACAGCTCCAAATAATTGAGCCGGGTTGTCTAATTATCTTATTATCCTAATTGCATGCATCATCCATACACCAAACACAAAATAATAAGACAATAAAATAAACAGCCACAAAACAAAATAAAACGTGATGTGAATATGGCCTTTTCTAGACTAAGATAATTCCAAGCCAATGGAATTATCTGTGAACCCTAAAAGCAAACACATCTCCATGCGTCTTCATCTTTTGGTCCATCCTTCATGGTCATGTGGAATGCTCCATGCTCCATCTTTTGTGTCTCCCTTTGGCTTTGGGCTTCTTTTCTTCAATCTTGGCTAACAATCTACTCTATCTAGTACTAGCTAACAACTATACTAAATAAAATAAATCTCACAGGTTGAGAAAAAATGGCTCGCAGGCGATAAAACACTAATAAATTATTACAATTAATTGATCAGCTCGCAGGCCGTAAACCAAACCACGAAAATAAACAATCACACCAAACCAAATCCTAAGGCCATATCCAATCACCATGCGATTTGCACATAAACAGTTAAAATCCAATTTTATCGCGCTTGATCAATTTTAATTGATTTTAGGATTTTCTAGGGTTAAAACGGTCAATTGGGCCCAACAATCAAACTACTCGGACCCCAAAAGAGGACCGCCAAGGCCTTGGGCCGGCCAGCCCCTAGCCCACACGGCTAGGCCGTGGGCTAGGGCTGCCCTGGCCCCTTTGCCGTCCCCTGCTTGGGCGGCAAGCAAGGAGGGGCGGTCCCCTTGGGGGCCGAAACTCCTTTGGGAGTTGTTTCCAAAACAACTCCCTTGCTTGGTGCCCAAGTTTGGTTGTTTCCTTGTATGCAAAGAACTCCTTTTTTCCATAGGATGCCCAAACCCTAGATCTAAGATCCTAAAATTTCTCAAACTCACTAATTGATGCATCTAATGCAAAAACTAGGTGTTGTTATAATTGACTATTGAGAAATTGCATCATATGCTTGATTTGTCTTGTTTTACGCGATAAACAATAAATTTAAAGTGTAAAACTATCAAAACGTAACACATAAACCAAGTTTATGCTCTACGACTTGTGGCTCTGATACTACTGTAGGTTTTTTATCATGGATACGCAGTGGAAAAACAAATGTTATCCATGCAATACCCTCCAAGGATCACAGGACAAGAGACATAAAGATGGTAAGGGAAGAAATCAAGTTACACACCTTAGGGTTTCTCCTGTGATGACTTGTAACGTGAATTGTGTCACGTTCTCTATAGTTAATCCACGCCTAGAGTTGAGATCTAGATCTTCCTTCTCCTTTGTGCTAGCCCGGAATAGAGGAAGAGGAAGAAGAAATCACACAACACGAGGAAACAAGGAGGGGCAGTCTCCTTGTTTGGGCCGACGGGAAGGGGCGGCGGAAAGGGGGGCGGACGGCTCCTCTTGCTTGCTTGCTCTCTCTCTCCTTTTGTTCTCTCCCACTCAAGTTATGAACTAAAGGCTCATAAGTGTGGGAAGGAAGGAAGGAGCATCCTTTATGTAGTCCAAAAAATCATTGCCAACTACCTAAAGGACCCATTCTAGTCCTACTAGAATTCGGTTTAGTCCCTTCTTTACAAATTAGTCCTACTAAGTTTGCAAGGTGTTGCAAAGTGATCCTTCTAATTAATTAATCCTATTAATTAATTCCCAAATCTAGTTCAGCTCTATATAGCATGTGACCCCATAGGTTCTATCTAGTTGGTAGCAACAATTTGCTAATATGGAGCGGCTTCTAGCAAAACATCCATTCTAGCCAACTAATATAATAGTCACCCGACAAACCTTGTACAAGTAATTGTCTCTTCCTTTTGTCTCTATATCCGGATTAGACACGAGACATACAAGTCAAACTCGTATATCCAATCCATAGTTTCTCGATTCATGGGAATAGCCTTATTCGTGCAAATAACATTAGTATCCGATATTGATTTATTTGAGTCTGGCCAGACATTTTATAAGCACTATCCCTCGAGTGGCCTAGGATATTTGCTCCCGTTATGTGGGAGGGATAAATTTTATCTACGTCCACTACGATCTCTAAGCTTGCTTCTTATTGTATCCGGTACACGCCTTTATAACTACCCAGTTACGGTGTAGCGTTTAACGCTACCAAAATCACAATAATCCACAACTAGAATATCTAGCGACTTCAAGTCTAAGGATGACAATACCATTGCACCACGAGAAGCACTTGTGACTTAACATACATGTATGTAGCCTTCTCGGAGATGGGTCACTCCAGTGCGCCATTACCCTTAATGCACACCCATGTGTTGGATCATGATATCTCTATATCAATCCAACCCCATACTAGTCTATAGATGATTGTCCCATTAATCATTATATTGGACTAGGGATATTTAAGATAAACAACACAATTGTAAATCTAAGGACTTCATTATATTAAATATCCAATAAATAATAAAATGAATGTTTTAGCCAGAATAAATTCATACTAAACTAGATTGCCTCTAGGGCATATATTCCAACAAGTGTCGACCCCCTGGATCCTCTTTCTTCTAAAGAGTATTTCACTCTTTTTGAACAAATGAAACTCCTTATAGCGGATATGAAGACGACTGCTTCAAGATGGAAACTAAATGAGACCAAGCCTTGCGACGAGTATATGTCCGTGGTTTCTAGCGCGAAGAATATTTGGTCAAAGTGGGTGATGTACTTCTTCATGGACTTTGTCAAACCAAATATAGCTCGAGAGTGGCGGGAGCAATATCCAGAGGCCCTTATTGGTTTTACTATTGTTTTTGGTGTTGGGGGCCTCCTCTCCTTGGTTTTCGTCTCTTAAAGGAGATTGATCACCCTCACGACAGTTGGCTTCAAGAGACACGGCTGCTTGGTTAACTGGTTGAAGTTTTGAAGGTGGATGATTCACGTCACGTTCACCAAATTGTGTACAAGGAAATCCTCAAGAGAGATCCAAGTGTACACCTCAAGTAGGGGATTAGAATAGAACACAGAGAAGTGTAGGGTGTGAGTAGGGAGAGAGTAAGCAATACCAACTGTTCTTGAGAGAGAGACAGTAGGCTAGCAAAATATCTGAGAGAGATTAGTGAGCCGTAATGGAGAGCTAACGTTCCTATATATAGTGGGGAAGTTACCGTTGTGGGGGGGGGGGGTAATGCACCATAAATGGCGACTTAATGATAGCCCCTGTAACGGCACGTTCGACCGTATATATAGGGAACGTTACGCACGTGCCCAGATATATCGGAGATCATTATGAGATCGTCCGCATTTATGGCATACGTGAGCCTTAAACCTCTCAGTCAGTAACCAGAGGTCGCGCGCGAGCTTGGTTGTCGTTCCCGCGCAACAGACCTTACTCTAGCCTCCAAACCACAAGTCCCTACAAGTCCTCTGTGGTTGGTACGCGAGGGCCCTGTCTCGCAGCCCCCAAGTGGATAAGCATGGGTATTGATCAGGTATGCCAGGAGCACAGCTAGGTGTGCTGGATGACTGCCACGTGGCTCTGATATGTCTGTCTGGAGAGCACCATCTACACCAAGCATTACATTAAGCCAACTCACAAAACATAATTGGGGATTTAACGCATGGAAACGCACTTACACAACATGACTCGGGATTTAGCTTAGTCTAACAAAGCAAAAGCTTGTAAATGCGGGACGACTTAGCTTGCGACCGTGGGCCGGCTTTTCTCATGAGCGTATATTATGCGACGCGTCAACGAATTCTAATTAATATTATTTCGATTTATTATATTCGATAATTATGTTGAAACACTTCATTTTTTAGGTAAATATTGCAAAACTTTAACTTGCAAGATTAATATTGGTTTTCAAAAGGTTCTGTACATTTTCAACTCCCTGATGTTGCTTACACTAAGTCAATCAGTCCCAAAATAGAGGCTTCCCTGATGTTGCTTACACTGAATCATTTAAAAGGGTACAGAAATCAATTAAAAAGCAAAACAACCAAGAGTGAGACCATAGCGGGTACAGGTGATTATGCAGACAATACACACACGCGCACGCGCACAAACACACACACATATATACATATAAATATATATATATACATACACATACATATATAAAATTTCCCACAGTTTGATGGTCGTCGAAGGTGGAAACGATTATGGATCATCATCTCCGTACCTTTTTTGCATGGATGTTTTCTGAGCACTCGTTGTGTTCTTTGTCAAACTTGTCTTCCATTATTTCAAGTTGGATGATAAACTGTATTTCCTGATTCAATTCTCGCCTCCTAACATTAGCAAGGTTATCCAGAAGGTCAAGTTCATCTTGGATTCGCTTCATTTCTCTTGCAGCTTCATTTCTTAGATGTTCGTATGTTTTCCCACTTGAAAGTAGGTGATAGCAAGTGACTGCCCCCTTAGACGTGGGCACAGAAAATCGTGGCATTAGGCTCGACGTTGATTCGTCAGTATGAGTTTGGGCGAAAAAAATAATCCCAGGTTTGTTCTTCCCTGAACATGGCTTCCCAATTACATCTTGGTTGGAAGATAGTTCTTCGCTCGAGTACAACGATGAAGCGACATATGCATGGCCCTTGTTCATGGCATCACTAACAGCAGATGCGTGTTTATCTTCGTGTAACATGTTGGCTGCAGTGGTACGCACATCATAAATTCAGAACGCACGAAACGACATTTATAGTTATGAATACATGTAATGTAACACCCCAAAAATAACCAAGTCGGAAGCTCAGGGATGTTACTCCGTACCCGAGACTAAACCCGGATACAAGTTGGTTAAAAAAAGAGAATCCAAACATAACTTTATTAAAACTCCAAACGTGTGCCTCAAACACTGGCATACAATCGAACTACAGTTTAATGATACTAAAGAAGCTCTAAGAACTAAGTGTGATGTTACTGATCGTCTAATTGATGATTCCCGTCCCCGCTAAGCTATGCTCCCATCTTATAAACCTGTGGGGCCGAAAGCAAAAGAGAAATACCACAGTTTCCAAAGTCAGCGGAAATATTGAGTTAGCAACACCCAAAGCATGTAAGCAGATTATGAGGCATTTTTAAATCAGACACAGTAGTTTGAAAAGAAGGAAATAAAGTATGAGTATAAGTACGAAACCAAGTTTTTCCTTTTAGCATTTCACGTGGGGAAACATTTCCAAACTCTTCTTCATTTGTCCAATCGGTACTTTCACATTTACACCATAAAGGTCCTAGTATTTGGAAACCATATTTTATCCTGTTGACACGGGGAAGATCTCCATCACACACTACCAAGACCATAAGTGTCGACACCCCCCTAAGACTTCTTGCAGCCAGAGAGATAAGTACATGGAGAAAAGATCGGGGACTGCAACCCAGTAAAATAAAATAAAAGGGTCGAGAGACCATAGTTAACATTGACCAAACCCAAAATATAGATCCCCGGTACAACTATTCCACTTTACGTCTGTTTTATTAATTCTTCATGTGATAGTTGTGACATCGTCACTTTTGTAAAACCAACAAGATGCTCAAATAGACATTTAAATCAGATATTTCATTTTAAGACATTTAAATCACAAAACACATTTTAGATACGAAAGAAGGAAAGGGCGCCAGACCTGCCATGTTTACTTACCTTAAATCTCAAGCCAAAGCAATTCACTTCCTAGTAATACTCGAAGTATCCTTCGTCAACGAAATTGTCGCCTACAAATTTAATAATATTCTAATCAACACATTGCACACGAAGTCCTATAGGTAAATGCAAACAATCCCTTACTAACTCTCTCCAACCTTTGCTAAGGCGAACAACCTTTTTTTATAATAAAATATGCTTTTTTATAATGATACTAAAGAAGCTCTAAGAACTAAGTGTGATGTTACTGATCGTCTAATTGATGATTCCCGTCCCCGCTAAGCTATGCTCCCATCTTATAAACCTGTGGGGCCGAAAGCAAAAGAGAAATACCACAGTTTCCAAAGTCAGCGGAAATATTGAGTTAGCAACACCCAAAGCATGTAAGCAGATTATGAGGCATTTTTAAATCAGACACAGTAGTTTGAAAAGAAGGAAATAAAGTATGAGTATAAGTACGAAACCAAGTTTTTCCTTTTAGCATTTCACGTGGGGAAACATTTCCAAACTCTTCTTCATTTGTCCAATCGGTACTTTCACATTTACACCATAAAGGTCCTAGTATTTGGAAACCATATTTTATCCTGTTGACACGGGGAAGATCTCCATCACACACTACCAAGACCATAAGTGTCGACACCCCCCTAAGACTTCTTGCAGCCAGAGAGATAAGTACATGGAGAAAAGATCGGGGACTGCAACCCAGTAAAATAAAATAAAAGGGTCGAGAGACCATAGTTAACATTGACCAAACCCAAAATATAGATCCCCGGTACAACTATTCCACTTTACGTCTGTTTTATTAATTCTTCATGTGATAGTTGTGACATCGTCACTTTTGTAAAACCAACAAGATGCTCAAATAGACATTTAAATCAGATATTTCATTTTAAGACATTTAAATCACAAAACACATTTTAGATACGAAAGAAGGAAAGGGCGCCAGACCTGCCATGTTTACTTACCTTAAATCTCAAGCCAAAGCAATTCACTTCCTAGTAATACTCGAAGTATCCTTCGTCAACGAAATTGTCGCCTACAAATTTAATAATATTCTAATCAACACATTGCACACGAAGTCCTATAGGTAAATGCAAACAATCCCTTACTAACTCTCTCCAACCTTTGCTAAGGCGAACAACCTTTTTTTATAATAAAATATGCTTTTTTATAATGATACTAAAGAAGCTCTAAGAACTAAGTGTGATGTTACTGATCGTCTAATTGATGATTCCCGTCCCCGCTAAGCTATGCTCCCATCTTATAAACCTGTGGGGCCGAAAGCAAAAGAGAAATACCACAGTTTCCAAAGTCAGCGGAAATATTGAGTTAGCAACACCCAAAGCATGTAAGCAGATTATGAGGCATTTTTAAATCAGACACAGTAGTTTGAAAAGAAGGAAATAAAGTATGAGTATAAGTACGAAACCAAGTTTTTCCTTTTAGCATTTCACGTGGGGAAACATTTCCAAACTCTTCTTCATTTGTCCAATCGGTACTTTCACATTTACACCATAAAGGTCCTAGTATTTGGAAACCATATTTTATCTTGTTGACACGGGGAAGATCTCCATCACACACTACCAAGACCATAAGTGTCGACACCCCCCTAAGACTTCTTGCAGCCAGATAGATAAGTACATGGAGAAAAGATCGGGGACTGCAACCCAGTAAAATAAAATAAAAGGGTCGAGAGACCATAGTCAACATTGACCAAACCCAAAATATAGATCCCCGGTACAACTATTCCACTTTACGTCTGTTTTATTAATTCTTCATGTGATAGTTGTGACATCGTCACTTTTGTAAAACCAACAAGATGCTCAAATAGACATTTAAATCAGATATTTCATTTTAAGACATTTAAATCACAAAACACATTTTAGATACGAAAGAAGGAAAGGGCGCCAGACCTGCCATGTTTACTTACCTTAAATCTCAAGCCAAAGCAATTCACTTCCTAGTAATACTCGAAGTATCCTTCGTCAACGAAATTGTCGCCTACAAATTTAATAATATTCTAATCAACACATTGCACACGAAGTCCTATAGGTAAATGCAAACAATCCCTTACTAACTCTCTCCAACCTTTGCTAAGGCGAACAACCTTTTTTTATAATAAAATATGCTTTGTAAAGTTAACGTTTATCATTTGTAAGAACATACCAAACTATAATTATATAATTTACAAATAGATTAATAAATATATGTTTAACCAAGAATGTTATTTTTTCCAAACTTGATAACGTGACATACTACTACTATTTAAGATATGATTTATATAAACTTTTGTTTCTAAAAACGTAATATAATTATATAACCTAAAGTAGTAAAGTTTTATTGTTCTTTCAAAGAGTTTAACTGAACATCACCAATAAAAAATAAATTAGCTTTATACAAGAAAAATAAACTCCCAAAGAAAATAACCCTCAAAAGTAATTAAATGGCTTTCAATTTTTCGTATTGTTGAGTAAAAATAACTGCCTCTGTAGAGACTCGAACCCAAGATCAAATCTCATACAAGCATGCACTTTAACGACTGGGCCAACTGCCCCTTTTGTTCTTTTCTTTCTTCCCAACCATTAATATCATTAACTAACTTATAATAATAGTTAATAAAACAAATAAAATAAAATAAAACTGTAAAGAAAGAATGAAGGGAGAGAGGGATGGGTTTGAGTTACCCGAAGAAGGAGAAGAGACAGGTTGGTGCTGGTGGTGGCGACGAACGGTGGTGGAGCCGGAGAGAGGACGAACGGCGACGAGACGGGAGGCGAGGACTGCGACACCCCCGTACTTCGCCGTGGGAGAAATACGGGAATGCCGTCCCGCGCCCGAGATTGCTCCCGGGTGCAAGGGGAACGAATGGTAAACAAAACAAACATTGCATAATTATTTATTACAAACCAGAAGTCTTCCAAAGTGAAATTATACATACTATTAAACAAGATGAAATATTGTCTAGGTGTTTCAATTATTTAAGTACTAGATAAACTAGGTGAGTCCGCGATTCCCGCTAAGCCGAGCTCCCTTCACCTAGACCTGCGGGGGAAAGAAACAAGACCGCAGTTTTTCCAAAGTCAGCACAAACGCTGAGCAAGTAAACACCCCAACATGTACATCGGAAAGAGGCATATTTTATTTTAAATAAAAGAGGAATAATAAGAAAGTAAACAACATATTGTTTCAAAAGACCAATATAAATCATCCAACTCATCATTTAATATTCTCAATCCAATTCCATATTTTCCAAAATAAACAAAGTCCATCCATCATCCATATGAAAAATCCACATTTATCATTTAGTTGTAGCGGGGAAAAAACCAATCCAAAAATATAGAACCAACCATCTCGCATGCAACCAAGACCTTAAGTGTCGACACCCCCTTAAGACTCTAGCGGCCAGAAGGGTGAGTACATGGTGCGACTCGGGGCAATGGCAACCGAGCCAAATATGATAATCACAATATATAGAAGAATTTGAATAGGGTTCCGCCGCACAACTGTTATCACTTTACTTTATTACGTATTATTAATCTCATGTGACAATTTCCAAAGGAATTAACAAACAAGTAATTGAAATATCAAGTTAAGCATTTAAATCACAAATCACATTTTGAGACGTAAAAATCATAAAATAATTGGACACGAAAGAAGGACGGGCACACTAGGTTAGGCATATTTACTCACCTCAAGTAGCACGACCAATATCACGATAGCTCCTACAAATACACGTAGCCCTCGTCTACGAATTCGTCACCACCTACAATTTATAATTCCTAAATTAATTACAAGTCTAACTATGCAAGTATGCAAAAATACTATATCTCCTAATTTCTCATTTGAAATTATCCCCCTTAACCCCATTAATTACTAGCGTAAAACAATTATTTAAATTAACACTTATATTTTCCTCATAAAAATATTATAACTTATACAAATACAAGCTTGTAAAATTATTGAGAAATAAAACTAATATTAAGTTTATACACTCTTATTTTATAGGAAATAATAATCTGATAAACAAACTATTTATTCATAAATGACTATAAAAGTTAATTCAAACTAATTCAATTATAACTATTTATTTATTAGAAAATATATATACTATATAATAATTAAATACTCAAATAAAATTCACGAAAATGCTTATTTCAATAAAACAAGTCATATATAATTATAAACTTATGTTAAATAAATAATTTCTAATATCTATGAAAAATATTCAAGTAATATCAAATCATAGAAAAATGGATTTTTATTTAAAAGTATACTATATATTTTTTCACAAACTAACTTCCAACTTATTTATTTTTATCAATATTCTCAAAATAATCTATTTTACTCAAAATAACAATTTAAAAGCAATTAAAAATATTTAGTTAAATAAACCGAAATTATATAATTAAACCAAAATGTACATTTTATCTTGCTTATAAAAACAACAATATTTCATATAAATATAACTCTATGTAATTTTAACAACTTATTTACTTTTATATAGTCAAAATAATATACATAAACATTAGCTTATATCATTAATCCAAAAATAACATTTTCAAGTTTATATAAATATGCAGTTTGATAATATACACAAATCACCCCCAATCTTTGAGAATCTAAATATGCAGTTAACATCTTGCCCTCAACTTTTCAGAAATTACATAAACTATCCCCTTTTATGAACACAAGCATATAACTCAAACCCAACATACCCGATTCGAGTTAGAGCTAACAAGATGTGATTTTGATGATTAGAAATGAACCAGAGAGTGATTTAGGACTCACCTACGCGAAAAATCGCGAGAAACGGTCAAGAAACGGAGCGGGTTACGTCTCCGAAGGTGGGGACGGCGGTGATGAACACCGACGATGAATCCGGCGTTGAGGGCTCTGTTTGATGTTGCTAAAGCACTCCTCGGACCTCCAGGAGTATTTTGGTCCAAACGGGAGTGAGTGGGTCGCTCCGGTTAGCTCGGGTGAGCTTCTCGCCGGAAAATATGGTGACCGGCGGCGGGTTTGGTGGCTCTGGGCGAACTGCAGCGTGTTGCTGCTGCTAAAGCTCCTCTTTGGGTCGAAACAAAGTGGGTGAGGGCTTGAAGAGTCCAAAACAGTGAGGGAGTAAGAGAGGCAGAGGCGGGTGGCGGCATTTTCGCCGTCGGGTTGGTTCGCCGGAGGTGTCAGGCGGCCTTCTCGGCGGCGCTGCTGCTGCTCGTGGCGTAGCAGAGAGGGAGAGGGGGTCTCAGGTGTTCAAACAGAGTGAGGGGAAGAGGGAGGCTGAGATGGGTGTTTGATTTCCGTCGGGTGGGTCGCCGGAGGTGGCTGGTGGCGTTGGCGGGAGCAGCTACTTCTGCTGGTGGTGGTGAGTAGCAGAGAGGGAGAGGAGAGGGAGAGAAGAAGAGAAGGAAGGAGAGGTGGCTGTGGTGGTGGTTCGAGTGGTGGTGATGGTGAAGGGCACGGTGGTGGTGGTGTTGGTGGTGCCCGTGGGTTTGCTTGCAGAGAGAGAGGTGAGTTGGAGTGTTTTGTCTGATGTTGTTTTGGTGTGAGAGAAACAAAGGAGTGGGAGAGTATTAAATAAAGATATTGATGCTTGGAGAGGTTGGTTTCCTCCAACCAACCTTGGGCTTCTCTTTTTTTTTTTTTTGTCAACTAGCCAATTATGCTAGGATGTTTTGGGAGTACTAATTGGGTTGGTCAATCTAGTGGGTTGGGTACACAGTTGCTATATTCACATAAATCACATAATATGCTAAATAAATACACAATAAAAATACCGGTTTCTATAAAATTACTATACGAACTTCCCGATTGTATTTTCAACCCAAAATAATCTAACTCATCACTCGTAACAAAATTAAATTTTATCTTTCTCAATTACCCAATTTACCCTTCTCAAATAAACGGGGTATTACATCCTTCCCCCCTTAAAGAAAAGCTTCGTCCTCGAAGCTAAATCCACTCATACTCAATAATCATATCGTCTCTATAAAATGCAAATATATGTCTATATGATGATGCACAAATTATATCACGAAATGTACTAGGGTTAACATGTGATACTAAGATTTATTTTATTTTGGAACGTAAGGGTACGAAAGCGAAAGGTTACATCCTCCCCTCCTGAGGGAGTGACGTCCCCGGAACTCAATTTACCTCATTAAATAGGTGGGGATACTTCTTTCTCATTTCATCTTCCGCTTCCCAAGTAGCTTCTTCCGTCTGATGGTTCGTCCATAAAACTTTCACCAGCTTAACGCTCTTGGTGCGAGTGTCCCTTGTCTTAGTGTCCAGAATCTTGACAGGGTGCTCCTCATATGTAAGAGACGGGTCTAACTCGACTGGTTCAGGATCTAGGACATGAGACGGGTCAGGGACGTACTTCTTCAGTTGTGAAACGTGAAAGACATTGTGTACACGTCCCAAGTTAGAAGGTAAGTCTAGTCGATAAGCAAATTCTCCAATTCTCTCCAATACGTCGTATGGTCCGATAAACTTTGGGCTCAATTTCCCTTTCTGATTGAACCTCGTTACTCCCTTGGTAGGTGAAACCTTGAGAAATGCTTTTTCTCCAATCTGGAATTCCAATGGCCTTCTTTTCTGATCTGCATAAGACTTTTGTCTGTCTTGAGCTGCCTTCATTCTTTGCTGGATTAGTCGTACTTGATCCGTCATATCCTCATAACTTGCGGGCCAATTACTATCGTCTCGCTGATGTCGTTCCAACATAGTGGTGATCGGCACTTTCTTCCGTACAAAGCTTCATACGGTGCCATGCCAATGCTGGCGTGATAACTGCTGTTGTAGGAGAACTCTATCAAAGGTAGTTTTTCAACCCATGAGCCTTGGAAATCCATGACACAAGCTCTTAGCATGTCCTCCAATGTCTGAATGGTCCTTTATGTTTGTCCTTCTGTAGCTGGGTGAAATGCTGTACTGAATCTCAGCTGAGTTCCTAATGCTTCTTGAAGAGCTCGCCAAAAATGAGAGAGGAAATTAGGGTCCCTATCAGAAATTATCGAACTTGGAACCCCATGATACCTCACTATGTTTTTAATATACGCGTCTGCTCTTTGCTCCATGTTCCAGGTGTCATTCATCGGAATGAACCTAGCTGTCTTGGTCAGTCGATCTACTACTACCCATATCTGGTTGAGTCCGTTCTTTGATGTCGGCAAAGCAGTCACGAAATCCATCGAAATGGAATCCCACTTCCAAACTGGTACGTCTAGTGGTTGAACTAAGCCTCCCATCCTCTTGTGTTCAAACTTAACTTTATGACACGTCAAACATCTGGCTACGAATTCAGCTACCTCCTTCTTCATGTTAGGCCACCAAAACATCTTCTTCAAATCTTTGTAGAGCTTGTCGCCTCCAGGGTGTACTGAGTAAGGTGTGTTGTGAGCTTCACGCATCAGTCTCTCCTTAGTTTCTGCACACTTCTGTGGTACGCACCACCTTCCTTTGTAGCGAATGATCCCATCCTCGTGAATCTTGAAGTCGTTGGCTTTCCCTTCAGCGATTTTCTTCCGGATTCTTTCTAGCTTCACGTCTCCAGCTTGGTTAGTCTTTATTTCATCAAGGAAGTCTGGTATGGCTGTCATACTGCTGAGTAAGTTCTGCACTCCTCCCTGATCCATTACTTCGATCTCGAGCTTCCTGAATTCATGGCACAGCCATTCTGGCAAAACTATCATTGCGTTCAAGGCATGGCTCGCCTTTCGACTCAATGCGTCAGCAACTACGTTTGCTTTCCCTTCGTGGTACTGGATACGCAAGTCGTAGTCCTTGATGATTTCTAGCCATCTTCGTTGTCTGTTGTTCAGCTCCTTCTGCGTGAAAATGTACTTTAGGCTGCGGTGATCGGTGTAGAGCTTGCAAACTGCTCCATATAAGTGGTGCCTCCATATCTTCAGCGCGAAAACTATTGTCGCTAACTCTAAATCGTGAGTAGCATAGTTTTCCTCGTGGGGTTTCAGCTGCCTTGAAGCATAGGCAATCACCCTTCTATCCTGCATAAGTACACACCCTAGCCCTTTCTTCGATGCATCGCTGTACACTTCAAACTCGCCGGAGTCGTTTGGTAGAGCTAATACTGGGGCCGTAGTTAGCTTCTCCTTCAGGGTCTGAAATGCTTCTTCACATTTGTCGTCCCAATGATACTTCACAGTCTTCTTCGTCAACGCAGTTAGTGGTCTGGCAATCTTGGAGAAATCCTTCACGAAACGCTTGTAGTATCCTGCTAAGCCAAGGAAACTTCTTATCTCGGACACGTTCTTTGGTGTTGGCCAATCCTTGACTGCTGAAATCTTTCCTGGATCCACTGATATTCCCTCTTTCGAGATGATGTGACCCAGAAATGGAACACGATTCAGCCAAAACTCACATTTGGACAGCTTAGCATACAACCGTTCTTGTCTCAAAGTCTGTAATACTTCTCTGAGATGTTCCTCGTGCTTCTCCTCGTCCTTCGAGTATACAAGGATGTCATCAATGAAGACGACTACAAAACGGTCTAGGAATGGCCTCATTACTCGGTTCATCAGATCCATAAACACTGCAGGTGCATTGGTTAGACCAAAAGGCATTACTGTGAACTCATAATGGCCATACCTCGTTCTAAAGGCTGTCTTTGGGATATCCTTCTCGGCTACCCGAAGTTGATGGTACCCTGACCTCAAGTCAATCTTCGAGAAGACACTAGCCCCTTGTAATTGATCGAACAAGTCGTCAATCCGGGGTAGAGGGTACTTATTCTTGATGGTTACATTGTTCAACTCACGATAGTCAATGCATAGCCTTAAGCTTCCATCTTTCTTCTTTACAAAAAGCACTGGTGCTCCCCACGGTGAAACACTTGGCCTTATGTATCCCTTCAGTAGAAGTTCTTGCAACTGGTCCTTCAGCTCCTTCAGTTCAGCTGGTGCCATCCGATACGGTGCTTTCGAGATCGGTGCGGTTCCTGGTGCTAAGTCCAGTGTAAACTCCACTTCTCTTTTGGGTGGCATTCCTGGAATCTCGTCTAGAAATACGTCGGGAAATTCCTTCACGACAGGTATCTCTTCTAATACACTCTCCTTCTTGGACACATCCTGGATGTAGCACAAGTAGGCGGAGTTTCCTTTCTTCACTTGGTTGACTATGGTCATTGCTGACACTAGTCTAATACAGGGCTCCTTCTTAATGCCACGATAAGAAATCTTCTCACCGTTGGGTCCTCTTAGCCGAACCTTCTGATCATAACAATCGATGACGGCTCGATATTTGCTAAGCCAATCCATCCCTAGGATGACGTCGATGCCTTTAAGATCGAACTTAATCAAATCCGCAGGCAAGGTATAGGCTAGAATTTTGACTTCTACTCCTTCGAATACAGTGTCACACACTGCTATGTGGCCAGTGGGTGTTGCTACTGGGATAGATTTTCTAGCAGACTTATTTAGACTCAATTTCTCATCAAATGACGATGATATGTATGAGTATGATGCGCCAGAATCAAATAATATAAAGGCTGGGTGCTCATGGACAAGGAAAGTACCCGTGACAACTCCGTGAGCAGCTTCAGCCTCAGTCTTTGTCACGACAGCTATCCTTCCCACATTGGCATTCTGAGTTCCAGATCCTCCTGCTCCAGCTCCAGTGTTCACATTACCTCCGTGACCAGCATTGTTATTCCAGTTCTGAGCTCCATGTTGTCCTGTATTCCCTTGGTTTTAGTTTGCCTGCCTTCCATAGCCATCTCCCTGGTTGTTGCGGTTTCCAGGGTTCTTGTTTCCATATCCGATTTGCAGGATTGGTGGTTGCTGGTTTCCGTACTGCTGGCGGTTTCCCAGATAGTTGTTCTGGGGTTGCCTCTGATAGTTCCCTCCTTGGTTCATCTGTTGGTTCCCGCCTGGTCGAGCTCGACATTCATAAGCAGGATGTCCTTTCCTGCTACAGTTGTGGCAGATGACCAAGTTCCCCATGCAGTCTCTTCCAGGGTGGTTTTGCTGACATCTCTTGCAGATGTAGCGACAAACTGGCTGAGCTACCTACCACTGCTGGTTCTCATGGTTCCCTCCATTGTTTGGCTTCAACTTCTTGTTACTGCTGCTACCTCCTGCTTCAGCTGCCTTGCGTTTCCCGCGCAACTCATCTTGCACCTCCTGGACTTGCCACATGTCAGCTGCTCGATCATATGCCTCGTGCAAAGTGTCGTAAGTCCTGCTACGCATGATCTTCTGCAACTGGAGGTGTAGTCCCGAAATGAACTTGTTGATCTTATCATCCTCATCGGGTACAGTGTGTCCTGCAAACCTCAGTAGTTCCACGAACTTTTTGAAGTAGTCCGTAACTGAGCCGTTCCCTTGCTTCAGATTGTTGAACTCATTGCACTTCAGTCTCTTGACATGTGCTGGGTAGAACCGTGTCCTAAGAGCAGTCTTAAAGGCTTCCCAGTTGAAATTGGGTCGAGCCAGCAAGACTTCTTGACTGGTTGTCCACCAATCATCTGCGTCATGTGACAGATGGATGATGGCGCAGTTGATCTTCTCATCATCAGGGCAATGAACAACCCTAAGCAGCTTCTCGAAATGTCTTATCCAATTCTCCAGTTCAACGGGATCTTCCTTCCCGCTGAATTGGCGAGGATTCAGATCAGCTATTTGCTTGGCATAGCTTTGTCTTCCACGCTCCTCATTACTGACTACTCGGTCCATGATTTGCTTCATCTGTGCCATTTGTGCAGCTAGTTGTTCCACTGTCGGTTGGTTGTTTCTTTCAGCTGCCATTTGTTCTTGGCTGACTCTCCTGGTGTAGTATCGCAGGGGTCTATCAGTCATATTCCTACACTATCACCTATTTCATTATTGCTTATTTTATCACAGATAAATAGTTAAAATGAATTATTTCATGAAATGCATGGTACCCTATTCACATAGCACATATATTCCATCTAATAAATCAAGCACACAATTCTTTTTCATATTATCATATAAGGATGTACCAACACAGGTATCTCATTTTCCATACCAGTCAACTCATATATCACAAATCTCAAAACGTCATTCCAAGTTGGAAATGGACGTGGGTGGGTGGGACTTCAATAAGAATAACACTACCCATCCCCCAAGCGGCTTGTCAAATTTTAATTTTCTTATCCTATATTCATTTTAAATTGCCCTACAGGTTTTAATTCATTTTTGGATTGCCTGCTCTGATACCACCTGCGACACCCCTGTACTTCGCCGTGGGAGAAATACGGGAATGCCGTCCCGCGCCCGAGATTGCTCCCCGGTGCAAGGGGAACGAATGGTAAACAAAACAAACATCGCATAATTATTTATTACAAACCAGAAGTCTTCCAAAGTGAAATTATACATACTATTAAACAAGATAAATATTGTCTAGGTGTTTCAATTATTTAAGTACTAGATAAACTAGGTGAGTCCGCGATTCCCGCTAAGCCGAGCTCCCTTCACCTAGACCTGCGGGGGAAAGAAACAAGACCGCAGTTTTTCCAAAGTCAGCACAAACGCTGAGCAAGTAAACACCCCAACATGTAAATCAGAAAGAGGCATATTTTATTTTAAATAAAAGAGGAATAATAATAAAGTAAACAACATATTGTTTCAAAAGACCAATATAAATCATCCAACTCATCATTTAATATTCTCAATCCAATTCCATATTTTCCAAAATAAACCAAGTCCATCCATCATCCATATGAAAATCCACATTTATCATTTAGTTGTAGCGGGGAACAAACCAATCCAAAAATATAGAACCAACCATCTCGCATGCAACCAAGACCTTAAGTGTCGACACCCCCTTAAGACTCTAGCGGCCAGAAGGGTGAGTACATGGTGCGACTCGGGCAATGGCAACCGAGCCAAATATGATAATCACAATATATAGAAGAATTTGAATAGGGTTCCGCCGCACAACTGTTATCACTTTACGTTATTACGTATTATTAATCTCATGTGACAATTTCCAAAAGAATTAACAAACAAGTAATTGAAATATCAAGTTAAGCATTTAAATCACAAATCACATTTTGAGACGTAAAAATCATAAAATAATTGGACACGAAAGAAGGACGGTCACACTAGGTTAGGCATATTTACTCACCTCAAGTAGCACGACCAATATCACGATAGCTCCTACAGATACACGTAGCCCTCGTCTACGAATTCGTCACCACCTACAATTTATAATTTCTAAATTAATTACAAGTCTAACTATGCAAGTATGCAAAAATGCTATATCTCCTAATTTCTCATTTGAAATTATCCCCCTTAACCCCATTAATTACTAGCGTAAAACAATTATTTAAATTAACACTTATATTTTCCTCATAAAAATATTATAACTTATACAAATACAAGCTTGTAAAATTATTGAGAAATAAAACTAATATTAAGTTTATACACTCTTATTTTATAGGAAATAATAATCTGATAAACAAACTATTTATTCATAAATGACTATAAAAATTAATTCAAACTAATTCAATTATAACTATTTATTTATTAGAAAATATATGTACAATATAATAATTAAATACTCAAATAAAATTCACAAAAATGCTTATTTCAATAAAAACAAGTCATATATAATTATAAACTTATGTTAAATAAATAATTTCTAATATCTATGAAAAATATTCAAGTAATATCAAATAATAGAAAAATGGATTTTTATTTAAAAGTATACTTTATATTTATTTCACAAACTAACTTTCAACTTATTTATTTTTATCAATATTCTCAAAATAATATATTTTACTCAAAATAACAATTTACAAGCAATTAAAACTATTTAGTTAAATAAACCGAATTATATAATTAAAACAAAGTGTACATTTTATCTTGCTTATAAAAACAATAATATTTCATATAAATATAACTCTATGTAATTTTAACAACTTATTTACTTTTATATAGTCAAAATAATATACATAAACATTAGCTTATATCATTAATCCAAAAATAACATTTTAAAGTTTATATAAATATGCAGTTGATAATATACACAAATCACCCCCAATCTTTGAGAATCTAAATATGCAGTTAACATCTTGCCCTCAACTTTTCAGAAATTACATAAACTACCCCCTTTTATGAACACAAGCATATAACTCAAACCCAACATACCCGATTCGTGTTAGAGCTAACAAGATGTGGATTTGATGATTAGAAATGAACCAGAGAGTGATTTAGGACTCACCTACGTGAAAAATCGCGAGAAACGGTCAAGAAACGGAGCGGGTTACGTCTCCGAAGGTGGCGGTCGGCGGTGATGAACACCGGCGATGAATCCGGCGTTGAGGGCTCTGTTTGATGTTGCTAAAGCACTCCTCGGACCTCCAGGAATATTTTGGTCCAAACGGGAGTGAGTGGGTCGCTCCGGTTAGCTCGGGTGAGCTTCTCGCCGGAAAATATGGTGACCGGCGGCGGGTTTGGTGGCTCTGGGCGAACTGCAGCGTGTTGCTGCTGCTAAAGCTCCTCTTTGGGTCGAAACAAAGTGGGTGAGGGCTTGAAGAGTCCAAAACAGTGAGGGAGTGAGAGAGGCAGAGGCAGGTGGCGGCGTTTTCGTCGTCGGGTTGGTTCGCCGGAGGTGTCAGGCGGCCTTCTCGGCGGTGCTGCTGCTGCTCGTGGCGTAGCAGAGAGGGAGAGAGGGTCTCAGGTGTTCAAACAGAGTGAGGGGAAGAGGGAGGCTGAGATGGGTGTTTGATTTCCGTCGGGTGGGTCGCCGGAGGTGGCTGGTGGCGTTCGCGGGAGCAGCTGCTGCTGCTGGTGGTGGTGAGTAGCAGAGAGGGAGAGGAGAGGGAGAGAAGAAGAGAAGGAAGGAGAGGTGGCTGTGGTGGTGGTTCGGGTGGTGGTGATGGTGAAGGGCACAGTGGTGGTGGTGGTGGTGTTGGTGGTGCCCGTGGGTTTGCGAGGAGAGAGAGAGGTGAGTTGGAGTGTTTTGTCTGATGTTGTTTTGGTGTGAGAGAAACAAAGGAGTGGGAGAGTATTAAATAAAGATATTGATGCTTGGAGAGGTTGGTTTCCTCCAACCGACCTTGGGCTTCTCTTTTTTTTTTTTTGTCAACTAGCCAATTATGCTAGGATGTTTTGGGAGTACTAAAGGGGTTGGTCAATCTAGTGGGTTGGGTACACAGTTGCTATATTCACATAAATCACATAATATGCTAAATAAATGCACAATAAAAATACCGGTTTCTATAAAATTACTATACGAACTTCCCGATTGTATTTTCAAGCCAAAATAATCTAACTCATCACTCGTAACAAAATTAAATTTTATTTTTCTCAATTACCCAATTTAACCTTCTCAAATAAACGGGGTATTACAAGGACGCCGGCGGCGTGGACGGCGAGGTGGAGCTGGGCTCAGCTGAGCTCCGCTCGATCGCGCTCGGTCGTTTTCCGGTGACCCAAACGAAAAATCGAGAGAGAGAGAGAGAGAGATCTTCGAGGGAGAGAGATTGAGAGCTTTCATTGGTGTGAGAACAATCTGATTTCGAGGTGGGTATTTATCGGCTTTAAATTGAAGAATCCGGCGAAGGTAAGGCGACCCACTTGTTCATCGATTCCGAATCAGGTTGTGCTTTTGGACAAAATTGGTTTACTTGTTGCTAAATTTTCGATCTAAGTCGAAGTAGGAGAGGATTGGGACTCTAATTAGTGAGTTTGGTGGTGCTTTGGGGCGGCAAGGAGGCTGGTGGCGTTGGGGCGGCAACATGGACGGAAAAGTCTCCTGCTAATTGCAGGAGATGAGGAGGAAGATGATTACTTCCTTGAAAAAACACTTTCACCCCCCCCCCCTGATTTTAGGCATAGTACAACTACAACCCCCCAGGTTTAAATAAAATACATTTTATAAGTTATGAGAAACTACATAAAAACCCCTGATAGTTACTAACAATAAAAACTCACTTTTAAATAATTAAAACTAGTACCTAAACTTATATTAATGTCGTATTCATACCCAATATCATTATAAAATACCCGTTTCTAAATAAAAGGGTATTTCATGTAATGCGTACATGGTGCTTACTGATTAGGTGAAATATCAGAAATTACAACTTATGTGATCTGGAAACAGTCTTAAGGAAAAAATCAAAATTATAGTTTCGATGCAGCATGCAATACATGGGTGCAAAAGCAAAATCATGTATAGCTGCATATTCAATCTGATTACAGTACACGCCAAAAACAATAAAAGCCCAATAGACTTTCTAACATGGGTAACCTACATCATATATCGTTAAGTTTATATATGTATATATCTATATATGTGTCTATATATGTATTATAGTTAGCGGGAATTCATAGCATCCGATGGGCTACAAGTTGTGGAGATAAATAATCGTAATCTCTTGCTCCTTTTGGATCTTCACTTCCGGGGGGCGTTAGTCCTGGGGGACAAGCATTTTCCAAGTGTGACCATTTCTTCGACAGTTTTCCCACTTGCGACAACATATTTGCAAAACCTTTTTCCCCTAATCTTACGTTGAGTCGTAATTTGGTTCCGCGGAGTCAATACTATAGAATACCTAGGAACTGCTGGTTCCCAAATTATGTATCGATTACCTTTTTTGCCTCATCGTCCGAATCGATTACCAGAACTGGAAATTCTTTACTACCACCACGTTCGGTGATGGTTGAAGGGCGATTATCCATATGTAAGCACAACACTACGCAACGTTTAATCTTATCAGAAGCGTGTATTCAGGATTTTTTATTTATATACTCATAATCTATGGTCTCTGTGTTCCTAACCAGAATACCATTCAATAGTAGAAGGCAACACCCATTGGTAAACAATTTTGGTAGGCATGCAAATGGAAGATGAAATCAGAAATAACAACAAATGCTAAAATCATAATATTACATACAGAATACATGTATGTTGGTCTGCGTTAATGACTTATTTTGCGACTGTTCATACGGATCATAATGGATGACATCAACATGTATTCAAATGCCATGACTCATGCATGTTCATATGTGTTATCCAAGGGTATATCAGATTTCATACATCTAGATGATACATGTTTTTATATGTATTTTAAAGCATAGGACTCGTATATTTGCATTTGAAGTACTCAAGGTTTCATATACATTGAGTAATTTCTCAAATACAACAGATGAAAGGAGGTAATTATGCTTGAACATAGATTAACCATCAAAATGTTTACCTTCCTGCAATGACAAGTACAGCGACAATAGATGTGACATGGACTATGATTATTGTGCTGCCATTTTACCATATTACAAATTGTTTCAAGTATCGGAATATTTTTGTACTTCCATTTATAAAACGTGTCATATCAAAGAAGTTGTACCCAAAAACTTTACCTGGAATCAAATGAATCCAAAGTTAATGCAGAGGAATAATACTATGAATGAGCATAGTGTAAGTTATATCATCGTTGAACATGATCACCGTAATCCTATCGAGTTATTAGAATCATCAATGATACAGTTGCTTGCAATATTAGCATAAATGTGGCCACCAAGAATAGCTCGTATTGCGTTGCAACATACATATTAATACCGTGCACTACATGCGCACAAAAAAAAAGTACAAAATAAAAGGAACAGATAAATTACCACATTTAAGTAATAAAACATTAAGGCTATCAGCAATATGCAAAAATAAGCAGCGTAGCAGAAATATTTTTAGCGGCATGCTAAATATCCAGAGCAAAAAGACTATTCAATGTCAAGATTCAAAATAAAAATTCATGAACTTCCCCAACATGATAACTGAGTTTGGTAGCCATTACCTTGCTACTATTTACAACTCATTTGATGAACACAATGACCATGACCTTCGGTATGGAAGCATCAGTTAACTCCACAACACAAGCATCGCCGACATTGATATCATTCTCACGAACGAACTTCAACCACCGAAGGTGTCTTCTTGTGACGTCATTTCTTCGGGGAAAGCTGCAGGTAACCTTCCACTTGTTCTCACCACTGGCATCCTCCAATTCCAATGTGGTTTGTTTTGATTCCATGTGTTTCCTCGTGAACTCAGCAAGTATGCTCTTCAAAGAAATGTATGATCACAATAATTAAAGACGGTATTTCAATATTCATTGTTCTTTATAGAAATGCTCAGTAATATTCAATTACCAGGCCTCCATCATATCTGATATGTTTCGTCATGATCCATGCTATGAAATGTGGATTTTCCGAGTTGTAAGCGCCAGCTCTCTGGAGGATATCAGCTTGTTGATCAGAAATTGTACTGCTATCTTCTTCAACTTCATCCATGTCAACGTTGTATTTCACAGGACCTTGCCGGTAAGAAATTTCGTAGGCGTTGGGATGAAAGATAGTGACTTTGAAATTTGAGTAGCCTTCGCACTTGAACACAACAAAATACCAACGTGATATGAAATATAATTTCGCAAATTCTTTCCATCCCTTGTCAAGGTAAAAATATTTCTTTCGCTTTAACAGCTGCACAGTCCAGGTTGATCCTTGTGGGACCTTCAGATAAACAGTCTCTTGCAAAACATTTCGATGGTTTCGAACAACTCTTTTGGCAGAAGCTGTGGCCAAACAATTATCGAAACATTGGTATCACAGTTATTTGTATCTTAAAACAGATAGTGTCGCATTATTACAACTGTCCAGTGTTAGTGGAAGAGCATATATTTAAAATCTGCACTGCTTGCACACTTACCGCCCTATAGTTCGTTGTTGCCACTGGCGTGATGACCTTGAAAAAGCTCGGCATGTCAGGTAATTCTTCACATTTTTTTTTTTGGTTACGTATAGGAGAACAAATGCGGGAAAAATATATGAAACATTAAATTGCAAGTGCATGGGAAAAAACAGTGAATATTTAGTGAGAGTAAGAACCGTCAGGCAGCATGCCTGGCAAGACACATTTATCAATTTTAAAAGGATGATGATGATGATGATGATGATGATGATACAATGGTACGCAAAGGAAGCAAACAAAACAATTAATGACGATGATAATTTTCAAAAATGAAAACAAAAGATTCATGACCACTAAAGATAACTAAAAGTTTAGGTGTGGCTACTTATTTCTGCTACAACAGTGGTAAGTTGCACCATCAGTAAGCCCTTAGTTATGCCAAGATTTTCCACATTGGAAAGAGAAAAGATTTGTGACCACCAAAGATAACTAAAAGGATAATTTCCAACAATAAAGCCCTTAATTAATGATGATGATAATTTCGAACATTTAAAAGAAAAGATTCTTGAATACCAAAGATAACAAAAGAACGAGCAGAGAGGGGAAAAATCATGTTGACCATCTCAAAGAACCCCTAAACCAAAATAACCTAAGACGGATAACTTGTAGCGTCCATCTATATTCAAAAGAAATCAACGAAAGCTGGACTACATGGTCTGCAGAGAAAGTAGAAGGACCACACTACACGTGGGAACACATGGTACAATAAATCCCTCGTTTGGGTATTAGACGGAGGCCACACAAAAAAATCGTTGTTTACTTAGTAGGTGGCTGAAAGAGGAGAAATCCAAATTACACCGACATGGACAAACAACGATGAAGATGCAAACTTATACCAAAAAGTTCTCAGATAAGCACTCCAGCATAAAACATAATTTCAATGTCGAACTGAAAATGCAAGAATTACATGATACATTATGAACAACGTAAACACAGAAATAGGAATCGTACAATTACTCCTTTCTTCAGACGGTTTCCGTTTAGCTGCTCCGCCTCGCAGGACCACAAAAGATTGAGATAAGAATCGATGATGGTTGTAGGGAAAATCTTGCCAATACCGAGAAGAGGTTTTGAAGAAAACGAGGCCACCAACCATTAAGGGTCTTCATATTTAGTGGTTAAAAAAGTTGCCGCTTAGAATAGCCGCCGAGTGGTAAGACTTCAAATTTTCGCCTCCAAGATATGAAGTTCGATTCTTATCCTGGGCAAAATGTAGAGAATTTTAAATTATTTAATGAGCAATCCATATATTTTTTAATATTTATGTTATTCGGTATTCATATTATGTTTTTTCTCTGTTTTTTCATACATACGAAAGTTATCAACAAAGGTACGCGTTATAATGCAACACATATAATTAGTTCCATTTTGTAGATTTAAAAAATGACCGAGTATTTCTGTGTACAGAAAGTTACATTTGCATGTGATGTTTTACCGTGAAAATATGATCATCGTGTTCAGGGAGGGAAACAGACCCAAAATTCAGGGAAACAATGTCGGATTGCATTCCCGAAGATGCAGTGATCGCCATCCTCTCTCGTCTTCCTCCAAAATTGCTCCTGCGTTTTAGCTGCGTATCCAAAACCTGGTGCGATTTGATTAAAAACCTCAAGTTTATCGCGACTCATCTCAACCGAGCCAAAAACCAACGGCCTCGCACAAATGCTTCTTCTCACTAGGTACAAATCCTCTCCCTCACGAAGTGAACAATTTTCTCTTCAATTCGACATTGATTCTTTCAATGGCTACGATAAATTCAAGTGCCCATTTAAGACAAAAGTATATTTCATTGTGGGTATTTGCAACGGGCTAATTTGCTTATCCGATGACCAATTTGGGTATACCTATACCGTGCTCATCTGGAACCCTGCAATTCATAAGTACTTGTCACTCCCCAAACCCTCTATTAACATCAAGAATTTTAGTTCGTACATGTTTGTTCTGGGGTTTGGATTTGACGTGACGACAAATGATTACAAAGTGGTTAGGATAACTTACTTGGTTCAACCCAACTCTGATGAAGGTGAAAGGATAGATCATTACTATGCTATTCCAAGGGTTGAGCTCTTTAGTGTAAACACCTGATCTTGGAGGATCATGAAAATAGGCGTACCTGAAGTTGGTGTCATTAAGTCTACTTGGACGCAAGCGCATCTTAACGATTATGTCCACTGGTCCGCTTTTAAGAAGGAAGGCAGTTTTCTTCAGAATGTGGTGTTGTTGTTTGATTTGACCCAAGAGAAATTTAAGTTTATGGCGTTTCCTGTTGTCGTCTCTCATATTTCTCTAGCGAACTTTAATATTGGGTTGTACAAGAAGTCGCTTTCTTTGTTCGCTTGTGACTGCCGTAAAAAATGTACATCCCTTGCAGTTTATGTGATGAAAGAGTATGGTATCGCCGAATCATGGAGTGAAATGTACAGATTTGGTGATATTATTATGGGTGGGATAAGTGATGTTCATGGGTTTAGGGACAATGGGGAGTTACTTGTGGTTACAAAAGACAATGAACTAGTTTATTATGATCCCAATCACAACCGCATTAAGAAATTAGGGATTCGTGGTGTTGCAGAATCAGTGTATGCTGGATCTTATACAGAAAGCCTGGTTTTGCTGGATGGATTGAAAAGGTGGATAGCAAGTAAAGTGAAGTCATATAAGAATTCAGTTCCTGCTAGGAAAACGTGGCATGCAGTGTGTGAGAGTAAACTTCAAACGTATGTAAATGCAGAGTACATTTTTGCTAATGCTTCGATTCCTTTAACCGCTAACTCTGGCATTGCTTACGTAAACCTTTATGAGGATACAATTTCTGACCTACTTATGATAGCTGATATGGCTCAGGGGTTTCTCCTGTAACTGTAGCAATAAGGACGCTGATTTCTCGAAGGATAGTTTTAGATCGAGAAATGTAAATTATGTCGATGAATAGGATGTCATGGTTGTATCCTTTGTAATGCTAATTTCAAGTATTAGGTTATGAACATTAGCAAGTCATCTTTACTGTTTTTGAAATACTATGCGAAATCTGTACCCCGTAATTGCATACGACTGTTTGAAGTTTGCATTAGGTTTAATTATTGCTAATAGAGTAGCAGGTGGCATGTACCGCTGGAACAAATTCATTGCTTTGCTTTCAGGGTACACTGTGTTTCCATCTGTGTGGTTTCGTAAAGTGATCATATAATATCTCCATGTACGACTGCATCTCTCATTTGGGATCCAATGGAGGTGTTGTACTCGTTCATTGCGTACTCTTTTGTAAAACAAAAGCACACGTATCTTGTCATTTGGTAGCCACACAAGGTAGGTAGTGATAACTGACACGGCCCGCATACTTTAATCAAAAAATGTAAATGGATGATAAGCCTTCCCATTCAATTCATGGAAGAAAACCTAAGCATAGTTTATGTCAACCCCAACATTGTAGTCATTACATAAGGGTGTGCAAACTCCAACTTCGCACGCCGCAGAGATACAAACACAAATTGACATATGATGTCATGTATAACCTTCCTTATATAAAAATATTATCTAAAATCAACCAGTCACACAATAGCAGAACGGATGTGAATCAAAGACTGCGACGTGTGGAGTACACACCAAACAGCGCTAACCCACCTTCAAAAAGAAGGGCGCAAATGATGATTTATGTATATCGTAAAGCATAGGACCTCGCTCATGCGCTAACCACAGTGATCTATTCACTGCAAAGTCAAAATGTTTACATTGCGTAGATGCGATAACAAATCTTTTTGAAGCTATGTACTCAAATTCAATCGTTGCAAACATCCCACCGGTGAAAAAGAGCTGGCAATGCATATTGTATTTCTGGAATAATTAATAAATATATGGTTCAATACATATTGAATATTTAAGATGTGATAAACCGTAAAAAGGATGATCAGTTTGGCACACGTAATGTCGCTAGATGACCTAACTGCATTATAAATCGCCGTTTGTCCAATGCCATTGTTATATACCTGACGCAAGATCATTGTGGTTGTTATAACCTTACAAGTTCTCATTTGAGAGAAAAGGATTAAGTATATTATGTGTCAAAGGTGATACGTTTGGCAATAGATCAGCTGTCACATACATTGTTTATTTGTTGGGGAAATAGGATGGCAATATGAACGTTGAGATCCGTTTCCTTGTGAAGCTTGTGACATATATGTACACAAATACAAGTAAGGTGAACATCTCATTTCTCCAACAAGAGCTGCTTCACACATATTTGAATTCCACATGACCAAAACACCGACTTTTAGATGGCCATAGCTAACAGATGCAAATCGTACCTTCACTCACTGGTCCAATCCCTCCGCCTCGACAACATCTGTCCGTCTTCCTACGGTAGAGGGAAAAAATTTCATAAGCAACAGTGTTAAGCACCTGCCTCACACTATAATTTGTCCCTGGCAAGGAAATAATAAGGATACAAACACTCACCAGCACAATTCAAGGATGCTTGAGACGCTTTACGAAGTAACTCCTTATATACAACATTAATAGTTACATCCTTTGATTGCATATTCTTGAGTGGATGTATGAATACTTTTACGCTCGCAGACAACGGCGCTCTAGATAAGGCAACATATAATTGTTCGTGAGAAAATACAGGCTGAGGAAGGTATATTCCAACGCGCTTTAGCGTCTGCCCCTGAGACTTGTTTATCGTCATAGCGAAATAAGGACGTATAAGAAACTGTCTCCTCTCGAATTCAACAGGAAAGTTCTATCATTTCGAAGGCCTAAGAAGAATTCTTGGTATGAACACATATTTGCCTTTGTAATGACCCATCATTATTTCAGCTTGTATTACGTTTGGCAAAAGATCTCTACAAATTAGTTTAACTGCATTGCATAGACCAGCAGAAGGATCTAAATTGCGAAGGAGCATCAACGAACGTCCCTTCTTCAGCAACAGGCTATGTGGTGGCGACCCATTAGGAGTCAATGTGTTGAGGAATTCCAATGGATTTTTATCCTTGCACTCATGAAGACTACAGTCATAGCTCATATACGTGTGGGACTCCGTTGGAAATTTCTTCATCAATATGTTATTGATTTCATCAACACATTCATTTGTTGGAGTCAATATTGCCCATTAGTCAGATACCCCGTATTCACACATTATTTTTCGAAGTCGGCATAAATCAAGTCTATAAATGCAACCAACGACGTGTCTTTGTCATGAAAAGGAATTATCATTGTCGGGGGAATAAATATCATCTCCTCATATTTCTGTTGCATGTCCCCATTCCCCACATTCTTAAGGAAATCACAAAAAGAGGGGTCATGAAGTGCATGCATATTTTCTGTTAGTCGAAGAAAATGCATATGTGGCAACAACGTAGATTCAAAAACGCTATTGAATATGCACTCTTCTTTACCATCATGAACCATAAAAGGTGTAGATAGTGCATTCCAGATGGACAGATCATATCCACATGGCAGCCATCCAGCACATCAGACTGTGCTCTGTATACACCTAATCACTGCTCATACTTATCCACTTGGGGGCTGCAAGACAAGGCCACCGCGATACCAACCACACGGGACTTGTAGGAACTTAGTGGGTTGGAGGCTAGAGTAAGGTTCGTCGCGCACGAACGACATCCAAGCTCGCGCCCGACCCTTAGTAAATGACTTTAGAGACTTAATGACCACATGTCCTACAAACCCGGTCAATCTCATAACGGTCTCCGGTACATGCGGACGGGTGGGTAACGTTCCCTATATAAGCCGCCATTTATGGGCGCATTAACCCCTCATAACGGTCACTTCCCTATTATATATAGGATCGTTAGCCCTCCATTGCAACTCTCAGGGATTTTCTGGACTTCTGGATTCACCGAAGCTCGGTCATTAAGTTGTCTATCTCTCTCGCACACAGTTACCATTGCTTACTCTCTCCCTACTCACACCCTTCATCTCTATGTGTTCTTACTCTCATCCCCTACTTGAGGTGTACACTTGGATATCTGATAACTCCGTTTTCGGAGTTATTTTATTCCTTAATTTTGGTACGTTTTGCGTTCTCAACATGGAGAATTTGTCGTCTTTTGAGTGAATTCTGCTATTAGCTGTGAAAATGAGTTCTTGTGCTATTACTGTTGAATCCGGGCGTTTCGAGCTTTTATTGTGATATGATCGCGGGTTGTGTTTTCTTGTTGTGATTCGCAGGAAAATAGGGCTTGGAGGATCATGCGGGAGATGGAAACGAACTTCGGAAAGGAGGAACTCAAAGAAGAAGTCAAAGAAGAGCCAAAATAAGAGGGAATGAAGGTCTCTTCGTGCGAAGAGATAAAGAGTTAGAATATTTTTAAAGCTTCAAAAGTCTTCCCAGAAACAAGATCTGCCCCTTCGTGAGAAGGTCTTCGCACGAAGGGGAGAATGTCTTCGTGCGAAGAGGTTGCAGTCAGGAGCGTTCTTGGCGGGGGTTTTCTGTAATTTTTGCAAACTTTGTCATAACTTTATGGAAACGTATTAAGGAGTCCTAGGTCGTGATTCTATGGTATCAGAGCACTTTTTGGAGACTAAGGACGTTGGAGAAGAAGGCTTGGAGCTAGGAGACGATCAAGGAAGCTTGGAATCATTCGTTTGACTTCTAAAACTCCGTTTCTTCTCTAGTTTTTGTTATTTGATCACGAAACTTTGTACATGAATCATGTCTTTGCGTAGCTAAACACTTATCTCAGGGTATCTCGTAAGGAACTAGGGTTTGATCACTTTGTTTGGTGATTTATGGATTTGATTTCATGCTTTGAGCTTAATTGATGACTTTTTATCTAGCTATGTGTATTTTATGCGTTTAAGTTCATCTTTACTATTGCTAGACGTATTGATAGGATTGATTTAGGCTTAGAACATTAGAGACATCAATGTTTCTTTCCCGGAATCTTGAAATACACACTAGCCGCATCTAGGGTTGAGAAATCTTGCTAGTTAGCTAAGAACAAAGAGTAGATTAACGATCTTAACGCATACTTGAACTTGATTAGGCTAGAGAAATCGGATTTTCTAGTTTAAGTATTGGTGTTGGTTGAGACATCTTCAACACATTTGTGCTCGTTTAGCTAGATTAAAGAATCATTGTGTTAACAAAGCATAAATCCGTCAAAGTGTGAAATACCTAGTGACCCGTAGAGATATCCTGACTTTGTCAAAACTTGAGAAAACTCGTAATATTTCATCTTTATTAATCGTGAAGCAATTCAACGGTTTAATTGAGATTTTATCTTTAATTTTAGTGGGATCAATAGAACACACATCTGCCCTTTGCCCACACAAAGATTTAATTTAATAGCTAATTTACAACGAAATCTCTTGGGTTCGACAACCCGGATTTCCGGAATTTATTACTACATACGACAGCTGTACACTTGCAGTTGGAGCATTTCAAGTTTTTGGCGCCGTTTCCGGGGACTTCAGACAAATTAGTTATTATTTTTTTCTTTAGGGATTTACTCCTTCAGTTTATACTTGTTACTCACCTACTTTCTGTGTGTGATTTGTGTTTTCAGGTTTGATTTACTTGGTGCATGTCCCATTCTAGAAACGAGTCGTTGCATCCAACACTTGAAGACCTAGAATGCTTATTATGCGCACAGAGTAGAGACAAGAGGAAAGAAAATTCAGTTCATATGGACGAGCAAACTAGAGCTGAGTTTGAGAGAATCCGCAAGGGTATGCAAGAGGCGGAAGCAGCTAGAGTTGCAGTTGTAGAAGATGCAGCAAATAGAGAAAGGGAAGCTGAGGAGCTCAGAGCTCAGTTGACCGAAGCGCAAGCTGCTATGGCACGCTTGAACCCTCCAAATCCACAACCACGTCATGGTGTGGGGGTACAAGTGAGGAATGATGGAGGTAATAATAACAACGGGGGGAAAATATTAATGGAGGAAATAATGCACAAGATGTGGCAGCACAGGTGAATAATGCTGAGGAGGATGAGCGTCCTTTGGTGGATTACTTCAGAACTACACCGGAGGGGTATCAACCCACTATTGTCAGGCCTTAGATTAACGATGCGCATTTCGAAATACGCCAACCATTGATCAACATGGTTCGGGATGAGTGCTTATTCACTGGAGCCCCAATTGATGATCCGCATCACCACTTGCTCAATTTCGAGCAGATTACCTCCACTATGTATGATCAGAGAGTTCCACTCGAGACGATAATGCTCATGCTCTTTCCCTTCTCCTTATCGGGAAAAGCAAAGACATGGCTTGTGGAACTTCCATCAGGCAGTATCGTTACATGGGCAGAGTGTTGCAAGGAATTTCTCAGGAAGTATCTTTTGCCATCCAAGGTTGCTCAACGGATGGCTGATATAACAAAATTTGCGCAACAGGAAGATGATTCTCTGGGAGACACATGGAGAAAGTATCCTTCGCAGATGCCCCACTCACGGAGAGCCATGGTACAAACTTTTACATTATTTTTATAATGCTCTAGATAGAGAAACTGCAAACGAATTGGATATGATGGCTCAGGGAAATTTTATGGCAAAACGTGAGTCCACGACGTCTGAAACTCGTAGAAACACAAAATCTTATGGAGCATTGGTGAGTAAAATTGAGTCCATGGTTGAAAAAAAAATTTAACATCAGATGGCAGTGATGACTTCGGCTTTCAGTAATATGAATCCATCGGCACATGTGAAGTCAGTAGGAGAAATGGTGGAAGATGCAAATGAGGGATATGGAGATGGTACGGAAGATTTGAACTACATGGGTCAACCAAGACAGCAGCAATGGTCCAACACTTATCATCCAAACAACCGAAACCACCCTAACTTCAGCTATGCCAATCCTAACAGTGGATTATATGCGTCGGGTCAAAGGCCAAGTGTCCCATACCAAGCTCAAAGACAGGTTCCACAACAGCAAGCACCACAATCAGAAGAACAAGATACAAACGCGTTGTTGAGGAAATTGTTAGCTAGCAATGATAAAATAGAGAGAAAGATTTTCGCTATGGAAGCCACAATGAAGAGCCATGAGACACAGATTGGCCAGATAGCCAATCAAAATACTCGACTTCCACCGGGTATGTTACCTTCTAACACAATCACTCCACCTGAGCAATTGAAGGCCATCACTACTCGCAGTGGGACCACCACTAAGGATCCTCCATATCCTACCCACGCGCGAGCTGAGGCGACCAAGGCCACCGAAAAATCATTGGATGAAGAAATTCCCGTGCCTACCGTGATTCCCCAATCAAAGGACACGAGTAGGAAGTTGGGGGAGAAGCCTAATCCAAAGGAAGATTATAGTGTGCGTGTGCCATACCCGCAGAGATTGAAGAGTCAAGAGGATGCCAAGAATTTCAAGAAGTTTGTGGATATCTTCAAGAAGTTGCACATAAATATCCCTTTTGCGGAAGCAATTTCACAAATGCCCAAATACGCAAAATTTCTCAAGGACATCCTCTCTGGATGATTTTGAAACCGTGACTCTAAATGAGGAGTGCAGCGCTGTTGTGCAAAAGGCGTTACCAAAGAATATGAAAGATCCAGGTGGTTTCATCATTCCTGTGACATTGGGAGATGCTTTTCATGGGAGGGAATTATGTGATCTTGGTGCAAGTATCAATTTGATGCCCACATCAGTTTTTGAGCAGCTTGGTGTGGGAGATCCTAAACCTACCAGGATGTGCTTGCAGATGGCTGATCGCACCATAAAACGCCCAAGGGGTTTATTGGAGGATGTATTAGTGAGAGTTGAAGGACTCATCTTCCCAGCTTATTTTGTGATCCGAGACATGGTGGCCGACGATGATGTCCCCCTTATTTTGGGCCGCTCATTCCTGGCCACAGGGAGGAATATCATTGATGTGGCCAATGAAGAGCTGACTATGCGGATCAATGATGAGAAGGTGGCATTCAATGTATTTGAGGCTATGAAGTTTCCCGAATATGCGGTGAGTGGGCAGTGCTTTGGCGTGGATACATACACGTCGGACGAGGAGGACGACATTTTATTGGAGCAGCTATATGAGGAGCTTGCTCTACTTGATTCCAGCGAGAAAGAGCAAGCCTTGGATGTTCACTTGTGCCAGCCCCTCCCCCTCTTTAATGAGGGAAGCAGGAAGTTTCTTACTCCTTCTCTTATTACTGCTCCTACTTTAGAATTGAAGCCTTTACCTGCTAATTTAAAATATTTATACTTGGTATCTAATGTGACTTTACCTGTTGTTGTGTCTGCATGTTTGGACAGGGGAGAGGAGGAGCAGCTTCTCAAGGTATTACATGAGAGAAAGGCAGCTATGGGGTGGACCATAGCGGATATCAAGGGGATCAGCCCCACAGTGTGCCAGCACAAGATTCGGCTCATGGAATATAAGAAGCCGGTAGTTCAGTTTCAGCGCCGCCTCAATCCTCACATGCATGAGGTGGTGAAGAATGAGGTTCTTAAATGGTTGGAGGAAGGCATAATTTATCCGATTTCTGACAGCACATGGACTAGCCCGGTGCATTGTGTCCCCAAGAAGGGGGGTATTACTGTGGTGGAAAGGGAAAAAGGTGATAAGATTGCCACTCGTACCGTTACTGGGTGGAGAGTTTGCATGGATTACCGCAACTCAATGATGCCACATTGAAGGACCATTTTCCCCTCCCATTCGTTGATCGGATGCTTGATAGGCTAGCACGTCACTCTCACTATTGCTTTTTGGATGGGTACTCCGGGTACAACCAGATAACAATTGAGCCAGCAGACCAGGAGAAGACGACATTCACTTGTCCCTATAGGACCTTTGCGTTTAGACGCATGCCTTTTGGGTTATGCAATGCACCTGCTACGTTTCAGAGGTGTATGATGTCGATCTCAGACATGATGGAGCAGAATTTCAAAGTATTCATGGACGACTTCTCATTGTATGGTGATGGGTTCGAAGGTTTCTTGCAACAATTGGCCCGTGTTCTGGATAGATGCATTGACACCAACCTAGTGCTCAATTGGGAGAAGTGTCACTTCATGGTTACTTAGGGTATTGTTTTGGGGCATAATATCTCCACAAAAGGTTTAGAGATGGATAGAGCCAAGATTGAGGTGATTGAGAACCTTCCTTACCCTACCTCTGTCAAACGGGTAAGGAGTTTCTTGGGACATGCATGGTTTTATCGGCGCTTCATTAAAGACTTCGCGAAGATCACGAAGCCTTTGTCTGGATTGCTTGAGAAGGATGCAATCTTTGATTTTGAAGCAAAGTGCAAGTCAGCTTTTGATGTGCACAAGGAGAAGTTGATTAGCTCACCCATCATCGCCACACCAGACTGGACACTGCCGTTTGAGCTCATGTGTGATGCTAGTGATTATGCGGAGGGAGCAGTTCTGGGTCAGTGGAAAGATAAGGTAACTCATGTCATTTATTATGCCAGTCGAACTCTTAATAATGCACAGGTTAACTATGCGACCACGGAGAAAGAAATTTTGGCTATCATCTTTGCATTGGACAAGTTTCGTCCATATCTTGTGGGTTCTCAGGTGACGATTTTCACAGACCATGCAGACTTAAAATACCTTCTCACCATGAAGGACGCCAAGCCAAGATTGATCCGGTGGGTTTTATTGATGCAAGAGTTCGATATAGTAATCAAAGATAAAAAGGGGGTAGAGAATGTTGTTGCAGACCATTTTTCACGGCTGGAGAATGATAAGCAAGACGATCTGCCTATTCGAGAGGATTTTCCAGATGAGCAGCTTTATGGTTGTGGTGGCAGCTGTGCCTTGGTTTGCTGACTTGGCAAATTTCAAGGCACTAAACATTGTGCCCAAGGACATGAATTACCACCAGAGGAAGAAATTCTTTGTAGACGCGCGACAATACTTCTGGGATGATCCTTATCTGTTCAAGCTGGGGGCGGATAATGTATTGCGGAGGTTTGTTGCGGAGCCAGACACGTTAGAGAACCTCAGACACTGCCACGAGTCGAACTGTGGGGGACATTTCGGCAAATCACACGCAAAGTTGCTAAGGTACTTCATAGTGGTTTCTTTTGGCCAACTTTGCATAAAGACGCCCATCTTTTTGTGCAGCAGTGTGACCGGTGTCAGAGAACAGGTAATTTTTCTAACCAAAATAAGATGCCTCAGAATTTCGTGTTAGAGGTAGAACCGTTCGATGTGTGGGGAATTGACTTTATGGGGCCATTTCCTCCCTCACTTGGCAATCTTTATATACTTCTTGTTGTGGATTATGTGACCAAGTGGGTAGAGGCGGTGGCATGCCCGAAAAATGATGGTGCTAGAGTTGAGAGATTCCTGCGCAAAAATATCTTCACGCGATTCGGGACACCTAGAGCGATTATCAGCGATGAGGGATCTCACTTTGTTAACAAGCTCTTTGCCAATGTTTTGAGCAAGTATGGAGTGAAAACGCTCAAGATATCATTGGCTTACCATCCGCAATCTAATGGGAAAGCTGAAGTGTCCAATCGAGAGATCAAGGGGATTTTAGAAAAGACTGTCAATCCGGGACGCAAAGATTGGTCGCTACACTTGGATGATAGTTTATGGGCGTATCGAACTGCGTACAAGACTCCCTTGGGAATGTTTCCCTACCAGCTCGTTTTTGAAAAATCATGTCATCTCCCGGTGGACTTGAGCACAAAGCGTTCTGGGCCCTAAAGAAATTGAACATGGATGCCAAGCTCTCTGGTGAGCAAAAGAAGCGGATATTGCTGGATTTAGAAGAATTCAGACTGATGGCATATCAAAGTGCCAAGATCTACAAAGAGAGGACCAAGCAATGGCATGACAAGCACGTCATTCCACGAGACTTTAGAGTGGGCCAAAAGGTAATGATCTTCAATGCACGTCTGAAGTTGTTTCCGGGCAAGATAAAGTCCAAATGGAATGGGCCATTCACAATAACCGAAGTTTACCCATGGGGATCGCTTGAGGTAGAAGCTGAGAATGGGGACCGATTCAAGGTGAACGGACAGCGAGAAAAGCCATACGTGGACGGGAATTTCATTGGGGTAATTGAGCGCCTCAAACCAATTTCCGATATTTGAACTCTTTGGAGATAACTGGGTCGGGCTGTCGACCTTAAATTATAAAGTGCTTGTTGGGAGGTAACCCAACCTATTTACTGCATTAGGATAGGTTTAAATACTGTTTTGTTTGTTTTAATACATCTGATTTATTCGAGAGGTGCGAGAGAGTGGATTTAATATTTCCAATGAGTATGTGCAGGACTTCTAGGTGAAAGGCCTAGTCCGGACCCCCCTTCTTGATGCGCGAGTGAAGAACGGATAAAAATTTGAGAAATAGCAGCCCAAAACGCGTATTCGGATCCCGAATGAAGAAATTGGAGTGTGACGCCTTATCTTACATATACTCAACGCACGCACCTGGGGGAAATCACATCCCCGGACTCCCCGTCTTGATATACGCGAAGATCACATTGAAGAGCAGAGAAAGCTGAAAAATTGGCACGGATTACGAGGTGAAATTTTGAAAATGAGAATCAAAGTGGAATTGGAGAGTGCCATTGTGTGGGGGTGGTCGAGAGCTTTGTGTCGATAGGTGGATCGCGCATATCGGAGTCCGGATGAGAAAGTTACACCAAAAAGGATGCTCAAGATAGCAAAACGGAACAAAAAGCATCCGGAAACGCAAAAAGTGCCTTGGAAAGCGTAAAATTGAAGGATAAGATGTTCCCCGAATTTTGGGAATGTTTTATGACATGAAAGGAGTCTCGAGGACGAGGAGATCCTTCGGAAAGCAAAGGAAAGGCCATAGACGCGGAAAATGACGAAAAATTATATTTTTGAAGATGCCCAGGATTCTCTTAGTACTAAGACAATTGTCTTCGTACTAAGAGAAAAATACTTAGAAAATTTTTGGAGTGATATTTCTCTTCTCAGAATGGACATCTGCCCCTTTTTTAGAAGACCTTCGTGCGATGAGGGGGAGTCTTCGCACGAAGGGTCTTCGCGCGAACAGGAGACCCCTTCGCACGAAGAGGCCCGGCAAAATGTCTCCTTTGCCCCACGACGGAAGGAAGCAAAATGGACTTATAGAGGGTAACATCGACTTTTTGTCAAAAATTTTGAAGATCCACACCTTATACCCTCGGGTGACTCTTCTTACCCTTCATTCTTCACTCTTCCTTCCACTCAACCCTCCATCACCGACTCTCTCTCTCTCTTTCACCACAAAACCTTTAAAACTTGACCAAATCACGAAGAAATTCCACGGTATTGGGCGCGACTAAGTGAAGAAACAAGTGGGGGGCTGTTTGGTTCTGAATTCGAAGAAAGAGAGAGCATTCAACAAGGTAGGTTTAGGGTTCTTGCATACCTAGATCCGAAAATTGGTCAACTTTGATGGTGATTCGGCTTTAGGCGAAGAAGAGACTTACGAAGGGGACGTCACGAGGAGCGCGGTGCACCAATTGCTTGAATATTTTATTGAAAAAAATCGGCGGCCCGAAACGGTCCTCCTTGTCGAACTTTCTACAAATCGTGCTCGTAAGACTTGCTTCGGGCACGTAGGTACGTCCTAAACTCTCTCTTTACAAGTCTTAGGCACAATTGAGTAAAAGCCCAATTTTATTGTTGCGCTTAGTAGCGTGCTTGGGGGCGATTGACTAGAGTCCTAGGGCTTACGTGTGTAATTTCTACGTGCTTACGTGTTTAATATTTATACACACTCCCTGTCACGGTGCACGATTCATACATTGCGTTATTTGCTTGAAAATATAAATGGCGCCTAAAAAGAGAAAAACCGGTGAGGGGACGTCTCGTGATGCATCCGGGTCGGGTGAGTCTCAACTTGAGATACCACCTTCACCCACATATTCTATATTAGAGATGCCTGTCCCTGAGGACCCGGGAGTTGTTGGTCGTAGGACACGGAGCGCGGGTATTCAACAACATAAGATACGCCCGGGGTTGTCTGATAGTTTTAGGTTTGTGACATATGAGGCTCACCTTGACGCCTACAATGACACATACTTGAAAAAGAAATGGCAATATGAGAAAGAATTTCCGTTGCATGATGAGATGCCTGAAGCTATCCAAGATATTTATACTCGTGAGAAATTGAACAACTGGTTCAAATTGGTAGGGCAGTCTAGCATAAAACTATCTAGGGGATTTTTTCTTAATCTAAGGTATGCCAAGAATGGAGAGATAAAGGACCCACGGTTGGTTTATTGCCGGGGGAGGTGGATAGCCTTCACGCCAGAGTCTATCCGCATTGCTCTTCGGTTCCCGCGTATGCGTGTACCGTGTGCTTTTCATGACACCATTTGGAGTGAAAACATTTTTGAAAGGGTGAATCGATTCTGTTTTGCACCAGGAAATGACCCTTGGGATAGGCGGGGAGATGTTTCGTGTTGGCGGGCTCATAAGAATGAGTTCAGGCCCGAAGCTCGGTGGTGCTGTGAGCTATTAGAAAATTGGGTTATGGGGATCAAACGGAACCCAACTTAAACATTCAAGCTGAGTGTCATGGCTTTATGTCTATGGTCAGGGGATAGGATTAACATCCCGAAGATGATGTGGGCTAATTTTCTGGAGAGGGTATCTAGGGACAACAAGTTAGGGCCCGGTCATACCTGCCTTTTGACCCATTTGGCTAAGACTGCTGAGGTAGATGTTCACACGGAGGCAGACGTGTTTCCTCCCCGGGTGTGGTCTAGATTTGATGAGTCTTCTAAAACTAGGTCCAAGGGAAAGAAGCCAAAAGCTTCTAGATTTGACAATCAGGTGGGGTATGATAAGTTGAGAGAAGAGATGGCCCGCGACCGATTAGAGAGAAGGAGCCAGTTTGCTCACACTAGGAGCAATCAGGTGAAACTGGGGAACTTGATCCAGATGGTGAGGAGATGGGTAGTTCAGTCTAGTGGACGGTCAGAAGAGGAATTTGTGCCACCGGTTCCGAACACTGATCCTTGGTTCCAAGAGGATGAGTTCGAGTATCCGGTACCACCGAGTGATGAGGAGTCCGCGGATGGACACCCAGAGGAAGAAGAAGATGATGAGTTCGGAGAGGATGAGGCATTGGCCCCGGAGGTGGGGCCCAATGGTGATGGGAATGAGTAGGAGAGAGTGCCCGTACGCTAGGATTGTTGAGTCCTCGTCGTCTCATTGAGGACAACGATGCATCCTAGTGTGGGGCTGGTGTACACCTTTTACTAGCCACTTATCGAGTCTTTGCATCGCCCATCACATGTAGTTTAGTTTTTGGTTATGTCCTTATTTTTACTTTATTATTTATAATTCTGTTTGCATGATTATTATTATTGAGTCACCCCACCAGTTTATTGAGTCGTTAGTCGAGTTGGCCGTTGCATGTAGAATTAGAAATTATTCCAAAAAAAATGAAAAATCCAAAAAATTAAAAGAATTGAGAAAAGGGCAATCGAAAGAGGCTAAAGGTTGATAAATCACGAAATGTGAGACTTTTAGGCATTGGGCATGATTTGCGACCGAGAGTGACAACGTGAGTCCCCCTTAGTAAGTATAGAGAGACTTTCTTTACGGGAATGTGTGCCTATTTTACACACGAATTTAATTTTCAAATCTAAATTGTGTGCCTAGTTTTCTTACAAGAGTTGAGCTAGGTGTGAGCTAAACAAGCCGAACGTTCATGTGTACGTCTTAGGTAGTCGCCAACCCGCCTCGTAGTGGCACACGAAACAGCTGTGCGAGGATGTGTATTAGAGCACTCACTGCTTTTAGATCTCACCTTGTAGGACCATTAGAAAACCCGAATTTGAACCTTGGATTCTTTGATAACCTCTTGACCTAGGGTGACGATTCCTCGCCTTCATCATTGATTGTTTAGAATCACCGCTTTAGTGCGTCACGAGGGAGTTGTAGTTGAGGGGGTTTGATGAGGGAGTACTTCATGATATATTCTTGTGGGTCTTGCATATCGCATGTGCTTCATTTGTGATTTACGAGGGGATGCGAGGGTGAGAGAGAGTAGGCTTTCTCACCTCGGTGTGGCGGTGTTCCATGTCGTTACATCATCGACACAGTTGTGGAGAGCTGTGAGTGCGTGACAGCTAATACGCACAAAATTGGGTTGGGGGGTTTAATTGGTGGATCGTGCTAGGTACCGGATCTCATTCATCGTGGTGTAGGAGGTTTGGTTGGATTAGGCACGAGACTTATATTCTATTGACTACTTGAGAGGGGGCATGGTTATATTCGAGTGTGGGGGTGTCGAATTTTGACTACGGACATCGAGATTGAGCTTGCGACGACTCCATCCCCACACATTTACTTTGATGTGTGAGCGGCTTAGTTTGTGACACTATTGATTTCATTGAGTTAGGGGGAGATGAATTTACTTTTGATACGTATTCATGGAATTGATTATTTTCTCCCCTTTCATTATTTTTGGCGTTACTCTTGGAAGACCACTCGGGATTTGTGATAAAGGATTTTCGGGAATTATGAGAGATTTATCAAAAAAAAAAAAATCAAAAAAGAAAAAAAAAATCAAAAAAGAAGAAAAAAAAAGAGAGAGAAAAAAAGGAGAGTTCAAATAAAGGAAGAAATGGAAAGCTTATTGGAAGACCGAGTGGAGGATCAACTAATTCATCGACGGAAAGTTTCATCTTGTGCACGATTCACGACGGTAGCCGCGGAAATCGTAATTGTACCGGGGTTTTGAGGGGATCGAGGGCCAGAGATGGTGAGTCTTGGGTTCGGTTTCTATCATTGTTGTGAGGGTGTGTGAGATGTGGTATTATTGTGAGAATGTGATGCTTTAGGACTATAACATGATTATAATCCTTTTGTCCCTAAGCCTCATCATTTTAACCCGTTAGGGGATTAGGAACTCGGACCTTGAACGTGGCTTAGCCTAGCGTAGCCATTTATTTTGTGGGCACACGCGAAGAGGTAATGCATTCTTGTACGTAGTAAGGTTAGGCTTTCTATACTAGCTACGGGAGATTCTATTTGTCGAATTTTGTTTCAACTCATGCCTTGTATCTATATGCTTCATCACTTCATGATAATCGATTTAACCTAATGGAGATTGCCCGATCTCACAAAAGAAAGAAAAAAAATGTGTTATTTCAATACTTGCATTGTGAATATTTCATTTTCATATAGATGCATTGTGTATAATCGAGTCGTGGCAGCTAGTAAAAGGATGGTTTGTGGATTGGTTTCAGACTCGACCTCGTATGCAATGATTGGTATAAGTATGCAAATGGCGTAGGGAAGTATGCAATGTGGAATAGGTTTTGTATGCAAAGTTGGAGTGATTGCGGGAAGTGAGAGGATGTTGACTTGAGAGTTTGTTTTGGCTTGGATATTTGCTCGGGACGAGAAAAAGGTAGTGTGGGGGTAGTTGAAAACTCCATTTTCGGAGTTATTTTATTCTTTAATTTTGCTACGTTTTGCGTTCTCAACATGGAGAATTTGTCGTCTTTTGAGTGAATTATGCTATTAGTTGTGAAAATGAGTTCTTGTGCTATTATTGTTGAATCCGGGCGTTTCTAGTGTAATTTCGAGCTTTTATTGTGATATGATCGCGGGTTGTGTTTTCTTGTTGTGATTCGCAAGAAAATATGGCTTGGAGGATCATGCGGGAGATGGAAACGAACTTCGGAAAGGAGGAACTCAAAGAAGAAGTCAAAGAACTCAAAGAAGAGCCAAAAGAAGAGGGAATGAAGGTCTCTTCGTGCGAAGAGAAAAAGAGTTAAGAATATTTTTGAAGCTGCAAATTCTTCCCAGAAACAAGATCTGCCCCTTTGTGAAAAGGTCTTCGCACGAAGGGGAGAATGTCTTCGTGCGAAGAGGTTGCTGTCAGGAGCGTTTTTGGCGGGGTTTTCTGTAATTTTTGCAAACTTTGTCATAACTTTATGCAAACATATTAAGGAGTCCTAGGTCGTGATTCTAAGGTATCAGAGCACTTTTTGGAGACTAAGAACGTTGGAGAAGAAGGCTTGGAGCTAGGAGACGATCAAGGAAGCTTGGAATCATTCGTTTGACTTCTAAAACTCCGTTTCTTCTCTAGTTTTTGTTATTTGATCACGAAACTTTGTACGTGAAACATGCCTTGGCGTAGCTAAGCACTTTTGTCAGGGTATCTCGTAGGGAACTAGGGTTTGATCACTTTGTTTGGTGATTTATGGATTTGATTTCATGCTTTGAGCTTAATTGATTACTTTTTATTTAGCTATGTGTATTTTATGCGTTTAAATTCATCTTTACTATTGGTAGACGTATTGATAGGATTGAGTTAGGCTTAGAACATTAGAGACATCAATGTTTTTTTCCCGGAATCTTGAAATATACACTAGCCGTATCTAGGGTTAAGAAATCTTGCTAGTTAGCTAAGAAAAAGAGTAGATTAATGATCTTAACGCATACTTGAACTTGATTAGGCTAGAGACATCGGCTTTGCTAGTTTAAGTATTGGTGTTGTTTGAGACATCTTCAAAACATTCGTGCTCGTTTAGCTAGATTAAAGAATCATCGTGTTAACAAAGCATAAATCCGTCAAAGTGTGAAATACCTAGTGACCCGTAGAGATATCCTGACTTTGCCAAAACTTGAGAAAAAGTCGTAATATTTCATCTTTATTAATCGTGAAGCAATTAAACGGATTAATTGAGATTCTGTCTTTAATTTTAGTAGGATCAATAGAACACACATCTTCTATTTGCCCACACAAAGATTTAATTTAATATCTAATTGACAACGAAGTTTCTTGGGTTCGACAGTCCGGATTTCCGGAATTTCTAACTACATACGACAGCTGTACACTTGCAGTAGGATCGTGTCAATATCTCCCAAGGATTTCCTTGTACACAATTGGTGAACCCGACGTGAAAACATCCACCTTCAAAGTTTCAATCAAACCAGTAGCCATTTCTCTTGAAGCCAATCTTCGTGATGGCGAGCAGTCTCCTTTGGGGGAAGAAACCCAGAGAGAGGAGACCCCCAACACCGACACCAACACCAATACCCAAACGGCCACTAGGAGCAATCCCTCTTTGGAGATGTTGCAGGCCACAATCCAAATCTAAGACGAGGTTATGAAAGCTCAGTCTGCCCAGATTGCTTAGATCATGGCTATTTTGGGAGGGCTTGCCCAAGGAGCTTTAGCTCCACCTGGACCCACTGCAGCACCTGGTGCCCTGACATGATTTAAACAGCAAGTGTACAGCCTTCGTGTGTAGTAATATCCGGAAATCCGGGTTTATCGAATCCCAAGAGACTTCTTGTAAACTAATTATTTTTCTTAACCTTGTGTGGGCAAAGCGCGTTGATTTTGTTTGCTAAATCCTACTAAAAATAAAAGACAAATATCTCAATTAATAAGGTGAATGACTTCACGATTAACAAAGATTGGTTTATTGCAAGTGATATAACAAGTGGACAAGTTCAGGATATCTCTACAGGTTCAGTAGGGATCTCACACCAATTATGATTTATATTCAAGCAACACGAATGTGTTCTACTTAGCCAAACGAGCAATTATACTTTGAAGATTCCTCAACCAAAGTCTATATTCAAACTCTTGTACCTGATTCCTCTAGCTTACTCAAGTTTAAATACGCATTATGTTCTTGCGATCTACTCTTAGTTCTAGCTCACTAGCAAGATTCCTAAACCCTTGATACGGCTAGTGCTTGATTCAAATTCCGGCAACAACTATTGATTTCTCTAATAATTATTATCTAGATCAATCCTATTGTGATATCAAACAATATGAAAGATAGAATTAAGTACATAAATCAAGCATAACTAAGCAAAAGACATTCAATTAGGCTCAAAGCATGAAGCATAATCCATAAATCACCAAACGTGGTGTTCAAACCCTAGCTCCCTATGAGATATCCCAAATTAAGGGTTTAGCTACGATTACACATGATCAAGATACAAAGTTTCATGATCATAAACCAAAAACTAGAGAGAGGGAAGAGAAAAGATCAAAAAAAGCGTCTCCCAAGCTCCCCGTAGCTCCAAGCACTTGTCTCCAACTCAAAGATACTGAAAAACTATGCCCTAACCCGTTCTAATATGTTTCCATAGTTTTTAGATGAAGTTACAAGTAATTGCACAAAAGCCCCAACGTTTCTGTTGCCCCTGCCGATCTCTTCGCACGAAGAGAATTTGTCTTCGTGCGAAGACAGTTCTTCTTCGTGCGAAAGTCTTGCTATTTTGAGACAAAAAGCATGTTCAAGAAGACTTTCTGAATTTTGGCCAAGTATAGTCTTCGAGCGAAGACAAATTGTCTTCGTGCGAAGACCCTGTAGCTCCAGGATTCTTGTTCGTCTTCAACGGTCCATAACTTTTTCGTCCGATGTCCGTTTTAGCTCCGTAAGCCGCCGTTAGAAAGCTCTTGGAGTCTTCTTTCAATTGACACTGATCTCACTTCCAGCTTCATTGTAGAATCCAAAATATCCTCAAAATATCCTTAATTTTCTCTAAAACATCCTGTAAAGGCAACTAAGCTTTTTGAAAAGCAAATAAGGACCCGGATTTTGATACCAAACTCCGATGAATGTGATTTTTGCACCTTTGGAGTCCTTTCGCGACGTAGACTTTGCTCATGTAGGGAAATTCCCGTTTCCCGACTGTTTTCTCCTTTTTCTCAATTATTGCCCAAATTTTAGCTAAAACATACAAAACGGGCCAAATTCGCATTTTCTTCTATTCCGAAGCTCGTTTCTTCTCTCCACTTGATTCCTGATGAGTAATTCCTATCAAACAACAACACGAACACTACCGCGAAGATAAAATGTTATAAATTATCAAAATCATACTCAAAACCATTAAGAAACGCCCGGATTGTAATTTAAAGCTCAGAAACATTCAAATGTGCATTATCTTCATATTTTGGCTCAAATCTTGTCACTTTGCACCGAAACGCACACAAAAAACAATATAAAGTGTATATAAGATAACTCTTATTAAAGAGTTATCAAATTCCCCCACACTTGCCATTTGCGCGTCCCGAGCAAAGTCTCATCTACTGCATTTATTTGTCTACTAGCCAACCAAACTCAAACGACTCTAACATGACTCAAGACACAAACAATGCAGCAAGATGATGCAAATGCAATTCTAGACTCGATCTTAAAACATAAAAGAGAAATTACTTTCTTTTTGGGAGATCAGGCAATTTCAATCCACAATAGACCAGTGCTCATGGATGCTGAAAAAGTTAGGCAAGAGGTGTGAATCGCAACTAAACTCGACAAAAAGTAATTCCCCATAGTTAGTATAGTAAGATTAAATTTACTATAAATAACAACTTACCTCTTCATGAATAAGAGGCTAACCAAGGCTAAGCCACATTCATAGTCCGAGCTTCTATTCCGCTAATGGTCAAATATGATGAGGCTTAAGGACAAAAAAGGATATAACTTGTATGAAGCAAAAATTCTAAAGCGTCACATAAGCTCACCAAACCCCATATCTCACACACCCTCACCCTGATGATAGGAATCCACAACCTGAATCTCACCGACTCCGGCCCTCAATCCCCTCAAACCCCGGTACCATGTAAATCTCGTGGCCATCAAAGAAAATAATGTGCAAAACTCATCTTTGTCTTCAATCCGGAACTAAGAACTTTCACCACTCGATTTTCAATAAACACAACTTTATTTCTTTCTCTCCTTTTTTCTCTCTTTTCTTTTTTCTATAAATTTTTTTCTTTTTTTCTCTCTCAATCAAATCAATACGATCAAATAAATCTGAGTGGTCCTCCTTCCATAATCAAGCAATAATAATCATGTTATGGGGAGGGAATAGACGAACCGATGAATGAGTATCACGATTAAAATTCAACTCCCCTAACTCAATAAAATACACGGTGTCACCAAACAAAGCTGCAAGCCAATCAAAGCACGTGTGTTGAGGTGGAGTCGTCAAAAGCACAATCTCTGTGTCCGTAGTCAAATGTCGACACCCCCACACTAGAATATTGTCATGTACCCTCTCAAGTAGTCAAACAAGATATGTCATGTGCCTAATCCAACCGAACCTCCTACACCGAAATGATAATAATCCAGTACCTAGCACATTCCATCAATTAAGTACAACAAACCCATTTGGTGCGGATTAGACGTCACACACTCAGGCTCTCCACTGCTGTGTCAACGATGTAATGACATGGAACACCGCCACACCTTAGTGTGCAAGACAACTCACTCACTCTCGCATCCCCTCGTAGATATCAAATGAAGCACATGCGATATGTAGAACTCACACAAATATGTAATGAAGCACTCCCTCAACTAACCCCCCTTAACTACTGCTCCCTCGTGACGCTCTAGAAAGGTGATTCTAAACGATATATGATGAAGGCCAAGAATCGTCTTCCTAGGTCAAAGAGGCTAACAATTAATCCAAGGATCAATTAGGGTTACTAGTGGTCCTACAAGGTAAGATCTAAAAAGCAGTGAGTGCTCTAATACACATCCTCGCACAGCTGATCTGTGTGCCACTACGAGGCGGGTTGGCGACTACCTAAGATGGACAAAATGAACATTCGGCTTGTTTAGCAAACACCAAGCTCAACTCTTTTAAGATAAAAACAGCACGCACTTTAGCTTTTAAAATATAATTTTAGTTTAAAAAAATAGATAGGCATTCCCGTAATGAGATTCTCTCTATACTTACTAGGGGGCACTAAAAGTGTCACTCTCGGTCAAAATTCACGCCCTATGCCTAAAGTGTTCACATCTCACTAAATCAACCAAGTCTATGCTTCTCTCAATTGTCTTTTCTCAAAATTTTCAATTTTTTTCATTTTTTATGATTTCTTCTCCTTTTCTCATTTGTTTGTATATTTCATAATGTCCTAACTCTATATGCAAGGCTCAGACTCGAAAAAATTTGACTCTACACAATTTACTTTGTTGGTAGGTATACTCAATTATTTAAAAGTGCAAACAATATCTAAATCTATCCTACACAATACGACAATATAATTAAAAACTAAACATAAACCACAACACTAACTCACAATACACTATAAACACATCCTACATGTAATTGGCTATGCAAGACACAGTTGGCTAATAGATAGTTAAACCACCCCCACAGTGAATGCTTCGTTGTCCTCAACGAATTTAGAGATCAAACATAGGACTCAGCAATTCAAATGCGTAGGCCAGTAGATGAGATGGAGCTATGACATACTTATATAAAAGAAACATAAAATTTAGCAAGAGAAAAAGATAATCACAACCACCTCAAGGGTGGGGACGAAATCACGCCAAGCAGTCCCCACGCACAGTAGTGGTGCCACCATGCTCCTATACAGTCAATGTGTACTCGCACACCGGGGTCGACTGCCCTCCTCTACTAAAATCCATGTCTGAAGAATCCCCAACTCACATGCACGAGTCCCTGTGAAGGTCATGTGTGCCATCGCACACCGGGGTAGATTCTCCCATAACCTGCTCAAATATGACACTTTGGAAACAATGTCAGTCCCTCTCTCTCTCATCTCTCCACAAAAAAGAAACAAAACACACGCAACTGTATTAAAAACTAACTCCCTAAATTAACGCAATAAGTAGGTTGGGTTGCCTCCCAACAAGCGCCGTGTAATTTAAGGTCAACGACCCGACACAGTTACCTCAAACATGATTAAGGCAGCTTTTCTCTCCACTTCTTCTTCTTCCACCATCGCTTCTCTTTTTGTCTCTTCTCAGGCAAGCATGCATAAGTCAATGGCAAGAAGAAAGAAAAGTTGTTAGCCGCCACATGCCTTGTTTTACCTTTCCTCTTCTTTTTCTTCTTCCAATTCTTTTAAACTACATCCGTCGAGGATTGGCCATTTGAATCTAGTATCTCAAGTGGAACGGCTGCAACTCTGAATTCTGCATTTCCTGCTTCCTTCCCTAGCTCTTGTCTAGGAATCACATGTGGTAAATCATGGATTTCATAAAACTGGGGTCTTCGGTCTTCCTCATGCGATTTTCCCAATTTTATAATCTCCAAGAGATATGGATTAGGCTGAGGAACTTCTTGATACATGTCCATGTGAACCTCTCCATGCAATAAAACTTTAGCTTCATGGCTTTGTTCCTTAAAGCAAATATCTTCAGTGGGGCATAAGCTTGCGATGTCCACACTCTCCCATTCATGCCATGACTCCGGAATTATGCGAGGCACAAGTTGTATAGGCTTCAAAATATCATCCCAATCTGAGTTCGAATCCAAGTCTGAAGCAGCCCGAGGATCTATTACTTCATGACGAACAACATTGTAGACATAGACCTCTGGGGGTTCATCGTCTTCCACTTCACACTCCTCAACTAAGTCAGGAATGATGCTACTTGCCCCATCGTCGTTACCTGCATATGCCAATGCACTCGAAAGTTCTGCCAAGTGTTGTCCCTTCAGCTGGAGAGTTTCATCTATCCTATTAATCCATTCCTCCATTTTGTCCGTACTAGCTATCATGAGCTCCAATACTTCTTTAATATTCTCATCTTCTTGATTGCAAGGAGTAGGGGTGTACATATCTCCATAGGAGTAGTACGGTTGGTAGACTGGAGAATGCCCATAGCAATTCTGCCCCACAAGATCACCAAGATACCTGCACAATAATTCGCTAGGAAGCAGGTGAGATCAACAAATAAATGAACAAAATAAAAAAATAAAATTCCCTAAACTTAAAAATAATAACTAATTTAGCCGAAGTCCCCGGAAACGGCGCAAAAAACTTGACACGACTTAAACTGCAAGTGTACAGCCGTCGTGTGTAGTAATATCCGGAAATTCGGGTTTATCGAATCCCAAGAGACTTCTTGTAAACTAATTATTTTTCTTAACCTAGTGTGGGCAAAGCGCGTTGATTTTGTTTACTAAATCCTACTAAAAATAAAAGACAAAGATCTCAATTAATCATGTGAATGACTTCACGATTAACAAAGATTGGTTTATTGCAAGTGATTTAACAAGTGGACAAGTTCACAATATCTCTACAGGTTCATTAGGGATCTCACACCAATTATGATTTATGTTCAAGCAACACGAATGTGTTCTACTTAGCCAAACGAGCTATTATACTTTGAAGATTCCTCAACCAAAGTCTATATTCAAACTCTTGTACCTGATTCCTCTAGCCTACTCAAGTTTAAATACGCATTATGTTCTTGCGATCTACTTTTAGTTCTAGCTCACTAGCAAGATTCCTCAACCCTAGATACGGCTAGTGCTTGATTCAAATTCCGGCAACAACTATTGATTCCTCTAATAATTATTACCTAGATCAATCCTATTGTGATATCAAACAATATGAAAGATAGAATTAAGTACATAAATCAAGCATAACTAAGCAAAAGACATTCAATTAGGCTCAAAGCATGAAGCATAATCCATAAATCACCAAACGTGGTGTTCAAACCCTAGCTCCCTATGAGATATCCCAAATTAAGGGTTTATCTACGACTACACATGATCAAGATACAAATTTTCATGATCATAAACCAAAAACTAGAGATAGGGAAGAAAAAAGATCAAACAAAGCGTCTCCCAAGCTCCCCGTAGCTCCAAGCACTTGTCTCCAACTCAAAGATACTGAAACACTATGCCCTAACCCATTCTAATATGTTTCCATAGTTTTTAGATGAAGTTCCAAGTAATTGCACAAAAGCCCCAATGTTTCTGTTGCCCCTGCCGATCTCTTCGCACGAAGAGATTTTTGTTCTTCTTCGTGCAAAAGTCTTCCTATTTTGAGACAGCAAGAATGTTCAAGAAGACTTTCTGAATTTTGGCTAAGTAAAGTCTTCGTGCGAAGACCTTGTAACTCCAGGATTCTTGTTCGTCTTCAACGGTCCATAACTTTTTTCGTCCGATGTCCGTTTTTGCTCCGTGACCCGCCGTTAGAAAGCTCTTCGAGTCTACTTTCAATTTCCACCGATCTCACTTCCAGTTTCATTTTAGAATCCAAAATATCCTCAAAATATCCTTAATTTGCTCTAAAACATCCTGGAAAGGCAACTAAGCTTTTTGAGAAGCAAATAAGGACCCGGATTTTGAGCCGAACTCCGATGAATGTGATTTTTGCACCTTTGGAGTCCTTTCGCGACGTAGACTTTGCTCATGTAGGGAAATTCCCGTTTCCGGACCGTTTTCTCCTTTTTCTAAATTATTGCCCAAATTTTAGCTAAAACATCCAAAACATGCCAAATTCGCCTTTTCTTCTATTCTGAAGCTCGTTTCTTCTCTCCACTTGATTCATGCATGAGTAATTCCTGTTAAACAACAACACGAACACTACCGCGAAGATCAAATGTGATAAATTATAAAAATCATACTCAAAACCATTAATAAACGCCTGGATTGTACTTTAAAGCTCAAAAACATCCAAATGTGCATTATCTTCATATTTTGGCTCAAATCTTGTCACTTTGCACCGAAACGCACACAAATAACAATATAAAGTGTATATAAGATAACTCTTATTAAGGAGTTATCATGCCCAAGGGACCTTGACTCTTCTAGGGGGCCCTTTGGCACCCACGGCTACACTGCCAAACCCCTAGGCATCTCTCCCTAATGGGCCCGTGCCGCAACCAAGATCTTCAGAGCCTCCTCTGATGCCAACTTACCAGGCAGAACATGCATCTGCTGGGAATTCGTCTTCTTACCCTGCATTTTCATCATACGCGATGGGGGTCCAGGGTAGCTACGCACCTCCACCTCCCTATGATCCTAGCATGCCTTACATTTCGGGCCTTGCTGTGACACCATCATCAACCCCAGGGGGAAACGCGCCAGCAAGTTTGTCAGCTTTGGAACCACGTTTGGACAACTTTCTGACGAATCAGTGCTTCATGGACACAGTCATCCCCAAGGTCAATAATGCTCCCCCAATTCCCAAGGAGATTTATTTGATGCCCAATCCTGCTGGGTACAAGGCACCAAAATTGGACAAGTTCGATGAGGTTGGCAGAAATGTGCATGAAAATGTCATGTGTTTCGTTGATTTTATGGGTCCACAAGGAGATGATACGCGCCTGTTGATGCGCGAATTCCCCAAATCCCTGGGGAATGTTGCGTACAAATGGTACAGGACGTTGGAGGCCTGTTCGATCAAGACCTGGGAAGACATGATGAAGAAGTTCTACACTAAATTCTTCCAAGTCGAGAAGAAGGTCACAACCATACACCTATATCGAATGCACCAGAAGCACGACGAGAAAGGATTGGCGTTCATCAAGAAATTCATAACCAAGTCTCTGGAATGCATTGATGAAGTCTCTAAGGGTCGCCTGGTGGAGATATGCCTTCAGGGCATGTGCGATGAATACAAAGGTATGTTAATCAATTTGAATATGCCTACCTTTTCAAAGTTGATTGACTGCACCAGGAACATCGAGCCAGAGAAGCAGAAGAGGAGATACGCAAATAATCGTGCGCCAACAGGTTCTTGCTTCAGGATTAAAGGTTCAACTACAAACGTGGACGTGAAGCGGAAGTGACTGCGGTCTTGTCTCCTCATAAGCAGCAACAATCCCCACAACGGGAGGCACCTCCCTTGACATGTTCGATTAAGGACGTGGTAATCTTGTGCAAACGGTGGAGAAAAGATGGAATTCTACCAGAACTAGAGTACAAACCCACCAGGGAGCAGCTGCGCTATCCCAGATGGTGCGAATGCCATGGTCGAGTCTCGCATCCTACCAAAGAATGCAAGATGCTGAGGTGGCTGGCAGACAGGAAAATCAAGGAAGGACAATTGATCATCGAAGACCCAACCAAGGATGTGCGCAACAATCCATTGCCATCCCACTTGGAGCAGGAGAGAAAATGAAAAGAATTGATCAGTTCATGATTGCGCGAGATCGTAAAGCTACATTGTAACGGATAAAAAAAGGAGTAAGACTCCTGAAACATTACTTACATACAATGCATTTTGGTAATCTTTCTGCAATGAGCTTATTAATGACAATAACTCTCCCATATGAGATCTCTTCTATCAACTATTGTTTCCACTCTACATTGCACGACTGGTAGTCAAAACTATTGATTAAGCCTATCTATTTAGATAGCAGCAAAGCGCGAAACTAATCCTATCTGTTTAGATAGCAGCAAAGCGCGAAACTAAGCCTATCTGTTTAGATAGCAGCAAAGCGTGAAACTAAGCCTATCTATTTCGATAGCAGCAAAGCGAGAAACTAAGCATATCTGTTTAGATAGCAGCAAAGCGGGAAACTAAGCTTATCTGTTTAGATAGCAGCAAAGCGCGAAACTAAGCCTATCTGTTTAGCTAGCAGCAAAGCGTGAAACTAAACCTATCTGTTTAGATAGCAGCAAAGCGCAAAACTAAGCCTATATATTTAGATAGCAGCAAAGTGTGAAACTAAGCCTATCTGTAGATAGCAGCAATGCGCGAAACTAAGCCTATATATTTAGATAGCAGCAAAGCACGAAAGCTAAAGCCTATATGTCAAGATAGCATCTACACGTGAAAAATAAAGCTTATCTGTCTAGATAGCAGCAAAACTGAAGCCTATCTATGTAGATAGCAGCTACACGCAAAAACCAAGCTTATCTGTTTAGATAGCAGCCAAACGCGAAAACAAAAGCCTATCTGTTAAGATAGCAGCATTGTGCAAACTAAGCCTATCTGTTCAGATAGCATCAAAATCAAAGCCTATCTGTTTAGATAGCGGCTTTAAGCCCATTTGTGTATAATGGCGATTGCAACGCAAGCCCATTTGTATGTACTGGCAAAACTTAATCCCACCGGCTCTCATAGAGTTAACACGCGGGTCTACATTTATCTGTTAAGGTAAAGTCATTCACACTCAGCCCTACTTTGGCAAAATAGCAGCAGCAATACATGACGCCTAAGTTCGTGTAAACAGCAACAGACTTGAGCCTATTTATTAAAATACCATCGATATGCGAATAAATTCTATTTGAACAAACAACTGTGTTTAACCCCAATTCCTCATATAGTGGCAATGTGCGATTAGTTGATTGTTATGATGCTTAACAGACAAGAACAAAAAACAAAAGTCCACAACTGCGATTGAGACAGTGCAAAAACTTGTACATCTCATTGTTTCAAAAGCAATTCAAAACTATTACAGTGCTATCCAATCAATCTTCGAAAAAGTCTTTTAGAATTGAGTCTCCAGCTGAAAGCTTTATGGAATTAGCATCCAATTGATCTAAACGCTCTTTGTTGCTCTTGTGCTTCTTGGCGGCCTCTGTGAACTCTTGATGGCCTTGTGGAGTAAATCCTTTCGTTCCTTCAGAACAGCATTCTCCAGATTGTAGTTGGCATAGCCAAACTTGAGTTTCAAAGAGTTGTTGATCTTCATTAATCTCTTAATGAGAAAGTCAAGGTTCAACTTCCCCCTGAAACTTGTTGGATGCCATAAGCCCTAGTCAGCAAGCATTGAGCATTGGCGACGGAGGTGATGCTTGTGGGGGTCATTTTGTTTATACTCTCCAGCAGATCTGTCATCTCCGTAAGAAGATATTCCCTGTCTTTGGGCGCTAATTCCAACACTCCTAAGAACTTGGCCGGATATGAGATGCGAATTTTCATAAGCCACTCCAGGCAAGCTTGGGTTATGCCCATATTTTCAAAACAAGAATGGGTTATTCAATTATGAAGAAAGCAGACGTATGGCAAAAAGTACATGTTCGAAGATAAGCTTACCAGTTCCCTCAATGATCTGCTGAAGTGAAGGGATGGGGGCCATCGTTTGATCACCATAAGTTACCGCTTCAGGCAATTTCTGATCGGCAAGAGCTTCAAGCGTGAAATACTCCTCGGTGATCATGTTGTTTCTCTAAGTAGCAACAACCTCAACGATTGGCGTGGCCCAGACTGCCCAAGGATTTTGGGCAAAGAGGGTGTCTAGATCAAAGCCAGACGAACCTTCCCCAAAATTAGGATCTCCCACGATCTCGACCGGAAGCGACAAGTTTTCGCCCGGAAGCGATAAGTTTTCGCTAAGTCCCTCTGAGGAAGCAACACTTCTTGAGACATTCGGAGTTGGCACAAGTGGAGCGATTCTTGCTAGCGCCTCGGTCGCGGCAACTGGAGTGCTAGTCTTTGAGGTCGCATCTTGGTGAGGCTCAGCCATAACTGCGTCTTCACCCACATCTCCTCCTGCTTCGACTACACTTGGTGCAAGCCCTCGAACTTCTGGCATAATTTCATGTGCGGCGTTAGGTTGTGTTCCAGAAGATGCAGCAATATCAATCTCTGGGGCTGGAAATTGGGCATTCGCCATGTCTTGGTCACGCACAGCACCACTCATGTTATGTTCAATCCCTTCTTCGCCAATTGGCATATGTTAAGTTGGAGGATTTGGAGTCAATTCTTCTTGGGCAACCTCAGCTTTCTCGGCTGTTCTAAGAAGTGTCTCAGTTGGAAATTTAGTCGCAGGAGAAACACTTTAAGGAGCTTCAGGAGCAGAGTTTGTTCCCTTTTGAGCCACAGATTCAGCACCACTTATGTCCGACTCATGCTCAAATACCCCTTCATTGACTAGCATTGTACCCTCGGGAGTGACGCTGACTTGGTTGGCCTCTACAGTATTCATGTGTTGGGGAGCGAAAATGTCTTGGGCAGCAACCATTTCTGCATTGACTTCAGTTCCAGGATCTGCAGTTGGCAAGTTAGCTATGGGAGTACTTGATGGGATCTCAGGAGTTGCTCCAGGTTGTTCAACATCTTCCTCAACCAGAGTCGCGCGCGTCGTCGCACCACTAGGTTCAACATGTTCCTCGGAAGAGGAAATGGCTATTTCTTTGCGGCTCGCGTCTTGAGTGGCATGATCATCACCTTGTTGTTCCCGTCGGAGGTCTTCCTCTTCTTGCTCGGTGATGAACTCGAGACGGTCCCCAGCAGGGTCTCTTCCATGTGGGTAGGGCTGTAAAAGAACCAAGCCGTTCGTGAACAACTCGTGTTCGGTAAAAGTTCGTTCGTGTTTGGTTCGAATAATTAATCAAACAAACTCAAACATGAAAATGTGTTCGTTTGCTAAACGAGCCGAACACGAGCCGAACAAGGAGCTCGTTTGTTAGTGTTCGCGAACAAGTTATAATAGTATATATGTATATATATAGTTCGAAACCATTTCATAATTTTCTCTTCTTTATGAGTAATTTCCTAAATCCAGTCCTAATTAGTGTAGAGTTTCTATTTTAATAGAAGTTTGACTTCGTAATTAGGATTTCAAAATTTAATTCTTTAATTTAAAGTACCATAAATATCTACTATATAATAATAAAATCGGATGATTTGAACTTTTCATTATCACAAATAAAACATATATCTATAGTAACACATTTTTATGTTATTTGTTTCCTTAATATAACCATTTTATCTTAAGTAATACCACCATGATAGTTTAATTCATCTATTATATATTATCATATATATCCAAAAAAATACAAGTTCGTCGAGCCAAACTCGAGCCCGTAAACGAGCTGGCTAATCGAGCCACGAGCCGAACAACGAACAACTCGAGCCCTAAACGAGCCGAACTCAAACACAGTTTTTTTGTTCGACTCGAGTTCGTGTTCGAATCGTTTAGCAACCAAGTTAAACGAGCCAAACTCAAACAAGCGATATTCGGTTCGGTTCGGCTCGTTTACAGCCCTACATGTGGGCATCTAAGATTCCCTCAGGTACGTGAATTGTCGATGCATGCGCTCTTTTTGCTTGATTTGCCTCCGTCGCATTTGCATCAGTATAGCATTCGCGTACGGATTCAGGGACATGAGCTGCTGGAGCTTGCCTTACTTGATTCTGCTCCGATGCACCACCATTAGAAATTTCGTGAGGGGGCTCAGGAACCACTATGGCACTGCGAATACGTCTCCTCAGTGGATGAGGATCAGGTTCTGCAAAAATAGCGTGTTATTCTTGCGCCCAAGCAATTACAATATTAAGTATAAAAAGGATTTGTGATGAAAAGACCTCCACATGCATAAGGGGTGGAATCTCCCCACTTATATGGGATATCCGCGCAAGAGTCATGTTGTAGGTTATCATCAACCCCTTTTAACTTAGCACGACCTTCTTATGTTCAAAGTTTTAAATCGTTATCTGAAGAAGGAAAAGTCAGGCATCATATTGAGAAGGGATTTACTAACCTGAGGTCTCTCCACATTGATCTACTAACCACTTGCGAATATCATTTCTAGAAACCCCATGGTATAATGCCCGCAAAATAAGTTCTTGGTGCGGTAAAGCAAATTGGAAAAGCGTACCTTCTTCAATTTCATCACCAATGAGTTCGTGGAAGTTTATTTGTGCTTGATGCAGCTCACAAGCAGTCAAGCGCGAACGTTCTCCTTGGCTCACAGTCGGTCGCGGGCGTCGCCCCTGACTTATAGCCGAACGCTTTGAACGCGGACATTGCCCTTGCTCTTCGAGACTTTTCTTTTTTGCTATCTCGATTCGCTCATCTTTAGTTAATTTTTCTTGCAAGGCTCTCTCTTTAACCATATGCCTTGATTCTTCAATCGCTTCTTCCTAAGCCATAACTGTTGGCCCCTTGATTGGGCTATCTCCATCTGCAGTAAAAGAACGAGAAATGAGTATAGAGAGACTCTAGCTCATTACGATATCAGCAAGCGTACAGTTACAATACCTCCTACACTTTCTTATCTTGCGATAAAAGACGCGCCAGTGGTACCCTTCTTCTTCGGAACCGCCTTCTTTGCAAGGGATTTCTTTGCTGGAGTAACGACCTCCTTAGCAGCTGGCTCGCTTCGCGGACGCTTTGATTGTTGAGCTACCACATTACTGGTCGTGGGCTTGTCTGCAGTCCTCTTCTTCTTCCCTTTAGCAGGTGGAGCGAGGAAGGTCTCGAGCGCGTTAGAAACCACTTCTTGGACCTATGAAGGCATTGGAAAGCTAGGAGTAATGGGTTCCTCAGGATTGATGGCTTTTATCGCACGACAAAAGTCACGGAGGCCTTGGCTACGGTCCCCAGGTGCGAAGCGTCTTAAACAGCACTATTACAAAACAAGAAGAGCAAGTTAGAATTTGCATTGTTGATAAAGAAAAGGAAAAAAGAAAAGGTGCTTAGACATACTTGTTTAAAGTCTGCCGCATATTGGGTCCTCGCACTCAGGGAAGCCTATTTGACTATAGCAGTCTTCTCGTTAAGGATCAGTGGCGCGCATAAATGATGGTTCTTATCCAGCAGGGAATAATAGCCACACTGTGTCGCATCACAAGAGCAGGTAGACTTGAAGGGGTACTCCTTATTCGAGATCGCGGGAGCTCTGTTGGCATGGAGTTGAGCCTGAGCCTTCACAAGACGGCGAGTTTGTGTTTTCCAGAAGAAACCCAACTTGGTGTATTTTGCCCTCGCCTTTCTCTGGAGGGTTGAGTCAACGGAAGTTCAGCAATCAACATATCATTTCTCTTTTCGTACAGAAGCCCATCATAGCAACCTTTAACAACCAGGTCGGACCACAAAGGCGGCGCGAAGGCGTCAAAGCCTAGCTGGGGGCTCACGCGAATAGGATCATAGTGAACTGTTATGCGCTCATAGCTGGAGGTTTCGGGGTCAGACACGTACTCAGCAAGGGCGGGTAGATACCCTCTCCGGCACCAGTTGACGAATCTCCCATAGGCCCTGGACCCTGTGGTTATGTACTGGGGCTCGAATTCGGTGTCCTCTGCAGGGTACATGTCCTCCAGAAAAATATTGTTATTTAATTGGGTAACATAAGGTCTAACCTCGAAATACCTGATGTCGTCACACAACAAGGAAAAGGTGCGACGGACACTCCTAGTATTGTACCAACGCCACGCACGGGAACATCGATGCTTGTGTTTGCCATTAGGATTGTTCCACACCTTCACCTCTGAGGGAACTGGAGCATATGCAGGCCACCTTTCAAAAACCCTTCATGGTTAGGAATGTGGTGTTGGCAAAAGAGACGACGTCGACCCTGCCTTGCGACTTCTCGACATGAGTCGCGCCCAGGTCCAAGCAGTGATACAGAGATCCTGAGACCAAGGGCCCCATAGCTATCTTTTGGCCAAGCAAAAGTTTCACGGCGAGTACGAGCACATGAGTAAAGACCCCGTCGCGAGCATGACCATCTATCAGATAACGCGATAACCAGACGCAAAGGAAACTACACAAAGTCCATTTTGAGCCTTTCCCTTGAACGGCAATGACCGCATTTGAGTCTTCCTCCAGCAACTCTTGAGCAAGCTTGGGTTTGATAAAGTCCTGGAAGAAGTACATAATCCACTTCGACCAGATGTTTTTTGCACCAGAAGAAACGGACATGTAGGTTTCGCAAGGGGTGGTCGCGTCGGGTTTCCATCTCAAAGCCGCCTTCTTCATGTCCGCGATACACCCTTTCATTTGGGCGAAAAGGGTGAGCTCCTCTTCAGACTCCAGCTATGTTAAATGGTCAAAAGCCCCCATATTTGGAAGCATCAACAAGATCTCCACATCTTCAAGGGTAGGCGCAGCCTCAAAAGTAGAAAATGAAAGGTTTGGGTCTTTTTTGAGTACTAGGAGAACAGGACTCTCAGCATATCTTGGTCAACTCTAAGGTTGAGCCCTTTGTCGCGCGAATTGTATGGAATATCCCAGCCTTCATCAGCAACTTCTCATAATTATCGAGGATAAAGGCAGTCCATTCCTCCATCTAGTCGAGCTTCTCCAAGAAGGCCTGGAAGAGAACGTCGGTGAAGGGGTATAGGCTGGCCTCAATGCCAAGTCTCTACACGTCTTGAGTGCTTGCTACATCCCAGTCTTCTCTCTCTGGTTTGGGGAACAGTTGGAAAGCATTTTCCGCCGGAGAATCCTAGAGGGTGGTCCCCTGGATGGTAACTAAAAAGAAGTCATCACTACCCAGATAAGGGGCTTTGCACCACAAATCTTTTCTAAGTTCATGAAACTCAACCGCTTTCTTCTGCTACTTTGTTGCTTCTTAGGAGCCATTTATGTGAACACAAATGAGCATATTCCAAAATAAGATGTGAGGATCAATATCCAGTGGGATGTGAAGAACGGCGAAGAACAAACATGAACATCAAACTCATATTGGGTTACATGTAAAGAACGAGGGGGGAAGCATGCTTGCGCTAGTCTGATTTCAAAGTAAAGGGGGGAGAATCACTGACCTTGCTGTTGTTTGAGCGCTTGAACAGCTTGGGTGATTTTGTCAAGAATTTGATCGAAAACTTCAACTCCTTGCTAATGATCTTCTCTCTGGCTCATAAAACTTCAACAATGGTGGAAAAGTTCTGATTGTTGCAGTTGAGAGTTTAAATAGGGGTCTGAAGCCTAAAGAGTCGCGACTTCTGACATCCGTTGAATCAGCATGAACTCGAAAAATGGCAAAAATTGTGACCTATCGGATATGTCGAATCAATTTTGCCTCAAAAATCGGCATAAATTTGTGGATATCAACTGGTTAGTCGCGCAACGGACATCCCCTATTAAAGGCTACGACGTTTGAGAGACCTAGGCAATCATGGTTATTCCCGGGGGATAGGGTTTTCGAATCTGCAGTTAAATTAGAAGATTTACATGTGAGAGCCACGCATGGCTGATTTTGCGCGATTACATCACAGACGCGCGTGGCATTCGTGCAAAAGGGGGCTAATGTAGATAGTGCATTCTTGATGGACAGATCATATCCACGTGGCAGCCATCCGGCACATCCGACTGTGATCCGTATACACCTAATCACTGCTCATACTTATCCACTTGGGGGATGCGAGACAGGGCCACCCGCGATACCAACCACACTGGACTTGTAGGGACCTAGTGGTTTGGAGGCTAGAGTAAGGTCCGTCGAGCGCGAATAACAACCAAGCTCGCGCGCGACCCTCTGTAACTGACGAGAGACTTAATGACCACATGTCCTATAAACCCAGTCGATCTCATAACGGTCTCCGGTACATGCGGACGGGTGCGTAACGTTCCCTATATATACGGTCGAACGTGTAGTTACGGGGCTATCATTAAGCCGCCATTTATGGGCGCATTAACCCCTCCCAACGGTCACTTCCCTACTATATATAAGATCGTTATCCCTCCATTGAAACTCTCTTGGACTTTCTAGACTTATGGATTCACCAAAGCTCGGTCATTAAGCTGTCTCTCTCTCACACACACACAGTTACCATTGCTTACTCTCTCCCTACTCACATGCTTCATCTCTATGTGTTCTTACTCTCATCCCCTACTTGAGGTGTACACTTGGATCTCTCCCAAGGATTTCCTTGTACACAACAGGCAAAACCTGCCTAAAATCTCCACCAAACACAAGTTACCTTTCCACCAAACAATTCCTCATATGAGCAAATATCCTGCAACATATGTTCAAATGTTTCAATACTCCGTTTTTGTACATTCTAACTTCATCCCATATGATCACCTTCGATTCGCAGATCAATTCTGCAAGAGCACATTGTTTGCTAATGTTACATGTGTATTTCTCAACAACATCCAATGGAAGCTTAAATCGAGAATGCGCAGTCCAACATCCGGGAAGATTAGATGCGGCTATCCCAGTGATTGTTGTTGCTAAAGAAATATGGTCGTCATACCGAAACCGAGCCAGAATAGCCTTATAAAGAAATTTTTTTCCCGTCCCACCAGGTTCGTCGACAAAGAAACATCCCCCTTCATATTTGCAATCCGATTAACAATCACATTATATGCATTCAGTTGTTCTCTATTCAACTTCCTAACAGAAGCTACATCCTCGTCTGACACAGGTATTGACAACTCATCCGCAATATCTCTCTTTGGACGATGACCACTTTCACAATCATCAATGTAAGTTGGTAGATCGAACTCCGTCAGATGTTTCCCCATAGACTCGAGGAACATGCCAACAGCCCTTAATGTCTTGGACAATACCTGGCTCTCACCTGCATGTTGGTCTCTGCGGAAATCGTCTGAAAAGGCAGGAAAGAATCGATCCCATAGCGACCGAGGATCCGAAGGCTAGAAAAATATAATAATAGTTGCAAACAACCGGCGAAGAGTGTAAGGCATGTGAAAAGTGGTGGCCTCCTCCAAGAAATCTTCCATGGTGTGTCTTTGCCAAGCAAGCCGAGACGTTGAGCAGCCTCTCGGTACGAACCACACAGATTGTTATTTCCAGTCAATAGATCCTCGAAAGACTCGTCTTCTCGTACTTGCGTCAAAACCACTCGCAATAAAAAATTCCGAAAGACAGTAATGTAGGAATAAGTATAGGTTCAATACTCTAGAAGGGGGGAGTTGAATAGAGTATGACAACTATTGCAACTTTTACTAAAAGAGTGTTTAAAAGATGTGTATGAGGTGCAGCAAGCATTTCAAATCATTGAAATGAGTTTCAAGTCCTTAGAGTCAAAACATAAATTAAAGAAAGTTGATAGTTTTCAAGGTCTTGAAATGAGTTTCAAGCCCTTGAATTGAAATCTGGTTTGAGCAGCATATAAGCTAAGTAAAGAACAGCAAAGTAAAGCAAGAGGCACAGTGATTTTTAGAGTTCAGTCCACTTGGACCTACGTCTCTTCCTCAGGGACCGAGTCCCTGCAAGATTTTCAACTCAATTCTTATTAATAAAAAGTTGAGCCCTAGATCTCAAGCACAGAGAGATGTCTTACTCTGTTACAGCTTGTGGTTCTCAGTAACCTATCTAGTACCTGCTCTAGCTAACTGATTCAATAAGAATTCTCTATTTTCACTTTGAACGATCCACGATAACAAGAACTAGAAGTATTATCTAAATTATATACAAAGATGAAGATCAGAAGGAAGAACTCTGAGATCTGAGTCTTAATAGAGAATGCATTATTCTTCAGATCATTGGATTGAGTGTTGTAGATCTGCTTCTTGGTTACTTGACAATCTCGGTAGTGTATGAATGTCTGTATATCTCTGTCAAAATTCGTCAGCAATTCCCTCTTTTAATCAGCCTGTTTGAATTGAATATCTTCAGGATCTTCTTAAAAAACTTTCCTAACAACTAACTTCAAATCTTGATTCTTCTAACAGCTTCTTCCAATGGTTAGTTGCTCAGCATATTCAAGGATATTGTCCTTGACTTTGTTTGAGAGTATGTTAGGAAGGTCCAGGTCAGATTAAGCCAACACAGAATCAGATCAACAACTTAGTTTCCTTTTCTGCAACATTCAGTTTAGGAACTAATTCCTGCAAAATAGGTAATTGTATATCCCTACAAAAGCTTAGTCAAACAGAAAAGTTAATCGCAGTAAAGAATAACTAAATCGTTGGAATAGATAAACTAAAGACAATCAAGTTTGTATGAACAATAAATTGGCTAGAATATTCATTGTATTATTTATGAAGATATTTAGTATAATGAAGTCCTTTGATTTACAATTGTGTTGTTTATCTTAGATATCCCTAGTCCATTATGATGATTAATAGGATAATCATCTATAGACTAGTATGGAGTTGGATTGATATGGAGATATCACGATCCAACACATAGGTATGCATTAGGAGTAATGGCATACTGGATTAACTCATCTCCGAGAAGGCTACATACACGTTATGTAAAGTCACAAGTGCTTCCCGCGGTGACAACGGCATTGTCATCCTTAGACTTGAAGTCACTATATCATCTAATTGTGGAATATTGTGTTTTGGTAGAGTCAAACGCTACACCGTGTCTGGGTAGTCATAAAGGCGTGTATCAGACACAATAGGAAGAAGGCTTAGATATCGTAGTGATGTAGATAGAATTTGTCCCTCCCACATAACGGGAGAAAATATCCTAGGCCACTCGACGGATAGTGCTTATACAATGTCTGGCCAGACTCAAATAAATCAATATAAGATATTGATGTTATTTGCACGAATAAGGCTATTCCCAGGATCGAGGAACTATGGATTGGATATACGAGTGTGACTTGTATGTATCGTGTCCAATCCGGATATTGAGACAAAGGGATGAGACGATACTTGCACAAGGTTTGTCGGGTGACTATTTCTATTAGTTGGGTAGTATGGATGCCTTGCTAGAGACCGCTCCATATTAGTAAATAGTTACTACCAACTAAGTAGAAACATATGGGTTCACATGCCATATAGGATTGAACTAGACTTGAGAATTCATCAATATGATTAACTAATTAGAATGATCAACTCACAACAACTTGCTAACTTAGTAGGACTAATTTGCAAGTTGGACTAATCCGAACTTGAGTAGGATTAGGGGAGGGCATTTATGTAGTAACAAGGAGTTGTTGGACTATATAAAGGATGCTCCTAGCTTCCTTCCCTCATAACTAATAGTCATAACATAACTTGAGTAGGAGAGAAGCAAGGAGAGAGCAAGACAACAAGGAGGCGAACACCCCCTTGCCGTCCGCCCAACCTGTCGGCCACAAGAGGACCCGAGCTCCTCTTTTGGTGCTCCATTGGGTGATTTCTTCTAACGACCCCAATTTCCCCATGCATCTGCCTAGGGGGAAGGATGTAATAACCCGAAATCTACCCTAAGGGCATTTCAATAATTTGGCACTTGGTTGTTATTATTTAAAGACGTGAGAACGTGTGTTTGTTTGATATTAGTGTTAGTCGTAAGAAGACAACGCGGAATTTATATGTGATTCATTTCGTAGTGATTAACCATACTTTTTAGTTTATAATTATTTCAACAAGCTAGCTTATAGTTACAAGTTACTTTTAAGCGAGTCTATTTTATTTTAAATAATAAGTTAGCCATATTTATTTATTTATTTATTTATTTACATTCTTGAAAATCCTTTTATATTAAATATTATTAAAATTTGAAAAATTTATTTTAGTTTAAATAAATATTGTATTCTAAATTTATTATTTAAACTCTCTAAATTAAACGTTCAAATTTTATTGTGAAATATCGGTCGAAGCTGTTTCGGTATATCAAACGTATCTTTACGTAACCGTTAAACTTATATTTATTAGTTGAACTTATTTTATTAATCTAATTTTTTTTAGTTTAAATCTATTTTACCAGTTGAAATTTTTTGTCAGTTAAATGTCTTTTAAACGCTTAAATTAGTATTGTTAGTCGAATTTATGCTATTCGTCAAAGTGTATTTATCAATCATAAATTGTTTTCTTTTCTTTTTTTCCGTTTTCGTACTAACAATTTATCGCGTGTCGAAATATTCCTTACGTTACAATATTTATGTTACATATTATTTATTATTTTATGCGTCGCGTCCTAAATGCTTTCTTGCGTCTTTTATATTCTCCGCGTGTCCAGCCACCGCATCACCTAGTACTTTGTGCCTCACCATATAACTCTCAACCTGTGACCTCACCATTTTCCTACCTTACATCTCTCTCTCTCTCTCTCTCTCTCTCTCTCTCTCTCTCTCTCTCTCTCTCTCTCTCTCTCTCTCTCTCTTACATGTTTCTTCTTCTTCTACTTCTTCAAACAACAACAACATCAACACACACCACCACCGTACACCACCTCCTGCCATCACCACCTCCACCTCTCACCCTCTCTAACTCTCTCATCGCTCTGCCTCTCTCTGTTTTTCCGAGAAGCAAACCCGCCACCATCATTGGCAACAACCCACCACCTCCACCGTACCTCTATCCCTCTGAACACCTCTTCGTCTGACTCCCTCTCTGTCGCACTCACCCGAACCTAGCAGCAGCAGCTGCTGGCAACGACCAAAGGCTACCACCACCACTGTTCCCGTCGGAAACCACCAAGAGACCCCCACCACTACCACCAACCAACAACCACTCTCTTTTCCACCTCTCTTGCATCTCTCTCCCTCAGTCTGAGCCCGAAAATTAGTGCCATAAATAGCATCTAGCATCACCAGTAGTAGGTAGCCGCAACTACCACCGCCGTCGGTCGGCCATTAAACCGGCGGGGGTTTTGGTCCGAGCAACTCAGGCACACCCAACCAGTTCTCTCAGTCTCTCTGCCTTCCTGAACATCCTTGGAGCTCGAAGAAGCTGAAACTGAAGCTTAGACCACCGAGTAACAGCCACAACCACCGCCGGCGACCTCCATTATTTCCGGCGACAATTTTTGGCCCTACCAACCCAGCGGAGCCCAGCCTGTTACCTCTCTCTCTGCGTTCCTGAGCTCCCGGGGAGCTCCTGATCCAAGCCCAGAGGCAGCCCAAGCAGCTCCATCGATCGAAGCGGCCGCCGCCGCGATCTTGACCTCCTTGTTTCTGTGCCGTTTTTCGTCGTTCTTCTTGCGGAGCACGTCTTTGAAGGACTAGGCGTAGTGTACGAGTAGTTGACTTGCTAGCATATCTACGGCTCTCACGGTGAGTATTCATTCTTAGCATTGCGTACTTTTCTCCCTTCGTGTCAAAACGTGATTTATGTCTCGTCTCAAAATATACATGTGAGTTTACATGCTTAATTTTGTGTGCCAACTTCTTTCATGTGATCTAGTTGTGTATTTGAAAACAACTGTCGGACTTTATTCTGAATTTGGTAAACCTGTCGTGCTGCTTTGAACCACCATTTTACTACTCGTATCCAAATCGGAAAACTCATTGTTCAAGTGTCACTATATCAGAAACCATTAATAACGTAAAGTGAAAGAATCGCAAGTACCGGAACCAGTTGGGTCTGTGACAGTTTTATATGCCTACGTCGTGTTACTTTATTTTTCGAGTGATGATTCCCTGGGCCAGGTCCCTAAAGAGATAGCGGGTTTAAATCCTCTCGGCTCCGGTCCCTAAAATTATATCGTGTGATGATTCCCTGGGCCAAGTCCTTAAAGAGATACCGGGTTTAAATCCCCTGGGCTCCGGTCCCTAAAATTATATCAGGCGATGATTCCCTAGGCCAGGTCCCTAAAGAGATATCGGGTTTAAATCCCCTGGGGTCCAGTCCCTAGAATTAAATCGGGTGATAATTCGCTGGACTTTGGTCCCTAAAGATATGAGACTCCGTGGGCCCCAACCAGCATCTAGTACTACTCTTATGACTTACAATCTTAAGGGGGTGTTGACCCTTAAGGTCTAGTTGGCTATTTGTATGATGACTAGCGGGACAGGGGATCCGATCCATAACGCTTGGTAGAGAGGTTGGGTTTTCAACACCTCTATACACCAGTATCATCTGTTACTATTTATCCTGGTCTCCCTCGGTTGTTGCGAGTTATTAATATGACTGCATTATCTCTAAATCTGGAAACAATTATTTATAAGCCGTGCTCTGCATAGAAATGCCACTTGAGATAAGATAATTGTAATGGAATTACTGTACATTTGGGAATCTTATTTATACTGCAAACTCTGATCTTTATACTTATACTCCATCACTGTTTAAACTGTTTCAAATACAAACCCCGTAACCTTTCTTAGCCACTCTGTTTTACATGCTAAGTTGTTTATTCACTCAGTTTTTACTGATACTCGAAAAATTGCGGTCTTTGTTCCTTTTATTTCCCATGCAGGTATATGACTGGTTTGCTTGGGGTCGCGCGCGGATTTCACGAGCTCGTTCTCACATGTAAACTGTAATACATAGTAATTAACCGAAGAGACCTCTTTATTGTAAAATATCTTTTGTTAGATTTGTTGTCCAGTTTAGACTCAGTCGCGAACACTGTTAACTTTTGTAATATTAATCAGTAGTTTGGATGTTTTCTTTTGACTACTTGTTACTACTATTCCTTCTACGAAAGGGTAATTCCCTGTACGGAGACACTTCCCCGATCTCCGGATCCTCTGGAAATCGGAGGTGTTACATTTCTTCTTCCTCTTCCATTCTTCCTAGCTAGCACAAGGAGCTGGAGGATATAGATCTCAATCCTAGGCGTGGATCAACCGTAGAGACATGATACTTTTCGCGTTTGAAGTCATCAAAGGAGACCTACAAGGTACATAACAAAAATCCTTTACTATCGTTATGAATTCTCTTCCTGTGATCCTTGGAGGGTCTTGATCGGATAAATTATTGTTTATTCCGCTGCGTATCCATGATCAAACCCTAAAAAAATAATTTGTCTTTCATCATCAAATAACATATAATCAGTCGTAGAAGATCAGGAGTTAGAATAGAATCAAAAAGGTCCCCCTAAGTTCATGCTGAAAACTGCAACATGTGTTTCAAGCCTTTGAAACCAGCTTCAAGGCGCAGTTTCAAGTCTTTGAAACAAGCTGAACTTACAAACGCTTTCCCTCAGCAGGATTTGCAGCTACAACGCGAGCTATAGTACCACCTCGCTTGCATGGATTCTATACTTTCGCCTGACCAACCCATGTATAGTGTTCAGGGAATTCACTGTATAACCATTGTTTTGCACCTTTGTCTCATTTTTCGTAACGAAGTATTCAGTCAACATTGACCTTTGAAGCTTCTCATTTCTAGCAATGGATTCCAAACTCCCATCACTGTTGAACAACACAGACTGCATACCTGGTAAATGCAACTATAAAGACATACCATGTGGAAACATTTCATTCATGGGAAATTCAAATATTCGCCAAGCAGCTTTTGGAGGAGAAATCCACCGGCCAGACTAATAAGTCTTAATCTCATCAACTACAGTTTCACCGTTTTCCATTACCTGGAAAGCAACTTTGTCGTGACCCTTGTAAATATACTTGTACAAATATTTGACGACCTTAATTGTGGAACATATCTCAACATTCATATGAAAATCATATTTCGCCAACAAGTAAGGATTATACGGCACAACCCATCTATATCAAGTGAAACACCTCTAACAACTGATGTCGTCCCGTTGTTTTTCGCTGATAATGAGGAAATGCATTGTCACCACTACTGGTTATATCACATAAATTTTTCGGATATCTGTTCTTGCATCCGTGGGGCGGGCGCATACAGGGGCTCTTACGGTTATAAAGGCCACAAGGACCATGAATCATGTGCTTCACAATAGCGTTGTACAAGTGAGGGTTCGCACCTTTATCAGGTAATTGAGGGGAGATATACATGTCAAATTGATTGGGCCTTAAGCGCTTAGTAAACCTCTTAAGAATCAGCAAGAAATGTACACGAGGAATGTAGGGTTTTGATTCATGGATGCACAACGGAAACAATAATTAACCATGCAAAACCCTCCAAGGATCACAAGTCAAGAGACATAACGATGGTAAAGGAAGAAATCAATTAACACACCTTAGGGTTCTCCTTTGATGACTTCAAACGCAATTTGTGTCACGTTCTCTATAGTTGATCCACGCCTAGAGTTGATTTCTAGATCTTCCAATCCTTGGTGCTAGCCCGGAAAGAGGAAGAGGAAGAAGAATCACGCAAAACGAGACCAAAACAAGGAGGTTCGGCCTCCATGGGGCCGACGGGGACGGGCTGCGGCAAAGGGGGGGGGGGGGGCGTGCTCCTCTTTGCTTGCTTGCTCTCTCCTTTTTGTTCTCTCCCACTCAAGTTATGATCTAATGAATCATAAGTGTGGGAAGGAAGGAAGGAAGGAAGGTCCTTTATATAGTCCAACAAATCCTTGCCAACTACCTAAAGGACTTATTCTAGTCCTACTAGAATTCAATTTAGTCCCTTCCTTGCATATTAGTCCCTACTAAGTTTGCAAGGTTTTGCAAAGTGATCCTTCTAATTAATCAATCCAGTTAATTAATTCCCAAATCTAGTTCAACTCTATCTAGCGTGTGACCCCATAGGTTCTATCTAGTTGGTAGCAACTATTTTCTAATATGGAGCGGTTTCTAGCAAAACATCCATTCTAGCCAACTAATAGAATAGTCATCTTGACAACCTTTGTACAAGTAATTGTCTCATCCCTTTGTCTCTATATCCGGATTGGACACGAGACATACAAGTCACACTCGTATATCCAATCCATAGTTTCTCGATCCATGGGAATAGCCTTATTCGTGCAAATAACATCAATATCCCATATTGATTTATTTGAGTCTGGCCAGACATTCTATAAGCACTATCCCTCGAGTGGCCTAGGATATTTACTCCCGTTATGCGGGAGGGATAAATCATATCTACGTCCACTACGATCTCTAAGCTTGCTTCTTATTGTATCCGGTACACGCCTTTATAACTACCCAGTTACGGTGTAGCGTCTAACGCTACCAAAATCACAATAATCCACAACTAGAATATCTAGTGACTTCAAGTCTAAGGATGACAATACCATTGCACCGCGAGAAGCGCTTGTGACTCAACATAACGTGTATGTAGCCTTCTCGGAGATGGGTCAATCCAGTGCACCATTACCCCTAATGCACACCTATGTGTTGGATCATGATATCTCCATATCAATCCAACCCCATACTAGTCTATAGATGATTGTCTCATTAATCATTATACTGGACTAGGGATATTTAAGATAAACAACACAATTGTAAATCTAAGGACTTCATTATATTAAATATTCAATAAATAATAAATGAATTTCTAGCCACAAATAAATTCATACTAACTAGATTGCCTCTAGGGCATATATTCCAACAAGGAAGCCCTCTCTTCTGATACTCAACAACATAAGTATACGCAGCAATCGGCCCGAGCACTTCCTTTTTAATCAGATCATGCTTCAATTCTTCTATTTTAGCGCGAAAAATTCTGGCAATAAGGTCTGGACGATTTTGTGCTATCTCCTGTGGCCCAATCTTCTTTGATTTCTCTCTATTTTGGATTACACGTCATAGTGAGGAAATAATCGGGTTTTCCAAATTGCCGCACAAGGGGCATTGCATCCTGATATCGGCACTTCATATCATGTGGCCCACCAATAAATGAATGAGGCAACACAACTGGCTGGCCTACCTTATCGGGCTTGTCTCGCCAACGGCAATACTATCAAGTATGCCCTGGTATAAATCAGCCCTGATTACACCCGGTCGATATCGGAAGAAATCCAACCTGGCATATTCGATTTTGATGTACATGTCAACAATATACTGTTGCAGGAGCCTACCAAACAAAAGTAACATAGACTCATCCTGACTTTGAATCTGCAAACAATAGCAGTAATGTTGACAACAGCTGACAGTGGGACTGCTAGATTCCAAACTATTTACTCCTGGCAACATTATAAAACATTTTGAAACAACATTTCATATGCACGTATACAGTGACACATACAATCTAAGTAATGTACCGTCTATATTTGTATCGCCCTCAGATGTTGACCCACCAACACGCGCTTTTTTTTGGGAGGCTTTCTCTCGATCCCTTCCTCCCATCCAGGTTCACCGCGGGGAAACATAAGAGGGTATTGCAATGGATCATAGAAACCGAGATGATACTTGACAGGCTGGCTTTGACCACTCCGACGATGGACCAAGATGTCACGAGAATATGACTCGAACGTACACTCATCATCTGTCCAGATTCCCGCAACCTGATCTGAAGTTGGCAAGTTATACCGGTGCTGGTCTAGCCTCGGATTAGACTTGATAATAACATCACACGAAGAATGAACCACATATTCTCGAATCGCACGAAAACACTCATTATAAGGATAATAGTGCAATATTTCATTCAACCGATTTATAATCGTTGCGTCCATATTATCCAAAGCTTCAATCCGGCGCTGGAGCTGATATTCAAGATCGTAGAAGTAGAGTTGCAGATATCGGGGCACGGAACCGCCAGGATTAGGATGATTAATATAATGGTACACTTGTCCTTGAGCACGAAAAGTATATATACCTCGACTTTGCTTCGTTGTGCTCTCATCTAACTTAACCCCCAAAGACGTGAAAGAAAACAAGCTATTATATCCATGAATTGCAGTCCTGAAACCCTTCACAACAGAATCATATGATAACAAAAGCTTAGCAAGATCAACCGAAATTTCAGGAGGAGCTAGAATGATTTTCCCCACGCTGCAGGAGAACCCCTTTGGTTCGTGCATAAACAACTTTGCGCCACAATCTGGGCATCTACGAGGTGGGTCCAATACGCTTGGCGCTTGTCGTGGCGAAGGAGGATCCCTTTCCCATTTCTTTCTTGTCCATTTACCTGAAAAAAAATTCAAATTTCAGTTACATATAACGAATTATCAAACCAGACCATCCAACTAATGTGTAAGAAAGAAAACGACATATGCGATTATGAGGTATCTTGCGTGCACCCATTGGACCAGCGACACCCTCACACCCAGTAGTTCCGGAGGAAGAAGCTTGATGCGCAGCTGGGGGATCACGCGACCGCAGTTTGCACCGGAAGTAGACGCAGAACTCACAGAGGTTGCAGCCAACTGGGGCACACGTATATTCGAACAACCTCTCGAATCAACAACAAATTTCCTAGACACAGGTGCAATTCTATGCACCGTAGTAGAAGTAGAAGGAATAACACGGTCAGGGGTAATCAAGACACTGGAACTACAATGTTCGGCTCCACCGAGACTTGTTCCGTCGTGTACACTGTCAACTAACATAATTTCTACAACACAACGCGTATCAGTCAGAAGAACAGATAATATTAGCACAGTCATGAAAAGAAAAAACAGTATTAGCACAGACATTTATATTCATCATGACAGCAATGTGAAAAATTGACAACCAAATACATTTACCGAAAACGCACAAAGAAATAATCACCAGGACCAACCAGAACCAATAAGATGTAAACCTCCACAACAACCTCAATGACAGTATGTGATGAAATCAACCAAATATGGACATCAAGCAATTTGGGAACAAATAATGATAGGATAATTGAGGGAGAATACGAAATTACACCAAAACATTCCATCCCATAAGAAACAACCCGTAATGGCAGGAGGACCCCAAGGGCAACAACGTCATTCCACAAAGGCAGCACAAAAGAACGAGCACTACAACAGCAGTCATTACAAAATACCACATGCAATTCACAAATCAAAGAGCAAAATCAGGGACAGCAGCGAATGCATAAAAAGTAGCTGGTGCGGGAAAAAAAGTTCGCGTACCCAATTGCGAATGCATGCCACGCGGAGGAGCATATGCATCTGAACCAAAGCACGAATCAGCGACAGCTTCCCTAGGCACCGGTGCTATGATTTGTATCGCAGGAGAAGTAGGCGACCATGATTAGATGTAGGCAACGCACTGAAACTGTGAGTGCAGACAATTGGTCTATCATGTACACTATCAACCAACAGGATTTCTACGTCACAGGAAACATCGGGGTAATTAGCGCATACCACCCACTCAGTAAAAGAACGTGCAGCATTCGCACTAACAAATATATTTATCATGACATTAGCGCGGAAAAATCACCACCGCATACTTTCACCAATAATGACTTTGTACACACATAAGAGGCACCCCTTCCCCAATGCACAAACACTTCTTTCAGCACTTGTTAACCATGAAATAAAATACGGATGGATAAACATGGTTGAGAGTAAAAAATATTTAAACAATACCGCACACCTGTATTGATGCCTGGGCACGTGCTGCTAACCACAGCACCGACACGCACTGCTGCCCTACCAGAAATGGATTGCACAGCCGGACACGCGGTAACAGCAGTGGGAGAACCATCAGTAGACAACAACGAATGCGTGGCATGCAAAAACGATAACTGCGAACGAACAAAGCAGTTAACGCCAGCAGGAGATTGACCAGCAACCCTAGGGTGTGAATGCGCACCACTGCGCACGTGGCTCCTTGGAGCTGCTACTTCAGTGGAAACATCTGGTCAAACAGAGCCACCGGAAGTAGACGAAGAAGTCGCAGAGGTTGCAGCCAACTGGGACAAATGTTGATTCGAACAACCTCTGAAATCAACAACAGCTTCCCTAGACACATGTGCAGTGCTACACTCCATAGTAGAAGTAGAAGGAATAACACGGTCAGGGCTAATCAAGACACTGGAAATGCAACGTTCGCCTCCACTGAGACTTGTTCCATCGTTTACATTATCAACAAACAGAATTTCTGCAACACAACGAGTATCAGTTAGAAGAACGGACAGTATTAGCACAGTTAGAAGAAGAACAAACAGTATTAGCACAGACATATTTGTTCATCATGACAGCAATGTGAAAAATTGACAACCGAATACATTTACCAAAAACGCACAAAGAAATAATCACCAGGACCAACATGAACCATTGGGCTGTAAACCTCTACAGCAACCTCAATGACAGAATGTGATGAAATCAAACAAATATGGACATTAAACAATTTGGGAACAAATAATGTCAGGATAATTGAGGGAGAATACGAAATTACACCAAAACTTTCCAATCCATTAGAAACAACCCTAAAAGCTAAAATGGCGGGAGGAACCCAAGGGCAACAATGTCAGTCCACAAAGGTAGCCCAGAAGAACGAGCACAACAACAACAGTAATTACAAAAATACCACATGCAATTCACAAATCAAAGAGCAAACACACGGACAACAGCGAAGGCAGAAAAAGTAGCGGGAAAAAAAGTCTGCGTACCCAATTGTGAATGCATGCCACGCGGAGGAGCATATGCAACCGAACCAATGCTCGAATCAACGACAGCTTCCCCAGGCACCGATGCTATGATTTGCACCGCAGGAGAAGTAGGCGGCGTACCATGATCAGGTGTAGGCAACACACTGAAACTGTGACGTCCGTCTCCGCAGATAATTGGTTTATCATGTAAACTATGAACCAACGGGATTTCTACGTCACAGAAAACATCGGGGCAATTAGCGCAGACCACCCACTCAAGAAAAGAACGTGCAACATTCGCGCTAACAAATATATTTATCATGACATTAGCGCGGAAAAATCACAACCACATATTTTCACCAATAACGGATTTGTACACACATAAGAGGCACCCCCATGCACAAACAGTTGTTTCAGCACTCGTTAACCAAGAAATAAAAGACGGATGGATAAACATGGTTGACAGAAAAAAAGATTAAAACAACACCGCGTACCTGTATTGATGCCTGGGCACGTGCTGCTAACCACAGCACCGGCAGGCACGACTGCCCTATTGCGCACCCAGACACGCGGTAACAGCAGCGGGAGAACCATCAATAGACAACAGCGACTGCGTGGCACACGAAAAAGGCAACTGCGAACGAACAAAGGAGCTAACACCAGCAAGAAGTCGACCAGCAACCCCAGGGTGTGAATGCGCACCATCGCGCACGATGCCACTCGAACCTGCTACTCAAGATGACATCTGCTCCATCAGAGCTGCCAGTTGTGACGGAGCACGTTCTTATTACACCATCAAAACGACGTAAAGCATTCTAATTATTCAACATACGACGAAGCACAAATAACAAAAAACAAAGTCTCAACATTAGATATATTCACTCCCCGCAATGTCACAAATCTAACCATGACCACAACAGTACGAGAAACCAAGGTGGCGACATTTGGCAGTAAGCACGTACCACGAGAACACTTGCAACAAACACAACGCGCAACATGAGCAGCGCACACCATACACACGGAAATGTCGGTGGCAGTACATGCGACCGCTTCACCAGAAGACACGCCTCCAAAATCAAATCGAGGCAACACATTCCGACGGCTACTTCCACCTGTGCGGACACCATAATAACATGTACTTTTGCAGCATAATGAACAGTGTAGACACATAGGGGCAGCATAAATACCTCGGACCGCATGAGTGGAAGGTAATTCTCCAGTATGAGGACCGTGCAGTAAATTCCCACGGCCAGGTCCGCCTGCGGAAACAACGATGAAACCAGCTGCAGATACACAAAATCCAAACTAACGGCGGGCATGAAGGTATAATGACAGAATACAGACGGGGCAACACAGTCATTAGCGCTCCCAAATTTCGCTTACGGTTTCTCAATAAAAAAACCCACCACGTTCACAATAATTACAGACATACCAACTGCAAATACACAAAATCCAAACTAACGGCGGGCATGAAGGTCACTTCGCAATCTAACGCAGACGGAACACACCCAATCGACGGGACGTAAAACTCCCTGCAAATGGAGCCAATTCACGTTCCCCAAAGCCACAGTGGCACACGAAGCTGAAGGACAACAAGGTCATTTCACAATTGCACCCCATGAGAACGACCACAACAACCACCGTTATTACGAAAATACCACGGCCAATTCGGAAATCAAAGAGCAAAATTTAAAAGGACACAATAGACAACTCAAAAATCGCTTAGGCTCTTTTAGTATAGCAGATAAATAATCCCAATTTTAATCTAATAATATGATGACATGCCGATGATTTGTGTGTACTAAACTCTAAGTAATGAAGCCTACGTATTTTTTTTAAAAAAAAAGTGAAAAAGAATGGGCGATACTTCCACTCCACTGTCCGAGTTTAACCTGGTCTGCAGACATCACAAACCTGCCGAGCAGTTTCCAGATGAAAAGCACTTTTCCACCACTCGCTTTCTGGCGGGAAGAAACAAAACGAAGCGTTTCCCCAAAATCCCTAGAAATACCCCCCATCCTCCTCCTCCTCAGTAACACAGTAAAACCCCAAATCATCATGTATTGGTCGACCGCAAAGGCCGTCGTCGTTTCCGTCCCTCGCTGGCGCACTCTCTCTCCGCTCTTTTGTCTTCCTCTTCACCCACGCCGGCCCTTTACCTCCTCTTCTCCCTTACTGTAATCTCTCCCCCCTGTCAACTGCAAAGTCAGAAATACCCCCAATTCCTGATTTCATAATCTCTCTCTCTTTTTGTGTGCTGCAGTATCCGACAGATTGAGCGTATTTGTTGCTTCAAAGAGCGGAAGAGTAGTACACTCAAAGCCGGCAGGAAAACTAAGGAGGCGCACTTTATCGCTAATGAAAAGGACTACCCTCACATTTCGTGGTGGAAAGAGGTTAGTTAGACATGGGTTGATGCTTATCAAAGTTCTCACTGAAAATGGGGAATTGTTTGATTTTTGTTTTGTTATTTGTTGTTGCAGAAGTTGGAGTTTTGCAAGAAGCCTTCTACTGTCCAACTAATTAAAAGGCTGGTGTATTCTAATTTGCTAGGGCTGGACACTAATTTGAGAAATGGAAGGTCAGTTTATTTCAATTTTTCAATTTTTCAATAAATGTTGCTTCAGAAGAAAAAGGCTGTTGCAATTTTTCAATACTTTGGCTGTATGTTTAGGTGCTAAATTAATGTGACCATGGAGCTCCTAATGAACCTTCAGTTCATGTGCAACGGAGACTTCTTCCTAGATGTCTGATGAAGTTAAATTTTAATCACTTTAGCACTTGGCCTATTGGAAAAAAAAAAATTAAACTAAAGACTATTGTAAAAATCCACGGGGTTCCACCTTAAAACATTGGTAATAAGGGGAGTAACCCTGGATCTTTTTAGTTGACGAATTATATCTGAATTATACCTGAACGCCCCTATATGTGTCGCTTCATTTAAATAACTCGTGGATTATGATTGCGGGTGATGGCGAGGTAGAAGAAATGTGTGCTCTTCACCAAGAATGTGAATAGTGAGCCTGATACCATGTACGAATTCATGGAGGTCTACCTCAAAACCAATTGGCAATGAGGGAGTAATCCAGGATCTTATTAATTGAAGAATCATATAAGCTCCTGATGTGGGTGGGACTTTTCAACAAATACCTTCGTGAAGATTCCACTATATCCCCTTCAGTTAGAAACCAATCCATAAATTATAATTCTCTTTCTATACAACCGCCCTGACCGAAACTACTTACAGTTCTATGTAGCTGTAGTGGTGAGAGGTCTGTGAGAGAAGAGACAATTACAATTGATGGACAATATTGGCCTCATGTACTGGATATGAGGTAGGATATGATTGTACTGGAATAAGGCAGGATGTGAAATTTGTATTTTTCAATGTTCGGTTAGGGAAGGGTATGAGTGCTTGATAAGTGCCGGGATTTATGTAGAAATGACCATAATACCCTCCCTTGATATTGGCATGCATAGATTGTTATAATAATAATAACAATAATTAATTATTACTTAATTTTAGCAACTGCATCCAAAGTTCCAAACTCGATAAAAAAATGCATCTTTATGTACACGATGAATGTGAAAGAGGTCTGGCTGGGGTATAAACCTTAGTTTTGGACTCTTGAGTCTCACATACACGGGGTGTCAGAAGATATCAAACATCTGCAGGCCCCTCGGCATGTTCCCCGGTTTTATAGTCCTTCCCGAAATTTTTATCCCCAATCATAGTAGAACAACGACTACGCCATAACATATTTAGCATCTTTATGAACCTACTACAAAAACATTTAAAATATATGTTTTCAATGCATAATAATGTCATCAATGTTGTTATTATGTTATAACTATTATAATAAGAAATTATTATTATTATTATTATTATTATTATTATTATTATTATTATCATCATCATCATCATCATTTATCATTATTTTTTAGATTTGTTAGGAGGCAATTTAGTCTTTTTTTTTTCAGACCCATCTAATTCCTTACCTAGCTTGTACCACCTCGGTATAAGTTTTAGGCAACAAACGGGGAGTGGGATAAGTTGTACCCTTTCTTATACCTTACCCAGACGCAAGATGTGAGAGCACATGTATAACATGTCCTTGTATCCCTCTCATTATACCTTACCCAAATAAAGCCGGGTTTTAAAAGAAGGATCACATGACATACCTTGTGTCAGTTCTACATATTGTTGGAGCGATAGGTGATGATGTTATTCATAGGATAAGAGTAGGGTGGATGAAGTGTATTGGGAAGATTGTGTGATATAGAACAGCTTTTATAACCCCATAGAAGTAAAATTCTAAGCGTTGGGTGGTTGAGAAAAACTTAATAATTCAATAGGTGCAATAGAAATGAGAAGCTAAGATGGATGAGTAGTGTAACTAAAGAAACAAATATTGCATAGTGAAGCAATTAGGAAGACGCTAGAACTTGTAGCAATAGATGACGAAATTAGAGATAATAGTTTCAGGTGGTTTGGTCATGTTTATTCTAGTCTTGGATAGTACCAATCGAGGAAATTATTCAATCTAAGTTGAGGTGTTCGATAGGGAGACCAAGACGAAGATGGGTAGAGATAATAATGAAGACTTGATCATATTATACCCATATGAGAAAATGGTTTGGAAAGATGAAATTGGAGGAGATTCCAGATAACTGATCCATGTAACCGACCCCTGTGGAGTTGGGAAAAAGATTATAGATTTGTAGCGAGTTGAGTTATCCCTCCCGTCTCGAGAAGTAAAAGATCTAGAAGTTTTCTGGAAGGATTCGGGAACATGTTATTCTATTAAGACTGTACCATACATACAAGACTCTTTTAGTACGATGTAATTCTGAATGTTTGTTTGATTTGAGGTTTTGCTAGGTAAAATATTGTTTCATCCTTGACTTCTCAGATCTCTGTTTTGGACCTTGTTGATCATGCTTCATTCAAACTATTTTCCTTGATATGATGAAGTCTTTGCTTTTGAGCTCGGGCATCTTTCAAATTTAATTTTGTTTCTTGTTTAACTCTTGCGTTTATGTAGTCTAAAAGAAGGATCGCTCAACTGGGAGATTTTGCTGTTCAAATCAAGATTTCCTCGTGAAGTTTTGCTCTGTAGAGTATGTTGTTACTTTGTCTTACTTTTGGTTCTTTCTGTGGCTGTGCTCAATACCCCAGCCCCAGGTTAATATGAATAGCGTAGTAAGTTGCATCTTTTCTGTTTCAGGTGGGAGATTTTTATGAAGCTATTGGAATCGATGCTTGTCTGTTAGTAGAATATGCTGGTTTAAATCCATTCGGTGGGCTGCGTTCAGACAGTATTCCAAGAGCTGGCTGCCCTGTGATGGTACCATTCATGTTTATCCGTCTTTTATAATGCCCGTGTTCTTCCAAAAAGACTGCATTGACATAATTGATATTAATTTGAATACATTACTATTAGTGGCCACTTTCTACTGCGGACATGATTGATAGGAAATCAATTATCCCACCCCCCTTGTATGTAGCATTTGTGGGAGCAATGTTGGGGAGAGGAATGGTGGTGGTGAATGGGGCTCTTGGAGATTTGTTAACTATAACACGTGCTCTAGGATTCATACGATTATGAAAAATATTTTGGTACCTAGCAAATTTTCATCAAAGTTGCAATAATTGGGTTAAACTCATTTACAGAAACAATTGAGTGTTGTCCATGCTACATCAAACAGTAAAGAACTGAAAGTTAATAGCCAAGAAAATAACTCCACTACTATGATTTAGTCAACCAGAAGAGTTAGTTGCAACATCTGTATAGTAAAAAGCTGCATCGCCGCCATCAACATGGGGAGAAAATGTTTCTCATAACTTTGTAAACTCAACATACTAAAGAACTGCACAATTTTCCTTTGAACTAAGCCACGTGGTTGAGCAATCCTCCAAAATACAGACCAAGGGAATAACCAGTCAACAAGATGAAAAGCAAGACACCATTGCAACAGTGAAAAGCTTAAAACACTAATCCACGACCTCATACTGAACTAAAAGATGGACCACGTTCTGCTCACCGTTCTTAATCATGCATTAAACTCCAAGGTAAAAACACTGTTCTTGTCGATCCACCCTTTTCCAGAAATGTGACAGTGGCAGAACCAGAAACCAGAAGAAGGATTAAAGGAAGAGCCAAAATCCGAAAGCACACAAAAATTGCTGGTGGAAGAGTGGGAACAGAATATATATTTTGTTCATTGTCTCCAGAACAACCCATCAAGACACCCCATTAAGTACAGGGCTTCCAGGTGTAAGAGCTTCTTCCTATCCTTGCTAACACCGGCAAGCTTATTGCCGCGGGCTCCAGGATTGGTTCTGCGTCATCCTGTGAACATTATTGTGGATTAAAAAAAAATTCTCACTAGACAGAACAGTCACATGATGCAATATATTAATGTTCACAGGGTGATAGTAGAAGAAAATATACCATCCAACTACTGCTTTTATAGTTCTATACATGCAAATTCGTTCTATTCAGACAATATATTACTTGGAAACCAAACCCACTTCAAATTTTTTGGTAATAGATGCTCCTACCAATGCTGTCAGTAGAAGCAGCTTTACTCAGCAACGTTGGACAAACTTTCACGGGGGAAGGAGCATTGTCTATGGCAGGGCATACTGATACCTGTTCATAATGGACGCACCACATGTTAGTATGCCATAGCCATCAAGTATTTTCCATGCACCACAAGTCTATTCCTTTCCCTAAGCATTTTAACCATATTCTTCTAACAAAGCTCGAGTAAGCAAGTGAACTCGCAAGATAAAACTGAACTGTGGAAAACAAACTATGACTCCAATTGATCAGATGAATTTATTTTATTCAAAGCACAAAAAAAAAAAATAATCTTCTGCAGCTTATCTACTGATTCTACTCTCTCCTCGTGGGACATAGATTGTTGGTTTTATCGAGTCCCTACAATCACTTCAATAAATTTTCCTTATTTATTGTTTTTAACTCCTATGCAGAATCTCAGACAAACTTTGGACGATCTCACGCGCAATGGATATTCAGTTGTGAGTATCTCTTGTAATGTTGCCTGCCAGTATATCCATTAGTAAAGTATACTTTAGATGGTTTGCATGGTTAATTTTTAGTACAACTAAGTCCAAACTAACGCCTTTTATTAATGTCATGTAAATTTTGAGACTTTATTTTACTTTCTTAGCTCTTTTGTTGATGATTCTTTCGAGATATTTTGCTAGCAGCTGAACAATTTGTAAGGTTTTCGTATAGCAATAGCAGAGTCATGGGTTGTGGGAGGATATCTTGCCCAATAAATTTGATTCCATGTATTGTCTCCATTCTCGTTAGGAGACATTTTGAATCCTGTTCAATCATATTTGTTGCAAGGCGGAGCTTTTATCTAAATCAATAGCGTCATTCATGGTTGCAAGGCGGAGCATATGTTCATGAGTATTGCTAGGTGACACTGTAAGGCTCCATTTTCAAATAATTTTTAAGATAATTTATCTTTAAGATAGAGAGACAAATAGCTTATGTGATACGAACTGATCGAAAAAGGTGAGTTTTAGTATACAAGATGTTAGGATTCACATTCCCTTAAAACACAGAATGTGGATTCTGGTTGGAAATCAGTAGAGATAGTTAGGATTCACATTCCCTTAAAACACAGGAATGTATAAACAAAATTGTGATTACCTTGCAGTTGTTGATATAACCCTCAGTTATATCAACAACTTTATTCTGGTGATATTTGTATTTACAATAATTAACTTCCAGAATAACATACATTTTTCTTATCTTTTGTTATTCTTCGCTTTTGAGGTTTCCTTGTAGAAGGGTGAGACCGAGAGAACATACACCAGAAATGTTTATAGACATCTCATCTGTTCTTAATGCCTCTTTCTTTGCATATTATCAGTGAAATGATATTGCCATTACATAATGCAGCACTGGGATGCAACTAGCTGCCTGGTGCTACATTGGTGCAAAGGTACACCTTTTGAGGTGTATGATCAGAGAACAAGATATTAGGCAATGGGATGTAGTTTATTGAAGTGGGAAATACAATACCTCTGGGTTTCTTTGGTTATCAACCAACAGAACTCTGGGTTTTTTACCCTAAAGGTTCGAATACAAAACAAGCATCCATAGAGGTAGTACAATAGGTCTATTTATATTGGAGCTACTAGCTGTTGCCCTAAATAAGCGAAAAGACAACTATAACCTTGACTCTAGGCTAAGTAACTTCAAGCCTATGTAAGAGTAACTAATTGAATAACAAAAAGCTGCAGGTTAGTAGTCTGCTAATAGCCTGACTTAGTTGCAGGCAAAGGCTGCAAGGGACGACTCATTGATCCAGAGTTCGGCTAGCATTGAAGCTACCGTTCTTTATTGCCTTGCCAAGCTCCAGTTTCTGCCACTAAATTTCTAAGAACATGTTCGTTGAAACATAAATTCTGGTAGTCCAGAAACATGTAGATTTATCAAGAATCTCCCTGCATCATATTATCTCATCACTGTGTACATGTAACAGAGAAAAACAGCTTCATTGCCTATGCCACTTATCATGACATCGCCTCATATTTGAAACACCTGATATTCTCTGTCATTAATATGTAAACTGGTTTGGTGTCTGTGTAGTGCATTGTGGAGGAAGTTCAAGGTCCAACTCAAGCTCGATCCCGTAAAGGACGTTTTATATCTGGGTAAGACACATGACGATATCTTTGTACTTTTTCAACAGTCTCGTTTGCGTAGTGTTGTGTAACCAATTAGACAACTCTGGAATCAAAACTGTAGGTAGCTGTGGATTTGGTTATAGTAACTTTGCTCTGTCAATATTATTCTGCTCAATTACAGTAACCCCTGTGGTATGTGCATATACCAAATCGCTACCCCGTGGCTTGGATAATACACCAAACCACCCCTCGGTTAGCCCAAACGTGTGACACATACAACCCCTCCATCCAATTCTGTCCAATAAACACATGGGTCCATACGAGACATTATTTTTTGGACATTTTGCCCTTAACAATGCCTGAATGACATTTTTGCCCCTAATTTTTTTCTTGGTCAAAATCACCAACTGAATTGTCACCAACTCTTTCTACTTCCTCCTTCCTTCATCTTCATACTCCTCCACCCACCACCACCAGTGCCATAAAAGATGATTGAACTAATACTTTCAACCGATACCTTCTCATCGACAAATATGTCGATTGAAAAATCTTGCCCTGGACTTGAATACCACCTACCCAAAAAATAATCAGATAGCTATAAAGCTGTAAAAGTCACACCAACAGTATATACATTTATACACCGTAACTGCGTAAATTTAGAGATTAGAGTTCCCCTACCTGAATTGAGATGAACCGGTTGAAATAAAATCTTTAAACTAAATTAGAGAAATCTCATACACTGGCACTTCACATATCAACTTCTCCGTCCAACCAAATAAGTTGAAAATCTCACTGGAGTTCAATTTAAACTACTCACAACAAACCAAATCAATGGTCTACATCTCCCTCTCTTGCCATCCAACTCCATTCAAAACCAAGTAATCCCCAAAACCTCAAGCAAAAAACCGAAGAGAGATCCAAACGAACCGATACAAAACTTAGTAACCAACAAACCTCGGTAAGCCAAATTGAAGCCTGATCCTAATCAATCCGCAACTCTCTCTTTGATGTACAGTTCCAGATCAAGATCCGTTAATCTCCAACTAAACCCAATCATCATTGTCAACGGTGTCGACACCTCCCACACTCAGACTGAACCGAGACCAAAATTCACTGTCTCCATTATCTTGAACCATGAATTTGGAACCCTTTTCACTCGCGAAGCTCATAACAAAGTGATACAACCCAAATCGAGATCCTAATTGGACCCAAATTGTCGATTTATCTGACGAAGCTTATTTGCCGACTCACCTGGACAGATCTTCACTGACTAGCAAGGGCGTTGATTGCCACCAGCCCACCACCATCACAGGAAAATAACTCATCTGTATGAGTCAACATACAAAGAAGAAAAAAACAGAGTGAGAGAGAGAATTGGAGGTGAGGTGGCGGGAATTTGGAACCTTCTTCACTCGCGAAGCTCATAACAAAGTGATACAACCCAAATTGAGATCCTAATTGGACCCAAATTGTCGATTTATCTGACGAAGCTTATTTGCCGACTCACCTGGACAGATCTTCACTGACTACCAAGGGCGTTGATTGCCACCAGCCCACCACCATCACCGGAAAATAACTTATCTGTACGAGTCAACATACAAGGAAGAAAAAAACAGAGAGGGAGAGAGAGAATTGGAGGTGAGGTGGCGGTGGGGAAGGAGACGCCTGAAAGCCAAACGGCCAGTTCCGTCGCCGGCTGATGCTTCTTCTCCCGCAAGGAAGCCGTAGGAATCGAGGAGGCTGCGATGTTGATAATGTAGGTCTGCACCGAGGTGATGTCTATATTCCCGTGCTCCAATTTAGGGCTCGAATTTGGTGGTGTTGGTGAAGAAGAAGAACCAGGAGAGAGAGGGAGAGAGAGTGTGTTCCAATAATTGTTTTTTTTGTAAATTAATAGGCTGAAAGTTTTGTTCAGTGCAGGGAGTAAAATAGACTTTTTCGATGCTCTGTTAGTCTATATTAGTCTCCGTTAGCCACAAGGGTGGATTATGGTAATATCCAAACATCAGGGTAGTGAACTGGTTGTCTCTGCAACTCCGTGGATGTAGGCTGTTTTGCCGAACCACGTAAATCTGTGTGTTTGGTTTCTTTATTTTCTGCATATTTCGTTTTCAATAACACTGGTAAGTGACCATACCTCAGGGGTGGTTTCTGTTATTTACCCTTTCAGATATGTTTAGACTTTAGAATTTCAACATTGGGATTGTTGTAGTTGGTATATGCAGTCACATGGTCCTGGCTTATTCCCCTCATTGGCAATCGGTTTTGAGTTACCCCATGGAATGTGGTATCAAGGCTTGTTATGCTAGCACAATTGTATGATATATATATATATATATGTGTGTGTGTGTGTGTGTGTGTGTGTGTGTATATATTAGTTTTTGTAATTCTATATCACTAACGTTTCCCTTCAGGAGCCTCTTGGCATTTCATTGTATTTATGTCGTCCTCGTTTACATTAGAATAAGCCTTTCAATATGAAAAAAATGCATACATATATATTTTGTATTAAATTTATGGGTAAAAGACACTTTGACCCCATATATGTAGGCACAAAGACACATCGCACCCTTGTGTGTTGGATGAAAATACTCTACCCCTTATTATGGCCAAACATTAAGACATTTTAACTTCTTCTGTCTGTCTCTGTTAGTGAACCTTTGGTATATTGTTTTGCCTAATTTACCCCTAATAGTCCATTACTTTTGATTGATGAACTCAACAACACTGAAGAACACAAAGAAACCAAGACTCAAGAAAAACACATTGATTGAAGAACTTAAAGAAAAAACAACAAAACAAACAAACAAGATTGGGTAGGACCTTTACCACAAATTCAATATCTTTTTAGGAAAAAATTCAAGATTGAAAATACGAGAGAGTCAAGACTTAGTTTTCCTTGCCTCTCTCGCTCTCTTCTCAATTTCTTCTTCTTATCTACCCTCCCCTTCTCCGACACAGTCCCAATACCAAAAACCCTAAAGAAAAAGAAGAAAATCCACACAAAACAACAAGAATTAATACCCATAAAGAAGAAGCGAATTATACTCGGACCATTTTCAAAACAGGTGATGAAGAGGAAAATGAAGATGGACTAATACTGTATACCTGCACGTCTGCAGCGTAATTGAGAAAATGAATGAGCCGAGAGAGAGTGAAATTGGATAGCATTTCTGATTACTAGAGAGAAACATAGAGAACAGATTATTATCTGTATCTACAATTCAATCCAATCCCCCATTGAAAGAAATTTTTGAAAATCTGACTGAGGATTGAAATTTTAGAACTAGGGGGAGAAAATCACACGGTTTTCTGATTTCATAATCACTTTCCAATTTCTTCACTCTCAATCTTCATCTTCTTCCAGAGACTTGGATGCTCCAACCCTACTGTTATCTCGAGGGTTATTGGCTTTCGACGGGCAGAGTTCCGCAGCAAGCGGCGACGAATCGACGAAAGTCGCCGATGTCATCTCCATCTGGCAAACCCTAACGGTCGCAGATTGCCAGTCAATTCCTATCAGACGGTCGCTTCGCAGAAGGTCGATTCGTCATTCTGATCGTTCTTCCTCTTCTTCTCGATTGATTGCTTCGGAGGAAGATGAACTCACAGCCGGTCATAGATTTGCAGATCGGGTCAGCTGAAGGATTTCAAGTACTGGGTGGGTGTTGAGTTTTTTTTTATTGCATATTTGTTTTCTCCTTCAAACTTTGACGAGATTCGATGGGTGTGAGCTTTGGGTCTGTGTTGAAGGTTCGGAGTTCTGTTAAGAACTGAGATTTGTTGAAGGAGAGAGAAAGAGATGAACCAACTATAGGTGGAGAAGGGAGATGGAAAAACAGAGAGGGTTGGTGGTGGCAATGGCGGCGGCTGCTAGGGTTAGAGAAGAGTTAGAGGTTAAAGTGAAGAAGAAGGGGGGATGAAGTTGGATTGTGATTTTGCTGATTGTAGAGGGCATTATTGTGTTTTAATGAGCTCATACTGCATCAGTTACGAGGGGGCAATGCGTCTTCATCCAACACACGGGGAATGTGTCTTTGTGCCAGTATAGGGGGTTACAATGTCTTTTGCCCTAAATATATGTATGTATTGAAAATTTCCGTTTTGGCGTCTCCGTTTCTTCTCGTACCCATTTGGGTGCTACATAGATGTTGCCACATGTGAGGGGGCCTGTTGAGATGTTTCCATATTGGGATTGTTTGAGTTCTTATCTGTAGTCTATAATGTCCTGTGTTACTCCCCTATTTTTCAATTCATTTTAAGGTACTATAACCCAACAGATTTTGAACAAGATTTTTGGATCAGACTGTTGAACAATCAATATGTTGTTATTTTAACTTTTAAGCATTTAATATAACTGAAACTGTTAGTCGGAAACTTTGTAATAGAGACTCTAATGAATAATAATTACCATGTTAATGCCCTCAACCAATTCTTCATTGTGTTTCCAGGGTGTGCGTGTCAAGTAAACAGCAAACATTATAGAACACAATTTTATTATACTTTTTTTTATTATTATTTTTTTTTTGTTTTTTGCATAAACATCTAGTAGCCTCTCAGTTTTCTTAATGCCAATGCATGCTTTCCCCGGAAAAGATTCCACACTTTCTGCTACTAGAAGCATATAACGAGTGTAAATTTATATCAAAAAATGGAAAAGAACAAGCTTAAACTAAAGCATCAAACTTTTCTACGAATAATTTATCTGTTGAGAGTACACATGTAATTCCCCGTTTTAAGAGTAGGGGTAAATTGGTAATTTGAGATAAGAATTCAATTTGAGTCATTAAGGTTAATGGTAGAAGGTATTCCTAAAATGTTAGTATGTATTAATATATTATGTACATATGGTTTGCATATACATCTAGTGTAGGGAAGGGTTAGACTCGTTCTTTCTTAAGGTTGAGACCCATGATTTTCCATAGTTTAGTCATGCTAGCCGTGTCTCTTTTGTACCATCAAGCTTATTTCCCCTACACACTTTATATTTCTCATTTATCAAACTATCTTGTCCAATCAATCACACTTTCTTGGTGTATTCCCGAATTTGAGAGGATGGTCTCTCAAAACATGATCAAAACTTGTTATTTTACTACTCTAAGTGTAGAAAAATAAGGGGAATATGTATATATATGGACCCAATGACTATTTTCTACCATCTCTTATCAATATGGACAACAAAGAAGCTATAATAACAAGACATATATCATGACTAGAATATTATTGCATGAACACACCAAAAATCAATATTTATCATCATACTCTTAAATGATTAGACATAACTTGATTACAAAATACTCAAACCATCTTTGGCCATCATCACACATTTTTGTAGTCTTTTCAAGTGAAGTAAAATCATTTCAACACTCCATATGACTAGTCACATCACTCCATATCATACACTCAAACACTCAACATGACTAGTCACATCACCTCACCTTTATACTCAACATGACTGGTCACATCACCATTCCAACACTCTACATGACTTGTCACATCACTCCAATTTTATACTCCATATGAGTAATCACATCTAATCCAACACTCAACATGAGTAGTCACATCACTTCACTCTAATACTCTACATGTCATGTCACATCACTCCACTCCAATACTCTATATGTCATGCCTCATCACTCCACACCAACACTCCACCTCCCTCTATAAATACCTACCTCTCTCACTTGGATGAAACCATCACCACACTCTCCTCTTACTTCCATAGTTGAAGACCTCAAGCTCTCTCTTCCTTTTCTTCATTTGGGTATTCCTAAAGACCAAGTTGGTAAGTTTCAATCATAGTTCTTTATTTTGATCATTCATGCATCTACACTATAGTTATTCAATTTCATTATTAATTCCTCATATAGACCCTCTTCCTTCTATTTGATATAACTAAAATGAAGTATTCCCATAAGATTGTGGAAATAAATGAAATTTAAAAGAAGTTAGTCTCGTTTTGATACTCAATTTTCCGCCAAAATTCGTGACCTGACTTTGAGGGGTCATATCTCACTCATAAAAATTTGGTTTTCGTCCCACCTTATATCGTTTCGAAGTTATACGAGTCTAATTTCATTTCCAACTGGTTTCATGTTCAAATTATTTATAAGTTTTCCATAATGCCATTTTTGGTAAGATGAGTCGGGTCTGAAAATCTGGATTCTGACATTTTATTTGACCCAACTTTGTGAGGTCATAACTCACTCATACGAACTCCGTTTTTGCTCCACTTTATACCGTTACGAAGCCCTACGTGTCTACTTTCATCTCCAAGTAGTTTCACACCGAAATAAATTATATATATTTTTAAATAATGATATTCGTAAACTGTGTCAAGTTGAAAAATATAATTTTGAACCCTATTGCACTAATTCATAACTCCATCATACGAGATTTACTTAAAAATAATAGTAACTAGTATGATGAAAATTACCTTAGAGTTATCTCTATTTTCACATAAAAATCATTTGGGTATATATTCGGACCGTAAGAGTTGGCCTTGGCCATATGTCCTAACCAAGCATTCATATAGGATTAGTATATTAATTTGTTTAAGAGTACAACCGTGTGACTAGAAACTTGCTAATTAAATTGTAGGTGTATGATTCATAGACGAGGGCTACGTCTCTTCGTAGAATATACTATCGTGCTAGTTTCCGTTGCTACTTCCGGTAAGTTAATATGCCTAGCCTCGTGTGCCTTTCATTCTTTCGCGTATCGCATGTGTTATTTGACAACTACTACTATACATGTTTTATTTGAGTTGTTTACTTGCTTTTGAAAAAAAAAAGAACTCTTCTTTGGAAATATTGCATGAAATTGATATCAAAATCTAAATAAGAATCCGAAAGAAGAACATCTAAATTCAATTGTGAAATTGAGAAAGTACCGTTCCAATTACGACTACCAAAATTAGGCCGTGATTATTTAGTTCACGGGCCACGATTATCAAAAGGAGCACACCGCTCACATATTGCTCAATTACAAATATTCCTCATATATCAAATGTTATGAATGTGCCACACCGGTTTTACTTGGAGTTCCCGATTTACATCTTGTAATATTGTACGAAGTAAAAGTCGTAATGACGTAAAGTGAAAGTTGTTGTGCGTGGGTTTGTGCCATATCCCTGATACGATACTTTTCAGATTTTTATTGAGATTGTGATTGAGATGGGTTATGATATGGTTATGAGGCGCTATGATGCGAACCTCCTGTGATTGAGTTATGGTTATGGCAGTGCTCTTGCACTTTTATGAGATAGTGGATGTGGATTGGATATGGTCACGCCCCATATCAACTAGTTAGTAAAATAAACTCCTTGACTCGATTATCTTATCATTGAGAAAAGTGAAAATTATCATCTTGAGATTTATAGTGATATTGCGAAATACTATTAACTGTGATTCCCCAAGATGGTCCACATCATTGAGGTTGGATATACGAAATCTGAAATCGTTACAAAGCTTGACACAACGAACGACAAGAATGTTATATTTCTGATATTATTAGCAAATTTTTTATTCCTGTCATATGCCTCATAATATGTTTACGTGCTATGGGTGTTAACTTACTCAGCCGTTTGCTGATCATTTTCTATAAAAATGCATCGGCTTTTGCAATTTTAAAACCGCAGGTCGTAGCTAAAGGTGGGGGACGTTCACGACACTGTTAGCTAGGATAATAAGTTGTGCAAGACTTCATCTAGTAATTCCTGTTGTAATTATTGTACTTGTATCTTTCGGACAATGTAACTGGTTTATCTTGAATGTATAGTAATTATATTTTGGATATTCGATGGTTGTACTAACTAAGAACCGACGATCCTTATCCGTTCCCAATGGGGTTCATCACCTCGGGCGGAGACATCTCTCCAAGCATGCGGCCCGGCCGGCCGTGTGATTTGAGGGGTGTTGCAACACATGAATGGAAATAATCAAGTGCCAAGGGGAATGCGAAAATGAACTTGTGTGGGAGTATGGGACACAACGAAGGGTTGATGAAATTAGCTTAGACATTCATGCTGTCAACAATATTTGCCTTCTAGACAAGACGACCGTCTGAAAACTTGTATGGCTTCTATTTTTTCCTTGCAACAAGGGACTAAAGGGTTAAGGAACAAATATTTGGGCATTATTTTATTATGTATACATTAGGCTTGATAACCTTCTTTCTCTTTGTATTTTTTCTTTCCGCATTCATTGCATGTTGTTCTAACATGGTGCAAGTATGCAGGCATGCACATCCAGGTAGTCCTTATGTATATGGGCTTGTTGCGGGTGATCACGATCTTGATTTTCCAGAGCCAATGCCAGTTGTGGGTATGTATAGGATACCTCTCTAGACACTTAAGGTCTTCTGAAGAATTTCTGCTACTCAATTTGTCAGTTTTATAAGCTCACTGTTCCCTCGTCATTATCAAACTTATGTTTCCATTCTTCAAAATTGTAATTTTAAATCTCCCATGGTCTCACCTCCCAGCTTCCAGCATTACCTTTTAATTTAAATTTTGAAAAAACATTAATGTTTTTTCTAGTTAGGGAATCAAGAAAATAAGTTGGATTCGCTTGCATTAAGCAAGCTAAATGTTACATATATCAAAAGTTGCTTCTCAATGTTTGCTTAAAGTTAAAGGTAATATATCCAAGTGGGTCGAAATAAATATTTCTGACCCGTTCCTGTGTTCTTTTGAGCTCTCAATGATTTTCCAATAATCTTACAGGTCTCCTTTCTGATCATATATCTTGTATCTGCAGGAATATCTCGCTCTGCAAAGGGATATTGCATCGTTTCGGTGTTTGAAACAATGAAGACATACTCAGCAGAGGATGGTTTGACTGAAGAAGCTGTGGTTACCAAACTTCGTACTTGCCGATACCATTACTTGTTTCTGCATACATCTTTAAAGCATAATACTTCAGGTTTGTAAGATCTTCTTTCTCTTCTGAGATCTTAGTTCATTTGTAGACTGACTGTTGGCCTAAAGTTGTTTAAGTAGTAGAATCTATTTCTTTGGAACTCCCGACACATTTGTGATTGTACTCCTTGAGACAAATGAAACACCTTTTAGTGGTAGCTCATTAGCGGCATCCTGACTGAAGCATCCCTCAAAGACATATTTAGCCAATGTCAATGTGCACGATGCCTAACCTTAAGAGTTGTGTTATGTGATTCATTTATCTAACCAAAGATTCAGTTCATATTCAATCGACATTTGATATTTCAGTTCCTCTCGTTCAGGTGTCAAGGTTATTGATTGCCCAGAGATTACCCTGATCATTCTGTGCAAATAGCAATTCATAGGCGGGTACATATTCACCACCTTCGTCACTGAATGTGTATTGTTCAATCCATTTCTGTTCTATGTTGAATATTACAGCCTTCTTAATTGACCATTTAGCAAGTCATTGAGCTGTCCCATCACTATCTTAGGTTGACACATAACCAGTAACTCGTCCTTTAAAGCTTGCCAGAGTCCAGACTTCTATTTATTTGGCTGGAATACACTCGTCACTAGGCAAGTACAAAAATAATCAATCTTGTAGTCTAAGAAATACAAAATTCTTGAACTCGTCTTCCTAGTCGTATCCTGCGCAGTTACTTGCATCGTTCGTCAAAGGCAATCATATCACAGGATTGATCTTTGTTTCTTGATAGCTTCTCAACTTCTCCTTAGTTATGTTATATATATATTTCTTTTAGAATGTAAGATGAGCAATACAAATCTATTGCATCAGCTTTGGACGATAAACAATAGTTTCGTTTGAGGTGCTATGTTGAGAAAGTGTGTTTTAGGAATACGATTTTGTTCCAACTGGAATGCAGCGTACTGAACACTGAACTATTGAAGTAAAGAAAGTAGTGATGAGAAGAAGATAAATGGTTTACACATGTAGCAGAGAATATAGATAGCATCACTCTTGTGTGGAGAATATAGATACCAACTGGGAAAAGGATCAAAGTCAAAACCTTTACCTTTGACTGTTTAAATAGGTAACCCTAAATGTCTTTGCGCTTAGAATTTCCAATTACGAATAGGAAAGCTGACCATATTCCATGTCTAACCAAGCAAGTTCTATGAATGTTCCCTTTCTGGAATCTATTTTTCTTCGCACTTCCAGTGACATGCATAACATCCCACTTATGTTTCTTGCATCGACTTCGTTGGTCAGCAACTAGGCCCGGACTAAGCTTTGTAAAACTTGTTTCGTGGAATATGCCACAATGATGGAATTCTCGGGCTGTATACTGGAATCCTTTGCTGGATGAACTTAAGCTGTTGCTTCTCCTTCGCTTTAACAGGAGATGGCTGGAAGGGGTGAAAGACCTTACACTAGCGATCTGGGGCCTTGTTGGTGGTATGCAGGGACATATATTCTGTCATGTGCAGTTGATGTACTAAATCAGAACATGGTCGTCCATAAACACCGAAATCGAACAATAGCTATTCAGACCTGAATGAGAAAGTAGAAGTCCAAGAAGTGGAAGATGCTATTGCAAAGAGGTAAGGTTCTTGGATCGGGGCTGTAGACGTGTGCACAAGTCTGGTGCTATGATGATTAGAGTAGTAGGCCGCTCGTTGTTTTCACCGCTGTGTGCTTTGTCTTAATATTATTAGAGCTTTATTGGTGATGTTGTTGGTGACTGACTCTGGATATTGTGACTTGCGGATAGAGGTGGTGAAGTTGGAGGGGTTACTATGTGTAGAGCGGATGTGGAATGTGACGTCAGTCCAAGTTATATCAGTGCGGTTGGTTTGTTGTTTCGGTTATTGTGCCTAGTCCGCATCGACTATATGCATTGGGAAAAACCTCGATGCCTTGGTGAAAGATCTCAATGCATTGGACCATCGTGGGAAAATCCTCTTTGCATAGAGCAAAAATCATCGATGCTTTGGGAAAAAACTCGATGCATTGGTGACAAACCTCGATGCATTGGACCGTTGTGGGAAAATCCTCGATGCATTTGGGAAAAACTCGATGCATTGGTGAAAAATCCTCGATGCATTGTGCAAAAATCATCGATGCATTGGGAAAAAACTCGATGCATTGGTGAAAAACCTCGATGCATTGGACCGACCGTTGTGCGCATATCCTCTATGCATTGGGCAAAAAACATCTATGCATTGGGAAAAAAACTCGATGCATTGCTGAAAAACCTCGATGCTATCCTGGGATGATGATGGGTGATGGTGGAGCGGCAAGATGATAAGAACTCACGTGAGTTTTCCGTGTGGGTCTATGACACCCATGTGTTGATGAGTTATTAGAATTTGCGCAGTTCTCGGGTCCGTGATATCATGGTTGGGATATTGAAGTGGGGAAGCTTCTTAAGCCCATCAAGGATACAGATATTTCATTAAGCTTAATGTTCAATGCTGGATAGGTTTTGATAAACTTTAGGATCTTCCACGGACTCTAACATTAGGAGTAGCTAGCTAGTTTTGCTGGTTGCTTGAAGCTTATGAGTTGTACTGCATCATGTCAGTTTCCTAGGTTCCATATGATTAATTATCGAGAAGAATTCTAGTCTTATCGGCAAAGAATCTTGATATCTGAAATTATTTCCTGTTGACTATTAGTTTCTGAAGTGTTGCTCTTCACTTTCTTCAAAAGCTTATCTGAATGTCCACTGATATGCATCAGAGACTCAACTCAAATGCCAGCTATTACCCTGTCAAGAAGGACCCAATAGATTTTCGTTACGCTCGTTATCTATGATGATTGGAAGTTTTCTGATACTACCTTAATGACCCTCCCTAGTCAATGCTTTTCTTTGAAATCACTGCATTGACTAATTACTTGAATTTCTGAGGCCTTCTTATCTCCCGAGATCATTATGGCTAATCTAAGTACTACAAGCAGGTACTTCTCGCTGGGGAGAGTTTGGAGAAGGGGGTCTATTATGGGGAGAGTGCAATGCTAGGCACTTTGAATGGTTTGATGGCTCTCCTGTCAAACATCTCTTGATGAAGGTTTAACATGCCAAAAGGCTTTGCTTGTTGAAGCCATACTTCCCTGTTTATTGAGTCACTATTATAGTTCTAGAGATTAACTTTTCTTATGATGATAGGTGAAGGAGCTATATGGTATTGAAGATGAAGTCACGTTTCGGAATGTAACTGTTGCTTCAGAAAATCGACCTTGTCCCTTGCACTTAGGAACGGCTACACAAATTGGTCAGCTTGTGATATTACCAAGACTTGGGTTGTCTCATTCAGCTTATGTTGTATTTGGTTGAGGAACATTGATGTTTTAGTTTCTGAATTGCAGGTGCTATACCTACAGAAGGCATACCCTGTTTGTTAAAGGTGTTACTTCCATCCAATTGCTCCGGCCTTCCTGTTTTGTAAGTGAAGATTCCCCTCATTCCCTGTCACTTGGACAATAGGGGGACTAGAGAAGTCAATTCACCATTTACTGAATTCAAGTTGGTTTGCAGTTCATTTTTCTTTGCATAGGCCAAACGATTGATGACAGGATGGCTATAGAGAGGGGAAATGATGCAGTTTGCCCGACTCTTAAACAAGATACTTTCTAAGGTCCATTAGTTTTAGCTGGTTAAAGATTTATAAGATCATAGACTTAAGTGTAAAGGGTGGAAGAAAGAAGGCTAAAACACTGTTTACATAGCAGATCCTCCTTGAACACCTTTAGTGGCTGGAAGTCTTGTGCATGGGGCATAAGCGAATTGTCCCCTTGATTGCAGAGAGATTAGAGAAAATTAAGATAAATCTTTCATGTCATAGGGCATGCTTATATGGGTGTGCTGTCCCGCATCGTGTAACTATGTACTGAAAACCAACATACTTGTTTTTACAGGAAAACTAATAGTGGTTTGATTAGAAATTCTTTATTATCTACTCAGTTGGATAAAAAGATTAGAGCTGGGTAGAAGCAAGTAAGTCTCTTAACACCAACAATGTAAGTACGCAAGAATAGAACCTTATATTGGTTAATAGGCATGTCCTTACATCGAAGTTTCAATGGTTTTGTTCCCTGCGAACTTTCCAAATGATTCACAGAGGTGCTACTTTTCAGCTCTTTCTTCAATGTAAACCTTTGCACCCTGCAGGGCAGCTCTAAATCTGTCCTTAAATCAGCTGGGCCCACCGAGTGCCAAATAGATGACAAATGATCTCCGACAGTTCACGCAACTGGGGAATGCAGCAATATGTGTCAATTTGTTTTTCGTCAGTTTTTGCACATCAAACACTTATTTGGCATCCTGAGAACTCTCTTTAATTATAGCCTACCGAATCAAGCAGCAGAATAAACATCTTTGACATATTTGACTAGTACAGAGCATCTAAAAGTAATGTAAATTGTGAGACAGTTGCCTTGTCTCGAACAGCTTTCCGTGCTAAGTCTCAGGCAGCTCACACGGGGAATACTAGAAATTGATTCACTTGAGATCTTTCATGATCAGAACGAACTAGTGAGCACTAGTTCTTGTGCGGTTCAAAGAAAGAAGTCGTTCTTAATAGTAGTCCACTCTACAAAGCCCACCTCTATGGGGGTGCCAGATTTCAAACCTTATCTGAGGGGGAAAATTTCTTTGAGAGACTTGGTATATACCAAATCCATGTATTATCAAATTTTCTTTTCTCCCTGCCTGAAAATTTCCGTCTGCTCTGCATATTTGCACTTGGACGGTGTACAAAGTCAAATATTGTTGCAATATTTTCTTTTCCCTATCTTGCAAATTACAAATATCATTAAGGTCACTTATCTCTTGGCCTTTCTAGTCTCAAGACAAGTTAGCTATCGAGGTTTTTCAGGCATTAGATACAATTACTCTTGACTATGGTGCCCGCTACCTAGGTAACTGGAACCAACAACATGGGGTTTCTGCGTCTGTGATTTCTTATGATGATAAATGTTGCTTGTTACCCAACTACCGTTTATCCATATATTGAAATGTCACCTTCGCATCCTTGAGAGTGAGTAAACAGAATGAACTAGAAACTCTAGTGATACGAGAACAGTTCCATACCAGGTGACAATCCAGAAACTCATTCGTTGATATCCCAATTTTTCTGAATAAACATTCATGACCCTACTCCATATGCATCACTGCCTGATAAAGATGATCATCCTTGTGTTGAATTGTTCCACACTTATTTTGTTTTCTTCATGTAGTATTTTATTTTCATGGTAGTTGACATTCGTGCAACAAGTCCTTTCCATCTAATGAAGATTTGCTTCTATTGTTTCTTACTCTTGTAATGTATGATCCTATTTTTATATTTTGATTAACTGATTTTGGCGCAGGTATATCCGGGATCTTCTTCTGAACCCTCCTGCTTACGAGATTTCATCTACAATCCAAGGTAGGTGGCATCATGGTGTAGTCAGTGTTAGAAATTCAACAAGGTTTGAAATGATTCAGGGTCCTCTAAAAGGAAACCTTTTTTTTGAAAGTGATGGGCAGTTGTCAATCCATCATTTGTTGTATAACATGTATCTTATTGGTTATTTTTACATTTTTTTGTAGTCAATACTCGAATTACGCATATATCTCAGTGGTTATATATATATATATATATATATTATTTTCTATAATATTTGAATTGAAAATAGCAAATATATGCCAGATCTCCAGATTCACCATTCCAGAATGGTCCTGTATCTCGTTTTGGAGCAACAATTCATGAGCTAGGGTATGTGTATTCGGGTAACACAACTGTAACTTGATTTAGAAGCTATGATTTTCTTTACATAATTTGAAAACTCATAAAACTCATTGAAGTCGACTCTCTTGAATGCTACTTAAGTTAAACAGTTCATGGAGTCACTTTTATATTCTTAACACATTTAAAGAATGATCAGACCCCATAATTCCAATAACCAATATGGAGCCTCCCACTCCCTCATGCTTAGGTACTTTGGGACTAAAGATATAAGTTCTACATATTGAATATAGTAATCTAACATACATCTTAACTTGTTAAATTTATAAATTGAAATGCGAGATCCTCTTTTGGTAATTCCATGACATGCCTAGCAATACCATAGTGATGCATATATTGGCTAGTGATGTTTGTACAAGTTACAGCAAAACATAATATCATAATATATTTTAAGGATAAACTTAATTAAGTGTAGATGTGTTGGCTGTAAGTATAGGTTCTGCATATCTCAACAAAGATGAGGTTGTATTGGCCTCTATTAATCAACATGGTTGCATTTCTATTTTGTTTTCTAGTTCTTTTGATGCACATTTTATCTGTATCTTCGTTCTCCTAATTATTATTTTAATTTTTTCCAGCAATATGTAGGCTTATGAGCAGCATAAACTGCTCTATTCCTGAGTTCACCTGTGTATCATCAGCAAAGGTTGTATTCCAGTTACCTTGTCTTTGGCATCCAACAAAGTAATGCCAGCATGCTATGTTTACAAGTGAATCTAAAAGTCCATGAATGAAGACTGTTCTGGAGATAACACCGATTTGTTTAAATTTTTCCATACATATTTATGCATGCTTTTCTCTTGAATGATTGTGTAATTGATGCCTCTTGAACTGCATAACTTTTGAATTGATCGTTTGAAATAATTTGCTGTTACTTTAAAATTAGGGAAGAGGTCCAGAAGATGGTATACGCTTAGAGCATGTTTGGTGAGGTAAAAGAAAGTGGTACAGTAATGTAAATTTGGGGGGTATAAAATGATGTTTGGTGCAGGGATCAAGTGAATATGTATGTAATATCCCCTTGTTCTAAATAAGGGCTCCAAGGTACAAATTGAATTCCGCCATAGTGGTAGGATAAAGTGGGACTAAAATATGGGGTGTTAAGAATATCAAAATGTCTTGCCATAAAATCAATTTACAGAAACTATTCCAATCGCCTTTCAGCTCTCTAATCACCACCCACTACCATCACTTATGCAGAGAAGTATACTGAACTAGTGATTAGGCGCTAAAGGAGATAAGTATAAAAATCTTAATAGACATCAGAATAACTAGAACTTCAATTATCATCCAATCTGCCTGTCCACATCAGTCATACAAGATTTATAAAGGCAAGTATTAACTCGCTACTACCCTTCCTCAGAAACTGTCAAACTTCCAATTAAGTACTGAAAGTTACTAGGGAGTACCCTCAAAGCCAGTCAAACATAGCACATAGCAGCAAAATTCAAGATCTGCAAGACTTCTTAAATGAACTTAATAAGTGACATTGACCAGAAACTTCTGCATTGATATTATCTGCCTGCATCAATCACCTCCACAATGTGAACAAGCCAACTACCTAATGTATGCTTTTTGTGCCGCATGATAGAAAGTGGTTGAAGTTATGCTCAAATTCTATGAAATATAAGTAATGTTGGCAGTGTTGAAAAGATGGTTCAATGAATGGGCTTATTTGACATTTTATTACATTTCCTACTATCAAGCCCTCGTTCTGTAATCTAATAAACAAACAAGTTTCTTAATCCTACCTATATGATTAATATCCCTTTACTATAGATAACCCTTATATTGCTTTAGGGCCCCACATACCCCCAAGCTTTTAATTGTTGCACCAATTGTGCTCTCAATGTTTTGCTTTAGTAATTTAATGGTTGCAGAGAGTGGAAAGATAAGAAAAGTAGGAAAGAATGGCAGGATTGTAGTGAGGCTCTACTCCAAATCTCTCTGCACATCTATCATAAGGACAACCAGCAGATACTACCGAGGAAAAAAGCCTGAAAGTTACAGTTCAATTTATTTATGTTATGATCGTAAATCTCCATGTAGGTGTTTGTGAACTTGTAGATTCACCTTAAAGATGCGCGGATATTGTTGTAGAGCCAATACTTTCATGCGGTTCCTGAAAGTAGCAGTTTTTTTCTTCTTCCTTGGGTATTGAAACTGAGCGAACAAGTAAAAAGAAAAACAAGTAATTCTCAAGTTGATTATGTCATCTGTAAGTAACCCAAATGTCTTACGAGATAATCAAATTTATACAAGAGACCAGTGAATCTCGTACCTCACTCCTAAGGTACATGCTTTGTTCCATCAGAAATACTTAAGTAGGGAACTTCTGTCTCATCAAAGAGTGGTGGTTTTGAGATAATGAAAAAACGGGGATCATTTTCTCTTTCATTTGATACCTAGATGAGGGAGTCATCACTGGTCTCTAACATTGCAGCTGTTCTCGTGTGCGTCGAATACAATTGGCGTCCTAGGACAACCTCATCCCAATGCAAATAAATAAATAAAAAAGTGATCTTTTAATTTTCCATGACTAGTACAGCTTAAGAAGTATGAATTTACTATGCCTGGCCCTCCCAATTAAGAATAAATTGAAACTTTTCGATGTGGGATAACACCACAGAAGGAAAAATACTTGAGTTGTCCCGTTTTCGTAATTGATTTCCAAGGGAAGGTATGAGCAGCGCAACCAGAATGAAGTAAATAAGGAGAAATCCTTAACCTGAAGATTCCACTGAAAATTCAATTCCATTGCATAACATCAAAATCTCCTATTAGATAAGATTATTATCATATTTGGGTTGTTTCTGTTGTTCTTCTGAAAGCTAACTATTGGATAAGATAAAATTAAATGAGCTGGTGTTGACCAAAAGTGAAAACACGTGTGATTTACTTAGGCTAATTGTGACATGCTTATACATGATCTATGGGTGTTTGCATATGTTCAGAAAATAATTTACACCTTTATTGTGAATCCCTATAAGCAGTGCCAAACTCTTCCGGCGTCCTTGTACCACGACTACCGCTTTGGCTGATACGATAAATTTTATGCGACATGCTTATACGTGATCTTTGGGATTTTGCTCATATTCAAAAAATAATTTACACCTTTGTTGCAAATTCCTGTAAGCAGTGCCAAACTCTTCCAGCGTCCCGTCCTTGTACTACGACTGTTGCTTTGCTGATAAGATAATTTAAAAGCGAGAAGTGGATTGGGTGCAAGGACAAAGCCCACTAACTTTCTAGGGGATCGCTCATGTCCGTGTACTGGGTTTATCTGTTTCTTCTTAAGAGTTGATGGAGGCTCATTGTATTTTTATCTGTTGAAGTTTTCAGATTAATATATTTCCTCTTATTCTGTTGATACGATCGTAGTTAAACTTCCTCAACTTTTGTAAGATTCCTAGTTTGTGAATAGCTTTTGTTGCGTACCAAAAGTAAAATATAAAGAATATACGTAACCAAATAGGAATTGCTTCCGGATTTCATTTCAGAATTCGCCTCAGATTTCTTATTTACCATTCTCTTATTTATAAACATTTACGTATAGTCTGAAGTATATTAACAAATTACTTTCTTGATTTTTTACAGCTTGTGAAGCTTCTTGAATTGAGGGAAGCTAATCATGTTGAATTTTGCAAAATCAACAATGTGCTCAATGAGGTACTGCAGATGTACAAAAACTCGGACCTGAGGGATATCCTGAAACTATTGATGGATCCCACCTGGGTAGCAACTGGGCTGAAAATAGAGTTTGAAAAGTTTGTAAGTACCTGTTGTAAGTCAAATGAATTCTGAGATCCTTTCAGTTCGGTTATTTCGCTGTTAAGATGAGTGTAGTTTAAAGCATTATGAACTGGCTGCTTAATGGATTGTACAAAGAGTTGTTATATCTGACAGGTTTCTGTTAATCTCATTTCCCTGTAAGATATTAGAAATTTAATGTTATTACTGCAGAGTATTTTGTTAAAATAAGGAATGACAACCAGAGCTTCTAAAAAGACTAGAAAAACATGTGCTGTATTTGATATGGGGATTTGAACTGAGTGCATGACCTTCCAATTCTCCGTGCCACCCTTGTCTCTAGTTAAAGTGCTCGAAACTGGTTGAACTGTCAGGTGAGTGGCAGAGTTTTCTGAGAAGGTAGTCACGTACGAGAAAAATTTTAGTGCTCCAAAAGAGCATCGCGTAATGCTTTTGGTCTAGTTAATGTACAATTCAGGAAGTGGTAGGCTCCAGTGGTGATTTTTGTAAGTGGTGCACATTAATTGGAATAAGAATACCACGTGGTGCCTTTTAGAGCACTAAGAGTTTTCGTTGCATATTTCCTCCCTCCCAAGGGCTTTTGGAGGTACTTTTGACTCGATAGATTCATTGGAATGTACTTTGTTTATTTGAAGCTTTTCTTGGGAAATAGAAAAGCAATAATTAGATGTGGGTTTGTAAGCTGTTACCACTCTCCCTACATAAAGAGTGTCCAACTATCAATAAAAGGGTGGCGATGAATTATTTTGTTAAGTCTTCTACTTGAAGCATTGGAGGTCCGGCCGTCCAGTTCTCCTCGATTAGAACCAATTGGAGGTCTTCCACCATCAAAGCGGGTTATTACTTACCTCGTTCAAATTTCTATTTTACTTTTTGAGAGGGTTTGTATCAGTATGACATGTCTAGCACCATAAGAAGTTCATCGCTGCAGAAGTAGTGTAGAAAAATCAATAGAGTGAAGCAGCAAAATGAGTAGATTCAACAGATTCAAAAAATTCTATGTTCAGTAAAGAAGCCAACAAAGAAGTTCAGCTATAGTGAAGAGAAAATGCGGGTAAAAGACAATGCAGTTGGATAATCACAAGGCTGAATTCTAATAAAGAATTATAGAAAATTGTTGTGTAAATTTTTTCAACCCACCAAACAGTTTCTGGTTCCTGATGACGAACCTGAATATGACAAGGTCAGATATTGTTACAAGGACGCACAAAGTTAACCCTGTCTGCTACAGTTTGTTGTATGAGTCTTACGAAATTCGCGATTGTGGTGGAGTTCTATCCATCCAACCTTGAGGACAAGGTTAACTTTAAGGGGGTAGGAATGTTACTACACCATTTTGCAGAAACTAATTCTTTTTCTTCTCATTTATGAGAATTAAGTTAGTGGCTTACTGTAAGTAAGAAGTAGTAGAAGTGGGAGGTGGTACTGTGGTAGTAGTGGACTAGTGGGATGTGGTTATGTTAGATAGTGGTCCTTTATATGAGGAAGTACTGAGACATGGGTTTGTAAGCTGTTACCACTCTCCCTATGTAAAGAGTGTCCAACTATCAATGGAGGTGATGAATTATTTTGTGAAGTCTTTTGTTTGAAGCATTGGAAGTCCGGTTCTCCTCGATTAGAACCAATTTGAGGTCTGCCCCCCTTAAAGTGGGTTGTTTCTTACCTCGTTCTAATATTTTATTTTTTGAGAGGTTTTGTATCACTATGACATGTTCAGTACCATAAGAAGTTCATATTTTCTTTACTTTTACTTCCCCGCAAGGCCCTTGTATAGAAGGTCTCGAATTCCATTGTGTTGAAATGAGTTGACACAAGAACATTTCTTTACCCAATAGTATAAGATGCATCCGATGCAATCAGAGTTATTAAAAATTGGAACAGCTCTGAGTCATTAGAAAAGTCGGACAATTTTGAGAAGAGATCTAAGATTCTCTGTATGTGATGCGATTTTAGAAGGTAAGCATAGACATATGTTCCTGGGACGGAGCACCGAGATGGATGCTTGTGCTAGGCGGATTCATCAATTTACTGATTTGCAAAAACAAAAGAGGGTATGAAGGTGCACTGGGGATTATATGTTTTAGATTAAGTATGGAGGAACATAAATGTCCTCTTGAAAACAAATCTTTAATTTAGGGATTTAAAGAGACATACTTGAAGGGTATGATAAATGCTTGGACGAAGGAATTGGGAATTGAACGGAGTATATTGATAATAAAACTGTGGTTTCACCTCAAAACCATTAGATAATGAGGGGAGTAGGCCAGGTTCTTATTCACCACTTGTATAATTCACAAAATTCTGATGTGGGACGAGTATTTTTTCTCAACATGCCCCTCATGCGCAGCGGGCCAAACAGAAACAGGCAAAACTGATTCACACAAATCAACCGAACAGACTCTGAAATCATAAGAATCCTGGGGTTCCACCTCAAAACCAATTGGCAGTAAGGGGTGTAGTCAAGGATGTTGTTAACAACATATGTAACTCAACAGAATACGATGTGGGGTAAACAACTCTCGACATTTATGTTTGTATTTGCAAAATAAGTTGAACTGATATTTCTTAAGTAGCTTTTTTTCTCTCATGATTTTCATAATCAGTTCTGCTCTATTTGTTGCATTATAGGTAAGGGACTGTGAATGTGCTTCAGATAAAATTGGTGAAATAGTTTCCATAGATGGTGAAAGTGATCAGGCGTTAAGTTCCTCTTCTGTAGTGCCGAGGGACTTTTTCGAGGACATGGAGTCTTCATGGAAAGGTCGTGTTAGAAGAATCCACATGGAGGAAGAATTTGGTGAAGTGGAAAGAGCTGCTGAGATATTATCTGCTGCGGTACCTCTTGAAGACTTTTCATTTCTTATTTTACATGGATTCCTACAATACGATATGTCAATGAATCCATGCTAGCTACACTAATTTAAACATTCTTGTAGATATATTTGCTTCTTGGTTTGAAGTCTTAACCTGCAATTACTGGTTTATATGTTTGCACATGATTCTTGGCTCTATGAAATTTGTATCTCTCGTCTATCTATTCAAGAATGTTGAAGCTTATCCCGGTAGGGAACTCACGAATTGTTTGATGGCTGACGGAGTGGCTAGTTAGTAATGGAACATCACTGTACTTTTTCCACGACGCATGAAAGAAAAAATTTAACTTCTAACAGAGTAAACTGTGAATTTTAGACTCTAGCCATAGAATTCTAAATTGTTTCAAAATTGATTCTCCCTACAATAGATTCTTTCCTGTGCCAACTGTCCTCTCACACAAAAGCTCCTCCCAGATGGATCTCATCAATCTGACATACTGTTTTGCTGACATAAAGTAGATTAAAATAATTAAAGAAGTGTCTAGAATGAGAGCAAATTAGATGATGCTCCTAGGCTTTTTACCATTCGTCCTAAACAGTCAACGTTCACTTGGTGATTTCAATACTCAATGTATGTTTATTTTTGTGTACTCACTCATCTATACTACTCCAACAGTGATCAGCCATACTAGTATTTAGTACTCCCTCCGTGCACAAATTATCGTCCATGTTTCCTCTTTGGGGAGCCCAAAAACGATTGTCCGCCTTCCTTTTTAGTTGTTGTATTCTCAATTTACACTAAGAGACTAGCTATTATTTTATAAACTAAGTGAAAAAATAGAGACAAAGAAGTAAATGACACATCAAAAAGTAAGCTGCAGTGCAATTATTACATGTCCCCTTAAAAAGTTGCAATACCAAAACAGGACTCTAATATCTGTACAGGGGCAGTAATTGATAAGACTTAACTTTTTTAATCCATCGTTGAATCAAGCTTTAAACCAATGTTTTGAAGTTTTTTTTTCCCAGTATTTGATTCATACTCGGACTCATGTTTTTCTGTTGACTATTGTATATATTGTTCAAGAAGTTTGTTATTTGATGGTGTTATATACTTTAGATAAACAATGCAATGCCCGTGACATTTTTCTTATCTTTTTTATGTTCATTATTTTGCTTGTTCGTGCTGCATATCCGTTCTAGTTTGTTATCCTATACAAAGGATGTGAAGAATACTTCTTAAAGACAGTCCGGTGGGTTTTCTCTTAGGTTATGGAAGATTTCCTCCCTATCCTTTCAAGAATAAAAGCTTCTACATTTACCTTTGGAGGACCTAAGGGAGAAATATTATATGCCAGAGAACATGAAGCTGTTTGGTTCAAGGGAAAACGATTCACTCCAACAGTATGGGCTGGTACTCATGGGGAAGAACAAATTAAACAGCTCAGACCTGCTGTAGACTCAAAGGGTCGTAAGGTTGGAGAAGAATGGTTTACTACTCTGAAGGTGGAGGATGCACTAACTAGGTGCGCTTGTTTATGTTTTAGTTGATGTGTATCTCGTTCTTTTTCTTGGTGATTACTTTCTCATGTGATAGATATTCTGCTTTTTGTTTAGGTATCATGAAGCAAATGCCAAGGCAAAGGCGAAGGTATTGGAACTATTGAGGGCACTCTCTGCTGAGTTGCAAGCCAAAATCAATATCCTTGTTTTCGCGTCTATGCTTCTTATCATTGCAAAGGCACTATTTGCTCACGTCAGGTGAGAATTTATCAATTTATCATGAGTCCTTTCTCCTTTTCTTTTCTTCTTAACCTTTAGCTATAGTTTTTCATGTCTTCCAAGGTTTTTGTAGGATGATGAATACTAATGACTGTGCTTCTTACTAGAGAGTTAAAAGGATCTGATAACTTCAGTTTAATAGGACCTGGATTTGTTTCACAGTTTGATGAGCATATGAGGGAAAAAGTAGTTGCTTAAAGAGTTAGAAATATGAGACTGTTGACCGCTGTGTGGTTGAATGGTCAGAAATACCAGAATTTCCACGGCAGATGGCAACGGGTCGGATTCAAATCAGATACACCATATCCGATCCGGATCCAATTATGAAGGGAGTGATACAAATCCAATCCACTGATCCATTAGTGAGCCAAATTGGGTCTGAGTGGTTTCGGATCGAGCGTGACTTATTTGATGGCTCAAAAAAATGTGCTCAAATTTATTAAACAAAAGCAATTCTACCATCATAACATGCCAAAAAACAAGAGTTATTCGAAGTTCGTACTCCAAACCAAGAAATATTTGAAGCACATGAACGTTCATTATGAAACCCAATTGGTTTCATTGGAATCATCCTGTATCTCCAAGTTGGAGACATATTGTCCTTGAATTTTCTCATGGGTTATGAATGACATGCCCAATCTCTATGTATTCAGATCTACAGGTATACAATAAAGATTCATATGGAAGATTAAGAGATCAATTATAAAATGTGATGGAAACTTGAACTCTCTAAACTTCACTATCTTAAACAAGATTCATAATCCAGGATTTCGAGAGTCTGGCCTCTCCTCCATGAAGGTTACTGAAAATTGTCCTCTCCGGACTTCTGAATTTCATTAACAATATAAACAAAGCTGATACAAGACTAATTACAGTTTAGTTCCTAAACTAAGTGTAAACTATCGCTATTACACCTCCGCAGTCAGAGCGGGAGAATGATGAATGTTCAGATTGGAGCGGAATCTTTCAAATAACTGACGAGGCAGACCTTTGGTGATGATATACGCATAGTGGAAGTTGGCCGAGACGAACTTTTTCCCGTACAAAGTGAAGATCGATCTCAATATGTTTCGTGCGTTGATGCTGAACCGGATTACCCGATAAGTAGACGGCACTAACATTGTCACAATAGCAAAGTGAGACCTTCGGAGGACGAACCTTAAGATCAAGAAGAAGATTGCGAAGCCAATAGAGCTCAGCAACAGCGTTGGCCACGCCACAGTACTCGGCCTCGGCGCTAGAACGAGAGACAGTAGCTTGTCGTTTGGACGACCAGCTGAGAAGGTTGTCCCCAAAGAAGGTGCAAAAACCGGAGGTGGAGCGACGTGTGTCTGGGCAGCCTGCCAAATCCGCATCAGTGTTAGGCCGTGAGACCCGTGGAGGCAGTAGCAGACATGTGAAACCCGAGGTCAAGAGTGCCACTCACATAGCGAAGAACGCGTTTCAACGCGCGAAAATGATGCTCTCGAGGATCGTCGGCATATGAGATGTCAGGACAAGTGAATGTGAGGTACTGAAGAGCACCAACTAAACTGCGGTAGAGAGTGGGATCATCAACCGGAGGTCCCGAACTCGCGGTGAGTTTAGAGCCAGTCTCAACCGGAGTGCTAACCGGCTTACAGCCGACCATCGATGCACGCTGAGAGAGAACCATACCAGATTCAGTGCGAGTGACAGCAATGCCCAAAAAGTGATGTAGAGGTCCAAGAACAGAATGAAGAGGCCCACTAAACGGAGCAGTGACCTGCTTCGGTGGCGATCTGGTGAGACGACACTGATGTGCGGTGGTGATGATGATCGGAGACACCGCCGGACCTGGAGATCGATCCGACCAGATGAAGCAGCGGCAGAGGACCAAATCTGGTGAGACGGCTCTGAGGACGGCGCAGGTGTGCGGTGGTGATGACGATCGGACACACAGTCGAACCTGGAGATCAATTCGACCAGGTGAAGCAGCGGCAGAGGAGCAATTGCGGTGCTTCGGTGCAGCGAACCTGGTTGGTTTTTCACCGACTGGGTTTGCGAAAGGGTGGGAGATCTCCTCCGAGGATTGCGGCGTAATGAGCGGAAGCGAGAGAGAGAGAGAGATCGAAGCACTTGGGCGGCGGCGGCAGCGCACGGGAAGAAGATGTGCGAGTTTGGCGGCGGCGGCTAGGTTAGCTCTGATACCATGAAGGTTACTGAAAATTGTCCTCTCCGGACTTCTGAATTTCATTAGCAGTGTAAACAAAACTGATACAAAACTAATTACAGTTTAGTCCCTAAACTAAGTGTAAGCTATCGCTATTACTCCAGGATTTCGAGAGCCTGGTCTCTCTTCAACCAAAGGACTACCATATTTGATGCCCCCACTATCAGCTATTTATATTCATCATTTCCTCTATAAAAAAAGAAGAAAATACAGTCTTCACTAATATACCAAATCAGATTTATACACCAAATCGGGGATCCAAATCAGCATCAATCAAAATAGATAAGCAAATTAGAAATTCAGAGCAATCATCAATCAAGTTAACCAGAAACCAAATCAATCACCCAAGTCAATGTCCATATTTTCTATTCCTTCTAGAGTAGGTATGGATTACCAGGGTCTATTCCTTCTAGAGTAGGTATTGTTCTTTGGAATTTTGCTTTATGGTTGGGTGATATCTTGATTCCTTTGCTCTTAATACTCTTTCCTTTGGAAGGGAAAGGAATCCTAAAATTTTGGCGTGAAAGATCATCTATGTCAATTCCGAGAAAGTACTATTCATTTGTTAATTCAAGTTACTGTACTGCTCCGGTTAGTATTATTTTGATTGACTTTACTTTTTATGATATCTTGTTTCTGAGATGTGTTTCTCTTGAACCTCTGAGGTTATCTTAATTTAAATCGTCGTTCCACCAGGAATTTTTCCTTGTGACTCTTTTCATCCATTCTTCTGCTGATTTTCTTAAGCAGTCTCTTGACTGTAGTTTTCATTTGATATGTTACAGCGAAGGAAGAAGAAGAAAGTGGATTTTGCCCACTCTTGCACCGTTTCATCAGTCTACGGTAATCTTCAGAACACATGTTACTGTCCCGTGATTCATTCTAAGCAACTTGCATTTTAGTTGGCGAGTACAACAGACAAACTTACACTAGTGTCACCTATGAGCTTTCAAACTGGAATAAGAGTCGAGATGGACACATCATTCTGAAAAATTCTTGCCACAAGGACGCAAAAAGTACCTTTTGTATGCACAATGTTGATACAAGAAGACTTATATTTGTAAGAATCCATGGGGTTCCACCTCAAAACCAATTGGCAATGAGGGGAGTAGCCCAGAATACTGATTAATTATATTTCTTCTTCTTTAATGTCCGATGTGGGACTTCTCAACACTCCCCCTCACGTGTGGCATTCTTTGGCCTACACGTGGATCTTTTGTCTACGGGTGGCGGTGAGCACGTGGGTCGTTAGACCATTCACGTGTGTGAGCCGAGGCTCTGATACCATGTAAGAATCCATGGGGTTCCACCTCAAAACCAATTGGCAATGAGGGGAGTAGCCCAGAACACTGATTAATTATATTTCTTCTTCTTTAATGTCCGATGTGGGACTTCTCAACAGTATTTAGCAAATATATAATAATTGAAAGCCATCGATAACAAGTTCAACTCACTATTGTACAATCTACCACAGAATAAGTTACCACGTCATTTACATTCGACAAGAAAAGTTAAAATTTGAAGGAAAAGAAATCATGCTTCGTGATGAATTTAGTAAGCAACAAGATAGGGGGTGGTAGTTTACTGGTCTGGAGCAATTTATTGTACTAGGCAAAATACTAGCTAAAACCCAGTGCCAGGCTGCCCAAAATAACCATCCAAGCATTACCACGTGGGCCATTGTTACAAAAGAAAACCCTAAAAAAAACACAAATAAACAAAAAAACAATCTCCAACCATAGCTTTTATCCCATGTTCTCAACTCTGTCCCGTAACTTGATGGAGGGGTGTAAAATGACTAAAATACCGGATGATTGAAAAAGAAGGGTATTGTGTTCCTGATATAACTTTTCCTTCCAACTAGCCTGTGTTACAAGGTTCGGTAAAAGTGGTACACTTTTTAAAACTTGAGATGTTTCTCTACTTAGATTACAATGAGTTGGTGCATTACAGAACTTGACATGTTGTTAACTTAAGGTCTTTAAAAGATTAGGTTTATATCATTGTCTATGAATGTGAATATCACCTGCTATAACAAAAAGATCATGTACGCACACACACACAGCCACAGACACACTATCTCGGTGTGCTTGGTCTCCAAACCAGTAATAAAAGGTCATGTTTCCCTTAATAATTAAATAGGAATGATTTGTTGATAAAGTACAGTGAGCTATCAAGAAATTATGGATATGCAAGTACAGTGTTTGCTATCGATGGGGTGTTTAACATCACAATTATAGTCTTTGCGTTGCCTTTCCCCCCGTTCTGTTAAGTATGCAAGTTGTATGAGCACCATCTTCTTTTTTTTTTGGTCAAATATTGCATTCTGATCTTATGAGCTTGGTGCAGGATATTGGACTTAATGTTGCAGCTGATAGGATGACGATTACAGGCTTATCACCATATTGGTTTAATGTAGCACAAGGTAGTGCCGTGCAAAATACAGTTAATATGCAATCACTGTTTCTTCTAACAGGACCAAATGGTGGTGGTAAATCAAGCTTACTTCGATCGATATGCGCTGCTGCATTGCTTGGAATATGTGGACTAATGGTGCCTGCAGAATCAGCTCTGATTCCTCATTTCGATTCCATAATGCTGCACATGAAATCTTATGATAGTCCTGCTGATGGGAAAAGCTCATTTCAGGTGCATCACGAGTTACATATGGCATTTTTTTTGTTTAATTTTATCTTATTTGTCCTTTTTCTGGACATGAGAAATACTATTCATACGATTGCACCGCGTTATGATTTTTCTTACTTTTATATGAAGATGAAAGTAAATGTTTTAGGGTATTTTACTAACATGAAAGTAAATGTTTATGTGAATGTCCTCCGGCGTGTTGTATGAATCTATTTATTGGTTGTCCCGTCTGTTATTTTTTTGGTAGAAAGGTGAGTGTTAAAGAAAGGCTAGAAGCCAGAGTTCACAAACATAGATAGAATATTATAAGAAAAACAGAAATATGAACAACATAGGGGGATTGACAAGTATGGATCCATCCACAGCTACACTGCTCCTACATCATTAGGACTAAGGCCAGCTTTGTCTGCTCTGTCCACATCTGTAGGCTACGTGGGGGGCAGTTGAAATATGTTTTAGAGCCACATCCATATTGAGACCCTCCTTTGCAAGGTAATCTGCGCATCAATTGGCATGATGAGAGGCATGTTCTTTAGTACAGTTCAAGTCTTCTGTCTTCTCCTTGTAATCCCTGATAATAGCCCTCTTTGGGTGATTGGCATAGTCCTCACTAATCAGGAAAGCAACGACATCTAAATTGTCACCTTCCAGTGTTGCGTTCCTCCAATGCTTTTCAAATTCAACTTGAGGCCTGCCAACATTACGTCCAATTCTGCTTCAAAAACTGTAGCTGCATGAGAACGGCCTTGAAACCCTCCTTTCCAGTTTCCGGATGGCATAATGATCCATGTGCCACCCCCAGTTTGGAAACTAACTAATTAACACTCAAAGTTTAATATTGTTTACAAATACAAATTGGGGAACTTTTCCGTCTAAATTAACTGACGGTGTAAAAGGGTATTTTTTTTCCATTTAGGACTCCACCTATATTCTTTAATGAGAGCTGGAAATTCAAAGAGAGAGAGACAGAGGACCCAGAAGCCGGCAACCCCACCACCATCTCTGCCACCTGTACCCAATATCCGGCCAGCCCACCACCATTGTCGCCTGTATCCAGAACCCGACCACCTCACCACCATCACCGCCACCCGTACCAAGAATCCGGCCACCAAAATAGATTCCGGCGCATTATTCAAAATCAAAGTCGAAACAAACAAATTTGATCCCTTGAAATGTGCTTCACATGGATAGCAGAAGGCAATCCCATAAAGGGTCAGCAACCGCAAATGCCAATTGAGAAGAACAGGGAAGAACAAATTGAAGCGAAGTGTGAGAAGAACAAACCCCAAATCGAATCTTAGATCCGCAAAGAACCCAAATTTAATCACACCACATTCTAAATCTTTCAATTGGACTCTATCCAAAACTACAATTTTGCATCTCCATCAGCCCCAAGTGCAAACCCAGTTCCCCGATCTCTAAATATTGGTCTAGGAGGTGACGGAGCGATGTTTTTCAGCAATGGCAAGTGAACAGGCGACGCATGAGTTTTCGCATACCGGTGCTGAGAAGAACAGAGAAAGAAGTTAACTGAATTCTCCCATAAGCATCGTCGCCCAAATAGCAATCTCCACCACCAAGTCAGGCGCCACCGCCTACATCCCAACTGCCAACACTACATTATCACACAAATCCAGCCACCACAAATCAATTCCTGAACCTATGTTGAACCACCCTCTATACATATCGATAACTATGAAGAAGAAGAACTTTTCTCTTGCGCCTTCGTCTCAAGGCCAAGGGTTTCCTCTGTATCTCACCGTTTGTTCTCTTCGTGCTATGGTTAGGTTAAATTAATTAGTTTCGTTTCTTAATTTATTAATTTTCATTTATTAATTACATGTCCTCTTTTTTAAATGAGATATAAATGTTTTTTTATTAAAATGATAATTACTAACATACGCCGGAACAAAAGGATATAAAAGTCATAAAAACAGTCGTTAAGTAACATTTTCGGATGGAAAAGTGCCCCAATTTGAATTTGTTAACAATATTAAACTTTAGGTGTTAATTAGTTAGTTTCCAAACTGGGAGTGGCACATGGATCATTATGCCATACTGGAGGTGGGTGATAAGTAATTGAGCCTTACCTATATTCTAACATGTTGCAATGGGCAAGGCTAAACTTTGTGGTATGAAAGCGCAAAGCGTGCTGTTATCGGCTGATAAACAATGCACGTGAACATAACTCGTGAATAGTACTATGACTAGTGTGCTGAGAGAAAAGAAAATAAGAGGAAGAAGAAGAAGAAGCAAGTGCTTCACCCTTGCAGGAGATCGGCTAATCACACAAACACGTCGCACCTAATAATTTATCCCTCAAGTCTCATTAATTATAAAGGTTATTGAACGTTGAGTTGTGTGAATCTCTTTTCTCACTGCACATTAACCTTTTTGCATTTGACTGTTACCTTAGATTGAAATGTCAGAGATTCGTTCTATAGTAACCAAAGCCACTTCAAGGAGCCTTGTGCTGGTGGATGAAATATGCAGAGGAACAGAAACGGCCAAGGGAACATGTATTGCTGGGAGCATCGTCGAAACACTTGATGCAACTGGTTGCCTTGGTATTGTGTCCACCCACTTGCATGGAATATTTGACTTGCCACTCAATACAAACAACATTGCATATAAAGCAATGGAAACACAGTATGTAGATGGGCAGGCGAAACCGACGTGGAAACTAATAGATGGGATCTGCAAAGAGAGCCTTGCATTTCAAACAGCTAAGAAGGAAGGAATTCCGGACACAATCATCAAAAGAGCAGAAGAACTCTATTTTTCAGCTTACAAAGATGCGTCACCGGGGAAGCATTCCAAATTAGATAATTTGGGGTCTAGAGCAAATGGCAATAAGCTTGATGAACCCTATCAGGGGCTTAGCAGTGTTAGTCAAGGAGTGGTCCAGCCAAAGTTAGAGTCAGCAAATCAAATGGAGATTTTGCGGAAAAAAGTTGAGCGTACAGTGACTAAAATTTGTAAGAAGCAGATTGAAGAGCTCTACAAGATTAGAGAGACAACACAACTTGTGGCGAAGAACTGGGTCACAGTTGCTGCCAAGGAACAGCCGCCTCCATCAGCAATTGGTTCTTCAAGTGTTTATATAATGCTCAGACCGGACAGAAAACTATATGTTGGAGAGGTACTACTTGGTGGCTAACTACTCATTTTGGTTGAACAATACATATTAAAGATCTTTTCAGTCCTTAACTTGTGTATGCTTGCTTTATATAAAATCTTCATCCTCTGATGTGTTTCTAACATGGTTGCTTTTCTACTTGTACCAGACTGATGACCTTGAGGGGCGAATTCGTGCCCATAGAGTAAAGGAAGATATGCAGACTGCTTCATTCCTTTACCTGTTGGTGTCTGGCAAGAGCATCGCTTGCCAACTAGAGACTCTTCTTATCAACCAACTTCCAAATGAAGGCTTCCAGCTGACCAACTTGGCTGATGGTAAGCACAGAAACTTCGGTACATCAAGTCTCTCGCTAGTGTAATTTGTAGAGCCATTAAATGCAAATTGTGCGTTTGATATGTGGTAATCAGTTTGGTAGTAAATACGCATTCTAGATTGAGCAGTGTAAGCAACATTAGAGTTTGTTCGCGAACATGCAGTGGCGTAGCAGTTTTGGTCCAGATGTGAGTTGCTCCACTGCAATGCACACAGCTTTTGTAGCTTTAGAAGGAGGGTCTTTCGTTTACTGTTAATTGACACTAGTAGGTTTTGTAAATGGTAAAAATTCTGCAAAAAAACATATGTAAGTTATGCACGCTTCTTCTGTCCATTTCAGTTTATGTCTTGCTATCTAAATTTGCCGGCATCATGGTGAAACTTACAATCCTCTTAGGAATAGCTAGTTCAGAATTTGTTCCAATCAGATAAGTTTTGCAGTAATTGGGAGTGAATATGCATTGATGTAGATAAACCGAAGAGTTAATCCATGAGAGGTTCAATATGATGATGGGATGATATTAGGCAATCAATCTCTTGGATATATATACATAGATAAAGCTAGTGATTTAGTGTTTTTTGGGTGCTTTTTCTAAGCCAAGAGCCAGAAGCCTTTCTGTGTTTTTGTGTTGAGCACAAATCCTCCATTTTGACCCTTCTTCTGCACTGCAACACAAGTGCATTTGCTGTTCTCAATCAGATACTCTGTGGTGTCTGGGCCTCTCAGTGACGACCCATTCCTCCTATGCCTGCAAAAAATGTAACGTGACCGTTAACAAAAGGCGAATATGAGACTGCAAATTTCCAGGGAAACAAGAATTTACTGTGAGTTAGTGCATGTTTGGCGGCCTTTTAGTCCATTTGGGACGAAAGTATGTGTTCATCTGGAAGTTATCCAGAGTCTGCAGGTTATGTTAAGGCACTTTAAAAATCTCTGAAAGATGAGATTTGATAGCTGAAATATGCTGAAGCCCAGACTTTAAAAGCATTTTGGACATGGAATGATGACATATTTTTCAGGAATGAGATATTCACGTATTGATAGCAAAATAGTAATATATTTTCTCGAAGGATTAGTCTTTTAATGACAATTTTCGCCTTATGTCAAAATCTTTGAATTTTGTCTATCTCAATATGGCAATGAAGTCTATTTGACAATGGGAGACATCTCCGATCCCCAGTAGGCGCATTTTATCCATTTTGATAGAAAAATGTTAGATATTCCACCAATATCTCCCACCTAAATCTAAAGAGACGAGTGGGAGATAGCATTTCTCATCTTAATATATTGCAATGAAGTCTATTGGACATCATTTGACTTTTCCTTGGATCTCATGCCACACCGGTTATTTGCCACATTCTAAAATGTCAAACTCTAACAATCCTTTGCAAGAACAAATGTTATTTTATGTTCGAAGAATATTGTAGGTTTCCAAATTTGCAATGGAACTATCATTTCTCTTAACACCAATTTACAATGCATACCACCAATTTTACTCTCCAATAGTCCAATTCCTTCCGGTTTACTTAATGTTACGATTGAACACGACACTTATTATATAAAAAAAGGTTACTATGAAGATTTTGTGTAGCTAAGCATTTGACTAGAGAAAGATCGATCTCAAATAGATGCTTACCCTAATAAAAGATTGGAGAGACTCCATTTTTGTCCTACAATAAGGAGATCAACCGAGTGCAAGGCACTTTGCTGAAGAATTACGACTGCCTTCTCCTTGGCCCCCATATCCACCCTCTCGATGTGGACGCGTAGCTTCGGCTGCGCGATTTCACAAGCACGTTTCATCGCTTGCAGAAAATCAATCTCTCCTCCTCCACCAAGTTCGACAACGCCAGAGGCAAAAGTGAGCGGCCATTTAAGGAACGTTATCAGACTCCCCCACGCATTACTATTACCAACATGGAGGAGAATCAATGTGTCCTGCGGGTAAACTGCATGAGAAAGCGTGTATTGGAGTGCAGCCGCAGACTCGCGTGTGGGATCCGCCACAATCATCACCTTCTTCGCCGGAGCAGCCTTGCCTGCCATGGTCATACCGACGTCAAAGTGAAGGTTTTGCAGCCACCACCCCCTGGCTTTTCTTGGTGTCAGAGATGGAACTTTCGGGACGATGGAATCTGAAGAAGATGAGAGGTTGTCATTGGTTTCGTTTCCTTTTTTCTTAGACGAAACCAACGATCCATAACGAGCCAGATTGTTTTTCTTTGTGTGACTTGCGAGCAAATGATGTTCTTTCTGCTAAAATTAGATGGTGCCACCCTGGAAATGTTATATGTAAAACACGAAAAAGATGATCTAGACTTGGCAAAGTGGGCGGGTTATTCGGATTTGGTCTGGATTATATTTAGTTCAATAAAGATAGTAGCGCACTCTGATTGTCGAATATGAGGTGGCTATCTCATCACCTATTGGAAAGGAAAAGTTATTGAAGAAAAAAAGAAGACAAATATTATAGATAATTACAAAAAAGGTAGTGATTTGGATCGCAAAACAATGCGATTTTTGATAATTTTTTCACCGTGTTATAGAGCAAATTTTACTCAACATCATGAAAAAATCATCAAAAAATTGCATCATTTTGATATCCAAATCACCGTGACCCGGTGAATAGTGAAAAATATTCAAATGGGATGAAAGAGAAGAAATATAGTAGTAATAGAATATATCAGAGTAATCGTGAATATTACCGTCTCGTGAAAGAAAAACCTAAATTGGCTGGGTTGTACGTTCTTGACATTCAGCGTTCGCGGTGTGTGTATTTTGCTTGCTCTGATTCACTCGTAATCTTTCGAAAAATCACAGGTAATACTCGACTCGACATGAAGCTTCGTTCTTGAACCGGTAAGTAACTGGTGAAATGAGATTTGAAGATTTGCAGTAAAAGAATGAGAAGACGAAGATGAACACAGAGAAGAATGAGTGGCGCTGTATATACATAAAGATGAAGGGATTGACCCTTTCTCTCTTAACCTTAACGATACAGAGAAGACTATATATATGCTAACCGAAGCATAACTGGAAGAAACTAACGGTAGGAAAAACTAACGGTAGGGTTTACATAACGGGCCCTTATAGATAGATGGGCTTTACAATCAGTGGGCTTTAATACTACATTGGGCTACTAGAGAGCTTGTAGCTGGACATGGGCTTCAATAATTCATTGGGCTTCTTCTTCTTGGGCTTGGGCTTGGAACAGGCATGTACTGTTAATACGCTCCCTTATACTGATGGGGAAGCTTGGACCATCGGTTTAGATTTGTACTCTTCAAATTGAGCCGAGGGAAGTGATTTCGTGAAGACATCGGCGACCTGATCTGCACTAGAGATAAAAGAAATAGTTAGTTGTTTGCGAAGAGTTTTCTCACGAACATAGTGATGGTCGAGTTCAATGTGTTTGGTACGAGCATGGAAAAGAGGGTTAGCCGTGAGGGCAATAGCGGAGTAATTATCAGTCCACAATAAAGGAGGTGTATAAATTCGAAACTTTAAATCGTGAAATAATTGTTTGAACCAAGATATGTCGACAGGAGCGGTGGCAAGAGCCCGGTACTCAGCTTCGGTTGAGGGCCGGGTCACAGTGGGCTGTTTCTTGGAGGCCCAATGAATGGGGTTGGGCCCAAGAAATACAACCAAATTAGTAGTGGACCTGCGGTCTGTGGGGTTACCGACCCAATCCGCATCCGCAAAAACTTGAAATGGTAAATGACCAGGTTTATATAAAATGCCATGTTGTTTAGTTCCTCGAAGATAGCGTAAAATACGCTTAGGACCACTAAGATGAAGAGGGGTAGGGTTGTGCATAAATTGGCATAGATGGTTCACGGCGAAGGAAATATCGGGATGACTAAAGGTCATATATTACAAACCGCCTAGAAGCTGTCTATAGACAGTAGGGTCTGTGAGAGGTGAACCATCAAGGATATGGTATTTTATACAATCAGCCAGTGGGGTAGGACAGGGATTGCAATTGCCCATATTGAAACGAGCAAATAAATCTCCAATATATTTTTCTTGTGTGACAAGTATACCAGCAGCAGACCTGGTAATTTGGAGACCCAAAAAGTAGGTTAGGGGGCCCAAATTAGTCATCTGAAACTCAGCCGGCTAACAAGCGTTGAAATATACGCAAGATCATTGCCGGTGACGATAATATCGTCAACATATAAAAGTAGTATAGTAATGTGATTATTGGAATGCCGAATAATTAGAGAAGAGTCTGCAAAAGAAGCTACAAAACTAAAGAAAGTAAATACTACGTGAAACGTTCAAACCAAGCTCGAGGAGCTTGTTTGAGTCCGTAAATGGACTTTTTAAGTCTGCATACATGTTAGGGAAATTTAGGATGCACAAAACCCGTGGGCTGTTTCATAGAGACTGTTGTGTACGAGAGAATCCTGCAGAGATAATTCAATATACACCAAGAGTAGGGGATAGAAAGAACACAGGAAGAGTAGGTTGTGTGTAGGGAGAGAGTAAGACAATAGCACTGTATGAGAGAGAGACAGGATTTTGGCAGAGCTTCCGCGTATCTCAGGTGATTCGCCCTTGTATGGAAGGGTTAACGATCGTATATATAACGGAGAATGTGACCGTTGTAGTGGGTTAATGCGCCCATTAATGACGGCTTAATTAGCTTAACCACAACGGCACGTTCGTCCGCGTATATAGGGACCGTTACGCACGTTAACCGCGTATATCGGAACCATTATGAGGTTGACTGGGTTTATGGAGCTCGTGCCATAAATCTCTCAAAGCAGTTACTAAGGTCGCGCGCGCGCTTGGTTTTCGCTCGCGCGCGACATGTCTTACTCTAGCCTCCAAACCACTAAGTCCCTACAAGTCCCGCGTGGTGGTATGCGAGGGCCCTGTCTCGCAGCCCCCACGTGGATCAGAGCGGGTGGTGATCCAGTGTGTGTGGAGCACAGCTAGGTGAGTTGGACGATCGCCACGTGGCTAAGATCTGCCTGTCTAGAAAGCACTATCTACATTAGCCCCCTTTCTGCGCGTGAAGATGCATAGCCGGATAGGCTTCAATGCGCAGGAACCAATGTACGTGTCGCCGCCACGCACCAATTCAAATACACGCAAATTCAGCCCCCGTGCGTGCCATTATGACCTAAAATCCCTAGAGTCGTGCCGTCTGTTCTTTTAGGGTTTTAGGCGTGACGTCAGCTTGTCCTGTGATTGCACGATTCGACGGTGACATATTCGACTACTGAAAGGACGCGACTCCTCATTGTTTTTGGATAAATACTCTGTGCTCTCCATTGTTGCAAAGCATCACTTCCCTCTCTAAAGTGAATGATACCCGGAAGCCTTCAAGAGCAGATTCAAGTGATCAATCATCAGTTCTTCCTTGTTAATCGTCTCCTTCAACTTGCTTCGTCAAAACAAGCCTTACCAACACAAGGTTGGCTTTGCTCAATTCCATTTAATGTACTCAAATATTCTTTGAACTGTCTTGGATCTGTAAACCCATAGTTATTTGGGATATGTCGTTCGTTGAGAACTGCAAAAGAGGCCCTTTTCTTAACCCAGAACTGATCCAATGTAGAACTTCTGAAATTCTGAGCAATATAAACGAATTCTGAACTTCTAAACCCAGAATTGACCCCGGACTGTTCATCTTCTTTTGAAAAAACATAATTGCTTCTTGAAATGCAAACTGAAAGTGTGTATATTTCTCCCCCCCTTTTTTCTTGCTCTTCCGCAGGAATGTCCAAGACAAAAGGATCCAAACCCATTAAAGAGGCCGAAGAAATACCTGATCTTCCCCAAACCTTGTGGCAGAAAGCCCCCTATTTGGGTGGAAAAAATTTCTATCATGCGAGGGTTAAGGTGAAGAATCTACCGGCTCCTGTCTCCTCCGGAGAATTGCGGACATTGACCCCGCCTGTCAATGCAGCCATGCTAGAGTTAATCGACTCCAAGGATGTGATTAGGTTGGGAGTTGAAAATGGGGTTTTCCCCCATACCGCAATTTCTACCCAGGCGTTTGTCCAAAAATTGGACTTCATGGATGAGTGGATCGACCATGTATTGACCCACCATTCCATCACATTGAACAATGCTGGCATTTATTTCGCAGTTCGTGCTATGAAGGGTGCTGCCGTGAAGTTGGATCTGTCCATGCTTCTAAACCTTCTCTCTCGCTATTCGCCTGCGACTCATACCTTCCACTTTGCTGAGTTTGAGGCTGCTCCCACTTTGGAGGATGTGCACATGCTGTATGACCTTTCTCCCATTGGTGAAGTGGATCCTCTGAGCCCTTTGAGGACTGATCCAGAACTTGCTCTGTACAAGCAGATGGAGGAATGCTTGTCCGAAGTAAAGAAGATCTCCACTCGGTGGACATCTACGAAAGTTCTTCCTGACTGGCAGCTTGTGGATACATCTGCGAAGAACACCTGGGGCAAATGGGTGCAGTACTTCTTTCGCGACTATGCAAATATTAGTATCACCAAGAAACTTCTGGACAAGAACCCAAATGCGAAAAATTATGTCAATGGGAAAGGATACCACTTAACCTTGTGCGGTTTCCTCTGTGCCTAGCTATCGAGGTATCTGATCGATGATCATCATCATGATGGTGTTTTCTATCATGTCCTTTCCCTTGCTGTCAAGTTGGCTCTCGGCCAAAGAGTCGCACTTGGGCCTCTGGTCTTGGGCACTTTATACCACAGGCTGGACCAGTTGGTAGTGGCGATCAAGGACTCTCGCGGTCACCTTGATGTGCTGACTTATGTTAACATCGCATTCCTGACCATGTGGGTTTTTGAGCGATGGCCCTCCTATGCTCCTGTTCCTTCTAGGCCCAACAAGTGGTGTGTCCCAGGTGCGGAGGATGAACTTTCCAGTGGAAGAGCTGCTCGATGGTTTAGAACCAATCTTCCCAAGTGTACCTTGAGCCTGCTATGCGATGACCGGATCAATTTTACGGCTAGGCCCTATGCCACGCGTATTGAGAATGTGCGGTCACCTTGATGTGCTGATTTATGTTAACATCGCATTCCTGACCATGTGGGTTTTTGAGCGATGGCCCTCCTATGCTCCTGTTCCTTCTAGGCCCAACAAGTGGTGTGTCCCAGGTGCGGAGGATGAACTTTCCAGTGGAAGAGCTGCTCGATGGTTTAGAACCAATCTTCCCAAGTGTACCTTGAGCCTGCTATGCGATGACCGGATCAATTTTACGGCTAGGCCCTATGCCACGCGTATTGAGAATGTGCGATGGTTCCCGAAGCTGTATCCCACCAAATCTCTTGCTTTATCAGAAGAGCTCCTTTTCGAGGGTCATGAGCGCTTTCATGAGAGCTATCGCGAATTCTTCTGCTGGTGTTTAAGGGGTTCTCTCCCTGCTCTTGCTGAGTATGTCCCTGAACTTACTTCCAGGTATGAAAGGATCACAGTCGATGTTGATCCAACTCGCGTTTCTCCCCAGTTTGGCTATGATGCAGTGGCGCCTTCCGTTTGGCCTAGATCAATTGTAAGAGGCTGCTATAAGCGACTGTTGTCTGGCGAGTGCCAAACGATCTTCCGGAGCAACTTGCCCTTCGTTCAACCCTCAGGTGGCCGTGTAGGTCGCCTCTCCAAAAAATTGGGTTGCTTACTGGACTACTCAGCAGGCCAGGTTCGAGACGCAGTCGGCTCCTCAACCCAGCAGAGCTCCTATAATCAAGAGGAATGCCTTCCCATTCCGTCCTAACTGCAGCTTGGATGACTCCGAGTATGGCTGCTACTCCTTGCTGGATCACGACAATCATTTGTGCCCATCCACCATTCTTGAGGAGAAGATGACCGCTGTCAGGGATGGTGCTTCGCATGTCATCAAATACAGCGAAGATTTTGCCAAGGTAAACAATTTCCTTTGTGCATGTTAAATCTCTTTCCTTAGATGTATTGAAACTTATCCTCCATTTTCTGTCTTAGTGCTATCTGAGGAGGTTTGCATATGGGGAGCGCTCCAAGTCGCTGATCAACACTATTGTTGCTGCGAGAGGCAGGGCGAGAAAATTCTACTAACAATGGGAATGGCTCCCGTAGTCGAGGCTCGGATTCGCGAGGTAACGGATGCATTTGCTGACTCGCTGATAGATAACACCCCAGCTTTGTCTCCTCCTAGGAACGCTCCATCTCCTCCAGCAGACGTTGCCCCAAGGGCGAAGAGGCAAAAGCAGAAGGGCTTTACAATCTCTTCTCCTCCCAGGAGTGCCCCGACTTCATCTCCTGCAAAGTCTCTTGTTTCTAAGGACAAAGGAAGGTCGCATGCCAAGCAAAGAACGGAAAGAACTCGCAGTTGAGTCCTTCATTCCTTTTGGTCAGGAAGAAGAAGAAGAGGAAGTCGAGGAAAGAGAAGTAAGGGGAAGAGATGATGAAGAAGAAAGAGGCGAAAGCGAAAGAGAAGAAGAAAGAGGTGAGATACAAGAGGAAGATTCGGAAGGTATCTCAAACGAACTTATCTTCTCGGTACCTTAGCTCTTACAATATTTATTGAACAGTTTGTTCTTTCGCAGATGATGACACAGAGACCATAAGCGGCCTCCTGGCCAAGAAGAAGAAGAAAACCAAGGGTTCTCACTCTGGCGCCCCCAGGGTAGCCATAGATGATGATATCCTGGCCGAGTCTGAAAGGACGGCCCGCAGAGAGAAGAAGGAAGCGAGAAGAAGATGAGATCGAGCTCATAAAGAGGAGAAGTTTGGAAGAGAAACATGTGGATGACTTGGTGGAGCAAGCTGACGATTTGGATGCGGCTGCTTTGGAACAAGCTCAAGCAGACTTTGAGTAAATCGCAAGTGGTAAACAAGGTGAGATTTTTAACCTTGCTGTGACTTACCAAGAAGTGATTACTGGTGCGTTAAAGCATGGCTTATCAAAAGCTGATATTCGCCGATGGCTAGTAAGCACGTGTGGTGAACCCTCAGGTAATCATTCAAGCAATGTCTGTAAACTAGGCTTAGTAACCCAATCATCATCGTGACAAGTTTCTTTGCACCCCAGGTCACGCTCATCTTAAATATGTGCCTAATGAAGATACCCTAGTAGGATATGGTGTCGCGTCTTTAGCATATGATGAAGGTGCTGCAATCCCACCTACGTGTGGAGGTGCTTTCTCTTGATCTATCAAAATAACAGAGCACTGTATGATACAAGTTACCTCACATTTTCCTGTCTTGTATCGTAGGCGATGCTGATGAGGACATGCCGGAACAAAGAAGTTAGCCCCCTGCATCTTATGCTCCAGAGCGAAGCTCTCATGTTGAGAAGCCTGTCGCAGCTGCTGAGTATGCAGGAGAGCCTTTGGAGGACATCATCGAGGTCTCTGATGATATCGAAGCTGACACCTGCTGATGGAAGAAGATGCTGATGCTGCAGTTGAGGAAATGGGAACAGATGATGCTGGAGCCGCAGTTCGTGAAAATGAGCAGGTCGTGGAAGACATAGCATCACATGCAAATGTTGATGTTCAAATGAATGCTCCCGAATCGCAAGAGCCCCTCGCAGCCGAAGAAGTTCCCGGGCAGGCGACCGCTCCTACTGCTGCCATTCCTTCAACAGAGGTGGAGCTTCCAGAGGTTCCCCAAGCATGGAGCTTTTAGAGCTCGCAAGTTGGAGCTGCTGTCGCACCTGTTGCGGCCTATACTCTCCCTGCCAACTATGATGAGCTTGAGCTTGCGGCAGACAGACGAGAAATGGAGCGAGGACAGACTTCAGCTTTCCCAGCAGTGCGCATCCCCTCTCTGCGTGAAATCCTGGATGGGACTGGTATGTTACCATTTTTCGTATTCTACATCCTTGTTTTAAAGTTTTCACGCTCTAAACTCGAATCAACTCTATCAGGATTGAAGCAAGCTGATGTGGACTGGCTGATTCAGATGCGCCTCTCATACCCCTGGTCATTCGCGAGATCTCTAGAGATAGAGCCGTATGACAGGAGGCTTTTCTTGACCGAAGCTATCTGGATTTTGGAGCAGCTGTCTGTGGCCACTCCTACGACCATTTCTCCTCATAGTGCGCAGCTGCTTTTCAGCACATGCCAAGGGCTTCAAGCTAAAGTTCCAGGCAAGCTGAGCTTCGGGTATCTTCTCAACAGGATCACCCAAATTCGCGCAGCTGTGAATTTGAAACGCGGTTTCCACAACCTCGCAGCTGAGAGACGGAAGGTAGAGGAACAAAGGCAAAAGGCTGAAGAAGCTGTCAGCCTCTTCCGTGCGATGAACGCCAAGTACGAGCAGCTGAAGCGAGAAGTGGACCAAGTAAGAGAGACATCGCTCTCGTTTTCTCCAGAAGACCCTTTGATCAAGGACTTACTTTGAGAAACAAAAAGTATTTTTTTGAAATAAAAATATTATTGTAATGCTGCTAGGGTTTCTCCCCCCTTTTTTTATCTAGAACTTGCATGTCCCATTTTGCCCTTTCGGGAATTTGCTCAAATATTTTGGTACGTATCAATTATGACGTCACATGGCGACGTATCTGCCTTGATTTTCGCGCTAACGATTTATTAGATAAGCACGATTTCCTTGGGAAGCCCATCCTTATTATGACCTTCCGTCATTTATTAGGGCACGCCACCGAATCGTCATAGCCTTTAGTAGGGAAACTGGATTTTACCTCTTTTGAGACATAAGTAATTGATTCTTACCCCTTTTCCAAGCTTTGCTGACTCAGCTAGGGAACTGAAGAGTCCCCATAGAGTCTATATAAACCCTGCCTCTTGCTGCTTGGGTTCTTCATCCCAAAATGTGGCTTGCCATGAGTCCTTACGACTGCTGGCTTCAACGCTTGTCTTTTGTTGATTCATGGCAATTTCAAGTTGTGAAACCTGAGTTTATGCCTTGTGCCATAGAAATAGCTCCCCATATCTTCTTTATGAAGCTTATTGATCTTCATGACCACTGTGGAGAAGATATACATAATACCTAGGTTTGTTCGAAGATTCTTCTTCGTCTATTATGTTTGCAGGTCGTATCTCCGGCTGCCTTCCGGCGAGGTGCAGTTCTGTACTGACCTTTTTACCAACTCGTAATGAATGGAGTGTTTCTCCTCTAGCTTTCCTAGAGGAGAACTATTTGCCTCCACGTTCTTGAACTAGGGGTGACGAGCCATGGCGCTCGTCTCCGTGGACAATAAGCTTTCTGCCCCAGGAGTTGTTCTCCCCTTGTTCTTCACCGCCACATCCGTCTGGGCATGGGGTTCATCCGGCACATCTCTTGGGCAGAAGACCAGTCAAGAGCCTTGTTCAGATCTAGGACCTCGACGATACCGTCGCATAGCTTTTATTAGCATTTGTAGGCCGTTCATTTTACAGCAAGACTTTTCTTTCTATAAACTTTTGCTTGTAAGCTGCTATGTTGCATAGATTTTGTTAGGGACAGTAGGCCGATCATTTTATAGTAAGAATTTCCTTACTATGAGCTTTTGCTTGTAAGCTGCTATCTAGACAGATAAATTGTAAGTCATTCTGACTGTTAATGAAATACACTTTAGTATTTGCTGTTCTTGTTTGATACAACAAATTGTAATATCGCATGCGTGTTGGATATAAAACAAATTATGTTTCTTTCGCCTTTTGCATTCGGATATTTTCCTGAATAATTCTTTTATTTCAAGCTTGATAAATTTTGCATTCACACAGGGTGTTGCTGCCATAGCTTGCTATCTAAACAGATAGGCTCCCAGACCAGTTAAGATCATACATCATGGATGCTATCCAGGCAGATAGGCTTTTAGATTACTTAAGATCGTTTTTGAACATTGCTGCTATCTCGGCAGATAGGCTTCGGATCGCATAGGATCATACATTAGGGATGCTATCTGGGCAGATAGACTTTTAGATCACTTAAGATCGTATTTGAACATCGCTGCTATCTCGACAGATAGGATTTTAGATCACTTAAGATCGCATTCGAATATTGCTGCTATCTCGGCAGATAGGCTTTGGGATCACTTAAGATCGCATTCGAATAGTGCTGCTATCTCGGCAGATAGGCTTTGTGATCACTTAAGATCGTGTTTGAATATTGCTGCTATCTCAGCAAATAAGCTTTTATTGTAAATAAGCAGAGAAGTAAATAAAGCGATAAAAGACAACCAAAGTAATAAAATTCTTCTCATTTGGGAGGATTCTTTTATTATAAGCACCCTCATATGGGAGAGGCAAAATTACAAGTCCCTCATATGGGAGAGGCAAGATTACAAATCCCTCATATGGGAGGAACGACGCATGAGTCTATCAGAATACTAGACGTAAATAGACGTTGTAATCCGATGTATGTAAAGAGAGAGGTTAGGGATAATACTTTTAATCCAGCGCATATTGACTAAGCTTGGGGTTGTGGCAGTCCCATGAAGCCTTTGTATTTTGCAGTAACCACTGTCAAAGACATCTTTAACTTCGAATGGTCCTTCCCAGTTAGCTGGGAATTTTGGATGGGCTGCCTCCCTCATGCAATGATCTGAGGCGCACAAAACCAGGTCCCCAACCGCGAAGTCTCGATGTTGGACTGTTTTGTTGTATGCGCGAGCGATCCTCTCCTTGTACCGTTTGTTAGCCCGCTTGGCTTGCTCTCGCTTTTCCTCCAATAAAATCAAGTCATGGTCGCGCTGATTTTCATATAATGCATGAAAGGCCAATCTCGCAGAGTTGATTTTCACCTCCGCCGGTACAACAGCTTCAGCTCCATAACATAGAAGGAACGGGGAGACTCCTGTGGGAGTCCTTGGCGAAGTCCGATACGCCCATAATGCTATGTTCAAAGAATCGGCCCATTTCTTGTGATCGTCTGCGACCATCTTGCTCAAGATTCTTAGCAGTGTCTTGTTGGTTGCTTCTGCTTGCCCATTCCCTTTTGGATAATGAGGAGTGGAACATACCTGCCTTATGTTGTATTCCGCTAGTTTTGCGGCTACTTGACGATTTACAAAAGGTGTGCCATTATCTGAAAGAATTGTGTTGGGGATTCGAACCTGTATATGATGTTCTCTTGGACAAAATGGACCACAACGAGCGCATTAGCTGTCTTGAGCGGTATTGCCTCCACCCACTTAGTAAATAGCTCAGTCGCGGTGAGGATGAACTGGTTCCCATGTGAGGCTGGTCGAGTGGGGCTAACAAAATCTAGAGCCCAAGTGTGGAATGTCCATGGTGTCCCCAACGCGTGTAGATCTACGACAGGGGCATGTACGAGGTTGCCCTTGAATTGACACTCCTGGCATCTCCTTACTTTAGTGCGGCAATCTTCCTCCATGGTGGACCAGAAATAGCCAACTGTGAGGAGCTGTCTGCATAGTTTCGCACCTCCCTGATGCTCTACTTGGTGAGAGAGATCTATCACCAATTGCGCCTCCTTGCTATCTAGGCATCGAAGTAGATTACCCTCGTGACCCCTTCTCCAGAGTATGTTTTCTTGTACTACGTACCGGGCTGCCTTTCTTTTCAGTTTCTAGGCTTCCTTTCTTGACTCAGGCTCGATTCCTTCTGTGAGAAAATCGAAGAGTGACTTCCTCCAGTCCGTGTCATCATCGACCAGAGCGATTGTTAAAGAATCCTTGATAAATGCGCAAGTTTCGCAGTTCCTTTGAATTATCGCGGCAGCAGTTGACATGTCCGACCAATGAATCCCATACCTTTGGGCTTTCCGATAGATTGACACCTCACTTTCTCCGCAAGTGTGTTGGTGAATCTTTTCCAATAGTGCTTGCCCCTCCTGCTGCGAGACGCATCGCATGAGTATTCATCCTGGACCTTTGTAATAGAGAGCGTTATCATGTATGCAGTACCCCTTAGTGGAAGCCCAATTTTCTTTGCTCGTTCCTTCGGCGATGGCGTGTAATATCGGTTTTCTCCAGTCTCCATCATATATGGACTCATCCTCGCATGTGTCCTCTGTCAATGCCGATGACATTCAAACTTCAATCGAGATTCTCGCATGGCACTGACATCGCAAAATTGTTGCACCAGCTTCTGCACCAAAGTCCGATAGGGTAACAGGTTTACCTCTTTTAATCCGTACTCGCCTGAAGCTTGTTTGACAATTAACTTGGAATCCCCCATAACCGTTAAATTGCTTACTTCCAATGCCCTAGCTGCACGGAGGCCTGCGATGAGAGCCTCATACTCCGCTTCATTGTTGGTCACTGCGAAATCAAGTTTTGTGGACATTTGGATGACCTCCCCTTCTGGTTTAGTCAAAACGATTCCAATTCCTCCACCTTTCCTTGTTGACGATCCATCAAAATGAAGCGTCCAGTAAGGTAACTCAACTGCATAGATCTCGGGTCCCTCTAGTTCCTCCTCGATCATGGGCTCATGGCTGTTATCCGGGAATTGTGCCAGAAGATCCGCCACTGCTTGCGATTTGATTGCTCGCGGTCGAACGCACGTGATGTCGTATTGGGAAATGGTCATATACCATTTTTCCAATCTTCCGTCGGGAGAGGTATGAGTCAAGAGGTACCGTATGGGGTCGCTCTTTGTAACCACCACCACTTTGTGCGAGGCGAAGTAGTGTTTTAACTTCTCTATTACGAAGAATAGGGCAAGGCAATGGCGTTCGATGTCTGTGTACCTTGATTCGGCTGGTTGCACTATGCGAGAAATATAATAAATCGGCCTTTCTTGCCCTTCATATTCCTGAGCCAAAAGTGCCCCTATAGACCTCTTTGTCGACGTCAGATATAGCAAAAGCGGCGATCCAAGCTGCGGTGCGATCATTACCCTTTGCAATGTCAGCAAGTCCTTGAGCCTCCCGAATGCGGCCTCGTGCTTCGCGGTCCAATTGTACACGACATTCTTCTTGAGGAGATCGCTGAAGCAGAAGGTTATTTCTGCGATTGCTGGAATGAACCTCCGCAGGTAAGATAATTTCCCTAAAAATGTTTTCAGAGCGCTTTGATTGTGTGGCGCTGTCATGCTTGTGATAGCTGATACCTTCGCGGGGTCAGGCTCGATGCCCTGGTGATGTATTACGCATCCCAAGAATTTCCCTGAAGTCACTCTGAATGCACACTTCATGGGATTCATCTTTAGCTGGAAACTTCTGCATCTTTCAAATACTTTCCGCAGGTCTTCTAAATGGTCCGCTTCTTCTCTGGACTTGACAACCAAGTCATCAACGTAGAAATCCACTTCTTTGTGCATCATGTCGTGAAATAGAGCCATCATTGCTCGCTGGTAAGTCGCGCCCGCGTTCTTGAGCCCAAACGGCATAACCGTGTAATTAAACACTCCCATTGGCGTGATGAACGCGGTTTTTCGTGCATCTTCAAGGTCCATTTTGATCTGATTGTACCCGCTGAAACCATCCATGAAGCTGAACATACGATGACCCGCAGTCGAATCAATGAGCAGATCGATGTTGGGCAGCGGAAAATCGTCCTTGGGGCAGAAGCGGTTGAGATCTCTGAAGTCTACACAAATGCGAAGCTGCCCATTCTTCTTCACCACAGGCACAATGTTAGCCAACCATGTGGGATGATGATTTGGCTCGATGAACCTGGCAGTCAGTAGCTTGACAATTTCTTGCTTGATTTTCACGTTTATCTCCGGCCTGAAGCTTCTTGTCTTTTGTTTTATCGGCTTAGATCCCGGGATTACATCTAACCTGTGCATGGTGATGCTCCTGTCCAGGCCATGCATTTCATCGTATTCCCATGCAAACACATCTTTGTACTCAGTCAGGAGCTGAAGCAATCTTGCTTCTTCCTCGCTTGTGAGGTCTGCACTCAGAAAGACGGGCCTCTTCTTTTCTTCGCCTGGGCTCAGGAATACTTCCTTCAGCCCTGTTTCTGAGGTTTCGCCTTATCCTCCATGCATTCAGGCGCCTACTTTAGCTTATCCTCCAAAACGTATGGTGTCGGCTTGTCTACTTCCATGACACGCTCGATTTGATTGATTTGCCCAGGGATATCCCCATGCTTATGTGGGGGTATCCCCGCGCACCTTCGTATGCGGTAGCATTTCTTCCCATTAGAGTAGAAACTTTCTATTTCTTTGCCCGCGGGATCATGTTTTACTACTCTTTTCAGAGTGTACACGTTCTTCCTTTGATAGGCGACCTGCGGTGCCTCCTCTCGCGCGGACGACTTTTCCTTGGCATCCTCCCTTGTCACCATCACTCCCGCTGGTGATTGATCCTTGATGTATTCCCATCGAGGCAAGGGAGTCGGATTAAACGGCCCCGACTTTTGCTCGTCCGCCATTTCAGTAAACCACACTACTTCAGTGAGGTGCGCCTCGTCTAGATTGAAGGGGTTTACCGAAGCTGGTATCTCCACTATTCTGTCGTTCCAGATGGCCTTCATCACTTGGTGAGCTGTCGATGGAACCGCGTCGAAACGATGAATCCAAGCTCGGCCTATGATCATGTGATACGTAGTATTTGCATCAATGACATAGAATTTGGCTGAACATTTGATCTTTCCTATCTGGACGCCCCGACGAATCCATCCTATCGTCATCCTGGAATCACTTCCAAATCCCATCAGCGGGGATGGACGTCTGACAATCTTCTACTCCGGGATTCCTGGCAACTTTAAAGTGTTGAGCGAGACCACATTGACTGCCGCTCCACCGTCAACGAATGCCCTTTTGAATTCGACACCATTGATCACCGCCGTTACATACAAAGGCTTCTGGTGGCTCGAGTCTGTCTTTTTTTCACTTGCGGAGAAGATCATAACCTTTTCTGTGGAGCGAGACGCCCTAACAACTTTCCCATTGGAAACCACGATGTCTTCTTCGAAGTCCTCTGCTATCCTTAGAATCGCCTTCTCCATTTCTTTCCGGAACTTCTCCGAAAAGTTCCTTTCATCGAAGAATTTGCTGAACCCGTGCGACCCCTTCATCCGATCGGCACGTTCGTCCTCCGTGTCTATACTGTAGTCCTCATCATTGTAAATTTCAGCAATGATAGGCAAGCCGTCTTCCGCAATCTCTTCGAGATCCATAATCGCGATCATGGCTACTTCTTTGCCTTTCGACTCTTGCTCCGCATGAGTCAGCAGTGGATTGCTTCGCACATCCTGCCTCTGATTGCTGACAATCAACTCACCGTCTTTCATTTTTCGGCTTACCATGTTCCTGAGTTTCTTGCAATCAGCTGTGGGATGCATAATTTTACCGTGGCATTCACACCACTTTGGGTCCCTCATCATCTCCTTGTAGGGTATCCTTTCGAGCGGAGGCAATATTTCATCTTTACGCCACTGCTTACACAAGTCAGTTGCTTCCTCTATCGAGCACCTCGTCTCTGCATTCCAAGGATTTGGCCCTAAATTTCTTGATGAAAGTGACTCCATCTTCCTCGCGATTTTGATTCATACGGGAGAGATGAATCATCGTAACTTTATCTTCCACCTGGAAGAATTTTGTGTAGAACTTCTGGACTAGATCGTCCGAAGTTTTAACAGATCCAGCCTCCAACGTTCTGTACCATTTGTAGGCCACATTTCCCAAAGATTTCGGGAACTCGCGCATCAGCAGCTTGGGATCAGCCCCATATGGTCCCATCACATCGATGAAGCGCATGATATGCTCGTGGGCATTCCCGTTGACATCTTCGAACTTGTCCCTCTTAGGAGCCTTATACCCAGCGGGGTTAGGCATGAGGTAGATCTCGCGTGGGATAGGCGGATCGTTATCAACCTTCGGGATAATGGTGTCTGCAAACGGTTGATTGGCCAAGAATGTCTCTACGCGCCGCCGCAGCGACGTCATACATTCTGGTGCGCTTTCCACAGCAGCTGGAGGAAGAGTTGTAGCCGGCGGGGACGCATATGCTGTGGTCGGACTAGGGGTGTAGGTCACGTTGCCTAGCAGTTTCGGCGGAGGAGGAAAGGGGTATTGCGAAGAGAGGTTGGGTGCCACAGTTGGTGGTTGAGGAATATGTGTGGTAAGGGGCGGTATTTGAGCCGTTTGCCCCTGAACAGAAGGTAACTGCACCATTGCTGGTGGAGTTTGCGGATTAGGGTTAGGTGGTGTCGGTATCACTCCAGTCCCCTGAGTGGTAGAGGTTCCCCCTCCCTGAGAGACAGCAGTGCCCGATGTAGGATTCAGAGCAAGGGTTCCCAGGATGGCCATTATCCGTTCTATCTGTGCGTATTGAGCCTGAAGAGCCTTTCCCTGATTCTGAATGGTGGCGTTTAGAGCCTCCAACGTCGGAGTCCCACTAGCGGCCGCAGAAGTGTGACGGGTCTCCTCTCCTGAGGTGGTCTCCGTGGAGGGCGATCAGTTACTAACGTCGTCTTTGTGAGACATGGTTGCTTGCAGTGGTAAGATTCACGTCGGGTTCACCAAATGTGTACGAGAGAATCCTGCAGAGAGAATTCAATATACACCAAGAGTAGGGGATAGAAAGAACACAGGAAGAGTAGGTTGTGTGTAGGGAGAGAGTAAGACAATAGCACCGTATGAGAGAGAGACAGGATTTTGGCAGAGCTTCCGCGTATCTCAGGTGATTCGCCCTTGTATGGAAGGGTTAACGATCCTATATATAACGGAGAATGTGACCGTTGTAGTGGGTTAATGCGCCCATAAATGGCGGCTTAATTATCTTGACCACAACGGCACGTTCGTCGGCGTATATAGGGACCGTTACGCACGTTAACCGCGTATATCGGAACCGTTATGAGGTTGACCGGGTTTATGGAGCTCGTGCCATAAATCTCTCAAAGCAGGTACTAAGGTCGCGCGCGCGCTTGGTTGTCGCTCGCGCGTGACAGGGCTTACTCTAGCCTCCAAACCACTAAGTCCCTACAAGTCCCGTGTGGTGGTATGCGAGGGCCCTGCCTCGCAGCCCCCACGTGGATCAGCGCGGGTGGTGATCCAGTGTGTGTGGAGCAAAACTAGGTGTGCTGGATGATCGCCACGTGGCTAAGATCTGCATGTCTAGAAAGCACTATCTACAACTGTTTCACGTAAAAAACCGTGTAAAAAGGTGTTTTTAACGTCTAGTTGTTGCAAATGCCACGAAACAGAAGCTGCAAGTGCAAGAGTACACCAAACAGTAGCGTGTTTTGCAACGGGACTGAAAGTTTCTGAATAACAACGCTGGGGGTTTGATGAAACCCTTTGGCGATAAGGCGAGCCTTGTAGCGAGAAACAGTCTCATTCGGATTGTATTTAGTCTTAAACACCCACTTTTTCCCAATTATGTTCGAATTGGGTGGAGGTGTTACTAATTCCCAAGTGTCTTGCTGTAAGAGACTTCGAAATTCGTCAGCCATTGCATTTTGCCACTGCAAATACTTCGAAGCCTCTGCATAACTAGTTGGTATGTGTGAAGTGGAGGAATAAGTAGAAACAAATCTGGGAATAAGAGTAGCAGCAGCAGAAAAAAGTATTTTTTTTCTTACTCATACCCGTTTTACTACGGGTTTGATGACCAGCAAGTGAAGGAAGTGGGGAGGGAGAGGGGGAATCATCACAGGGGACACTGGAGGAGCCAAGCCTCTACTGGAACTGGGTTGTGAAGGTGAATGTATCTGTTCTTGAAGTGTAGCATCTGTGGGGGTACCAAACACAGGAGAACTAGCAGGCTGCTCCTGAATAGTGTGCCCCTCAGAGTTGGGAGCATCTGGTAAGGGGCAAGGGGGGTCGGTGGAGCAGGGTGGATCAAGAGAGCCACCTGAAACAAGAAAATAAGAACCATGTGAGTCATTAGAAGAAGCAGTAGTGCAAGATTTAGCATAGGGAAAGAGGAATTCATCAAATATCACATCACGACTAATAAACAATTTATCTTTCTGTTTTTCGAAACACAAATAACCTTTGTAACCTTCAGCATACCCCAAAAAACACATGGTGTTGTTTTGGGATCTAATTTTGATGTCATGTATGGCTTGAGACAGGGATAGCAGGCGCAACCAAACACTTTGAGATGAATGTAATTAGGAGTAGTAAGAAACAATAATTCATAGGGGGATTTATTGAAAGTGTTTTTACTTGGTAATATATTTATTAAATAAGTAGCTGTAGCTACTGCATGAAACCAAAAAACTTTAGGCAAAGAAGCAGAGTGCAATAGGGTCACAACTGTTTCAATAATGTGGCGGTGCTTGCGCTCTGCCACTCCATTTTGTTGCGGAGTTTGTGGACAACATTTCTGATGAGAAATCCCACTGTCAGATAGTATTTTTTGAAACACAAATGCAGTGAATTCACCACCACCATCAAATCGAATAATTTTAATGCAGTGACCTAGTAATTTTTCTATAAAAAGTTTGTATTTGGCAAAAACAAGTGCCACTTCAGATTTTAGGCGTAAAGGAAAGAGCCAAGTATAGCGAGAATAGTCATCTATGAATAAAACATAGTATTTGTAACCTTGATAAGATTGAACCAAAGCTGGTCCCCAAACATCACTATGTAATAAGGCAAGAGGAGTATCAGACATAGTAGTAGATAAAGAGTAGGGTGATAACTCCATACTTGGAGTTATATTTTTATGTGATTACTTGTCATTTTGCGTAGTTTACGATGCATTACATATGTTTTAGGCCAAGTTTTGATAATTTGAGCATAATTGAGCATTTTATCGTAAATGTTGAGTCCGGGCAATTTTCACATATTTTATGCCATATTTATATCATTTGATCTTCCGGTATGTTTTAGTGTTGTGGATATCAGGAACCGGGAGCTCGCAACGATGATCTTTGATTGGAAGTGAACTTCGTAAAGTGGAATTTCTCAAGAGATGCTCGGAATTGAAGATGAAGAAGGAAGAAACAAGAAAAAAAGACAAAGAAGAAGATTTCCAGACTTGTTCATACGAACAAAAAAGTTTTCATACGAACACTTATACTTGGAAGAATTTTGGAGCTTGAAATCAGAAGTGTTCGTTTGAACAACCGGACTGTTCGTACGAACAGAAGTATAAACTCGGCTATTTTGGGGCTGTTTTGTAATTTTTTAAAAGTCACAAGTTTTGGGGCTGTTTTAGACCCTAGGAATCTGTCCCTAGGTGTCGAGACCCACTTTCTCGGACCCCGATTAATTAAGTCGAGACCGAGGGTCGAGACCAACCACCAAGGCCTCGAACAAAACTCTTGTGGTTTGAACCGTGTAGGAATCTTGATGAAAACTTAAACTAAGAAAGTCAAGTGCGGAAGCGATTAAGAATTATCGGGGTCAACATGAAAACTTTAAAAATTCAAAGTTGTTCTTGTAAATTTGTTGATGGCGAGTTATATACAAATAACAAAAGTTTGGAAAATTATGAAAACTAACTCTTTGTAAAAATATTTAAATCTTGAAAGTGTCATTTTGGAAATTTATCGGTTCAACCACTTTGAGCGGATCAGAGACTAAACTAAACGCCAACAAAATTGTTTACCTCAAAATAATCCAAAAGCGTCAATAACTCCAAAAGTCAAACTTCGATTAACACATGAACCATAAGTCTTACAAATGTTTCCACCAAAATATTACATGCCATACATGGATAGTAGAGTCATAGTAGCTAAACACGAACTAAAACATTGATAGCGGCTAAGTTCACCAATGGCCCTGCCTCGAAATCTCTAACTTCCCGTCTGCGCTGTGTCGCTTGAAAAATATTTAGTTTGAAAAATGAGCCACAAAGCTCAGTGAGGGTTTTTCTCCCCTTTAGTTTCAAAATAACTTGTTTATCAAAAATATACTGATAACTAACAAAATATGCTTGTCAAATAAAGCCAAACTAAGCTCATATTATGAACAGTGCCAAATAGTCACATACTAACAAAGCAAATTCTCAAAATTCTCATATCACATAGCAAAGTTTCAGATTCCGTTAATGCCCTTGGTAACCATCGTATCAAACAGAATTTTGACATGTCCAAATACGCCATCTTTGTGGCACATCGCATATTATATCCCTGCGACCGGGCCGAAACCATCTATTATATCCCGATGGCCGGGCCTAAACCATCTAATATATCTCGATGGTGGGGCCGAAAATACTCAAGTGTACCAAGGCATAACTTCGTCTCAAAGTGTCTAAGTAGTATATTTGGCACATATTTTCTCAAAGTTGCAAAACCGTACAATATACTAAAAGAATAATTTTCCATTAAAGGGGAGCACAAAACGTTAAGTTTTAATCGTCTTCAAAGATTATTCAAAAGTCGTAGAATCAAAATTTTATTGTTAGAAACATGATCCGTATGTACTTAAAAATTTAGTAGCAAAATATAACATTTCAACAAAATAATACATATGATAAAATATAACTTCTTGCGAAAATAATAATTTTACTCACGGTGCCGCGGCGTTCATACACGCGGAGAGACATCCCCAAACAATCCCAAGACTTCACTAGTATACCTCAAACGATGCTCCAAGAGACTCCAAAAAGAAAGTAATCGAAGCGACGCCTTAGAATGTTCTCCCTCTTCTTTCTTGTGTGCTCTCAAACACTCTCAAACTCTCATTCTTCTTCCTAACTCTCTTTCTCTCCTTTGATGAGTAGCCAAAACAACAAGTTTTTGGGTTGGAGGATTTCACAACACACCTCCTATTTATACTAATCTAGTTGAGTAATTTTCAAGAAAATGTCACATCACCTCCAATAAAAATATAAGACAATTATTTATAAATTATGGGTTTGGCCTCCAAGGATCTTAGAGTAGGCTAGGCTATATTGACAAGACAAGTCATTTGACAATGACAACTCATATTGACAACACATCTTTCACAAGGCACAATATTTTTCTTTTGATGTGACAACACATCTTTCACAAGACACAATTTCTTTACTTTTCTTTTGATGTGACAACACATCTTTCACAAGGCACAATATCTTTACTTTCCTTTTGATGTGACAACACATCTTTTACAAATGATAATATATTTACTTTTCTCTTGATGTGACAACACATTTTTTACAATGAAAACTCATCTTTGACAAGACAACTCATTTTACTTTGTGTGCAAGTGTTCACTTCTTACATCCTCAATGTCCAAACCATACATTGTGTAGTCACATCATAAATATTAAATATTAAGCTAATTATTTTAAAAATAGTTGTTCTTAGCCTCCAAAGAATTGAACAAGATTAGACAACACATTTTGACAAGATAATACATATTTTTTATACATGATAATACTTTGGGACTAGACAATATATATTATTACATCTATTTTTCCTATAATAAGTTTTAAATGCTAGATATTTTGATGTTTATCTAAATTCTACACATGTTCCTAGTAAAACTTATATTTTCAAATAGACCCCAATGTCATGTTATACTAGCATGTCATAAAAATTAATTCACCCCAACTTTATGAAATATCTAGAAATGCTCCAACTTATCATTGCTCCAACATATATCATTCATAAATAGTAACAAACAAATTACTTATTAATAATTCACATATCTCAAATAAATTAATCACGTGGAAAACTAACATAATCATATTAAGATAGAAAATATTGGATTAACAAATGCGGGGCATTACACTAGGAGTATTGGAACGATAGTGGAGCTTTGGAACAACTCTTGAGAGCTTTTGGAGTGTGCTTGGATTCGTTGGATTCTTCGTTTGATTTCTAAACCCTTTTTCTTCTTTAGTTGTGGATTCATGATCAATAAACTTGTTACTTTGATCATGTATTATAGTAGCTAAACCCCCTTTTGCAGGGAATTGTCGTTTGGTAGCTAGGGTTTGCTATAAACATGATGTTTGAGCTTGTGATTCAAGTTTTAGACTTAATCTATCGTGTTCTTTCATTATTATGGGTTGTTTATGAGTTTGATTTCATTATTCTTGTGCGTAGCTAACGTAGGAGTAATTTTAATTGACATTCACGTGGTAACTCCGTGAAAGTTAGTCGGTAAAGTGAACAATCCACCTAGTCGAATGAATATTTGGTAACTCGATATTGTTAACTAGGATCGTTAGAGTAGAAAGGTGATTTTTAATGCATGCTTAAAAGTGAAATAGACTTGGTAACTCGGTGTATTTGGTTTTAGGCATATATAATTTGCTTGGTAACTCGGTGAATTTTACGTTGATTGATTAATATAAAAGACACGGTGTTGTTTCATAAATCAAGGCATAAGTTTATAGTATCCCTAGTAAACCTATAGAGATTTTCCGGTATTTGTCTCATATTAGCAATCTTTGCCATTATTCTTGTTAATTGTGCCAACATCTCTACGATTAATTCGTCTCTGTCTTTTATTTTTCATAGAAGTAGCAAAAACAAACAAAGCGATTGACCCACATAAGGTGTATAATTAGTAATTAATTTAATACGAAGTCTCTTGGGTACGACAACCCAGATTTTCGGATATTACTACACACGACAGCCATACACTTGTGGTTGGAGCGTGTCAAGTTTTTGGCGCCGTTGCCGGGGACTTCGGCTGAATTAGTTATAATTCCTAGCCTTAGGGATTTTAATTTTCTGTTATATCTGATACTCACCTACGTTTTGTGTGTGTTCTGTGATTTCAGGTTAGATTGTACGGTGCATGTCCCGTTCTAGAGACGAGCCTTTGCATCCAACACTTGAAGACCCGAAATCCCTGTTACGAGCACAGCGTAGACACAAGAGGAAATCAAGCTCAGTTACCATGGATGATGATACTAGAGCTGAGTTTGAAAGGATCCGCAAAAATGTGCAGGATGCGGAATCTGCTAGAGCAGCAGCTGTAGAAGATGCAACCAATAGAGCACGAGAAACTGAGCAGCTGAGGGCTCAAATGGCTGAGATGCAAGCAAGGATGGATCGCTTGGCCCTCCCAAATCCACAAACACGTCCTGGTGCGGGGGCACAAGTGGCAAACATCGGTGGGAACAATGGTGGAAATAATGGGAATAATGGGGGAAAACAACAGGTAGAACGCCGAGGAACCGGTTAACAATGCCGAGGTTGAAGAACGCCATATGGTGGATTATTTCAGAACTACTCCAACATGTTATCAACCTACCATTGTCAGGCTGCAAATCAATGCCTAACACTTCGAGCTGCGCCAACATATGATCAATAAGGTCCGTGATGAATGTGCATTCAACGGAGCTCCAGGAGATGATCCCAATCACCATCTGCTGGTATTTGAGCAAATCACATCAACCGTGCACGACCAACGAGTTCCACATGAAAGAGTTAAGCTATTACTGTTTCCCTTATCCTTATCTGGAAAAGCCAAGAAGTGGCTTATGGAACTGCCAGCTGGGAGCATTGTGACATGGGCAGATTGTTGTCATGAGTTTCTGAGGAAGTATTTTCCACCATCCAGAGTTGCTCAGCAAATGGCTGAGATTGCAAACTTCACTTAGGAAGAGGACAACTCATTGGGAGATGCTTGGAGGAAGTTCAGCCAAATTCTCCGTAGATGTCCGAATCATGGGGAGCCATGACACAAGCTCCTCCATTATTTCTACACTGCATTAGACAAGGAGACAACTGAACAGTTATATATGCTAGCTGGAGGTAATTTTATGGGGATTGGGGCACAACGAGCTCAAGATCTGCTGAACAACGTATCGAAGAGGGAGACTACATGAGCTGAAACTCGTAGGTACTCCAAACCAAGGGATGCAGCCTTAGTTAACAAGATTGAATCTATGGAAAAAAAGCTGGAATCCACGACCTCAGCATTTCACGGCATGCAAACTCCATCACAGGTGAAGCCCATGGGTGAGTTACTAGAAGATGAGAGCCAGGGATACGATGGTAGTGTTGAAGAGGTAAATTTTATGAGACAGCAGCAATGGTGCAACACATATCACCCCAATAATCGAAATCACCCAAATTTCAGCTATGCCAATCCAAACAGATTATATGAACTCGGCCAAAGGCCAAATGTTCTATACCAAGCACAAAGGCAGGTTCCACAACAGCATGCTCCACAAAAAGAAGAGCAAGAGAGAAATCCTTTATTGAGAAAGTTACTAGCTAATCAAGACAGGATGGAGAGCACGATTGTCTCAATGCAAGCCACAATGAAAAGCCACAAGACTCAGATTGGGCAGATTGCCAATCAGAATATCAAACTTCCACCGGGCATACTTCCAGCAAACACCATCGCGCCTAATGAGCAACTGGACGCTATCATAACTCGCAGTGGCATCACTACTGAGGATCCCCCATATCCTAGCCACGCGTTATCAGAGGCAACTAAGGCAACCGAGAGGGAGTTGGATGAAGCAATTCCCGTGCCTACCGTGATTCCCCAATCAAAGGACACGAGTAGGAAGTCAGAAGAGAAGCAAAAGCCTAAGGAGTATAGCATGCGTGTACCATACCCATAGAGGTGGAAGAGCCAAGAGGATGCTAAACACTTCAAGAAGTTTGTGGATATCTTCAAGAAGTTGCATATTAATATCCCTTTCGCGGAGGCCATTTCACAAATGCATAAGTATGCTAAATTTCTCAAGGACCTCCTTTTCAATAGGAGGCGCATGGATGATTTTGAGACTGTGATCCAGAATGAAGAGTGTAGTTCCATGGTGCAAAAGGCGTTACCAAAGAAGATGAAAGATCTGGGGGGTTTCATCATTCCTGTGACATTGGGAGATGCGTTCCATGGTAGAGCATTGTGTGATCTTGGCGCAAGCATAAATTTGATGCCCACATCAGTATTTGAGCAACTTGGTGTTGGGGGATCCAGAACCTACTCGTATGTGTTTGCAGATGGCTGATCGGACCATCAAACGCCCAAGGGGCGTGTTGGAGGATGTGCTAGTGAGAGTCGAAGGACTCATCTTCCCTGCGACCTTTGTGATTCTAGACATGGAGGCTGATGATGATGTTCCACTCATATTGGGACGGCCATTACTTGCCACGGGGAAGAATATCATTGATTTTGGCAATGGAGAATTGACTATGCGGTTTAACGACGAAAAGGTGGCATTCAATGTCTTTGAGGCTACGAAATTTTCCGCGTATGCGGTGAGTGCGCAGTGTTTTGGTTTGGAGGCATACACACCGGATGAGGAAGAAGACATTTTATTGGAACGGCTATATGAGGAGCTTGCTCTACTTGACTCAAGCGAGAAAGAACAAGCTATAGAAGCTCACTGGCGCCAGCCCCTACCCCTCTTTAATGAGGGAAGCAGGAAGATTCTTAATACTTCTCTTATTATTGCTCATGTTTTAGAATTAAAGTCTTTACCTGTTCATTTAAAATATTTATGCAACACCCCCTAATTCCGAGCCTTCCGTTCCAGACCGGAGAGCTCGGGAGGGTCCTATTCAAATAAAGGAATCGGCGAAAATCGTGAACAAAACATCACATACTTATATATTACAAACCATAATCATCTCAAAGTAAACATGACATACTATTAAACAAGATGAGCACCGTCTAAGCGAATCATTTATTTAATGCTAACATAACTAGGTGAGTCCGCGTTTCCCTTAAGCCGAGCTTCCTTCACCTAGACCTGCGGGGGAAAGAAACAAGACCGCAGTTTTTTTCCAAAGTCAGCACAAAATGTTGAGTAAGTAAACACCCATACGTGTAAACACAAAAGACGCACATTTTTACTTTAAATAAAGAGGAATAATATGAAAGTGAACCAGGTTGTTCTAGAGAAAGCGTAGATATTAATATTCCAACTCTTTGCTTAGCATTCTCAAATCATTCCACAATTTTAAAGAAACAATTGCTTTTATTTCTCATATGAAAAATCCACATTTATTATTTTAGTTGTAGCGGGGAACGAACCAATCCAATAAAATAGAACCAACCATCTCGCATGCATCCAAGACCTTAAGTGCCGGCACCCCCCTCAGACTCTTGCGGCCAGAGAGGTGAGTACAGGGAGCAGCCCGTGGCAAATCACAACCGAGCAAAATATCATAACAGGTCGGGTGGCTGTGCCATCCCAATAATCATAACCACAATGTATATAAGGTTCCGCCGCACAACTGTTTCCACTTTACGTTATTACGTGTTATTAATTTCATGTGATAGTTTCAAATAATCATTTAGACAAGCATTGAAATCTCTAATCGAGCACGTATATCACAAATCACGTTTTGAGACATGAAATCATAAAAATATTTAGACACGAATGGAGAACGGGCACATTAGGTAAGACATATTTACTCACCTCGAGTAGCAAGACAATTAGCACAACAAAGCCTCTACGGATAAACGAAACCCTCGTCTACGAACTCGTCACCTACAATTTATAAATCCTAAATAAATTACAGGTGCAAAGTGTGCAAGTATGCTATGCAAAAAATTTCTCTAAGTCTTGTTTGAATTTACCCCCCATTACCCATTAATTACTAGCGTGCCAAATTTATATAATAATCCGACGAAGTAGACAATTGTATTTTTTTTCTCATAAAAATAACTATTTATATAAATACTAATTCTTAAAATTTATTAAGTAATAAATCGCATATTAAATTTATACACTATACTATTTAGAAAATAAAATAATAATCTAATTACAACACATTTATTTTGCAAGTGACTACAAAATTTAATTCAAACTAATTTAATTATTGCTAATTATTTATTATAAAATGTATATACTATTAAAGAATTAAAATCACAAATAAAACTCACAAAAATGTTTATTCAAATAAAATAAGTGTTTAGTCACACATAATTTATAAATTTATTTAGAAATAATTTTCTAATATCTACAAATAATAATCAAGTTTTATTTATTTATTAATAAAGGAGTTTACTATTACATATATTCTAAAATAGCTCCCGAGCTTATTTTATTTTATCAATATTGAACAAGTAACATATTTACTCAAAACACTAATTTATAAGTACTTGCAATATTTATTTAAACGCACTAAATTATATGATTAAACCAACTATATAATTTATCTTGCTTATTTTTCAAGAAAACAACAATATTTCATATTAAATAATACATATATAATTTTAATAACAAAAACATAAATTATATAATTAAAACAATAACTAGAACTATTAGAAATTAATTCTACTACAAAATTGCATTTTTAATTTTATATTTTATATGCATTTTATGTAAACAACAACCATATCCCCCAAGTTCTTATAAATGACATGTAATGACCTCCCACTAAAAAAAACAGTTTCAACATGCTACACTAGCCACCCCTAACTTTTCAGAAAGTACAAAATCTACCCCCAACATGAACAAAGTGTGTAGATTTCTCAATCCAACAACCCGATTCGATCTAGAGCTAACAAAATCAGGTTTCGATGATCACAAATGAATCAGTGGGTGATTTAGGAGTTACCCAAGTGAAAAATCGAGAGAAACGGTCAAGATTTGGGTCCGGTTGGGTTCGCCGTCGATGGTGGCCAGTGGTGATGGTTGAATCCGACGATTCTGGCGTCCTCTGCTTTAATTGGCGCCGGCTATAGCTTCCTCGGGAATCAGGGAGTCATTTGGGATCGATTTGAAGGAGTGGGTTGCGTTGAATGGCTCGGGCCGAGCTTTCACCGGCGTTAATGGCGTCGCCGGCGGTCATGGTGGCTTCGGGTGGGTTCTGCAGCGATTTGCTGCTGCTGCTGCCTCCTTTCAGGTCGAAATAGAGAGGGGAGGTGAGAGAGCTGGTCGAAACGAGGGAGAGAGAGAGCTCTGGTCGTGGTGGTGGCGTTGGTGTTGCGGTCGGGGAAGGCAGCGGCACAACGCCGCTGCTCTGTTTTCGTCGGCAGAAACAGAGGAAGAGAGAGAGAGTGAGACAGAGGGAGGCTGGGAGGTGGAGGAGGAAGAGGGGATAGTGGTGGTTGTGGTGGTTTTGCTGACGGTGATGGAGGTGGTGGTGGCGTATGGTTGTGGAGGTGGTCTGTGTGTGAAGGGAAGAAGGAGATGATGAAGTGTATTTGAAGGGGAAGAGTACAGGAGAGAAAGAGAGAGAGACAAAAAAAACGTTGGGGAGTGGGAAATCTCTACCAAAAAATGGGAATAGAAAATATTTTATTATCTTTTTTTTTTGTATTAGTAATGTTAGGGTGTGTTGGGTGCACCAATAGGTAGACTAGTCTAGAGGGTCGGGTACGCACTAGGCTAAACCATTTATTACTTAGTAGAAAATAATAAATTGCTAAAAATAACTTCTCAATAACGATATCGTTTTCTAGGAATATAAATTAAGCGTCTCGACTATAATTTGAATCTGAAAATTACCCAATTTCGTGACTGGTAAATAAAATCAAATTCCTTGCACAAATTACCAATTTACCCTCGTATTAAAACGGGGTATTACAATTTATACTTGGGATCTAATGAGACTTTGCCTGTGATTGTGTCTTCTTGCTTGGATAGGGAACAGGAGGAGCAGCTTCTCAAGATATTGCAGGAAAGAAAGGAAGCTATGGGATGGACCATAGCGGATATCAAGGGGATCAGCCCCACAGTTTGCCAGCACAAGATCCGGCTCATGGAAGACAAGAAGCCGGTATTCCAGTTTCAGCGTTGCCTCAACCATCACATGCAGGAGGTGGTAAAGAAACAGGTGCTTAAATGGTTAGAAGCAGGCATCATCTACTCGATTTCTTACAGCACATGGACTAGCCCGGTGCAGTGTGTTCCTAAGAAGGGAGGTATTACTGTGGTGGAAGGGGAAAAAGGTGATCAGATTGCCACTTGTACTGTTACTGGGTGGAGAGTTTGCATGGATTACCGCAAACTCAATGATGCCACATTGAAGGATCATTTTCCCCTCTCGTTTGTTGATCAGATGCTTGATAGGCTGGCACATCATTCTCATTACTTCTTTCTGGATGGGTAATCAGGGTATAATCAGATAGCAAGTGAGCCAGCTGATCAGGAGAAGACGACATTCACTTGCCCCTATGGGACTTTTGCTTTTAGACGCATGCCATTCGGGTTATGCAACGCACCTGCTACTTTTCATAGGTGTATGATGTCGATTTTCTCAGACATGATGGAGCAGAATTTTGAAGTCTTCATGGATGATTTTTCGCTTTATGGTGATGGGTTCTGTTGGAATAGATGCCCTGGAGGCAATCTAGTTTTAGTATGAATTGGCTAGAATAATCATTGTATTATTTATGGAGATATTTAATATAATGAAGTCCTTATATTTACAAATCGTGTTGTTTATCTTAAATATCCCTAGTCGAATACAATGATTAACAGAACGATCATCTATAGACTAGTATGGGGTTGGATTGATATGGAGATATCACGATCCAACACATGGGTATGTATTAGGGGTAATGACATACTGGATTGACCCAAATCCGAGAAGGCTACATACAAGTTATGTAATGTCACAAGCGCTTCTCGTGGTGATAGGATATTATCATCCTTAGACTTGAAGTCACTAGATCCTCTAGTTGTGGAATATTGTGCTTTGACAACGTCAAACGCTACTCCGTAACTGGGTAGTTATAAAAGCGCATGTTGGGCACAATAGGAAGCAAGCTTAGAGATGGTGAGTGATGTACATATGATTTGTCCCTCCCACATAACGAGAGCAATTATCCAAGGCCACTCGAGGGATGGCGCCTATGGAATGTCTGGCCGGACTCATATGCATCAATATGGGGATATTGATGTCATATGCATGGATAGGACTATTCCCAGGATCGAGAAACATGGATCGGATATACGAGTGTTACTTGTATGTCTCGTGTCCAATCCGGATAATGAGACAAAGGGATGCAGTAATAAGATCACAAGGTTTGTCAAGATGACTATTTCTATTAATTGGGTGGCATGGATGTGTTGCTAGACACCGCTCCATGTTTTTAAATAGTTACTACAAATTAAGTAGAAACCTATGGGGTCACACGCCATATGGATATAATTGGACAAGAGACTTAATAATAAGGATTAATTAAGAGGATCATATTGCAACAAGTTGCTAATTTAGTGGGACTAATTAGCAAATAATACTATTCCATATATGGACATGATTAGTATTGGGCCCTTTATGGAAACAACTAGGAGTAGTTGGACTATATCAAGGAACTCCTTCCTTCCCTCTCAATACATGTTATTCATAACACATATTGAGAGGAGAGAAAAGAGTTGAGAGCAAGCAAGGCTAGAGGCGTCCGCCCCTTACCCGCCGCCCCAAACCCGTCGGCCACACAAGGAGGCCGAATCCCTCCTTTGTGGCTTTGTTGCGTGATTCCGTTATCTCCTTCCTCCGTTCTAGCTAGCACAAGAAGGTTGGGAGGTCCAATTCTCTATCCTAGGCGTGGATCAACCGTAGAGAACGTGACATTATTCGCGTTTGAAGTCATCAAAGGAGAACCCAAAGGTAAACACATATCAATCCTTTACTATCGTTATGTGTTATTGACTTGTGATCCTTTGGAGGGATTTGAACAGAATAATTATCTTCTTCCGCTGCGATTCCATGTTCAAAACCCTACAGGTTCGAAGACTGTCTACAACAGCTAGCTCGAGTTCTGGACAGATGCATTGACACCAACTTAGTACTCAACTGGGAGAAGTGTCATTTCATGGTGACCGAGGGGATAGTGTTGGGCCACAAGATTTCAAGCAAGGGTTTAGAGGTAGACCGAGCAAAAATTGAGGTGATTGAAAAGCTTCAATACCCTATATCTGTCAAAGGGGTAAGGAGTTTCTTTGGACATGCAGGGTTCTACCGGCGTTTCATTAAAGACTTTTCTAAGATCACAAAGCCTTTGTCTGGATTGCATGAGAAAGACGCAGTCTTTGATTTTAATGAAGTGTGCAAGACAGTTTTTGATTTGATCATGAAGAAGCTGATTAGCGCGCCTATCAGTACCACACCAGACTGGACCTTACCATTTGAGCTCATGTGTGATGCTAGTGATTATGCAGTGGGAGCAGTTCTGGGACAGCGAAAATACAAGGTAGCTCATGTCATCTATTATGCTAGCCGGACCTTGAACAATGCACAGGTACATTTTGCTACTACTGAGAAAGAAATGTTAGCTATCATTTTTGCATTGGAGAAGTTTCGTCCGTATCTTGTGGGTTCCCAGGTGACTATCTTTATGGACTATGCTGCACGCAAGTATCTACTCACCAAGAGGGATGCCAAGCCGAGATTAATTAGGTGGGTATTGTTGATGCAAGAATTCGATATAGAGATCAAAGACAAGAAAGGGTGGAAAATGTAGTGGCTGACCATTTATCACGTTTGGAGAATGAGAAGCATGAGGAGGTGCCAATCAGAGAAGAGTTTCCAGACGAACAACTTATGGTAGTGGTTGCAGCTGTGCCTTGGTTTGTTGACTTGGAAAATTTCAAGGCACTCAATATGAAAGAAGTATTTTGCATATGCGCGACATTATTTCTTGGATGACCCTTATCTATTCAAGCTGGGAGTAGATGATGAGGTGTGTTGCTGAGCCAGACACATTGGAGATTCTTAGACACTGCCACGAGTTGAACTGTGGAGGTCACTTCGGCAAATCACGCACAGTGGAAAAGGTACTTTAGAGTGGTTTCTTTTGGCCTACATTGAATAAAGATGCTAGTTTGTTTGTGCAGCGGTGTGACCGGTGTCAGAGAACTGACAATATTTGCAACAGAAATGAGATGCCTCATAATATCGTGTTGGAGGTGGAGCCGTTTGATGTCTGGGGCATTGATTTCATGGGGCCATTCCCCTCTTCACTTGGTAATCTCTATATCCTGTTGGATGTTGATTATGTGACCAAGTGGGTGGAGGCATTAGCGTGTCCCAATAATGATGGTGCTACCGTAGAGAGATTTGTGCGCAAGAATATTTTTACGCGGTTTGGGACTCCCAGGGCCATTATTAGTGATGACGGATCGCATTTCGTGAAGAAAGTCTTTGCCAATGTTTTGAGCAAGTATGGGGTGAAGACTCACAAGATATCACTAGCCTACCATTCGCATTCGAATGTGAAAGCTGAAGTATCCAACCGCGAGATCAAGGGAATTCTGGAGAAGACAGTCAATCTGGGACGCAAAGATTGATCCCTACACTTGGATGACAGTCTATGGGCATACCGTACATCTTACAAAACTCTCTTATTCATGTCTCCCTACCAGCTAGTTTTCGGTAACTCCTGCCATCTCCCGGTGGAACTTGAGCACAAGGCATTTTGGACGCTAAGCTCTCGGGTGAGAAAAGGAAACATGCATTGCTTGAGTTGGAAGAATTTCGGTTGATGGCATATCAGAGTGCCAAGATCTACAAAGAAAGAACCAAGCAATGGCATGACAAGCACATCATTCCGCGAGATTTCCGAGTGGGACAGAAGGTGCTGATCTTCAACGCCAGGTTGAAGCTGTTTCCAGGCAATTTTAAGTCCATATGGAGTGGCCCCTACACGATGACTACAGTCTATCCGTGGGGTTCTCTTGAGGTAGAAGATGGAAACGGAGGTCGCTTCATAGTAAATGGCCAGAGAGCAAAGCCGTATGTGGACGGGAATTTCATTGGAGTAATTGAGTGGCTCCAAGAAACTCCCTCTATTTGATTTTCTCTGATGTAACTGGGTCAGGCCGTCGACCTTAAATTACAAGCTCTTGTTGGGAGGCAACCCAACGTTTTTTTTTAAGCTTTAGTGTAGAGAGTGTGTTTAAATAATGTTGTGTGCATTTTTCTATACAATTTCCTATATGAGGGGTGAGAGAGAGTGGATCTACATTTTAATTGAGCATATGCAGGATTACAGGTGGAGACGCGATTCAGACTCCCCTTATTGATGCGCGCGTATACAAGAACATGCACGAAAATCGAGGAAGCTACTTGATTTATAAGAAAAAGGATCAAAACCTGAAAAATCACTAGAGGTCGAGGAGTGATACATATGCGAGCATAACGATAGTGTGAAAAGCTTTCCGCTGATATGTGGAGTGCGCGTATAGGAGTCCGAACGCGAAAAAAACGGAATTTGAGCTAGAACGCGTTGACGACAAGGATGGAGGAATTCCCGCAACTAATGGGGAATTTTTACATGAAAATATGATCCAGGGATGAATGAGGGTGTTTGGAATGCATAACGGCAACCCACGATGATCGACGCAAGAAACTGGAGGAGAAAATGACCCCCAGGGAAAAAGTGCTCGTATAAACACTATAACTGTTCGTACGAACACTTTTTGCTCCTAGGTTGTTTGCACACGAACACTCTATGTTCGCGGAGGGGGTCTGCTACATTTTACGAACAAATTTTTGTGAAGTGTTCGTATGAACATTGGTTTTGTTCGTGCGAACACTTTGAAAAGAGGGTTAAAATGTCATTTTTGAGTCTTGGCAGGGGTGTTATTGACATTTACGTGAATTTTTTTATTTTTTTTTTGCTCCACATACACCCAGCAGCGGGCTGGTTTTATTTCCCCTCAATTCTTTTCTCACAACTCATCGCCATCACCGTACCTGTACATCACCGCCAAACGCCAACTGAACTCCGTCCAACCTCGCCTCCTCCGCCCGGAAAGCCGACCAGCCTTGCCTCCTCCGCCAAGAACGCTGTCCGACTGTTAGCAGCCACCGTCCTCCACAGCGTTTGTTTCCTCCCCCTCTCGTCCAACCCTCTTTCGGAACCTCCCCCTGAAATCCGACGAAATAAAAGGGATTTGGTGGGGTTTTGGGCAAGATTCTATGCTGAACAACATCATTACTTGGTGTTTGGGTGAATTCAAGAGAAGAGAGACGATTTGGAGGATTGAAGAACCTCAGGTTCTTGAAGAAAAATAAGAAATTGGGTGCTTTGGGTTGAAAATCAAGCTTGGGTGAAGGAGATATTGAAGGGGACATCGCGAGGAGCAAAGTGCACCACTCGTTTGTAAATTTCCGCGGAAAATTTTTGGCGACCTGAAACGTTACATCTTGCCGAATTTTCTGAAAATCGTGCCCGTAAGACTAGCTCCGGGCACGTAGGTACGTCCTAATCCTTCTCTTTACGTGTATTAGGCACAAATTTTCCTTATTTGGAATTTTTTTGTTCTTAATTTTTATCGATACGCAAAGGCCTCAAGCAACATGCGAGGAATTGCGCCGTGTTCTGCCTAATACATATTTACGTGCTTAATTGATTATTTCCGTTCACAAAATCCTGTCACTGTGCACTTAGTTTCGTTTCTTCGTTGTTTGATTACTCATAATGGGGAACATTGCGTCTCTTAGTGACCCGGTGTTTCAGGGGGTTTGGGAGGATGATCATAAAAAGGAACAAAGGGTAGTTGAGGGTACCGAGATGGAGACTGACAAAGAACCAGAGTTTATGGTGCCGGCATCTCGGGAGCACACGATACTCGAAAAACCGTTCCCCCCTAGACCCCGCTTGAGACAGGGTAGGTCGGAAACTAGGCGTGACATAGCGGTCGACGATGTGAGAAAGGGTAATTTTTGTAGTTACCGTTTCGTTAGCTTTAAGGCTCACCGTGCCTCTTTCGCCGACCGTTACTTAAAGCTTCTGGGTCAAGCGGAGAAAGATTTCCCCTTTGATAAGAAGAAACCCTTACCCAAGGAACTCTTAGACCTTCACCAGCGTGAGCGATTGCGCAAATTGTTTGAGTGGTGTGAGCCTTCTAGTTTCAAGTTGCGCGAGAGATTTATGTTAATTTGCGGTACGGTAATGAGGGTGAGAGTAAGGATGACCGTCTTGTGTACTGTAGGGGCAAGTGGGTGCGAATCACCCCCGAGTTAATGAGCGAGGCCATGAACTTCCTAGCCTTATATCACTCCGAGGACGGCCCCGTGGAATGTGCTTACCATGATATGATTAGGAAAGAAAGGTTTGCCTCGTTGGTCGATGGTAGGACCAAGTTGCTCCCGCGTGCTAGGTGGATTTGTGAGCTACTTGAGAATTGGGTTTTGGGCGTTACGCCTAACCCTAATTATACTTTCCGCCTCTATTGTATGGCCATGTGCTTGTGTCTGGGGAAGCGGATTGATATCCCTTGAATGATTTGGGCCAACATCATGGCACGCAAGGATGAGTGTAACAGAATGGCTCCCGGTCACACTGTTGGAATAGATGCCCTAGAGGCAATCTAGTTTAGTATGAATTTATTTGTGGCTAGAAATTCATTTATTATTTATTGGATATTTAATATAATGAAGTCCTTAGATTTACAATTGTGTTGTTTATCATAAATATCCCTAGTCCAGTATAATGATTAATTGGACAATCATCTATAAACTAGTATGGGGTTGGATTGATATGGAGATATCATGATCCAACACATAGGTGTGCATTAGGGAATGTTGCACCGGATTGACCCATCTCCGAGAAGGCTACATACACGTTATGTTGAGTCACAAGCGCTTCTCGCGGTGCAATGGTGTTGTCATCCTTAGACTTGAAGTCACTAGATATTCTAGTTGTGGATTATTGTGATTTTGGTAGCGTTAAACGCTACACCGTAACTGGGTAGTTATAAAGGCGTGCACTGGATAAAATAAGAAGCAAGCTTAGAGATCGTAGTGGACGTAGATAGAATTTGTCCCCCCCACATAACGGGAGCAAATATCCTAGGCCACTCAAGGGATAGCGCTTATAGAATGTCTGGCCAGACTCAAATAAATCAATATGGGATATTGATGTTATTTGCACGAATAAGGCTATTCCCATGGATCGAGAAATTGTGGATTGGATATACGAGTGTGACTTGTATGTCTCGTGTCCAATCCGGATATAGAGACAAAGGGATGAGACAATTACTTGTACAAAGGTTGTCAAGATGACTATTCTATTAGTTGGCTAGAATGGATGTTTTGCTAGAAACCGCTCCATATTAGCAAATAGTTGCTACCAACTAGATAGAACCTATGGGGTCACACGCTATATAGAGTTGAACTAGATTTGGGAATTAATTAATTGGATTAATTAATTAGAAGGATCACTTTGCAAAACCTTGCAAACTTAGTAGGGACTAATTTGCAAGGAAGGGACTAAATTGAATTCTAGTAGGACTAGAATAAGTCCTTTAGGTAGTTGACAAGGAGTTGTTGGACTATATAAAGGACCTTCCTTCCTTCCTTCCCACATAAATTATGATCATTATTGAACATATCAAAGAGTGGGAGAGAACAAAAGGAGAGAGAGCAAGCAACAAGAGGAGTCGATCGCCCCTCTTGCCGCCGCCCATCCCGTCGGCCACAAAGGAGGCTGAGACCCTCCTTTTGGGTCTCGTTTTGCGAGATTTCTTCTTCCTCTTCCTCTTCCGGGATAGCACCAAGGACTTGGGAGATCTAGGATCAACTCTAGGCGTGGATCAACCATAGAGAACGTGACACAATTCGCGTTTGAAGTCATCAAAGTAGAACCCTAAGGTGTGTTATTGATTTCTTCCCTTACCATCGTTATGATTCTTGACTTGTGATCCTTGGAGGGTTTTGCATGGTTAATTTTTGTTTCCGTTGCGCATCCATGAATCAAAACCCTACAGTGGTATCAGAGCCACATGTCGTAGAGCATAAACGTGGTTTACGTGTTACGTTTTAGTTGTTTTACACCTTAATTTGATTGTTTATCGCGTAAAACAAAACAAATCAAGCATGGGATGCAATTCGTCAATAATTAATCATAACAAGATCTAATTTTTGCATTGGATGCATGAATTGGTGAGTTTGAGAAATTTTAGGATCTTAGATTTAGGGTTTGGGCATCCTTGGGGAAGAAGGAGTTCTCCCAAAACAAGGAAACAACCAAACTTGGGCACCAAGCAAGGGAGTTGTTTTGGAAACAACTCCCTCAAGGAGGTTCGGCCCCCCTAGGGACCGCCCCTCTTGCTTGCCGCCCAAGATTGGCCGCCCTAGGGGCCGGGCGGCCCTAACCCGCGGCCTAGGCGTGTGGTTTTTTGGCCGGGCCGGGCCTAGGGCCTTGTGGTTCACCTTATTGGGCCCGGGCAATTTGATTGTTGGGCCCATGGACTGATTTAACCCTAGAAATCCTAAAATCAATTAAAATTGACCAAGCGCGTTAAAATTGGATTTTAACTGTTTATGTGCAATTCGCATGGTGATTGGATATGGCCTTAGGATGTGGTTTGATGTGGATGTTTAATTTTGTGTTTTGGTTTTACTGCCTGCGAGCTGATCAATTAATTGTAATAATTAATTAGGGTTTTATGGCCTGCGTGCCTTTTTTTTTCTCAACTTGTGAGATTTATTTTATTTAGTATAGAATTTAGCTAGTGCTAGATAAAGTAGATTGTTAGCCAAGATTGAAGAAAAGAAGCCCAAAGCCAAAGGAGCCACAAAAGATGGAGCATGGAGCATTCCACATGACTATGAAGGATGGACCAAAAGATCAAGACGCTTGGAGATGTGTTTGTTTTAGGGTTCATAGATAATTCCATTGGCTTGGAATTATCTTAGTCTAGAAAAGGCCATATCCACATCACGTTTAATTTCTGTTTTGTGGTTGTTTACTTTATTGTCTTATTATTGTGTGGTTGGTGTATGGATGATGCATGCAATTAGGATAATAAGATAATTAGACAACCCGGATCTATTATTTGGAGTTGTGCCCAAACTCAAATAGATAGATTAGTTGATATTGATCAACAAAAACAATTAAAATTGAATTTTAAAATCCGTCAAAATTCAAATATTGTGTTCTTGCCTTCTAGTTATTTAAACACTCATTATCATCATTATTTATCAAGTTCGTGCCAATTGGTATTATCCATATGGATGGATAAATAAGGAGTTATTTGCTCGATTGAACCAAGAGTTGTATATGGGATGCAATTGGAACTGTTCCTACCTAAAGTAGTCAAATTATGGGTGACTTGCCAAAGCAAGCTCATAAGGAGGTGAAACATGGATCTTGGCCCACTAGAAAATATAAGGATATTTTCCGCATTAATATCTTGAGGGTTATTAATCCGTAGAAAAATAGTGGGAGCTATATTTGATAATCTAGCCATTATTGAATATAGTCAAAAATTCACAAATACTAAAACTTGCGTATTTTCCTTTTTGTAGAATTCCAAATGGCAAACAACTCATCGAGTTCACAACATTCCCTACGATCTGTCCTTGAGAAGGACAAGCTCTCTGGAACCAACTTTCTTGATTGGTACAGAAACTTGAGAATTGTTCTCAAACAAGAGAAGAAACTGTACGCAATAGAAGAGCATGTTCCAGAAGGTCCAGAGAACCAAACACCTGCTGCCCTAAATGCGTATCAAAAGCGTGTTGATGACGCTAATGATGCGGCTTGCCTTATGCTATGCACCATGACTTCTGAGCTTCAGAAGCAACACGAAAACATGAATGCTGTCGATATGATCGAGCATCTGAAGCAGCTCTTCCAAGAGCAGGCGAGGGTAGAGAGGTATGAGGTCTCTAAGGCACTGTTCAAGTGTCATCTGGCAGAAGGGAACCCGGTGGGACCCCATGTACTCCGTATGATCGGGTACTTGGAGAATCTCTCCCGACTAGGGTTCCCGGTCTCGTGTTGCAATCGTTGCCCGAAAGTTATGGACAGTTCATCATGAACTATAACATGAACGAATCGTGATACCACTGCCAGATTTACTCAATATGTTGAGGACAGCTGAACAGAGCATCAACAAGGGTAAGGGCAAGGCCATTATGATGGTGCAGAAAGGAAATGGCAAAAGGTTTGCCTCATCCTCCAAGGGCAAAATCAAGTCAGTTGCCAAGTCCAAGGAACCTGCCCTTAATCCTGTTGGTGGCATTGCCAAAGGTGTGACTAAAGGTGAGTGTCACTACTGCAGTCAGCCTGGACATTGGAGGAGGAACTGCCCAAAATATCTGGAGGACAAAAGGCTTGGAATAGTGATTCCACCACCACCAGGTATTTTTGTTGTAGATGTCAACTTAACTGTCTCTACATCATGGGTATTAGATACTGGATGTGGATCTCATATTTGTCGAAATATGCAGGATCTAAAGAGAAGTAGAAGATTGGCTAAAGGAGAGGTAGATCTGCGCGTTGGGAATGGAGCAAAGGTTGCTGCGTTGGCCATAGGCGTGTGCGAGATATCTCTGCCTTGAGGATTAGTTTTGGAATTAAATAATTGCTATTTTGTGCCTGCTATGAGCAGAAACATTATTTCTATTTCTTGTTTGGACAAGGATGGTTTTATTATTTCAATAAAGAACAATTGTTGTTCCTTTTATTCAAATAATATTCACTATTTTAGTGCGCAATTATTTAATGGACTTTATGTCCTTGATCTAAACAATCCTGTCTACAACATTAATACCAAGCGGATTAAAATAAATGATTTAAATCCTGCTTATTTATGGCACTGTCGTTTAGGCCAGATAAATGAGAAACGTGTATCTAGACTCCATAAGGATGGATTACTAGACTCATTTGATTTTGAATCATATGAGACATGTGAGGCTTGTTTATTGGAAAAAATGACAAAGTCCCCTTTCAATAAGAAAGGTGAGAGGACTAGTGAGAAATTGGCGCTCATACATACCGATGTGTGTGGGCCATTTGCCACGCCTGCCAGGGGTGGCTATGTCTACTTCATTACATTTACTGATGATTACAGTAGATATGGATTTGTGTACCTCATGAGGGCAAAATCCGAATCCTTTGAAGTGTTCAAAGAATTCAAGAATGAAGTAGAGAAGCAACTTGGCAAAAGTATCAAGGCTCTACGATCGGATCGTGGAGGAGAATACTTAATCCAAGTGTTTGACGACTATCTTAGAGAGTGTGGGATCGTGTCCCAACTCACTCCACCCGGAACGCCACAATGGAATGGCGTGTCCGAGAGGAGGAATCGAACCCTATTGGATATGGTTCGATCTATGATGTTTCAAACCGATCTTCCATTATCATTTTGGGGCTACGATCTATTAAGTCCAGCTTTCACCATTAACCGTGTTCCATCTAAATCAGTTATGAAGACGCCACATGAGATGTGGAGTGGGAGGCGTCCCACACTGTCGTTCATGAGGATTTGGGGCTGCGATGTCTATGTAAAACGTTTACAATCAGCAAGCTAGGGCCGAAATCGGATAAGTGTAAATTTGTGGGGTAACCTAAGGAAACTAAGGGATACTACTTCTACAATCCAACCGAGAACAAAGTGTTTGTTGCTCGGACCGACGTGTTTCTAGAAAGAGAGTTTGTCTCTAAAGAAGCAAGTGGGAGGAATGTAGAACTTGAAGAGGTCCAAGAACCACAAATCACTGAACCGATTATGGAACGTGAACAGGAACCACAAGCAGTTGTGGAGCAACCTGTTCAGGTAACACAAGAGCTTCGTAGATCTAGTAGAGTGCGCCAGGAACCCGAGAGGTATGGACTTCTCATGACCGATTCCGGTGACACGATGCTCATAGATGATGAGCCTACTACCTATGAGGTGGCCATGAAAGGCCCAGACTCTCAGAAGTGGCTAGAAGCCATGAGATCCGAGATGGAATCCATGTATACCAACAAAGTTTGGACTTTGGTGGAACCACCCGATGGGGCGCGGCCCATAGGGTGCAAGTGGGTCTTCAAGAAGAAGATCGACATGGATGGTAATGTGATTACCTATAAGGGCCGATTGGTGGCTAAAGGATTCAGACAGATTCATGGTATTGACTATGATGAAACCTTTTCACCAGTCGCTATGACCAAATCCATCCGAATCCTACTTGCGATTGTAGCATACCACGACTATGAGATTTGGCAGATGGATGTCAAAACAGCATTCCTTTATGGGAATCTCCTCGAGGACGTGTATATGATACAGCCGGAGGGTTTTGAGGATCCAAAGCAAGCCAACAAATTATGTAAGCTACAACGATCCATTTATGGATTGAAGCAAGCTTCTAGGAGTTGGAATCGACGTTTTGATGAAGTGGTCAAAGAGTTTGGCTTCATCAGAAACGAAGATGAGTCTTGTGTCTACAAGAAGGTTAGTGGGAGCTCTGTAGCTTTTCTGGTCTTGTATGTAGATGACATACTACTCATTGGAAACGACGTTCCCATGCTACAATATATTAAAGATTGGCTAGGGAAGTGTTTCTCAATGAAGGACTTAGGGGAAGCAGCCTATATACTCGGTATAAAGATCTATAGAGATAGATCTAAGAGGTTGCTAGGCCTAAGTCAAAGTACATATATTGACAAGGTGTTGAAACGGTTCAACATGCAAGATTCCAAGAAGGGATTCCTGCCCATGTCACATGGAATCACTCTTTCGAAGAGTGGTTGTCCTTCCAATGAGATTGAGAAGGAAGGCATGAGTAGAATTCCCTATGCCTCGGCCATAGGATCTATCATGTACGCCATGTTGTGTACTAGACCAGATGTGTCATATGCCTTGAGTATGACAAGCAGATACCAATCCAATCCAGGTGAGAGTCACTGGATTGCAGTCAAGAATATCCTAAAGTACTTGAGAAGAACTAAGGATGCATTCTTGATATTTGGAGGTGAGGAAGAGTTGCGTGTAAGGGGTTACACTGATGCAAGCTTCCAAACCGACAGAGATGACTTAAGATCACAGTCGGGATATGTGTTTTGCCTGAATGGAGCAGCGGTGAGCTGGAAGAGTTCCAAGCAAGAAACGGTAGCTGATTCTACAACAGAGGCTGAGTACATTGCTTCAAATGGCGCAGCAAAGGAAGCTGTTTGGATTAGAAAGTTTGTTTCTGAACTTGGTGTGGTTCCTAGCATTGCGGATCTAGTCGAGTTGTACTGTTACAACACTGGGGCGATCGCGCAATCAAAGGAACCCAGATCGCACCAGAAGTCCAAACACGTGCTCAGGAAGTTTCATCTGATTCGAGATATAATCGATAGAGGAGATGTTCGGATATGCAAGATTCCTACAGATGATAATCTTTCAGACCCGCTTACAAAGCCGCTCACGCAGTGGAAGCATGAAGGGCACACTAGGAGTATGGGCATAAGAGATGCGCCAGATTGGCTCTAGTGCAAGTGGGAGACTGTTGGAATAGATGCCCTAGAGGCAATCTAGTTTAGTATGAATTTTTTTGTGGCTAGAAATTCATTTATTATTTATTGGATATTTAATATAATGAAGTCCTTAGATTTACAATTGTGTTGTTTATCTTAAATATCCCTAGTCCAGTATAATGATTAATGGGACAATCATCTATAGACTAGTATGGGGTTGGATTGATATGGAGATATCATGATCCAACACATAGGTGTGCATTAGGGAATGTTGCACTGGACCCATCTCCGAGAAGGCTACATACACGTTATGTTGAGTCACAAGCGCTTCTCGCAGTGCAATGGTGTTGTCATCCTTAGACTTGAAGTCACTAGATATTCTAGTTGTGGATTATTGTGATTTTGGTAGCGTTAAACGCTACACCGTAACTGGGTAGTTATAAAGGCGTGTACTGGATACAATAAGAAGCAAGCTTAGAGATCGTAGTGGACGTAGATAGAATTTGTCCCTCCCACATAATGGGAGCAAATATCCTAGGCCACTCGAGGGATAGTGCTTATAGAATGTCTGGCCAGACTCAAATAAATCAATATGGGATATTGATGTTATTTGCACGAATAAGGCTATTCTCATGGATCGAGAAACTGTGGATTGGATATACGAGTGTGACTTGTATGTCTCGTGTCCAATACGGATATAGAGACAAAGGGATGAGACAATTACTTGTACAAAGGTTGTCAAGATGACTATTCTATTAGTTGGCTAGAATGGATGTTTTGCTAGAAACCGCTCCATATTAGCAAATAGTTGCTACCAACTAGATAGAACCTATGGGGTCACATGCTATATAGAGTTGAACTAGATTTGGGAATTAATTAATTGGATTAATTAATTAGAAGGATCACTTTGCAAAACCTTGCAAACTTAGTAGGGACTAATTTGCAAGGAAGGGACTAAATTGAATTCTAGTAGGACTAGAATAAGTCATTTAGGTAGTTGACAAGGAGTTGTTGGACTATATAAAGGACCTTCCTTCCTTCCTTCTCACATAACTTATGCTCATTATTGAACATATCAAAGAGTGGGAGAGAACAAAAGGAGAGAGAGCAAGCAACAAAAGGAGCCGACCGCCCCTCTTGCCGCCGCCCATCCCGTCGGCCACAAAGGAGGCCGAGACCCTCCTTTTGGGTCTCGTTTTGCGTGATTTCTTCTTCCTCTTCCTCTTCCGGGCTAGCACCAAGGACTTGGGAGATCTAGGATCAACTCTAGGCGTGGATCAACCGTATAGAACGTGACACAATTCGCGTTTGAAGTCATCAAAGGAGAACCCTAAGGTGTGTTATTGATTTCTTCCCTTACCATCGTTATGATTCTTGACTTGTGATCCTTGGAGGGTTTTGCATGGTTAATTTTTGTTTCCGTTGCGCATCCATGAATCAAAACCCTACACACACATGCTTGTTGACCAAATTAGCTAGAGACGCAGGGGTAGTGGTGGATAACTTGGATATTGTGAAGGTGACGGAGCGGTTTTACACGAAAATTGAGAAACCCCCAATGATGGCTAGGTCTAGTAAGGGAAGAGGGGAAGCGAGTGGTTCAGCCAGTGGTCCGGTCAGGGTGAGTCGTCTGCTAATGACGCCCTCTTGCGGAGCATGCATCAGCTTATGCTCGAGTCTAAGGCCGAGAATGCGCGACAGTTTGCTCATGACAAGAGCAGTCGTAATAAGATGAGAGCGTCCCTTAAGACTATCGTAGAATGGCAGATGCAGTTGGCCAAGGCGGCTAACGTGACCCTAAAGCCCAACCCAGAGACTGAAGATTGGTGGTATGAGTCTAGCAACTATGAGGCACCTGATCCAGCAGAGGGAGCTGCGGATCAGGCGGCCGACTCAGAGTAGAATCACCGTCCCCCGCATTAGAGGTGCTGAGTCCTTTACATGATCACTATTTTCGTTGAGGACAACGAAGCATTCTGGTGTGGGGGGAATTTTTAGCCTTGACTAGCCAATTACGTGTCAGCATTACCCTGTTACATGTAGGATGTTTGTGCCGTATAGTGAGTCGTTAGTCGTGTTTATATATATTTTTCGTATTGTGTTCGTGATTAGTGATGTTTGCATTTTTTATTGCACGTTTAATTAATTGAGTCCACCTACCCAAACTGATTCAGTTTCGAGTCTTCTTTCACGTCGGCCATTTCATATAGAGTTAGAACTTTTTTAAATAAAATCAAAAAAATTGAAAAAAAATGAAAATCTGAGAAAGGGCAATCAAAAGAAGCGAAAAATTTGGTAAAATCGACGAGTGTGAGAACTTTAGGCATAGGGCATGACTTGCGACCGAGAGTGACAATGTGAGTTCCCCTAGTACGTATAGAGATACTTTCTTTACGGGAATACCTGCCTATTTTCATACGCTTACTTGATTTTCAAATTTAAAGTGTGTGCATTTTTTTCTTACAAGAGTTGAGCTAGGTGTGAGCTAAACAAGCCAAACGTTCGGGTTTACGTCTTAGGTAGTCGCCAACCCGCCTCATAGAGGCACACAGAACAGCTGTGCTAGGATGCGTATTAGAGCACTCACTGCTTGTGAGATCTCACCTTGTAGGACCACTAGAAAGCCCGATTCGAACTTTGGTTTTTATTTTCTAGCCTCTTGACCTAGGGAGACGATTCTTGGCCTTCATCACAAATCGTTTAGAATTACCTCTTTAGTGCGTCACGAGGGCCTCCTAGTTGAGGGGGTTCGATGAGGGAGTGCTTCACTATACATTCTTGTGAGTTCAACGTATCGCATGTGCTTCATTTGATATTTACGAGGGGATGCAAGGGTGAGTGAGTAGGCTTGCGCACTTCGGTGTGGCGGTGTTCCATGTCATTACACCATGGACACAGTTGTGGAGAGCCGTGAGTGCGTGACGTCTAATCCGCACAAAAAATGGGGTTGGTTGATCTGAATCGGTGGATCGTGCTAGGTATCGTTTCTTTTCATCATCACGGTGTAGGAGGATCGGTTGGATTAGGCACGAGACTTACATACATTTGATTACTTGAGATAGGGCATGTTTACATTCTAGTGTGGGGATGTTGACTTTTGACTACGGACATCGAGATTGAGCTTCTGACGACTCCATCCCTGCACACGCGCTTTAATTATTTGGTGGCTTTGTTTGGTAGCACTGTGTACTTCATTGAGTTAGGGGAAGACAAATTTTACTTTTGATATACATTCATTGGATCGTCTATTCCCTCCCTTAACATACTTGCATTGCTTAATTCTTGGAGAACACTCGGATATTTTTGTTGTTGATATTAATAAAAAAAAGAAGCAATACAATGACTAGCATATAAACAGGCAAAGCAATACGTTTAGGGCTATAACGTTGAGATTCCCTACCTCGGTCCGACGAAGCTGCTAATATAATATTATAGAACCTCCAGAACCTCCGAATACGATATCGAGAATATCCTCCGCTAATCTCTCTAGCCCTCTCTCTCTCTCTCTAGTGTTTGACTGAAATCTGGAATGAGAATTAACTATAACGTCGGGTTCTATTTATAGGGGAGTTCGACGAGTAATATCGCGACGTGTAGGGGGACTACGTGGCGAGAGCTGGCAAAGCTGACTCGCGGACCAAAACACGTGTCACACACTGGAGTCGCTTACGAGCCCAACTCAAAGACACGTGTCCATAAGCAATAAAAAAAAGAACAAAGAGAAAAAAAAAGGAGAGATTGAATAAAGGAATAAATTTGAGCTTCTTGGAAATTGAGTGGTGGAAAGTTGCTAGTTCGTTGACGACAGTTTGCATTTCAGGCACGTATCGCCATGGAGGCCACGGAGATCATAATTGTACCGGGGTTTGAGGGGATCGAGGGCCGGAGACGGTGAGTTTCGGGTTGGGTTTCTATCATCATGGCGAGGGTGTGTGAGATGTGGGTTTGAATAAAAGAATGTGAAGCTTTAGGACTTGTTACTTCATGATTATCCTTTTGTCCTTTAGCCTCAACATTATATATCGTTAGTGGACTAGGAGCTCGGACCTTGAACGTGGCTTAGCCTAGCGTAGCCTCTTATTTGTCGGCACACGTGAAGATATAGGTTATTCTTGCACTTATTAAAGCTAGGCTTTCTATACTAACTAGGGGAGATTCTCGTTGTCAAGTTTAGTTGCGATTCATGCCTTGTCCCTAGATTCCTTATCACTCTATGATAATCGTTTTGAGCTAATTGAGATTGCCCGATCTCGTCCAAAAACATTTAAAAAAAATGGTATGTATATATGTGTTTGTGTAGGATCTAGTCTAAATTGCATCGCATCATATTGTTGCATTGTTGAGTCATGTATTGAGTTGGTGTTTATATTGAGTCGGCTAGTCTTGGTTTGTATGCAAATGGTGTTTTGAAAAAATATGCAGTTAGCAAGACTCGTACCACGAATTGATGGGGAAGAAAGTTTGGAGATGTGGCTGATTTTGATAGATTGCTCGGGACGCGCAAATGGCAAGTGTGGGGATATTTGATAAATCAATACTTGGAGTTATATTTTTATGTGATTACTTGTCATTTTCCGTAGTTTTCGATGCATTTACACATGTTTTAGGCCAATTTTTGATAATTGGAGCATAATTGAGCATTTAATCGTAAATGTTGAGTCCGGGCACTTTTTCACATATTTTATGCCATATTTGTGTCATTTGATCTTCCGGTATGTTTTAGTGTTGTGGATTTCAGGAACCGGGAGCTCTGAGCGATGATCTTTGATTGGAAGTGAACTTCAGAAAGTGGAATTGCTCAAGAGATGATCGGAATTCAAGATGAAGAAGGAAGAAACAAGAAAAGGAGCCAAAGAAGAAGATTTCCAGACTTGTTCATACGAACAGAAAAGTGTTCATACGGACACTTATACTTAGAATATTTTTGGAGCTCGAAATCAGAAGTGTTCGTACGAACAACCCGACTATTCGTACGAACGGAAGTATAAATTCGGCTATTTTGGGGCTGTATTGTAATTTTTTAAAAGTTACAAGTTTTGGGGCTGTTTTAGACCCTAGGAATCTGTCCCTAGGAGTATTGGAACGATAATAGAGCTTTGGAACAACTCTTGGGAGCTTTTGGAGTGTGCTTGGATTCGTTGCATTCTTCATTTGATTTCTAAACCCTTTCTCTTCTTTAGTTGTTGATTCATGATCAATAAACTTGTTACTTTGATCATGTATTATAGTAGCTAAACTCTCTTTTGCTGGGAATTCTCGTTTGGTAGCTAGGGTTTGCTATAAACATGATGTTTTGAGCTTGTGATTCAAGTTTTAGACTTAATCTATCGTGTTCTTTCATTATTATGGGTTGTTTATGAGTTTTATTTCATTATTCTTGCGCGTAGCTAACGTAGGAATAACTCTAATTGACATTCACGTGGTAACTCTGTGAAAGTTAGTCGGTAAAGTGAACAATCCACCTAGTCGAATCAATATTTGGTAACTCGATATTGTTAACTAGGATCGTTAGAGTAGAAAGGTGATTTTTAATGCATGCTTAAAAGTGAAATAGACTTGGTAACTCGGTGTATTTGGTTTTAGGCATAGATAATTTGCTTGGTAACTCGGTGAATTTTACGTTGCTTGATTAATAATAAAAGACACGGTGTTGTTTCATAAATCAAGGCATAAGTTTATAGTATCCCTAGTAACCTAGAGAGAATTCCCGGTATTTGTCTCATATTAGCAATCTTTGCAATTATTTTTGTTAATTGTGCCAACATCTCTACGATTAATTCGTCCCTGTCTTTTATTTTTCATAGAAGTAGCAAAAACAAACAAAGCGATCGACCCACATAAGGTGTAGAATTAGTAATTAATTTAATACGAAGTCTCTCGGGTACGACAACCCGGATATCCGGATATTACTGCACACGACAGCCATACACTTGTGGTTGGAGCGTGTCATAGGGCAACCGAGACATTTTACCAGCCAAGAATGATTCACATAAAGTATTTTAACAGAATTAGGTAAATGACATTGTATGCATTTAAATAAGATAGAGTTTGAAGGGTGTCTGAGGCGTGAATGCCACAGACTGGAATTGACTCGTTGACCAAGTAGAGCTCGAGGACCAGATTGTAGGGCGAAAGAAGAGATTGGGTAGTGTCCATTTTTAGAAGGGCCCTGATAAAGGAGTCTGCCCGTAGCTCTGGCCTGAATGCAGAATGAATGTTGGTCAAAAATAAATCTAGCATCATGATCTAAACAGAATTTATTTACAGACAAGAGATTAACAGATAAATCAGGAACATGGAGAGTGTTATTTAACTGAAAATAATGTTGTGCAGTAGTAAGAAGTGCATTACCAGAGTTTTGGATGGAGAGGGAAGATCTATTACCAACAGTGACATGGTCTGGTCCGATGTATGGCTCAGAGATGGATAAGTTGTTTAAATCAGCTGCCATATGGTTTGAAGCACCGGTGTCAGTGAGCCACACCTCTGGGGAAGCAGAAATCCTATTTTTAGAAGAGGCAGCCATTGCAGAGAGTTGCTGAGGTGGAAGGCGTCCTTGATACGCATAATCCATGCGATGATAACAATCCAATGCAGAATGATAGTCATTGCCGCAAATTTGACAATTGACCGGACCACTTCCACGACCAGAGTAACCGGAACCAGAACGTCCTCTTGACCCACTGTGACGACCTGAAAACCCTCGACCCGAACCAAAAGCAGGGGATCCGGATCCATAACCATACCCGGGTCTAGACCCGTAATCGGACCCGGACCCATATCCTGGTCCAGACCCGTAACCGGATCCTGAACCGTACCCGGAGCCCGATCCAGAACCACTACTGTGTCCGGATCCGAACCGTCCGCCTCGATGAGAGTCGGAACGGTTACCACCACGCGGACCCGAACGATCACGCCACGAGAACCACCGTTGTGACGGCCGCCACCTCCGCCACGATGGTTGTACGTCTGAGGAGTGTAGAAGCGGTTGGGTTCATCGGATCTGGGCTAGGGTTTTGAGACTCAAGAATCTGTTCCTCCGCACGAAGAAGCACATGGAGTTCTTCAAATGGTAGGGGCTCAGATCTGGTGTAGAGAGAGGATCAGAATGAGTTGAATTGTGGTGGAAGACCGTTCAGTGCATACAACAGCATGTCTTCATCATCGGTAAGAACAGAGGATACCGCCAGTTGATTACGAATGGTTTTCAGCCTCTGCATGTAAGAATCGATGGATCCAGTGCCTTTTTGCGAATTTGTAGAGTGGTCTTCAACTGTAGGATGTTGGATCAAGTGTGAGAAGCATAATGCTTCTCCAAAGAAACCCAGGAAGATCTGCAATCGTCGCACCCAATAACTAGGGTTAGAGCCTATGTGGATAGTGTAGCGTTAAGAACAGTGAGAACCCCTTGATCTCGAAGGATCCAAGCGGTGTATTCTGGATTGACGGATGAAGCAGCGTCTGTGTGGACTGAAAGATATTAAGGAGGGTAAGTCAAAGAACCATCAAGATGCCCAAACAGACTGTGTGTACGAAAAATGGAGGAAATCTGATGTTTCCACAAAACAAAGTTAGATCCATCTAACTTAAAAGGTAAAATATTATGTATGTTGGATAGGAGGTGTATCGGAGTCGATTGTGGTGGATTTGAGGAGGTAGAGAGAGCCATAGCTCTGATACCATGAAAGGAGATTTGAAGATTTGTAGTAAAAGAATGAGAAGACGAAGATGAACACAGAGAAGAATGAGCGGCGCTGTATATACACAAAGATGAAGGGATTGACCCTTTCTCTCTTAACCCTAACGATACAGACAAGACTATATATATGCTAACGGAACATAACGGGAAGAAACTAACGGTAGGGTTTACATAATGGGCCATTATAGATAGATGGACTTTACAATCAGTGGGCTTTAATACTACATTGGGCTACTGGAGATCTTGTAGCTGGACATGGGCTTCAATCATTGGGCTTCTTCTTCCTGGGCTTTGATCAGGCCTGTACTGTTAATAACTAGTAGGTGAAAATCAAAGATCAATCAGAAGAAAAAAACGCCACTATCAGATCTCTAAATTATTGTTCATGATCGCCGTTATGAATAGCCACTGAATTCATCGCGAAAATCAAATATCAGGCATGTCGAGCTGCTTCATTTTCCTCCTAGAATAAGAGGTAAAAAAAATAGCAGTCAGTAACTCGAGAGAATTACCCAAGCATTTTTCTATATAAATCATCAAAAACAGGGAGGTGGCCTTCAACAGACTGAGTCCATAGGAGTAGAATTCAGGATGAGATCTCCAATTTTTTTTCACAACCAATCAGTGATCTCTCTTACAAATGATAAGAAGGAATTCTTCAGCTATCAAATAGTCAAATCCATTCATTCTTGTGAAAATGAAAATAAAATATAAAACTACTAGTCCGTCACAGTGGTAGACTAGACAACTAACATGCTCAATTTTGTGTGAAAAAAATAGCTGCGTTATGTACTTTCTGTTGTTAAAAAAGAAAATCTAAGCTTCTAACTTCACTTCGATATCTCTGGATATTTTGCACCTAGTAGTTTTCTATTATGGAAAACCTAAGAACTTGGAGTCCAATTATAATGCATCAGAATCAGCATTAATTATACCCTGCACCATACTAACCACGCATATATTTGTAAAAATTCTGATCTAATGGGAGCTTCTTAAATTCTCTAATGTTTAGTGTATGTCACAGTCAATGGTTTTAATTTTTAAGTATCCGTTGCAATACCTGGATCTTTCACCAAGTTCTGCAGCAAAATACATTTAAGCTTAGAGGTGAAACTAAACAGCAGATGAATATGTTGTGCATAAATTCACCCCAAAGGAATTACTAACCTTTTTTCCGAGACAATCTTCTGCGTAAACTAAGCTGACTTACGAAAAAAATCAAAAAAAATCTGAATGAGCACGAGAAAATTCACTGATGAGATCAACTGACGCCGTACTGAATTAGAATCCAGTGAATAAAAAAGTGTCTCACATTCATCATACAAAAATTACAGAGGAAAGGGAAGAGATAAAACTCTCTTATCCCGCAAAAAGAAAAGAAACTAAAAACAAAAAAAGGTGACTCATCTCAACCAATGAGAGCTTGCCAACTAGACTGATCAATTAAATAATCTGCCACATAAGACTCACTTAGCTACACGATGACGTTGCACTAGAAAATCTACCAACGGTTCGGATTAGAAGCTACAAAGCTAATCCAACGATGACTGCTCCTTGTAGCTTCATGTCATCAGTTTTTCTCTTATTACAATTCAGTCCAAAGCAGGAACATCAAAGCTATTAAACTAGATGAAGATGAACTGCCCCTCTTAATTCTAATACCCCTCTCAAGATGGAGCATGAATGTCAATCATGCCCATCTTGCTAATGAGGAAGTGAAAACTTGGAGTGATGAAGAGCTTTAGTAAGCAAGTCTGCTAACTGAAATTGAGAAGAAATGTGGGATACCTGCACATTCCCATCTTAAACCTTATCTCTCATGATATGGAAATCAACATCAATGTGTTTGGTCATCTCATGGTGGACAGGATTAGTGGCTATCTTCAGAGCTGACTCATTATCACAATAAATCATAGGAGGAGCATGAATCTGAATTTGTAAATATCCCAATATGTAAAGAAACCACTTCACATCACATACAGTTGATGTCAAACATCTATACTCTGCTTTTGTTGAACTCTTTGACACCACTGTCTGTTTCTTTGACTTCCAAGAGACCAAAGAAGTTCCAAGATACACTAAGAAACCAGATGTAGACCTCCTGGTATCAATACACCCTGCCTAATCTGGATCTTCATAAGCCACCACATTTAACTTTGTATAAGAAGAGAAAAATAATCCCAAACCTAGAGTTCTCTTCAAATAACTCAAAATATGATTAGCAGCTTGTTTATGCTCTGTGGTAGGATGAGATACAAACTGACTCAACTTATGCACAATATAGCATATATCAGTCCTAGAATTGCCAAGATACAGCAACTTCCCAATCAACTGTCTATAACAAGATGCCTCCTCATCAGAACGTGCATTTCCTTTGTGAGCACTTAATTTGAGAGTAACTTCCATTGGAATACTTGCTGGTTTGCAACCCAGAAAACCAGTGGACTCTAAAATGTCCAGCACAAACTTCCTCTGAGAAAGAACATTGCCATCTGCATTTCTGCCAATTTCAAAGCCCAAGAAATATTGTAATGCATCCAAATCCTTCAATTTAAATTCATGGTTCAAAACTTTCTAAAGATCTACCAATTGATCAACATGAGATCCAGTCAACACTATGTCATCCACATAGACAACCAATGCTATAAAAGCATTCAAATAAACTTTGGTGAACAAAGTATAGTCAGCATTAGTTTGCACAAAGCCAATGGAGATAAGAGTGTTAGAAAACTTACTAAACCATTTCCTAGATGCTTGATTTAGACCATATAGATATTTCACCATCTTGCAGACAAGAGCACCATTATTTTGACAACCAATTCCATGTTTGGATGGTTCATAACCAGGTGGCATATCTATGTACACATCTTCCTCTAATACCCCATGCAAAAAAGCATTGTTAACATCAAGATGCATCAATGGCCAACCTTTCACAGCTGCAATAGCTAGCAAACACTTCACTGTAGGCAACTTTGCAACAGGGGAGAAAGTCTCATAATAATCTACCCCTTCTGTTTGTGTATAGCCCTTAGATACTAGTCTTGCTTTAAATCTTTCAATACTGCCATCTTGTTTGTATTTAACCTTGTATACCCACTTACATCCAACTGGAGAGTGTCGCTGAGGCACAATTTCCCATGTGTTGTTTTCTTCCAAAGCTTTAAGTTCCAGCTGCATTGAATCTCTCCATTCTTGCTTCAAACTTGCTTCCTTATAGCTCTAAGGTTCTTTAATGGTTGAAACTTGAGAAATAAAATGAGTGTACCTAGTGACAAAGAATTATAAGATAGACACGTTCCAATATCATATTTAGTGCTGCAATTGGAGTTAATTTTTATATAGTCCTTTGGATAGTTTGGCATTCTTCTCTCCCTAGTTTATTGCCTTTTTTACATCTGCACATTGCTGGTGTCTGCATTAGTGTTCCTCCCTTTTGTATCTGTTCTGTCTGTACTAGTGCTCCTTGCATCTGTACCCATTCTTGCAACAATTTCTTCTGTATTCACATCAGCTTTTGTGGTCACTTTAGGCATGATAAAATCATTATTGAGATTTCTTGACAAATTTCCATTTCTCTTGACATATTTCCCTGAAATGGAAATTTGTCTTCATAAAACACCACATATCTGGATACAAATAAACTCTTGCTCTCAACATCATATAACTTGTAACCTTTTGTGCAAAACACATATCCCAAGAAAACACATTCTCTTGCTCTGGGCTCAAATTTACCCCTGCCTTGCTTCAATGTAGAAGCAAAGGCCAAAAATCCAAACACCTTCATTATCTCGTATTCTGGCTTTCTCTTGTATAGTATCTTATATGGAGTCTTGTTTCCAAGAATACTAGTTATGGTTCTATTAATTAAAAATGCAGCAGTCAAAATGCACTCTCCCGAACCTTGTAGGTAAATTAGCTTCAAACTTGATTGCTCTAGCCACATTCAATAAGTGCTGATGCTTTCTCTCAACAACTGAATTTTGTTCTGGGGTATCTACACATGTCAACTGTTGTACAATTCCATTTTCCACCAAGAAACTTGTAAGACCAAATTCAGGAGCATTGTCACTTCTAATCATCTTCACATTGTGTCCAAACTGAGTGTTGATCATCTTACAATATTGTGAAATTATGGTTGTGGCATCTGATTTATTAATCATCAGATATACCAAAGTGGATCTTGAAAAATCTTCTACTAATGTCAAGAAATATCTATAACCATCATAAGTAGGAACCCTGTATGGCCTACAAGAGAAAAGGGTATTTTAGTCATCTTCCCTCCATCAGGAAATGATGGCCTCTTTTGCTTAGCTTTTGGACATTTATAACAAACTGTAGACTGTTCTCCTGTTGTGGTATGCAACATTGACCTCATACTCTTCAAATTTCTGATTAGATGTATGTCCCAGTCTTTTGTTCCATATATCCATAGATGCATTATTAGTGATAGCTGTGTTGGCAATGCTATACTTCTTGTCTCCTCCAAATAGGGAATACAAACCACTTTTCTTGTAACCTTTCCCACCACTTTGTCCTTTCCTACTTCCTTAATGAAGCATTCCTCCGAAGAACAAATAAAGACACAAGAATTTTCTCGAGTGAGCTTTCCAATAGAGATCAAATTAAAAGTGAAATATGGAACACATATCACATTTGAAAAAACTAATTTGTCACTTAAGTCCACTGTCCCCATATGAGTAACTTTCACTTTGTATCCATCAGGTAAATACACATAAGTGTCTTGTACAACTTTATAATCACTAAATCTTTCATAATCACAACACATATGATCACTTGCACCGCTGTCAAAAATCCATGCATGTGTTACTCCCAAATCTTTGGGCAAAGTTGATCTAAAAGAACAACTCTTAACCACTCCTCCCATAAATTGTAGAGGTGACTTAGTACTGATTGATGAGCTAGAACCATGACCATCATCTCCAGAATTGGAGTAGCTTTGCAGATTCTTCACCCCCACTTGATTATGTAGAAGATCTATTAACTGAGCACATTGTTGTTGTGTTATTGACAAGGTTGTCATCTGTGTTCCATGATCCTTTTCAGAGACATCTGCCTTAGAAGAATTCTGGTGATCCACCAAAAGTTTATGAGCTTGCGGTTTCATTTTTTTTTTGATGTGTGGAGGATATCCATGTAATTGCCAACACTTATCCTTTATATGTCCAGTATTCCCACAATAATAGCAAACCACATTGCTCTTGTCAACATTTCCTTTAGCATTAAAATTTGATGAAGTGACTGACTGTTTAGATCCTCCACCAAATACAGGTGCATGAAAAATGTTGTTTTGCCATCATAGCCATTGGATTGGGATTAATTCCACCTTTGCTTAGTGAATATTGCATCTCTTGTTGAACTATGTTGGCAAAAACTTGATTAAAAGTAGGCAAAGGTTCTAATAAGAGAATCTGATCTCTTACTGAAACATAACCTTCATTAAGTCCCATTAGAAACTGCATTGTGCAATCCTCTTCATAAGTAAGCCTCAAATTTCTAAAAACACCACATGTACAAGCTCTCAAAGCTTCACATGTGCACAATGGAGGTGCTCTGTAATTTCTCAGCTCATCCCACAAGGCTCTCAGTTTTGTGCAATAGGCAGTGACTGTCAAATCACCTTGTTAAGTAGCAGAAATAGCCATTTTAAGCTGAAACACTCTAGTTCGATTTTGCTGAGAGTACCTTTCCAAAAAATTAAGCCAAATCTCTCTTGAAGTTCTCTTGTAGACTACACTACCTCCTATTTTCTTTGACACATAATTTAACAACCAAGACATGATCATAGTATCACATCTTAACCACTGATCTCTCAATTCATCATCAAGAGGTGGCTCAAACAATTCACCATTAACAAAACCTATTTTAACTTTCGCATTTAGGGCTAAAACCATAGCCCTATGCCATGTATTGAAATTCTCAGCTCCTACCAAAATATCAGTGACAAGGACCATACCTGGATTATCAAAATGTGCTAGGAAGTATGGCGAAACCTCCCTAGTCGCAGCCACACTTCAATTTCCCTCAAACGCCATCTCAGAAGTAGATCTGAAACTTCAGATTCTCAGAAAATCGGAAAGCTTCCCCTTCAAATCGTCGGAATCAATAGACAATCCATAACCAAAAGTAGAAATATACTATTAAGATTACATTTCGTTTAATGTACATATAAAAATTTCGATAATAAGTACAATTTAAAACAAAACGTTTGTGATCAACTAAGTGATCTAACTTAAGATAAACTTATTCGTCTCGATCCGCGTTCCAATCCCCACCTTGATTTATGACATGCGGTTTTAAAATGGCAAAAGCCGACGCAGTTTTGAAGAAAATGATCAGTAAAAACTGAGTAAATACACACTACGACATGTAAACCGATGAGTGGCACGCAATCATAGTTTAAATAAAGCAAGAGATTTAATAAGTAAGAGAGTTGGTAATTTATGAACAATTATAAGTAATCACGTGGCGAGAATTTTTTGACTTTGAAACTTGAATAAACCACGAGTATTAAAGGAATTCTTAAATCAGTAGAATCTCCAGAATAAACAAGTTATTTTGAACTCATAACGATATTTATTCACGAGTAGCATATGCTTTTCAAATCATTTCATTCAATTAGGGCATATCTAGAGCCACAAGCAACATCAATAGAGTATTCAACTTTCTTTCAAGTTCAGTTAACTGTTAAGTTTAGCTGAGGCATGTCCATAGCCACCAACATGATCGATGTAAGCAGTGGGATCACGAAATAATCACAAAGGGTTCCTTCTAGGGTCTATCAAACCCTATTTCACCCGAGCATTAAGGGAGCCCAATCGTCCACCCCGCTTACAACATTAGCTAAAAGGCCTTAAGTGTCGACACCCCTAAACCGTAGTGACCCTTACAAGTATAAGTAGCACTCTATAGGTCTACAAACCCCTTGGCCTCAATATCTTGGTACATTTTGGCTCATCGGGGGCGGATTTATGAACAATTAAGTTCTATCCAATAAAAGAAAGCATTTCTTCAATGACATTAGCCATAAGAAAATAGAGGATCACTTGGCGCCTCCCATTAATAACACAACTCTGTACATCGTCCTAGATCTATTAGATGTATCTTATTACCTTTATTTCTCATAACCAAAGTTGGTATAGAATCTTCAGAAGTCATTTTCAGGAGTTCTCAGTATAAATCAATAATCAGAATTTTTCAGTATAAATCATGCTTTTCATACTCTTTCAAATAAGACGATATTTATTTCAAACGTCACACAAATGGGCACAATGTGATAATTAAAGTTCGCAGTTTATTTCTTCTTCTTAAAATAGACAAAATCAGATTATCAACTTATCACAAGTAAATTTCCAAGACTTTAAAAGAGGATTCATTTATATTCAAATAATTTCGAGTATTAAATCATGCTTTGCATACTTTTTCAATCAACAAATATTCATTCGAGACATCCCACAAACACTCACATTTTGATAAGTAAAAGTCGCACATATGTACTTACCACTACGATGAAGCACAAGCAAAAGTGATAAGGTAAGTCGAGCACTCCAACGAGAACCACTCTCTCCGACGAGGTCGAGGTCCAAATATTCAAGAAGATGGTGGATGAAAGAGTGAAATTGGCCTTCATTTCTTGAGAATAATGGTGAAAGAGCTCCCCTCCATGATCATACTATCCCTGGAATCAAGTTTTTGATGATTTAAAGAGTAGAAAATGGATTTTTGATGGTCTTTTTGTGAGGTCAATGCCCGAAAACGGGATTGAAGTTTGGAGAGAGAGAAAGAGAGCTTGCATGAGTGTTCTTGATGAGAAATGATGTAAAGAAGTAAAGTGATGGAGATGGGGAAGAATGGACTTGATTGAGATGGTAGTGTTGGTGGTTCATTGAGGGTAATGAGGACGGTAGTGGTGTTATTTTAATAGGAGTAGAAATGAAAATGGATTATTTTATTGGTGTTAACCAAAGTGATGGAGGGGGTAGTTGGTTGTAATTAGAACAACATTAGAAGAGTTGTGGATGGGGCTAAAGAATTGATAGCCAAAAATTAAGGTGTAAAAGAAATGAAATTAAAAAGTCTCCCAACACCATAGTTGGGGTAGAAATTGGAATAACAAGAAAATGAAGGGCGACATGCAAATACTAGAAATTGAAGGTAACTCTAAAATTTTATATAAAAGAGGGGTATAAATAGAAGATACCAAAAATTAAAGGGTAAAAAATAAGATTTCTATTTAATAGGTAACACATAAAAGTTAATTTTCATAAATTATAAAATTGCCAAATAATTTCCAAATAAATCACTTTGTTCATAAATGTCAAAATCCAATTTTTAGAAAATTACATGTATCTCCCAAGTATATAAAATGAGTTTCATATCGTATTATCCAAGTTTTCAAAAACTACAAAATAACCTCAAAATGAAATTTTATATAATAATATATGTCGAATGACACCCTTATACTTTAAAACTAAGAAGAAGTCAAGAAAAAGTTTGAAATATAAATTTCTCAAATTTTCAATTATTTTTCCGAAATGACCAAATAACCCCCAACTTAAATACGGGGTATTACACTCCGCCTCCAACCTTTGATCGAACTTTGATCTAACAGCCCCAACCAGACTCTGATACCATTTTACAAAACGGAGCTCAAAACTAGTGAACAAAAAAGTGTCCCACATTCATCAGCCAATAATTACAGAGGAAAGGGAAGAGATAAAACTCTCTTATCCCGCCAAAAGAAAAGAAACTAAAAACAAAACAAATGTGACTCATCTCAACCAATGAGAGCTTGCCAACTAGACTGATCAATTAACTAATCTGCCACATAAGACTCACTTAGCTAAACGACGACGTTGCACTAGACAAGCTACCAACGGTCCAGATTAGAAGCTACAAAGCTAATCCAACGGTGAGTGCTCCTTGTAGCTTCATGTCATCAGTTTTGCTCTTATTACAATTCAGTCCAAAGCAGAAACATCAAAGCTAGTAAACAAGATGAAGATGAACTCTCCCTTTTAATTCTAATATAGACGTTTATGAGATTATCAAGAAGCAATCCAAAAGAAAGGAAAAACATGAAAAACACTAGGGCTCCGTTCACTAGTCAAGAAAGTAAAGGAAAGTGAGGGAAAAAGAAAATAATAACTGTTTTGTTTTCCTGCATGCGTGTTAAGTTGTGTAGGAAGTTGTGGGACCCACCATTTTTATTTTCTTACAGGAAACATTTCTTTCAAATTTTGTCCTCATAAAAACACAGAATTTTGCAGGAAAGTTAAATTACTATCTACTTTCCCACATACTTTCTAGGATCTGAACAAAACTTCAATAATTCTTAACATATTAAAATCAGTCTACAAGCTGACTTAAATACTTGAAAAGTCTAGAAATATGGTGAAAATCTAAAATTAATACTGAATAGTAATTTTACATAATCAAATACGCAGCCAAAAGATTCCTCAAGATTTGGTTCAAATCAACCTCCTAATTAATAAACGAATTATTACGGAAAATAGAAAACTGCTAACTTGACCTTAAATGGTCGATTTTGACCAAATCAGAAAGGTGGTCGTAATTGATCACAAGTTCCTTTTAAAATGACGTTTCTACTGAGAATCATTTATGACTTTGCCCGATTCTTAAAATCTTCAATTTTGTCCCTAATTCTGCATTTTGACTCAAATAACTTTCTGAATCTGGCGAATTTTTCTTCAAAATTCATCTTGCACCAAATCATTGATGAGATCATTAGTTACAGTTTAATTCCCATTTAAAACATTCCCCTCCCCTCTCTCTCATTGCACATCCCTTGCTACTGTGAGCCACAACTTAGACAACAACTCAAATTACTACGTTTTTCTCAACAAACGTAGCTTTGATTATTATTTGTGGAACTCTTTTTGATGGGTATTCTAAATTCTGTTTTTATGGGTATTCTAAATTCTATTAGGTGGTAGCTCAAGTGGCAGAGCGTTGGAAGTCCCTGCATGAGGTTCCAGGTTTAAACTCGGTTGAAGATAAAAACAAGTTCTCAAAAAAAAATTATACATATATACATATATGTATAAATTTTCATTAGCCGAATTTCTAACAAATACTACATCTATTTCTTCTCTTTCAACTTCGGTTGCCTTTTTACGTAACAGGGTACTCAGTGACTTGGATTGGATAGCGAAATGATGTAAATTTTTAACAATTTTTGCATAGTGTAAGAATAAAATTTTCTCTACAAGATAATACAAATATTACTTAAATTTGTGTAAAGCTGTAGTAGATCCGAGCGTTTTTAGGCATTTTTCCAATTTCATCAATTGTTTCTAAAAGCTGTTCTATTGACATGTATTGATCAAGTGTCCAAACTTCATAGTTTATGACTTACGGACTATGGGTTTTAGTTTATGTGGAGGGTATTTTTGACGATTCCAAAATGTAGAGGAACATCACTAAAAAGTTCGTATTTCAATATACTTTGTCAATAAGGGGCGGGTTCGTTAGAGTTGTACTGAAAACCCCGTTCAAGGTTTTCTTTTAAAGAAAAGCCGGGTTTTTAAATAAATGCACGTATAGGCAAAATAGATGTAACGACCAAGATCCAAAGAGAAAAGATGTAATGCACACCAAGATGATAGACCCAAGTCAAGCTTCATTATTATTAACAAAAGAAACACCAGAGTAACTACACAAAAGGACAAATACAAAACACAGAAGTAAATCTGAAATACAGGTAAAGCTCAGGTCCGCACCATATCCTATAGTTGGCTACAAAAGGCATGGGACTACTACCAACATGTTACAAACCCTACTTCCAACTATCCCCTTAATCAAACCCTAGCGGTTCCACCGGGCACGCCAGTGGTACCCTTGTGTGCCGGATCCCCAGCTCCCATTCCGTACTCACTTTCTCTGTACCCCGGCGCATCTCCCCTCCCGAAAACACCTGCATGTAGCAACGCCAGATTCAGCAGCTCCGTGATAGTCAGAATTATTATGAAAGCTTCAAGGATCTTCAGCCTCCATCCCCTGTACCCTCCTATGCTTATCTGCTTACACGCCAACCTGCAAAAATAGAGAAGAAAATAAACCTAGTCATGACTAGTCAAGTTCGAAATAATATGGTAAAATTAGGAAGATGCAGAACGATTGATTACCCGAAGGCTAGCACGGTGACAGCCCATGCGATTAAAGAGGAAGCTCCAGCCGCAGCGAGGCTGTCGTTTCTCCAAGACCTGATGTGGTTACCACCGGCGAATTTCGACACGATTCCGAGTACAGAAGCTAGTATTGCAAACGTCAAGAAGAAGCCAGTCGCACCGTTTCCACCAAAACCTGCACGTACCAGTGTGACATAATGGTCAAAAACAACTATCCCCACAAAGAGAGAGAGAGAGAGAGAGAGAGAGAGAGAGAGAGAGAGAGAGACTTACTAGGATGGTTAGTTTGGCCATTGATGTACCTGTTGAGACACCAACTTGCGAACCCCAAAACGATGAAGTACATTACCAAGTTCAGAAACAGCAATGGAGCCACAACGTTCCTTCCAATTGACACCATTTTCTCTCTCTCTCTCTCTCTCTCTATGAGTTTTTCCTTGCTTAAATTTCACTTCTTTCAGCTCTTGATAGCTAATGTTGATGATGATTGTCGTTGTTTTCCGGAAAGATGAAGGCTAACGGTTTTGGGATTATATAAGAGGTGGTGGGACTTTACATGCAAGGCACGTGTCGTGACGATGGATACAGACGCGTGCTTTAGCTTACAGGTGGTTGGACACTTGTCAATCTCTCAGCTTCTTCATTGTTTATTCTTGCCCTCGTTGCCCGCATTAGCGTGTCTCTCTATGTGAAGACTTGTGTTAGAGTTATAAAAGATTTCTATCCGTTCTTTGGTGTTCTTTGTGTGTTAAAATCGACACCTGACGCTCACCATTAAAATTTATCATGATTCATCAATTTCAGAGCTAGAATCATCTTTAGAAGAAAGTGTAGTAACTTTCCTAATTGGTAAATACTACGATTCGTCACAGCAGAACCGATCTCTCTCTTTCACGTCGTAAATTTTAGCTTAACAAGTGCTTTCAGATTTCCAGGCACAAAAATTCATATTAATTTTAACATGTCCAACTTATGTTTTTATTTGTGTTTATTATGTTTGTAAGTTGGGTGTTTTTTATGAAGTTGGAACCCGTAACGGCTATATTTCGGATAGTAAACTACCATTATACTGCAATGATCTGCAAACCATACTACAGTAATAAACAAACCTGAGAAAATCTGAACTTAGAGCTCGTAGTTAACAACGTCAATAGGCAGACTTCAGGTTACGTTGGAACTCAAAACTCTAAACAATATAAGTCTTCAAGATGCAAGTCTATCTAATTCATCTATACCCACGAAAAATGATAGGGATGTATCTTTTTTTTTTGGGTAAAAGACATTTTGCACCCTCGTTAAATGGGTTATATACAAAAACCCCCCTGTTGTTCGGGGATATACAAAAACCACCCTATCAGTGGATGGACGTTAGACAAATAGCACCTTCTGTTAAATCAATTTCTTTTTGGACCATTATACCCTTGAAATGGTGAATTTACATAGATGTCCATACCACATTGTTCTTGGTGTTCTTGATTGGTGTTCTTGGTGTTTTTGGCGTTCTTCACCCCAACTAGCAACACCACCACCACCCATGGGCTAAAATCAAAATACAAATTCATCCATCACCATTACTACCGAAACTCAAGATGGTCCAAAATCAAATCAACACCAATAAATCCAAATCACTTCACCATTACTACCCAATCTTGTTTCAATGCAAAAAAAGAAACAAGATTTGCACTAGTTTCTTGAAGATGATCAATGCAAAAAAACTAAATTGTGTATTTTTTTGACTGCTTTGTTGTGTATCATTCCAAACTAATTCATCAACATCTTCTGGGTCTTCAAAGCAAAGATTACTTGAAAAATGAAGCATTTAATTGGTAATTAGGTACATACAAACTCAAAGGTGAAGAGCTCCAATCTTCATTCATCAGGGTCTCTCAAGAATGTATCAATCTCTTGAAAACATTCATAGAATTGGGACATGGAGCAATAAACCCACAAAACCGAGAGAGGGAAAGCAAACACGAGAGGACACCAGCAGAAAGGGTTAGCTCTCTCTCTCTCTCTGTCTCGATTCAGGGGTGAGGCAGAGAGACAGCACGGGCTCCTTCTCTGTCCAAACCACCGTCTTACAGTGGCTGATTCTTGCAGAAGGAGAGGAGGTTCTTCGATTGGGGCTCGATTCACTTACCGGTGCCCTTGTTGAGGGAGACGAAGAAGGGGGAGGAAGAAGAACATGCGGCTAGAGCTCGATTCTTGCAGAAGAAGAGGAGGTTCACCGCCCAACGACATCGCCGCCGCCTGCTGCGAGAGCTTCACCGCCCAACGACATCGCCGACGGGAGTTTCGAGATCTCGGGTCGTCTTCGAACACGCCGGTGATGGCGGTGATGGGCTGGAGGGACATCAATGTCCTCATCTGGGTCGTCTTCGACCACGTTTTGTGATTCCTTCTCCGCCTCACCGCCGGGAATTTCGAGATCTCCGCCGCCACCCACCAGATCTTCATCAGACAATAACCCATCGGGGTCTTCCTGTCGCCGACGAGTTGGTCGGATCTTTCTACTGGGATGGTAGTTGGGATTGCGATTGCTGGGTTGGCGGCTTTTGTGATTATGAGCCTGTTGTTATTTTTTGCAGGAAGAAGAAGAGAAGCAATTTGTTCTTCGTGGGTGGAGTTGAACTGAAGGAAGAGAGAGGGAGGGAGGTAGAGAGAGAATAGGGTTGGAAAAAATGAGAAGAGGGTGAGAAGAAATGATTAAATACTGTGTAATTTTGCTTCATTGTTTGGGTAAATATGTCCTTTTACCCCTCCGTTAGGGTTCTGTTACCTTCCGTCCACAGTCAAGGGTGGTTTTTGTATATCCCCGAACAACAGGGGGGTTTTTGTATATAACCCATTTAACGAGGGTGCAAAATGTCTTTTACCCTTTTTTTTTTAGTTAACAATAGGGATGTATCTTGGTTTTGAAGCAACTAGTTATTGTCAGTTTGAGTTGGTACGTACATCAAAGTTCGTAGACCGTTTGGATTCGTCAATCAATTAATTCCCACTAAATAATATTTCCTGCCGGTTTCCAACTTTTTCTATGATATCCTCTAGCAGGCAACTACGCCATGCACTTCTTTCCACCGAAATAACAAGATCTTATCCATGTAACATCTAACCGTCTCTTGATATTTTATTACTCCTATTTGTTACGTTATCCATATCAAGGTGTTCACGACAACGACATGCTATTTCCTAAAGCGAGTTGGCGTTTGCCAACAGAGTTTAGCCCATGCGAAGTCCAAACCAGGATGGAGAGAACAAATGAAACCCAAGGGCTTATCGATCAGCAGAAAGCAATCTCAACCGAAGGGAAAAGTTCAAGAAATACTTTTTAAAACTTCAATAATTCATAACATATGAAATAAATTCACAAACTGGATTTAAATGGTTGAATTTTTTTTTTTAATTAGAAAAATCTAAAACGATCCTAATTAAAATTCTAAATAAAATAAGCACTTAGCAAAAAAAATCACCCAAATTGGGTTTCAATTGGCGACGTGACGTCCTAATTAGTGAATTAAATATTACTCAAAAATGAAAAAGATTCTAATTTGGATCCATAAAAAGTCGAACTTGGCCAAACCGGGGTGTAGCTCGTGGCAAATTCACGAGTTCTTCTTATAAAGTCATTTGTAGTTGTAGACGAGGGCTTGATCTGGGCAGCTCCTCCGTGTTCTTGCAAGTATAAGAGCAAAACAAACTGAAGGAGTGTACAGTAGGAGAAATGCAGGATCAATACTCTAGAAGGGGGGAGGGTGATTAGAGTATGCAGACTTTTGCTAAACTTTGCAAGAGTAGTGGTTTCAAAAGATTTGTAAAGAGATTCAAGGCCTTGAAATGATTTTCAAGCCCTTGGAATAAAACAGTTAGGGTGAATAAAAGAATAGGTCTATATCAAGACCTTGAAATGAGTTTCAAACCCTTGAAATGAAACTGTTTTGAATGCTGTAAAAGTTCTAAGTATGTCACAGAGAAGTAAATGAAAGAGACACAAGATATATAGAGTTCAGTCCACTTGTACCTACGTCTCTACCTCAGGGATCTTTTCCTTGCAGGATTTTCAGCTCAATTCTTATTAATCAACATCTAAGCCCTTGATCTCAAGCAGAGAGAGATGCCTTACTCTGTTACGGCTTGTGGTTCTCATTAACCTATCTAGTACATGTTCTAGCTATCTGATTAACTAAGAATTCTCTATTGTTCACCTTGAACAATCCTTGAGAACATAAACAGAAGTAATATATGAAAGATATACAAATGAAGTTCAGAACAGAAGAACACAGGAAATGAAACTGCTGTGAGAGTGCGGTGTTCTTCTGAGAATTGGATTGAGAATTTGATCTTCTTCTTTGTTGCTTGATAATCCTTGAATGTGTTTGAGAGTCTCTAGCTTTTTGCCTGTTGAGTTGTGTCTTTGATGCTTCAAACCGAGCTCCTTATATACAGCTCACTTGATTTGCAAATCTTGAAGATTTTCAGCAACAAACTTTCCTATTTTGTAGGCAACAACTTTGACTTCTCTAACAGTCTTATACAACGGATAGTTGATCATTATCTTCAGGGATACTGATCTGAACTTGTCCATAAACATGTTGAGAAGCTGTTAGAATCATTAGATTGATTGCAGAATCAAATCAACCCAGAAATTCCTTCCCTGCAAAACTCAGGTTAGGAAACAAATCTTGCAAAAATAGGAAATAAACTTTCCCTGCAAACTGAGATCAAACAGATGGATTAGATGGTGTTAAACATATCAAAATAGTTTGTCTTTCATCATAAAGTAAAAATAGATTAAGCACAAGGGTTTAGGAGTTCAAACAGAAAAAGAAACTCCCCCTAAGAACATGCTTATAAGGCTTAGTCAGTTCAAGGCTTTGAAAGCTGTTTCAAGGCCTATCTATTTCAAGTCGTTGAAACATTGAAACTGCTTGATCTTACAATCTCCCGCTTGATGAAAGACAAAACCAAGGTCTTCAAATATGTTTGATATTGTACTTCTGCAACAAATACTCATTAGCACAAAGCATAAATAATCATATAAAAACAACACATAATGTCCAAAAGATCCAAACTTATTAAACAGCAAAAACAGCAAAGTGTGCAGATAAACCTAACTGACCAAAACCAGGTCATCTAACAAATAACAAATAAAACAACCTAATTTTTCTCCCCCTTTTTGACTTTCATCAAATAAGAATGAGAATATGTTGGATCAGTGTTTGGAAATTAAGAAAATAAAAGTTTGGAAAGTTAAGAATTCAAGGCTTTGGAAATGAGTTCAAGTCCTTGAAAAAGAAAAAGAAAGAGTATGCAATAATTAATGGGTATGGTCTTAATCTCCTTGCTTCTCTGCATCCTCTTCCTGACTTTCTTCCTCATCATCTTGTTCTTATTCTTGTTGATCTACATCATCACCTTTTTCACTTTCTCCCTCAAACAAATTAGCAGCAGTCACAATCTCTGGTACAGTAGTCTTCTTAGGTTCCTTATTCTTGAGATCTATGAGCAGTGCACCTGAATATGGATTGTCTTCCTCTTTATCTTCATCCACTTGTTCAACCTCCATCTGTATTCCTTTTCCTTTGTCCTGAGCAGTCTTACCTGGAGCTGAATGCTCACTGGATGGATCCTTTGCTGATTCAGCCTTTTTGGTACTCTTTTCTGCTTTTGACACTTCATCAGCCACATCAAACAATGTCATTCTCCTGAACATTTTTTCAACCATGTAATTCACTTGTCTGAGATCAGTGTCAAACCCATGCTGATTCTCCTTGACTTCATCAATATTCATTTGAAGTTCTTTCAACAACTTGAGGGTCAAGGGGTTGTCTTGGGACTAAGAGGTTTGGCTAGAAGTGGGAGTTAAGGATTTGGGTTTAAGAAATATCTTGGAACCCGATTCTTCCTATGTCAACTCTGAGTAGAGCTTCCAAACTTTAGCACTTTTTTTCACCACACCAATCTTCTCAAAAGCCTTCTCATTGAGCATACAAAAACCAGTAGTCACTGATTCTTCATTAGCAGTTGGAATTTCAAAGTGTTGGAAGAATAAAGTGAGCAGATTGACAAAAGGCAAAGGGTGTTTTCTCTGGTTGGTTTGGCTATAAAGCATGTGTTCCATTACCAATGTTGGACGATCAATTTCATACCCATGCATAACCAAGTACAAATAGTAGAACACCCTGTCAGTTACCAGTTATTTTGAGTGTTCCCTAGGTACCACACATCTCATAAAAATAGTGAACAAAACTTTGGCTTCAACAGTTAGCACAGAGTGTGTTAACGGCTTAGATGTGGTAGGGGTATTAGGTGGAAAAGTTCTTCGTTTGCTAGTTTCAGGACTTCACTCTTAGGAGGGTAGTTACTGGTGTCATATCTCTTAGGACAACCTAGAACATTTGCAAACTCATCATGATCTAGTTCCATGTCAATGCTAGCAACATTAGTCTGAATAACCAGACTTGCAGACTTATTGACTTGTTTCATGTTTAGGTAAAAGAACCTGGTGAGTCTAGGGTAAGCTATCTTTGGAGGATTTAGAATAAATCAAAGACAAATTTTCCTCAACATTTTGATGCTTTCCAGATTCATACCATGTAACATAGGCATACTAATCAGACTACAGAAACCAGCTGGTCTAGAGGCAAATCCATCAAGCCACTGACCTCTAGCAACATTAGTAACAAACCATGTACTATCAGGAGCTGATTTCTTACCAATGGTTTTCTTCTTTTCTGAGTAGATCTGCAGTGCCCTTTCTATGTTCTCATTTGCTTCATCTTTGGTTCATCCTCTGTAACTTTTTCCTTTCCTTTGACCTTGTCTGCTTTGTTAGCTTTCTTCTTTGGGACACCAATCTGAATACCCTTATGTTTCTCTGGTGCAGTCTTCACTGCCTTCTTCTTGCTGGACGTTGGGGTTTCATCCTTCTTGGCCTTCTTCTTGGGAGGAGGAGGGTCTATTTCTTCTGCAGTAGGGGTTTTTGAACTTGAGTCCCCACTAATGGTCTGAACCTCTTCCACAGTGGCCTTTCTTTTCTTCTCTGTTGTAGCCTTTGATCCACCAACCATCTTGATTCTGTCTGAGTCTCTTATGGTGCTCATCAGGGTTTGGAGACGAAGATAGAAGTAGGATAGATACGAATGAGATAAATAAGGAGGGAGATAAATAGAAACGAGTTTCAGTTTGAAAAAAAGAAACAAAATATTTTATCTGATCTTTGAAGATCTTGATGAATCAGGAAGATTCAAAATTGTGTGTGCCGTTGGAAATAAAATATATAATATTATTTAGGCTGAAAAGGGGTTTTTAAAAAGGAGGGGCAACATTGAGCAATTATCAACAAAGGTAACACCCAACATTGAAAGATCCACAATTATTGACTAAGTAACATGCAGTCTACTTTCGAGGCTTTGGAAAGGATTTCAAGGCCTTGAAAAGCTATATCATGTAAGGCACAAATATTCAAAGCTTTGAAAGGATTTTCAAGGCTTTGAAAATCAGTTTAAACCTTTGAAACACATAATACTTACCTGATTCTCCCCCTAAACCAAGGCTTTCTTATTTAAAATGCCTAATGCCAATCTTAAGGTTGATAATCTTTCATCTGGCAATGGTTTAGTGAAGATATGTGCAAATTGCATGTTAGTAGAAACAAATTCAAGAACAGTATAACCTTTCTCTGCATGATCTCTGATGAAGTGATGTTAAACATCAATGTGCTTTGTTCTTGAATGTTGAACTGGATTCTTTGTAATTGATATTGCACTTGTGTTGTCACACCTGATAGGAATATCTCTGAAATCAAATCCAAGATCTATAATTTGTTGTGCTATCCAAAGTACTTGAGAACAGCAAGCTCCAGCAGCTATGTATTCAGCTTCAGCTGTTGATAGTGCAACTGAGTTTTGCTTCTTTGAGTGCCAACTTATTAAAGATGATCCAAGAAATTGACAGTATCCTGATGTACTCTTTCTATCAACTTTATATCCTGCAAAACCAGCATCTGAATAGCCACACAAAGAGAAGTTAGAATGTTTAGGAAACCAAAGCCCCAAGTCTTTGGTACCATTGAGATATCTAAAAATCCTTTTAACTGCAGTCATGTGTGATTCTTTGGGATCAGCATGAAATCTAGCACACATGCACACACTGAACATGATATCTAGTCTACTAGCTGTGAGATAGAGTAATGATCCAATCATGCCTCTATACTCTTTCACATTCACACTCCTACCAGATTCATCCTTGTCTAAAGACATTGTAGAACTCATGCGAGTCTTAATCTCTTTGGATTGAGACATATTATACTTGCTTAGCAAGTCCTTTGTGTACTTGCTTTGATGTAGGAAAATGCCATTCTTCATTTGATGAATTTGAAGTTCAAGGAAGAAGTTTAATTCTCCCATCAAGCTCATTTCAAATTCCCTGCTCATAAGACTTGAGAAATCCTTGCACACAAGATCATTAGTAGCTCCAAACAGAATATCATCAACATAAATTTGGAATAAAAGCATATCTTTATCTTGAGTCTTTACGAAAAGGGTCTTGTCTACCAATCCTCTTTTGAAATCATTTTCGAGTATAAACTTTGAAAATCTTTCATACCAAGCTCTTGGAGCTTGTTTTAAACCATAAAGAGCTTTGTCAAGTTTGCAAACATGATCTGGAAATTTGTCATTTTCAAAACCTGGAGGTTGAGAAAAATAAACTTCTTGTTGCAGAAAACCATTTAGAAAAGCACACTTCACATCCATTTGAAAAAGTTTCATGTTTTTGTGAGATGCAAATGCAAGTAGAATTCTACTTGCTTCTAACCTGACAACAGTAGCAAAAGTTTCTTCATAGTCAATACCTTCTTCTTGATTGTAGCCTTGAGCTACCAATCTAGCTTTGTTCCTGATTACCTTTCCATTCTCATCTAACTTGTTTCTGAATACCCATCTGGTGCCAATAGACTGATTTATTGTTGGAGGAACTAGATTCCAGACCTTGTTCCTTTCAAACTCATTGAGTTCACTTTGCATAGCTATAATCCAGTCTGCTTCTTGTAATGCTTTCTTCACAGTTTTAGGCTCTACAAGAGAAATAAAAGCATTAAAAGCACATAGATTTTTCAACTGTGATCTGGTTTGTGTACCTGTGTTTGGATCAGAAATAATGTTATCAGCAGGATGAGATGAGAGATATTTGAATCTCTTTATTGGTGTCCATGGTTCAGGTTCTCCAATTTGCTTCTCATGTCTCGGAGAACTTGAGGTAGTAGCTTGTTCTCTTGTTTTCTCTGGAGATTCTGTTTCAAGGCTTTGAATTTTTGTTTCAAGGCCTTGAAAATGCATTTCTTGTTCCCGTGACATTTCCTTGGATCCTTTTGAGGATTCTTCTTCAGTATCAGAATCATGCTTGTTCAGATTGAGATCTGCAAAATCATCACTCAAAGAACCATCATAACTTTCATCAAAAATAACATGAATGCTTTCTTCAACAAGCCTGGTTCTCTTATTATAAACTCTATAGGCTTTTCTTGTCTGTGAGTAACCAAGAAAGACACCTTCATCACTTCTTGCATCAAACTTACCAAGATTGTCCTTACCATCATTGTGGACAAAACATGTACAACCAAAAGGTTTGAAGTAAGAAATTTTAGGCTTTCTTTCTTTGAACACCTCATAGAGGGTTTTTTTCAGAATAGGTCTGATCAAGCACCTGTTAAGAATATAGTTTGCTGTATTCACAGCTTTTGCCCAATAATACTTTGGCAGCTTTTTTTCCAGAAGCATTGTCCTTGACATGTCTTGAAGAGTCCTGTTCTTTCTTTCAACAACTCCATTCTATTGAGGAGTTCTAGGAGCAGAAAAGTTGTGAGAGATGGCATGCTTAGAACATAATATATCAAATTCAAGTTGATCAAACTCTCTACCATGATCACTTCTGATTGAAGCAATAGGTAGGTTTTTCAAAGTTTTAAGTTCTCTACAAAGTTTTAAAAATTCAAAGAGAGCTTCAGACTTTTCTTTCAGAAACATTACCCAAGTATATCTAGAGAAGTCATCAACAATAACAAGCATGTACTTCTTACCCTTTAGAGTTGGAATTCTCATAGGACCACATAGATCCATATGCAGCAGTTCAATGTGTAACACCCCTATTTTCAAGCCGTCTCTAAGTGCAATATCAAGAATTTAGGGGCAAATGCGTAGATAATTTCTCGTGTCCTTAAAGTTAGAACTTTGGAGTGTTTGAAATATCTTGAAGTTTTTAGAATGATCTTGAGGCATTAGAAATATGTGGGGTCAGATTGATAATTACCAAGGATTGAGAGGAAATTATGATTGTGACAATGAACTTCAATAATTTCATTTAGAACCCCTCTATGTGTCACACATGCAAGTTAGGCATATGGCTCTTAGTGACAAGTATCAATCACTCACTCATGCTAGAAACATTTTCAATTTACATCTTCTTTGGAGACAAAAGTCTCCTCCTTCATCAACTCCTTCTTCTTTTCCTCTAGCACCACCAACCACCACCACTCCACCATGAAACCACCAACACCACCAAGGCAGCCACCTCTTTCCCCTTCCAAATCAAAATCTATTGCTGCCACAACACCCCCTCGGTCAGCTGATCAAAACGCACAATTCAATTTGGGAATCCAATGAATAACAACTTCGAAAAACGAAGGTAAACTCAAGAACCCTAACTTGATTTATTGTCAAATTCTCTCTGCATGTTGTATATCGGGGAATCTAACCCTTATAATACAACTCCTGAGGTCGAGGGGAGTCCAACGCACCCACTCTCATCACCTGAATCGCCGGAATCGGCTTGCTGGGTTTTTGGGTAGGAGAAGCCGGCGGGAACAAGCAGGGAGGCCGACGGGAGGCTCTGTAATTGTCTCTATCCGTGTTTTCTTCAGTTTCAAGCCTTCCCCTGAGGTATCTAGACGATTTAGAGCTCATTACTTGGCCTAGGCATCACCTGGAGCTCGTGGAACAAAGCTGCACGTCGCCGGAGCTTCCCTACGTCGCCGGCGAACTGCCATGGACGGCGAAGCATGGGTAAGCTTCGTTTCTCCCCCAAATTTCAAATTCTTTACATCAAACTGCTCCATATCATGTCGTGAGTCCTCTAGGAGCATCTAAACAAGCCCAGATTCACGTTTGAATGATTTTAGATTCATATTTCATGAGTTTTCGACTAGTTTTTTTTTTTCACCCTGAAAACCCAACGATAACTCCTTCATTTCTTGTCCAAATCATGCACGGTTTCTTCCTGTGTAATCATGGGTATGTTAGCTACAAGTTTCGTTTGAATTTCGTGGTCCAATTTCATCTCTAAACCCTCTGAAATTGGGCTTGAACATGGCTAGTTAGCGAAGTGGTTGATGTGTTCTTCGCTGCCAAGTGCCAAAAAATTCTAAGTATGAAAAGTCATGGTGAAACACCCATTTTCTAACCATTGTATCTTCTTCAAAACTTAATGAAATTTAGATTTGTTTTCTCCTGTGTAAAGCTGATACATACTACTTCATTTCATCGTCTCTGGGTCATCTTCAAATTTGTAACGAACTTCTCACAAATCAAGCCTAAAGTTGTTGCTTTGAACGCGTGTAAATCTCTTAAATTTTCTAAGTGTTGAAATATAAATTTTTCATCCCACTTTGACTAGCGATATCTCTTTGTATACTTGGAGTTTGTAGAAGTTCAAATACGTTCTGGAATCCTTGAACTACCGTCCTCAAAACCCTATTCTTATATTTCCAAGCATCCCCCTCAGTTGATCACAAATCAGCTCTAAAGTTGACTAGTTGAGTCGATTTTCCTCTATTTTTGACTTTTGAATTCGACATTCTAAATGACACTTCTGGCCTTAGCGTTCTTCAAGAATTTGTTCGTATTCGTATTCTGAGTCTAAATATCAAGTTTGACAAAGTTTGAATTTTCGGAAACCCTAGGTTGACTGAACTGTATAAGGAGGGGAAAAATAGTAATTTCACGTAAGCTTTGAATTGAGTTTCGTTTAGTAACTTGGAGTTTGTCAGCATGTCTTGTATGCGTATTTGGAGTAATCGTATGTCATTCTCGGCTAATGTTGACCAAGTCAATAGGTGGGGTCTTTTTGCAGATTTACTAAACTTTGGGGGCCTATGTGCATTTAATTAAAACTTCACACTTGAACTACTTGAGACAAATTTGATTTTTTGAGACCAACAACCTGACTTAGAAGGATATTTGGAGCCTTAAGAAGGAAGTATTTGACTCGGGAGTGACCAAATCAATAGTTGGGGTCTTTTTGCCATTTAAGCAAACTTTAGGGGCCTAAGTGCAATTTATTGAAAGTTGTAGATTTCGTTGCTAAGTTCATATGGAAGAGTTTGAAGTTAATTCTCGCATGTTTCGGGCCAATATGGGTATAATTTGGGGATCTAGGAAGTTTCAGACACAGTACTAAACGGTTTTGGAGTATCAGGGGCATTTTGGTCAAGTTAGCTTGCATAACCCGCATTCCTTTGCATTTTTGCATAAAACCTCATATAGAGGGTAAATGCTAATAGACTGTATACTTGTGTATATCCAGCCGTTATTAAGGATCGTTCAAGTAGACGTACGTATTCGTGTTGCTTACTATGAGACTCGGAGACGAGCGTTGTAGGAGTGCTAGCGTTGCTTTGCGCCTTTCATGGCCTAGAGGTAAGTACATATGTACGGCCTTTTCATATCAAAATCTGCGTATGTGTTTGATGTTTCAAATGAATGTTTGCTATATGAAATAGTTTGAGAATGCTTGTTTTCCACTCGAAAGTTGCTAAACTATTTTATTCATCTCCTTTGAGAACTCTCAAATATTACTTGTGAAATTTTGATATTCTGATTCTGGTTATGTGAAAGAGAAGAAATAAAATACCTCTACTAGACTTAGGACAATGTACAGAGTACTGTTATTAATGGGAGGCGTCAAGCGATCCTCCATTTTCTTATGGCTACGACCATTGAAGCAATGCTTCTTATTATTGGATAGAACGTTAATGTTCACAAATCCGCCCCCGGTGAGCCAAAATGTATCAAGATATTGAGGCCAAGGGGTTTATAGAGCTATAGAGTGCTACTTATACTTGTAAGGGTCACTACGGTATAGGGGTGTCGACACTTGATGCCTTTTAGCTAATGTTGTGAGCGGGGTTGACGAATGGGCTCCCTTAACGCTCGGGTGAAATAGGGTTTGATAGACCCTAGAAGGAATCCTTAGTGATTATTTCCTGATCCCTCTGTGTACATCGATCCTGCTGGTGGCTCTGGACATGCCTCAGCTAATTAAATTGTTGATTGAAGTCACAATTAAAAATTGACTGCTTTATTAATGTTGTTTGTGGCTCTGGATTTCCCTAATCAATTGAATGAAGTGATTTGAAAAGCATATGCTATTCGTGAATAAATATTGTTATGGGTTCAAAATAACTTGTTTATTCTGGAGATTCTACTGATTTAAGAATTCCTTTAATACTCGTGGCTTATTCAAGTTTTAAAGTCAAAAAGTTCTCGCTACGTGATTACTTATAATTGTTGATAAATTTCCAACTCTATTACTTATTAATGTTTCAAACTCTTTGTTTATTTAAACCTATGCTTCCGTTCCACTCATTTCTTTACATGTCGTAGTGTGTATTTACTCAGTTTTTACTGATTATTTTCTTCAAAACTGCGTCGGCTTTTGCCATTTTAAAACCGCAGGTCATCAATCAAGGTGGGATTATGGGAACGCGGTTCGAGACGAAGAAGCTTAGCTTAAGTTAGATCACTTAGTAGATCATACACGATTTGTTTAGATTGTACTTATTATCGAAATTTTGTTATGTACTTTAACCGAAATGTAAATTTAATAGTTAATAATCTACTTTTGGTTATCGATTGTCGCGTTAACCCTGAACCGAGATCCCGGGTTGTTTCAGCTGGTATCAGAGCATCGGTTCTCCGGTTAAAGTGACTTTTCGATTTCCATTAGTAGAGAATAAGAAAGATAACACGTTTTCTAAAATTTAAAATTAACAAGGATAATCAATTTAGGAATAAATGAAGTAAGAAAGCCGTCGGGGGTTCCGGGTACTTAAGTGTTGTGAAGCTCGATTTGTACCCTATTTGTTGATCAAAAGTTAGCGTCTCATTGAGACGTGATTTGTGAAATTTACTTGCCTATTTACATGTGCAGTTCTTGTGTGACACGCTTACTTATAACCAAATGCTTGCTATAGTTGTGTGATATGTATCCATTACCCTTTCTGTTTTTATATTACTTTGTCGACGAGAGAGTAACGACGCTTTGATTTAGAAGGCCATTAGACCATTCATATTATACCTATGAGCGTGACTTTTAATATTATATTTTGTTTGTTTCATTTTGAGTTTATTTGACCCGGTCATTTCCAAATTATAAATTTTAAACAATAAATTATATACTTAAACAAAAATGGTTTTCCAAAATTATTGGGATGTCGAGCTACCAAATGCCAAGTGACATGGACCACTTTGTTTATCAGTCCGCTGGCGCAACTCTTAGTACGACGGTACTATAAGTTGTGCCCGCTGTGTAGACTAAGTTGGATCATTTGAAGCACATGCGAGTTGTGTTAGAGGGGCACGTTGTGTATCTCGAGAAGTCATCTAGAGAAGTCATCAACAATAACAAGCATGTACTTCTTACCCTTTAGAGTTGGAGTTCTCATAGGACCACATAGATCCATACGCAGCAGTTCAATGGGTCTAGAAGTACTTACAAAGTTCTTTGGCTTGAATGAGCTTCTAGTTTTCTTGCCTTGTGCACATGCCTTGCATACTTCTTCATATTTGAACTTGATAGAGGGTAATCCTCTTACTAAGTTTTTGGAGACTAACTTGTTCAAGGTATGCAAGCTAATATGTCCCAAATTTCTGTGTCAAAGCTATGAATCCTCTTTCAAGGCCTTGAGACACTTCAAGTTTTCACCTGCAACTTTGTTAGTTTGAAAAGTATAAACATTGTTTGATCTAGAGGCTGTGAGGATGCAATTTTCAGATTTCTCATTCTGCACCACACACTTCTCTTTATAAAAGATAACTTTGTTGACATTGTCACAAAGTTGAGATACACTAAGCAGATTAAATTTCAAGACATCAACTAGATATGCATCAGAAATGGAATTTTCAGAATTTGTACCAACTTTAACAATACCAAGAATGTTGCATATGCCTTTGTCACCAAGTGTAATTGATACTTCTGATTGCTCTTTCAGTTCTGAGAATAGAGATCTCTTTCCACTCATGTGTCTTGAGAAACCACTGTCCATAAACCACTTATGCTCTTTGATCTTGGTGACACCGTGCAAACACTATTCACTGCTACAACTTTCGGGTTTTTAGGAGATGTTACGAGATCTCCTAAAGAATAGAGATCTCTTTAGGAGATGTTTTTCTTCCAACTTTATCAAATCTGGTATTTTTTTTCTTTGGAAAGTTTGGATTGTATCCAATACCAGTTTTGTGAACAGACTTCAAGCTACCTCCAAGAATCAAGTTCAAGTTGTGTTCTGAGCCTGCAAGTTTTTCTTTGACCAAATTCTTGAAGTTTCTCAGTCAGATTAGTCTTTTTTTTATCCAATTCATCAACTTGATGTTTTAGATTAACAAGGCTATCACTCAAGAGAGAGTTCTCGGTGACTACTTCCTTGACTTGTGTTTTCAAGGCTTTGAAACTGGTTTTCAAGGCCTTGAAATCACTGTCTGTTTTCTTCTGAGAGATTTTAAGATTCTGATTTTGGAAAACAAGATGTAGATTTTTGTTTGCTTGCTCATGAACTTTTTCTCTCAAAAATCTAATTTCTTTCAGATAGTCCTCTTCATTTAAAAGCATTGTTCTAAGATAATAAGAGAGGGATTCTGTTGGTTTAACAATTCACCATTACCTTAACGTTCTTTCAAAACTTTCATCATGCTTGGCCATTAAGCATAGGTTGGCATGTTCCTCTTTAGATTCAGAGTCACTAGAGGTATCTTAATCACTCCATGAAGCTATCATAGCTTTCTTTCTTCTATCATGATCTTTCTTCTTAAAGTTCTTGCTTTTCTTGTGTGGACGGTCTGTGATCAAGTGTCCTGCATCACCACACTCAAATCAATTCATGACTTTAGGTTTATTATTGTGTGAAGAAGACTTACCTTTGTATTTTTTGCTACTGGAGGATCTGTGTCTTTCTCTGTTGAAGTTTTTGTTTCCAAAGTTTTTCTTCATTTTAAGAATTTTGGTCAAGGCTTTGGAAATCAAAGCAATTTGATCTTCATCATCATCCTCAGTTTCATGGCTTTGAATTGTCTCATTCTCGTTAGCCTTGAGAGCCAAGTTCTTGACACCTTCAGGTAGTTCTCCATCAACTTCATTCATGGAGATCTCATGTGTAAGGAGATTCCCTTGTAGTTCATCAAGTTGGAGTGATGAGAGATCTTGAGGTTCTTTATTAGCAGTAGTCTTTGGTTCCCATTTTGCCTTTGAAATACTTCTTAGAATCTTCATTTCCTTCTCTTCATTGGAAATATGTTTTCCCAGTGAATCAAGGTTGTTGACAATGTCAGTGAACCTTTTGAACATGTCTCTGATTGACTCATATCCATTCATCTTGAATAGCTCATATTGTCTGAGATATGTGGAGCTTGGTTTGCTTGACTTGGCTGGTTCGTTCAAAAGTCACCACAAGCTTATCCCATATCTCTTTGCAGGTTTGCAGCTTGATTCTTGTTGAATTCATCTTCACTCAAAGCACAATTTAAGAGATTCATAGCTTTATAGCTCTTTGAAAATTGCTCTAATTCATATGAAGAAAGAGAGTCTTCATATTTGGGAGTTCAAATCCCATCCTTCTCTATGTAGAAAGTATGAGGATCATTCTGGATGATAGTCCAGAGTTCCATATCTTGATCAATAATGAACATTTTCATCAATGCTTTCCAGTGGACAAAATTGTCTCCACAAAAGAGAGGAGGTCTGTTAGCAGCTCTTCCTTGTGAGAAACCACCATCACCTACATTAATCATAATCACAAGATGGTTAAATCTATGCAGTGATACAAGCTCTGATACCAATTGAAGGGGTGTATAGTAGGTAGAAATGCAGGATCAATACTCTATAAGGGGGGGGGGGGGTTGAATAGAGTATGCAGACTTTTGCTAAACTTTGCAAGAGTTGTGGTTTCAAAAGATTTGTAAAGAGATTCAAGGCCTTAAAATGAATTTCAAGCCCTTGGAATAAAACAGTTAGAGTGAATAGAAGAATAGGTCTATTTCGAGGCCTTGAAATGAGTTTCAAATCCTTGAAATGAAACTGTTTTGAATGTTGCAAAAGTTCGAAGTTTGTAACAGAGAAGTAAACGCAAGAGACACAAGATATATAGAGTTCAGTCCACTTGGACCTACGTCTCTACCTCAGGGATCTTCTCCATGAAGGATTTTCAACTCAATTCTTATTAATCAACATCTAAGCCCTTGATCTCAAGCACAGAGAGATGCCTTACTCTGTTACAGCTTGTGGTTCTCATTAGCCTATCTAGTACCTGCTCTAGCTATCTGATTAACTAAGAATTCTCTATTGTTCACCTTGGACAATCCTTTGAGAACATAAACAGAAGTAATATATGAAAGATATACAAATGAAGTTCGGAACAGAAGAACACAGGAAATGAAACTGCTGTGAGAGTGCAGTGTTCTTCTGAGAATTGGATTGAGAATTTGATCTGCTTATTTGTTGCTTGATAATCCTTGAATGTGTTTGAGAGTCTCTAGCTTTTTGCTTGTTGAGTTGTGTCTTTGATGCTTCAAACTGAGCTCCTTATATACAGCTCACTTGATCTGCAAATCTTCAAGATTTTCAGCAACAAACTTTCCTATTTTGTAGGCAACAACTTTGACTTCTCTAACAGTCTTATCCAACGGATAGTTGATCATTATCTTCAGGGATACTGATCTGAACTTGTCCATAAACATGTTGAGAAGCTGTTAGAATCATTAGATTGATTGCAGAATCAAATCAACCCAGAAATTCCTTCCCTGCAAAACTCAGGTTAGGAAACAAAGCTTGCAAAAATAGGAAATAAACTTTCCCTGCAAACTGAGGTCAAACAGATGGATTAGATGGTGTTAAACATATCAAAATAGTTTGTCTTTCATCATCAAGTAACAATAGATTAAGCACAAGGGTTTAGGAGTTCAAACAGAAACAGAAACTCCTCCTAAGAACATCCTTATCAGGCTTAGTCAGTTCAAGGCTTTGAAAGCTGTTTCAAGGCCTATCTATTTCAAGTCTTTGAGACATTGAAACTTCTTGATCTTACAATCTCCCCCTTGATGAAAGACAAAACCAAGGTCTTCCAATCTGTTTTATATTGTACTTCAGCAACAAATACCCATTAGCACATAGCATAATTAATCATATAAAAACAACACATAATGTCCAAAAGATCCAAACTTATTAAACAGCAAAAACAGCAAAGTGTGCAGATAATCCTAACTGACGAAAACCAGGTCATCTAACAAATAACAAATAAATCAACCTAAATTTTCTCCCCCTTTTTGACTTTCATAAAATAAGAATGAGAATATGTTGGATCAGTGTTTCGAAATTAAGAAAATAAAGTTTGGAAAGTTAAGAATTCAAGGCTTTGGAAAAGAGTTCAAGTCCTTGAAAAAGAAAAAGAAAGAGTATGTAATAATAATGGGTATGGTCTTCATCTCCTTGCTTCTCTGCATCCTCTTTCTGACTTTATTCCTCATCATCTTTTTCTTATTCTTGTTGATCTACATCATCACCTTTTTCACCTTCTCCCTAAAACAAATTAGCAGCAGTCACAATCTCTGGTACAGTAGTCTTCTTAGGCTTCTTATTCTTGAGATCTATGAGCAGTGAACCTGAATATGGATTGTCTTCCTCTTGATCTTCATCCACTTGTTCAACCTCCATCTGTTTTTCTTTTCCTTTGTCCTGAGCAGTCTTACCTGGAGCTAAATACTCACTGGATGGATCCTTTGCTGATTCAGCCTTTTTGGCACTCTTTTCTGCTTTTGACACTTCATCAGCCACATCAATTTATGTCATTCTCCTGAACATGTTTTCAACCATGTAATTCACTTTTCTGAGATCAGTGTCAAACCCATGCTGATTCTCCTTCACTTCATCAATATCCATTTGAAGTTCTTTTAACAACTTGAGGGTCAAGGGGTTGTCTTGGGACTGAGAGGTTTGGCTAGAAGTGGGAGTTAAGGATTTGGGTTTAAGAAACATCTTGGAACCCGATTCTTCCTCTGTCAACTCTGAGTAGAGCTTCCAAACTTTAGCACTTGTTTTCACCACACCAATCTTCTCAAAAGCCTTCTCATTGAGCATACCAAAACCAGTAGTCACTGATTCTTCATTAGCAGTTGGAATTTCAAAGTGTTGGAAGAATAAAGTGAGAAGATTGACAATAGGCAAAGGGTGTTTTGTCTGGTTGGTTTGGCTATAAAGCATGTGTTCCATCACCAACGTTGGACGATCAATTTCATACCGATGCATAACCAAGTACATATAGTAGAACACCCTGTCAGTTACCAGTTCTTTTGAGTGTTCCCTAGGTACCACACATATCATAAATATAGTGAACAAAAATTTGGCTTCAACAGTTAGCACAGAGTGTGTTAACTGCTTAGATGTGGTAGGGGTATTAGGTTGAAAAGTTCTTTGTTTGCTAGTTTCAGGACTTCACTCTTAGGAGGGTAGTTACTGGTGTCATATCTCTTAGGACAACCTAGAACATTTGCAAACTCATCATGATCTAGTTCCATGTAAATACTAGCAACCTTAGTCTGAATAACCAGACTTGCAAACTTATTGACTTGTTTCATGTTTAGGTAAAAGAACCTGGTGAGTCTAGGGTAAGCTATCTTTTGGAGGATTTAGAATAAATCAAAGAGAAATTTTCCTCAACATTTTGATGCTTTCCAGATTCATACCATGTAACATAGGCATACTAATCAGACTACAGAAACCAACTGGTCTAGAGGAAAATCCATCAAGCCACTGACCTCTATCAACATTAGTAACAAACCATGTACTATCAGGAGCTGATTTCTTACCAATGGTTTTCTTCTTTTCTGAGTAGATCTGCAGTGCCCTTTCTATGTTCTCATCTGCTTCATCTTTGGTTCATCCTCTGTAACTTTTTCCTTTCCTTTTACCTTGTCTGCTTTGTCAGCTTTCTTCTTTGGGACACCAATCTGAATATCCTTATGTTTCTCTGGTGTAGTCTTCACTGCCTTCTTCTTGCTGGACGCTGGGGTTTCATCCTTCTTGGCCTTCTTCTTGGGAGGAGGAGGGTCTATTTCTTCTGCAGTAGGGGTTTTTGAACTTGAGTCCCCACTAATGGTCTGAACCTCTTCCACAGTGGCCTTTCTTTTCTTCTCTGTTGTAGCCTTTGATCCACCAACCATCTTGATTATGTCTGAGTCTCTTATGGTGCTCATTAGGGTTTGGAGACGAAGAGAGAAGTAGGATAGATACGAATGAGATAAATAAGGAGGGAGATAAATAGAAACGAGTTTCAGTTTGAAAAGGAAACAAAATATTTTCTCTGATCTTTGAAGATCTTGATGAATCAGAAAGATTCAAAATTGTGTGTGCCGTTAGAAATAAAATATATAATATTATTTTGGCTGAAAAGGGTTTTTTAAAAAGTAGGGGCAACATTGAGCAATTATCTACAAAGGTAACACCCAACATTGAAAGATCCAGAATTATTGACTAAGTAACATGCAGTCTACTTTCAAGGCTTTGGAAAGGATTTCAAGGCCTTGAAAAGCTATATCATGTAAGGCACAAATATTCAAAGCTTTGAAAGGATTTTCAAGGCTTTGAAAATCAGTTCAAACCTTTGAAACACATAATACTTACCTGATTCTCCCCCTAAACCAAGGCTTTCTTATTTAACATGCCTAATGCCAATCTTAAGGCTGATAATCTTTCATATGGCAATGGTTTAGTGAAGATATATGCAAATTTCATGTTAGTAGAAACAAATTCAAGAACAGTATAACCTTTCTCTGCATGATCTCTGATGAAGTGATGTTAAACATCAATGTGCTTTGTTCTTGAATGTTGAACTGGATTCTTTGTAATTGATATTGCACTTGCGTTGTCACACCTGATAGGAATATCTCTGAAATAAAATACAAGATCTATCATTTGTTGTGCTATCCAAAGTACTTGAGAACAGTAAGCTAAAGCTGCTATGTATTCAGCTTCAGCTGTTGATAGTGCAACTGAGTTTTGCTTCTTTGAGTGGCAACTTATTAAAGATGATCCAAGAAATTGACAGTATCCTGATGTACTCTTTCTATCAACTTTATATCCTGCAAAACCAGCATCTGAATAGCCACACAAAGAGAAGTTAGAATGTTTAGGATACCAAAGCCCCAAGTCTTTGGTACCATTGAGATATCTAAAAATCCTTTTAACTGCAGTCATGTGTGATTCTTTGGGATCAGCATGAAATCTAGCACACATGCACACACTGAACATGATATCTAGTCTACTAGCTGTGAGATAGAGTAATGATCCAATCATGCCTCTATACTATTTCACATTCACACTCTTACCAGATTCATCCTTGTCTAAAGACATTGTAGAACTCATGCGAGTCTTAATCTCTTTGGATTGAGACATATTATTGATAACTCTATATTAGAGTTATATTTCTTCTGCGTTTGTGTACCGTTTTGTGTAGTTTCCGGGTTGAATATATTAGAAATACACTATGAACTTGAGGAAATTGGATAAGTTTAGCTTTGAATGATAAATTGTTAATCCGGGCGTTTTTCACATTATTTACATTTATTTTGTCACTTTTGATCGCACGGGGTGTTTTTGTGTTGTGTTGGACAGGAAACGGAGCTCATGGATCAAGAGGAGGATGAAAACGAACTTCGGAACATATGCAGAAGCTTGGGAGAGAAAGCAATTGGAAGAAAAGAGGACAAAGATGGAAAAAGGGGGTCAAAGTGTCATTTTAGAAAGTTTGTATAATGACACTTAACACCCCCAATGAAGAGTAGAAGAGAAGACTTAGAAAAATTGAGCAGAAGAAAAGTGAAGAAAACCACTGAAGTGTAGGATCAAAAGTTGATCCTAGGATCAAAGCAGATCGCAGGATCACAATATGTGATCGCACGATCAAGTGGGCGAAGGTTCTAGAGAAAAAGAAGAAAAATCACTGACTTGTAGGATCACAAGTTGATCCTACGATCAACAGCAGATCGCAGGATCAGATTTGGTGATCCTACGATCAGACAGAAGATTAGAAGCCAACGTAACAGCAGATCGCACGATCAGCAAAAGGTGATCGCGCGATCTGCTAGCAGAACCAGCGCACGCACGGGAAAAAAATGGGTATTAGGGTTATTAATTAATAATGTTTGATGATTAATTAATACACCCTATATTAAGAGAAGAGATACGTGAAAAGAAAGAAAGGAGGAGCCATCAACGAGAGAAGAAAAGGAGAAGCAAGAGGAGACGACGAGGAAGAAGACAAGCTTCACCATTGAAGCTCTAGTGTTTGATTTTTCTTCTTCCTACCTTTCTTAATCAATTTTTATGGAGAAACTCTTTGTTTTTGCTTATTCAACTATGAGTAGCTAAAAACTCCATAGCTAGGCATCTCGATTTGAGAACCTAGGGTTCATGTAAACGATGAATATTTTCCGGATTTAATCTTTGCTTCATGATTTCTTGATTTCTTCTTTTGAATCAATTCTAGTTTCTTGTTTATGTTAGTAATCCTAATTGAGTGACACGATTAGGAGATAAACTAGGGTTCAAGAACTAGGGTTTCACTCAATAGTTGATTCATGCTTAAAGTTAGCTTCTTTTTATTCAATTGTTCTTGTACTATGCTTAATACTCAGTGTTAATGGAGTAGCTAACCGAAAACACTGCTTAGTTAGAGAATGCACGATAGTGATTCTAACTAACTAGGATGAGACTTGAACATCAATCCCGCATCACTGAGACTGAGAAGAGACGTGTTAGGATTGGCCAAATGTGGGTAGATTCGGTAGGTGAGATTCGACGGTTTCGTGCAACGATGGACCGACATGACCCGTTGTCGTGCATGTCGTTAGCCAACTAGAACGGACGGGTAGACACATGAGACCGATAGGAGATTGTATTCTACCGTGAAGTAGAATGACTTGAGACCGATAGGAGATAGTCAGCGCTGTTACCCGGCTTAATTAGAATATAGTTAACGTGTTGCTAAGATAATCCGGAAATCGTTTACAACCCTAGGTGATCAGCGAGATTGCCTAGTCCTCTCCACTAATTGATTAAGAATTCTTCTTAATTCCAGTTTATTATTTATTTCTGACTTTATTACAGCCACTTGTTTGGGGGTGGCAACACCACAAATTATCACTTTTTACTCCGGTTACCTAGTGAACCACTCTAAATTGTTAAATATAAACCTGTTGCGAGATTGTCCTCGAGGGTTCGACAACCCGGAGTCCTAAAAATACTCCACTCTTACTACTTGACCGTGCACTTGCATAATACGCGTTAGTAATCCGCGTCAAGTTTTTGGCGCCGTTGCCGGGGACAACGGTTAACAAGTCTTTAATTAACAATTAGTTTAGTTTACTTCTTATTTTTGTTTTGTTCACTATCTGTTACTTCACGGGTTTTCTAGTGCTTTGATCTCAGGTAACGATGGAAGAGGGCGAAGAGCCGAGTAGCCCCACCCGAGAACAGATGGAAGCCAGGTTAGTTGAGGCTGAAAAATTACTGCGGGCAGCAATGACTAGGCAGCACTCAAAACCATATAACAAGTCTGGGAAAGCGATCATCCATGCATTTGAGGCGAACCTGAAAGGAACTGAGCCAGCCATTGTGGTGCCACCAATTCAGGCAGAAAATTTCTGCCTCAAGCTGTCCACAATTCAGTTCATACAAGAGAGGGGAACCTACTCTGGCACAAGTAATGAAGATCCTCATGCATTCATTGGAAAATTTCAGAACACGTGCCAGGTAATACGCTACAAGGGGGTCACTGCTGAATCACTTAAACTGTTGTTATTCCCTCATTGCCTCACCGGAGCTGCTAAAGATTGGCTGGATTATTTGCCTTCCAACTCAATCACAACGTGGGAAGATTGTGTCTCTCAGTTTATGTGCGAATTCTTTCCAATATCACGCATGATTCAGCTGCACAACGAGATATGGAATTTTAGGCAAAAGCAGAATGAATCACTCGTCACAGCATGGGAGCGCCTCACTTTCTTGTTGCGTAAATGCCCCAATAATGGCATTGACAGAGCTCATATCATTCAGGTATTCTATAATGGGATTGACAAGGCTGATAATAATAAGGTCGATTTGGAAGCTAGAGGTAGCTTCTTGTTCAAATGCGATGTGGAGGGTGCATATGAGTTGATAAGACGTGTGGTTGAGAAAGAGGAGAGCTTCGATTCTGAGTGCCAGCATCAAGAACTGATGAAGCATAGCTCCTTGGCACATAGCATGGTTCAGGTGAATGCGGTGGAGGTAGTGCATGAAGTAGCGAGTCAAGTGATGCATCATCAGCAGCCAGTACCACCTTCAAATTTGACGGAGATGACAGGGATAATAAAGGTAATGACTCAGCACATGACGGACATGTCCACACATGTCAGCACTTTGGCAATTGCACTTCAGGTGGCTCAAGCAGAAATAAAAGATCTGAAAGAGAAAATCGAACAAAGAGCACCAAGCAACATTGTTCATACTTCTGAGGAGCAAGCTCAAGCCATCACAACTCGAAGTGGTATTGCACTTGAGGATCCACCATATCCGAGTCATGCCAGAGCTACATCATCAAAGGCTAAGGAGCATGAGGTCTTCGATTCTGAGAAAACACCTGTCATGATCCCCCAATCAAAGGGCATGATTCACCAAGTTGCAGAGAAATCTACTGAGGTACTACTTCCATCTTCTTCTTCTTCTCCAGAACTACCATTTCCATTACGTACTAGGAAGAAGAAGGACAATTCTGAGGAATACAGGCGCTTTCTAAACGTATTTTCAAAAATTCACATTAATATTCCGTTGATTGAGGCACTTCAAAAGATGCCAAAATATGCAAGGTTTATTAAAGATGCAGTCCTTGGTAAGAAAGCGGTGGATGAATTTCAGAGAGTGAACTTAAATGAACAGGTTAGTTCATGTGTTTTGCATGGACTACCTAAGAAAAAGAAGGATCCAGGTAGTTTTGTCATTGAAGCTACCTTGGGTGACGCCTACACGGGAAGGGCTCTCTGTGATCTGGGAGCGAGCGTGAATTTGATGCCGTTGTCGGTATTCAAAAAGCTAAGTGTGGGGGAGCCTCCAAGAACTTGTATCACTCTCCAATTTGCAGAAAAATCATCCAAGAGAGCCTGTGGGATGATACAGGATGTCCTTGTGAGGGTTGGCAGCCTGATAATTCCTGCTGATTTTGTCATATTGGATATGCCAGCAGGTGATGTGCCTATCATTTTGGGCAGAACGTTCTTGGCGACAGGTTGTACTCTCATTGATGTAGAGAATGGGGAGCTGATTATGAGAGTCAATGATGACATGGAGACTTTTTGAGTCTTCAAACCGACTCCCCAATACTCGTGGGAGTATCAGCCAGGGGTTCCATTTTCTGTGCCAATGAAGCGCCAAATCCCAGATTTTTTGCAAGGGGATCCACCTGATTATTGGGCAAGGAACAAGCCATCTGCTGTGCAAGCACAAGAAGCAGTGCTTCAAATTCAGCACAGGAAAGCTAAGCTGGAAGCGGCACAATGTGCCAGACCACCCTCGTGAGGTGGCAGAGGTAACATGGTCGGGCCGTCGACCTTAAATTACAAAGCCCTGCTTGGGAGGCAACCCAATGTAGAGTAGGATTCTTTCTGGTTTTTATTTATTTATGAGTTCTCTATATTTGACTATGAGGGGTGAGAGAGAGTGGACTTATTTTTCCAATCAGTGTGCAGGGACACAAGTACAGAAGACACACCGGATTCCCCTTCTTGATGTGCATGCTAGAGATTGCATGAAATTATGGAAAGAAAAAGCCCCACAGGATTATGCATAAAAGAATAGAGAATTGCTCGAGGTCGAGGAGCGATTCCAATATGTTGGGTGCCACACGCATGAGAGGGCTACAATTTATATCTTAGCCGCACATCGAATCCGGGTGCGTAGTGACTTCTCCGGAAATTGTCAACGGTCCACAAGACCCCTTCTTATTGCAATTTCACGGCAACGGTGCCCATGTAGGTCCGGGCACCCAGGTACCTCTAACACTCTCTTTCAAGTCTACGTTTTTGAGCGATGAATGTTGAAATCCACCGCCTACACATTTAAGCGATGAGTGCTCCTTCATTATCTCTAAATTCGTTGAGGACAACGAAAAGCTTAAGTGTGGGGGGGGGGGGGGTTTGTATCTATGTTCACTAGCCATGTCTTTGTTTGCATCGCCTTGTTACATATAGTTATGTGTTCATATTGTGTTGGTTTGTGGTAGGAGTGTGTAGTTTATGCATTTTGTTAGCACTTTTACATTATTGAGTCCCCTACCCAAAAATTGTGTTTAATCGAGTTGGCCAAAAGCATATAGAGTTAGGAAATCATAAAAAAAAAAAAAAAAAAAAAAAAAAAAAAAATCATAAAATTTTAAATTTTGAGAAAGGGCAATCGAAGAGAGTGAATGTGGAGAGGGCTTAATGATAGAATTCCTTAGGAGTATGAAAATCTGAGGTGAGGTAGACGCGAGAATCTGGAGTAGGAAGACTTATAGGGCTAATGCACATTAGAAATGCGAGTAGCTGCCTCTCAGACTAGTTATCCTACTAGCGCTACACCGCCGTCACTTAGGTAGTCGTCAACCCTCCTCGTAGTGGCAACGGAACAGCTGTGCGAGTGATGTTTATGGGGGCCTCACGTCCCGTCTCCATCTCCTAGGTCCACTAGTTACCCCTATTGATCCGTTTACCCCTTTTATTCACAGCCTCTAGCCTAGGAAGCCTTTCATTGTGAATTACATCACTTGTTAGAATGGTCCTTTCCTATGCGTCATGATAGAGGGAGTTGAGTTAGGGAGGTTCGATGAGGGTGAGCTGATTTGATACATATTACGTGGATTCTCTTACATGTCGTCTTTTGAGGGGATGTGAGGGTGAGTTAGAGACGGTAGCACACTTCGGTGTGGCGGTGAGTCGTGTCCTTACACCACGATCACAGGTGGAGTACCGTAGTGCGTGATATTTCTTCCGCACGTCATGGGGTGGTGGTTGGTTGATCTTATAGGAGGTCGTGCTTATGCTTTATTTATATTCTCTATATCTTAGGTGATGAGGAGGATCGGTTGGAAAAGCACATTTACACATTGACTACTGGGTTCGTGATTTGCTTTGCATCAAGTGTGGGGGTGTCGACATCTATGTTATTACATCACTAATTTGACACATTCCACCCCCATGTTATCTAATTTTGACATTTGATCTACTCGGATATTACTATCGTATTGTCGGCTCCATGTGCTTAATGTTATTGTGTGGAAATGAAAAAAAAAAGAGAAAAAAAAAGTAAAATAGAAAGTGAAAGTGAAATTGAAAGGGAATAAAGGAGCAAGCTTGAAATTGAAGACCGGGGAGATTAGCTATTGTTCGAGATCACTGCTTCACATTTGTGGCCGCGAGAACGGCGTTGCACCAAGATTGAGGGAATGAGGGCCGGAGTAGTGAGATTCGGTGGGGTTCCTTGGATTTTGGCGAGGGAGTGTGAGAATCGGGTTTTGTGAGTTATATCATGACGTCTAGGACTACGCTTCTAAATATCCTATCCTACCCGTCCTAAACCGTCAACAATTTAACCCGTGGATAAATAGCTCGGAAGGTAAGTGCTAGGGATAAGTTTGATGAGTGTGCGGAAGCAACATATTTTGTGTTCGTGCCCGTTCTGTCTAACGAAACTGGCCGCAAGTTCTACCGATCACCAAAGTTATAGAACTTCCGAGGGAATATGAGAGCCTTATGACTTGCCGGTTTACTTTTTGAGACTGCCCAATCTCTAATTAAAAAAAAATGGTGTTGTTTCAATTTTTTCATTGTTTGATAATCGAGTTGCATTATATAGTCATGTAGATTGCATGGGTGTGTGTGTTGTTTGTGTTACATGGCTAGTGAAGTTAAATGCAATTCGGTGGATTGAAAATCATAGTGTGAGAGATGTTTTTGATTTTGCTCGGGACGCGCAAAAAGGTAGTGTGGGTGGATTTGATAACTCTATATTAGAGTTATATTTCTTCTGCGTTTGTGTACCGTTTTGTGTAGTTTCCGGGTTGAATATATTAGAAATACACTATGAACTTGAGGAAATTGGATAAGTTTAGCTTTGAATGATAAATTGTTAATCCGGGCGTTTTCACATTATTTACATTTATTTTGTCACTTTTGATCGCACGGGGTGTTTTTGTGTTGTGTTGGACAGGAAACGGAGCTCATGGATCAAGGGGAGGAGGAAAACGAACTTCGGAACATATGCAGAAGCTTGGGAGAGAAAGCAATTGGAAGAAAAGAGGACAAAGATGTTAAAAGGGGGTCAAAGTGTCATTTTAGAAAGTTTGGATAATGACACTTAACACCCTGTGCACAAGAGATTCCGGCGGGGAGACCTCCGTGTACACCGTATGTAGAGGATCAGAGATGGAACAGGAAGAGTTGGGTTGTGTGTAGGGAGAGAGTAAGGCAGTAGTAATGTCTGAGAGAGAGACAGAGGTTTGGCAGAGCTTCCGCGTATGGCAAGTGTGTTCTCCTTTGTATGGAAAGGTTAACGTCCTATATATAGCAGGGAACGTGACCGTTGTAGTGTGGTTAATGCGCCCATTAATGGCGGCTTAATTAGCTTAACCACAACGGCACGTTCATCCGTGTATATAGGGACCGTTACAGCATGTTATGCGCGAATACCGGAACCGTTATGAGGTTGACCGGGTTTGACCGGATTGACCGGGTTTATGGAGCTCGTGTCATAAATCTCTAAAAGCAGTTACTAAAGGTCGCGCGCGGGCTTGGCTCGCACGCGACAGGACTTACTCTAGCCTCCAAACCACTAAGTCCCTACAAGTCCCGTGCAGTGGTATGCGAGGGCTCTGTCTCGCAGCCCCCACATGGATCAGCTCGGCTGGTGATCCAGTGTGTATGGAGCACAATATGGTGTGCTGGATGGTTGCCACGTGGCCAAGATCTGTCAGCTCAGAAATCACTATCTACATTAGCCCCCTTTCTGCGCGTGAAGACTCATAGCTGTATAGACTTCCATGCGCGGAAACCAACATACGCGTCGCCGCCACGCACCAATTCAAATACGGGTAAGTTCAGCCCCCGTGCGTGCCATTATGACCTAAAACCCCTAGAGTCGTGCCGTCTGGCCTTTAGGGTTTTAGGCGTGACGTCAGCTTGTCCTGTGATTGCGCGATTCGACGGTGACGGTTGCGATTCGACTACTGAAAGGACGCAACCCTTCATTGTTTTTGGATAAATACTTTGTATCTTCCCTTGTTGTAAAGCATCACTTCTTTCTCTTAAAGTGAATGATACCCGAAAATCTTCGAGAGCAGATTCAGATAATCAATCACCAGTTCAGAACTGCAAATCGTCTTCTTCAACTGTGTGTATCCAAGCAGGCTTCGCGAAAACAAGGTTGGCCTTGTTCAATTTTGATTTAGAATACCAGTGTATGCTTTGAACTGTGTTGGATCTGCAAACCCATGACATATTATCTGTTGAAACTTGTGAAGAAGCTCCAATCTTTGAACCCAATTTTGATTTAATCCTCTAATGATAAGGACCTTGAATGTAGGGCTTTTGAAATCTCTGATAATGCAAACAATTCCAATCCCTAATTTCTGAAATTGACACCAGAAATTGTTCATCTTTCTTCGCATAGATCTTGAATCTCACAATTCAAACTGAAGTGTGGCATATTTCTCCCCCCTTTTTTTCTTGCTTTTCCGCAGGAATGGCAAAGACAAAAGGAACCAGACCCACAAAGGAGGACGAAGAAATACCTGATCTTCCGCAAGCTTTATGGCGAAAAGCCCCCTATCTGGGTGGCAAAGACTTCTACCACGCGAGGGTTAAGGCAAGGAAACTGCCTGCTTCTGTCCCCAATGAGGGGTTGCTAACATTGACTCCTCCAGTTAACTCAGCCTTGCTCTAGTTGATTGGCTCCGAGGACGTGGTTCGATTGGGAATCGAAAATGGGTACTTCCCCTATGCTGCGATTTCCACGCAAGCTTTTTTCCAGAAATTGGACTACATGGATGAGTGGATTGACCACGTGTTGACCGATCATGCTGCGATCCTCAACGAGGCCGGCGTATACTTCGCCGTTCGTGCTATGAAGGGTGCTGCCGTGAAGCTGGACCAGTCCATGCTTCTAAACCTTCTTTCCCGCTACTCGCCTGCGACCCACACATTTCACTTTGCTGAGTTCGAGGCTGCCCCCACACTCGAGGATGTGCATATGCTGTATGATCTATCTCCCATGGGTGAGGTGGACCCTTTGAGTCCCTTGAGGACGGATGCGGAGATCGCTTTGTACACGCAGATGGAAGAGTGCCTATTAGAGGTGAAGAAAATCTCCACCCGGTGGACCACTACCAAAGCCCTTCCGAACTGGCAGTTGGTTGATACGTCTGCGAAGAATACTTGGAACAAATGGGTGCAGTACTTCTTTCGTGACTCCGCGAACAGCAGCATCACCAAGAAGCTTCTGAGTGAGGACCCAGAGGCCAAGAATTATGTGGAGGGTAAAGGCTATCACTTGACCCTTTGTGCTTTCCTCTGTGCCTGGCTGTCGAGGTACTTGATCGATGGTCACCCGCATGATGGGGTCTTCTATCACGTTCTACCGCTTGCTGTGAAACTAGCCCTTGGCCAGAGAGTCGCACTCGGACCCTTGGTTTTGGGCACGCTGTACTATAGACTGGATCAGCTGGTTGTGGCAATGAAAGAGTCGCGTGGCCGTCTCGATATACTGACTTTCGTCAACATTGCCTTCTTAACGATGTGGGTCTTCGAGCGATGGCCGTCCTATGCCCCAACTGCTCTTAAGCCCAACAAGTGGTGTCCCCCAGGCGAGGCGGAGGAGCGTAACAGTGGCAGAGCTGCGAGGTGGTTCGGAGCGAACAATACCAAGTGCGTGTGGAGCCTTATATGCGACAACCGGCAAGAGTTCACTGCCAGGCCCTACGCCATGCGCATTGAGAACGTGCGATGGTTTCCAAAGCTGTACCCTTCTAAGGGTGTTGTCTTCTCAGAAGAACTCCTCTTTGAATAGGGATCGCGTTTCCATGAACGCTACCGCGAATTCTTTTGCTGGTGCCTGCGAGGTTCCCTACCTGCTCTCGCAGAGCATATTCGTGAACTCGCGCCGAGGTATGAGAGAATTACCGTGGATGTCGACCCCACTCGCGTTTCTCCCCAGTTCGGCTTTGATGCAGTGGCACCATCAATCTGGCCACAATCTATTATCAGAGGTTGCTATAAGCGCTTGCTGACAAAGGAGTGCAAAACAGTCTTCATGAACAATCTTCCCTTTGAGCAGCCTGCAGGTAACCGCGAGGACGGTTGTTCCAAGAACTGGCTCGCATACTGGATCGCCCAGAAGACGAGGATTGAGACACAGTCGGCCCCCCAGCCAAGTAGAGCTCCTTTGATCAAAAGAAACTCTTTTCCGTTTCGTCCCAATTGCAGCCTTAGCGAGTCTGAATATGGTTGCTACTCATTGTTGGATCATGAGAACCATTTGTGCCCTACCATCATTCTAGATGAAAAGCTCGCCGCAGTTAGGAAAGGCGACTCGCATGTTGTCAGATACAGCGAGACTTTCGCTAAGGTAAGCAACTTCTTTTACATGTGTTGAGCTTCTTGATTTTCTCATATTGACATCTTTATTCCACACTGCTTGTTGTAGTGCCATGTGCGGAGATTCGCATCTGGTGATCGTTCCAAGTCGCTGGTCAACACCATTGTGACTACAAGAAGACAAGGACAGTCGTTCTTTCTGGCATCGAGGATGGATCCCGAGGCCGAAACCAGGATTCGCGCAGTCATGAATGCTTTTGCTGACTCGCTGATAGACAATGCTCCTGCCCCGTCTCCACCTAGAGATAATCCGTCTCCTCCAGCGACTGCCGCGCCGAGAGCGAAGAGACCCAGGCAAAAGGGAATTACAATTTCTTCCCCTAGAAGTGCTCCAACTTCCCCTCCAGCGAGGTCCCTTTCTGCCAAGGACAAGGGCAAAGGTCGCATGCCCAGTAGAGCGCGGAAGGAACTCGCAGTCGAGACCTTCGTTCCATTCAACCAGGAGGAAGAAGAGGAGAGGCAGGAGCCAAGAGAAGAAGAAGAAGAAAGAGCAAATGTGATACATGAGGAAGAATCAGGAGGTACCTCCATCGCGTTTCCCCTCTCATTATCGTAATTCTTTTGCAACTCGTTCTTAAACCAATCGTTTCTTCGCAGATGATGATGATGATGAGACCATCGGTGGCCTTTTGGCCAAGAGACAAAAGAGGAATGCTCATTCTGGCATTCCAGACGAACCCGTAAGCGAGGACGTTCTTGCCGAGTCCAGGAAGACAGCCGCGGAAGCTGCTGAAAGGAGGAGGCAGCGAGAAGAGGAGGAGCTCGAGCGTGTGAGGCAGCGGAGCCTCAAAGAGCAACATGTTGACGACTTAGTGCGTCCCACTGATGAGGAAGATGTGCTTCCCGAAGAGGCAGCTCCTCAGGCTGAGGAGGAGGATGTGGCTCTAGAAGAGGATGCAGCAGCTCTGGAGCAAGCCCAAGCAGATTTTGAAGAAATCGCAGGCGGCAATAAAGGTGAGATTTTCAATCTCGCAGTAACTTATAGAGATGATGTAGTGGGTGCATTAAAGCATGGTGTGTCAAAAGCTGACATTCGCCGTTGGCTAGTAGGCAAGTGCGGAGAACCCTCAGGTAATCACTTGATTGATGTGCATGGACTAGACTTAGCAACTTGAATCATGATCATGACTAGTTTCTTCGCGTCCCAGGTCACGCTCATTTTAAAGACATGCTTAATGAGGATACGCTAATAGGGCATGGTTCCACGTCTTTAGTGTATGACGAAGATACTTCAATCCCACCTTCGCGTGGAGGTGCTTGCTCTTAGCTTTAGCAAAGATAGTAAAATAAAGTACAATACGAGTTACCTCATACTATCGCATTTTGTATCGCAGGCGATGCTCATGAACCTATGCTGGAACGAAGAAGTCAGCCTTCTGCGTCCTATGTTCCGATTCCGAGTTCCCATACCGAGAAGCCCGTCGCAGCTGCTGAACATGCAGGAGAGCCTCTTGAGGACATCATCGAACTTTCTGATGATGCCGAAGCTGGCGCTGTGCTGATGGAGGAAGATGCCCATGCTGGCGCCGAAGAAGTAAGAACAAATACTGTTGATGCTACCGCATCTGAGAGTGTCCCTCGCCAAGCAACTTCGGCTGTCACTACGCCTCCAGCGCTGACTGAGTCGGCGGCACCTCTTCCTGCGTGGAGCTTTTGGGGCTCGCAGGTCGGGACTGCAATCGCAGCTGGTGCGGCTTATACTCTTCCTCCTAACTATGAGGGGTTAGAGCTCGCAGCTGATAGGAGAGCTATGGAGCGAGGACAGTCTTCGACCACTCGAGCAATGCGCATTCCTTCTCTTCGTGAGATCCTTGAAGGAACTGGTAAATAGCGGTTTGCTGTTTGCATCTCGCATTATTCATTTGCGAGTTTGATAGCATAACTTAGCTTTGACATTGCTTTAGGTTTGAAGCAAACTGATGTGGACTGGCTAGTTCGGATGCGTCTCACCTACCCCCAATCATTTGCAAGATTTCTGGAGATAGGGCCCTTTGACAGGAGGCTGTTTCTTACCGAAGCCATTTGGATTTTGGAGCAGCTGTCTGCGGCCACGCCTGCGACCATTTCTTTCCAGAGTGCCGAATTGCTTTTTGGCATGTGCCAAAATCTTCTTGCCAAAGTCCAAGGCAGACTGGGTTTCTGATTTCTTATGAAAAGAGTTACCCTGATTCGCGCAGCCGTAACTTTGAAACTCGGCCACCAAAACCTCCAAGCTAAGAAGCAGAAGGTGGAGCAGCAAAAGCAAAAGGCTGAAGAGGCTCTGAAGCTCTATCATGAGATGAATGCCAAGTGCGAGCAATTGAAGCAGGAAGTGGAGCCGGTAGAGAATCTGAGCCATCAGTTCGCCCCTCATGACTCCTTGATCAAGAATTTGCTTTGACTTTTTTAATTTGAAAAGTAGCAAACAAATAGCTAAAACATTAATGTAATGCTGAAACATTAATGTAATGTTGCTAGGGTTTCTCCCCCCCCCCTTTTTTTTAACAAAAGAATCGACATGCCCGTTTTGCCCTTTCCGGGATTTGATGGGATATCTCTGTGCATATCCAATTATGACATCAGCAATTGATATTCTGCTTGATTTCGCGCTAATTTCTCGTAAGATAAGCACGCTTTCCTTGGGAAGTCCATCCGAATCATGACCATCCGTCATTAATTAGGATACGCAACTGAATCGTCGTAGCCTTTAGTATGGTAATTGATCGTTACCGCTTTTCAAGGCGTAAGTGATTGACCTTACCCTCTTTTCAAATTCTGCTGACTCATCTTAGCAACTGAAGAGTCTCCACCAGGTCTATATAAACCCTGTCTTTGCCATTTGGGTTCTTCATCCCAAAAATGTGCTTTGCCGTGAGTCCTTACGACTGCTGGCTTCAACGCTTGTTTCTCGTTGATTCATGGCAACTCCAAGTCATGAGACCTGAGTTTGCGCTTCGTGCTATAGAAATAGTTTCCAAGATCCGCTTTATGAGGCTTATTGCTCTTTATAACCATCGTAAAGAAGATGGAGATGATATCTCATGTGTGTTCGAAGAATTTTCTTCGTCTATTATGTTTGCAGGTCATGTTTCCGGCCGCCTCCTGGTGAGGTGCAGCGCCGTAGTGACCGTGCTACTGACTCGTAATGAACGGCAGAATTCTCCTCCAGCATTCCTGGAGGAGAATTTACTACCCCCACGTTCGTGAGCTCAGGGTGGCGAACCGTTGCGTTCATCCACGTCTACAAGGAACCCTTGCCCTTCGGAGCTTCTGCTTGCCTGTTGAACGCCGGAACCGGTGGTTCCTCAAGCACATCTCATGGGATGTTGATCAGACAAGGGCCTTGTCAAATACTGGGATCTTGAACGTATGGCTTCATGTGTCTCTCGTAGGACGCTCTTTTTATAGCAAGTCCCTACTTGCGACAGATATTCGGCCACAGATCTCGCATAGCCGGTGCTAGGACCGTTCGGTTCATCCTTTTCCAGTCAGGATTCCCGCGATGTGTAACTTCTCGCTTGTAAGTTACTTTTCGCATGCATTGTAAGCCATGTTGGCTGCGTAGTTAGATTTGAGCTTTTTCGCTTGTAAGCTGCTATCTAGACAGATAAATTGTAAGTCTTTTTGACTCATAATGATAAATTGCTTTTGTATTATCTGCTGTGTCGTTACAACAAAATACAATTTTGCATGCGTATCGGCATATTTCGCCTGGTGTAATGCTATATACATATTTCGCATTCGCTATTTGCCGCATAAATTCGCAGATGTCTTATTAGATCGTTCGAGATCGTGTTTGCGCAGTTGTGCGATCTTGGCAGATGGGCTTGTGATTTGCTTTCAGATGTAAGTGCAGGTGTCATCTCATCAGATAGACCTTTGTAGATCACTTAAGATCATTTTGCATAATGTTGCTATCGCAATAGATAGTCTTAAGGACGAATCTTAAATCGCATTTGTATAACGCTGCTATCACGGCAGATAGGCTTGAAAGATCGTTTTAAGATCACGTTACGCATATATTGCTATCGTGGCAGATAGGTTTTGGAAGATCAATTAAGATCGTTTTTCGCATGAGTTGCTATCGTGGCAGATAGGCTTTAGAAGATCAATTAAGATCATTTTGCGTAGGCTGCTATCGTGGCAGATAGGCTTTAGAAGATCAATTAAGATCATTCTTCGCATGAGCTGCTATCGTGGCAGATAGGCTTTGGAAGATCAATTAAGATCATTTTGCATAGGCTGCTATCGTGACAGATAGGCTTAGAGGATCAATTAAGATCGCATTTGCATAGGCTGCTATCGTGGCAGATAGGCTTAGAAGATCAATTAAGATCGCATTTGCATAGGCTGCTATCGTGGCAGATAGGCTTAGAAGATCAATTAAGATCGTAGTTGGCACAGGTTGCTATCGTGACAGATAGGCTTAAAAGATCATTTGAGATCATATTCGAATAGGTTGCTATTGTGGCGGATAGCCCATTGTTAACAATAATAACAAACCAAATGAAATAACATTAACAGCTAGGAATATAAAGTTCTCATTTGGGAGAACCCTTTTATTATAATGCTCTCATATGGGAGAGATGAGCTTACTATTCTCTCATGTGGGAGAGGAGATTGTGTAAATCATAGCCATACAAGACATGAAGCAACGTTATAATAAAACGCATGAAATGAGAGAAGTCAAGGATAGTACTTCTTAATCCAGCGCATGTTGACTGAACTCGGGGTTGAGGTTGTTCCGTGCAACCTCCGTATGCTGCAGTAGCCACTGTCAAAGACTTCTGTGACTTCGAAGGGTCCTTCCCAATTGGCTGCGAATTTTGGATGAGCCGCCTCTCGCACAATGGTCAGATGCGCGCAGGACCAAATCTCCAACTGCGAAATCTCTTCGCTGGACCGTCTTATTGTAAGCACGAGCGATCCTTTCTTGATACCGCTTGTTGGTCCTTTTAGCTTGTTCTCGCTTTTCCTCCAGCAAGACTAAGTCATGATCGCGTTGATTTTCGTATAGTGCATGGAAGGCCAATCTTGCCGAATTAACTCTCACCTCCGCAGGTACCACGGCCTCGGCTCCATAGCATAGTAGAAATGGTGAGACTCCCGTGGGTGTCCTTGGAGAAGTTCGGTAAGCCCACAGGGCTATGCTTAGAGAATCGGCCCACTTCTTGTGGTCATCTGCGACCATCTTGCTCAAAATCCTCAACAGCGTTTTGTTGGTCGCTTCGGCTTGCCCGTTCCCCTTCGGGTAGTAGGGGGTGGAACATATTTGCCTGATATTGTACTCTGCTAACTTCGCAGCCACCTGGCGATTAACAAAAGGAGTACCATTATCCGAAAGAATGGTGTTTGGAATTCCGAACCTGCATATGATGCTTTCTTGGATGAAGTTGACCACAGCTAGCGCATTTGCCGTCTTTAGTGGTATCGCCTCCACCCACTTGGTGAACAGTTCAGTTGCTGTGAGAATAAAATGATTCCCATGCGAAGTTGGTAGGATGGGACCAATGAAATCCAGTGCCCATGTGTGAAATGGCCATGGCGTTCCCAATGCATGTAGATCCACAGCAGGAGCGTGCACTAGGTTTCCTTTGAATTGACACTCCTGGCAGCGTCGTACTTTGGTGCGGCAATCGGCCTCCGTCGTGGGCCAGAAATATCCAATCGAGAGGAGCTGCCTGCATAATTTCGCACCTCCTTGGTGTTCCACCTGATGAGAAAGGTCCATGACTTCTTGTGCTTCCCTGCCGTCTAGACATCGCAGCAAGTTGCCCTCATGGCCTCTTCGCCAAAGCAGGTTTTCTTGTACTACGTATCGAGATGCTTTCCTCTTCAATTTCTCAGCTTCTTTTCTTGATTCGGGTAAGGTGCCCTGGGGGAGAAAGTCAAAGAGTGGTTTCCTCCAATCCACATCATCGTCGGTTAGAGCGATGAGTAAGGAATCTTTGATCAGTGCGCAACTCTCGCACTTCCCCTGTATCAGGGCCGCGATTGTTGACATGTCTGGCCAATGAATGCCATATCTCTGAGCCTTCCGATAGATTGACACCTCACTTTCTCCGCAAGCATGTTGGTGAATCTTTTCTAACAGCAGCTGTCCCTCTTGCTCGGAGACGCATCGCATGAGTATTCCGCCAAGACCCTTGTAGTAAAGGGTGTTGTCATGTATTCAATACCCCTTTGTGAGTGCCCAGCTTTCGCTGCTTGTGCCTTCTGCGATAGCTCGTAGGACTGCTTTTCTCCAGTCCGTATCGTCCATGTGTTCATCGTCGCACGCGTCTTCTGTCAACGCCGACGATGTTCGTACTTCGATGGAGATCCTTGCGGGACACTTATCTGTACTCACTTTGGATCCTAAGGTGGCCAAAGCATCTGCATGCCTGTTGTCCGCTCGGGGCTTGTGCTCGTACCTCACATCGCAGAATTGCTGCACCAGCTTTTGTACTAGAGTCCGGTAGGACAGAAGGTTAATCTCCTTCAAACCGTACTCGCCCGAGGCTTGCTTGACGATCAACTTGGAGTCTCCCATGACCGTCAGATTGCTTACTTCCAAAGCTTTCGCCGCACGGAGTCCCGCTATGAGGGCTTCATATTCTGCCTCGTTGTTGGTGACTGCGAAGTCGAGCTTGGCGGACATCTGTATGACCTCCCCATCTGGCTTGGTCAAGACTATCCCAATGCCCCCGCATTTCCTTGTTGACGAACCGTCGAAATGGAGCGTCCAATAGGGCACGTCGACTGCATATATCTCAGGTCCCTCGAATTCTTCTTCGATCCGGGCTCGTGGCTGTTGTCGGGGAACTGTGCCAACAGATCCGCTACCGCCTGCGACTTGATCGCTCGCGGTCGCACGCATGTGATATCGTATTGAGAGATGGTCATGTACCATTTCGCCAACCTTCCTCCAGGAGTAGTGTGAGTTAGCAGATATCGTATGGGGTCGCTCTTGGTGACCACTACTACTTTGTGCGACGCAAAGTAGTGTTTCAACTTCTCTATCACGAAGAACAAAGCAAGGCAATGACGTTCGATGTCTGTGTACCTTGATTCAGCAGGCTGCACAATGCAAGAGATATAGTAGATAGGCCTCTCTTGACCCTCGTACTCCTGAGCCAAGAGTGCTCCTATGGACCTCCTTGTTGACGTCAGATGTAGCAGAAGCGGTGATCCCAGTTGAGGTGCGATCATTATTTTGGAAGACGTCAGCAGATCCTTCAGCTTTTCGAACGCAGCTTCGTGTTCTGGAGTCCAGCTGTATACAGCATCTTTCTTGAGAAGGGCACTAATACAGCAGGTGATTTCGGCAATCGCTGGGATGAATCTCCGCAGATATGATAGCTTTCCCAAAAATGTCTTCAAGGCACTTTGGTTATGGGGCGGCGTCATGCCAGTGATGGCTGATACTTTCGCAGGGTCAGGCTCGATTCCTTGGCGATGAACCACGCATCCCAAGAACTTCCCTGATGTTACCCCGAATGCGCACTTCATGGGATTCATCTTCAGTTGAAAGCGTCTACATCTATTGAACACTTTCCGCAAATCTGCGAGGTGATCTGCTTCCTGCTTGGATTTAACCACCAGGTCGTCCACATAAAATTCCACTTCCTTGTGCATCATGTCGTGGAACAGGGCCATCATGGCCCGCTGATAGGTTGCACCCGCATTTTTGAGACCGAACGGCATCACTGTGTAGTTGAACACCCCCACCGGAGTGATGAATGCAGTTTTCCGCGCATCATCAGGGTCCATCTTGATCTGGTTGTACCCGCTGAAGCCGTCCATGAAACTGAACATGCGATGGCCCGCTGTTGAATCGATAAGCAAATCGATGTTGGGCAGTGGAAAATCGTCCTTTGGGCAGAAACGATTGAGATCCCGGAAATCCACGCAGATGCGAAGCTGTCCGTTCTTCTTTACCACTGGCACAATGTTGGCCAGCCATGTGGGATGATGATTCGGCTCTATGAACTTGGCATCCAGGAGTTTGACAATCTCCTGTTTGATCTTCACATTAAGCTCCGGCCTGAAGCTTCTTGTGCTCTGCTTTACTGGCTTAGACACTGGGATGATGTCTAAACGGTGCATAGTGATGCTTGTGTCCAGTCCGGGCATCTCATCGTACTCCCATGCGAACACGTCTTTATACTCAGTTAGGAGCTGTAGCAGTCCTTTCTCCTCTTCGCTTGTGAGGTCCGTACTTAGAAAGACTGGCCTCTTCTTTTCTTCGTTCGGGCTGAGGAACACTTCCTTTAGCTCTTGCTTTTGTGGTCTGGGCCTGTCTTCCATGCATTCGGGTGCTTCTTTGAGTTTCTCATCTGGAGTGCTCTGCGTTGGCTTTTCCGTCACCACAATCTGCTCGATTTGGTTGATTTGCCCAGGGATATCCCCATGCCCGTGTGAGGACATCCCCGCGCACCTTCATATGCGATAGCATTTCTTCCCATTGGCGTAGAAGCTCTCTATCTCCTTGCCTTCGGGGTCATGCTTTGCAATTCTCTTCAGCGTGTACACACTCTTTCGCTGGTAAGCGATTCGCGGCGCCTCTTCGCGTGTGGGCGGATTTTCCTTGGCATCTTCCCTTGTCACCATTACTCCCGCAGGTGACTGGTCCTTGATATCTTCCCATAGAGGTGAAGGAGTGGGGTTGAATGGTCCCGGTGTTTGCTCGTCCGCCATCTCGGTGAACCATACCGCCTCGCTGAGATGTGCTTCATCCAAGTTGAATGGATTTGTTGAAGCCGGTATCTCGACTATTCTGTCGTTCCAGATAGCTTTCATAACCTGGTGAGCTGTTGAAGGAACCGCGTCAAAGCGATGAATCCAGGCTCGACCTATGATCATGTGATACGTAGTGTTCGCATTTATGACAAAGAACTTCGCTGAGCACTTGATTTTGCCAATCTGAACGCCCAGGCGGATCCATCCGATCGTCATTCTAGAGTCGCTTCCAAATCCCATCAGCGGAGATGGACGCTTGACAATCTTGTGCTCGGGGATCCCTGCTAGCTTCAGTGTGTGGAGCAAAACGAAGTTGACCGCTGCTCCTCCATCGACGAATGCTCTTTTGAACTCCACGCCATTGATGATGGCTGTCACATACAGAGGCCTCTGGTGGCTCGCATCTGTCTTTTTGTCGCTGGCAGAAAAGGTAATAATCTTTTCTGTAGAGCGTGACGCCCTGATGACTTTCCCGTTGGAGACTACAAGATCCTCCTCGTAGTCCTCTGCTATCCTCAAGACTGCTTTCGTCATTTCTGTCCGGCACTTCTCGGAGAAGTTCATCTCGTCGAAGAATCTGCTAAAGCCGTGCGACCCCTTCATCCGGTGAGCACGTTCATCCTCCGTGTCTACACTGTAGTCCTCATCCTCGTGGACTTCGGCAATGATGGGTAGACCATCGTCTGCGACCTCTTCCAGATCTACAATCGAGATCATGGTGACCTCTTTACCGTTGGAGTCTTGCTCCGCATGGGCAGGAAGTGGATTGTTGCGCACATCCTTCCTGTGATCGCTGACGATCAGCTCGCCGTTCTTCATCTTTTGGCTAAACACAATCCTGAGCTTCTTACATTCCGCTGTGGGATGCATGACCTTGCCGTGGTACTCGCACCACTTTGGGTCCCTCACCATCTCCTTGGAGGGTACCTTCTCGAGCGGCGTTAGGACACCGTCCTTGCGCCATTGCCTGCAGAGGTCGCTTGCCTCCTCCACCGAACATGGCAGAGGTGGTACGTCGAAGTTCACAACCTTCGCCTGCTTCTGGGGTGAAACTGTATTGACCTCAGCTTCGCGTCCCCTCTTGTAACTGAATCTCCCGATTTTGTAGGTGGTACCGCTCGAAGATCGCTCCGGAGCGTTCTTCTTTTTCTGTCTCTCCACTATAGGCTCGATGTTCTTCGTGCACTCGATGAGCTTTGAAAACGTAGGTGTTTGCAGGTTGATGAGCATACCTTTGTATTCATCTCGCATGCACTGCAGGCATATCTCTACAAGCCGACTTTCGAGCATTGGATCTTTGCATTCCAAGGATTTCGCCCTGAATTTCTTGATGAAAGTAATCCCGTCCTCCTCGCGCTTCTGATACATCCGCGAGAGGTGGATCATTGTCACCTTTTCTTCCATCTGGAAGAACTTGGTATAGAACTTCTGGACCATGTCGTCCCAAGTCTTCACAGATCCGGCCTCCAACGTCCGGTACCACTTGTACGCTACGTTCCCCAAGGATTTTGGGAACTCTCGCATCAGCAGCTTGGGATCGGCTCCGTATGGCCCCATGACATCGATGAAACGCATGACATGATCATGAGCGTTTCCGTTGACATCCTCAAACTTGTCCCATTTGGGAGCCTTATACCCCACCGGGTTAGGCATGAGATAGATCTCCCGCGGGATGGGTGGATCGTTGTCTAGCTTCAGGATGATGGTATCCGCGAATGATTGGTGAGCCAGAATAGTGTCTATGCGCTTCTGCAGAGACTTCATACATTCTGGAATGCTTCCATCGGTAGCAGGAGGAGGAGTTGCCGCAGGCGGAGGCGACACATATGCCGCCGAAGGATTGGGGACATATTGGCTGCTCGCATTGCCCCAGATCGCCGTTGGCGGAGGCAAGGGATACTGCGAGGCCGAATTAGGTACCAAAGCCGGAGGCTGAGGAGTATGAGCAGTGAGAGGCAACATCTGAGCCGTTGACCCCTGAATTGAAGGCAGCTGCGTAGTCGCCGGTGGAGTCTGCAGATTAGGGTTGGGAGGTGTGGTTGACACTCCTAGTCCTGGAGCGGTAGGGGCTCCTCCTCCTTGAGAGACGGCGGTGGCTAGTGAAGGGTTTGGCGCAAGGGTGCCTAGAACGGCCAGGATCCGTTCCAGCTGCGCAGACTGAGCTTTGAGAGCTTTCGCCTGACCTTGGACGGTAGCGTCCAAGGATTCTAGCGTCGGTGCCTCGCCGGGGGTTGTAGGAGTACGGCGGGCCTCCTCTCCCGAGGCAGCTTCGGTGGAAGGCGATCTGTTGCTGATATCATCCTCCTGAGACATGGTTGCTTTTGTTGGTAAGTTCACGTCGGGTTCACCAAAATGTGCACAAGAGATTCCGGCGGGGAGACCTCCGTGTACACCGTATGTAGAGGATCAGAGATGGCACAGGAAGAGTTGGGTTGTGTGTAGGGAGAGAATAAGACAGTAGTAATGTCTGAGAGAGAGAGAGGTTTGGCAGAGCTTCCGCGTATGGCAAGTGTGTTCTCCTTTGTATGGAAAGGTTAACGTCCTATATATAGCAGGGAACGTGACCGTTGTAGTGTGGTTAATGCGCCCATTAATGGCGGCTTAATTAGCTTAACCACAACGACACGTTCGTCCGTGTATATAGGGACCGTTACAACACGTTATGCGCGAATACCGGAACCGTTATGAGGTTGACCGGGTTTGACCGGATTGACCGGGTTTATGGAGCTCGTGTCATAAATCTCTCAAAGCAGTTACTAAAGGTCGCGCGCGGGCTTGGCTCGCACACGACAGGACTCACTCTAGCCTCCAAACCACTAAGTCCCTACAAGTCCCGTGCAGTGGTATGCGAGGGCTCTGTCTCGCAGCCCCTACATGGATCAGCTCGGCTGGTGATCCAGTGTGTATGGAGCACAATATGGTGTGCTGGATGGTTGCCACGTGGCCAAGATCTGTCAGCTCAGAAAGCACTATCTACACACCCCCAATGAGGAGTAGAAGAGAAGACTTAGAAACATTGAGCAGAAGAAAAGTGAAGAAAACCACTGAAGTGTAGGATCGAAAGTTGATCCTAGGATCAAAGCAGATCGCAGGATCACAATATGTGATCGCACGATCAAGTGGGCGAAGGTTGTAGAGAAAAAGAAGAAAAATCACTGACTTGTAGGATCACAAGTTTATCCTCCGATCAACAGCAGATCGCAGGATCAGATTTGGTGATCCTACGATCATACAGAAGATTAGAAGCCAACGTAACAGCAGATCGCACGATCAGCAAAAGGTGATCGCGCGATCAGCTAGCAGAACCAGCGCACGCACGGGAAAAAAATGGGTATTAGGGTTATTAATTAATAATGTTTGATGATTAATTAATACACCCTATATTAAGAGAAGAGACACGTGAAAAGAAAGAAAGGAGGAGCCATCAACGAGAGAAGAAAAGGAGAAGCAAGAGGAGACGACGAGGAAGAAGACAAGCTTCACCATTGAAGCTCTATTGTTTGCTTTTTCTTCTTCCTACCTTTCTTAATCAATTTTTATGGAGAAGAATATCAAACAAACTTATGCTTCATGGCAAAGCATGATGAGGAAAAATCATCAAACAGACATATTGAAGATACGGTAAAAAATCTACTTGCTAGTCCTTCTGATGTGCTTCCTGAAATTCTCAAGAGTATGTTTTTAAATGAGGAAAGTTATAGAAATGATATTTCTGCTTTAAAGATTAAGATCCATGAGCAGGTAAAATAAAATCTGGACCTAGTTTTTACAAACAAAACTGTTGAAGTTTCTAAGACAAAGCTTGAAAAGGACTTCAAGGCCTTAGACAGCAGGTTCAAAGCCTTGGAGGCACAAATAAAAGAAGTTGTTGATCAAAACACTCTTTTGACTGAAAGATATGTTGATCTAAAGACTCATTCTGAGAATTTAGAACAACAAATATGTTCTTTGACTGAGAAACTTCAAGAGTCTAAGAAGGTCCCAGCTAGTTTTACAGGCTCAGAACATAATCTGAATCTCATTCTTGGAGGAAGTCTGAAATCAATGCATAAAAGTGGGATTGGCTATAATCCAAATTTTCCAAAGAAAAGCCAAACTACTTTTGTCAAATCTGGTAGCAGACATTCTCCAAAATGTCATTACTGTGGAAAAATTGGTCATGTCAGATTAATTTGTCCCTTCAGAAGATCAGATCTCACATTATGAGGAATACTTATCCTTATCAGCTTAAGGGACAGGTTAGGCAGATTTGGGTTCCAAAAGGAATTAGGCCACCAAACATGGCTGATTTTGAGTATGACTCAAAGTTCTGCACTTGGTCTAACAGCCTGTTGAGGCAATGATTTATTTTTGCAGGATGTCACCAAGGCCTTGAAAGATCAGAAATGGATATTAGACAGTGGATGTTCGAGACATATGAGTGGAAAGAAGTCTCTCTTTACTGAACTTACAGAAAAATCTGGTGGAACAATCACACTTGGTGACAAAGTAAAATGCAATATCATTGGTATAGGTAGTATTGGTAATGGTTCTACTAACTATATCTCTGATGTTTATCTGGTAGATGGACTTAAGTATAATCTGCTTAGTATCTCTCAGTTATGTGATAAAGGTTATAAAGCTATATTTGAAAAGAATAAATGTGTGGTGCAAGATGAGAAATCTGGTGATTGCATACTCACTGCTCATAGATCATATAATCTATATGCTATGAGTACTAACACTGTTGCAGGTGACAAGCTAAAATGCCTCAAGGTCTTGAAGGAAGATTCAAAGCTTTGGCACAGAAAGCTTGGGCATATTAGTATACATACTTTGAATAAACTCATCTCAAAGGATTTGGTAAGAGGTTTACCATCACATAAATTTTCAGATGATGAGGTTTGCAAGGCATGTGTACAAGGTAAGCAAACCAGAAGCTCATTCAAGCCAAAGAATTTTGTAAGTACTTCTAGACCCTTAGAACTGCTGCATATGGACTTGTGTGGTCCTATGAGAGTTCAGACCCCAAAAGGTAAGAGGTATGTGTTTGTTATAATAGATGATTATTCTAGATTTACTTGGGTGATGTTTATTAGAGACAAAACTGAAGCTTTATTTGAATTTTCTATATTGTGCAAAGAGCTTCAAACTTTGAAAATTTTACATGTTGCATCTATTAGAAGTGATCATGGTAGGGAATTTGATCAACTTGACTTTGATTTGTTTTGTGCAAAGCATGGCATTTCACACAACTTTTCTGCACCTAGAACTCCACAGCAAAATGGAGTAGTTTAAAAGAAAAATATGACACTTGAGGATATGTCTAGAACCATGCTTCTTGAAATTAATTTGCCAAAGTTCTTATGGGCAGAAGTTGTTAATACTGCCAATTATGTGCTGAATAGATGCTTGATTAGACCTATTTTGAAAAAGACCCCTTATGAACTGTTTAAAGGTAGAAAGCCTACAGTTTCTTATTTTAAACTTTTTGGTTGTATCTATTTTGTGCATAATAATGGTAGAGACAATCTTGATAACTTTGATGCTAGAAGTGATGAAGGTGTATTTCTTGGATATTCTCAAACTAGCAAAGCTTATAGAGTTTACAATAGAAAAACCAAGATTGTGGAAGAGAGTATTCATGTAATCTTTGATGAAAGTACTAAGGATTCTCTGAGTGAAAGTTTTGCAGAGCTAGATTTGAACAAGCGTGAATCAGATGATGATGATGTGAAAGAAGAAAAAGGAAAAACTAATGTGCAAAATCAATTAGTAGAATCTCAAGGCCTTGAACCTCCTGCAGAACCAAAATCTCAAAGCCTTGAGACAGAAGCTGAAACTTTCTATGATGCTCCCTCTACTGTTTCAAGAACTCAAAGCCTTGAAGAAGAATATTCCTGGATACCAAGAAAGAAGTTTAAGTACCTTGCAGATCATCCAGCTGATAACATCATATCTGATCCATCAACTGGAACTCAGACAAGAGGACAGTTGAAGAACTTGTGTGCTTTTAGTGCATTTGTATCTTTGATTGAGCCTAAAAATACCAAGGAAGCACTAGAAGATGCAGACTGGATCATTACAATGCAGAGTGAGCTGAATGAGTTTGAAAGAAACAAGGTATGGAATCTGGTTCCCAGACCTAAAGAGAAATCAGTTATTGGAACCAGATGGGTATTCAGAAACAAGCTTGATGAAAATGGCAAAGTGGTAAGAAATAAAGCCAGACTGGTGGCTCAAGGATATAATCAGGAGGAAGGTATAGATTATGAGGAGACTTTTGCTCCTGTTGCCAGGTTAGAAGCTATTAGAATACTGCTTGCATTTGCATCTCACAATCACATAAAGCTTTATCAAATGGATGTCAAATGTGCTTTTCTGAATGGCTATTTACAAGAAGATGTTTTTGTAGCACAACCACCTGGTTTTTAAGATGAAAACTTTTCTGATCATGTTTATAAACTAGACAAAGCTCTTTATGGATTAAAACAAGCTCCAAGGGCTTGGTATGATAAACTTTCAAAATTTCTACTTGAAAATAATTTCAAAAGAGGCCTAGTTGATAAAACTCTTTTCATTAAACATTATAAAAGTGATTTGTTAGTAGTTCAAATCTATGTAGATGATATTCTATTTGGTGCTACTAATGATGCTCTTTCAAAAGAGTTTTCTAGTCTGATGTGCAGGGAGTTTGAGATGAGCTTAATGGGTGAAATGAATTTTTTTCTTGGACTTCATATCTTACAAATGAAGAAAGGAATTTTTGTACATCAAGGAAAGTATACCAAGGACTTATTGAGCAAGTAAAATATGTCACAGTCCAAGGTGCTGAAAACCCCTATGAGTTCATCACTCTCTTTGGACAAGGATTCAAATGGTAAGAGTGTGAATCAAAAGGAATACAGAGGTATGATTGGATCACTTTTGTATTTAACTGCTAGTAGACCTGATATTATGTTCAGTGTCTGTATGTGTGCTAGATTCCAAGCAGATCCTAAGGAAAGTCATTTAACTGCAGTCAAAAGAATTTTTAGATATTTGAATGGAACCAGAGACTTGTGGCTTTGGTATCCAAGAAGATCTAATTTTATGATGAGTGGCTATTCAGATGCAGATTTTGCAGGATATAAAGTAGACAGAAAAAGTACTTCTGGATGTTGCCAGTTTCTTGGATCTTCATTGATCAGTTGGCACTCCAAAAAGCAAAATTCTGTAGCATTATCAACTGCAGAAGTTGAATACATTGCAGCTGGAGCTTGCTGATCACAAGTGTTATGGATTGCTCAGCAACTTAGAGATCTTGGCTACAATTTCAGAAATGTGCCTATTCATTGTGACAACACAAGTGCTATCTCAATCTCTAAGAATCCAGTCCAGCACTCAAGAACCAAGCACATAGATGTGAGACATCATTTCCTTAGAGATCATACTGAACAAGGTGATGTTGTTTTAACTTTTATTTCTACTTCAATGCAGATTGCTGATATTTTCACTAAACCTTTGCCAGATGATAGGTTTTCATCTCTAAGGCTTGAATTTGGGATGATAAACAAGGATGCATTGGTTTAGGGGGAGTATCAGTACTTATATGTGATTATGTGTTGAAATCTCAAAGCCTTGAGATTATACATTCCAAATTGAAAGTATAGCTCAAAGCTTGGAAGTTTCTCAAACTGCAGAAAATCTCAAGGCCTTGAGATTGTTCTCCAGGTCTTGAAAACATCTGTGTTTTTCTTTAAATGGATCATCAAATATTATATCTTATCTTTTTATATAAATGTATAGTATTTGAATTACTCAGAGAATTTTTTAAAATATCCAAAAATATTTTTTTCAAGATACTTTTTTCATGTTGATTTAGCAGAGTCCTTTTATGACTCATCCTTTTCAACCTACTTAAGCTGAAATTCATGGCTTTTTCCTCTCATTCTCTCTCAATTCTCTTCGACTCTCATCTCTCTCTCTAAATTTCTCTCAATCACATTACCTTCTCAAAACCCTAAACCCAAAATGGAGCGCAAATCAGCCATATTCAGCAACAAGGGAAGCCTTCTGGCAGATCCAAGAAGAGGGCAAATAAGAAGGAAAAGATTGTGATTTCTAATTCAGATTCAGAAAACACTCAGAGCTTGCATGAGGACACTCCTCCCGCAAAGAAGTCCAGAACAGAAAAGGGAGATGAAGGCTCAAGCATTGATCCACAGAAGGAGACAGAGACTCAGGGTGGTGATCAACCTAGGTCAGAGAAGAAGAAAAGGGGAGAGAAGAAAAAGACTGGAGAAGAGGAAAAGGGGAAATCTGCTCAAGAAATCAAGAAGAAACCATCTAAAGGAGAACAAGAGAACAGCAAACCCTCATAGAAGAAAACTAGGGTTAAGCAGGTTGCTGCTGCAACCAAGAAGGGTTATCAAGGTAAGAATGTACTTCCTACAGATTGGTTTGTTAGTTCTGAGGTTAGAACTGTATGGATGCAAGGTTATGCTTCATCTAAGGTAGCTTTCTGTATTTTGGTTTCTGAGGAGTTGTTGGACAAATTGGATATTGATTGTATGAGAAAATTCAGTTTGGAAGGTGTTAAATCCTAGTTCAAAAGCCTATCCTAGGTTAACTAGGTTATTTTATCTGAATTTGGTTTCTGAAGGTGATGATAAGATGGTGTTAACTTCAAAAGTGGCTGGGATAGATTTGAAGTTAGATCATAGGATTTTTGCCAAAGTCTTGGGCATTCCTAGGAAGTATAATGTTGGAGATTACCCGGATAGGAAGGAGTGTCTGGATAAGGCAAATGATACGTTTTTCATTGATGGTGTACCCTCTGGTCCAAAGTAGTTGACACACTTTGTGCTCAACTGTGAAGCCAAAATCCTCTTTACAATTCTGATGAGAAGTGTAGTTCCTAGGGAGAACTCAAGTGAGTTGGTGACTGATAAGGTTCTTATTTTGATGTATCTGATATCTCAAGGGTTTGAGATAGACTTGCCAACAGTTGTTATGGAGCATATGATTTATTGTGAAACCAGAACTAGAAACCATCAACTTCCATATGCCAACCTGTTACTGATGCGCAAACTAACGTGCTGTTCGCAAGTATACGAATCTTGTAATACCGGGCGTAATTAAGCTCGGGTAATCGTTCCCACGAGGACTATTTCGGGTTTTTTCGAGAAATCAGTTTTAACTTCCTGAGTATAAAAGGAGGAGTAGTTTAGGAGTGTGATTAACTATAAACTAAAAATAAGCAAAATAAAACGCAAATATTTTTTGTGACGTTTTCTGAAAATCTTGAAAGTTGTGAATCTAGGGTTTGGAATACTAGGTCCCTGGACCCCTAGGGTTTCTTCAGAATTATGTTCTTCGGTTTGATATGAAAACACTAAGCAGTTTTAATTATCCGTGCCACGTACCGATCGTGCAGTAACCTTTCAGATTCCACACGTTGTCACGATCCTGCAGAATTTCGGGTTCCTGTTAAGCTGCCTAAGTCTGCAGTCTCGTTCTAAGTCTGCTAGGGTTTCTAACCTGTCCTAATGGCCCGGGTCAAATTCTCTAACAGTTGGTCTATACGTTTTGGCTAGCCCTATCTCCCTTTCTCTGGTCGGTCTATCAGGGTAAGGTACTAAATCCTGTCTTTTCTTCCTAACCCTAACCTGACGTTTTAACCTACAGGCTCGGGTCTATAGCAATTCTGGTTCGCGACTCCGATCATGCATAAACAGATATAATCAAAGACAGAATAACTGATAATACTGCTTAATTAAGATAACGTAATCATGAATTCATACTCAAACTGCAGAACAATGTCTAAAAACGAAACCCTAGGTTCACCGAGAACCTAGGTAAAAGGTTTAGCTACTAAACGACATAACTAATTAACAAAGTTTCTGAATTTAAAAGAGAGAATAAGATTAAACTAAGTCTTCGGATCTGGATGAGTGCTTCCGTGCTCTCCCGGGATGCTCAGACTTGTCCTTGGATGAATTGTCTTGTGTGTTGTGTCTTCAAAACGAGTCTGGATGAGTCTTTATATAGTATTGGCGAAGTTTCTGGAACTTGTCTTTATTTACGAAACTGCCACTGCCCGAAACCGCCTCAATTTTTGTGCTGTCTGCGTATAATACGCAGCCTGCTGCGTATAATACGCATACAGGGTCTTCTCCTGTGCTGTTTTCTACACTTTTTGCTTGCTGTCTGCGTATAATACGCAGGCCCTGCGTATAATACGCAGACAGGGACCCTCCTGTGCCTCCAACTTCCTTCTTTCTGCGTATTTTCTCCCCCTGGCTGCGTATAATACGCAGGGGGCTGCGTATAATATGCAGACAGAGGAGAAAACTATCCAAAACCTCCTCTCCCTCCTTGCTGCCTGCGTATTTTACGCAGGGTCTGCGTATTATACGCAGACAGCAAGGCAGGATGCTCTTTTCTGCCTCTGTTTGCCTCCTGCTGCATTCCCGATCCATTCCTGCTGCATTCCCGGGCCCTGTTCCTGCATAGACAACATGAACACACCCGCGATCATATCCAATAAAAGTACAGAAAATGCATAAATTTATAAAGAGCAAATAACTGTCTCGTTCCTAAAACCGAGGCTTTCCGAGGGTGAAAATAGGCTAAAACGTGAGTTTCCCGGCACAAATGCACAAAAACCGAGCTATAAGATAACCCCTATTTGGGCGTTATCAGTTACCTCTTTTCTTTGAGTATTTTGATGTACCTGTGAAAGGAGAGGAAAACATTACTGGAGGTTTTGGGTTGATTGATGAGACTGCATTACAGATGATTGGGGTAGTTCAAACTGGGAAAGGACATTGGAAGTTCTATTCAGATTTGTCAAAGGAGGAACTTGAAGAAAAGGAGTTTGTGAAGCCAAAGGGGGCTACATCAGGGAAAGGACAAGCCAATGAGAATTATTCTTTGTTGGTTGAGAACTTTGAAGATCAGCAGGTTAAGATTGAAGATCTCAGACAAAGACTATTTGATCTGTCAGCTGAATTCAACCAGTTCAAGGGCTTGATGAATGTTATGAATGGAAAGCTAGATGTTGTCATCAAGGGTTTGAACTTGGAGAAGATACCTTCTGCTACTAGTCATGACACCAGTGTGGATTCAGATGAAAGGCTGGGAGATTTCTTGAAGAAGAAAAAGAATCCAATTCCAGTTGTGCTTACTTCAAAGGATCTGTATGAACAAACTGATGAAGAAGATGCTGGTGAAGACACAGGTGTTGATGCAGCTACAGAGGGGGATTCAGTGCAGGTTAAGAAGAAAGTGGATGAGATAATTCAAGAAGTTGATGCAGAAGTGGAAGCTGAACAAGAAGGAAATCAGTCTGCTGAAGATGCTGGAAGTGAGGAAGAAGTTGGAGAAGACTCAGAGAAAGGCCAAACATCAAAGAAGAATTGAAGATCAGAGAAGAACAAATCCTCGACCTTCTATCTCTTTCTCTTGTTCTTTTCTGTTCTCAAGGCCTTGACTTTTAGTAATAAATTTTGTTTTAAGTTTTTTATAGACTCTGAGTAATGATCCAACATTTCTTCATCCTTATTTGATGAAAGTCAAAAAGGGGGAGAAATTATGTGTTTTTGTGTTACTTGCAGTACTTGATATTTGAGTAATAATAATAATCAGTTGTTTTGATTAAATCAGTTGTGTTATTTCTGATTATCTGTGGTTTACTGGTTATCTGAAGTATTATTGTCTTTTGTATCTGCAATATGTGGCTATCTAATTTTTTAAGGAGTAACAGGAATATCTACACAAGGCTGTAGGTTTTGTCTTTCATCAAGGGGAGATTGTTGACTCAAAGACCCTTCAATGTGTTCTGGATGGTAATTGTATTGAGTGATGAAAGACAAAGACAAAGAAATTGGCAGCAAAGCATTTCAAATACTCCAAGGCCTTGAGATACTGACAGTGCTTCAAAGCCTTGAGAGTCATTCTTATTCTGCTGAATTTTCTAACAAGTTTGTGTTGCAGATTGGATATCTGATCATGCAGATCAGGGTTTTGCTGAATATATTCTTGTTTTACATTATCTACATATCTAACATAATTTTAGAAGATCAGAAAAGGGAGAATCAAAGTTTTCTGGATTCAACTTTGAATATCTGTGAAGCAGGTTCAGAGCTTCAAGGCCTTGAGATGTGCCTTGAGCTGCTGACAGTTTTTTTACAGAACTAATTTGATTCTTTCTTACAGGTTGTGATTCTTATTATTGTGATTATTCATTGATTTATAAGAGTCTTAAACTTGTTTTTCATGATTTATAGGTGTCAGAAGTGAAACAGATTACTGTTCTAATCTTTTAACCAGTTTTATCAGAAATTAGAAAACCAAACAGTCATAGTACTGTTATATTTCTGGATTTTGTTGTTTCTGTGTTTTAATGTTGTTGCAGTTTTGTTAAACGTGCAAGAGAAATCTCAACAAACTCCAACGTATATCCACTTAGAGCTGTTTGAATTTTAGTTGAAAACAAAAGGAGGTTTTGTAGGAACTGAGATCCTAAAATCTCTCATTCAGTTGCAGCTGAGGATAAAAGAGACTGGTTTGAATTTTGAAAAGAAAAAAAAAAGAGAGAGAGGATTGCAGAATACTCAGAGAGGTGTGACAAATTCGTGGGAGATCATTCATTCAAACACACATGGATTCAAGTTTCAATTCCAGAAGATCAAGTCATTCCAGTTCCCAGAAGAACACATCCAGGATTCAATAGCTTATCTCTTCTACTGTGTTCTTCACTTGTTTTGTAATCTGTGTATCTTTTAATATCTTAAACCTCACTTAACCTAGTGGTTGGTTGTTCAAGTGAACAACAAGAGGTTCTTGTTAGCTCAACAGTTAGTAGTTGAGACTAGATAGGTTTGGAACCACAAGCTGTATAGGTGTAAGGAAAATCACTTAGGCTTGAAGATCTAGGGCTGTTTCTGTGTGAGTAATAAGAAGTGTTTGCCCAATCCTGGTGGGATTAGATCCCTCAGGCAGAGATTAGGTCCATTGGGACTGAACTCTGTAAATTGTTTTGTGTTCTTTACTTTACAGTTTTATTATTATCTGCTGCACATAAATCAAATCAAACTAGGGTTTATAAGCTGCTTAGAACTGGTAATAGTTCAAGGCCTTGAAGCTTTCTATTTTGCCTTTGAAAGTTTCAAACAGTTTTCTAAAATCTCAAGGCCTTGAGATTTGAGTTTCACACAAAGCTAATCTGTTAAGTTCTGAGTTTGCAAAAATTTTCCATACTCTATTCAACCCCCCCCCCTTCTAGAGTATTTAGGTCCTGTAATTAGTCTACATTACACACTTTCACTCACTAGTCCTCTCACCTTTCTTATTGAAAGGGGACTTTGTCATTTTTCCCAATAAACAAGCCTCACTTGTCTCATATGATTCAAAATCAAATGAGTCTAGTTGTCCATCCTTATGGAGTCTAGATACACGTTTCTCGTTTATATGGCATAAACAACAGTGCCATAAGTAAGCAGGATTTAAATCATGTATTTTAATCCTCTTGGTATTAATGTTGTAGACAGGATTGCTTAGATCAAGGACATCCAGTCCATTAAATAATTGCGCACTACAATAGTGAATATTATTAAAATAAAAGGAACAACAATTGTTCTTTATTGAAATAATAAAACCTTCCTTGTCCAAACAAGAAATAGAAATAATGTTTCTGCTCGTAGCAGGCACAAAAAAGCAATTATTTAATTCTAAAACTAATCCTGAAGGCAGAGATAGCTCGCACACGCCTACGGCCAACGTAGCAACTTTTGCTCCATTCCCAACGCGCAGATCTATCTCCCCTTTAGCCAATCTTCTACTTCTCTTTAGATCCTACACATTTCGACTAATGTGAGATCCACATCCAGTATCTAATACCCATGATGTAGAGACAGTTAAATTGACATCTACAACAAAAATACCTGGTGGTGGTGGAATCACTATTCCAAGCCTCTTGTCCTCCAGATATTTTGGGCAGTTCCTCCTCCAGTGTCAGGCTGACTGCAGTAGTGACACTCACCTTTAGTCACACCTTTGGCAATGCCACCAAAAAGTTTAAGGGCAGGTTCCTTGGACATGGCAACTGTCTTGCCTTTGCCCTTGGAGGATGAGGCAAACCTTTTGCCCTTTCCTTTCTGCACCATCATAATGGCCTAGCCCTTACCCTTGTTGATGCTTTGTTCAGTTGTCCTCAACATATTGAGTAAATCTGGCAGTGGTTTCACGATCTCGTTCATGTTATAGCTCATGATGAACTGTCCATAACTCTCAGGAAACGATTGCAACACGAGATCGGTTGCCAACTCTTGGCCGACCGGGAACCCCACTCAGGCGAGATTCTCCAATTACCCGATCATACGGAGTACATGGGGTCCCACCGGGGTCCCTTATGCCATATGACACTTGAAAAATGCCTTAGAGACCTAATACCTCTCAACCCTTGCCTGCTCTTGGAAGAGCTGATTCAGATGCTCGATCATATCGACAACATTCATGTTTTCGTGTTGCTTTTGAAGCTCAGAAGTCATGGTGCATAGCATAAGGCAGGCTGCATTATTAAGAGTCATCAAAACGCTTTTGATACGCCTTTAGGGCTACAGGGGTATTGTTCTCTAGACCTGCTGGAACTTGCTACTCTATTGCGTACAGTTTCTTCTCTTGCTTGAGAACGATTCTCAAGTTTCTGTACCAATCAAGTAAGTTGGTCCCAGAGAGCTTGTCCTTCTCAAGGACAGATCATAGGTAATGTTGTGAACTCGATGAGTTATTTGCCATTTGAAATTCTACAAGAAGGAAAATACGCAAGTTTTAGTATTTGTGAATTTTTGACTATATTCAATAATGGCTAGTTTATCAAATATAGCTCCCACTATTTTTCTACGGATTAATAACCCTCGAGATATTAATGCGGAAACTATCCTTATATTTTCTAGTGTGCCAAGATCCATGTTTCATCTCCTTATGAGCTTGCTTTGGCAAGTCACTCATAATTTGACCACTTTAGGTAGGAACAATTCCAATTGCATCCCTTATGCAACACTTGTTTCAATTGGGCAAATAACTCCTTATTTATCCATCTTCATGGATAATCCCAATTGATTGTCTCTAGGTTTTAATCCTATTAAACACCTAGTTGCGTCCAACCTCTTACTTAAACAATTTGCACACGAGGTGTGCCATCGCACCACATCATTATTAACCAAGTCGCCATGATTTGGCACGCACGATCTTGGGAAATCATGATGATGATGATTGTTTAAATAACGAGAAGACAAAACGCAATATTTGAATTTTGAGGGATTTTAATTTAATTTTTAATTGCTTTTGTTGATCCATATCAACTAATCTATCTATTTGAGTTTTGGGCACAACTCCAAATAATAGATCCAGGTTGTCTAATTATCTTATTATCATAATTGCATGCATCATTCATACACCAACCACAAAATAATAAGACAATAAAATAAACAACCACAAAATAAAATAAAGCGTGATGTGAATATGGCCTTTTCTAGACTAAAATAATTCCAAGCCAATGGAATTATCTATGAACCCTAAAAGCAAACACATCTCCATGCGTCTTCATCTTTTGGTACATCCTTCATAGTCATGTGGAATGCTCCATGCTCCATCTATTGTGGCTTCCTTTGGCTTTGGGTTTCTTTTCTTCAATCTTGGGTAAAAATCTATTCTATCTAGCACTAGCTAACAACTATACTAAATAAAATAAATCTCACAAGTTCATAAAAAAAAGGCTCGCATGCCATAAAACCCTAATTAATTATTACAATTAATTGATCAGCTCGCAGGCCGTAAACCAAACCACAAAATTAAACAATCACACAAAACGACATCCTAAGGCCATATCCAATCACCATGCAAATAGCACATAAACAGTTAAAATCCAATTTTAACGCGCTTGGTCAATTTTAATTGATTTTAGGATTTTCTAGGGTTAAAACGGTCCATGAGGCTCAACAATCCAATTGCCCGAACCCCAAAAGAGGACCGCTAAGGCCTTGGGCCGACCGACCCCTAGCCAACACGGCTAGGTCGTGGGCTAGGGCTGCCCTGACCCTAGGCCGTCCCTTACTTGGGCGGAAAGCAAGGAGGGGTAGTACCCTAGGGGGCAGAACCTCCTTTGGGAGTTGTTTCCAAAACAACTCCCTTGCTTGGTGCCCAAGTTTAGTTGTTTCTTTGTATGAAAAGAACTCCTTCTTTCCATAGGATGCCCAAACCCTAGATCTAAGATCCTAAAATTTCTCAAAACTCACTAATCCATGCATCCAATGCAAAAATTAGGTCTTGTTATGATTGATAATTGACAAATTGCATCATATGTTTGATTTGTCTTGTTTTACGCGATAAACAATAAATTTAAAGTGTAAAACTATCAAAACGTAACACATACACCACGTTTATGCTCTACGACTTGTGGCTCTGATACCACTGTAGGGTTTTGATCATGGATACGCAGCGGAAAAACAAAATTTATCCATGCAATAACCTCCAAGGATCACAGGACAAGAGACATAACAATGGTAAGGGAAGAAATCAAGTTACACACCTTAGGGTTTCTCCTGTGATGACTTGTAACGTGAATTGTGTCACGTTCTCTATAGTTGATCCACGCCTAGAGTTGAGATCTAGATCTTCCTTATCCTTGTGCTAGCCCAAAACGGATGAAGAGGAAGAAGAAATCACGCAACACGAGGCAAAAAGGAGGTGGCGTCCTCCTTGTTGGGCGGACGGGAAGGGGCGGCGGCAAGGGGGCGTTCGGCCTCTCTTGCTTGCTTGCTCTCTCTCCTTTTGTTCTCTCCCACTCAAGTTATGAACTAAAAGCTCATAAGTGTGGGAAGTAAGGAAGGAGCATCCTTTATATAGTCCAACAAATCCTTGCCAACTACCTAAAGGATCTATTCTAGTCCTACTAGAATTCGGTTTAGTCCCTTCCTTGCAAATTAGTCCTACTAAGTTTGCAAGGTGTTGCAAAGTGATCCTTCTAATTAATTAATCCTATTAATTAATTCCCAAATCTAGTTCAACTCTATATAGCGTGTGACCCCATAGGTTCTATCTAGTTGGTAGCAACAATTTGCTAATATGGAGTGGTTTCTAGCAAAACGTCCATTCTAGCCAACTAATAGAATAGTCATCCGACAAACCTTGTACAAGTATTTGTCTCATCCCTTTGTCTCTATATCCGGATTGGACACGAGAAATACAAGTCACACTCGTATATCCAATCCATAGTGTCTCGATCCATGGGAATAGCCTTATTCGTGCAAATAACATCAATATTATATATTGATTTATTTGAGTCTGGCCAGAAATTCTATAAGCACTATCCCTCGAGTGGCCTAGGATATTTTCTCCCGTTATGTGGGAGGGACAAATTCTATCTACGTCCACTACGATCTCTAAGCTTGCTTCTTATTGTATCCGGTACAAGCCTCTATAACGACCCAGTTACGGTGTAGCGTTTGACGCTACCAAAATCACAATAACCCACAACTAGAATATCTAGCGACTTCAAGTCTAAGGATGACAATACCATTGCACCGCGAGAAGCGCTTGTGACTTAACATAACGTGTATGTAGCCTTCTCGGAGATGGGTCAATCTGGTGCGCCATTACCCTTAATGCACACCCATGTGTTGGATCATGATATCTCCATATCAATCCAACCCCATACTAGTCTATTGATGATTGTCCTATCAATCATTATACTGGACTAGGGATATTTAAGATAAAAAACACATTTGTAAATCTAAGGACTTCATTATATTAAATATCCAATAAATAATACAATGAATGTTCTAGCCAAAATAAATTCATATTAAACTAGATTGCCTATAGGGAATCTATTCCAACAGTCTCCCACTTGCACTAGAGCCAATCTGACGCATCTCGTATGCCCATGCTCCTAGTGTGCCCTTCATGCATCCACTGCACAAGCGGCTTTGTAAGTGGATCTGACAGATTCTCATATGTAGGAATCTTGCATATCCGAACGTCTCCTCTATCGATAATATCTCGAATCAGATGGAACTTCCTGAGCACGTGCTTGGATTTCTGGTGTGACCTGGGCTCCTTTGATTGCGCGATCGCCCAAGTGTTGTCACAGTACAACTCAACTGGATCTGCAATGCTAGGAACCACACCAAGTTCAGAAACAAACTTTCTGATCCAAACAGCTTCCTTTGCTGCGCCATTTGCAGCAATGTACTCAGCCTTTGTTGTAGAATCAGCTACTGTCTCTTGCTTGGAACTCTTCCAGCTCACCGCTGCTCCATTCAGGCAAAACACATATCCCGATTGTGATCTAAAGTCATCTATGTCGGTTTGGAAGCTTGCATCCGTGTAACCCCTTACACGCAACTCCTCCTCACCGCCAAATATCAAGAAAGCATCCTTAGTTCTTCTCAAGTACTTTAGGATGTTCTTGACTTCAATCCAGTGACTCTCACTCGGATTCGATTGGTATCTTATTGTCATACTCAAGGCATATGACACATCTGGTCTAGTACATAACATGGCGTACATGATAGATCATATGGCCGAGGCATAGGGAATTATACTCATGTGTTCCTTCTCAATCTCATTGGAAGGACAACCACTCTTCGAAAGAGTAATTCCATGTGACATGGGAAAGAATCCCTTCTTGTAATCTTGCATGTTGAACCATTTCAACACCTTGTCAATATATGTACTCTAACTTAGGCCCAGCAGTCTCTTAGATCTATCTCTATAGATATTTATACCTAGTATATAGGCTACTTCCCCTAAGTCCTTCATTGAGAAACACTTTCCTAGCCAATCTTTAATAGACTGCAGCATGGGAATGTTGTTTCCAATGAGTAGTATGTCATCTACATATAAGACCAGAAAAGCTACAGTGCTCCATAACCTTCTTGTAGACACAAGACTCATCTTCGTTTCTGAGCTCCTCAATGGTTGCGTCCAAATCAGGTTCTCCTACTGCTGCAACGGCCTTCTTGTTCGAGTAAACTTTCTTTACCAAATCCTGAACGATCTTGGCCAGATTATCTATCCGGTCATCTTCCGCTAGCTCGGCTCTAGCCGTCATCCTGCGATCGTCAAACAGTCGAGTGTCCTACTTGGCTAACTGCTTCATCAGGTCGTATGCACCATCTTTGTCCACATGGTACAGGAAGTTTCCCCCGACTTCTCTATCAATCCTGTCAGCACTCTCCTTGTCTAGGGCATGGTACGCATCTCCAAAACCGTGGTTCGGGCATCTTTTCACCAATGTCATCAATCTGTCCCATGCGTCTACCACCGTCTCCCTCATCCTCTGCTTGAATGACAGAATCTCGGTTTGCAACTGAATGACCCGGGATGCGGGGTAAAATTTTGCTAGAAAATCTGTGACACACCCCTCCCATGTAGTGATGGATCTGGTTGGTCGGGATTCGATCCAGTCTTTGGCTACTCATATAGGCAATATGGGAACAGAATTAGCATAAGTGCCTCTGCGTCCACTCCCTTGTATCAGACCATGTTGCAGTAATCCTGGAACTTCCCGATGAAGTCGTTCGGGTCTTCGTCGGCGTTGCCATAAAACGGGCAGAGGGTCTGCACTGTCTGGATGGTGGAGGGTTTTATGTCAAAGTGTTCTGCGGTGATCTCGGGAACCACAATAGCTCGTTCATGCCCCCCCCCCTCGTGGAGACTTCGAAATTCTCCACCAACGCCTTCCCAGACCGGTTATATGTCCTCTGGTTGTTCCGGGCAGCAAAGCCTGTTGTGATAAGCTCTTAGATGTACCGAGCCATCTGGGCTGGGGTACGTGTCTCTCGTTCCTCACCACCGGTCGCTCGGTTTTCAGGACGGTCTCCTTGGTTGTTAGCCATTCTGCTTTCTCGGTTTCTACGGTTCTGTTCGGTGTACAGCTTCTCTGGATTGTCGAGTGGTGGTACCAAATTGCGAGGCAATCTGGGCATCAACTAAACAGTCCTGAAAACGCAGATTCAAAAAGCAGTGAGATAAAAGAAAAATAACGAAACTGAAAAATAAAAAACTCTGAAAACTAATTCTGATAACTAAATTAACCCTAAAAATTCGCCGACAACGCGCCAAAAACTTGATGCGCAAACTAACGTGCTATTAGCAAGTATAGGAATCGAGTAATACCGGGTGTATTTCAACTCGGGTAATCGTTCCCACGAGGACTGTTTTGAGTTATTCGAGCAATCAGTTTTAACTTGCAGAGTGTAAAAGGAGGAGTAGTTTAAGAGTGTGATTACTAACTACAAACTAAAAATAAACAAATAAAATGTTAATATTTTTGTGACGTTTTTCTGAAAATCTCAAAGTTTGTGAAATCTAGGGTTTGAATACTAGGTCCCAGGATCCCCTAGGGTTTCTTCAGATTTATGTCTTCGTTTGATATGAAAACACTCAGCAGTTTTAATTACCCGTGCCACGTACCGATTGTGCAGTAACCTTTCAGATTCCACACGTTGTCACGAACCTGCAAACTTTCGGATTCCTGTTAAGCTGCCTAAGTCTGCAGTCTCGTTCTAAGTCTGCTAGGGTTTCTAACTTGTCATGATGGCCCGGTTTCTAACTTGTTCTATACATGTTGGCTAGCCCTATCTCCCTTTCTCTAGTCGGTCTGTCAGGGTAAGGTACTAAATCCTGTCTTTTCTTCCTAACCCTAACCTGACGTTTTCACCTACAGGCTCGGGTCTGTAGCAATTCTGGTTCGCGACTCCGATCATGCATAAACGATAATAATCAAAGACAGAATAACTGATAATACTGCTGACTTAAGATAACGTAATCATGAATTCATAATCAAACTGCAGAACAATATCTGAAAACGAAACCCTAGATTCACCGAGAACCTAGGTAAAAGGTTTAGCTACTAAACAACATAATTAACTAACAAAGTTTCTGAAATTTAAGAGAGAGAATAAGATCAAACTAAGTATTCGGATCTGGATTCGCGCTTCCATGCTCTCCGGGGATGCTCAGATTCTTCTTAGATGTATTGTATCTTCAAAACGAGTTTGAACGAGTCTATATATATAGTGCTGACGACGTTTCTGGAACTTTCCTTTATTTACGAAACTGCCACTGGCCGAAACCGCCTCAAAATTTGTGCTGTCTGCGTAAAATACGCAGGGCTCTGCATAAAATACGCAGACAGGGTCTTGTCATAAGTTGTTTCCTTCTCTTTTTCCTCCTGTTTGCGTAAAATACGCAGGATTCTGCGTAAAATACGTAGACAGGGTCCTACTCTGTGCCTTTTCTTCTTCCTGCGTATTCCCCCCTGGCTGCGTATAATACGCAGGGGTCTGCGTAAAATACGCTGATAGGGCTAAAAAACTGTAAAATTTCCCTCTTACTTGTTGTCTGCGTAAAATACGCAGCCCTCCTACGTAAAATACACAGACAGCAAGGGACTATGCTCTTTTTCTGCCTCTTTTGCCTCCTGTTGCATTCTCGAACAAATCCTGCTACATTCCCGAGCCCTGTTCCTGCATAGACAACACGAACACACCCGCGATCATATCCAATATAAGTACGGAAAATGCAGAAATTTATAAAGAGCAAATAAACGTCTCGTTCCTAAAACCGAGGCTTTCTGAGGGTGAAACTTGGCTAAAACATGTCTTTTCGGCACAAACGTACGTCAAACCGGGCTACAAGATAACCCCTATTTGGGCGTTATCATTTATACTTCCTAGGCACTCCCAAAACTTTGTAGAACACCCTGTGATCTAACCTAATGTCCACACCAGCAACTCTTGAAGTAAGGATGTATATATCACCATCATCAAGCTCTTGAACCAGATTCAAATAGAACAGTCTGGTTAACCTAGGGTAAGCTTCAGAAGGTGGGTTCAACATACTTCCAACAGATGAGTTTTTCAAGTTCTTAATGCAGTCTAAGTCTAAAATCTCCAATAAATCAGAACTGATCAGACTACAAGAAGACACTTTAGATGATTCATACCCATCCATCCATACCTTCTTGACATCAGAATTAACAAACCAAGATTCAGGCAAGGGGTTCTTACCAAAGTTTGTGGCTTTCTTGGTTTCCACTATACTATGCTTAACCCTCTTTTTCTCAGTGGTTTCTTCACCCTTCTTCTCTGGGGTTGCTTCTGCTTTCTTGTCACCAGCCTTCATCTCTTTTGTAGATGGTACATTCTTCTTTTCTTTCTCAGCAATCACTTCTTTCTTCTTCTTGCTTGACTCTTCCTCCTGATCCTTGTTCCCCTTTTCTTTGACCACCTCCTCTGTTGCAGATTCTGAATCTGACCCAGCCCTAGCTTATTCTTGAACTTCCTTCTCTTTCTTGGTCTTCTTTGTAGGAGAAGAAGTCTCATGAACACTAGCAGTATCTTCTGAGTCTGATCCATGAATGGTGATCTTCCTGTAGCTTTTCTCTTCACCCTCTTGTTGGAGATCTGACCTAGCTGCTTGATCCTTTCGGATTTTCGCTCCATTTGGGTTAGGGTTTGAGAGATTGAGAGAATGGGGAGAGAGAGAGAGATAGAGACGAAGAGATTGAAGTAGAGAATGAGAGAAAATAAGTTCTGAAGCTGGCTTAAGTAGGTAGATGAGGTTGACTAAAAGTGGGAGATTTGCATGCAAAAAGATTCAGAATATTTTCAAGATATTTGTTGATATTTTGATCAAATATCTGAACATTTGAAAAGATTTTGTAATTATCTAAAAGGTTAACACAAAAAATTTCATGATCCAATTTTTAAAAGATAATCAAATACACTTATCACAGCAGTGAAACAGTAGTTCAAAGCTTTGAGAAGTTTCAGACTTATACAGAAACTTCAAAGCTTTGAGCTATATTTTAAAGGCTCCAGAAAATATAATCTCAAGGCTTTGAAATCACACAGATAATACACATAGTAACTAATTACTCCCCCTAAACCAATGCATCCTTGTTTAACATTCCCAGTTCAAGTCTTAGGGATGCAAACCTCTCATCTGGCAGTGGTTTAGTGAAAATAACAGCTATTTTCTTAGAAGTATGAATAAAAGATAGAACAATATCATCTTTTTCTGTGTGATCTCTAAGAAAATGAGGTCTCACATCTATGTGATTTGTCCTTGAGTGCTGGACTGAATTCTTAGATATGTAAATGGCACTTGTATTGTCACAGTTGATAGGCACATTTCTGAAATCATATCCTAGATCTCTTAGCTTCTGTTCAATCCATAAAACATGTGAACAACAAGCTCCAGCTGCAATATATTCAGCTTCTGCAGTTGATAAAGCCACTGAATTCTGCTTCTTTGAATGCCAACTTATCAATGATGATCCAAGAAATTGACAGCATCCACAAGTACTCTTTCTGTCTACTTTGTATCCTGCAAAGTTTGCATCTGAATATCCACTTAACAAAAAAATATATCTTCTTGGATACCAAAGCCCCAAGTCTTTGGTTCCATTCAAATATCTAAAAATCCTTTTTACAGCAATTAAATGACTTTCCTTAGGATTAGCCTGAAACCTTGCACACATGCACACACTAAACATAATATCTGGTCTACTAGCATTTAAATACAAAATTGAACCAATCATACCTTTGTATTCTTTCTGATTTACACTCTTACCAGTTGTGTCCATGTCTAAAGACAGTGATGAACTCATAGGGGTCTTTACAACCTTGCATTGTGACATGTTATATTTTTTAACAAGTCGAGGGTGTACTTTCCTTGATGCACAATTTCTTCATTTGATGTACATGAAGTCCAAGAAAGAATTCAGTTCTCCCATCAAGCTCATTTCAAAATCCCTGCACATTAGACTTGAAAACTCTTTTGAAAGAGCATCATTAGTAGCACCAAGAATATCATCTACATATATATACATATATCTGAACAACTAACATATATTTTTCCTGATTTTTGATAAAATGAGTTTTATCAACCAGACCTCTCTTAAAACCATTTTCCAACAAAAATTTTGAGAGTCTGTCATACCAAGCCCTTGGAGCTTGCTTAAGTCCATATAAGGCTTTTGTCTAGTTTGTAAAGATAATCGGGGAATGTGTCATTTTCAAAATGAGGTGGTTGAGCAATAAATACTTCTTCTTGTAAATAACCAATCAGAAAAGCACATTTGACATTCATTTGGAAAATTTTTATGTGATTATGTGATGAAAATGCAAGAAGTATTCTAATAGCTTCTAACCTTGCAACATGAGATTTTTTTTATCATAATCAATACCTTCCTCTTGATTGTATCCCTGTGCAACCTGTCTTTCTTTGTTTCTCACAACCTTACTTTTTTCATCAAGCTTATTTCTGAACACCCATCTTGTTCCAATCACTGGTTGATCATTGGTCTAGGAACCAAATTCCAAACCTTGTTTCTTTCAAACTTATTCAGCTCCTCCTGCATTACAATGATCAAGTACGCATCTTCTAGTGCTTCTTTTGCATTTTGGGGCTCAATGAGTGATACAAAGGCACTGAATGCACACAGATTTCTCAATTGACCTCTTGTCTGAGTTCCAGTTGTTGGATCTGATATAATATTATCCGCAAGATGATCTGAGACATATTTGAACTTATTTCTGGGTGTCCAAGTGTATGGACCTTCAAGGCTTTGAGTTCTTGATACAGTAGAAGAAGCATCATATTTCCTATCAATCTCTGTCTCAAGGCGTTGAGATTTTGGCTCAGCAGGGGGTTCAAGGCCTTGAGATTCTTCTGAAAGTTTTTGGTGCTTAGTTTTGCTCTTGCTGACTTTCTCTAGCTCTTCATCAGCCTCATATTTATTCAAACTAAGATCTGCAAAACTTTCACTTAGAGAATCATCAGTACTTTCATCAAAAACAACATGAATACTCTCCTCTACAATCTTATATCTCTTATTGTAAATCCTGTAAGCCTTGCTGGTTTGGGAATAACCAAGGAACACACCTTCATCACTTATAGCATCGAACTTACCAAGATTATCTTTGCCATTGTTATGCACAAAACAAATACAGCCAAAAGGCTTAAAGTAAGAAACACTAGGCTTCCTGCCTTTAAACAGTTCATAAGGGGTTTTCATCAAAATTGGCCTGATCAAACATCTATTGAGCACATAGTTGACAGTATTAACAGCTACTGCCCACAAAGATTTTGGCAAATTACTTTCAAGTAGCATGGTTCTAGACATGTCTTCGAGAGTGCTATTTTTCCTCTCAACTACTCCATTTTGCTGAGGAGTTCTAGGTGCTGAAAATTTGTGTGAGATACCATGCTTTGCACAAAATAAATAAAAGTCACGTTGATCAAATTCCCTACCATGATCACTTCTAATAGATGCAACATGAATTTTTTTCAAACTTTGAAGCTCTATGCAAAGTTTAGAAAATTTAGATAATGCTTCAGAGTTTTCTCTAATAAACATAACCCAAGTATATCTAGAGTAATCATCAACTACAACAAGCATTTATCTCTTACCTCTGGGTGTTTGAACCCTCATAGGACCACACAAGCCCATATGCAGTTGCCTGATTTTTCATCTTGCACCACACATTTTTGCTTGTCAAAAACAACCTTATTACCCTTTTCACAAAGCTGATATATACTCAATAAATTATACTTAAGACCATCAACTAAATAAACATCAGAAATTGAATATGCATAATTGTTACCAATACTTCCATTACCAATTATTTTGCACTTTTCTTTGTCACCAAGTGTGATTGTTCCCTCTGATTGCTCTTTGAGCTCTGAGAATAAAGATTTCTTCTCACTCATATGTATGGAACATCCACTATACAATATCCATTTCAGATCTTTCAAAGCCTTGGTGACATCCTGCAAAATTCAATCAATGCCTTAACAAGATATTAGACCAAGTGTAGAATTTGGATTCATACTCAGAGTCAACCATGTTAGGTGGTCTAACTCTTTTTGAAGCCAAAATCTGTTTCACTTGTCCCTTAAGCTGATAAGGATAGGTGTTCCTCATTATGTGAGGTTCTGTCCTTCTAAAGGGGCAAGTTACTTTTACATGTATAATTTTACAGCAATAATGACATTTTGGTGAATGCCTGCTTCCTGCTTTCACAAATGTGGTTTGGATTTTTCTTGGAAAACTTGGATTATATCCAATTCCACTCTTGTTAACAGACTGCAGACTTCCTCCAAGCATGAGACTTAACTTCTGTTCTAAGCCAGCAAAAGTTGAAAGAATTTTCTTGGATTCTTGAAGCTTACTAGTCAATGACGTATTTTTGTTATTCTAAATCATCAGAATGATTTTTTAGATCAACAAACTTGTCAATTAAAATAGTGTTTTGATCAACTACTTCTTTGACTTGTGATTTCAAAGCTTCGAATCTACTGTCCAAGGATTTGAAGTCACTGTAAATTTTTAACTCAGTAGCTTCAAGACATTTGTTCTGAAAAACCAAATCTAAATTTTCTTTTGCCTGCTCATGAACCTTCATTTTCAAAGAATCAATCTCATTCTTGTAACTCTCCTCATTTAAAAACTTGCTTTTGAGAATTTCAGGCAACACATCATAAGGACTAGATAAGAGATGTTTTTTTTACCATGCCTTCAATTGGATTCTCAGTAAAATGGTCCTCTTGATGTCCAACCATTAAACAGAGATTGGCTTTCTCATCATCAAAATCTGAGTCTGAGGAGTCTGAATCACTCCATGAGGCCACCATTGCCTTCTTCCTTCTATTGTCATTTTCGTTCTTTGAAAATTGTATGTTCTTCTTCTTTTGAGGACAGTCTCTCACCAGGTGATCTGCATCTCCGCATTCATAGTAATTCATAACTTTAGGTTTATATGATTGTGAAGAGGACTTACCTTTCTGATCCTTGCTGGTTGAGGATCTGAACTTCTCTTTGTTGTAATCCTTGTTCCGAGAGTTCCTCTTTTTCTTGAGAATTCTGGCCAAGGCTTTGGAAATCAAGGCTAAGGCTTCCTCATCATCATCATCATCCTCTGGTTCAAGGCTTTGGGTTTTTCATTGTCTTTTGCCTTGAGTGCCAGATTCTTGATGTTGTCACTCAATTCACCATCAACCTCCTTCATAGAGATCTCATGAGTGAGTAGATTTCCTTGCAGATCATCAAGTTCCAGAATGCTTAAATCCCGAGCTTCTTCAATAGTAGTAGTTTTAGACTCCCATTTGGCTTTAGGCAAGATTCTGAGAATCTTCCTGACTTTTTCTTCATCTGAGAATACTTTTCCCAAAGACTCCAAGTTGTTCACAATATCTGTAAACCTTTTGAACATATCTTTGATGGACTCATCAGAGTTCATCTTAAACAGTTCATAGTGCCTCAAAAGGATATTAATCTCTGTCTGCTTGACTTGGCTAGTTCCTTCATAGGTAACAGTCAACTTATCCCAAATCTCCTTTGCATTCTTGCAGTTGGATATTCTGTTGAACTCGTCTGCACTAAGAGCATAATATAATAAGTTCAAAGGTTGTAATCTTTTGATAACTTTTCCACTTCAGTAACTGAGAGATCTTCATCAGGTTTGACAGTTCTAACACCATTCACTGTAGTATAGAATAGGTTTGGCCCATTAACAATAATAGACCATAGTTCCATATCCTGATTAGGGCTGTAAAAGAACCAAGCCGTTCGTGAAAAACTCGTGTTCGGTTCGGTAAAAGTTCGTTCGTGTTTGGTTCGACTAATTATTCAACCAAACTCAAACATGAAAATGTGTTCGTTTTCAAAACGAGCCGAACACGAGCCGAACAAGGAGCTCGTTTGTTAGTGTTTGCGAACAAGTTATAATAGTATATATGTATATATATAGGGAATTGATTATTACACCGGTCATTATTGATTGTTGCACCGAATTTTAGTTAGCATGAATTTTTTACCCTCACACATCAATTAGTAGTATTTTCTCTATTTAATTCGTAATACTTTATTTTAGGTAACTTTACATTTATAATATTCTGAATTTCTTGCAGTAACTTGACATTCCTTTTTATAAATTTGGAATTGTAATTAGGTTCAAAATCAATCTTGAATGTTAGACATTTTGAACTGTCTAGATGTACATGTTTTGTATAATTTTTGTTTGAATATCTATGTTGATAAGGATTACCTTTGAACATCAAGTAGCTCAATGAAGTACAATTTCAACTTCACTGTCATACCAACGGGCATAAGTACCACCAGCATCGTAAAAGTACAAAAGTGTGGCCATCTTTTTTAAAAGAGTAAAAGAAATTTTCAATATTTTCTGAAGCTATGAGTCATATATAACTGGAGGAAGAGAAAATGATACTACCTTCTTATCTAAGTCCACAGTTCGATTTTTCTAACTCGTAACTGGTCGCTTTGTTCGGTTGATTTGGATAACGAGATGTAATTTTGTCGGGCTTTTTTATAGTGTTGTAGAGTGGAAGTTAATTTACCGCACCATGAAAAGATTAATAAAAAAAATTGCATCATTTTACTATCGAAATTACCGGGTCAACGTGATCCAGTGAATAGTGATAAACGTCAAAATGTGGACTTAGAGAAGAAATGGAGGTGGTACGTAGCTGTGATGGAGGTGGTAAGAGGAGATGTGAGAAGCAGTAGAGGTGACGGTAGTAGTTTCGTAAGACATCGTAAAAGATTTTGGATCAATTTTCCAAGAACAGAAGAAAAATAATGAATACAATTTCATCAAATGAGGCAAAGGCAAATAGATGGAGCTGCTTTGTTCTAATGTTGATCGTGATCGTGCTTGTCGATATCATGTGGTTGTGTAGAAGGAAAAAAAAGATTCAATGAATAATTCTTTGGCGAAATCATGCAGGTCAAAAGTTGCAAGAAAATTATGCTAGAATTTGAATAAAAGTGACTCACGTAAATTTCACCATTCCTAAATAAAAGAAGAAGAATGTCAAGTTTATTTTTAAAACCTAATGCAATAAATATGAGAACATTAAGATATTATATTACCTAAAATAAATATTACAAATTGTATAGAGAATATATTTAATTGATGGTAGGGGTTAAAATGTCACCGCAACTAAATTCCGGTGTAACCATCAATACTGACCGGTGTAGAATCGATTCCCTATATATATAGTTAGAAACAATTTTATTATTTTCTCTTCTTTATGAGTAATTTCTTAAATTCAGTCCTAATTAGTGTAGAGTTTCTATTTTAATAGAAGTTTGACTTCTTAATTAGGATTTCAAAAGATAATTCTTTAATTTATAGTACCATATATATTTACTATATAAAAATAAAACCGCATGATTTGATCTTTTCATTAGCAAAAATAAAGCATATATATATAGTAACACATTTTATGTTATTTGTTTCCTTAATATAATCATTTTATCTTAAGTAATACCACCATGATATTTTAATTTAGCAATTATATATTATCGTATATATCCAATAAAATACAAGTTCGTCGAGCCGAACTCGAGCCTGTAAACAAGCTAGCTAAACGAGCCACGAGCCGAACAACTCGAGCCCTAAACGAGCCAAACTCAAACAAAGTTTTTTTTTTACTCAAGTTCGTGTTCGACTCATTTAGCAGCCAAGTTAAACGAGCCAAACTCAAACAAGCGATATTCGGTTCGGTTCGGCTCGTTTACAGCCCTAATCCTGATCTATGATGAACATTTTCATCAATGCCTTCCAATGCACAAAGTTATCCCCACATAATAATGGAGGTCTATTAGATTCCCATCCCTGTGAGAATCCTCCTTCACCTACAAAAATCATTGTCACAAGATTGTTAGATCTTTAAAATGTGACCCAAAGATCTGATACCAATTGAAAGTATGTAATGTAGGTGTAAACAGATATATTAATACTATAGAAGGGGGGGGGCGGGGGTTGAATATATTATGCTAGCTTTTGCCAAAACACAAGTTTTTTAAACTTTAGTAGAGCAAACTGTTGATATCTCAAACCTTTGGAAATAATTTCAGAAGCTTAAAGATATAGCAGCAGAAAATAGAGGCTTCAAAGCTTTGAGACTTGGAAATATCCAAAGCTTTGAAACTTACAATTTAAACTATAAGTAATAGCAGAAAAAGTAAATAGCAAGAACACATAGATTTTACAGAGTTCAGTCACAATTGGCCCTAGTCTCTGCCTGAGGGATCTAATCCCTCCAGGATTCAAACACAACTTCTTATTAATCACCCATATTTACCCCTAAATCTCAAGCCTAAGTGAGCTACCTTACACTTATACAGCTTGTGGTTCCCAACCTATCTAGTTACAGGCTACAACCTGCTGAAACAATAAGAACCTCTTGTTGTTCACTTGAACAACCAAACTATTAAGTTTAGTGATATTTTAGAGATGAAGAATAAATAATACAATTGAGTACAGAAAGAAGAACTCAGAAAAGATAAGCTGTTTAAAGCCTGTAAGAGTTCTTCTGAAATTGAATGATCTTCCGTCTGCTTGAGTTGAATTCCTGAATGATTTGAAGAGATGTATGAAATTTATCTTCCCAGTTGATTTCCCTCTTCAAAAAACCACGACCTCTATGTCACTTATAATTCTCTGCAATTCAAATATAAGTAGCTGATCTCAGTCTGCAACTAACTTGAGAGATTTCAGGAACATAATTCCTAAAATATCTCCTATCTGATAAGCTCCTGTTAACAACTCAATTTGAATGCATTGCTGATTTATTTATGAACGTTGGAGTGTCCAACAAACCTGCACATACTTAGCAAACAAGATCAAACAAATAACAATACAATCTAGCAAAAAAGATCTGCTTGAAACAGCAGCTAACAGTTAGTGAGAAAACTATGTCAGAATTGTCTGCTGACAATTCTGAGTTAACAAGTATATTCAATCTCATGAATATATCAAGTAATCAATAAAGAGTTCACAATAATATAAAATAAATAGTATGTAACAAGATCTAAGTATCACTGAATCCATCTGCATACAGAAAGATAGTTAGTAGAACTTAGCAGTAAGGAGTCACTTGAATATCTCAAAGCTTTGAAGCTTTGCCTGCTAACTTCAACATAATGAACATTGGATTTTCAATCCAACTCAGTCCTGCAATGATCAACTTAGAACATAGATTGCTGAATGTAATTATATAATTAAACCATATTATTATCAAAACATAACCAAAACCTGCACAAAACAGTTAGATAATTCAACATATAGGAACTGCTACAGTAACTCAAAGCTTTGAAGCTTTAGTACTTAGCAATTTCTTATGCTTGTGTTTCTGGCTTTCATCATCAAGGAACTAAGCTCTCTGCTTGTATTTTCATAACATAATGTCCATGAGCTTCAGACTTATCACATAAACTAACAATAATGAGAACACAATCATTATACGCATTTCTTGATTACTTAGGCTCACATGATGAAATTAATTGTTTCAATTTTTTGTTAGTTTAGATTTCTTTTATTAGTTGAACTAAAGAATTAATCGTGTAATTTCACGCATTCTACATGTTCATTGAGAATAATATAGAAGCGAGTTTAAGAATACATATGAATGAAAATCCTACAACGGATACACAGCCATAGTCTGATGTGAGTTCTACAAGCCTAAAAACTATTTGTAGAATAGTATATATATTTACTAACATGAGACTTTGACAAAAGAAAATTAAATAACATTAGATTAAAATTATAACTACATGTTGAAGTAAATACATTTTGTGTTAGGATAACGAAGAAGAACAAAAAGATCAAGAGAATTTTTAAGCATATACACTGCTTTACTTCTAATATGATCATGAATAGTTTTATTTAGCCTCCAGATTGTCTCTCTAAATAAGAAATAAATGAGAGAGAAGCATAAAATATAAGTTAAAGATAACACAAATTCGTAGTGATACACGAATCATACCAGAGAAGAAAGAATAAAATAAAAAAATGGAGCTAGAAAAATCTTAGAAAAGTTTGAGAGGACTACTTTGCGGGTGTACTATTTCTTGAATCTGAGAAATTATAAGAGTGCAGGGACACTAATATAGTACAAATCATAGTCTGAAATACCGTACCGGACGTCGTTTCGTTCTTGTTACTGGAATGCAACATTTCGGTAGTGGTGTTTTTCGGTGATTCGTTTTGGACTAATTTATTTGAATTATACAATTTCCCATAAATTTTTATATTTTCAAATTGACCCCAATTTTTTTTTTTTTTTCAAAATATCCTGTAAATGTATGAATTGCTTATAATTCACAATAAAGTGCTCAAGCTATACAATAAACTAGATACACCATAACATGTAATAAACTTAGTCACTGACACAAAAGCACATTCAAGATGTCCATTGTTTCCATAGAACATGATCTTTCAAAAAAAAATCCCCAAACATGGCCATTATACAGAGACTTTGTGCAAGGGATTATCTGCCACTGATTTCCCTTTAACGTCTGTAATTGATGAAAAAATGTTAACAATGTACACTTTCAACCAAAGAAAAGCTCAACCACCCAAACAAAGATGGGTCATACCAGACTATCTAGTTTAGTAGATAAAACTGAACTTAGCTTAGCATACTCTTGTAGACTAAACCCAACACAATTATTAAAAGAAAGAACACCTCAAAAAAAATCAGCCAAACCCAAAACAGAGGAACTAATAGTTCATGCCTTCATGGTATGATTACTTCACTCACTGGTCACTCACACACTCACGGTTTACGAGATTTGTTCAGAATCAAGCAAAACAATCTCACACTCTAACATAGTTGCACATTTATTTGAGCAAAAACTAAGCCTAAAATTTTCAACCAACCCGCAAACAGAGGAGGAACTGAAACTTTGACATGAAGTCATGAACTAACAAGATGAACTGATGTTCGATATTACTCACCCAATTCGTCATACAGCGAAGAACTGCAGAGTAGTACGATAGTAGAATTCCGCTCAACAGATCGAAGCAAGTGAAGCGCCATGAAGAAATAGCCCTAGTCAAAATCGGTACTTCTCCGTTTATGTGTTTTAGATGTTTATTAGGTTTTTTTTCTTTTATATGATACAGCCCCGAATTTTTTTAAAATTACAACCCGACCTCAAAAGTATTCCGGACGAAATTTGTAAATCCGTCTGAAACTCCCGAAACATCCCGAAACACTCCAAAACAACCCGAACCGCTCCAAAACACAACGAATTCCAGACCGGTGTGTTTCAGTACCGAATTCCTTTCGTTTAGGACCGAAACGGTACGTTCCGGCCGAAACGGAACGGATTGTCATACTATAGTACATATTTAATTTTAGAAGTACACATAAATTCTAATGTCAATTAATTGTGATCGATAATTGATTTTTAGAATAAACAAAACGTAAGAGTTGATATGGTTAGTCAATAAACTAATACCAATGAATATGATTAGTCAACAAACTAAAAGTAGTAGCTTTGTTTTCCTTTTAACTGATTCGTTATAACTTTTCTCTCTCAAATTGTTAGCATTAATATCGATAATTAATATGTTTTAAAAAACTATTAAATTTAAAGTAACGCTAAGAGTGAGTTTTTTTGGAGGTAGAATTAATGTGGTTGTTAATTTATTTTTGACTATATATAATTGTGGGGTTTTGATTCATGGATCGCGCAAACGGAAGCATAATCAAACAATCAACCATGCAAAACCCTCCAAGGATCACAAGTCTAGATGCATAACGATAGTGAAGGTAAGAAATCATAAACACACCTTTGGGTTCTCCTTGATGACTTCAAACGCGAATAGTGTCACGTTCTCTATAGTTGATCCACGCCTAGAGTTGTTCCTAGATCTCCAATCTCCTTGGTGCTAGCCCGGATTGAAAGGAGGGTGAAGGAATCACGCAAAACGAAGCACCAAAAGGGGGCTCGGCCCTTTGTGGCGTCGGGGACAAGGGGGCGGCGGCAAAGGGGGCGGCGTCCCTCTTTGTGGCTTGCTCTCTCTCTCCTTTGTTCTCTCCTACTGTTGTTATGTTCTCTCTAGAGCATAAAAGTGTGTAGGGAAGGAAGGAGGAGGGTCCTTTATATAGTCCAACAACTCCTTGTCAACTACCTAAAGGACCTATTCTAGTCCTACTAGAATTCAATTTAGTCCCTTCCTTGCAAATTAGTCCCTACTAAGTTTGCAAGGGTTTGCAAAGTGATCCTTCTAATTAATTAATCCAATTAATTAATTCCACAATCTAGTACAACTCTATATAGCGTGTGACCCCATAGGTTCTATCTAGTTGGTAGCAACTCTTTGCTAATATGGAGCGGTTTCTAGCAAAACATCCATTCTAGCCAACTAATAGAATAGTCATCTAGACAACCTTGTACAAGTAATTGTCTCATCCCTTTGCCTCCATATCCGGATTGGACACGAGACATACAAGTCACACTCGTATATCCAATCCCTAGTTTCTCGATCCATGGAATAGCCTTATTCGTGCAAATAACATCAATATCTTATATATTGATTTATTTGAGTCTGGCCAGACATTCTATAAGCACTATCCTCGAGTGGCCTTGGATATTTGCTCCCGTTATGTGGGAGGGGCAAATCCTCTCTACGTCCACTACGATCTCTAAGCTTGCTTCTCATTGTATCCAGTACACGCCTTTATAACTACCCAGTTACGATGTAGCGTTTAACGCTACCAAGATCACAATGATCCACAACTAGAATATCTAGTGACTTCAAGTCTAAGGATGACAATACCATTGTACCCGAGAAGCACTTGTGACTCAACATAACGTGTATGTAGCCTTCTCGGTAATGGGTCAATCCAGTGCAACATTCCGTAATGCACACCTATGTGTTAGATCGTGATATCTCCATATCAATCTAACCCCATACTAGTCTATAGATGATTGTCCCATTTAATCATTATACTCGACTAGGGATATTTAAGATAAACAACACGATTGTAAATCTAAGGACTTCATTATATTAAATATCCAATAAATAATAAATGAATTTCTAGCCAATTACAAATTCATACTAAACTAGATTGCCTCTAGGGCATCTATTCCAACAGTCTCCCACTTGCACTAGAGCCAATCTGGCGCATCTCGTATGCCCATACTCCTAGTGTGCCCTTTATGCTTCCACTGCGTGAGAGGCTTCGTAAGCGGGTCTGACAGATTATCATCTGTAGGAATCTTGCATATCCGAACGTCTCCTCTATCGATAATATCTCGAATCAGATGAAACTTCCTGAGTACGTGCTTGGACTTCTGGTGCGATCTTGGTTCCTTTGATTGCGCGATCGCCCCAGTGTTGTCACAGAACAACTCCACTGGATCCGCAACGCTAGGGACCACACCAAGTTCAGAAACAAACTTTCTGATCCAAACACCCTCCTTTGCTGCGCCATTCGCAGCAATGTACTCAGCCTCTGTTGTAGAATCAGCTACCGTCTCTTGCTTGGAACTCTTCCAGCTCACCGCTGCTCCATTCAGGCAAAACACATATCCCGACTGTGATCTAAAGTCATCTCTATCGGTTTGGAAGCTTGCATCAGTGTAACCCCTTACACGCAACTCTTCCTCACCGCCAAACATCAAGAAGGCATCCTTAGTTCTTCTTAAGTACTTTAGGATGTTCTTGACAGCAATCCAGTGACTCTCACCTGGATTGGATTGGTATCTGCTTGTCATACTCAAGGCATATGACACATCTGGTCTAGTACATAACATGGCGTACATGATGGATCCTATGGCCGAGGCATAGGGAATCCTACTCATGCGTTCCCTCTCAATCTCATTGGAAGGACAACCACTCTTCGAAAGAGTGATTCCATGTGACATGGGCAAGAATCCCTTCTTGGAATCTTGCATGTTGAACCGTTTCAACACCTTGTCAATATATGTACTTTGACTTAGGCCTAGCAACCTCTTAGATCTATCTCTATAGATCTTTATACCGAGTATATAGGCTGCTTCCCCTAAGTCCTTCATTGAGAAACACTTTCCTAGCCAATCTTTCACAGATTGCAGCATGGGAATGTCGTTTCCAATGAGTAGTATGTCATCCACATACAAGACCAGAAAAGCTACAGAGCTCCCACTAACCTTCTTGTAGACACAAGACTCATCTTCGTTTCTGATGAAGCCAAACTCTTTGACCACTTCATCAAAACGTCGATTCCAACTCCTAGAAGCTTGCTTCAATCCATAAATGGATCGTTGCAGCTTACAGACTTTGTTGGCTTGCTTTGGATCCTCAAAACCCTCCGGCTGTATCATATACACGTCCTCGAGGAGATTCCCATAAAGGAATGCTGTTTTGACATCCATCTGCCAAATCTCATAGTCGTAGTATGCTGCAATTGCAAGTAGGATTCGGATGGATTTGGTCATTGCGACTGGTGAAAAGGTTTCATCATAGTCAATACCATGAATCTGTCTGAATCCTTTAGCCACCAATCGGCCCTTATAGGTAATCACATTACCATCCATGTCGATCTTCTTCTTGAAGACCCACTTGCACCCTATGGGTCGCGCCCCATCAGGTGGTTCCACCAAAGTCCATACTTTGTTGGTATACATGGATTCCATCTCGGATCTCATGGCTTCAAGCCACTTCTGCGAGTCTGGGCCATTCATGGCCTCCTCATAGGTAGTAGGCTCATCATCTATGAGCATCGTGTCACCGGAATCAGTTACGAGAAGTCCGTACCTCTCGGGTTCCTGGCGCACTCTACTAGATCTACGAAGCTCTTGTGTTACCTGAACAGGTGGATCCACAACTGCTTGTGATTCCTGTTCATGTTCCATAATCGGTTCAGTGATTTGTGGTTCTTGAACCTCTTCAAGTTCTACATTCCTCCCACTTGCTTCTTTAGAGACAAACTCTCTTTCTAGAAACACGCCGGTCCGAGCAACAAACACTTTGTTCTCGGTTGGATTGTAGAAGTAGTATCCCTTAGTTTCCTTAGGGTACCCCACAAATTTACACTTATCCGATTTAGGCCCTAGCTTGTCTGATTGTAAACGTTTTACATAGACATCGCAGCCCCAAATCCTCATGAACGACAGTGTGGGACGCCTCCCACTCCACATCTCATATGGTGTCTTCATGACTGATTTAGATGGAACACGGTTAATGGTAAAAGCTGCACTTAATAGAGCGTAGCCCCAAAATGATAATGGAAGATCGGTTTGACACATCATAGACCGAACCATATCCAATAGGGTTCGATTCCTCCTCTCGGACACGCCATTCCATTGTGGCGTTCCGGGTGGAGTGAGTTGGGACACGATCCCACACTCTCTAAGATAGTCGTCAAACTCTTGGCTCAAGTATTCTCCTCCACGATCCGATCGTAGAGCCTTGATACTTTTGCCAAGTTGCTTCTCTACTTCATTCTTGAATTCTTTGAACACTTCAAAGGATTCGGATTTTGCCCTCATAAGGTACACAAATCCATATCTACTGTAATCGTCAGTAAATGTAATGAAGTAGACATAACCACCCCTGGCAGGCGTGGCAAATGGCCCACACACATCGGTATGTATGAGCGCCAATTGCTCACTAGTCCTCTCACCTTTCTTATTGAAAGGGGACTTTGTCATTTTTCCCAATAAACAAGCCTCACATGTCTCATATGATTCAAAATCAAATGAGTCTAGCAATCCATCCTTATGGAGTCTAGATACACGTTTCTCATTTATGTGGCCTAAACGACAGTGCCATAAATAAGCAGGATTTAAATCATTTATTTTAATCCGCTTGGTATTAATGTTGTAGACAGGATTACTTAGATCAAGGACATAAAGTCCATTAAATAATTGCGCACTAAAATAGTGAATATTATTCAAATAAAAGGAACAACAATTGTTCTTTATTGAAATAATAAAACCTTCCTTGTCCAAACAAGGAATAGAAATAATGTTTCTGCTCATAGCAGGCACAAAATAGCAATTATTTAATTCTAAAACTAATCCTGAAGGCAGAGATAGCTCGCAAACGCCTATGGCCAACGCAGCAACCTTTGCTCCATTCCCAACGCGCAGATCTACATCCCCTTTAGCCAATCTTTTACTTCTCTTTAGATCCTGCATATTTCGACAAATATGAGATCCACATCCAGTATCTAATACCCATGATGTAGAGACAGTTAAATTGACATCTACAACAAAAATACCTGGTGGTGGTGGAATCACTATTCCAAGCCTCTTGTCCTCCAGATACTTTGGGCAGTTCCTCCTCCAGTGTCCAGGTTGACTACAGTAGTGACATTCACCCTTAGTCACGACCTTGGCAATGGCACCAACAGGCTTAAGGGCTTGTTCCTTGGACTTGGCAACTGACTTGCCTTTGCCCTTGGAGGAAGATGCAAACTTTTTGCCCTTTCCTTTATGCACCATCATAATGGCTTTGCCCTTACCCTTGTTGATGCTCTGTTCAGCCGTCCTCAACATGTTGAGCAAATCTGGCAGTGGTTTAACGATCTCGTTCATGTTATAGTTCATAATGAACTGTCCATAACTCTCGGGCAACGATTGCAACACGAGATCGGTTGCCAACTCTTGGCCGACCAGGAACCCAAGCCGGGCGAGATTCTCCAAGTACCCGATCATTCGGAGTACGTGGGGTCCCACCGGGTTCCCTTCTGCTAGATGACATTTGAACAGTGCCTTTGAGACCTCATACCTCTCTACCCTCGCCTGCTCTTGGAAGAGCTGCTTTAGATGTTCGATCATATCGACAGCATTCATGTCTCATGTTGCTTCTGAAGCTCAGAGGTCATTGTGCAAAGCATTAGGCAGGCCGCATCATTAGCGTCATCAACACGCTTTTGATACGCCTTTAAGGCAGCAGGTGTCTGATTCTCTGGACCTTCTGGAACTTGCTCCTCTATTGCGTACAGCTTCTTTTCTTGCTTGAGAACAATTCTCAAGTTTCTGTACCAATCGAGAAAGTTGGTTCCTGAGAGCTTGTCCTTCTCAAGGACAGATCGTAGGGAATGTTGTGAACTCGATGAGTTGTTTGCCATTTGGAATTCTACAAAAAGGAAAATACGCAAGTTTTAGTATTTGTGAATTTTTGACTATATTTAATAATGGCTAGTTTATTAAATATAGCTCCCACTATTTTACTACGGATTAATAACCCTCAAGATATTAATGCGGAAAATATCCTTATATTTTCTAGTGGGCCAAGATCCATCTTTTTCATCTCCTTATGAGCTTGCTTTGGCAAGTCACCCATAATTCGACTACTTCTTAGGTAGGAACGATTCCAATTGCATCCCATATGCAACTCTTGGTTCAACCGGGCAAATAACTCCTTATTTATCCATCCATATGGATAATCCCAATTGATTGCCTCTAGGTTTCTTAATCAAATTAATAGCCTAGTTGTGTTCAACCTCTTATCTAAACAATTGCACATTGTTACGTGCCATCGCATTCCATCATTATGAACCAAGTCGCCATGCTTTGGCACGCACGAAATCGATAAATAATGATGATAATGAGTGTTTAAATAACGAGAAGGCAAGAACACAATATTTAAAATTTGAGGGATTTTCAATTCAATTTTAATTATTTTGTTGATCAATATCAACTAATCTATCTATTTGAGTTTGGGCACAACTCCAAATAATAGATCCGGGTTGTCTAATTATCTTATTATCCTAATTGCATGCATCATCCATACACCAACCACACAAATAATAAGACAATAAATAAACAACCACAAAACAGAAATTAAACGTGATGCGGATATGGCCTTTTCTAGACTAAGATAATTCCAAGCCAATGGAATTATCTATGAACCCTAAACAAACACATCTCCATGCGTCTTGATCTTTTTGGTCCATCCTTCATAGTCATGTGGTGTGCTCCATGCTCCATGCTCCATGCTCCATCTTTTGTGGCTCCTTTTGGCTTTGGGCTTCTTTTCTCCAATCTTGGCTAACAATCTACTTTATCTAGCACTAGCTAACATCTATACTAAATAAAATAAATCTCACAAGTTGAGAAAAAAATGGCACGCAGGCCATAAAACCCTAATTAATTATTACAATTAATTGATCAGCTCGCAGGCCGTAAAACCAAACCACAAAATTAAACATCCACATCAAACCACATCCTAAGGCCATATCCAATCACCATGCGATTTGCACATAAACAGTTAAAATCCAATTTTAACGCGCTTGGTCAATTTTAATTGATTTTAGGATTTCTAGGGTTAAAACGGTCCATGGGCCCAACAATCCAATTGCCCGGGCCCAAATAAGTGAACCATAAGGCCCTAGGGCCGGCCCGGCCCAAAACCCGCAAGCTAGGCCCGCGGGTTAGGGCCGCCCGGCCCCTTAGGGCTCCAAGCTTGGGCGGCAAGCAAGGGGGCGGTCCCCTAGGGGGGCCGAACCTCCTTGTGGAGGTTGTTTCCAAAACAACCTCCTTGCTTGGAGCCCAAGTTTGGTTGTTTCCTTGTTGTGGGAGAACTCCTTCTTCCCCAAGGATGCCCAAAACCTTAGATCTAAGATCCTAAAATTTCTCAAACTCACCAATTCATGCATCCAATGCAATAATTGGGTCTTGTTATGATTAATTCTTTGACAAATTGCATCCAATGCTTGATTTGTCTTGTTTTACGCGATAAACAACAAATTAAGGTGTAAAACAACAAGAATGTAACACATAAACTACGTTTATGCTCTATGACCTGTGGCTCTGATACCACTGTGGGGTTTTGATTCATGGATCGCGCAAACGGAAGCATAATCAAACAATCAACCATGCAAAACCCTCCAAGGATCACAAGTCTAGATGCATAACGATAGTGAAGGTAAGAAATCATAAACACACCTTTGGGTTCTCCTTGATGACTTCAAACGCGAATAGTGTCACGTTCTCTATAGTTGATCCACGCCTAGAGTTGTTCCTAGATCTCCAATCTCCTTGGTGCTAGCCCAGATTGAAAGGAGGGTGAAGGAATCACGCAAAACGAAGCACCAAAAGGGGGCTCGGCCCTTTGTGGCGTCGGGGACAAGGGGGCGGCGGCAAAGGGGGCGGCGTCCCTCTTTGTGGCTTGCTCTCTCTCTCCTTTGTTCTCTCCTACTCTTGTTATGTTCTCTCTAGAGCATAAAAGTGTGTAGGGAAGGAAGGAGGAGGGTCCTTTATATAGTCCAACAACTCCTTGTCAACTACCTAAAGGACCTATTCTAGTCCTACTAGAATTCAATTTAGTCCCTTCCTTGCAAATTAGTCCCTACTAAGTTTGCAAGGGTTTGCAAAGTGATCCTTCTAATTAATTAATCCAATTAATTAATTCCACAATCTAGTACAACTCTATATAGCGTGTGACCCCATAGGTTCTATCTAGTTGGTAGCAACTCTTTGCTAATATGGAGCGGTTTCTAGCAAAACATCCATTCTAGCCAACTAATAGAATAGTCATCTAGACAACCTTGTACAAGTAATTGTCTCATCCCTTTGCCTCCATATCCGGATTGGACACGAGACATACAAGTCACACTCGTATATCCAATCCCTAGTTTCTCGATCCATGGAATAGCCTTATTCGTGCAAATAACATCAATATCTTATATATTGATTTATTTGAGTCTGGCCAGACATTCTATAAGCACTATCCTCGAGTGGCCTTGGATATTTGCTCCCGTTATGTGGGAGGGGCAAATCCTCTCTACGTCCACTACGATCTCTAAGCTTGCTTCTCATTGTATCCAGTACACGCCTTTATAACTACCCAGTTACGGTGTAGCGTTTAACGCTACCAAGATCACAATGATCCACAACTAGAATATCTAGTGACTTCAAGTCTAAGGATGACAATACCATTGTACCCGAGAAGCACTTGTGACTCAACATAACGTGTATGTAGCCTTCTCGGTAATGGGTCAATCCAGTGCAACATTCCGTAATGCACACCTATGTGTTAGATCGTGATATCTCCATATCAATCTAACCCCATACGAGTCTATAGATGATTGTCCCATTTAATCATTATACTCGACTAGGGATATTTAAGATAAACAACACGATTGTAAATCTAAGGACTTCATTATATTAAATATCCAATAAATAATAAATGAATTTCTAGCCAATTACAAATTCATACTAAACTAGATTGCCTCTAGGGCATCTATTCCAACAATAATTTCGAAAGGTTATGCCATATTTGAAATTTAACTTTGGCGCCATTATTAAATTTCAATTTTATTTGTAATTCTAACTTCATATTAACTTCAACTACATTTACACTACAATGCCACGTAACAATCTCTCAAAGAAACTCATTCTCAAATAATATATAGTATATTATAAATAACTAACATGAAGTATTCTCATAAGATTTCTAGACAAAATTTAATTCAAAAGAAGTTGGCCACGTTTTGATACCCTATTTTCTGACATATTACGTGACCTGACTTTGAAAGATCATAACTCATTCATAAAAAAATGGTTTTTGCTCTACCTTATATCGTTTCGAAGGTCTACGAGTCTAGTTTCATTTCAAACTGGTCCCATGTGAAAATTCCTTATACTTTTTCCAGAATACATTTTTTTGTAAGATGGGTTTGATCTTAAAATGTGGATTCAGACATATTATTTGACCAACTTTGAAAGGGCATAACTCACTCATAAGAATTATGTTTTTACTCCACTTTATACCATTTCGAAACCCTACTTCTCTACTTTCATCTCCAACTGGTTTCATATCAAAATGAATTGAAGATTTTCTAAATTCCGAGTTTAATAAACTGTGTCAAGTTGAGAAATTTGATTTTGAACCCTGTTGGATTAACTCGTAACTCCCTCATACATATTTATTAAAAAATGGTATTAACTACTAGTATGATACAAATTGCCTTAGTAACATCTCATTTGCACATGAAAGTTATTTGAGTACTTATCCGTATCGTAGGAGTTAGATTTGACCATATGTCCTAATCAAGTATTCATATAGGATTAGTTCGTTTATTTGCTTAAGAGTACTACTTTTGTGACTAGAAACTTTGTAACTTGTAGTCATAGAGTTCATAGACGAGGGCTACGTATGTCTGTAAAATATATTCTTGGTCTATTTGCGGGTTCGACTTGATGTGAGTATACATGTCAAGCGTTGCGTACCTAGCTTCTTTCGTGTCTAAATATGATTTCATTATTCGTCTCAAAATGTGTTTTATAATATGCTGTTTTTATTTGAGATTTGACTATGTTTTGAAATAGTTTCTTTCAGATGTCACACGAGAATGATAGATCGTAAATAATGAAAAATGGAAAGAGTTGTGCGGGGATCGTGATATTATTGATATATTGGTCCTGTTGGCGTCGTTTACTCAACTGTATAATTTTAACGCGGTCGCAACCTGTCGGTTCGCTCCATTTACTTACCTCTCTGGCCGCGAAGAGCCTTAGTGGGGTGTCGACACTTATGGTCATGGATGCTAGTGATACAATAGATCTTCCCCGTATCAACGAGATAGTAATAAAGTATTGAGGAAAAGATATTTATAGAAGACAAGAAGAGATAGTTTGGGAGTAATACTTCCCTTTTGAGATACAATAGATCTCCTGTTGATTGTGCTTGTGGTAGTAATGTTGAGAATTAATGATTAAAACCATTGAATTTTAGTTAGCAAAGTCATGGACTCTTCTAGTGCTACCAGAAGAAACATAGAGAAGCTGAGGGTTAGGCATGCTTGCTGCTAAAGTAGAAACAAATTTCTCTGACCATAAGACTACAAAATCAGAGAAACAAAAAAGGGCCCACTAATTTGGGGTTTTGGTTGCTGAACAACTAAGATCACCCCTATGTAACAATTGTGCTATGTTGTTGATATCTTATTCAACCCTCAACCTACATGATGGCTTTCTTAACTTTTGGTTGTGGATAACAACAATTGAGGGGATGGATATTGGTAATCAAATATCAACAGCAGTGAAACTTCAACAGAGAGCAATTAAAAAAAAATTGGTTGTGGTGATTAGGGGTGCAACTTGGACGGGCTGAACCCGACCAACCCGAACGCAGCCCGGACTAAAGTTGGGCTTGGGCACATGTTTTTAGTAACTTGGACGGGCTCGGGCAAAAATTCTCAACTCGAATTGCAATTAGGGTCGGGTGGATATGAATATTTAAAGATGGGCTAGCCCGAATTGCCCGATTTTTATACTTATTACCTATAAAATGTTATATTCGGAGAGTATTATATAGAATATTGATCAAAAATTTATTATTTTCTATTAATTATTAGTGAAATTTTTAATAATGTTATGTTTTTAACTAATATAATTTTTCCCACAAAGTATTTCGTATTCTCTTGTATAAATTGATAATTTTTCAATTCACTCTAAGAATATATAGTCATCATTTTTTAGCCTTAAATAAGAAAAATGAAATGTCTACATTCGGTATCTATTTCATATGTAAGTTATTAACTTAAATTTAAGGGGATAATTTTAATTGAGTTAAATGTGATAATTATGTTAATTTATTTAGTTAAATGGGCTAGCCCGAATTCAACCCGAACCCGAATTGGTTTATCCGAATTTGGGCTTGGGTGGGCTGGCGATGCTACTAACCCGGGCTGGGCTGTGCTTGGGCAACCCTGACAGAACTCGGGCTTGGGCTTGGACAAGGTTGTCAACCCGCCCAGCCCGCCCGAGTTGCAGTCCTAGTGGTGATGGTTGGTTAGGTTGTGGGTGGTAATTATGGTTGAATTATAAGAGGTTAAATTGGGTCTCATTTGGTGGTGGTTAGGTGTAAGCTCACCTTGTGTGGGGAGAGAGGGGCAACATTGTCCCAATGACGCTGTTTGTGGTGGTCCCCATATGTCCAACTAAACGACTTGAACGGGTGCTTGGTGTCACATGTTTGGGCTAACGGAAGGGTGGATTGAACTAACTAATTTCCAAACTACAAGGTATGCCATAGGGGAGAGCACGGACCGGGTTGGGCGGGTACGAGCCGTATTTCCTACCCTACCCAATGATCCCGGGTAGGCCTATCCACAACCCATACCCAATCGAGTAACTCCCAAACCCAAACCCAATCGAATTCCTTGGCTCGGACCGGACCGGTTATAGCGGGTTTAAAAAACACAAATGATGACTCAAAATTTCCACTGTAAATTGGAAATATCAGCCTAAGTATGGACATTTACTGTCATATTTGTACATAATTGCATCCGATAAGAAAACACATCTTCACATTACAAGTTAATATAACTACATCGACAATAATATGTTACACGAATATCCAACATCGTACATTTAGTTACAGCAATTCAACAACCCCCACATAGTGGAGCAAGAGATCATTCAAGTGTCCTGTAAAACACAATCTAAAAAATAGTTTTGGGTTTTTTGAACATGTACGGGGCGGGGCGGGTTGAAACGGGTTTATTAATATAGTACCCATGCCCCACCCGAATTTGGCGGGTATTTATTAAATCAACCCATAATCAATCATATAATCCGGGTTTGACTCTTTTACGGGGCGATTCGATTCGGACCGGTCGATTCGGACCGGTTTGGCGGGTTTTTGCTCAGCCCTAGTATGCCATACCTCAGGGGGAAGGTTTGTGTCATTTACCCAAAAAAAGGCACTGAAATAAAACTCCTCGGGGTAACATTGTCAAATGATATCATCTTAACTAGTCTCAGTTCTTCCGTTTCTGACACACAAACCGCTGCACTCTCTCGTGCACACTCTTATAAAATGTGGTTCGTGGGTTTGTGTCATTTAGCAAAAAAAAAAGTACTGAAATAGAACTCCTGGGGGTAAAATTGTCAAATAAAATCATCTTCACCAGTCTCACTTTCTCAGTTTCTGACACATAAACCGCTTCACTATCGTGCACACTCTTTGTGCACATTTCTCTCCGCCTCTTTTGTCACACTGTCCTTGAGAATCATAAACCCCTGCACGGCTGAACCCCCTCTCTTTCCTCTTTCATTTTCCGCTTCGCTCTCTCTCTCAAGAAATGGGTTCCATTTCCATAAACCTCCCCATCGACCCCATCACCTGCGCCGCCGCCGTCTACGGCGCCACAACCACCTACTTGGTCCCCAAATCAGAACCGTCCGATCAACCCCCACCACCACCACACCAATCAACCCAATACGCTTCAAGCTCTAGCCACGACCCCTCTTTAAACTCTCCAATCCACACGGTCCTCCCTCCCGAACCCAACATCTACACCGAGTACGACCGCGTCCAAAACCTCTTCCGTACCGCATTCGAGACCAATGCCCGTGCCCTAGTCCCGGTCCCACCGCCCCAAGTAGTCCCCCTAACGCCGCCCCAGAGGAAGCCCGATAATTCAAGGTCATCCGACATGGTTAGGGTTCTTGAGCTGAGCGAATTCGACAGGTTGAAATATCGCGCCATTGTAAAAAAGACGAGGATGCTTTACAACTCTCTCCGGCTGCTGAAATCCATAGAGGAGAAGAAGAGGAAGAGGAGGCTCCTCTCCGAGGGCGAAACGTCGTCGTCTCGAAACCGCTCCGATTTGACTGCCGCGGAGGTGATGAACACTGCAGGGATGTGGCTGTACCGTGACAAGCGGATAATAGGAGAAATACCGGGGATCGAAGTCGGTGACATGTTCATTTATCGGATGGAGCTCTGTGTGGTTGGACTTCATGGACAAGTACAAGCCGGAATCGATTACGTTTCAGCTAGTCATGTTTCCAGTAAAGAACCAATTGCAACCAGTGTCATTGTCTCTGGTGGTTATGAGGACAATCAAGACACTGGGGATATTATAGTCTACACCGGGCACGGCGGGCGCGATAAGCGGGGGAGGCAGATTGCGCACCAGGAGCTTAAAGAGGGGAACCTTGCATTGGAGAGGAGTATGTTTTATAATATCGAAGTGAGGGTTATTCGAGGGCACAGTTACAGCGGCACGCCCAACGGGAAGGTATATTTCTATGATGGTTTATATAGAGTTGTCAATACGTGGTTTGATTTGGGTAGGTCGGGGTTCGGGGTGTATAAGTTTAGGCTTGTTAGAATTAACAATCAGCCGGAGATGGGCAGCGCTGTTTTCAGGTTTGCTGAGGCTCTTGCGAAGATGGATCCGCGGGTGGTGAGACCGGGTTTTTCCTTTGTTGATATTTCAAAGGGTGTTGAAAGGGTACCTGTTTTTCTCTATAATGATGTAGACGGTGATCGTGAGCCGTTGTATCGCAGTTATATCCGAACAGCTGTGTTTCCGGTTTTCATACTTAGTCGACAAAGTGAGGGGTGTGCTTGTGTTTCGGGATGTATGGAGGGTTGCCTTTGCGCTGTGAAAAATGGGGGTGATTTTGCGTATGACGAAAACGGCGTTCTTGTGAGAGGGAAACCGTTAGTATTTGAATGTGGAGCGAATTGTCTGTGTCCCCCAAATTGTCGTAATCGTGTAAGCCAAAATGGGCTGAAGAACAGGTTTGAAGTGTTTAGATCAAAGGAACGTAGGTGGGGACTTAGGTCACTGGACCCAATTCTAGCTGGTGCGTTTATCTGTGAATATGCTGGGGTTGTACTCACTACGGAGCAAGCGCAGCTATTTGCTATGGGTGGAGGTAGGCTGGTATACGCCAGCTGTTTTGCAGAGAAGTGGACCGAACTGGGTGATTTATCAAGCATATTTAGTGATTATGTGCGGCCAGCGTATCCGGCAGTTCCTCCGTTGGATTTCGCGTTGGATGTATCACAGATGAGGAATGTTGCTAGTTATATAGGCCACAGTTCAATTCCTAATGTTCTGGTGCAATTGGTGTTGTACGATCACAACAATATAATGTTCCCTCGTCTAATGCTATTTGCAATGGAGAATATTCCTCCTATGAGAGAGCTCTTGATTGATTACAGAGTTGCTGATGAACGGACAGGGAAGCAGCTCCTTATTTGCAACTAGCTATGCTACCAGGAACTGCTTGATTTTGCTACTAAGCAGCTTTTGGGGTAACTCAGCATAATAATGGCAAGTCCTTCTGCCCCGAAGTTTAATATATGCTTAATGTTTCTAATTGCTTCAATGCCCCTGCGCCTTACATTTTACAGTGACGCACCAAAGACGATGGAAATTTTGGCTTTGATTAGAAGCCTAGAAGTAAAAGTTTGACGAGCTACCATAGATTGTCACTAAAAACTGTTTGGGCCTTTCGGCAGAAATTGTTATTACAAACCATTACATGTATTATTTCTGTTTGGCCCTCTGACTCAGGCTTTGAACTTGAATGGTTTCGATGTTACCCGCCGTTTTGGCGTTTGTTTAAAACTTCAGCTGTATGTGCAGCCCCTTCATACTTTCTGCATCAAATCCCCTTTCTCATGTTGTGATGACACGGCATGTTTGTCAATCAGGTTTATCTAGCTCTTATAACGGGATCCTAACTGGCTGTTATTTATTATCTCAAGTTCCTGATTCTTAGTTTAGATTTTTATTAAGCTAAATGTAAAATGAAGTTCCAAGGTAACTTGTGCCTTTAACTTATAGAGAAACAATTAATGAAATCATGCGAACAACTGAGTTCACTTGCAGTGGTCCTATGCTCTTCTAAGTGTGTTAGTTTTGGAAATTTTAGCTGCTACATTAGCTCCCATTGACCCCTCTGCTACTGAGAGTATCATGTCCTGGAGCTCGTTTGTACTTTAGATGTAAGCTTTCTACTACTTCTGATTTCGATTGCTTATGTGGTGTTAGAATATGTATATAAATATACACATAAATTATATAAATATATATTTATAGACGTAGATAGTCATGTGCATCGTAGGCCGTTTGATGCCCTGGTTAGGAGAATGGTTCTGATCGAGGGTTGCAAACGAGGGAGAGGGAGACTAAAACGAACCTGGGCAGACAATAAGACACGGGTAAGTCAAATAAACTTAAGGGAGGAAACGAGTTTGGACAGACGCCACTGGAGACACTGGATCCATGTAGCTGATCTGGAAAAGGGTTGGTTGTTGTCTAGTGCAATTTTTTATCCGGTTCAACCGTAGCTGTTGGAGTCACATTGAGCCTTCTTAGTGGCTTAAGATATATAAAAATTTAGGACCTACTAAAGATATTGTGCTACCAACGTTTTCTGTCACATTCGTACACTAGTTACATGGGATAGGTTAAAAGTGGTATTTGTGTTTGTGGTGATTGCAGAAGTTTGTAGTTGTATATGCTGTTAATTCACCGTCTAGGGTGGGTGATTGTGAGGATCGAAAGATTTAGTTGCTGTAAATTCTTTGAATTTTTTACATTTATAGGAACGCAATATGACCATGGCCTAAAGCATGTGGTTTTTACTTGGTGAATGTAGACAATGGGCTTGCTGCTTTGAACTTTTATCATCCCTACTTTGAACTCCTCGTTCTCTTACACCCGCCAACATTTACTAAAGATCTTTATCATCAATCCATGGGCATGCATGGACGTGGCTGAACTTGAGTGGGTTCCTTCACTGTCTCTTGTGTCTGTACAGTTTCTTGATTCCTTCGCTTGAGTTGTTTACCTATGTTATCCTTGCCAGTATTCTCATTTAGGCTGCATTTATTCTGATTTGTGATTTTTGTTGCCGGAGGCATATGTGGCCACACCAAGTACCTTTTCGGAATCTAACTCTCTTTTCCTTGCCCACTTCCAAAGTTACTTACCTGGAAATATCAATCTTCAAACTTCTAATCCTCTTACGCAGTCCCACCACACGTGTCTTCTTTGCACCCCTATGTTTAGGTAAAATGACACCCGACACCCTTGTGTTTTGAAAAATTCCACTCTGCACCCTCGTATCTGATGGATGTTGAGAAGTCCCACATCGGACATTCAAGAAGAAGAAACATAATTAATAAAGTTTCCTGGGCTACTCCCCTCATCACCTGGGCTACTCCCCTCATTGAGGGGAGTAGCCCAGGAAACTTTATTAATTATGTTTCTTCTTCTTGAATGTCCGATGTGGGACTTCTCAACAATGGAGCCCAAACAGCCCTTTAAAAATACAAACATACCCCTATTATTGAAGGAAAATTACACCACAAATATAGGGGCAAAAGCTCCAACCCAACTCCACTGTTTGTCACTTTGTAAAAAAACCTTCACCCTTGCTCCTTCCTTTGTCCTCTGCCTTCTCTAACCCTAGCCGCCATAACCAGAAACCCTCTTTCTCTCCCTCGCGTCACAATCTGCTAAATTTGACTTCATTTACGAAACCCTACAGAAGGATGATATGTGTCCTAACTTTTTTCCAAAGGTGAATTTTTCAAAACACGGGTGTAGAGTGTCATTTTGCCTGAACATATGGGTGCAAAGTGTTTTTAACCCTTGATAGTAAAATATTTCCCATCTAAGGCAATGTGGAAGCCAAAGGTGTGGACGGCTCCACTTGAGGTGGTCTTGACTGCTGAGAATTGGCCAAAATAGGGTCTTTTGGGAGCTGAAGTGGCGAGTCATCTACTTCTGCACTGCACTTATTGGAATATGTCATGATAGGTGTTTAGCCTTCAACGACATAAACTCTTAGGTTGCTGTGATTTTACATTAAAATTCAGCATGAAAAGAAACTTTTGAATATAGTGCCTTATTGTATCATGTGGTTGCTGTGGAAGGAAATAAATAAATGCATATTTAAACAGAAAGCTTCATCGGTATCCGAGATGAAGGATCGCTTTGGGAAAGCTACTGTGTTGGTGTCAACTGTAAAGGAGACTATTGTTACTAATTCAATTTCTGATTAAATTGTTTTTGAAGAGGAACTGAAGGCAACACTTTCATAAGTTCCAAAAGAATAATAATCTTAACAATGATTTGCTATCTCCATCAGTTGTCCCACACTCAGTTGTAGGTCTTTCGATGTATTATTAAACTTCCATTTTAACTTGGCTGTTGTTATAATTACACGACAAATGCACTTTAACTCTTGATTTTATTCTACAGTTCAAATTTCCCATATTTCTAAATGTTTTTATATAATTGAATCAAGATTTATGCACAACTTGTTGGTGGTCTTCTTATCTATCAATCCCCACCCTCCATTACGTTCACTTCCACTTTTGGTCAACTTTAGTTCCGTCTTTGTTCTTATTATCCTCAATTCTTTAGTTTAAAATTCTCTCCATACTTTTTTTTGTTGTTGCTAAAACTGTATGGTCTTAACAACACAATATTGTAGCTTGGGTCTTGTTTCTGATTTTATGTATATATTGTGTATATAGATGTCCTAGGTGGTCCTGTCCTGTCTCCTTTGTTTTTTTGGGGGCTTTTTTCTGTCGGTAGTTGGTACAGCTTAGAAGTCTCTGTAGCTTGGTTGTCACCTCTGTATGTCGGCTCGTCTCCGAGCTTCTCGTTTCCTTCATGAAATTCTGAATGTTCATTAGAAAAAACAACACAATTATCATTATACTCCTATATAGATAATCTCTATTAAGAAAAAAATGTGGTCCAATACCTTCCATAGCCATATTGTTAGATTTGCAATGATTTTCTTTTTGGTCTCTTTAGCTATAGTCGTCGCTTCTCATGCCTCTTGTGGTCATTGCCTAAACACTGTATGACGGTCTTTGTGTTTTTTGGCATCTTCTTCAGTTGCTGTGGTAAAATAGCACACCATAGTAGTCCTATAGAGACAAAACAAGAGTGATTCTCCAGCTACCCTGTCACATAGCTTTTGTCTCCTCTAAACAGCTACCCCCACCCCCAAATTTGTGTGGCACTTCGTTTGCAATTTGCATCTCCTTCGTTCTTCTGAAGTGAGCAGAGTGTACTCTGGAGAATAAGTGCATTACGTAAGCAAGCCAATATACGTCTCTTAAATAAAATCTAAGCTTCTTTGTAGGGTTATATGATTCTACCTCACAGTGCCCTGATTGTTTGTACTATCATGTAATGCATCTATGTCTCAGGGATTTCCTGATTAACTTTATTATATGATTTTTCTGGTCACTGAAACCCTACTGTGTATTGAACTGGCTCTTCATCTTTTGTAAATCATGTTAAATTGCAACAATAGTATATGCATTGCCTTCTTTCCAGTATAGGGTAAGAGTTAGAAATCCATGCATCTCATGTCTGGTGTTTCTAAGAATGTTTGTCTGGGGGTTTCTATATTTTATTTATAGGTGCAACTATTAAGGAGTTGGTACATTTTAGACCTGCATCGTCTTTTTACTTTAACTTTGTCTCTAGAAGGAGATAATGAGACTAGGTTGTAGTAAATGAATTGCCCTGAAGCTACTAGTAGAAGCTAGGCCACTTCTTCGGTCCATTACACTGGACAATTCAGAGATTTCTGAAGTAGTTCCTAAAGTTAGAATCGTGATGCAAACACAGTTAAGGAACAGAAGCAAATTTTCATAAGGTTCAGATGACAAAGGATATGAAGAAGGTGATGCACTTTCGTACCTTATAGCCGAAGACAAACCTATTCTTTATAGTGGTAATTCTTACGAGACATTGTTTGACAAAAGCTGACTGTAAAATTTGTTTGATTATGCAAACAGAGTTCCATAACTCAGCCCAGGTCAAACAACTTTTACATTTTGTCAGATGAGATGTTCTGGTTTATAACGCCGTAGTTCCTCTGCTTTAGCATTCTTGGACTAACATCATATCTTCTTTAGCAAAAAAGGCTTCCACTGAAAAGCATAGCACATTAACTTTCTAGGTATGCAAGGAGAGCAGTGAACGAAGAAGACTGCATGCACACCATTCTACTTGATTAGTCAAGTGCTGAACAATCTGTCCGCAACTCGGAATTCAGATCATAGTTGGTAGCTTTCGGTGTGGTTGGGTATAAACGCTACATACATCATTTTGGGTGTTTTTCATCTTCTTAATGTGGTACTTTCAACTTCCTGATGAATATCATAATTCATAATTTCCCTTTTGTCGTTCTTTCCCGTCTAAGCACGGGTTTGCTCCTTCTCCCTTGACTTTTTGGTGGTCCTCGCTAAGCTTAACATTGACAAATAATTTTTTCATTCTGCACCTGGTTTCTTCTCAAGCATAATCCTCGCCGTTGACTAGAGGGCAGAGGCCCACTGCTAGGAATACTGTAGTGTATCATGATCTTGAAATATAAATGAGTTATAAATAACAAATCTTCTGGAATCTCCAGAATAGGTTCTTGAGTATCAAATGAACCATTCTGTTCAGATATTCATGCCAAAAAGTATGTTGAGAATATAGGAAAGAATTAAAAGAACCGCAACTATATCCATTGCATTTTTAGGAAGTCTTTCATCAATTCTTTGACTACAGAGCCATGGAGTATCTATGCAGAGTACCCCTTCTGTTCCGGGCCCAATGAATCAAAAGCAAAAATAAATTCAGTAGTGAATACCCAACCCAAATGCATGCAGTCTTTGTAAAAAGATGAAAATAGTCTCTTGAATAATACAATATAACCTTTATAGTTTTAGAACACTGGGGTAAAGAATTCACGAGTCTCAAATTGAAACCAATAGACCTTATAAATTGCAAGTACCCAACACGGATACTTCTCAGCGTGTTACTTCACGCGTGGCATCATTTTATCCTAACACGTCGACTTGATGACAAGCTGTTGCAGCGAGTTAGTAATATTGAAGGCCATTTGACAACCATAACCTGACTTCGCTACCATTTGAGAATGGATCTTCTGATTTACTCACCTTAGATAACCAGTTAAGAAGTATAAATTGGATTAGGCCAATATGTTTTGTGAATGTGTATGTCTCCTCGGACGTAGATTTGCAATATGCCAAACAATTGTGAGAAACTTATGTTGCGAACGCAAGACTGAATAAATAGGTCTTGCTCAGGTACCATATTAAATAATTGATATTTACTGGATCACTAGCCCAGAACCAATTGGAAATGAGTGAAGTAGCTCAATATATTACAAGTTGCATATTTAATTTGTAAATTTCCTTATGTCTTCATCATGGAAAGTCTATTTTTCTATGTAAGACTACTAATTGAGTTTGAAAATTATCCAGATCTCTGAGATAAGTTGGATAACCAATAAAAGTTTAAAGTAGTTGTCTGTGAAAGAGCAAAGAAGGGAAGAGAAACAACAAAATCAATTATGAACTAGGTTTCAATAATTACAAGTTTGCATAATGATTTATAATTCTCAAACGAAGCACCCTTTAAGGGACAAGGGAGTTATTTAAGCTATATATTGACCTGTTTAGAATTAAAGGACATATCTATGTAACTAGATATTCCTTATTTTCCAAGAGATAGAATTATGTTTCTTTTTGTCGCTTTACAAACTAGCTATTCTTTCTACGTATATAGCGGAACGAAATCTATATGAATGTGTTAAGTTTTGTAAGTGACATTATCTCTTCGGTAAACGAAATAATAGTACTATGCATTTGACTAACCAAAATAATCTCATTCATATACTAATGACTACTGTTAAAATATCTTAAGTGTTGTATTTATGCATGTATTTCATTTGTCATTATGTTTAGCGAACTCATGCTCCCATGTAATTACTTCCTCAATAATCTACCTAGTCAAAGGCTCCCATTTCGAGTCAAATGAAATAGTATCTAGGATTACTTCATTTGTTTACTCACGGAGATCTATGTAAAGCAACAAGATTTTGACTATCATATAAAGTTAGAAAATTATTAATGTACCACGTCAGGCCGAGGCTAGGATTTGGAGAAGTATAACTTCATTGAGATTTTGTTTATAAAATGAGATTGGCTTATAAATTCCGTGAATTATTAACGTTGGGCCCGAGGTGGGGACTCATATAAAGTATAATTTAACTAAGATAATATCTATTATTTGAGGTTAGACTGTATCTTTTTGAGTATAACTGTTGCATTAATTTACTTACTCCGTCCATGCAATTGATGATGATTGCATTTATAATTTTTTCTATATCTTCCATTTGTTACACCGATTTTTCATTCTCAAACAATTTGAAGCTTATCACCTGTTATGATACACTTTTAATCCGTACTTTTTCAGTCTGAAAAAGTGATTACTGTCATCCTAAGGGATCACATAAACTCTCTATTTCCTAGTTCTAAGAAGGGAAAACAACTGAAAGGTGCAAATAGTTAATATGACAAAAGACAAAGTTCAGCTATTTACTCAAGATTGTATTATGTTATTTACTAGTGCATGACCCGTGCCCTGAGGGCACTACCCATTTGTAAAATTCAAAATACATGAGAATTTATCGGAAGAATTATTCCTTGAAAAGAACGACACTGGATATGGACGTGATAAGCCTAATACGAAATGTAGGATTGTAAATTGAAATTCGGTCGTACTTCCAAGAGTTGAAGTTACCATCAGGTAGAGCAGTAATCAACAGTTTTGGCACCCTTCCATGAAAGTTTTTGGTGGATGTGTGTAAATTTTGTTCTGAAATTTGCCACTTTGGTTTTACACCCTGTGACGCACCAGGGCTGTCATGTGTAAAATTGGCGTAAGGTCTCTAGGACTGCAAAATTCTCGAAGGAGTGAATGACTTTATGGTCCGTTTGGATAACGTGGGATTTGGATTTGGGGTGATTTCAAATGAAATCCAACGTTTGGATATATTATAGGGGCTTGGATTTGATTTGAAACAAATCCAAGCCCCCATATCGTGAGTTTTGAAATTCCAACACAACATGCGTCATTTGAAATCCAGAGCGTAACGGGTCGGCGTAAGTGATGAAGCCGAGTTATAATAATGCGTCTTTGGATGATGGAACCGAGTTTCGATCTCTAGGCTTCAAGAGAATTGTATAAAAAAATGCTAATTCAGGGAATCGAACCCCGTACCTCGGGCTCGTACACGGGTCAAAGTCTTTAGGGTGGAGCGTTTGCCACTGGGCCAGGATCATTTACGTTAGCTTTTTGACATTAAATAATGAACAGCGCTTCTGAATCCAAATTCAAATTAGACTAATAATAGTATCCAAACAAAGATTTTCAAATCCCTCCCGATTCGAACTTTTGGAATTTGAAATTTTATATTTCAAATCCAAATCCAAATCCAAATCGAAATCCAAATTCAAATCATGGTTACAAAATGCAACCTTAACGCCTATCAGAAGAGGAAAAGTATAAGAAGTAGTTACATTTCTAGATAGACATTCTATGATCTGGTTCATTAGGTGCATAAATGTTTTGGACCAAAGTCTTATTCCTATGTAAAATGCATTAGTTAATCTTCTTGAGATGTTAATCCATCATTGAAGGCTAGATATTAGAATCCCAAAGGCTTCATGCTGTAGTATGACTTCTTTTCCAAACAACAAAGTTGATAGTACCAATCTGAAATAAGAAAAAAAAAATGTTGTTTGCCAGTGGGGTTTGGGTAAATGTTATATTGAAGTCTTAGGAACCAGTGAGGTGAGGAGAGAGAATATAATTGGGTAAATGGAAGTGCCTTAAAACTCGGCTGCTTGGTTTATGGTCTCTGTTGGCTGGAAATTGGGTCAGGACACCTGCATTGGAATCCGAAAGAACTGCTCTGAAGTGGAAAATTGACAATATATATCTTATTTTGTCCATACCATCACATTGTTACTACATTTCCTTCCGTGAAATTTTCAGTTTCGAAGGCATGCTTTGAGATCTCTTCCACTTGCATAATGATTGTCTTCTTGAAATCCTCATAATGAAATTGCCTGATATTAGTTTAATTTTCTTGCATCTAATGCTTTTGTATACTTCAAACTTGTTGGTAAGTCATAGATATGAATCTTGCAACTCATAAGGAAAGAATGTTAAATTAGCAAGTTCAGAGAAAACATGTATTTTGTGTTCCCTTTGCTATAGGTATAGGGTGTCTGAATATAGTGAGTTCGGCTTCGCTTAGGACAGTTTTATCTCTTATCCGCACAATCTAGTCAGATGCTGGGTGGCAGGAACTAGTTGCCTTGTTTAAAATCTGTTCCAGGCTTGTGACGTTAAGTGTTTAATAAAATCACGGTTTTTACCCGCCATAGTTTCAGCTCTCTGTTCAGTACACCAAATGTGGTCTTCACCCTACATCGAAGAGGTTTCACAATTCATGCATCTGGGTAATGTTGTGATTAAGTTTCTTTAATGTGTCTCGTTCATGACTGTCACGACTCACGAGTCATGGCTCTGACCCAATATAGTTGCTATTCCAATTCCATGCATGAAAAATGTGGTCTGATCCCCTATCTTCATGTGTCTGCATCATGGCAACATTGTCAAGTTTGTTAAAAGTTTCTCGTTTTATGGGGTGTGATTCTTGATCTTCCGCCATGTTTTGCATTTTAGTCTGCTTTGCATGAGAATGCTTCTCTTTTACGGTTCTCGTTTTCATATGTTGTCTATCACCTAACTGTTTCTGTAGAATTGAAGCACCAAGAATTTAAATGATTATTATCTGTACAAAGAGATAACCATTTGACTTGGTTGTAAATATTTTAAAATTATTAAATAATGGATGGGACAAATGGTAGTTGATTTTTAGGAGAAAATGACTTGTATATTCTTCAAAATAAAAATAAAAATAACTTGTATAATTTGTTCATCCTGTTTCTCTACTTTTATAAAATGATTAAATGAATGAATGTTCGTGATATGGTTAGTACCCCACTTGCTTCCGCAAAAGCAATTCCTTAAATAACTATGTACTTAGATGATTAAAAAAATGTATGGTTACTTGGTGGCTTCCAAATGTTGTTCAAGTTGACTCTGATGCAGCTTCCTGGGGTTAATAATTAGAAGGGGTCCAAGGGGATCATGTTTTCTTGCATATTCAGGTGCATTTGGAGAGGAAGGAATTGGCATGTCTTTCATGATCGATATATCTACATGCGTGCGATTTGAAGCAGCTATCTATCCTTCTGTATTTTGGGATAAAGGAATCATGAAAACTCATTATAGAGATGAATTGCTTTGTGAATATCTTGTTATTGCTTTCAATATGGTTGTTATTGTCTCTTTTACTTTCCAATGTCATTTGAGATGTTTTGTAAATATTTTCTAGATGTTTCTTCCCACTTTACACTGAGTTTCATACGAGGCGGAAGTATAGTTCCTATCTTCACTAGAGTTTCTAGTTTACAATGTGTTGGATTAACGATTCTTACTGGAGTTGTTGCCAATTTACTTGATGACCTCTGGGGCTTTGAAATACGTTCCAGTTACTATTCTGCATCTGTTTGGGATCTCTTCTTTGACGTTGTTAAATTGTGAATAATTATTACCTAAACATGACTTCTGCTATAGTTCTCTCTTGGAAGAGTCTTTCAAAAACTCAAAGAAGCTGTTATTCATTTGTAGATAGGGTGATAAGTTGTTTCTTACTCGTCTGATTACATTTTATATGCAGATTAGTGCAGTTTTTGTGACGCGGCTTCTAACAGGGAACATTATCAGTACCAGCTGAATTCAACTCCTATTTTGGTGTTGGGGCATTTTTGCTGTCTTTTGGAAGGGATTGCTAAACTGAGTTGCTGCTGCCATATCCAGTCATGGAACTTCTTCCCAATCAATCTCACGCATCTTGTGCATGCTTTTGCACTGGTTCTTTTACAGACGCTTGTAAAGTGGTTAGTAATAGCGTCAGTGCTGTCCAGCAACAGAAGTAACTTATTAAAAAATCACACCAGATTCCACTGCTGCAAAGTTTTGTACTCGCGATTGGGCGAGTCCCTTACTGTAAGTCCTCTGACAGAAATTTGTATAGTGGTTATAACATCAATGCTGTCTAGATAGAGAAGTAATTTTCTCGGACAAATCAAGCCAAATGCCACGGCTTTCGCAATATTTTGTACTAGCTATTGCGCAAGCTTTTGAACTTTCAGGTTCTAACATATGTTGTATATCTGTTGTCGCATCGATGTAATATTCCAACAGTAACTGGGTATACAAGTAACTTCCTCAAAAACAAACCATTGCCCGAGGGCTTTTGTGCATGTAGCTTTTCAATACGTGTAACATCACATTTCTTTATGCCTCTCTTGTATGCAAAAGTTCTATCTCTATTGTTGAGGACGAGTGCTTTCTCTCCAAGGTTTTGCTGCATCTAGTGGCACCCTCTGCAGTTAGCACCCCTTGTCTTGTAGTCTCTTCATCTTGAGAGCTCCATGGCTGTGTTGACTGCGGCGGAGGTCATGAACAGTGCAGGAATGTGGTTGTACAGGGACAAGCAGATTACCGGAGAAGTACCTGGAATTGAGGTGGGTGACATGTTCATTTATAGGATGGAACTCTGTGTGGTTGGACTCCATGGACAAGTTCAGGCTGGAATCGATTATGTATCTGCCAGCCATGTCTCTAGTAAAGAACCAATTGCAACCAGTATCATAGTTTCTGGTGGATATGAGGACTATCAAGACACTGGCAACATTATAGTCTACACTGGGCACGGTGGACGCGACAAGCGGGGAAGGCAAATTGCACACTAGGAACTTAAAGAGGGCAACCTTGCATTGGAGAGAAGTATGTTTTACAACATTGAAGTGAGGGTTATTCGAGGGCACCATTACAGTGGCACTCCCAACGGCAAGGTATGTTTCTATGATGGCTTATCAAACATATTTAGTGATTATGTGCGGTTATCTGTGAATATTCTGGGGTTGTACTCACTACAGAGCAAGCCCAGATATTTGCTATGGGTGGAGGTAGGCCGGTATCGCCAGCTGTTTTGCAGAGAAGTGGACCAAACTGGGTGATTTATCAAACATATTTAGTGATTATGTGCGGCCAGCATATCCTGCAGTTCCTCCATTGGATTTCGCATTGGATGTATCACAGATGAGGAATGTTGCTAGTTATATATGCCACAGTTCATTCCTAATGTTCTGGTGCAATTGGTATTGTACGATCAAAACAATATAATGTTCCCTCGTCTAATGCTATTAGCAATAGAGAATATTTCTCCTATGAGAGAGCTCTTGATTGATTACAGAGTTGCTGATGAACGGACAGGGAAGCAGCTCCTTATTTGCAACTAGCTATCCTACTAGGAACTGCTGCGTTTGCTACTTCGCAGCTTTTGCGGTAACTCAGCATAATAATGGCAAGTCCTTCTGCCCTGTAGTTTAGTTTATGCTTAATGTTTCTAATTGCTTGAATGTCCCTATCGGCGAAATTGTTATTACAAACCCTCACATATATATTTCTGTTTGGCCCTCTGACTCAGGATTTGAACTTGAATGGTTTGGATGTTACCCGCCGTTTTGGCGTTTGCTTAAAACTTCAGCTGTATGTGCAGCCCCTTCATCCTTTCTGCATCAAATCCCCTTTCTCATATTGTGATGACATTGTATGTTTGTCAATCAGGAAAGTAAAAGCTTCTTTGATTTGGTTTATCTAGCTCTTATGACGGGATCCTAACTGGCTGTTATTTATCATCTCAAGTTCCTAATTCTTAGTTTAGATTTTTATTAAGCTAAATGTAAAATGAAGTTCCAAGGTAATTTGTGCCTTCAACTTATAGAGAAACAATTAACGAAATTATGCGAACAATAGAGTTTACTTGCAGTGGTCCTATGCTTTTCTAAGTGTGTTAGTTTTGGAAATTTAGCTGCTACATTAGCTCCAATTGACCCCTCTGCTACTGAGAGCATCATGTCCTGGAGCCCGTTTGTACTCTAGATGTAAGCTTTCCACTACTTATTTCGATTACTTATGTGGTGTTAGAATATGTGTTTATATATACATATATTATATAAATATGCATGTATATAGACTTAGACAGTAAGTCAAATAAACTTAAGGGAGGAAACGAGATTGGACAGACGCCACTGGAGACACTTGATCCATGTAGCTCATCTGGAAAAGGGCTGTTTGTTGTTGGTGTATTTATGTATTAGATTGTTTATAGTAACTTTAGTGCAAATTATTATCTCGTTCAACCGTCGGTGTTGGAGTTCAGCCTTATTACTGGCAAAAGATATATAAAAATTTAAGACCTACCAAAGATATTCTACTACAAATGCTTTCTGTCACACTCGTACATTGACGCGGATCTAGTTTTTGAATAAACGAAATGTGAAATTTATTGAAGTTGCTTCTTAATATTGGTTGATTGTTAAAAGGGTGTTTTCACAGTGTGAAGCAAGATGCTGGCAACTATGTGTTGTCTGGCCTGCTAGTTAGAAGTGTGTATATGCAGTTTCCATGTAGTGATGATTTGTTACAAGAGTATATCTTGGTTGTAATAGTTGAGAAGTACATGAATTCCCTTAGTTGGGCTGGAGGTGAGGACGCTGTTAGGAATTTTATGTGAACCGCTGTCTATGAAATGGGGTTACTAATTACACGGGATATGTTAAAAGTGGTATTTGTGTTTGTGGTGATTGTAGAAGTTTGTAGTTGTAGATGCTGTTACGTCACCGTCTAGGGTGGGTTATTGTGAGGATTGAAAGATGTAGTTGCAGTGAATTCTTTGAATTTTACGTTTGGAGGGACACATCATGACCATGGCCTAAAGCACGTGGTTTGTACTTGGTGAATGCAGACAATGGGATTGCTGCTTCGAACTTTTAATGTCCTCACCTTGAACTCCTCATTCTCTGACACCGTTAACATTTACTAAAGATATGTATCATCAATCCATGGGCATGCATGGACCTGGCTGAACTTGAATGGGTTCCCTCACGTCTCTTTTGTCTGTAGGGTTTCTTGATTCCTTCGCTTGAGTTGTTTACCTATGTTATCTTTGCCAGTATTCTCATTTAGGATGCAGTTATTCTGATTTGTGATTTTTGTTGCTGAAGGCATATGTGGTCACACCAAGTACCTTTCCGGAATCTAGCTCTCTTTTCGTTGCCCACTTTGAAAGTTATTAACCCCTTATGCAGTCCCATCACACGTGTCTTCTTGCTTTCTTCAGTTTACCATTGACACGTGCCTCGATCTTTGCCCCTTTTCCCTTCACTCTTTAACATAGCCATGAATATGAATGCTCAGTTTGGTAATTATGTTAGATGCATCTCATTCTCAGTGGATAAGTTCAGAGCCTGTTCTAGGATTACGAATTAGAAGAGGTGCACGACTTTTATGGTAAGCTCACGGGGGGGGGGGGGGGGGGGGGGGGGGGGGGGTAGTTTTGACCAGGTTTTGGTGATTGATAACAAGGGTAGAGACACTTTGCACCCCTATGTTTAGGCAAAATGACACCAGATACCTTGTGCTTTGAAAAATTCCAGTCTGCACGGGGGGGGGGGGGGGGGGGGGGGGGGGTAGTTTTGACCAGGTTTTGGTGATTGATAACAAGGGTAGAGACACTTTGCACCCCTATGTTTAGGCAAAATGACACCAGATACCTTGTGCTTTGAAAAATTCCAGTCTGCACCCTCGTAACTGATGGAGCCCAAACAGCCCTTTAAAAAGACAAACATACCCCTATTACTGAAGGAAATTTACACCACAAATATAGGGGCAAATGCTCCAACCCAACTCCACCGTTTGTCACTTTGTAAAAAAAATTCCACCCTTTCTCCTTCTGTTCGTCCTCTACCTTCTCTAACACCCCCCCCCCCCCCCCCTCACTCTCCCTTCCCTCACAACCTCTTGCTACGCGAAACATCACCAGAAACCCTTTCCGGTGAGGAATCGGGCAATGGATTACCCCGATAACGCCGATTCGAGAACAATGAATTGAAAACAGAAATTAACAAGAAGGAAAGAGAAAGCTAATGAAGAAAACTCATATTCCATGTCCCAAACGATTACAGTTCATCCCCCTTTTATAGAGTGGGGCAAAACTACAGTTAACCAAACTATAGAGAACGAAAGTAAATAGCAGAATTATTTAACCACCTATCCAACTAAGCGTTCACTTGGACTGAGGGTGACGCTCTTCTTCCAATCCAAAAGGAGCCACCTGTCCACTTGGCTTCGGCCAGGTAAATAACACCAAAACGGTGTCGTTCCCTTTAACGCTTAAAATAGTAACAGATATATGGGATGAACGATCAAGATTAAATCCTTCCCTACTCATCCTACGGTAGCTGCTGCATTTGCAATTCATGTCACCAGTTTGGCATGAATTGCAATTTAGTCCCACCAGAATTTTCAACAAAGGTCAGAATCATGACTTTCCTCCTTTCTTAAGAACTTCCATGTCCTCATGGAAGAAAAGAAGGAAATTGGGACTGTACCTGAGCTTCATCTTCCCAGGTAGCCTCATCTGGAACAGTATCCACCCAATGTACCAGCACTTGTGCATTGGGAGTGTTATTCCTCAAAATGGTTCTTTGGCTCAGAATGGTTCTTTGGCTCAGAATGGCTAAAGGTTTAGTGAGGAGCTGACCTTCTGCACTTTGAAAAGGAAGTGTTTGCTGAGCCACAATGTTATTTCCTAGTTTCTTCTCGAGCAATGAAACATGGAAGACATGATGCATTTTGGCATGAGAAGGCAATGCTAACTTGTAAGCCACCTTTCCCACCTTTTTTAAGATCTGAAAAGGCCCATAATACTTAGCTGAGAGCTTGTGAGCTCTGGAGTGTTGGAGTGAGGTATGTTTGTGTGGTTGTAGCCTGAGATACACCCAATCATCTGACTCAAAACTCCTTTCAGTTCTATTCCGGTCAGCAAAGTGTTTCATTCTAGCTTGTGCGTCCTTCAAGTTTTCCTGCAGTAAGAGCACCACCCTGTGCCTATCTTGCACAAATTTGTTAACTTCTTCATTTGGGGAGTTCTTAACTTGGTGAAAACTGAGTTGAGGTGGAGGGTAACCATAGAGTACAAAGAATGGGGTGGTCCTGAGGCTTGTATGGTAATTAGTATTATACCAAAACTCAGCTAACCCCAACCACTTAGTCCACCTCTGTGGTCTATCACTAGTAACACATCTCAAGTAGGCTTCTAAACATTAGTTAACCCTCTCTGTCTGACCATCAGTTTGTGGGTGGTAGGCTGTGCTGTGCACCAGATTTGAGTTGAGGCGCTTAAATAGGGTCTGCCAAAAGGCACTTAGGAATACAGGATCCCTGTCAGACAGAAGTGTAGTTGGTAGGCCATGGAGCTTGTGTACATGGTCAAAGAAGGCCTGGGCCACAGACACAACTGTAAAGGGGTAGGTTAAAGCAATAAAATGGGCATATTTAGTGAATATATCTACCACCACTAGGATAGCTTCTTTACCCCCTGATTTAGGCAGACCAGTGATGAAGTCCATGCTAATATCAGTCCAGGGTTTGTCTGGGATAGGGAGGGGTTGCTGAAGCCCATGGTATGGAACATGCTCAGTCTTCATCTTTTGGAAAATGTCACAAGTGTTGACCCATTCTTTTATTTCCTTTTTCATACCCATCTAGAAGAAATGATGATGTACTCTCTTGTAAGTGCCCAGAATCCCTGAATGTCCCCCCACCCCTGTGTCATGTCCTTTCTTAATGAGGTCTTGTCTTAGGAGAGTGTGTGTTCCAACATACACTTGGTGATTTCTCCACACCATTTCATTAGAGAGTGTGTAAATCCCTTCCCCAGCCTTGGGGTCAGTTAATAGCTTCTGGATCCAGCTCTGCACCAAGCATCTCCATGGTAAGAAGCTTTCACAGCTTGTATCCATTGAGGTTGTACCACAGTTAAGGCCATACACTGGGGTTCTGGGTCTTGATCCTCAGTGTCTCTTGACAAGGCATCAGCAGTTAGGTTCTCCTTGCCTTTTTTGTAAGAGATTGTGTAATCCAATCCAATGAGCTTGGAGAGCCACTTGTACTGTAGGGAAGTGTGTAGTCTCTGTTCTAGGAAGAATTTAATGCTCTGTTGGTCTGTCTTAATGATGAAGGGAACTCCCTCCACATAAGCTCTCCACTTAGAGACTGCTTAAGTCACAACCATAAGCGGATAAACCTTGATGTTGTGGTGCAAGAGCCTTGCTAAAGTAAGCAATGGGATGTCCATTCTGCATCAACACATCACCTATACCCACATTGCAAGCATCAGTTTCAATGACAAAAGGCTGAGAGAAATTAGGCATAGCCAGTACTGGTGTTGTGGACATTGCCTTCTTGAGGGCATTGAATGCCTCTTCAGTAATGGGAGACCACACAAATTGTCCCTTTTTAAGTAACTCAGTCAATGGTTTACTGATAATCCCATACTGTTTAACAAACTTTCTATGATTCCCTATTAAACCCAAAAATCCTCTAAGTCCTTTGAGATTTGGGTACTTCTGCATACTCTCAATCTTAGCTGGGTCAGCTGCCACCCTTGGGATGAGATAATGTGCCCTAAATACTCCATGCTTTCCAGCCCAAAAGCACACTTTGACAACTTAGCAAAAAGAGAGTTTTCCATTAAAGTAGGGCTGTAAGGAAACCCGAATAAACCGGCCAAACCGATCGAATCAAACCAAAATGCTTGGTTTTGGATGGTTTTTTTGGATGTTCGGTGTATCAACGGTTCACTTTTTCACAAACCGGTCTATTCGGTTTGGTTTCCGGTTTGTACAAATATCACATCGCACCAAACCAAACCGAATTGATATGTGCTTAACTTACTTTACTACAATGTATATTGCGTAAATTATATTAAATAGTCTAGAAAAGAGTAACACGAGTAGATAGATTCAATCAAAATGATTATTTTAATCTTAATCTTCTCAATTTCTCTCACGTTTCATCATAATTTCTCTCTAAAACGATAGTTGTGCATATTTTTTAAAAGTATATTTAATTCATTTTTCACTTAAAACTTGAAAAACTTGAAATTCATTGACAAAGTAGTATTATAATATCCATTCGATATTTTTTACGCAAATCGACCACAACAAACTGAACCAAACCGATGCTTTTCGGTTTGGTTTGGTTCGGTTCATCCTTTCAAATGGTTTGGTTTGGTTACAAAATTAGTAAACCGATGTATTCGTTTCGGTTTATGGTTTTAGCAAAAACCGCACCAAATCGAACCGCTTACACCCCTACCTTAAAGTACTAAGCACAACTTCTAAATGCTGTAAGTGTGAGCTGAGGCAAGGGCTATAAATCAAAATGTCATCAAAGAATACTAACACAAATTTTTTCAATTATGGCCTCAATACCTCATTCATCATAGCTTGAAAGGAGGCTGGGGCATTAGTTAACCCAAAAGGCATCACTTGAAATTCATAGTGACCACTCTGGGTCCTGAAAGCTGTCTTATGTGCATCCTCATGTCTCATCCTGATTTGATGATACTTAGACCTAAGATCCAGCTTGGAAAAGATTGCGGAGCCCTGCAACTCATCCAAGAGCTCATCTATAACTGGGATGGGGTACTTGTCCTTGAGTGTTTGACTATTGAGCTCCCTATAGTCAACACAAAATCTCCAACTACCATCTTTTTTCTTAACTAACAAGACAGGAGAGGCAAATGAGCTAACACTGGGAGTAATGACCTCATTTCCTAGCATCTCAGCAATCATTTTCTAAATTTCTGCCTTCTGAAAGTGTGGATACCTGTATGGTCTCATGCTCACAGGTGTTGCCCCTTCTTGTAGTGGTATGGCATGGTCAAAAGCCATAGGTGGTGGTAGTTGTGTGGGCTCTTGGAATACATCTTCATATTTTTTTAACACCCCTTTGATCTGAGGGTGGAGTTCTGATTCTTCCTCTTTCATGGGGTTAAGTGACCACGACATTCCCCACATTGCATTGCAATTTGCAGCTAGGTAGTTCACAAACTCTAGCCCACTGATGCTTCTGAGTGATGGTGCTTGGTTCCCTTTAGTGACCCCTTGCCATTTGATGTCTTTGCCTTGGTATTTGAAGCCCAGAGTGAGGTGGTTGAAGTCCATGTGAACTGGAATTATTGTTTTAAGCCACTGAGTCCCTAATACTGCATCACACACCCCTAGGGGTAGTATCCTCATCTCTGTAGTAAACTCTTGCCCATCTGTTCTCCAAGTAAAGGAGGAGCACTTGTGTGCACTCGTAACTGTCCCACCATCAGCAACAGTTACTAACATAGGTTTGGTTTCTTGTAGAACACACCCTACCTTCCTAGCAGTGTGGAGGTCAAGTAAGTTGTGGGTGCTTCCACTGTCAATTAGAATGGTGATGTGGTTCTTGTGTACTCGACCCTTGACTCTTAGTGTTTTATGAGAAGCACTTCCTGATAAGGCATTCAGTGTGATTTGCATAGCTGGTTCCATGGTTGTGGCTGTGTTGGTTTCTATGTTGGTTGTGTCTTGTAGCTCAACCTCTTCTTTTTCTTCATTGCAATCTTCTCCCATGACCCAGTAGAGTTGTGGCCTTTTGCATTTGTGGCCAGGGTTATAAATTTCATCACAGTAATATGTTAACGACATAAAATTGCATGTTTTAGTATGTTAATGAACTCTTCATAGCTTGCTAATATGTGTAATCTATCTATTTTATCTCTCTGTCTGGACGTATGCTTGTTTTCGTAGTTTTGGTTGTTTTTATCTTATTTTGTAGGCAAAGACATGCTTTGGAAACAAGAAGCTAGCTTGGGAAAGCTTAAATGATGGACTAAAGAGATTTAGAGGGCCAAGATAACATGAAGAAGGAGCTTGGAGGACCTAGTTGGAAGAAGAGTTGAAGATAGAGGCCAAAAAGTGAACTTTAAGAAGTCAAAGGACCGATTCGTAAGGCCAAATTAACATCGGAGGGCTTATTTGAAGTCAATCTAACGGAAAGAGGGGTTAGGTGGCATTTTCTAAAGTTATAAAGGGCATGTCAGAAGAGAATATAACGAATGTGGGGTGTATTTGCAAAATTCTAAACGTTTTAGAGGAGTTGGGGCATTTTAAAGCCCTCAACAAACTATAGGGGGCATATTTGCAAATTCGGCCAACTAACTAAGCAAAAGATACGCGTCACTTGCAAGTTTTCTAGCGAAATCAATTGACCCAACTCCACTCTCTTGAATCGAAGTGTTAGTAGTATTAGTAGTTGTTTATTTTATTTCTTAGTTTCAAACACAACTTGCTCCATCACTTAGGTGGTGGATTTGATAGCTTGGCTAGTTCTAAAGCCTATGAGAATTTTTCTTTATCACTTTATTTAGTCGTTTCGTACTCTCTATTGCTAGTATAGTAAGTCATTGTCTAACCCTCCTCTCCTTGTGGATTCGACTCCGGACTTCCGGATATTATTACTTGAGACGATATCCTATACTTAGGATTATTTTTGTCGAACAAGTTTTTGGCGCCGTTGCCGGGGAGATGTTAGGCTTTAGATTTGATTTGCTTTACTTTCTTAGTTAGTTAGTAGTTTTCTTTTGACATCTTCTCTAGTTGTTTGTGGTTGGTTAAGACCTCTCATCTACTTGCTTGAAAATATGTCTCATGGACATTTTGGACTTGGTGAGAGGCCTAAGGTTCCTTCATATCCTTATTACCATGCATTTACTAGACATGAAGATCATTATAAGGAATCAATGCATTCCAAACGTGAGCGTGCTTACAAAAATGGTGGTTATTTCCTAAGAATGATTATTCTTGGCATGATAGTAGGACACTAGATTACACATCTCATGCTTCTTGTGCACAATCACCTCCCTCAAACACTTACATGGTTTTGAACTCTCATGATTCTTGCACTTATCAATATAATGATATGATGTGTGAATCAAGAGGAGTTAATCATTTTGAGAGGGAATCACTTGTGAATGATGAGCTAAATACGCCTATAAGTGATTCTCAATATGAGAAAATGCAAAAGTTTATCCAAAATAATAATGAAATTAGGGAATCACTAAGAGAATCACAAAGAGAATTAGTAGAACCATTTTCTCATTTGGAGGATAGAGTGGCTTCCTCATATTCACAATCGCGTGATGATTCTCTTGAATATAGTACTTAGTCTTCACAAGACTCATCATCACACAAGTCTCAACTTCCTATTCACACACATCACGAGCCTATTCAAGACCAAATTTTGGATGATGTGTTTGATGATGGAGTTGTTGATACTAGGATATGTGATTGTATTCATTTCTCATTTGCACATCCTAAAGAAGCATGTGATAATGATATTGGTACTGAGATTGATATTTTTGATGATGACTCTTCAACCCATGACATGAGTGAAGCCATTTTGGATGACTCACATAGTGACACATGTGAGGAGGATTCACAAAATGGAGCTAGAAGTCAAATTGGATGTTACCATTCATGAAGGAAATGTAGTCTTGTCTAGTGCTCATGAAGAGCCTATTACTCACCGGAGTTCCAATGATCATGAGCATCACTTCTTTTGTGATGACTTACAGGATACTTTAGGAGACCCTCCACTAGAAATTGTGGAAGGACATTCAAGTAAGTTTGGGGGGGGGGGTTAAAATGTTGATACTCCGATTCATGTAGACTCTTTTACTACATATTCTAAAGAATTAGATGAGCTTACTTGGGAGGAAATAGAATTTTTGTATGATAGTGAAGCTTCCTACTCATCTCTTCTCATGGAAGATGCAATTAACTTTGATGAAGAGGGGAGACTATTGGCTCAACTTGACCAAGTCAATGACCCAAATCACGAGCCTAAGGGTTTGGATGTGGTTTCATATTCTCAAATGATTTTACCTCTCTCTTGTGAGGCCACATCCCTAAATCCATGTGCTATGTATGAAAATGATGAGATTGATAATTCATAAGTTGCCATCATCTCTCAAGTGTTGATTTCTAGTGAACAATTGACAACTTTTGAAGACTCATTCTATGATTCATGTCATTTGAGTATTTCAAACCCTTTTCTTAAGATGATGCATGACATAACCACTTGCTCTAGCTTAATTGTTAGATTTTGCTCGCATCTCTTATTCATCTTTGTGTCTTGCCCCCACTTCTCATATCTATTCTAATTGATGAATCAAAATTTTTGAGGGAGAAGTACTTTTCTAAGAATGAAGTAGGGGCATGGCATGGAAAGAAATTTCCAGGATTGGGGGTGGGATAACGTCATTTCTTTGTTCCACCTCCCTAGTTGTAAATAAATAAATTAGTTTATCTCTACTTCTTGCATTTTTTTTCTCTTTCTATTACCATTTTGTAGGTTTCTCTTGGAGGAGGACTTGTGCTTGGTGACCAAGACACGAAACTGAGGTCCATCTATCCCTTGTCTCTTATATGAACTTGTATGCTCTTCCATTGTTCTCGCACATTGAGGACAACGTGACATTTTAGTTGGGGGGGGGGGGGTAGAGTAAATTTATTATTGCTTTACTAAAATGGTTACTTGCATGATTATTCTTTCATTAGTGATTTACATGAAAAATACAAAAAAATGAAAAAAAGTGAAAATTAAAAAAAAAAAAAATGAAAAAAACAAGTGTGAACCTTTCATGAGAAGCATCACTCTTTTTCCGTGTCAAACCATATATTTTTTTTTTTCTTTCTTTGGTAGATTTATTTTTTAACCTTTCATATTGAGTCTAGATTTTATTTTCTTCTTTGATAGATTTATTGATTCTTACAAAGTTTTAGTTGAGTCTCTTATTTCAAAAAAAATAAAAAAGAAAAAAAAGAAAAATGAAAAAAAAAATAAAAAAGAAAATGAAAAAAAGTGAAAAGGAGGAATTTTAGAAAGCTAGATGTTTTAAAAGAATGAAATCTCTTAGTTCATGTTCTTTTTTATTTTATTTTAATAAGAATTTCTTTGCTTATACTCAATACATCTACACCAATATCCCATATTCCGCGATCTCATGCGTTCTCACAAAGCGACACACTAAATTTACGTTTCATGTTTAAGTCCTTCAAGCTAAGTTGATCACATAAACGTTGACATCTTACTACTTTTGAAGAAGGGTGTATTCTCTAAAGCTATTTGAATTCTACAAAAAGGATTTTGTTCTCATTGTGTTTTGACCGTGGAAACTTGTAGCCCATTGGAGTGGTGGGGACAATGACACCTTATGCGATGCCGAAGAAATAGAGGGGTGTTCGGGGATAAATGTCATGCCACCACCTAGATAGCTCCCTTGCTTTAGCTTAAAAAGTCCACTTGCTTGTATATTCATCTATTTTGTTGTGGGTTTTGGAGAACCTTGGATTAGAGGTGGACATGTGTGAAAAAAAAATGTTTAATGCTAAAACCTCCAAAAATGAGGATAAAAATTGCACCACCTCACAAAAAATCCACTAAAGGATCATACAAGCCCACAACCACATCCCCCATTCTAAAACTCGTTTTTGTTCAAAGCTTTGGAGGTCCATCCTACATGAGTGCTTTTGAATAAGTAAGAGAATGGCTAGTTTTATGTGACCCTTATTTTTGAAGGCATACTTTCTTGCGAATTAGAATTAACTTAACAAGTTTTGTGGATTGCATGAGTCACCTTCTACCAAAAACACCGCCCACATTTGTATGAGTATATGCTTAGACGTCCATAGGTTTCTTTCTCAATATTTTTGGAATTTGAGAATTTATGTGAGGAAACATTTGTGCATTCTTCTTTTCCCCACTAAAAAAAAAATTAGAATTAGCTAGTAATTTTTAGGATTTTATTTTCTTTGGGTTCTCACTTAGGATAGATAATGTGTGAGTGTGTTTGTAAATATTTGAGTCTAGTTTAGAATTGAGTCATTCCTTGTCTAGTTGAGTGTGTGTCTCTCATGATTGATTCTTCACTAGTTTACTTCTTATATCGCTCTCTTTGCTCGAGGATGAGCAAAAGGCTAGTTGGGGTGTGTGTTAATGACATAAAATTGCATGTTATAGTATGTTAATGAACTCTTCATAGCTTGCTAATATATGTAATCTATCTATTTTATCTCTCTTTCTAGTCTTATGCTTGTTTTCGTAGTTTTGGTTGTTTTTATCTTGTTTTGTAGGCAAAGACATGCTTTGGAAACAAGAGGCTAGCTTGGGAAAGCTTAAATGATGGACTAAAGAGATTTAGAGAGCCAAGATAACATGAAGAAGGGGCTTGGAGAACCTAGTTGGAAGAATAGTTGAAGATAGAGGCCAAAAAGTGAACTTTAAGAAGTCAAAGGACCGATTCGTAAGGCCAAAGTTACATCAGAGGGCTTCTTTGAAGTCAATCTGATAGAAAGGGGGGCTAGGTGGCATTTTCTAAAGTTATAAAGGGCCTATCTGAAGAGAATATAACCGATTTGGGGTGTATTTGCAAAATTCTTAACGTTTTAAGAGGAGCTGGGGGCATTGTAAAGCCCCCAACAAACTATAGGGGGGCATATTTGCAAGTTCGGCCAACTAACTAAGCAAAAGAGACGCGTCTCCTTCCTCCGCGACCAGAACAAGCCAGGAAGCCATGGACGCGCTACAGAGCTTCACCGAAGTTTCATCCTGTCTTCAAAACCGATCCAAATCGCCACGAAATCAATCCAAATCAAACCCAAAATGCTCCCCAGCCCGTGCTTTACATAGCCTCAGCCTCAGCCTCAGTTCGGCCCAAGAAGGAATAATGAGAAAAGCGCCAATTTTCTAGGGTTCTTGAGACCGACTAAAAATCGACGAACGAGAAGGAATCGGATGATTTGGAGGGTGAGGATGAATTCGTGGAGGCTACGAAATCCAGTCCGGAAGTCTATTTAAACACAAGGAAGAAGAAATTTCGGACTAGTGACACACCATCGAGTCTACTACAGTGCTCTGTTCTGGGTTCTTCCTTCTCCTCTCTCTCTCTCTCTCTATCTCTCTCCGATTTCACTCGACTCAGAGCTTGTTCTTGAGCTCCTGAGCTCGTTCTTGAGCATAATCAGGGCCAAGAACAAGAGAAAGAGGAAGAGAGAGGAGTCAAAAAATAGGGTTGTTCTTGGTAAAATTTGGTGCTCTGTTTTGGCTGCTACTGCTCTGTTCTTCGTTGGTGACTGTAGCAGCAGCAGCTGTAGAGATAGTAGCAGTATCTAGCAGCAGCATTTGAGCTGCTTTAGTTGATTTCTCTTCCATTTTTGTAGTTTTCAAGTTAGTTTGTTTTGCTCTTCAAGTTATAGCTTAATCTTGTGTATTGGGTTGATTTCGAGATTAACTTGTGTACTCTTGAAGATTTTGAGCTTAAATATAGTGAAATGATATTTGAATATTATTGTGAATCTCTTCTTCAACTCAAGAACATGAGTAGCTAGTTTCTTTGTTGGATTGATTGATGAAGTTGGATAGCTTGTTGTGAAGTTTTTAATTGTTCTTCAAAGTTTCACAAGTTTGGATGTCGAATTCATTGAATTCTTGTGTCGAAAGACAAATCCGAATTGTGGCTTGATCTTGTATGTGGACGCACTTGGCAGAGTACATATCATTGATGCTTGACATAACTCGATTTTGGGTTTCTCTCTTGAATTCGTGAGCTAGACGATTCCGTTTGCTTTAGAATCCATGTTTCGTCGCTTCATACATTTTGGGTGTTGAACTTCACTTTCAAGTTTTCTAGCGAAATAAATTGACCCAACTCCACTCTCTTGAATCGTAGTGTTAGTAGTATTAGTAGTCGTTTATTTTATTTCTTAGTTTCAAACACAACTTGCTCCATCACTTAGGTGGTGGATTTGATAGCTTGGCTAGCTCTAAAGCCTATGGAAATTTACTTTAACACTTTAGTTAGTCGTTTCATACTCTCTATTGCTAGTATAGTAATTCATTGTCTAACCCTCCTCTCCTTGTTGGATTCGACTCCGTACTTCCGAATATTATTACTTGCGACGATATCCTATACTTGGGATTATTTTTTTCGAACATAATAGCATAGGTTTTTTTCTCTTCTCATCCTCATCTCTTCTGGTGTAATTCTCTTGACTGGGAACTTGTTTGTGCTAGAAGCATTTGGGTAGTTGTAGGTCTTGACTGAGTTGGGTATGGAAGATGCTGCTTAAGTGGTGTTGGTTGGCTATGTCCACTTTTGGTATTTGTTCCTCTTTGCCTGCATTTCATGTTTACTTTCTTGCATCTTAGCCATTCTGATTGCTTGAGTTAGGTGGTGGGTTTAGAAATCTGCACATCCATTTGTATTTCCTCCTTGAGTCCACTGATGAAACTTTCCACAAACCACTCATCCCCTAGGAATTGACCTCCCTTGTTCATAACCAAAGCCCTAAGCTCTTCAAATTTGAGAAAATAGTCACCTACTGTGCCTGTTTGTTGTACCTTGTTGAAGGCACCTACCACATTGTCGAAACTGTAGTCATTGTATCTTGTCACTAACTCTTGAGAAAATGCTTCACAAGTAATACCCCAATGAGATTGTATAAAAGCTTTAAACCATAATTTAGGCACACCCTCAAAATAAACTGAGGCAAACAGTACCTTATTCTATGGGGGTACATTGCCAATGAAGAAACACACTTCACATTGCTGCAACCAGCCATGGACATCAGTGCCATCAAACTTAGGTATTTCTAACCTGGGAACCTGGAAACCATTAACCCATGGTGGTCTCTCATTTTGGTGTGGGTCTTGTCTTGCTCCATGTATGGGTTTGTATGGGTTTTGGGGTGGGTAAGGGTTTTGAAATAGTGGTGTATATTGGTTGTAGGTAGGAGGGTTCATATTAGGTTGGTAGTATGTGTAGTAATTAGGTATAGCATTTGTTTGTTGAAAGGGTTGTTTGCTGAAACGGTGGAGTATAATGGGGTTGTGAGGGATTCAAAATTGGTGAGTGAAGTGGTGTTTGTGATGGTATTATGGATGGTAAAGGCCTCATTGTAACAGGGGTTGAATAAGGTGTGGTATTGGGGTTGATGAAATTGCTGGGTGAGGCTGTTTGGGAAGTAGAGTTAACCCTAATTGGGTTTGTGCTGATATCAATTCTGGGTGCAGGAGGTAAAGTAGTGGGTCGATAATTATTCTGGCTGGAGTTTTCAACCTCAGAAACCCCTTCTGGTGATTTTTCCTTCCCAGTATCTAGGTTTTGGCGATGTGAAATATATAAATGTTATTCCATCTTACCTTGTAACCCAACTATCTGCTCGGTAAGGCTGTCCTTCATGGCTGCTTGTTGTTCTCCCAGATTTTTCACGGCTGAATCCGTCCAGTTGAGCCTCGTTGCCAGTTCATCCACGCGAAAAATTCTTCACAGCCCAGAAACTTGAGCTCTGATACCAATTGTCAGGTTCCCCGAATCCGGATCACCTTTTCCGGTGAGGAATCCGGCAATGGATTACCCCGATAACGCCGATTTGAGAACAATGAATTGAAAACAGAAATTAACAAGAAGGAAAGAGAAAGCTAATGAAGAAAACTCATATTCCATATCCCAAACGATTACAGTTCATCCCCTTTTATAGAGTGGGGAAAAACTACAATAAACCAAACTATAGAGAATGAAAGTAATTAGCATAATTATTTAACCACCTATCCCACTAAGCGTCCACCTGGACTGAGGGTGACGCTCTTCTTCCAATCCAAAGGAGCCACATGTCCAATTGGCTTCGGCCAGGTAACTAACACCAAAACGGTGTTGTTCCCTTTTATGCTTAAATTAGTAACCGATACATGGCATGAACGATCAAGATTAAATCCTTCCCTACTCATCCTACCGTAGCTACTGCATCTACAATTCAGGTAACCAGTTTGGCATGAATTGCAGTTTAGTCACACCAGAATTTTCAACAAAGGTCAGAATCATGACATTCCCCCTTTATTAAGAACTTCCACGTCCTCAAGGAAGAAAAGAAGGAAATTGGGACCGTACCTGAGCTTCATCTTCCCAGCTAGCCTCATCTGGAACTGTATCCACCCAATGTACCAGCACTTGTGCAATGGGAGTGTGATAGCACATTTTAGGGGCTATAATTCTTTAGCAGTACCACATGATAATATGTATTTGGAGAGTGTTTTGAGCCTAATGTTAGACATTATAGGTCGTTTTATCACTTGTTGCTTACCATGTGCTATATTGTTAGACCGGGCGTTTTTCATGCATATTTTATTGTTATTTGTCAAATATAATCGCTTGGTATGTTTGTTCATGTTGTTTTTGCAGGGACGGATGCTAATCGGTTGATAGGAGGCATGTAACGAACTTCGGAAACACGGGGAGCTCAAGTGGAGTCAAGAGAAGCCGAATTGGAGGAGCTTGGATGACCAGTCTGCACTATTTTGATCATAGCCAGAGGTATACAACTCATTTGAGGGTGATACCAGTGCCATATGAAAGTAGTCTCAGAGAGATTTCCACCGATAGGTCACAGAGCTAAATCCGAGTTCGGACGAAGAAGATATCGCGTTTTGAAGTCAGGAGCAGATTTCAGGAGGCTTTTATGCAATTACTGAAGCCTTCTGTGGGGTTTTGATTCATGGATCGCGCAACGGAAGCATAATCAAACATGAAACCATGCAAAACCCTCCAAGGATCACAAGTCAAGAGACATAACGATGGTAAGGGTTAGAAATCATAAACACACCTTTGGGTTCTCCTTGATGACTTCAAACGCGAATTATGTCACGTTCTCTATAGTTGATCCACGCCTAGAGTTGATCCTAGATCTCCCAACTCCTTTGGTGCTAGCCCGGAAGAGGAAGAGGAAGAAGAAATCACGCAAAACGAGACCCAAAAGAGGGTCTCGGCCTCCTTTGGCCGACGGGGACGGGGCGGCGGCAAGGGGGCAGTTCGGGCCTCCTTGTTGCTTGCTCTCTCTCCTTTTGTTCTCTCCCACTCTTGTTATGTTCACTTAATGAGCATAAGTTATGTGTGAAGGAAGGAAGGAAGGAAGGTCCTTTATATAGTCCAACAACTCCTTGTTAACTACCTAAATGACTTATTCTAGTCCTACTAGAATTCAATTTAGTCCCTTCCTTGCAAATTAGTCCCTACTAAGTTTGCAAGGGTTTGCAAAGTGATCCTTCTAATTAATTAATCCAATTAATTAATTCCCAAATCTAGTTCAACTCTATATAGCGTGTGACCCCATAGGTTCTATCTAGTTGGTAGCAACTATTTGCTAATATGGAGCGGTCTCTAGCAAAACATCCATTCTAGCCAACTAATAGAATAGTCATCTTGACAACCTTTACAAGTAATTGTCTCATCCCTTTGTCTCTATATCCGGATTGGACACGAGACATACAAGTCACACTCGTATATCCAATCCATAGTTTCTCGATCCATGAGAATAGCCTTATTCGTGCAAATAACATCAATATCCCATATTGATTTATTTGAGTCTGGCCAGACATTCTATAAGCACTATCCCTCGAGTGGCCTAGGATATTTGCTCCCGTTATGTGGGAGGGACAAATCCTATCTACGTCCACTACGATCTCTAAGCTTGCTTCTTATTGTATCCAGTACACGCCTTTATAACTACCCAGTTACGGTGTAGCGTTTAACGCTACCAAGATCACAATAATCCACAACTAGAATATCTAGTGACTTCAAGTCTAAGGATGACAATACCATTGTACCGCGAGAAGCGCTTGTGACTCAACATAACGTGTATGTAGCGTTCTCGGAGATGGGTCAATCCAGTGCAACATTCCCTAATGCACACCTATGTGTTGGATCATGATATCTCCATATCAATCCAACCCCATACTAGTCTATAGATGATTGTCCCATTTAATCATTATACTTGACTAGGGATATTTAAGATAAACAACACAATTGTAAATCTAAGGACTTCATTATATTAAATATCCAATAAATAATAAATGAATTTCTAGCCACAAATAATTCATACTAAACTAGATTGCCTCTAGGGCATCTATTCCAACAGTCTCCCACTTGCACTAGAGCCAATCTGGCGCATCTCGTATGCCCATACTCCTAGTGTGCCCTTCATGCTTCCACTGCGTGAGAGGCTTCGTAAGCGGGTCTGACAGATTATCATCTGTAGGAATCTTGCATATCCGAACGTCTCCTCTATCGATAATATCTCGAATCAGATGAAACTTCCTGAGCAAGTGCTTGGATTTCTGGTGCGATCTGGGTCCCTTTGATTGCGCGATCGCCCCAGTGTTGTCACAGAATAACTCAACTGGATCCGCAATGCTAGGGACCACACCAAGTTCAGAAACAAACTTTCTGATCCAAACAGCCTCCTTTGCTGCGCCATTTGCAGCAATGTACTCAGCCTCTGTTGTAGAATCAGCTACCGTCTCTTGCTTGGAACTCTTCCAGCTCACCGCTGCTCCATTCAGGCAAAACACATATCCCGATTGTGATCTAAAGTCATCTCTGTCGGTTTGGAAGCTTGCATCAGTGTAACCCCTTACACGCAACTCTTCCTCACTGCCAAATATCAAGAAAGCATCCTTAGTTCTTATCAAGTACTTTAGGATGTTCTTCACTGCAATCCAGTGACTCTCACCCGGATTGAATTGGTATCTGCTTGTCATACTCAAGGCATATGACACATCTGGTCTAGTACATAACATGGCGTACATGATAGATCCTATGGCCGAAGCATAGGGGATTCTACTCATGCGTTCCTTCTCAATCTCATTGGAAGGACAACCACTCTTCGAAAGAGTGATTCCATGTGACATGGGCAAGAATCCCTTCTTGGAATCTTGCATGTTGAACCGTTTCAACACCTTGTCAATATATGTACTTTGACTTAGGCCTAGCAACCTCTTAGATCTATCTCTATAGATCTTTATACCGAGTATATAGGCTGCTTCCCCTAAGTCCTTCATTGAGAAACACTTTCTTAGCCAATCTTTAACAGATTGCAGCATGGGAATGTCGTTTCCAATGAGTAGTATGTCATCCACATACAAGACCAGAAAAGCTACAGAGCTCCCACTAACCTTCTTGTAGACACAAGACTCATCTTCGTTTCTGATGAAGCCAAACTCTTTGACCACTTCATCAAAACGTCGATTCCAACTCCTAGAAGCTTGCTTCAATCCATAAATGGATCGTTGCAGCTTACAGACTTTGTTGGCTTGCTTTGGATCCTCAAAACCCTCCGGCTGTATCATATACACGTCGTCGAGGAGATTCCCATAAAGGAATGCTGTTTTGACATCCATCTGCCAAATCTCATAGTCGTGGTATGCTGCAATCGCAAGTAGGATTCGGATGGATTTGGTCATAGCGACTGGTGAAAAGGTTTCATCATAGTCAATACCATGAATCTGTCTGAATCCTTTAGCCACCAATCTGCCCTTATAGGTAATCACATTACCATCCATGTCGACCTTCTTCTTGAAGACCCACTTGCACCCTATGGGCCGCGCCCCTTCGGGTGGTTCCACCAAAGTCCATACTTTGTTGGTATACATGGATTCCATCTCGGATCTCATGGCTTCCAGCCACTTCTGAGAGTCTGGGCCACTCATGGCCTCCTCATAGGTAGTAGGCTCATCATCTATGAGCATCGTGTCATCGGAATCGGTTACGAGAAGTCCATACCTCTCGGGTTCCTGGCGCACTCTACTAGATCTACGAAGCTCTTGTGTTACCTGAACAGGTGGCTCCACAACTGCTTGTGGTTCCTGTTCATGTTCCATAATCGGCTCAGTGATTTATGGTTCTTGAACCTCTTCAAGTTCTACATTCCTCCCACTTGCTTCTTTAGAGACAAATTCTCTTTCTAGAAACACGCCGGTCCGAGCAACAAACACTTTGTTCTCGGTTGGATTGTAGAAGTAGTATCCCTTAGTTTCCTTAGGGTACCCCACAAATTTACACTTATCCGATTTAGGCCCTAGCTTGTCTGATTGTAAACGTTTTACATAGACATCGCAGCCCCAAATCCTCATGAACGACAGTGTGGGACGCCTCCCACTCCACATCTCATATGGTGTCTTCATGACTGATTTAGATGGAACACGGTTAATGGTGAAAGCTGCACTTAATAGAGCGTAGCCCCAAAATGACAATGGAAGATCGGTTTGACACATCATAGATCGAACCATATCCAATAGGGTTCGATTCCTCCTCTCGGACACGCCATTTCATTGTGGCGTTCCGGGTGGAGTCAGTTGGGACACGATCCCACACTTTCTAAGATAGTCGTCAAACTCTTGGCTTAAGTATTCTCCTCCACGATCCGATCGTAGAGCCTTGATACTTTTGCCAAGTTGATTCTCTACTTCATTCTTGAATTCTTTGAACACTTCAAAGGATTCGTATTTTGCCCTCATAAGGTACACAAATCCATATCTACTGTAATCATCAGTAAATGTAATGAAGTAGACATAACCACCCCTGGCAGGCGTGGCAAATGGGCCACACACATCGGTATGTATGAGCGCCAATTGCTCACTAGTCCTCTCACCTTTCTTATTGAAAGGGGACTTTGTCATTTTTCCCAATAAACAAGCCTCACATGTCTCATATGATTCAAAATCAAATGAGTCTAGTAGTCCATCCTTATGGAGTCTAGATACACGTTTCTCATTTATGTGGCCTAAACGACAGTGCCATAAATAAGCAGGATTTAAATCATTTATTTTAATCCGCTTGGTATTAATGTTGTAGACAGGATTGCTTAGATCAAGGACATAAAGTCCATTAAATAATTGCGCACTAAAATAGTGAATATTATTTAAATAAAAGGAACAACAATTGTTCTTTATTGAAATAATAAAACCATCCTTGTCCAAACAAGAAATATAAATAATGTTTCTGCTCATAGCAGGCACAAAATAGCAATTATTTAATTCTAAAACTAATCCTGAAGGCAGAGATAGCTCGCACACGCCTATGGCCAACGCAGCAACCTTTGCTCCATTCCCAACGCGCAAATCTACCTCTCCTTTAGCCAATCTTCTACTTCTCTTTAGATCCTGCATATTTCGACAAATATGAGATCCACATCCAGTATCTAATACCCATGATGTAGAGACAGTTAAATTGACATCTACAACAAAAATACCTGGTGGTGGTGGAATCACTATTCCAAGCCTCTTGTCCTCCAGATATTTTGGGCAGTTCCTCCTCCAGTGTCCAGGCTGACTGCAATAGTGACACTCACCTTTAGTCACGGCCTTGGCAATGCCACCAACAGGCTTAAGGGCAGGTTCCTTGGACTTGGCAACTGACTTGCCTTTGCCCTTGGAGGAAGAGGCAAACCTTTTGCCCTTTCCTTTCTGTACCATCATTATGGCCTTGCCCTTACCCTTGTTGATGCTCTGTTCATCCGTCCTCAACATGTTGAGCAAATCTGGCAGTGGTTTAACGATCTCGTTCATGTTATAGTTCATAATGAACTGTCCATAACTCTCGGGCAACGATTGCAATACGAGATCGGTTGCCATCTCTTGGCCGACCGGGAACCCCATTCGGGCGAGATTCTCCAAGTACCCGATCATTCGGAGTACATGGGGTCCCACCGGGTTCCCTTCTGCCAGATGACATTTGAACAGTGCCTTTGAGACCTCATACCTCTCTACCCTCGCCTGCTCTTGGAAGAGCTACTTTAGATGTTCGTGTTGGAATAGATGCCCTAGAGGCAATCTAGTTTAGTATGAATTTGTAATTGGCTAGAAATTCATTTATTATTTATTGGATATTTAATATAATGAAGTCCTTAGATTTACAATCGTGTTGTTTATCTTAAATATCCCTAGTCAAGTATAATGATTAAATGGGACAATCATTTATAGACTAGTATGGGGTTGGATTGATATGGAGATATCACGATCCAACACATAGGTGTGCATTACGGAATGTTGCACTGGATTGACCCATCACCGAGAAGGCTACATATACGTTATGTTGAGTCACAAGTGCTTCTCGGGTACAATGGTATTGTCATCCTTAGACTTGAAGTCACTAGATATTCTAGTTGTGGATCATTGTGATCTTGGTAGCGTTAAACGCTACACCGTAACTGGGTAGTTATAAAGGCGTGTACTGGATACAATGAGAAGCAAGCTTAGAGATCGTAGTGGACGTAGAGAGGATTTGCCCCTCCCACATAACGGGAGCAAATATCCAAGGCCACTCGAGGATAGTGCTTATAGAATGTCTGGCCAGACTCAAATAAATCAATATATGGGATATTGATGTTATTTGCACGAATAAGGCTATTCCATGGATCGAGAAACTAGGGATTGGATATACGAGTGTGACTTGTATGTCTCGTGTCCAATCCGGATATGGAGGCAAAGGGATGAGACAATTACTTGTACAAGGTTGTCTAGATGACTATTCTATTAGTTGGCTAGAATGGATGTTTTGCTAGAAACCGCTCCATATTAGCAAAGAGTTGCTACCAACTAGATAGAACCAATGGGGTCACACGCTATATAGAGTTGTACTAGATTGTGGAATTAATTAATTGGATTAATTAATTAGAAGGATCACTTTGCAAACCCTTGCAAACTTAGTAGGGACTAATTTGCAAGGAAGGGACTAAATTGAACTCTAGTAGGACTAGAATAAGTCCTTTAGGTAGTTAACAAGGAGTTGTTGGACTATATAAAGGACCCTCCTCCTTCCTTCCCTACACACTTTATGCTCTAGAGAGAACATAACAAGAGTAGGTGAGAACAAAGGAGAGAGAGAGCAAGCCACAAAGAGGGACGCCGCCCCCTTTGCCGCCGCCCCCTTGTCCCCGACGCCACAAAGGGCCGAAACCCCTTTTTGGTGCCTCGTTTTGCGTGATTCCTTCACCCTCCTTTCAATCCGGGCTAGCACCAAGGTGATTGGAGATCTAGGAACAACTCTAGGCGTGGATCAACTATAGAGAACGTGACACTATTCGCGTTTGAAGTCATCAAGGAGAACCCAAAGGTGTGTTTATGATTTCTTACCTTCACTATCGTTATGCATCTAGACTTGTGATCCTTGGAGGGTTTTGCATGGTTGTTTATTTGATTATGCTTCCGTTTGCGCGATCCATGAATCAAAACCCTACAGTGGTATCAGAGCCACAGGTCATAGAGCATAAACGTAGTTTATGTGTTACATTTTTGTTGTTTTACACCTTAATTTGTTGTTTATCGCGTAAAACAAGGCAAATCAAGCATTGGATGCAATTTGTCAAAGAATTAATCATAACAAGACCCAATTATTGCATTGGATGCATGAATTGGTGAGTTTGAGAAATTTTAGGATCTTAGATCTAGGGTTTGGGCATCCTTGGGGAAGAAGGAGTTCTCCCACAACAAGGAAACAACCAAACTTGGGCTCCAAGCAAGGAGGTTGTTTTGGAAACAACCTCCACAAGGAAGGTTCGGCCCCTAGGGGACCGCCCCCCTTGCTTGCCGCCCAAGCTTGGCGCCCTATGGGGCCGGGCGGCCCTAACCCGCGGGCCTAGCTTGCGGGTTTTGGGCCGGGCAAGCCCTAGGGCTTTATGGTTCACTTATTTGGGCCCGGGCAATTTGATTGTTGGGCCCATGGACCGTTTTAACCCTAGAAATCCTAAAATCAATTAAAATTGACCAAGCGCGTTAAAATTGGATTTTAACTGTTTATGTGCAAATCGCATGGTGATTGGATATGGCCTTAGGATGTGGTTTGATGTGGATGTTTAATTTTGTGGTTTGGTTTTACGGCCTGCGAGCTGATCAATTAATTGTAATAATTAATTAGGGTTTTATGGCCTGCGTGCCATTTTTTTTTTCTCAACTTGTGAGATTTATTTTATTTAGTATAGATGTTAGCTAGTGCTAGATAAAGTAGATTGTTAGCCAAGATTGGAGAAAAGAAGCCCAAAGCCAAAAGGAGCCACGAAAGATGGAGCATGGAGCATGGAGCATTCCACATGACTATGAAGGATGGACCAAAAGATCAAGACGCATGGAGATGTGTGTTTGTTTAGGGTTCATAGATAATTCCATTGGCTTGGAATTATCTTAGTCTAGAAAAAGGCCATATCCACATCACGTTTAATTTCTGTTTTGTGGTTGTTTATTTATTGTCTTATTATTTGTGTGGTTGGTGTATGGATGATGCATGCAATTAGGATAATAAGATAATTAGACAACCCGGATCTATTATTTGGAGTTGTGCCCAAACTCAAATAGATAGATTAGTTGATATTGATCAACAAAATAATTAAAATTGAAAAATCCCTCAAATTTTAAAATATTGTGTTCTTGCCTTCTCGTTATTTAAACACTCATTATCATCATTATTTATCAAGTTCGTGCGTGCCAAAGCATGGCGACTTGGTTCATAATGATGGAATGCGATGGCACGTAACAATGTGCAATTGTTTAGATAAGAGGTTGAACACAACTAGGCTATTAATTTGATTAAGAAACCTAGAGGCAATCAATTGGGATTATCCATAAGGATGGATAAATAAGGAGTTATTTGCCCGATTGAACCAAGAGTTGCATATGGGATGCAATTGGAATCGTTCCTACCTAAGAAGTAATCGAATTATGGGTGACTTGCCAAAGCAAGCTCATAAGGAGATGAAAAAGATGGATCTTGGCCCACTAGAAAATATAAGGATATTTTCCGCATTAATATCTTGAGGGTTATTAATCCGTAGAAAAATAGTGGGAGCTATATTTAATAAACTAGCCATTATTAAATATAGTCAAAAATTCACAAATACTAAAACTTGCGTATTTTCCTTTTGTAGAATTCCAAATGGCAAACAACTCATCGAGTTCACAACATTCCCTACGATCTGTCCTTGAGAAGGACAAGCTCTCAGGAACATACTTTCTCGATTGGTACAGAAACTTGAGAATTGTTCTCAAGCAAGAAAAGAAGCTGTACGCAATAGAGGAGCAAGTTCCAGAAGGTCCAGAGAATCAGACACCTGCTGCCTTAAAGGCGTATCAAAAGCGTGTTGATGACGCTAATGATGCGGCCTGCCTAATGCTTTGCACCATGACCTCTGAGCTTCAGAAGCAACATGAGAACATGAATGCTGTCGATATGATCGAACATCTTAAGCAGCTCTTCCAAGAGCAGGCGAGGGTAGAGAGGTATGAGGTCTCAAAGGCACTGTTCAAATGTCATCTGGCAGAAGGGAACCCGGTGGGACCCCACGTACTCCGAATGATCGGGTACTTGGAGAATCTCGCCCGGCTTGGGTTCCCGGTCGGCCAAGAGTTGGCAACCGATCTCGTGTTGCACTCGTTGCCTGAGAGTTATGGACAGTTCATTATGAACTTAACATGAACGAGATCGTTAAACCACTGCCAGATTTGCTCAACATGTTGAGGACGGCTGAACAGAGCATCAACAAGGGTAAGGGCAAGGCCATTATGATGGTGCATAAAGGAAAGGGCAAAAAGTTTGCATCTTCCTCCAAGGGCAAAGGCAAGTCAGTTGCTAAGTCCAAGGAACAAGCCCTTAAGCCTGTTGGTGCCATTGCCAAGGTCGTGACTAAGGGTGAATGTCACTACTGTAGTCAACCTGGACACTGGAGGAGGAACTGCCCAAAATATCTGGAGGACAAGAGGCTTGGAATAGTGATTCCACCACCACCAGGTATTTTTGTTGTGGATGTCAATTTAACTGTCTCTACATCATGGGTATTAGATACTGGATGTGGATCTCATATTTGTCGAAATATGCAGGATCTAAAGAGAAGTAAAAGATTGGCTAAAGGGGAGGTAGATCTGCGCGTTGGGAATGGAGCAAAGGTTGCTGCGTTGGCCATAGGCGTTTGCGAGCTATCTCTGCCTTCAGGATTAGTTTTAGAATTAAATAATTGCTATTTTGTGCCTGCTATGAGCAGAAACATTATTTCTATTTCTTGTTTGGACAAGGAAGGTTTTATTATTTCAATAAAGAACAATTGTTGTTCCTTTTATTTGAATAATATTCACTATTTTAGTGCGCAATTATTTAATGGACTTTATGTCCTTGATCTAAGTAATCCTGTCTACAACATTAATACCAAGCGGATTAAAATAAATGATTTAAATCCTGCTTATTTATGGCATTGTCGTTTAGGCCACATAAATGAGAAACGTGTATCTAGACTCCATAAGGATGGATTGCTAGACTCATTTGATTTTGAATCATATGAGACATGTGAGGCTTGTTTATTGGGAAAAATGACAAAGTCCCCTTTCAATAAGAAAGGTGAGAGGACTAGTGAGCAATTGGCGCTCATACATACCGATGTGTGTGGGCCATTTGCCACGCCTGCCAGGGGTGGTTATGTCTACTTCATTACGTTTACTGATGATTACAGTAGATATGGATTTGTGTACCTTATGAGGGCAAAATCCGAATCCTTTGAAGTGTTCAAAGAATTCAAGAATGAAGTAGAGAAGCAACTTGGCAAAAGTATCAAGGCCCTACGATCGGATCGTGGAGGAGAATACTTGAGCCAAGAGTTTGACGACTATCTTAGAGAGTGTGGGATCGTGTCCCAACTCACTCCACCCGGAACGCCACAATGGAATGGCGTGTCCGAGAGGAGGAATCGAACCCTATTGGATATGGTTCGGTCTATGATGTGTCAAACCGATCTTCCATTATCATTTTGGGGCTACGCTCTATTAAGTGCAGCTTTTACCATTAACCGTGTTCCATCTAAATCAGTTATGAAGACACCATATGAGATGTGGAGTGGGAGGCGTCCCACACTGTCGTTCATGAGGATTTGGGGCTGCGATGTCTATGTAAAACGTTTACAATCAGACAAGCTAGGGCCTAAATCGGATAAGTGTAAATTTGTGGGGTACCCTAAGGAAACTAAGGGATACTACTTCTACAATCCAACCGAGAACAAAGTGTTTGTTGCTCGGACCGGCGTGTTTCTAGAAAGAGAGTTTGTCTCTAAAGAAGCAAGTGGGAGGAATGTAGAACTTGAAGAGGTTCAAGAACCACAAATCACAGAACCGATTATGGAACATGAACAGGAATCACAAGCAGTTGTGGATCCACCTGTTCAGGTAACACAAGAGCTTCGTAGATCTAGTAGAGTGCGCCAGGAACCCGAGAGGTACGGACTTCTCGTAACTGATTCCGGTGACACGATGCTCATAGATGATGAGCCTACTACCTATGAGGAGGCCATGAATGGCCCAGACTCGCAGAAGTGGCTTGAGGCCATGAGATCCGAGATGGAATCCATGTATACCAACAAAGTATGGACTTTGGTGGAACCACCTGATGGGGCGCGGCCCATAGGGTGCAAGTGGGTCTTCAAGAAGAAGATCGACATGGATGGTAATGTGATTACCTATAAGGGCCGATTGGTGGCTAAAGGATTCAGACAGATTCATGGTATTGACTATGATGAAACCTTTTCACCAGTCGCAATGACCAAATCCATCCGAATCCTACTTGCAATTGCAGCATACTACGACTATGAGATTTGGCAGATGGATGTCAAAACAGCATTCCTTTATGGGAATCTCCTCGAGGACGTGTATATGATACAGCCGGAGGGTTTTGAGGATCCAAAGCAAGCCAACAAAGTCTGTAAGCTGCAACGATCCATTTATGGATTGAAGCAAGCTTCTAGGAGTTGGAATCGACGTTTTGATGAAGTGGTCAAAGAGTTTGGCTTCATCAGAAACGAAGATGAGTCTTGTGTCTACAAGAAGGTTAGTGGGAGCTCTGTAGCTTTTCTGGTCTTGTATGTGGATGACATACTACTCATTGGAAACGACATTCCCATGCTGCAATCTGTGAAAGATTGGCTAGGAAAGTGTTTCTCAATGAAGGACTTAGGGGAAGCAGCCTACATACTTGGTATAAAGATCTATAGAGATAGATCTAAAAGGTTGCTAGGCCTAAGTCAAAGTACATATATTGACAAGGTGTTGAAACGGTTCAACATGCAAGATTCCAAGAAGGGATTCTTGCCCATGTCACATGGAATCACTCTTTCGAAGAGTGGTTGTCCTTCCAATGAGATTGAGAAGGAACGCATGAGTAGGATTCCCTATGCCTCGGCCATAGGATCCATCATGTACGCCATGTTATGTACTAGACCAGATGTGTCATATGCCTTGAGTATAACAAGCAGATACCAATCCAATCCGGGTGAGAGTCATTGGATTGCTGTCAAGAACATCCTAAAGTACTTGAGAAGAACTAAGGATGCTTTCTTGATGTTTGGCGGTGAGGAAGAGTTGCGTGTAAGGGGTTACACTGATGCAAGCTTCCAAACCGATAGAGATGACTTTAGATCACAGTCGGGATATGTGTTTTGCCTGAATGGAGCAGCGGTGAGCTGGAAGAGTTCCAAGCAAGAGACGGTAGCTGATTCTACAACAGAGGCTGAGTACATTACTGCAAATGGCGCAGCAAAGGAGGCTGTTTGGATCAGAAAGTTTGTTTCTGAACTTGGTGTGGTCCCTAGCATTGCGGATCCAGTGGAGTTGTTCTGTGACAACACTGGGGCGATCGCGCAATCAAAGGAACCCAGATCGCACCAGAAGTCCAAGCATGTGCTCAGGAAGTTCCATCTGATTCGAGATATTATCGATAGAGGAGACGTTCGGATATGCAAGATTCCTACAGATGATAATCTGTCAGACCCGCTTACGAAACCTCTCACGCAGTGGAAGCATGAAGGGCACACTAGGAGTATGGGCATACGAGATGTGCCAGATTGGCTCTAGTGCAAGTGGGAGACTGTTGGAATAGATGCCCTAGAGGCAATCTAGTTTAGTATGAATTTGTAATTGGCTAGAAATTCATTTATTATTTATTGGATATTTAATATAATGAAGTCCTTAGATTTACAATCGTGTTGTTTATCTTAAATATCCCTAGTCAAGTATAATGATTAAATGGGACAATCATTTATAGACTAGTATGGGGTTGGATTGATATGGAGATATCACGATCCAACACATAGGTGTGCATTACGGAATGTTGCACTGGATTGACCCATCACCGAGAAGGCTACATATACGTTATGTTGAGTCACAAGTGCTTCTCGGGTACAATGGTATTGTCATCCTTAGACTTGAAGTCACTAGATATTCTAGTTGTGGATCATTGTGATCTTGGTAGCGTTAAACGCTACACCGTAACTGGGTAGTTATAAAGGCGTGTACTGGATACAATGAGAAGCAAGCTTAGAGATCGTAGTGGACGTAGAGAGGATTTGCCCCTCCCACATAACGGGAGCAAATATCCAAGGCCACTCGAGGATAGTGCTTATAGAATGTCTGGCCAGACTCAAATAAATCAATATATGGGATATTGATGTTATTTGCACGAATAAGGCTATTCCATGGATCGAGAAACTAGGGATTGGATATACGAGTGTGACTTGTATGTCTCGTGTCCAATCCGGATATGGAGGCAAAGGGATGAGACAATTACTTGTACAAGGTTGTCTAGATGACTATTCTATTAGTTGGCTAGAATGGATGTTTTGCTAGAAACCGCTCCATATTAGCAAAGAGTTGCTACCAACTAGATAGAACCTATGGGGTCACACGCTATATAGAGTTGTACTAGATTGTGGAATTAATTAATTGGATTAATTAATTAGAAGGATCACTTTGCAAACCCTTGCAAACTTAGTAGGGACTAATTTGCAAGGAAGTGACTAAATTGAACTCTAGTAGGACTAGAATAAGTCCTTTAGGTAGTTAACAAGGAGTTGTTGGACTATATAAAGGACCCTCCTCCTTCCTTCCCTACACAATTTATGCTCTAGAGAGAACATAACAAGAGTAGGAGAGAACAAAGGAGAGAGAGAGCAAGCCACAAAGAGGGACGCCGCCCCCTTTGCCGCCGCCCCCTTGTCCCCGACGCCACAAAGGGCCGAAACCCCTTTTTGGTGCCTCGTTTTGCGTGATTCCTTCACCCTCCTTTCAATCCGGGCTAGCACCAAGGTGATTGGAGATCTAGGAACAACTCTAGGCGTGGATCAACTATAGAGAACGTGACACTATTCGCGTTTGAAGTCATCAAGGAGAACCCAAAGGTGTGTTTATGATTTCTTACCTTCACTATCGTTATGCATCTAGACTTGTGATCCTTGGAGGGTTTTGCATTGTTGTTTATTTGATTATGCTTCCGTTTGCGCGATCCATGAATCAAAACCCTACAGTTCGATCATATCGACAACATTCATGTTTTCGTGTTGCTTCTGAAGCTCAGAAGTCATGGTGCAAAGCATTAGGCAGCCGCATCATTAGCGTCATCAACACGCTTTTGATACGCCTTTAAGGCAGCAGGTGTTTGGTTCTCTGGACCTTCTGGAACATGCTCCTCTATTGCGTACAGTTTCTTCTCTTGCTTGAGAACAATTCTCAAGTTTCTGTACCAATCAAGAAAGTTGGTTCCAGAGAGCTTGTCCTTCTCAAGGACAGATCGTAGGGAATGTTGTGAACTCGATGAGTTGTTTGCCATTTGGAATTCTACAAAAAGGAAAATACGCAAGTTTTAGTATTTGTGAATTTTTGACTATATTTAATAATGGCTAGTTTATCAAATATAGCTCCCACTATTTTTCTACGGATTAATAACCCTCAAGATATTAATGCGGAAAATATCCTTATATTTTCTAGTGGGCCAAGATCCATCTTTCATCTCCTTATGAGCTTGCTTTGGCAAGTCACCCATAATTTGACTACTTTAGGTAGGAACAATTCCAATTGCATCCCATATGCAACTCTTGGTTCAATTGGGCAAATAACTCCTTATTTATCCATCCATATGGATAATCCCAATTGCTTGCCTCTAGGTTTCTTAATAAAATTAATAGCCTAGTTGTGTTCAACCTCTTATCTAAACAATTGCACATTGTTACGTGCCATCGCTTTCCATCATTATGAACCAAGTCGCCATGCTTTGGCACGCACGAACTTGATAAATAATGATGATAATGAGTGTTTAAATAACGAGAAGGCAAGAACACAATATTTGAATTTTGAGGGATTTTTAAATTCAATTTTAATTGTTTTGTTGATCAATATCAACTAATCTATCTATTTGAGTTTGGGCACAACTCCAAATAATAGATCCGGGTTGTCTAATTATCTTATTATCCTAATTGCATGCATCATCCTTACACCAACCACACAATAATAAGACAATAAAATAAACAACCACAAAACAGAAATTAAACGTGATGTGGATATGGCCTTTTCTAGACTAAGATAATTCCAAGCCAATGGAATTATCTATGAACCCTAAAGAAAACACATCTCCATGCGTCTTGATCTTTTGGTCCATCCTTCATAGTCTTGTGGATTGCTTCCATGCTCCATGCTCCATCTTTTGTGGCTCCTTTGGCTTTGGGCTTCTTTTCTCCAATCTTGGCTAACAATCTACTTTATCTAGCACTAGCTAACTTCTATACTAAATAAAATAAATCTCACAAGTTGAGAAAAAAATTGGCACGCAGGCCATAAAACCCTAATTAATTATTACAATTAATTGATCAGCTCGCAGGCCGTAAAACCAAACCACAAAATTAAACATCCACATCAAACCACATCCTAAGGCCATATCCAATCACCATGCGATTCGCACATAAACAGTTAAAATCCAATTTTAACGCGCTTGGTCAATTTTAATTGATTTTAGGATTTCTAGGGTTAAAATGGTCCATGGGCCCAACAATCAAATTGCCCGGGCCCAATAAAGTGAACCACAAGGCCCTAGGGCCGGCCCGACCCAAAACCCACAAGCCTAGGCCCGCTGGTTAGGGCCGCCCGGCCCCTAGGGCGGCCAAGCTTGGGCGGCAAGCAAGGGGGGCGGTCCTTAGGGGGACCGAACCTCCTTGAGGGAGTTGTTTCCAAAACAACTCCCTTGCTTGGTCCCCAAGTTTGGTTGTTTCCTTGTTTTGGGGGAACTCCTTCTTCCCCAAGGATGCCCAAACCCTAGATCTAAGATCCTAAAATTTCTCAAACTCACCAATTCATGCATCCAATGCAAAAATTGGATCTTGTTATGATTAATTATTGACAAATTGCATCCCGTGCTTGATTTGTCTTGTTTTACGCGATAAACAATCAAATTAAGGTGTAAAACAACTAAAACGTAACACATAAACCCCGTTTATGCTCTACGACCTGTGGCTCTGATACCACTGTAGGGTTTTGATTCATGGATCGCGCAACGGAAGCATAATCAAACATGAAACCATGCAAAACCCTCCAAGGATCACAAGTCAAGAGACATAACGATGGTAAGGGTTAGAAATCATAAACACACCTTTGGGTTCTCCTTGATGACTTCAAACGCGAATTATGTCACGTTCTCTATAGTTGATCCACGCCTAGAGTTGATCCTAGATCTCCCAACTCCTTTGGTGCTAGCCCGGAAGAGGAAGAGGAAGAAGAAATCACGCAAAACGAGACCCAAAGGAGGGTCTCGGCCTCCTTTGGCCGACGGGGACGGGGCGGCGGCAAGGGGGCGGTTCGGGCCTCCTTGTTGCTTGCTCTCTCTCCTTTTGTTCTCTCCCACTCTTGTTATGTTCACTTAATGAGCATAAGTTATGTGTGAAGGAAGGAAGGAAGGATGGTCCTTTATATAGTCCAACAACTCCTTGTTAACTACCTAAAGGACTTATTCTAGTCTTACTAGAATTCAATTTAGTCCCTTCCTTGCAAATTAGTCCCTACTAAGTTTGCAAGGGTTTGCAAAGTGATCCTTCTAATTAATTAATCCAATTAATTAATTCCCAAATCTAGTTCAACTCTATATAGCGTGTGACCCCATAGGTTCTATCTAGTTGGTAGCAACTATTTGCTAATATGGAGCGGTCTCTAGCAAAACATCCATTCTAGCCAACTAATAGAATAGTCATCTTGACAACCTTTGTACAAGTAATTGTCTCATCCCTTTGTCTCTATATCCGGATTGGACACGAGACATACAAGTCACACTCGTATATCCAATCCATAGTTTCTCGATCCATGGGAATAGCCTTATTCGTGCAAATAACATCAATATCCCATATTGATTTATTTGAGTCTGGCCAGACATTCTATAAGCACTATCCCTCGAGTGGCCTAGGATATTTGCTCCCGTTATGTGGGAGGGACAAATCCTATCTACGTCCACTACGATCTCTAAGCTTGCTTCTTATTGTATCCAGTACACGCCTTTATAACTACCAAGTTACGGTGTAGCGTTTAACGCTACCAAGATCACAATAATCCACAACTAGAATATCTAGTGACTTCAAGTCTAAGGATGACAATACCATTGTACCACGAGAAGTGCTTGTGACTCAACATAACGTGTATGTAGCCTTCTCGGAGATGGGTCAATCCAGTGCAACATTCCCTAATGCACACCTATGTGTTGGATCATGATATCTCCATATCAATCCAACCCATACTAGTATATAGATGATTGTCCCATTTAATCATTATACTTGACTAGGGATATTTAAGATAAACAACACAATTGTAAATCTAAGGACTTCATTATATTAAATATCCAATAAATAATAAATGAATTTCTAGCCACAAATAATTCATACTAAACTAGATTGCATCTAGGGCATCTATTCCATCAGGAATAAGCATCATTCACGCATCCAGAGAGCCAAGAAGAAGGAGGAGAGCAAGGTGACTTCATTTTGAAAGATCTCAAGCAAGGAGGAGAGCCCGGATTGCGCCATTTTCCACGATTTTAGCGTTTGATCTATTTTTCTCTCTACTTCCTTGTATGAACTATTCAAAAACCATGTTAACTTGTGTTATGAGTAGCTAAAATCATACCTAGGCATCTATGGAGAGCCTAGGGTTTATGTTTTCATGATATTTTCCGGATTTTGGATGATCTTTCATGTTAGGATTATGGTTTAAAGGAGATTGTTTTGGTTTTCATCATGTTGAGTTCTTTCATTGACAAGTTAGGGCTAAGATGTATGATTTGAATTATATATTTATTCATCATGAACTAGGCTTAATGATGATACTAGTAGCCTAATTATCTTGTTTATTGTGCTTAATTCTTAGTACCGTAGGAGTCATGACCCGAAATTACTATGTAGCTAGTAAGTGTGTGAAAATAACTCTACCCTAGTTGGGATGAGTAAACAAGATCATTATAAGTTGACTAGACTGAGAGGTTAGTTGGATAGGATTGGCTAGATGAGGATAAATTCAGTAGGAAGTGATGAGTTGTTAGTGAATGGTGGTCTGAGAGGACATTATTCCTTGCAATATTGTTAGCCTGCTAGAACACATAGGTAGTATACTTGGCCTGAGAGGGACAAATCGTTGCCTTTGTGTAGAACGACATGAGACCAATAGGTAAATGTCAAGGCCATTACCCATCATAGGTTACTAAGAGTCATTGTGTTAGAACATGGAATCCGGAATTGTCAAAACTACCCTAGGTGATCTATAGATTGCCTAGCTTTCTCTCCTCTGATTTCTATCAAATCATTTTATTCACGTTATTTTTTTCGATATTGCTAGTCACTTGTTTGAGGGTGACAACACTTCAAACTACAATCATTTTTACCGGTTACTTAGGTAAGTTGAATTTAATTGCTAATCTAGAACATATAGTAAACACCTTCCATTGGGTTCGATAACTCGGAGTCCAAAATACTCCACTTTATTACTTGACCGTATACTTGCGTAGCAACGCGTAGTAATCGCGCGTCAAGTTTTTGGCGCCGTTGCTGGGGAAGGAATTGGTTACTATTCTAGTTTAGCGATTAGTTTACTTTACCTCTTTCTTTTTGTTATTAATTATGTGATTTCTGATTTGTTTTTTGAATTGTGTTTAAGGTTCTCCGTGTATGCACCGGATCTCTAGAGACCTTGTTCCCCCATTTGAAGACCCAGAACAACTATTCGGAACTCCGAGACGAGACCCAAGACAGATCGCAATGGGTGAGCAATTGACTAACGCTCAACTGAACCAGAAGTTGACTGAACTTCAGGAGAAACTTGATGAGCAACAGAACCAAATGCCCTACAACAAATCAGGGCAAGAATTGGTGGAAAAGTTTCAGTCAACTCAGAGAGGACACAAGCCAGCGATTGTAGTGCCAACCATTCAGGCTAAGCACTTTGATTTGAAGCCTGCCACCATCACGACGGTGCAGAACTAGTTTCAGTACTATGGGAACAGGGATGAAGACCCAAATGACTTCATTGGGAAGTTTGAAGCCTACATCAAGACAGTGAAGTACAAGAATGTGACCCCAGAGACATTGAAGATGATTTTGTTTCCTTACTGTCTGAAGGGAGCGGCAGATAAATGGCTAGATTCCAGGGAGCCAGAATCGATCACCACATGGGAGCAATGTGTTGACGAGTTCATGAGCAAATTCTACCCCGCGCAGCGCGTCATTAGCTTACAGGCAGAGATTCTTGGTTTTCAGCAGCATGCTGATGAGACAGTTGTAGAAGCATGGGACCGTTTCATGAGGACGATACGCAAGTGTCCGAATCATAACTTTGGAGACTACAAAATCCTCAAAGTCTTCTATCACGGCTTGGAGCGTCCTAACCAGGATCTATTGAACAGGGAAGCAGGAGGTAACTTTCTTTACAGGGTTGACAAGGATGGAGCATATGCTTTGATGAAGCATATAGAGAAACAGGATGCTCAATTCTATGACTCTAGGAGGTTGTCTAAGTTTTCCGAGCCAAAGAATGATGAGTGGAAAGATGGGATTACAAAGATGGTTTCAGATATGGCAAAGCATGTGTATCAGGATAAGAAGACTGTGTCTGCAGTGGAGGAGCCAGATTTTGATGCAGCTTTGACTCAAGCTGCTAATGAGGATGTTAGCTATGTGGGGGCACAGGGACAGCTCAACTGTAATTAGGGTAACTAGAGGCCAGGGACTAGAGATCATCCAGGATTCAGGTATGGAGATCAGGCTGGAGCTTCATATGCACCCGAATTTCAGCATAGGCCAGCTGTTCAGGCGCCACCACCACCACCAGCTGCAGGGCAGAACGCTGACATAACAGATCTCAAGAACATGATGTATCAGATGGGCAAGAATGTGAATAATTTCATGTCTCAGGTGGAGACACTGACTGCAGATTTGCATATCACCAAGACCTCACTTCATAACTTGGAAGTGCAGGTAGGACAGATTGCTACTCAGCTCTCCACTAGAGCCCCAGGGTCCTTGCCATCTGACACGGAGAATGTGTGCCAGGTGAACGCCATCACCACTCTTAGCGGGATTGTTCTTGATGATCCCCCATATCCGAGCCACGCCAGAGATGAAGCTTCGAAAGCTAGGGAGCATGAGTTCTTTGACAAGAACCCTGTCATGATCCCCCAATCAAAGAGAGTGAATCAGCAAGTTGATGATGAGGTAACACCACCACCACCCTCTTTATCTAAGAGTCTCCCGTATCCGCTTAAGGAAAGAAAGAAGAAAGATGACTATGAGGAGTACAAGAGATTCTTATCGATTTTCTCGAAGTTGCATATCAATGTTCCGTTGATTGAGGCAGTCAAGATGATGCCTAAATATGCAAAATATATGAAGGATGCAATTTCAGGAAAGAGGGCGGTGCCGGACTTTGAGACTGTAGACTTGACTGAGCAGGTGAGCTCATGTGTGATGCATGGTTTGCCTCATAAACAGAAGGATCCGGGAAGCTTTGTGATAGAAGCTAACTTGGGAGGAGCTTACACGGGGAAGGCCCTATGTGATTTGGGGGCTAGTGTCAATTTAATGCCACTTTCAGTCTTTCAGAAGCTGGGAGTAGAAGCTCGTTCCATATGGATCAACCTTTAGTTTGCGGACAAGTCTTGCAAGAGAGCCTTCGGTGATGTGGAAGACGTGTTGGTAAAGGTAGGGAATTCTATTATCCCTGCAGATTTTGTTATTCTTGAGATGCCTGTGGGAGATGTTCCGATCATTCTGGGTAGGCCCTTTCTGGCTACCGGTCGTACTCTCACCGATGTTGAGAACGGAGAATTGATCATGAGGATCAATAATGCGTGGGAGACCTTTCGGGTTTCTAAGACGACTTCACAGCAGCCTTAAGAGAAGACACAGATGCCAGTGTCCGTGCAATCAGTGCACAACAGTTCTGAGGTGGTTCGTGATGAGCCACCAATTCCAAAAGACAAAGTTCATCGTGTTGTGTTGAGGATCCAACAGAGGAAGCTGGAAGAGATGGCACAGGGTGCCAAGCCACCTGTGTAGGGGCTATGAGGTAACTAGGTCGGGCCGTTGACCTTAAATTACAAGCGCTGATTGGGAGGCAACCCAATTTAGGTAGTCGTATTTGTTTTTCGTATTCTGTTTTTTTATATATATAGTCATACTTGATTTTTGAGGGGTGAGAGAGAGCGATTTAATATTTTCAATAAGTGTGCAGGACACAGGTACTGAAGACCCTCCGGATTCCCATTCTTGATGTATGTGCACCATTTGCACGCAAAACGAGGAAAAACGAGCTTATCGGGAACAAGGAACTTGATAAAGAAGCTACTCAAGGTCGAGGAGTAGCAAATGAGTCATGAGGATCATGGTAGAAAGTTGGAGTATCGGGGTTGCACGCATCGGAATCCGGAGTGGAGAAAGTTAAAGAGCTTGAGGAGTTGAGATTCTTGAACAAGGAGAAGAATTTTTGTAAGAAACGGAAAAAATCCCCAGATTTTGGAATTTTTCGGTCAAAAATGGATTCCTCGTCGAGTTTGGAGTCCAACGGTTCAAGATTTGCGCGAATCGGGTATCGGATGAAGAAGATAGAGCAAAAACAAAACGGGCGAAAAGTAGTGCATTTCGGCACCCATTTCGGGCCGAAATGGGGGCTGAAGTACACTGATTTCGGCCCGAAATCAAAATAGCCCACCGTTTTGATTTGCTACAATGATTTCGGCCCCATTTCGGGCCGAAATGGGGGCCAAAATCGGGCGGGTTGTCCGAATTTTGGGGTGTTTTTTTTGTAATTTCTTGATTGTTTAAAGCCATATCCGGCCATAAAGGGTAAAAACACCCCAAATTTGGATCAAACCTCTCTTTTCTTCATCTTCTTCCATCCAAACCTTCAAGAACACCCATACTTCCATACACCCAAAATTTTCAAAACTCAACCAAATTCAAAATTTTTTGTTGGGTTTTGCTCCTTTCAAACCCAACAACAACATTAACTCTTGAGTTTCTGAAAGATAGGGCTTTGTTTGAGTGTGTGGGAAATCAAAAAGGAGGAGCTCCAAGAACAAATCCGATTCATCAACTTGGAGGGGAATTTGGCCTTAGCTCACGAAGAGACTTTAGGCGGGGACACCGAGTAGCACAAGGAGGTAGCTTCACTTAAACTTGCTCAAGTTTTCGAAAAATTGGTCCTTCCTTAACCAATTTTTGCGAAACCGGTCCCGTAAGAACGGTACTCCGGGACCGTAGGTACCGAATTCTTTCTCTCACTTTAATTCCTTGCTTATGCACTCGTAGGGTTTAATTTAAATTGAAATTGTTACTTGCTCATACTTAGCTTGGGATACTTGCTTAGCTCACTCTAAACCTCACGTGCACTCGTCTTTTATTTTCTCTATCATTATGTCTACATCGAAGAGTGCTAAGAGGAGACGGGGTATAGTTGTTGATGATCACCCCATCTTCAATCCTGAGGAAGATGTAGTTTTGAGTGAGGAGGAAAATGTAGACGAGGGAGACGGCTCTGGCAACCGTCGTCAGGTGCCTCCGTCTCCAATTCGTTATGAGTTGAACTTAGTTATGCCCGCACTTCCTAAGATTGGGACGAGGGGTAGGGCTGCAAAGGATGTTGACCTCCACGCTATCTGCAGTATCAAATTCTGCAGCTTCAACTTTGTTAGTGCGAATGCCCATAAGGAATATTGCACTGACCCATTCCTGAAGAGGGTAGGGACTCTTGAAAAACCCTTCCCGCAAAGCGACAAAATGCCAAAACAGCTTCAGGATCTCTTCAAGAATGAGAGGCTAGATACGTGGTTTAAAATTTAAAGAAGTCTAGCTCCGCTCTTGCTAGGAAGATCCTGGTAAATTCTCGTTTATATGACGAGGAAGAGGGTGAGGATCGGAGGCATGTGTATTGCCGGGGCACCTATATAGTTATCACGCCCGAGACTATAGCGGCTGCCCTAAAATTCAAACCTCTAAAGAATGATATTTGCGCCTACCATGAGACAATTAGGAGGGTGGATGCTGTTGAAGTAGTTAGTGCCTTTTGTTTTGAGGGGGTGCCTGGAGCGGGATGGACTGAGAGACCTACTTTACCTGAGTGGTCCGTCTCTAGGAAACTCGTGCTCCCATGTGCGAGGTGGTTGTGTGAGTTTCTTGAGAACTGGGTTTATGGAGTTTCTCCTAATCCCACGTACTCCTTCCAGCTTTGCACCATGGCTTACTGTTTGTGGATGGGGAAGCGTATCAATGTCCCGTACTTCTTTTATCAATTTCTTATGGAAAGGACTGACCGCTATAACCGTAGATCTCCTGGGCACACTTGTTTTCTCCTAAGGCTAGCACAAGATGCTAAGGCTAATTTTAGTGGTCTAGAGTATGACGATATCTCTAGAGACAAGAAGAGGAAGGATGCAGCACGTCTTTGGGAGAGAATACCCAACCCCCTCAAGAACCAAATACCTGTTGAACCCACACACCCTAGCGGAGACCACGCGAGTAGCTCGAGCTCCAACATGGAGCGACAACTTGAGACGCTCATGCATATGATGGAGTCTCAGAGACTCCAAGCTGATGAGGATAGAGCTAAGGAGAGGAGACATTTTGAGCACATCCGTAGTAGCCAGCGCCAGTTGGGTCGAGGGATGGAGTCCCTTAGCTACGACTATGCCCACAAGGGTGGATGGATTCGGGACTTGATTGTGGCGGCCAATGTCCAGTTGTAGCACCCACATACCTACGATGGCTTGTTCCATTACCAGTCCGATGTGTACCCAGAGTCGAGTCCCAACGTCCGAGATGAGGATGAAGGGAGGACTCACTCCGACTAGACCCACTGGCCCTACGCTTGAGCAGCCGAGTCCTCTTGATTTCACTCTATTTTTCGTTGAGGAAAACGAAGCGCTTAAGTGTTGGGGAGTTTTAGCTATCCGCTAGTTAGCCATTGCATAGCCTTGTTACATGTAGTTTAGTGAGTCTGTCATGCATGTAGAGTGGGTCCATAGGATTGCATGTGCATGTTTAAATATTTGCATTGTATATACATTGTTGCACTTTTATTTATTGAGTCCACCTACCCTATTTTGTAGTTAATCGAGTTGGCCAGTTACATATAGTGTCTAAAAAAAAATAAAAAATAAAAAATAAAAATAAGAAGTCCTAAAAATTGATTTTTTTTGAGAAATGGCAACTTAGGACCCAGAAACCGAAGAGAATCCAATGAAAGGGCTCATGAGAGTAGGAAACACCGTACTAGGGAGACTTTAATTCTAGTATTTTGTGCACAAGTCTCATGAAAGGATGTTCCGAGTATCTAAGGAAAGGTGAAGGTGGATTACCGGCATACTTTTGATTCCTTTATTGTGCTAGGAGGATTGAGTGTTTGAGTGGTTGATTATTATGTTTTCAGTGGAAACTTGTGGACTCTTAGAGTCTGGGGTGGACCTTCGTGTAGAGTCGATTCCATGTGGTATGCTGCTCTAGCCTAAGTGAAGTTAAGGAGTATACACTACCATCCCTTAAGGTGGTTCTAAGAGAAAATCCTAAAAATCCCACACTCTTAAGCTATATTGCACGGTTGTAAAAATAGAGGAGGAAATAAAAGAAAATTGTGCTTAAAGGAGAAACAACCTAATGTGCTTCCGTGTGCACGGAAAATTTGGATTCAATCCAACGTAGAGCTTAAGAGGGAAACTAAAGTCAAGCCGTATTACACAGGAGTTGTGTCTCCCGTCAATGGGATAATTTGCATTTTAAAAGCAATAACGGCTAAGAGGGTCTGAAAACCTCAAATGCTTGGCGAAGAAAGACCATTTAGTGACTTGAAATGCATAGACCCTCCGAGTCAAAAGACGTGCCGTATCTTGGTATGATATGGTGGATGTTTGGGGACGCCCTAGTGAGTTTGTGCATAGGATCACCATATCTTATTTCCTGCTATGTGTTGTGAAATTTCAAAATGATCTAGTGAGGATTTGATAATTTTCGGTTAGTGATGGAGAGGTTGCCCAATCTCTAACAAGAAAAAGAAAAAAATATATTCTTTAATTCCTTGCATTGTACATACTTGAGTTGCATTGTACATATCATGTAGTTTGCATAGTCGTGTCTTTTTGTATTGAGTCGTGAGTCGTGTTGGCTAGCGGAAAGTTAAGTATGCAAAGTGGTGGGGTATGCATGGGTTTGGTTGTGGTATGTATGCAATGTCTAAGTGTGGGAGTTTGTGCTTCATTGTTGCTCGGGACGAGCAAGAGAGTAAGTGTGGGGGAGTTTGATAGCACCTTTTAGGGGCTATAATTATTTAGCATTTACCACATGATAATATGTATTTGGAGAGTGTTTTGAGCCTAATGTTAGACATTATAGGTCGTTTTATCACTTGTTGCTTACCATGTGCTATATTGTTAGTCCGGGCGTTTTTCATGCATATTTTATTGTTATTTGTCAAATATAATCTCTTGGTATGTTTGTTCATGTTTTTTTGGCAGGGACGGATGCTAATCGGTTACTAGGAGGCATGGAACAAACTTCGGAAACAAGGGGAGCTCAAGTGGAGTCAAGAGAAGCCGAATTGGAGGAGCTTGGATGACCAGTCTGCACTATTTTGACCATATCCGGAGTTCTACAACTCATTTGGGGGTGAGACCAGTGCCATATGAAATTAGACTCAGATATCTTTCCATCTATAGGTCACGGAGCTAAATTCGTGTTCGGACGAAGAAGATATCGCGTTTTGAAGTCAGGAGCAGATTTCAGGGGGCTTTTATGCAATTACTGAAGACTTCTGCGGGTTATGATTCGAGAACGACCTAGGACGGGAATAAACATCATTCACGCATCCAGAGAGCCAAGAAGAAGGAGGAGAGAAAGGAGACTTCATTGGGAAAGATCTCAAGCAAGGAGGAGAGCTCGGATCGCGCCATTCTTCACGATTTTGGCGTTTGATCTATTTTTCTCTCTACTTCCTTGTATGAACTATTCAATAACCATGTTAACTTGTGTTATGAGTAGCTAAACTCATACCTAGGCATCTATGGAGAGCCTAGGGTTTATGTTTTGATGATATTTTCCGGATTTTGGATGATCTTTCATGCTAGGATTATGGTTTAATGGAGATTGTTTTGGTTTTCATCATGTTGAGTTCTTTCATTGACAAGTGAGGGCTAAGATGTATGATGTGAATTATATATTTCTTTGTACAATCATGAATTAGGCTTAATGATGATACTAGTAGCCTAATTATCTTGTTTATTGTGCTTAATTCTTAGTAACGTAGGAGTCATGACACGAAATTACTATGTAGCTAGTAAGTGTGTGAAAACAACTCTAACCTAGTTGGGATGAGTAAACATGATCATTCTTAATTGACTAGACTGAAAGGTTAGTTGGATAGGAATGGCTAGATGAGGGTAAATTCAGTAGGAAGTGATGAGTTGTTAGTTAATGGTGGTATGAGAGGACATTATTCCTTGCAATATTGTTAGCCTGCTAGAACACATAGGTAGTATACTTGGCCTGAGAGGGACAAATCGTTACCTTTGTGTAGAACGACATGAGAACGATAGGTAAATGTCAATGCCATTACCCAGCATAGGTTACTAAGAGTCATTGTGTTAGAACATGGAATCCAGAATTGTCAAAACTACCCTAGGTGATCTATAGATTGCCTAGCTTTCTCTCCTATGATTTTTATCAAATCATTTTATTCACGTTATTTTATTGCTATTGCTTTTCATTTTTTTGAGGGTGAAAACACTTCAAACTACAATCATTTTTTCCGGTTACTTAGGTAAGTTGAATTTAATTGATAATCTAGAACATATAGTAAACACCTTCCCTTGGGTTCGATAACTCGGAGTCCAAAATACTCCCCTTTATTACTTGACCGTATACTTGCGTAGCAACCCGTAGTAATCGCGCGTCAGAGTGTTAATTCCTCAAAATGGTTCTTTGGCTCAAAATGGCTAAAGATTCAGTGAGGAGTTGACATTCTGCACTTTTAAAAGGATGTGTTTGCTGAGCCACAATGTTATTTCCTAGTTTCTTCTTGAGCAATGAAACATGGAATACATGATGAATTTTGGCATGAGAAGGCAATGCTAAATTGTAAGCCACCTTTCCCACCTTTTCTAAGATCTGAAAAGGCCCATAATACTTTGCTGAGAGCTTGTGAGCTCTGGAGTGTTGGAGTGAGGTGTGTTTGTGTGGTTGTAGCCTATATGCACCTAATCATCTGGCTCAAAACTCCTCTCAGTTATTCTGGTCAGCAAAGTGTTTCATTATAGCTTGTGCTTCCCTCAAGTTATCCTGCAGTAAGAGCACCACACTGGGCCTATCTTGCTCAAAAACTTGTTAACGTCTTCATTTGGGGAGTTGTTAACTTGGTGAAAGCTGAGTTGGCATGTGGAGGGTAACCTTAGATTGCAAAGAATAGGGTGGTCTTGAGGCTTGTATGGTAATTAGTATTATACCAAAACTCAGCTACCCCAACCACTTAGTCCACCTCTGTTGTCTATCACTGGTAAAACATCTCAAGTAGGCTTCTAAACATTGGTAAACCCTCTATGTCTAGCCATCAGTCTGTGGGTGGTAGGCTCTGTGCACAGGAGTTGAGTTGAGGAGCTTAAATAGGGTCAACCAAAAGGCACTTAGGAATACAGGATCCCTGTGAGACAGAAGTAGTTGGTAGGCCATGGAGCTTGTGTACATGGTCAAAGAAGGCCTGAGCCACAGACACAGTTGTAAAGGGGTAGGTTAAAGCAATAAAATGGGCATATAGTGAATCTATCTACCACCACTAGGATAGCTTCTTTACCCCCTGATTTAGGCAGAGTAGTGATGAAGTCCATGCTAATATCAGTTCAGGGTTTGTCTGGGATAGGGAGGGGTTGTAGAAGCCCAGGGTATGGAACATGCTCATTCTTCATCTTCTGGAAAATGTCACAAGTGTTGACCCATTCTTTGATTTCCTTTTTCATACCCATCTAGAAGAAATGATGATGTACTCTCTTGTAAGTGCCCAGAATCCCTGAATGTCCCCCCACCCCTGTGTCATGTCCTTTCTTAATGAGGTCTTGTCTTAGGAGAGTGTGTGTTCCAACATACACTTGGTGATTTCTCCATACCATTTCATTAGAGAGTGTGTAAATCCCTTCCCCAGCCTTGGGGTCAATTAATAGCTTCTGGATCCAGCTCTGCACCCAAGCATCTCCATGGTAAGAAACTTTCACAGCTTGTATCCATTGAGGTTGTATCACAGTTAAGGCCATACACTGGGGTTCTGGGTCTTGATCCTCAGTGACTCTTGACAAGGCATCAGCAGCTAGGTTCTCCATGCCTTTTTTATAATTGCTAAATCCTTCATAAGAGTTATCTTACATACGTTTTACATTGTTATTTGTGTGCGTTTCGGTGCAAAGTGACGGAATCGAGCCAAAATATGAAAAAATGCACTTTCGGATGTTTTTGAGCTTAAATGTGCAATCCGGGCGTTTCTCATTGGTTTTAATATGATTTTGAGAATTTATCTGAAATACCCCGTTTTGTGACTATGGGTATTTAGTGGTATTATTATAAGTGTTCGGGAGTTAAATTGGAATGTTGAGAGTTAATTATAATAGTTTGCTAGCGTTTGGGGGACTTTGTGTCTTTTATCTAAAGTTGTTAGTGCCTTTAATTAAGTTGGGGGGAGGTAGTTGTCTTTTTACTTAAACTTGTGGTGGGAAAGTGTCTTTTCCCACATATTGGTACCATATTTTGACCCAATTTTCTTCATACATGAAGTTTCCAATTCAAGAGGGTTTCCTTCCTTATGAGTTTGATTTTTTTCCAACTCTCATCAAAAACCCTCAATCTCTATTTCTCTCTATCTCTCTCACGTCACTCTCTCTCCCTTGTCTCTCTCTCTTGGCTCTCTCCTCTCTGTTCGACGGCAAGCACCAGCAGCAGCGGCAGCCACCGCCTCCGTCGTCTCTCTCTCTCTCTCTCTCTCCGTGCAGGTATTCTCTCTCTCTCTCTCTCTCTCTCTCTCTCTCTCTCTCTCTCTCTCTCTCTTTTCTTCTTCTCTTCTTATTCCCCGTCCGTTTCTTCTCCTTCTCTTTCTTCGGCTTTTTCTTCTTCTCCTTCATTCTTTGATTCCTCTTTTCTCCTGTTCTTTTTCCGACAGCCTTTGATCATCATCTCCGTCATTCGATCTCTCGAATCTCTCACGTTTCACGTAAGTATCAATCATTCAACAATTTTCTGAATTTTATTCACTTTAATCATCAAGTTTTATCACATATTTCATCATTAATTACTTGATTTATTCTTGTTCATGATAACCCATAAACCCTAGTTCGTGTAGGAGGTAAAATCAAGTTGAAACAATAGGATTAACTAGAAATTACCACTTGTTTGATGTGTTGGGTTGGTAAGGCTAGTTGTAATCTCCGGGTAATTGAATTGGAGTTGAAATCGAGACCGTTAGGCACTTAATGTGATGATCTAGAGTTGATATACAATTTGTTCGGTCGCTAAAAGGTTGGAATTTTTCGCTATAGGACTGTTTTTAGTCGCCAAAAGATGCTGAATTTGTCACTAATGCTGGTGGGTTTATTATATAGTGTCTAGACATGGGAGTTAGTTGGATTTTGGGAGTTTTATCACTCTTTTTGTGGTCTTGAACATAATAACATGTGTTTGAGAGGATTTGTGAGTTGTGACTAGTGTAATGTAAGTCTAAGTTGTTTAGTAACCTCTTTGTTTAAGTTAATTAGCCTAGTGGATGTGAAACTTGGACCGGCTAGTAGAATAGTGTTGTTGACTTAGAACCAATTACCCTAACCACTTGTGTATCGGGTTTATTTGGGAATGTTAGGATGGTGTTAGAACCCTATACCGTTGAGCGTCATATGCATATAGTACAGTTGTCACTAGTATTATTAAAGTATTGTAATTTAATTAGAGTATTGTTAACTTGTAGGCGACGAGTTCACAAACGACGGGTACATCGAGTACTACGATTGTGTCGCCATAGTTGCTTGCAAATAAGGTAAGTAACCATGCCATGCCTAGTGTGCCTAACTTCCTTTGTGTCGAATGATTTATTAATTTACGTCTCAAAATGATTTTATGTGTTACGTGCAATTCAAATATCTGTTTTTACGTGCTAAATGCATTTCTTGAAAATATCACCAAGATAATAATAATGGACGATAACGTAAAGTGGAAGAGTTGTGCGGGGACCTTTATTATTGGTTACTATTGGCATTGGACGTGTTGATCTCGGTCTTCCGTCCAATTTATTTTATTTAATCCGGCCGCACTTAGCCCCATATAGCTCCCTGTACTCACTTCTCTGGCCGCTAGAGTCTTTGGGGGGTGTCGACACTTAAGGTCTTGGATGCTTGCGAGATGTTTGGTTTTCCCCCGTCACAACAAATTAATAAGATGGTTTTGGTTCTGATCATATTAATGGAAAATGAATTAATATGTGGTTTTGGAATTTCCCTAATGGTTATGGAATTGGTTTGGAAATACTATGTAATTGGGAACTCACATGTTTTATTACAAGTGTCAAACTTAACTTCCGCTGTATTTAAAATGAGCTCCTACTCGTAAAATTGATCATTGTTTTATAACTATCTTATCATCATTTTACATGCTTGGGTGTTTGCTTGCCAGTATTAATATGCTGATTTTGTACTGTGGTGTTTCTTTTTATTTTTGCACCACAGGTCTAGGTGGTGAGTATTTGGCTTAGCAGGGGACGCGCTTCATCACCGAATTCATTAGTCGTTTCTTTTGAATAATTATAACTCTCTTTTGGTTAGTTGTTAATACTTTAGTTTGTTTTATGCCCGAGTTTGAGGCACAGATAATTGAATTGTAATAAGTATTCTTTTAAATACTTTATGGATGTTTTGCTTGGAAACCATCTTTAAATGTTCTTGTATCCGGGTTTAATCTCGGGTACGGAGTGGCACCTCCCCGACCTCCTGCTTGGTCATTTTGGTGGTGTTACAGGTGGTATTATAGCCGGCAATCCAAAAAGGAAATCAAAACCTGTTAGGGTAACTAAAATGAACATAGGAAAAGTGATTAAAATTTGACAAGCCGTTGGGGATTTGGGTAGTCTTGGATAGGACTATTACGTGTGTAAGTGCTTAGAAAATAGGATAGCAAGCAAGTACATCCAACCACCCACTCCTAACTAAGAGCTTTGGCCTACCCGAGTAACTATGTGATTGGGTTTTTGAGGCGTTTCATTGGAGTTCGGGTTAGAAGCCTACTGTTTGGGTGATCAAAGGTTGGGAGTTGTTTTCAAAAGTCTTGTGGATATAAAATTGAAGTCCTGGGAATATTTATTTCTTTAATGAGAGTAGTCATTTTGTTTACGATATATACTTTTTGGAGTAAGAGACTTATGGAATTGTTTTCTTTTGTAGATGGCTAGAACCAAAACAACCTCTAGGAAACGTGTGTTGCCCGTCGAGAAGCACCCGGTTGTGACACCTTGGGTTGAGAGTGAGGATTTCTCGACGTTTTGTGATCGCGTCATTCAGTTCTGTGAGCGTAGGTTCATTGCATTGGAGTTTCCCCGTAACCGGAATCAACTTTTCAGGCTTATTGTATGGTGAAGGCACTTCCTATGGGACCCTTGTTTGGAGACATAATAGCAAAGTATAGCAACATTATGGACAATTTCAACCGAATGAATGCTAGGGATTATCTCTACCAAGGTGAATTGAGGGTGAGCGCCGACTTCATATGCAAATTGTTAATGGAGGTTCTTGTAAAATGGCAAGGCTACACAGTTGTTGAAGTTGATCCTAATGAATTCAAGGAGGTGATCAACGTAGACTCCAGTTATGATGAAGAAGTGATCAACATAGACTCCAGTGATGATGAAGAGGTGATCGTTATAGACTCTAGTGATGATGAGGAGGTCGATGAAGTTGAGGAAGACCCCATGGAATACGATGGGAGTGAAGAAGACCCAAGTGAGGGTAAAGAGCTCGAGTATGATGCCGATGAAGATGAGAAGTTTGATGAGAGCGATGAAGACGAGGATTAAGCATGTTAAAATTGTTTAATTTCCTAGACTTTGATGCATACTTTTGAGCTTTATTATTAGTTTGAATAAGGTTATGGTGCCAAGCAATACTTGGAAGATTCTTGAACGATTTTTGTATAGCCACTTTTGGGCTAGAATTAAATTCTTAGCGATTTGCTTTAAGGACGAGGAATAATGTTCATGTTTTGAAGACCCGATGCGGCTGTTGAGGGACGTTGAAAAAAATTCAATGGGAAGGGAGGAACAAGGAGAGAGCCAGAGATGGAAGGAGGTGCAGGTGGAGAAGGATTATGACTCCGATGAATCCAGTCGATAGAAGGAAGAGAGCCAAGAGGGTCAGTAGGCCGAGACACGGGAGAGGAAGCAGGGCCATAGTCCCGAAAAGGAAACACAGACTCGTCGAACGTGACATGACGAGAGATGTAGACACGACCAGTGGAAATATATAGGCAACGATAGCCATGATAGTTAAGAGGATACCCGAGGAAAACACATGAGGTGGATCAGGGAGCAAGCTTGTGAGATGCAGTGGCTGAGAGATTGGGGTAACATAGACAACCAAAAGTTCGAAGATGGTCATATGTGGGCATGCACTGATAAAGCACTACAGTGGGAATGCTATTGCTCAATGATTTGGTGGGAAGGATGTTGTGTAGATAGACTTCCACATGAATGGACTCAACCCAAAAGCATAGGGGGAGAGATGCATGTGGTAAGAGAGTTCGAGACATGTCATTGAGACAAAGAATCATGCGTTCTGCATTCCCATTTTGAGGGGAGGTCTGAGGGAATGCGAAACGAAAAACTAGGCCATGATTTGCGACATACTCATGAAAAGGACTGTTATCAAATTCACCCCAAGGTCGGATAAAAAATTGCACACCGATTGATCAAACTGCGTGCGAACAAAGACACAAATTTGTTTGATCTTAACAAATTCCACAGACTTGTGTTTGAGAGGAAACACCCAGAGAAAGTGAGAGAAGTCATCAAGTAAAAGAAAATAATACTTGTAATTGGACTTGCAGAAAACATGTGAGGTCCATAAATCACTATGAACTATATCAAAGGGGGCAGATGAAATACCCCGTTTTGTGACTATGGGTATTTTGTGATATTATTATAAGTGTTGGGGAGTTTAATTGAAATGTCGAGAGTTAATTATAAAGGTTTGCGAGAGTTTGGGGGTCGTTGTGACTATTATCAAAAGTTGTTAGTACCTTTAATTAAGTTGGGAGGAGGTAGTTGTCTTTTTACCTAAACTTGTGGTGGGAAAGTGTCTTTTCCCACATATTGGTATTATTTTGACCCAATTTTCTTCCTACGTAAAGTTTCCTATTCAAGAGGGTTTCCTTCCTTATGAGTTTGATTTTTTTTCAAACTCTCATAAATATCTCAAATCCCTATTTCTCTCTCTCTCTCTCTCTCACGTCTCTCTCTCACTCTCCCATCCCTCTCTCTCTCTCTCTCTCTCTCTCTCTCTCTCTCTCTCTCTCTCTCGGCTCTCTCTCCCTCTCGGCAGCAGCAGCAGCATCATCACCGCCGCCGCCACCCCTCTCTCTCCCCGTGCAGGTAATCTCTTTCTCTCTCTTTTTCTTCTTCTCTTCTCTCTTTCTCTCTGCGTCCGTCCGTTTCTTCTTCTTCTTGTTGTTCTTCGACTTTTTCTTCTTCTTCTTCCTCATGCTTTGATTTCTCTTTCTCTTATTCTTTATTCACTTTAATCATCAAGTTGTATCATATACTTCATCATTATCACTTGATTTATTCTTGTTCATGATAACCATAAACCCTAGTTTGTATAGGAGGTAAAATCAAGTTGAAACAATAGGATTAACTAGAAATTATCACTTGTTTGTTGTGTTGGGTTGGTAGGACAAGTTGTATTTGTCAGGTAATTGATTTGGAGTTGAAAACGAGACCGTTAGACACTTAATGTGATGATCTAGAGTTGATATACAATCTGTCCGGTCGCTAAAAGGTTGAAATTGGTCGCTATTGGACTGTTTTTAGTCGTCAAAAGATGCTGAATTTGTCACTAATGCTGATGGGTTTATTAAAGAGTCTCTAGACATGGAAATTAGTTGGATTTTAGGATTTTTAACACTCGTTTCGTGACCTTGAACCTAAGTACATGTGTTTGAGTGAATTTGTGATTTGTGACTAGTGTAATGTAAGTCTAAATTGTTAGTAACCTCTTTGTTTAAGTAAATTGGCCTAGTGGATGTGAAACTTGAATCGACTAGTAGAATAGTTTTGATGATTTAGAACCCATTATCTTTACCACTTGTGTATCGGGTTTATTTGGGAATGTTGGGTTGGTATTAGAACCCTAGACCGTTGAGCGTCAATGCATGTAGTATAGTTATCACTAGTACTATTAAAGTATCGTAATTTAATTAGAGTATTGTTAACTTGTAGGCGATGAGTTCACCAACGACGGGTAAGTTGAGTACTACGAGTGAGTCACCGTAGTTGATTTGCTTTGAGGTAAGTAAACATGCCAGGTCTAGTGTGCCTAACTTCCTTCGTGTCGAATGATTTATTTAATTTACGTCTAAAATGATTTTACGTGTTACGTGCAAATGCAAATATCTGTTTTTTCTTGCTAAATGATTTTCTTGAAAATATCACCATGATATAATAATGGTCGATAACGTAAAGTGGAAGAGTTGTGCGGGGACTTTTAATATTGGTTACTATTGACATTTGACGTGTTGATCTCGGTCTTCCGTTCAATTTATTTTATTTAATCCGGCCGCACTTAGCCCCGGATAGCTCCCTGTACTCACTCCTCTGGCCGCTAGAGTCTTTGGGGGGTGTCGACACTTAAGGTCTTGGATGCTTGCGAGATGGTTAGTTTCCCCCGTCACAACAAATTAATAAGATGGTTTTGGTTTGGTTCATATTAATGGAAAAAGAACTAATATGTGATTTTGGGAATTTCCTAATGGTTATGGAATTGGTTTGGAAAATATTATGGAATTGGGAACTCAAATGTTTTTACTACAAGCGTCAACTTTATTTCTGCTGTGTTTGAAAAGAACTCCTACTTGTAAATGAGTCACTTTTTTGTAACTATCTCATCATCACTTTACACGCTTCAGTGTTTATTTGCCAGTATTTATATACTGATTTTTTACTGTGGTGTTTCTTTTTATTTCTGCACCATAGGTGTAGGTGATGGTATTTGGCTTAGCAGGGGACGCGATTCATCACCAAGTTAATTAGTTAGTTCATTTCAATAATTAGAACTCATGCGTTTATTTTGATACACAAATTTGTTTTATGCCCGGGTTTGTGGCACAAACAATTGATTCGTAATAATGTTTAGTTTTAATTATTTTATGGATTGTGTTGCTTGAGAACCATCTTTAAATTTCCTTGTATCCGGGTTTAATCTCGGGTACGGAATGGCACCTCCCGGGCCTCCGGCGTGGTGGTTTTGGAGATGTTACAGGTGGTATCAGAGCCGGCATTCCAAAAAGGAAATCGAAACCTGTTAGGGTAACTAAAATGAACATAGGAAGAGTAATTAAAATTTGACAAGCCGTTGGGGATTTGGATAGTCTTGGATAGGGCTATTATGTGTGTAAGTGTTTAGAAAAAAGGATAGAAATCAAGTACAACCACCCACCCACTCCTAACTAAGAGCTTTGGCCTACCCGAGATTCTATGTAATTGGGTTTTGGAGGCATTTTTTTGGAGTTCAGGTTAGAAGGCTACGGTTTGGGTGATCAAAGTTTGGGGGTTATTTTCACAAGTCTTGTGGTTATAAAATTAAAGTCTTGGGAATATTTATTTATTGCAAGAGAGTAGTCATTTTGTGTACAATATATACTTTGTGGAGTAAGAGACTTAGAGAGTCGTTTTCTTTTGTAGATGGCTATAACCAAAACAACCGCTAGTAAACATGTGTTGCCCGTTGAGAAGCACCCGGTTTTGACACCTTGGGTCGAGGGTGAGGATCTCACGACGTTTCGTGATCGCGTCATTCAGTTTTGTGAGCAAATGTTCGTTGCATTGAGTTTCCTCGGTACCGTAATCCAGTTCTTCAGGCTTATTATATGGTGAAAGCACTTCTTATGGGACCCATGTTTGGAGATATAATAGCAAAGTATAGCAACCTTATGGACAATTTCAACCGAATGAACGCTATGGATTATCTCTACCTAGGTGAATGGAGGGTGAGCGCCGATTTCAAATGCAAATTGTTGATGGAGGTTCACGTGAAGTGGCAAGGCTACACGGTTATTGAAGTGAATACTTTTGAAGCCAAGGAGGTGATCAACAAGACTCTAGTGATGATGAAGAGGTGATCGTTATAGACTCCAGTGATGATGAAGAGGTGATCGTTATAGACTCTAGTGATGATGAGGAGGTGGAATAAGACCCAATGGAAGATGATGAAGTTGAGGAAGACCCCATGGAATATGATGAGAGTGAAGAAGACCCAAGTGAGGGTTAAGAGATCGAGGATGATCCCAATGAAGATGTGGAGGTTGATGAGAGCGATGAAGACGAGGATTAAGCATGTTAGAATCCTTTATTTTTCTAGACTTTGATGCATTTTTGAGTTTTATTATTGGTTTGAATAAGGCTATGATTCCAAGCGATACTTTGAAGTTTCTTGAATGATTTTTGAATAGCCACTTTTGGGCTACAGTTAAATTTTTAGCGATTTGCTTAAATGATGATGAGTAATGCTCATGTTTTGAGCACCCGATTTGGGAGTTTAATAAATTTAGTTTTCTAATTTTGGAGCATGAGTTGATGAATTAAGATCGTCTTGTGTTTTGTTATCATTGATTAAGTGCATAGAAAGCGTTTATGGAGTTAGAACGCGAAAGCAGTGATTTTGAAGTTGTTTGATTCTGCGCAGCAGTGGGTTTTTGTTGTAGCAGACGTATTGAATTTTTGAGTTATTTTTTCCTGAATTTTTCCCATAAAGTAGACATACCCTGGTATCTCCCATAAAAATTCAGCCATATATGAGTTCTGAAGACTCAGTTACGAATATTCAAAGTTGGTTGTGTAGTAGCAGAATTGCAAAGTGACTAGCTGTAGCATTTTTTATGGTTACTTATCTTCCAGACCTTTTTTGGATCCCAAATTTCTATGGCAGTTATTAGACACGTATGGATAATTTTGGGTGAAAGCCTAGCCCATTTTAAGGATTTGAAAGTCAGTTTAAGACCTTTCAAAGTCAAAGTTTCTGTTTTGGTGATCTGTGACAGCAGCTGTAGTATTCTCTGCACAAATTGAGTTCTACAATTTATTTTGAGTTGATTCTTCTTGATTATTAAAGTAGACTCAGAGAGGTTGTTGCACACCAAAATTCATAATTTTTTCTTGTCCGATTGATCATTTTTCCAATTTTTGAAAAAGGATGAAAAAATGAGATGTGATCAGCCTATGTATAAATACATGTTTAATTGAGTAATTGATGATCAATGTGTGACACTACTTGCCTAATTGCGCGTTAGATTCCATGTATTCATGTTTACTTTTACTTCATGATGATCTATGAATAACTAAATAGGCTATAGTGTAGGGATTATGAATGATAGACCACATCAATACTACACCAGGAGAAATCGTCAAGTACCGATGGCAGCCCCAAACAACAAAAACAACATGGAGAAATTATTTGCTCAATTTGCTCAGAACATGAACCAGGGAGAGCAGAATGCAGCTTACTGGGCGAAGAAAGTGGCTGACATGAAGCCTGGAAACTTTACAGGCAATGAGGATCCTGCTGAGCTTGAAGACTGGATCGATGAGATGGATAAGGTCCTTGAGTTGGTTGAATGCCCTGAAAACCGCAAGGTTGTTTGCGCGGCATTATACCTGAATAATGAAGAAAATATATGGTGGATGAGCACACGTCAGACCTTTTTGGCTCAACCTAGATTCAATTGGGAGGATCTTCAGACTGCACTTCGCGCACGCTTCTATCCGGACCATGTCCAGGATGAGAAGTACATCGAATTTGTGAAGCTGACACAAGGGAATGGTTGTGTGACCGAGTACTTCAAGAAGTTCATGGAACTATCCCGATTCGCGGGTCAGTTGATGCCTGATAAGGCGACCAAGGTTAGGAAATTCATGTCAGGTCTGCAACTCCATCTGCCGAAAGACTTGATGTCAGAACGTACGATACCCTTCAGGAGGCGTATGATAGAGCGACATCTGTTTGGCGCATTCAAGAGGCGCAAGATGAGAAGCGAGGAAAGCGCAATACTGAGAGCGCTGGGGGCTGTGGCAACAATCAGGGTAGGAACAACCAGAATAGTCAAGACAAGAGGTTCAAGCCCAACCAGGGAGGAAGTAACCAGAGTAAGTACCGTGGTAACAAGCAGAACAATGGAGATGATCCACCTCACTGCTACATCTGCAAGAAGTGTCAGCAGATTCATCCTGGAAAGGACTTCCAAGGAAACCTTGTCAATTTCCACAACTGCGGCAAGAAAGGTCATCGTGCTTTTGAGTGCCGAGTGCGACCAACTGGAAACCAACAGGGGAACCAGGGAGGAAATTATCAAGGAAACCGGAAGTTCAACAACAACAATCAGGACGGAAACAGGAATTATGGGAACCGCAACTACCAGAATAATGGAGGCAACAATTATGGCAGGCAGCAAGGGAACAACCAGGGTAATGGAAGGAACAATGGCGTTCAGAACAGGAATGGGAACAACAACGCTCCAGCTAATGCCAACACTAATGGAAATGGTATAGCAGGAACCACATCGCAGAACGCGAATGTTGCACGGGTTGCTGTGATGAACAGGACGGAGGCAGAAGCAGCAAATGGAGTAGTCACTGGTACGTTTCTTGTCCATGATCAACCAGTATTTACTCTATTTGATTCTGGAGCATCGTATTCATTTATTTCATCATCATTTGTGGAAAAGTTGGGTCTCAATAAGCCGTCTAGAATATCCATCCCTGTAGCTACCCCAACCGATCATATAACAGTGTGTGACACCATTTATGAAGAAGTAGAAGTCAAGATCCTGGCTAGTATGTTGCCAAAGAATCTGATACAATTTGATCTTGGGGGAATATATGTTATATTGGGAATGGATTGGCTGGGTAAATATCGAGCAATTATAGACTGTCACGATCATAAAATCAGGTTTAAAGGTCCAAAGGGAGAAATGGTTTCTTACCGTGGCATCACAAAGGAACCATGTATCAGACTAGTGTCAGCTTTGACCATAGTAAACCAAGTGAAGAAGGGGAATAGTGCTTATTTGTGTTATGTCCAAGACGTGTCTAAGAAGGAGAATGTGCTAGAATAGATACCGATAGTCAAAGAATTTCCCGATGTGTTCCCGGATGAGATTTCAGGAATGCCACCTAGAAGGGAATTTGAGTTCACTATGGACTTAGCACCTGGAACAGCTCCAATCTCAAAGGCACTGTACCGTATGGAACCGACAGAGTTGAAATAACTAAAGATCAGTTGCAAGAGCTACTCCAAAAGGGTAACATAAAGCCAAGTGTATCGCCTTGGTGTGCACCTGTATTGTTCGTGAGGAAGAAAGATGGAAGCTTGACGTTGTGCATCGACTATAGAGAGTTGAACAACGCAACGATCAAGAAGAAATACCCTTTACCCCGAATTGATGACTTGTTCGATCGTTGCAAGTGGCGAGTGTCTTATCAAAGATAGACATGAGATCACGGTATCACCAGCTTCGGGTAGCCGAGAAGGAAATCCCGGAGACAACCATTAGAACGAGGTATGGCCATTATGAGTTTATTGTTATGCCTTTTGGTCTAACTAATGCTCCTGCAGTATTCATGGACCTAATTAATCGTGTTATGAGAACGTTTCTGGATCGGTTCGTGGTCTTCTTTATTGACGACATCCTCGTTTACTCAAAGAGCGAGGAAGATCATCAAGAACATCTCAGGGAAGTGTTAGAGACTTTGAGACATGAGAAGTTGTATGCTAAGCTCTCGAAATGTGAGTTTTGGCTATATCAAGTTCCATTTATGGGTCACATAATCTCAAAGGAAGGGATATCCGTGGATCCAAAAAAGATTTCAGCAGTTAAATACTGGCCAACTCCGAAGAATATGTCATAAATAAGAAGTTTTCTGGGATTGGCAGGATATTACAGGCGTTTTGTAAAAGATATCTCGAAGATCGCTAGACCGCTGACTACGCTAACCAAGAAGACGGTAAAGTATCAGTGGAGCGAAGATTGTGAAGAAGCATTCCAGAAATTGAAAGAAAAGTTGACTAGAGCAGCTGTGTTAGCTTTACCCAATGATTCTCGCGAGTTTGACGTTTATAGCAACGCATCGAAGAAGGGTTTAGGATAGGTGCTTATGCAGGAAAGAAGGGTTATTGCCTATGCTTCGAGACAGCTGAAAACTCGTGAAGAGAACTATGCTACGCATGATTTAGAGCTTGCAGCAATAGTTTTCGCACTAAAGATATGGAGACATCACCTATATGGGTTAGTGTGTAGATTGTATACTGACCACAATAGTATCAAATACATCTTCACTCAGAAAGAGCTAAACAACATGCAAAGACGTTGGCTGGAGATCATAAAGGATTCTGACTTGCGTATCCAGTACCACGAAGGGAAGGCAAACATAGTAGCTGATGCGTCAAGCCGAAAATCGATCCACACTTTAGGTGCTATGCTAGTTTTGCCAGACTGGCTATGCCATGAGTTTCGAAAGCTTGAGATTGAAGTGGTGGAACAAGGTGGAGTAAAGAATATCCTTGTGAATATGACAGTTGTGCCAGATGTCTTAGAAGAAATAAGGTGTAACCAGCCAGAAGATGTGAAGCTGGAAAGGATGAAGAAGAAGATTGCAGAAGGGCAAACAAAGGATTTTAAGATCCATAAGGATGGAAGTATTCGCTACAAGGGGAGATGGTGTGTACCACACAAGTGTGCGGAAACCAAGGAGTAGTTGATGTGTGAAGCGCACAACACACCCTACTCGGTACATCCAGGGGGTGACAAACTCTATAAGGATCTAAAGAAGAATTTCTGGTGGCCCAACTTGAAAAGGGAAGTAGCATAATTTGTGGCGAGATGTCTAAATTGTCAGAAGGTGAAGTTTGAACATAAGAGAATGGGAGGCTTAGTTCAACCATTGGATGTCCCAGATTGGAAGTGGGATTCAATTTCAATGGATTTTGTGACTGCTTTACCGACATCGAAAAATGGACTAAATTAAATTTGGGTCGTAGTTGACAGATTGACCAAGACAACAAAGTTCATTCCGATGAAAGATACATGGAATATGGAACAAAGAGCCGATACGTATATGAAGAACATTGTAAGGTACCATGGAGTTCCGAGCTCTATAGTTTCCGACAGGGATCCCAACTTTCTTTCTCACTTCCGGAAAGCACTCCAGGAGGCATTGGGAACCCAGTTGAAATTCAGCACGACATTCCACCCTGCTACTCATGGACAAACCGAGAGGACGATTCAGACATTGGAGGATATTCTAAGGGCGTGTGTTATGGACTTTCAAGGTTCATGGGTTGATAGATTACCTTTGATAGAATTATCCTACAAAAAAAGTTACCACGCCAGTATTGGAATGGCACCTCACGAGGCATTGTATGGAAGAAAGAGTAGAACACCACTGTGTTGGAGCAACATAAGCGAGACAATGGTCATTTGTCCACAGCTAATCGAAGAAATGACAGACCAGGTGAGACTTATCCAGCAGCGAATGAAGGCAGCTCAGGATAGACAGAAGTCTTACGCTGATCTGAAGAGGAGACCATTGGAATTTCAAATTGGAGAAAAGGCATTTCTTAAAGTTTCGCCTACTAAGGGAGTCATGAGGTTCAATCAAAAAGGGAAGTTGAGCCCGAAATTCATTGGACCATATGATGTCATAGAGAAGATTGGGGAAGTGGCTTATCGATTGGATCTACCATCAAATTTGGGTCGTGTTCACAATGTATTCCACGTATCTCAGCTGAAGAAGTACGTGCCTGACCGATACCATGTATTGGATCCCGAATCAGTATAATTGGACCCGTATTTGAGTTATGAGGAACATCCTGTTAAGATTCTAGACGCCAAGACAAGGGACACTCGCAACAAGAGTGTCAAACTTGTGAAGGTCTTATGGACAAATCACCTAACTGAAGAGGCAACTTGGTAAGCGGAGGATGATATGAGGAAGAAGTATCCTCACCTTTTTGACGAGGTACTTTGAGTTCCGAGGACGTCACTCCTCTAAAGGGGAGAGGATGTAATCCTTTGGTTTTTAATACAGTATTTCTTATAGTATATTGCACATCATTCATGATCTTAGGTTTGCATTTAGTAGTTGTACCATTGAGTGGAGGTTCATACCTTATTGGTGGTTGAGGATTTGGTTTACGCTTCGAGGACAAAGCTCTCTTTAAGGGGGGAAGGATGAAATACCCCGTTTTGTAACATGGGTATTTAGTGGTATTATTATAAGTGTTGGGGAATTAAATTGGAATGTTGAGAGTTAATTATAATAGTTTGCTAGCGTTTGGGGGACTTTGTGTCTTTTATCTAAAGTTGTTAGTGCCTTTAATTAAGTTGGGGGGAGGTAGTTGTCTGTTTGCCTAAACTTGTGGTGGGAAAGTGTCTTTTCCCACATATTGGTATCATATTTTGACCCAATTTTCTTCATACATGAAGTTTCCTATTCAAGAGGGTTTCCTTCCTTATGAGTTTGATTTTTTTTCCAACTCTCATCAAAAACCCTCAATCTCTCTTTCTCTCTATCTCTCTCACGTCACTCTCTTCCCCGTCCGTTTCTTCTCTTTTTCTTTCTTCGGCCTTTTCTTCTTCTCCTTCATTCTTTGATTCCTCTTTGCTCTTGTTCTTTTTCCGACAGCCTTTGATCATCATCTCCGTCATTCGATCTCTCGAATCTCTCGCCTTTCACGTAAGTATCAATCATTCAACAATTTTCAGAATTTTATTCACTTTAACCATCAAGTTTTATCACATATTTCATCATTAATCACTAGATTTATTCTTGTTCATGATAACCCATAAACCCTAGTTTGTGTAGGAGGTAAATCAAGTTGAAACAATAGGATTAATTAGAAGTTATCACTTGTTTGATGTGTTGGGTTGGTAAGGCGAGTTGTAATCTCAGGGTAATTGAATTGGAGTTGAAATCGAGACCGTTAGGCACTTAATGTGATGATCTAGAGTTGATATACAATCTGTTCGGTCGCTAAAAGGTTGGAATTTGTCGCTATAGGACTGTTTTTAGTAGCCAAAAGATGCTGAATTTGTCACTAATGCTGGTGGGTTTATTAATAGTGTCTAGACATGGAAATTAGTTGGATTTTGGGAGTTTTAACACTCGTTTTGTGGTCTTGAACATAACTACATGTGTTTGAGAGGGCGCGACATGCCATTGAGGCCTCGACTCGTCGAGAGGCTAAACGAGTTAATTTGACAAGTCATGATAAAAGTTTCTAAAAATAACTTCGCGGAAGCGTAAATAAGAATTACTTGGGGTCGTCTTGATAAACAATTTGAATTGTAAAGAAAAGAAAGTTGGAACATAAAAATTCAATGTTATTTAGCCATCTCGACTCGTATCGTAACAAAGCATAACTCGTGAAATGTTCTAGGTATCATAAAAGGGCTCAAATAAAGTCTTATATACATAATTATACAACTCTTACATAATTAAACAAATTACTATCATGTAATCTACCATAGCTCCAAGTCGACTAGCATTCTAACAATGTCTAAGCACATATGCGTCACGGAGCACGTTATCACATATCAAATTAACGCCTTGCTACTTCTTGATTCTTACTGCGACACCCCGCGCCTCGCCGTGGGGAGAGATGCGGGAATGCCGACGCCCCGCGCCCGAGATCGCTCCCGGGTGCGGGGGAAGATAGAGTGGTAAACAAAACAAACATCGCATAATTATTTATTACAAACCACGAGTCTTCAAAAGTGAAAAGATACATGCTAATAAACCACATGAAACATTGTCTAGGCGTTTCAATTTATTTAAATACTAGATAACTAGGTGAGTCCGCGATATCCCCTTAAGCCGAGCTCCCTTCACCTAGACCTGCGGGGGAAAGAAACAAGACCGCAGTTTTTCCAAAGTCAGCACAAACGCTGAGCAAGTAAACACCCCAACATGTAAATCGGAAAGAGGCATATTTTATTTTAATAAAAAGAGGAATAATGAGTAAGTAAACAACAAATCGTTTCAAATGACCAATATAAATTATCCAACGCATTATTTAGCATTCCCAATCCATTTCCATAATTTCCAAAATAAGCCAAGTCCATCCATCATCCATATGAAAAATCCAAATTTATTTAGTTGTGGCGGGGAACGAACCAATCCAAAAGTATAGAACCAACCATCTCGCATGCAACCAAGACCTTAAGTGTCGACACCCCCTTAAGACTCTAGCGGCCAGAAGGGTGAGTACATGGTGCGACTCGGGGCAATGGCAACCGAGCCGAATATAATAATCACAATATATAGAAGAATTTGAATAGGGTTCCGCCGCACAACTGTTATCACTTAACGTTATTACGTATTATTAATCTCGTGTGACAGTTTCCAAAATAATCAACAAGCAAGTAATTGAAATATCAAGTTAAGCATTTAAATCACAAATCACATTTTGAGACGTATAAATCATAAAAATAATTGGACACGAAAGAAGGACGGGCACACTAGGTTAGGCATATTTACTCACCTCAAGTGGCACGACAAAAGTCACGATAGCTCCTATAGATACACGTAGCCATCGTCTACGAATTCTTCACCTACAAATTTATAATTCCTAAATTAATTACAAGTCTAATTATGCAAGTATGCAAAAATGCTATATCTCCTAATTTCTCATTTTTCTTCATCCCCCTTAACCCCATTAATTAATATCACAAAACAATTATTTAAAATAACACTTATATTTTCCTTATAAAAATATTATAACTCATATAAATACAAGCTCATAAAATTATTGAGTAATAAAGCTAATATTAAGTTTATACACTCTTATTTTATAGAAAATAATAATCTATTAAACAAAGTATTTATTTATAAGTGACTATAAAATTAATTCAAACTAATCCAATTATAGCTATTTATTTATTAGAAAATATATATAGTAAATAATAATTAAATAGTCAAATAAAACTCACAAAAATGCTTATTTCAATAAAACAAGTCATATATACTTATAAACTTATGTTAAATAAATAATTTCTACTTTCTAGAAAAATACTCAAGTAATATCAAACAATAGTAGTAAGGATTTTTATTTTAAAAAGTCTACTTTATTTTTATTTCACAAACTAACTTCCAACTTATTTATTTTTAACAATATTAACAAAATAGTCTATTTTGCTCAAAATAACAATTTACAAACAATTAAAACTATTTAGTTAAACAACCCGAAATTATATAATCAAACCAAATCACACATTTTTAACTTGCTTGTAAAAACAACAAAATTTCATATAAATATAACTCTATGTAATTTTAACAACTTATTTACTTTTATTTAGTCAAAATAATATATAGTAATATTAGTTTATACCATTAATCCAAAAATAACATTTTTAAAGTTTATACAAATAAGCAGTTTGATAATATACACACATCACCCCCAACTTTTCAGAAATTAAACATGCAGTATACATCTTGCCCTCAACTTTTCAGAAATGACATAAACTACCCCCCTTTAAGAACACAAGCATACAACTCAAACCCAACATACCCGATTCGATTTAGAGCTAACAAGATGTGATTTTGATGATTGGAAATGAACCAGAGAGTGATTTAGGACTCACCTACGCGAAAAATCGCGAGAAATGGTCAAGAATCGGAACGGGTCACGTCCCCGAAGGCGGCGGTCGGCGGTGATGAACACCAACGACGAATCGGACGATGGGGGCTCTGTTTGGTGTTGCTAGAGTACTCCTCGGACCTCCAGGAGTGTTTTGGTTCAAACGGGAGCAAGTGGGTTGCTCCGGTTAGCTCGCGAGAGCTTCTCGCCGGTTTTAATGGTGGCGGCGGCGATGGTGGCGGCTCGGGGTGTTCTGCAGCCAACTGCTGCGGCTAAAGTTTGACTTTGGGTCGCAATAAAGAGGGTGAGGTGGTTCAGAGGCTCAAACAGCGAGAGAGTGAGAGAGGCAGTGGTGGGTTCGGCGTTTTGCCGTCGGGTTGGTTCGCCGGAATTTGCAGGCGGCCTTCTCGGCGGCTGCGGCTGCTGCTACTGCTGCTAGTGTGTAGCAGAGAGGGAGCGAAGGGGGTCTCAGGTGTTCAAACAGTGAGGGGAAAGAGGGAGAGAGAGGGTGGCTGTGTGTTTCCCGTCGGGTGGGTTTTTCCGGCGTGGTGGTTGGCGGCAGCAGCTGCTGCTGCTGCTGGTGGTGTTGGTGGCGAGGCAGAGAGGGAGAAGAGAGGGAGAAGAGAGGAAGAAGAGAGGTGGCTGTGGTGGTGGTTCGAGCTAGTGGTGATGGAGGGTGTGAGTGTTTGCCGTGGGTGAGTGAGAGAGGAGATGAGTGAGAGAGTTGTTTTTGGGATTTGTTTCTGATGTGAAAAACAAGAAGAGAAGGTGGGTATTTTATATTGGTTTTGTTACTTGGAGGAGTTAACTTCCTCAACCGCCCCAACTTTTTCTCTCTTTTTTTTTTTTTTTTTTTTTTTTTTTTGTCAACTAGCTAGTTATGCTAGTATGTTTTGGGTGCACTAAATGGGTTGGTCAATCTAGTGGGTTGGGTACACACTTTGGTATAATCACACAAATCACATAAAACGCTAAATAAATACTCAAATAAAATACCGGTTTCTATAAAACTATTATATGAACTTCCCGATTGTATTTTCAACCCAAAATAATCTAACTCACCACTCGTAATAAAAATTAAATTTTATATTTGTTAATTGACCAATTTACCCTTCACAAATAGTCGGGGTATTACATCCTTCCCCCCTTAAGGAAAAGCTTCGTCCTCGAAGCTAAGTCCACCCACACTCAATAATCATAACGTCTCTATAAAATGTAAGTATATGCCTATATGATGATGCACAAATTATATCACGAAATGTACTAGGGTTAATATGAAATACTACGATTTATTTTATTAACGTAAGGGTACGAAAGCGTAAGGTTACACTTACATTTCCTTAAAACCTGAAAAAAATGGTAACGTAAAAGGGAGAGCTCAACTAGCTCAGTGAGTTACATCTACGCCCCTCCGTAGGTTTGGAAAACGAAAAGAGGCTATCTTTCCATGGAGCATCATGAACATAACTTATAGTTATACAAACATATACTTGTGAAACTTGAAAGAGCATGACATTCATAAAATATAACTTGTATCATAAAGAAGGGCAACATAAAACATATCTTGAGACTTGTGAAATCATATTGTTCCAAGTAGGAACCTTGCTTAATTCGTCTCACATGGAGACCATAACGTACTTGAACATACTTGCTTATTTTTGTAGGGTTTTGATTCATGGATCGCGCAAACGGAAGCATAATCAAATAAACAACCATGCAAAACCCTCCAAGGATCACAAGTCTAGATGCATAACGATAGTGAAGGTAAGAAATCATAAACACACCTTTGGGTTCTCCTTGATGACTTCAAACGCGAATAGTGTCACGTTCTCTATAGTTGATCCACGCCTAGAGTTGTTCCTAGATCTCCAATCACCTTGGTGCTAGCCCGGATTGAAAGGAGGGTGAAGGAATCACGCAAAACGAGGCACCAAAAAGGGGTTTCGGCCCTTTGTGGCGTCGGGGACAAGGGGGCGGCGGCAAAGGGGGCGGCGTCCCTCTTTGTGGCTTGCTCTCTCTCTCCTTTGTTCTCTCCTACTCTTGTTATGTTCTCTCTAGAGCATAAAGTGTGTAGGGAAGGAAGGAGGAGGGTCCTTTATATAGTCCAACAACTCCTTGTTAACTACCTAAAGGACTTATTCTAGTCCTACTAGAGTTCAATTTAGTCCCTTCCTTGCAAATTAGTCCCTACTAAGTTTGCAAGGGTTTGCAAAGTGATCCTTCTAATTAATTAATCCAATTAATTAATTCCACAATCTAGTACAACTCTATATAGCGTGTGACCCCATAGGTTCTATCTAGTTGGTAGCAACTCTTTGCTAATATGGAGCGGTTTCTAGCAAAACATCCATTCTAGCCAACTAATAGAATAGTCATCTAGACAACCTTGTACAAGTAATTGTCTCATCCCTTTGCCTCCATATCCGGATTGGACACGAGACATACAAGTCACACTCGTATATCCAATCCCTAGTTTCTCGATCCATGGAATAGCCTTATTCGTGCAAATAACATCAATATCCCATATATTGATTTATTTGAGTCTGGCCAGACATTCTATAAGCACTATCCTCGAGTGGCCTTGGATATTTGCTCCCGTTATGTGGGAGGGGCAAATCCTCTCTACGTCCACTACGATCTCTAAGCTTGCTTCTCATTGTATCCAGTACACGCCTTTATAACTACCCAGTTACGGTGTAGCGTTTAACGCTACCAAGATCACAATGATCCACAACTAGAATATCTAGTGACTTCAAGTCTAAGGATGACAATACCATTGTACCCGAGAAGCACTTGTGACTCAACATAACGTGTATGTAGCCTTCTCGGTGATGGGTCAATCCAGTGCAACATTCCGTAATGCACACCTATGTGTTGGATCGTGATATCTCCATATCAATCCAACCCCATACTAGTCTATAAATGATTGTCCCATTTAATCATTATACTTGACTAGGGATATTTAAGATAAACAACACGATTGTAAATCTAAGGACTTCATTATATTAAATATCCAATAAATAATAAATGAATTTCTAGCCAATTACAAATTCATACTAAACTAGATTGCCTCTAGGGCATCTATTCCAACAATTTTCTTATCTTATGTCCCGTGTAACCTTCGTGAATTAACATAACATAACATAACGTAGGGACATGTCCATCGCGACGGCTCGTGAGGCGACGCGTTTCCTGCTTATATTGCCCCGGCAAAAGGGTCGTAGCCTACCTATACCCGACAGGGGGTTTCACTCCGGTACCGTGGCCTTTCTGAAAACGTATTTTATCTTATGAATCATCCTTTATTTTTCTTAGCATCCATGGGGCATAAAACGTTTACTTGATTCAAAAGCATACATACATACATACATAATAGGGACACATGAACATACATAAGCTTGTAAGAAACTTGAGGTTCGGTACAAACTTCGGGAAGTAGGGTCCCTCACCTTGCGAGCTTAATCCATTTAGTTGATTCTTAGAAGTCCAATTTCAAACAACTTAAGCATGTTAGCTCTAACTCCAACTTCATATAGGTCGCAAAGAATGCTACAAATAATACATATAATCACTTAGCACGAGTTCAATCCATGCATAGCACATAATCACTTAGCATGAAGACATTTCAAACATAGCACATAGTCATTTAGCATGAAATCACTCCAAACATAGAGCATGCATAAATCACTTAGCAAAATGATACTAGTCTTATGGATGCAACATGAACTAACTTTTCACATACCATATACTTCTAGAGCCTTAAACATCTTATATATGCATATGAGATGTTTAATGCGGCACATGAATGAAATATGACATATAAGGAACTAAAGCATAACTTACATACACTAACCTTAAGAAAATTTTATAAACTTCTAAATTATGCTTATAAGCACAGCGTGACTACCAATAGTTCAAAATTCATAAATAATTCAAAATAATTATCCATAACTCAAAATTTTGACAAACATAATATAAAGAGCTTAATGATAACATATAAAGGTATAATAAATTATAAAAGTTTCTAAGTATTTTTAAACATTAAAATTTTGAGCCGTTTAGGTGTAAAACAGAGGCTGAAAATCCGGTTATGGGAGTAAATTCATAACATATTCATATAAACTCTAAAAATTATAAAATCTTAAATGATAGTAAATAACACCCGTGGGAACAACATATCCAAAATTGGTAACCATGGGAGTAGAATAAGTACATGAAATCGATGAAAAATTTCTCTGGTCTGGGGTTGGACAGATTCGTAAAATAGCCCCAGTATTTGGACGATTAAAAATTAAAATAAGTATAATGACTCTGAAAATTTTACTGTAGAAATATCACATATAAATACACACTATATTTTTTTTCATTATTTTCTGAAATACATAACTATTTTTTTCAATTTCTTGAAAGTAAGCACAAAACATGAACTTTATAATTTTCTATACTTCAAAACTTATTGCATGAAAGAATTGCTCTACCAAAATATGAAATTACACCACCACAAGCTCTAAATCACATACATACCACTACTCATAACATATTCTTACACGAATCAAAGAGTTTTTACCCAACAAACTCACTTTTGCACATGCATGTATGAAGATCATGAAGATGATGATGAATCAAGAACATGCAATCATGAATCCACCATGCTTTCATATAAATGAGATGATTAGTTTTAAAATTTGTCATAAAATGATGAATCACTAACATGAAACTAAGGATCAAGCACTTTTCATACCAAGAACATGGACTATCAACAAAATGAACACATAAATAAGAAAATAGTGCTTACTTATAACCCTTGAGAGGAATTAGGGAATGATCTTGGATTCTTGGAGGTTGGAAGAGCTTGGATTCTTCAAAATATGATGGAAAATATTCTACCAATACATAGTATAACATTAGGCTTGAGTGTCTCATGAATTGAGAGGTAGAAAATGGAGTTTTGGGGGTGTTTTTTAGGGTCAACCCCCAAATCCGGGAATAGTGTTTAAAGAGAGAGAAGAGAGCATTCAAGAAGTGTTATTGATGAGAAAGATGAAAAGAAAAGAGAATGGAAGACATGTTCATGATAGTGAGGGTTGGTGGTATATAAAAATGATCATATCATGCTAGCATAGCAAAGTTACAATAATGAACTAGACTTGTATGATGAAGTAGATCCATAGGGTGAAATATTGTTAGTTGGGTAAATGGTGTACAAAAACAATTAATAGAGATGTTGATTCATAAAAACATAAAGTTTGGAAAGTAACACAAATTTACATAAAGTTTTGGGCCAAACTATGAACTTAATGCTAACTAACAAGTTGACACAAATAACACTCTTAAAACATTTTCTTCAAGTCTAGCATACATATAACATTTTAACATAAACACACATATTTAGAAGATAATAATATCGCTTCACATAAACATGTAACATAATTATGCGGGTTACTACAAAGAGATTGGCAACATCTCTAATCAGATCAGAGGACTGAGATGACAGCTAGATGTGCTGAACAGTAAAAATGGCCTTATAACAAATAGGGAAGCGATCAAGGAAATTAAATCCATAATCAATTCTCTTTTGTTGAAAGGAGGATATTTGGTTACAACGAAGCAGAGTTCAATGGTTGGAGAAAGGGATAAAAACACGTTGTTCTTCCATCGTAAAGCTAGTATTCGCAAAGCCAGAAACACCATTAAAGGCTTAGAAGACGAAGATGGAAATTGGTGTACAAACGAAAATGAGGTAATCTCGATTTTGTCTAAGTATTTTACAGATATTTTTACCTCTTCAAATCCAACAAATGCTGAGATGGAACCATTACTCAATGAAGTCCCGGACATAGTATTTGGTCCCAATCGAGCGATGTTGGACAGACAGTACACTAGTACAGAGGTTACAGAGGCGTTGAAACAGATGGGGCCCCTTAAGGCCCCGAGTTTTAATGGGTATTCGACCATCTTCTATCAATCCTACTGGAGTACCATAGGTGCGGATGTGGAATCTGTTTGTCTGGACATTCTAAATGGCCAAAGAAGTATGGAGGAATTCAACAATAATATAATTGCACTAATCCCTAAGGTTAGTCAAGTTCGAAAGCCGGCTGACTTGCGCCCAATTAGCCTATGCTCTGTTGTTTATAAAGTTGTTACAAAAACTATGGCCAATCGTCTGAAGTTAGTTTTACCAGATATAATCTCGCCTTTCCAAAGCGCGTTTGTTCCGGGGAGACTAATAACATATAATATTTTGCTAGCTTACGAGCATATTCATACGATGAAGTATCGAAAGAAAGACAAAATTGGTTTTTTTGCGTTGAAAATTTATATGTCTAAAGCCTACGACCGTGTGGAGAGGGACTTTTTAAGAGCGGCTATGGAACGTTATGGTTTCGGTTTTGAATGGATTGAGCTTGTGATGGATTGTATAACAACATTAAAGTTTAGTTTTGCTTATGAGGGAAGAAGTTGCGGAGAAGTGTTACCTCAAAGGGGATTGCGTCAAGGGTGCCCTTTATCGCCCTATTTGTTCCTTTTGTGTGGAGACGTACTTTCCCGTTATCTTTCAGCAGAAAAAAGAGATGGTGATCTATCAGGCGTGTCAGCTTCGAGGCAGGGTCCAATGATTACACATCTTTTCTTCGCCGACGATAGTATTCTATTTTCTAAGGCTAAAGAAGAAGAAATGGATTTTGAAAGTGTGAGTGTGAAGGTGTTAATGCAACTAAGATACTCTAGAGGGGGGGGGTTGAATAGATTATGTCAAATTTTTGCAAAACTAGCTAGGAAGATGAAAACTTGTGAAAACAGTGAAGTTCAAGGCCTTGAAAACAAGTTCAAGCCCTTGGAAGGAATGCAGTTTGTATAAAGCAAGTAAGCCTTTTTCAAGGCCTTGAAAACAAGTTCAAACCCTTGAAAAACAGACAGTTTTGTATGCTGCAAATACTATGAAAAAGAATGAGTTGTAAATGCAAGAGACAAGTGATTTTTAGAGTTCAGTCCACTTGGACCTACGTCTCTACCTCAGGGATTAGATCCCTGCACGATTTTCAACACAATTCTTGTTAATCAAAAGCTAAGCCCTAGAACTCAAGCACAGAGAGCTCCCTTACTCTGTTACAGCTTGTGGTTTTCCCTAACATGTCTAGTACCTGCTCTAGCTAACTATTAACCAAAAATTATCTATCGTTCACTCCTTGAGAATGAATATAGAGATAATACAGAAATGATCTGCCAATGGAGTACAATACAGAAGAACACTTAGAGTGTTGAAAATGCAGTGAAGTATGCAGTGATCTTCTGTGAATGGATTGGAAGAATGATGACTTTGATGCTTGTCAATCCAGAACTCTTTCTCTCTTTTTGCCCGTTGAGTGATGTGTCTTGTTGCTTCGGACTTGAGCTCTATTTAAACTTTAAACAGCTCTGCAAATCTCCCCAGATTTTCAGCAACAAACTTACTATTTTGTAAGCAACAGAGTTTGACTTCTTTGACATCTTCTCCAATGGTTGGATGATCAAAATCTTCAGAGATTTTGTTGTGATCTTTCGTTTAAACACCTTGAGAAGCTGTCATGCAAGTCTGATTGATCACATGATCAAAGTGTCCAACTATTTCCAAATCTGTAGAAGTTCAGTTTAGGAAACAATCCTGCAAAACTTAGAAATAAAATTTCCTGCAATATCAAAGTCAAACAGATGATATTCAATGTTCAAATGTGTTAGAATAATTTGTCTTTCGTCATCTAATAAAAGTGAATCAAACATATGCAAGATAGAGAGGGAATCAAACTCAGAGAGCTTGCAGAAAACTCCCCCTGAGAATGTTCACACAGGTTAAGCAGCTTCAAGGCTTTGAATCCAGTTTCAAGGCCCTTAGCTATTTTCAAGCCTCTGAGAACTGATTCTAGGCTTTGAAAGCAGGTTCAAGGCCTTGAAATAGCTGAACTATTCCAAGCCTTGCACAACCTGATCTTACAATCTCCCCCTTGATGAAAGACAAAACCAAATTTTGTTTAATCCTTTGTCTCTACAAAAAATACTGGTTAGTTCACAATTTATAATAACACAGTATTTCCAGAAAGATCCAACTTATTCAAATTACCAACAGAAAGTAAACAGTTCAGCAAATAGCAAATAACACCTAATAATAAAAACTAAATCCTATAATTTTCTCCCCCTTTTTGACTTTCATCAAAAAGATAGAAGATGTTGGATCAAGTGTCTGGAAAATTTTGGAAACTTTAAAGAAAAACTCTAAGAAGAGAGAATGGGGAAGAAAGAGTAGGCAAGATTAAGGTTCTTTATCTTCATCTTGACCCACTGTTCTTCCTCACTTTCTTCATTGTTGGATAGCACTTCTTGTGAAACCACATTTTAGTTCCTCAATGAAGGAGCTGATCTTCTCAATAACACTGTTGAATAGGAAGGTGAGTCCTTCCAGGGCTTTCTTCCCATGCTTCAGCTTCTTCTTTACAGCTAACCTTTTCTGTTGAGGAGAAACAGTTTTGAGATTCTTCTTTCCTGTTTTTGAAGCTTCTAAAGACTGGGATGGATCCTTCTCATGTTTTCCTTTGTTGGATATGGAGTACACTCCATAGGATCCTGAAGTAGTGTCTGAATCTGAGTCTTGAATGAGAATTTCTATTCCTTTTCCTTTGACCTCAGAGACTGTATTTTTCTTGTCTCTCTTAGGGCTTCCAATATGGATTCCCTTTTGCTTTTCTTGTGTATATGACGTAGTTTGTTTCTTCTTTGATGCCTGATCTTTTCTCACCATCTTCTTGGGTGGTGAAGATTCTTGTTCTTCATCAGTAGAGCTCTTTGAAGCAGAGTCTTCACTAATCTCTTGAACATCATCCACTGTTGCTTTTATCTTCTTCTCTGAAACAGGTTTCGATCCTTTAGCCATCTTGATTCTGTCTGAGGCTATCCTTGTGCTCATTAGGTTTTGGGAGAATAATAGAGAGAGGTGGAATGATACGGAGTGAAGGAGAAGAGAAGAAGATAAATACTGAGAGAGTTTGTGTTTCAAAAGGAAACTAGAATATCTCTTTGATCTTAAAAGATTTGCAATAATTAGAGAGAATTCAAATCTTTTATGCCGTTGGAAAATAAAATATTCTAATACTATTTTTGGCTAAAGCAAATTTTTGAAAAGGGTAGGGGCTATATTAAGCAAATATATACAGAGATATCACTCAACATAAAAAGATCCATGTTTATTGACTACTAGTATAGCAGACTTATTTTCAAGGCTTTGAAAAGGTTTTCAAGGTCTTGAAAAGCTGTAATATTGCCACACATAAAAACCAAAGCTTTGAACTATTTTTCAAGGCTTTGAAATTCAATTCAAACCTTTGAAAACACATAAATCTTACCTTTCTTACCTGATGCTCCCCCTAAACCAATGCATCTTTATTAAGCATTCCCAATTCCAATCTTAGAGCTGAGAATCTTTCATCTGCTAATGGTTTAGTGAAGTGACGCGATTTACTAACGCGTTTAAACGCAAGCACGTGGTCAAGTAATATAGGGGTGGTATTTCAACCCCGAGTTATCGATCCCACGAGGACAAACTCTTTTTTTTAGGGAAAAAACTTTCATTAAGCGCCGAAAGGCCTCAAATCAAAAGCTAATACATCATCTGCCCAACAAGGCTGTCTAGTATGGAGACTATAGCGAGGGGATTGCAATGACCTTTGTGCAAAGAGGTGTGCAACCCCGTTCCCTACTCTATTAACGTGAGAAACTAAAACATTGTCAAAACTACTAAGGAGTTGAGAAATATCAGCAACAATATTTGAAATTTATTTGCTGACATCCGTTATTTGGTGGCCCTCCTTCATTTTATTGATCAACTCCATTGCCAGGAGGGAATCCGACTCATCTTGAAACTTTCTACAACAGGCATCCGCTGCCATTTGCAGTCCTCTACGCACCCCTATGAGTTCCAGAACTAGCACTGAGGAGTTGAACTATGTGCGTTCGTATTTTCCGGCAACAAACCGACTGGAAGAGTCCCGAATAACACACCCGGTCCCTGCAACACTATCAGCGGCATTGCGAGCAGCGTCAGAGTTAACTTTTACCCAATCCTCCATTGGCCTGCACCAGTAGGGGGAAGTCGGCCTAGTGGGAGTTGTTTCCGTTCTTGAGATGGCTGTATCCTCCTGTTTGAAGAATCTGAGGTGATCCCGGGCTTTTGAAACCAGGTCTTCCACCTTCGTAGTAACCCCTTTGAAGCGTAGTTGGTTTTAGTGATACCATATAGTCCATAGACCAACCAGCCATAGCTCTCTGGTATTGGTGGGTTCTTCCGTGAAAATATGCTCAATCCAACCCGATAACGTGGAGTGACGAGTATTTAAAAACTGGGGGTTCAAAAGATTAGACCAGAAGCGCACCGCCTCTTCGCAGTGCATAACAAGGTGGTTCACCGTCTCGGCCGCATCATGGCATTTCAAGCATTCCACTGGGACTTTAACTTTCCTCTCTCGGAGTTTGGTTGCGACTGGAAGCGCATCATTCCAGGACCTCCAGGTGGTGAAGAGAACCTTCTTGGGTAGCTTCGTGCGCCACAGATTATGGAGCCATATTCTGGGAACATGCGACGAGGACTCTTCATGTCTATCTTCTAGTGATCTTTGGAGGCGATACCCCGACGAAACCGTATAGATGCCATGCTCTGCATGATTCCAAACCAACACTTTAGGGGAAACGTTAACAGGGATAGCCATTTGAGTAATAAAATCCACATCTTCACTCCAAAGGTAGGTGCGGAGGAGAGGAACGCTCCAGGTACCATTGTAGATAACATCAGCTACCTTACGAGTAGCATGTTCTATGCTCGGGGTAACAACCTTATATTCGTAAGGTCTCGGGATCCATCGATCGCGATATAGGTTAATGCTTCTGCCGTCACCAAGCTTCCATAGGAGACCTTGTTTCAGAAGTTTACGACCCGCAAGTATGCTTCTGAAAGCGAACTAAATCTAAGACTTAGGTTCTACTTCAAGAAAACTCGAGTTTCTAAAGTACCTGTGCTTGAGGATTCGACTAAGAAGACTCGTAGGGTTTGAATGAATGCGCCAGGCTTGCTTCGCCAATAAAGCAATGTTAAAATCGTGAATGTCTCTGAATCCCAAGCCACCCACCTGACGATCACTTTTCATTCTGTCCCAGTTTAGCCAGTGAATCTTCCTCTTGTCCTCCACATCGCCCCACCAGAAATCTCTAATTAACTTCTCAATTTGATCACAAAAGTTCTTAGGTAGAGGGAAACAACTCATAGCATAGTTTGAAATAGCTTGCGCCACTGTTTTAATCAGAACCTCCTTCCCTGCTGCAGAGAGTGATTTCCCCCTCCAACCCTTCAATAGAGCACTAATTCGTTCGATAATTTTCTGGAACGTGACCTTCTTCTGGCGTCCAATGGTGGAGGGGAGACCCAGATAGCAATCGTGTTCTGAAAGAACTGGAACCCCACATACGGTACCAAGGGATCTTTGGTCGTGGTCAGGCACGTTATTTGAGAAGACAATGGCTGAATTCTGTAGATTGATAAATTGCCCCGAAGCGGACTCATAAATCTGGAAAAGGTGAAGCAGGTAGTTAATTTCATCAGTTTTTGCTTTCGCAAAAATCAGTGAGTCGTCCGTAAAAAATAGATGGGACACAGATGGACCCCCACGGGAAGCGGCAACACCTGAGATTGCTTTATCTGCCAATGCTTTTGTGAGACTTCGCGACAACGTTTCACTGATAAGTAAAAATAAAAATGGGGACAAGGAGCATCCTTGACGCAAACCTCGCTGTGGGATGATGTAGCTCTCCGCTTGGCCATTGATTATGAAGCTGTAAGAAGCGGTTGTAACACATTTCATAAATGAATTGATCCATCGATTCCCGAAGCCCATACGTTCCATTACTGTGCGAAGAAAAATCCACTCAACCCTATCGTACGCTTTGCTCATATCGAATTTTAGAGCAAAAAAAACCCTCCTTTCCCTTTCATCTTCATGGAATGGAGGAGTTCGAAAGCAGACAGGATGTTATATGTGATAAGACGACCCTGTACGAACGCGCTCCGATTTTCTGAAATCAGCTCTGGCATAATGGATCTTAGTCGATTAGCCATAGCTTTAGTGATAATTTTGTATATAGTGGAACAGAGTGAAATAGGCCTGAGATCAGATACTTGCGAACCTGTTTGACCTTGGGAATGAGAGCAATCAGAGTGTGGTTGAAATATGAGATATCACAGTCGTCATTTAGAAAATTGAGACAAATTTCAGTCACCTCGTGTCCTACAGTGCTCCAGAATTTCTGAAAAAACAAAGGGGGGTACCCGTCTGCTCCCGGAGCTTTCTGAGGGCCCATACCTTTCAAGGCGATCCAAACTTCATTGGCCGTATAGGGCTGGTTAAGAGACGAGCTGCTTGTCACGCTAAGGAGGCCCTCGATAGGAGCCATGAGGAGTTCCATATCCGCCTGCTGCAGATTCAAGGAAGAGAACAACCTCTCGAAGTGATCCGAAAAAATAGAAGCCAACTGGTGTTGCTCAACAACCCAGTTTCCATCATCATCTTCAATACCGCGGATTGAATTGCCGGACTTCCTAATGCTAGCCTTCCTGTGGAAAAACTTCGTATTCCTGTCACCTTCACGCAACCACAACATTCTCGAACGTTGACGCCACATGGTTTCCTCTTGAGCTAGCAAAGAGGAAATAGTGTCGCGGCATTCCTTCGCATCGTTCAACACTTGGGCAGATTGGAACACAGTGCCAAGGTTGAACAACTTTCTGCGTAGATTGGCAAGCTGACGCTTGACGGACCCGAAGACTTCTCGATCCCAGGAGGTGAGTTTATCAGCTAGGTCCCCAAGCTTTGCCGGTAGGCTTCCCAACAAATGGTTCCAACTGTCGGTAATGAAGTTTTCACACCCCTCCTTTTGCAGCCGCATCGCTTCAAAACAAAATCTACGTTTCTTGTTGAGATCTTTTTGATAAGCCACATCTATTAACACTTCAATCGGGGCGTGATCAGAAGTGTCGACAACCAGATGGTTCACACGAGCTCTACCAAAACGGTCTATCGAACAATCTGTCGCTAAGGCACGGTCTATTATTTCACGAATAGAGTGTCTATCCGGGCGATTATTCGCCCAAGTGAACTGATTTCCGTGGAATCCCAGGTCACGGAGTTCCAGGAGATTCAAAACTCTACGAAAATCTTCAACCTGTCGAAAGGTGACATCCCTACCACCCTCCTTCTCAGAAGCTGAAGTAATCGCATTAAAATCGCCTACAACGAGCCAAGGTAACGGGCTCGAACGAAGAAGACGAAGAAAATTCCAAGAATGACGTCTTTCCTTCCTAACAGGATCACCGTAAAACCCGGTTAAGAAGAAAGGTGACAAAAGTTCTGGAAACTTGACCGTACCTTGAATGTGGTGAGTAGAGTACTTATGAAGGCAGAAATCTACTTCCTCGGTCCATAAAAGCCCCAATCCACCTCTTCTGTCGATACAGTCGGCAAAAACACCATTAGCAAAACCCAACTGAAACTTAATGTATTCCATCTCATACTCAAACTTACGTGTCTCCATAAGGAAGACCATAGCGGGCTTCTGTCTCCTCACAAGATCGCGAAGAGAGATGACGTTGCGGGTCCCAAGCCCCTGAACGTTCCAACTTATGAGACTCATTGTGCCTGGCGGAGCTGCTCAGCAGCCTCCGCCAATGGTGCATTTGGGGTCTTTTGGGCGCCCCCCTCCGTTGGTGGAATCCGAGAATCGGAAACCGATTTGTTGCTAGTACTCCTTCCATCCATCTTCACTGTCGAGGGGTCATTCTTTCAAGTAGAAGGTCCGCGGGCTTTACTTACACCTTTGGGATTCGGACTTGACACATTACCAGCAGCCTTACGTTTTGACGGGGGTTTCTTTGGGGTGGTGGCCATCTGTTTCTGCCTACTTCTACAAGGACTTGCAGGGTTTGGAGGAGCCTCAGATGACACTCCTTTACCTATGTTTTGCGGACCTACCTGATTATCAGACACATTCTGTCCAAGAGGGTTCTTGTGGATGGTGATTCCAGCTTTCGTATGCAAGCCCTCACCTGCATTCACATGATCATCAACCGCCATACCATTGGAAGAGGCATCAGACAAACTGAAGTCTTGCTCCAAATCTTCTACATCATCGGCTAGATCGTCATCCGCTTCTTCTCCCACTTCGGAAGCTAGGCTCGGATCCACTTTCATGGGGGTTTTCTTTTTGCGAGGAGGGGGTTTGAAGGTTAACCATTCCCCAAAGCTCGGGGGTTTGTCTTCTCCAATTTTTTGTCGGAGATGTCAATCAGGGGATAGGTGTTTAACGCGTCCACACCATTCGCAGACATGGGGCAATCTCTCATATTTGAAGTCCAACCAAACCTTCTCACCAAAAATGTCAATATAGCCACCCCTGCGTATCGGTTTGTTCGCATCCATTCGGATTCGAACCCTCATGTAGTCTCCATCCCCCGACATGATCCGTTCGTCGGAGTCGATGATAGTTCCCAGGCTTTGAACAACATTACAGACCTCTTCTACAGTCATTAGATAGGGAGGAAGGTTTTTGACTTGAACCCAGAGGTCCATCGAGTCAAAGGAGGCGCCTTCAACCGATCTTCGGATATCCCAAGGAATGAGAAGAAGCATGTTGTTATCGAAGATCCATGGCCCTCCAGCCACCACACGATCCATCGCCTGTTTATTGGGAAACTTGAATATAAAGACATTAGGTCGAGTTTCGGTGATCTCGATATGCTCTCCGTCCATCCAGATCTTCCTAAACAAGAGTTTCATAGACCATGTATTAACACGTCCAGACAGAGCAAACAAACCCAGCAAGCAGTACTGGTACTCCTGTATCGCGGCAAGACATCGGTCCTTATCAATAACTATAACTTCCTCCTCCTCTTCAGATAGCGGAGTCTCATAGCGTGGATGCAACGGATCGTCTACTGGTGCAGCAGAAGAAGCCCCCGGAGCCTTTACGGGGGGAGACTTTGACGGGAAAGGGTTTTCCGGCGGATTCATGGAATTAGAGTTACGGCAGGAACTTCTCTATTCTCCGAAATTTCCGGAGCCCTAGAGAACTAGCAAACGTAATTTTTGTTGGCCCACGAGGACAAACTTGAGACTATTTAATCAGTTACTTTATTTAGAGTACGGTACAAGAGGAAGGATTTGATTGATTTATGAATTAAAATAACAACTAAGATAATATTTTTGTATTTTTTTATATTTAAGAAATAGATATGGAGAAACTAGGAAATCTCTAGATCACCTAGGGCTGTAGACGATTTCCGGTTCAGCTATGTAACACGTTAATCCTATTCTAGTTCAGCCGGGTAATAGGCTATCACATTATCCTCTCGCTCTCATGTCATTTTACGTCTCAGTTGACTACAATCTCCTCTCGGTCTCATGTTGTCTACTGGTCCGTTCTAGCAGGTCATCTACTGGTACGATAACAGGTCATGTCGGTCCACCGTTTCACGAAGCAGCTGAATAATCCTACCGAATCTACCCACACTAAGGCCAATCCAAACACTTCTCCTTTTCGGTCTCGGTGATTCGGGATTGTGTTCAAGTTCTCATCACAATTAGGTTAAGTCACTGTCGTGCACTCATCTAATTAGCTAGTGTGTCCGGTTGATCAATCCTTTCACACTCAGGATAAAGCATAGAACAAGAACATGAAACTAAAATATATATATTAACATTAAGCAATACGATGAACTATGAACAAACCCTAGTTTTAATGAAGATTAAATCATAATCACGCCGTGTCAATAGGCGAGACTCACTAACAAGTTCAAGAAACTACATATTCATCCAATAGATCAAAGCATAAGAGCATGAGACAAAGTCTAAAATCCGAAAAATAACCGTCTAAATAAACCCTAGGCTCTCATAGAGATGCCTAGCAAAGTATTTAGCTAAGAAGAATCAACCAAACAAAACTTACAAGTTTCTCCATACAAAGATTGAGAAAGAAGAAGAAGAAGAAGAAGAAGAAGAAGAAGAAGAAGAAGAAGAAGAAGAAGAAGAAGAAGAAGAAGAAGAAGAAGAAGAAGAAGAAGAAGAAGAAGAAGAAGAAGAAGAAGAAGAAGAAGAAGAAGAAGAAGAAGAAGAAGAAGAAGAAGAAGAAGAAGAAATCAAAAACCTAACTCTCCAATTGTGGCTTTTTTGTGTTCTCTTCGTCCCCGTCTTCGTCCTTGTTGTCCTCCCTTCGCACGAACACCCATGGGTATTTTCTCAGATTTGCATCCTCTTGGACGGACCATATCTTTCTCGTCCAATCTCCGTTTTAGCTCTGTGACCTATCGTTGGAAAGCTCTTCGAGTCTACTTTCATTTGCCACTGGTTTCACTCTAAAATGTATTGTAGAACTCAAGATAAAATCAAAATAGTGGAGATTGGTCACTTTTGCTCTTCTAACTTTGCTTCTCTTGCTTCCTCTTGAGTTTGCTTTGCTTTCGAAGTTCGTTCAATGCCTCCTAGTCATCGTTTAGCATCCGTTCCTGTCAAGAAAACATGAAAACCATACCAAGCGATTATATTTGACAAATAACATCGAAATATGCATCGAAAGGCCCGGATTAACAATAAAGTGCTAGAAACTCAACTTCTACGTTTTCTCAACATTCATTGTGTAAAACTCATATTTCAACCCGGGAATCACGCAAAATGATATAAAATATGCAAGAAATATAAATCTAATAGAGAGTTATCAAATTCCCCCACACTAACTTTTTGCGCGTCCCGCGCAAAATCAAACCTTACACTATGTTTTAATCCACCGAATTGCATAAAAGTTTACTAGCCATGTGACACAAACAACCCACACACGCAATGCAATCTACATGGCTATAGACAATGCCACTAGATTGTACACAATGCAAGTAATAAAATGACGCAATTTTTTTTCTTTTTCTTTAGAGATTGGGCAATCTCGCTATCACTAACCAAAATCATCAAGCTCTCACAAGTCTTTTTCGAAATTTCACAACCAATAGCAAGAAATTGAGATAAGATGATCATACGCACAAGTTCACTAAGGGGTCCCCAAACATCCACCATAAACAATCCAAGACTTGGGCACGTCCTTCAGCTCAGAGGGTCTAGGCATCTCAAATTCTAAGATAGTCTTCGTCGCCAAGTCATTTGAGGTTTTCAGACCCTCTTAACCGCTATTGCATTGAATGCAAGTTATCCCAGTGACGGGAGACACAACTCCGTGTAATACGGCTTGACTTTAATTTTCCCTAGTTTCCCTAATTGGATTGAATCCAAATTCCCCGCGTAAACAGAGGCACATTAGGCTGTTCACCGTATCAAGTCCAAGAGAAGATTTTGGTTTATTTTGTTTTTCATTCTCTTCTAATTTTTTCAACCGTGCATTTAGAGCAACTAAGTGTGGGCTTTTTCGGTTAGCTCTTGAAACCGCCTTAAGGGATGGTGGTGTACACTCCCTAACTTCACTTACGCTAGAGCAGCGTACCACATGGAACCGACTCTACATGAAGGTCCACCCCAGATTTACAAGAGGCCACAAGATTCCACTCGAAAACAGACTATTCAACCCCTTAGGACTAAATCCTCCTAGCACAATATAAGAACTAAAGGTATGCCCTCGTTTACTATCCAATTTTCCATGAATACCCGAGACATCCTTTTGTGAAACAGGTGCGCGAGATACTAAGAATTAAAGACATCCCTACTACGGTGCTTCCTATTCTCAGAGACTCTTTCACTGAACTCTCTCTAGTTTCAAGCTTCATCAATTGCCCAACTCAAAATTTTTAGTTTTTTATGCCTATTCTATTTTTTTTCAATTTTTTCATATTTTCCTAGACTCTACATGCTTTTGGCCAACTCGATTAACCACAATGATTGGATAGGGGACTCAATAATATAAACGTGCAACAATGCAAAAATATTAAACTAGCACAGTACGACACTAAAACACCACTCTACACTAACCACATTCACACAGTACTACACAAACTACATGTAACAAGGCTATGCAAGACAAAACATGGCTGGTGAAATTATACACAAACTCCCCCACATGTAAGCGTTTCGTTGTCCTCAACGAATTTAGAGATATACTAGGAGGTTTCCTCTCTTAAATGTGTTGGCGGTGGATCTACACAATTATCGCTCAATATGTAGAACAAAGAAAGTTAGAGATACCTGTGGTGCTTGGACCTACATGGGAACCGTTGCCGCGAAACCGAAACAAGAAGGGGTCTTGTGGACCGTTGACAGTTTCCGGAAAAGTCTCATCTCGCGTCCGGATTCCGATGCGCCTACTCAACATTCCCAATCGCACGCATCAAGAAGGGGAACCCGGAGCGTCTTTTGTACCTGTGTCCCTGCACACTGATTGAAAGTATTAAAGCAACTCTCTCTCACCCCTCAAAATCAAATATGGAGAACTAACAGCAAAAACAGAAACAAATTGCATCCTACTCTACATTGGGTTTCCTCCCAAGCAGCGCTTGTAATTTAAGGTCGACCTCCCAACCCGGTTACCTCAACCGAAAGGGATGGTGGAGGATGCTTTATCCCTCCACTTCTTCTTCCACCATCTCTTCTCGATAACTTCAAGTGCACCCCTGTGCTGTGCAGATGGCGGAGAGTTGTAGAAGCTGACCTCTTTCATCTTGCCATTTATCTTTCTTATCAGCTTCCACCAAGTACCACTGGGCTCAAATGCGTGGCTCTCCATATTGTCATCCTAGTAAAACCTCTCTGGTGTTAGATGTTCATCAAATGACCCATGCAATTCATCCACACCCCCACACTTGTTGACTTCCAACTCCTTGACTATGGCATATGGATTATCAATAGAATCGCCCATAGAACAAGAGATTGGAAGTTTCTCGTCACATTCTTCCCCATAAGAATCCCCATACAGTAATTGTTCTAGCTCTTCGCAGACTAGGATATGGAGAATTCATCATTAATCAAAGTTGGGGCTTTTACCTCAATATTAATCAGCACAAGTGTTTCACCAGCTTCATCGTCGGCACACCACAAGATTCCAATGCCGGCTTCTTCCCATTCATGCCAAGGATGTGAGGGAACCTGCGGTCTTGGCTCGCAATACGGTAGATCTTCCCATCTTGGGCACACAGGTCCACCCCTGTCTGAATCGGAGTCTGAGTCCTCATAAATGGCAGAGTCCACCAATGGTTCGTGGAAACTGCAGTCTTTGTTCAGTTAAGGTATCGCTTCTTCCACTTGTGGTGGGGATGATGAAGGTTCAATTTTTGGCTCACTGTCATATGGCAAGGTCTCTTCTTGTGGCTCTTGAATACTAGATTCCCCTGTTATTGATAGTTTTTCTATTCGTTTCTTTCTCCTCTCCATCATCTCCCTCATGTATTCCCTACATATGGCTGAATCCTCTTGTGGCACTTGTGCAGCTATGGACAAAAATTTGGCGCACACTTCGATGTCATTCATAATACTACGTCGTTCTGCCATAATCGCTAATGAGTCTTCCTGGTGCTGATGAAGTTGGGGGGCATGTACTCGACATGAGTCTCTACGGTCGTGCCAAATGCCGCATACGTAGCACCAAGTTATGCATGCGTCCTCGTCTTCGTGGTTACCCCTGCAGTGGAAATAGTAGGGGGACCCGAATAACAGTCTTCGCTCCCCATGCTTATATTGTCTCTTGCTTCCTGCGTTCCTGAGAAACAGACTCACAATACACTCGTGAAGCACAGAGATATAGAATAATAAAAAAAAAAAACTAAAACTAAAATAAAAGTACTCTAAACTAACTCCTAGCAAAATAATCTACCGCTGTCCCCGGAAACGGCGCCAAAAACTTGACGCGATTTACTAACGCGTTTAAACGCAAGCGCACGGTCAAGTAATATAGGGGAGGTATTTCAAACCCGAGTTATCGATCCCACGAGGACAGACTTGAGACTATTTAATTAGTTACTTAATTTAGAGTACGGTACAAGAGCAAGGATTTGATTGATTTATGAATTAAAATAACAACCAAGCTAATATTTTTGTATTTTTTTATATTTTAGTAATAGATATGGAGAAACTAGGAAATCTCTAGATCACCTAGGGCTATAGACGATTCCCGTTTCAGCTATGTAACACGTTAATCCTATTCTAGTTCAGCCGGGTAATAGGCTATGACAATATCCTCTCGGTCTCATGTCATTTTACGTCTCGGTTGACAACAATCTCCTCTCGGTCTAATGTTACCTACCGGTCCGTTTTAGCAAGTCATCTACTGGTACGATAACGGGTCCTGTCGGTCCACCGTTTCACGAAACTGCTGAATAATCCTACCGACTCTACCCACACTAAGGCCAATCCTAACACTTCTCCTTTTCGGTCTCGGTGATTCGGGATTATGTTCAATTTCTCATCACAATTAGGTTAGGTCACTGTCGTGCACTCATCTAATTAGCTAGCGTGTCTGGTTGATCAATCCTTTCACACTAAGGATAAAGCATAGAACAAGAACATGAAACTAAAATATATATTAACATTAAGCAATACGATGAACTATGAACAAACCCTAGTTTTCATGAAGATTAAATCATGATCATGCCGTGTCAATAGGCGAGACTCACTAACAAGTTCAAGAAACTACATATTCATTCAATAGATCAAATCATAAGAGCATGAGACGAAGTCTAAAATCCGAAAAATAACCGTCTACATGAACCCTAGGCTCTCGTAGAGATGCCTAGCAAAGTATTTAGCTAAGAAGAATCAACCAAACACAACTTACAAGTTTCTCCATACAAAGATTGAGAGTTATCATGAAGATATCTGCATCTTGCATGTTAGTGGCAACAAATTCAAGAACAATATCACCTTTCTGAGCATGATCTCTGATAAAATGGTGTCTGACATCAATGTGCTTGGTTCTTTAATGTTGCACTGGATTCTTTGTAATTGAAATTGCACTAGTGTTATCACACTTGATAGGTATGATCCTGAAGTCAAATCCAAGATCTCTTAGCTGTTGAGCAATCCATTGTACTTGTGAACAACATGCTCATAGAGCTATATATTCAGCTTCAGCTGTTGATAGAGCAACTGATTTCTGTTTCTTGGAGTGCCAACTGATCAAGGATGATCCAATAAATTGGCAAGTTCCTGAAGTACATTTCCTATCAACTTTGTAACCTGCCAAATCAGCATATGAAAATCCATGCAATAAGAAGTTAGAATGTATTGGATACCAAAGCCCTAAGTATTTGGTACCATTGAGATATCTGAATATTCTCTACCAGTCACGTGTGATTCTTTTGGATCAGCTTGAAATCTAGCACACACACACTAAACATAATATTTGGTCTGCTTGCTGTGACATAGAGTAATGATCCAATCATACCTCTATACTCTTTCACAATGACACTCTTACCAGATTCATCCTTGTCTAAGGACACTGTAGAACTCATAGGAGTCTTGGATTCCTTACATTGAGCCATGCAATATTTGCTTAAAAAGTCTCTTGTGTACTTCCTTTGATGTAGAAAGATGACCTTCTTCAATTGATGTATTTGAAGTCCTAGGAAGAAGTTCAGCTCTCCCATCATGCTCATTTCAAATTCCCTGCTCATAAGACTTGAGAACTCTCTGCACAATTGATCATTAGTAGCTCCAAACAAGATATTATCAAAATATATCTGAACTACAAGAAAATCTTTCTCATGAGTCTTTATGAAAAGATTTTTGTCTACTAAACCTCTTTTGAAATTATTTTCAAGCAAAAAATTTGACAATCTTTCATACCAAGCTCTTGGAGCTTGTTTCAAACCATAGAGAGCTTTGTCAAGCTTGTAAACATGATCTGGAAACTTGTCATTTTCAAAACCAGGTGGTTGTGCAACATAAACTGCTTCTTGTAAGTAGCCATTCAAGAAAGCACACTTTACATCTATTTGAAAAAATTTCATGTTCTTGTGAGATGCAAATGCAAGCCAAATTTCATATTTTGAAGTTCTCTGCAAAGCTTTGAAAATTCAGAGAGTGCTTCAGATTTTTCTTTGAGAAACATAACCTAAGTATATTTAAAAAAATTATCTACAACAACTAGCATATACCTTTTACCTTTTGGAGTAGGAGTTCTCATAGGAACACAGAGATCCATATGAAGCAGCTCAATGAGTCTAGTTGTACTTACAAATTTCTTTGGCTTGAAGGAGCTTCTGGTCTGTTTGCCTTGAGCACATGCTTTGCACATTTCATTTTCTTTGAACTTAATGGATGACAATCTTCTTACCCAAGTCTTTGGAAATCAACTTGTTCAAAGTGTGCAAGCTGATATGACCAAGCTTCCTGTGCCAAAGCTTTGAATCCTCTTTCAAGGCCTTGAGACACTTCAAACTTTCACCTGCAGCTTTGTTAGTCTGAAAAGTATAAACATTGTTTGATCTAGAGGCTGTGAGAATGCAATCTTCTGATTTCTCATTTTGCACCACACACTTTTCTTTATCAAAGTTAACTTTGTTACCATTTTCACAAAGCTGAGATACACTAAGCAAGTTAAATTTCAAACCTTCAACTAGATACACATCAGAAATAGAGTTTTCTGAATTTGTACCAACTTTACCAATACCAAGAATATTGCATTTGCCTTTGTCACCAAGTGTAATTGAACCTTCAGATTGCTCTTTCAATTCTGAGAATAGAGATCTCTTTCCACTCGTGTGTCTTGAGAAACCACTGTCCATAAACCACTTCTGTTCTTTGATGTTGGTGACAACCTACAAACACCAATCACTGCCTTACCCAGCTGTTAGACCAAGTGTGGAATTTGGATTCATATTCAGGATCAACCATGTTAGGTGGTCTAACCCCTTTAGGAACCCAAATCTGCTTAACATGTCCTTTGAGTTGAAAGGGAAAAGTGTTCCTCACTATGTTAAGGTCTCTTCTTCTGAAAGGACAAGTCATTTTAACATGACCAGTTTTACAGCAGTAATGACATGTAGAAGAAGTTTTGTTTCCAGCCTTCACAAATCTGGTATTGTTCTTTCTTGGGATATTCGGATTGAATCCAATACCAGCTTTGTGAACTGACTGTGAACTTCCTCCAAGAATCAAGTTCAACTTGTGTTCTGATCCACCAAGCTTTACTTTGACCAATTCAGATTCTTGAAGTTTCTCAGTAAGAGTAGTCTTTTGTTTATCTAATTCATCAATCTGATGTCTTAGATTGACAAGGCTGTTACACATTAAAGAGTTTTCAGTGACTACATCCTTGAATTGTGTTTTCAAGGCTTTGAAACTGGTTTTCAAGGCCTTGTAATCACTATCAGTTTTCTTCTGAGAGATTTCAAGATAATTTAGACGAGCAAGTTGTAAGTTCTCTTTTGCTTGCTCATGACTTTTTCTTTCAAAAGTCTGATCTCTTTCAGATAATCATCCTCATTTAAAAGCATTGTTCTGAGATATTCTGAAAAAGCTTCTTTTGGTTTTGAAATCATACCGTTTAGCATTACCTCAATGTTCTTCTCTGAACTTTCATCATGCTTGGCCATGAAGCATAGGTTGGCATGTTCTTCTTCAGATTCAGATTCACTAGAGCTATCTGAAATACTCCATGAAGCTATCATAGCTTTCTTTCTTCTGTCATGGTCTTTCTTTTGAAAGCTCTTTCTTTTCTTGTGTTGACAATCTCTTATCAAATGTCCTGCATCACCACACTCAAAGCTGTTCATAACTTTTGATTTATTTTGTGTAGAAGACTTACCTTTGTAGTCCTTGCTACTGGATGGTCTATGCCTTTCTCTGTTGAAGTCTCTGTTTCCAAAGTTTTTCTTCACTTTGAGAATTCTTGTCAATGCTTTGGAAATCAGGGAAATTGGATCTTCATCATCACCATCCCCAGTTTCAAGGCTTTGATTTTTCTCATTTTCCTTGGCTTTGAGGGCTAGGTTCTTGACACTTTCTGGTAGCTCTCCATCAACTTCATTCATGGATATTTCATGTGTCAGAAGCTTCCCTTGTAGGTCATCAAGTTGTAGATTTGAATGATTATGTGCTTCTTCAATTGTTGTGGTCATTGGTTCCCACTTTGCCTTTGGATGACTTCTTAGAATCTTCCTCACCATTTCTTCATTGGTAAAATGTTTTCCCAGTGAATCAAGGTTGTTAACAATGTATGTGAACCTCTTGAACATGTCTCTGATAGACTCATCTGCATTCATCTTAAACAGCTCATATTGCCTGAGATAGATGTTGATCTTGGTTTGCTTCACTTGACTGGTTCCTTCAAAAGTAACCACAAGTTTATCCCATATTTCTTTGGCAGTAGTGCAGCCTGAAATCCTGTTGAATTCATCCGTACTCAAAGCACAATATAAGATGTTAATAGCTTTGTAATTCTTATAATATTGCTCTAATTCAGAAGAGGAGAGTAAGTCTTCAGATTTGGGAGTTCTAATCCCATCTTTCTCTGTGTAGAAAGTGTGAGGTCCATTTCGTGTAATGGTCCAAAGCTCCATGTCTTGATCAATGATGAACATTTTCATCAAAGCTTTCCAGTGAGCAAAATTTTCTCCACAAAATAGCGGAGGTCTGTTAGCAGCTCTTCCCTGAGAGAAACCACCATCACCTATAGTACTCATGAGCACCAGATGGTTAAATTTATACAGCGATACAAGCTCTGATACCAATTGAAAGTGTGAGTGTGAAGGTATTAATGCAACCAAGATACTCTAGAAGGGGGGTTGAATAGAGTATGTCAACTTTTTGCAAAACTTGCTAGGAAGATGAAAACTTGTGAAAACAGTTAAGTTCAAGGCCTTGAAAACAAGTTCAAGCCCTTGGAAGGAATGCAGATTGTATAAAGAAAGTAAGCCTTTTTCAAGGCCTTGAAAACCAGTTCAAACCCTTGAAAAACAGACAGTTTTGTATGCTGTAAATACTATGAAAAAGAATGAACTGTAAATGCAAGAGACAAGTGATTTATAGAGTTCAGTCCACTTGGACCTACGTCTCTACCTCAGGGATTAGATCCCTGCAGGATTTTCAACACAATTATTATTAATCAAAAGCTAAGCCCTAGAACTCAAGCACAGAGAGTTTCCTTACTCTGTTACAGCTTGTGGTTTTCCGTAACCTGTCTAGTACCTGATCTAGCTAACTGATTAACTAAGAATTCTCTACTGTTCACTCCTTGAGAATGAATATAGAGATAATAAAAAAATGATCTACCAATGGAGTAAAATACAGAAGAACACTTAGAGTGTTGAAAATGCAGTAAAGTATGCAGTGATCTTCTGTGAATGGATTGGAAGAATGATGAACTTCTTTGATGCTTGTCAATCCAGAACTCTTTCTCTATTTTTGCCCGTTGAGTGTTGTGTCTTGTTGCTTCGGACTTGAGCTCTATTTAAACTTTAAAAAGCTCTGCAAATCTCCCCAGATTTTCAGCAACAAACTTCCTATTTTGTAGGCAACAGAGTTTGACTTCTTTGACATCTTCTCCAACGGTTGGATGATCAAAATCTTCAGATATTTTGTTGTGATCTTTCGTTTAAACAACTTGAGAAGCTTTCATGCAAGTCTGATTGATCACAGGATCAAAGTGTCCAACTATTTCCAAATCTGCAGAAGTTCAGTTTAGGAAACAATACTTCAAAACTTAGAAATAAAATGTCCTGCAATATCAAAGTCAAACAGATGATATTCTATGTTCACATGTGTTAGAATAATTTGTCTTTCATCATCTAATAGCAGTGAATCAAACATATGCAAGATAGAGAGGGAATCAAACTCAGAGAGCTTGCAGAAAACTCCCCCTGAGAATGTTCACACAGGTTTAAGCAGTTTCAAGGCCTTGGAAATAGATAAGCTATTTTCAAGCCTCTGAGAACTGATTCAAGGCTTTGAAAGCTGGTTCAAGGCCTTGAAATAGCTGAACTATTCCAAGCCTTGCACAACTTGATCTTACAGATTTAATTTCACAGCTTTTACAGAAGTATGAGCTCGCTTCTACACAAAAAAATCAATTTACATAAAAGCGCCATCGTCTTTTATAAAAATGTGGAGCAGCAGATGCAGGAATTCTTGAGTAATCACTGCAGTCTAAGCTTGGTGGAGTCGCATAACCGGTACCTTGGTTTGCCCACCTGTATGAGCAAGAACAATAATTTAGACTTCAATTTTGTTATCGAAAAAGTTGAATGTAAATTTAAAGGATGGAAGATAAATTCCCTTTATTTTGCAGGTAGAGAAGTGATGATAAAGGCTGTGGCACAAGATGTTCCCACATATACAATGAGTTGCTTCAAGATTCATGTTTCTATATGCAAAAAGATAGAAGCAATGAGCAGAAAGTTATTTTGGGGACATGCAGACGCAGGAAAAGGCATAACCTGGATGTCCTAGGACAGACTGAAGTAGAACAAAGATCTCGGAGGCTTAGGATTCAAGGACCTTCAAGCCTTCAATTTGATGATGTTGGGGAAACAGTTCTGGAGGATCATTTCAAATCCAGATTCTTTGCAAAGTCAGGTGCTTATCCAGAAATATTGTCTCAAAAAGAGTCTGTGGAAGGTAGAACCTACCTCTCAATGTTCTTATGCTTGGATGAGTATCCACTCAAGCAGAGAAATCATCATAGAGGGTAGCAGGTGGTGCATAGGCGATAGCACGAGGGTAAATGCATTCTCGGATCCGTGGCTCCCGAAAGATTTTCCTTTCAGGCCAATCACAACAACCCCTGTGAATCAAGTACTGGTGTCAGATTAATCAACAGCGGAGATGGTACTTGGAATATACATAAGCTTCAAGATCTTTTTTGGTCAATTGATATAGAGGGAATTATTCGTATTCCTCTAGAAAGAAATGCAGGACCAGATAAGTTAATGTGGAACGCTACAGATAACGGGAGTACAGTGTTAGATCAGCATATCAGATAGCAATTTGTATACTAAATGCACAACCCCAAAATTCCAATCAACGTCTGGTAGCACAGAACAAAGATTGGCTAGTAAAGTTTCGGAACTCAAAGATTCCAAGAAGACATCTTTACCCAATTTGGATAGGGTATAACAGAGCACTACCAACAAAAACCAGATTGAAGAAGAGAGGAGTGGAGATCGATTCGAGATGCGATCTGTGTGAAGAGAAGATGAGGATGAGACTCACCTGTTTCTCCGGTGCCCAATTGCAAAAAAGTGTGGAAATTAGCGTTCCCAGATCTAGACTTGCAGATCAAGGGATCGTCATTTCAAAACTGGATAGAGATAGTCTTCAACATAAATTGGCCAAGCAAGAGACTCAATCTGATCTGCATGTGTCTCTCGTCGATGTGGAATAGCAGAAATCAGAGGATTTTCAAGAACAAGAGAGCTAAAACAGATGAAATCTATATTTTGGCAGCTCTAAAGCTGGAAAGTTTTGAAGAAAGTAGATCAAAGAGACCCAGCCCTTCCATTCCACCGTCTGAGACATGGAGGCCGCCGGAACAAGGAGATGTCAAGCTCAACGTCGACGGCGCGTAGGACCAAAATCCTGCAAAATCAGGGGCCGGGGGTGTCATCAGGGACGGCTACGGGAGATATGTTGCTAGCTTCGCCAAGCCAGTAGCTTTCGGAACCAAACCCAGATATGTGGAAGGCAAAGCCATACGCGACGGATTAAGATTCGCTGTTGTGCACAAGAGATTCCGGCGGGGAGAACTCCGTGTACACCGTAAGTAGAGGATCAGAGATAGCACAGGAAGAGTTGGGTTGTGTGTAGGGAGAGAGTAAGGCAGTAGTAATGTCTGAGAGAGAGACAGAGGTTTAGCAGAGCTTCCGCGTATTGCTAGTGTGTCCTCCTTTGTATGGAAAGGTAAACGTCCTATATATAACGGAGAATGTGACCGTTGCAGTGTGGTTAATGCGCCCATCAATGGCGGCTTAATTAGCTTAACCGCAACGGCACGTTCGTCCGCCTATATAGGGACCGTTACAGCACGTTATGCGCGAATACCGGAACCGTTATGAGGTTGACCGGGTTTAACCGGATTGACCGGGTTTATGGAGCTCGTGCCATAAATCTCTCAAAAGCAGTTACTAAAGGTCGCGCGCGGGCTTGGCTCGCACGCGACAGGACTTACTCTAGCCTCCAAACAACTAAGTCCCTACAAGTCCCGTGCAGTGGTATGCGAGGGCCCTGTCTCGCAGCCCCCACATGGATCAGCGCGGCTGGTGATCTAGTGTGTGTGGAGCACAATATGGTGTGCTAGATGGTTACCACGTGGCCAAGATCTGTCAGCTCAGAAAGCACTATCTACATTAGCCCCCTTTCTGCGCGTGAAGACTCATAGCTGGAGACTTCCATGCGCGGAAACCAACATACGCGTCGCCGCCACGCACCAATTCAAATATGAGCAAATTCAGCCCCCGTGCGTGCCATTATGACCTAAAACCCCTAGAGTCGTGCCGTCTGGCCTTTAGGGTTTTAGGGGTGACGTCAGCTTGTCCTGTGATTGCGCGATTCGACGGTGACGGTTGCGATTCGACTACTGAAAGGACGCAACCCTTCATTGTTTTTGGGTAAATACTCTGTACTCTCCATTGTTGCAAAGCATCACTTCTTTCTCTTAAAGTGAATGATACCCGGAAGTCTTCGAGAGCAGATTCAGATAATCAATCACCAGTTCTTTCTTGTCAATCGTCTTCTTCAACTGTTTGCATCCAAGCAAGCTCTACGAGAACAAGGTTGGCCTTGTTCAATTTTGTTTATCATACCAATGTATGCTTTGAACTGTGTTGGATCTGCAAACCCATGACATATTATCTGTTGGAAACTGCGAAGAAACTCCAATCTTTGAACCCAATTTCGGCTTAATCCCCCAATAATAAGGACCTTGGATGTAGGGTTTTGAAATTCCTGATAATGCAAACAATTTCCGACCTCTAATTTCTGAAATTGGTACCAGAAACTGTTCATCTTTCTTCCCATAGATCTTGAATCTCAGAATTCAAACTGAAGTGTGCATATTTCTCCCCCCTTTTTTCTTCTTTTCCGCAGGAATGGCAAAGACAAAAGGAACTAGACCCACCAAGGAGGATAAAGAAATACCTGATCTTCCGCGAGCTCTATGGCGAAAAGCCCCCTACCTGGGTGGCAAAGACTTCTATCATGCTAGGATTAAGGCAAAGAAACTGCATGCCCCTGTTTCTGGTGAAGGATTGCAAACATTAACCCCTCCAGTTAACTCGGCCTTGCTCGATTTGATTGGCTCCGAAGACGTGGTTCGATTGGGAATCGAAAATGGGTACTTCCCATATGCTGCGATTTCTACCCAAGCATTTGTTCAGAAATTGGACTACATGGATGAGTGGATTGACCATGTATTGACTCATCACGCCGTGACTCTAAACGAGGTCGGCGTATACTTCGCAGTTCGTGCTATGAAGGGTGCTGCCGTGAAGCTGGACCAGTCCATGCTTCTAAACCTTCTTTCCCGCTACTCACCTGCGACTCACACATTTCACTTTGCTGAGTTCGAGGCTGCCCCCACGCTCGAGGACGAGCACATGCTTTATGACCTATCTCCCATGGGCGAGGTTGATCCTTTGAGTCCCTTGAGGACGGATGCGGAGCTTGCCCTGTACGCGCAGATGGAGGAGTGCTTGGCAGAGGTGAAGAAAATTTCCACCCGGTGGACCACTACAAGAGTCCTTCCTGACTGGCAGTTAGTTGACACATCCACGAAAAACACTTGGAACAAATGGGTGCAGTACTTTTTCCGTGATTATGCGAACAGCAGCATCACCAAGAAGCTTCTAAGTGAAGACCCAAAGGCGGAAAACTACGTGGAGGGTAAGGGTTATCACTTAACCCTATGCGCCTTTCTCTGCGCCTGGTTGTCGAGGTACCTAATCGATGGCCACCCGCACGATGGGGTCTTTTATCACGTTCTGCCCCTTGCTGTGAAGTTGGCTCTTGGCCAGAAAGTCGCACTCGGACCTTTGGTCTTGGGCACATTGTACTACAGAATGGATCAGCTGGTTGTGGCCATGAAGGAATCGCGTGGCCGCCTCGACATACTGACTTTCGTTAACATTGCGTTCTTGACAATGTGGGTCTTTGAGCGCTGGCCTTCCTATGCTCCAGTTGCTTCTAAGCCCAGCAGGTGGTGTCCTCCAGGTGCGGTGGAGGAGCGTAACAGCGGCAGAGCTGCGAGGTGGTTTGGGACAAACAATACCAAGTGCGTTTGGAGCCTGATGTGCGACAATCGGGAGGAGTTCATAGCCAGGCCCTATGCCATGCGCATTGAAAAAGTGCGATGGTTTCCAAAGCTGTATCCTTCCAAGGGTGTTGTCTTCTCAGAAGAGCTCCTCTTCGAAGATGGAGAGTATTTCCATGAGCGTTATCGCGAATTCTTTTGCTGGTGCCTGCGAGGTTCCCTTCCTGCTCTCTCCGAGCATGTTCGTGAGCTCGCGCCGAGGTACGAGAGGATTACCGTGGACGTTGATCCCACTCGCGTTTCTCCCCAATTCGGTTTTGATGCAGTGGCGCCATCAATCTGGCCACAGTCTATTGTCAGAGGCTGCTATAAGCATTTGTTGACAAAGGAGTGCAAAACAGTCTTGCTGAGCAATCTTCCCTTTGAGCAACCTGCAGGTAACCGTGAAGGCGGTTATTCCAAAAACTGGCTCGCATACTGGATCGCCCAGCACACAAGATTTGAGACGCAGTCGGCCCCCCAGCCAAGCAGAGCTCCTGTGATCAAAAGAAACTCTTTTCCTTTTCGTCCCAATTGCAGTCTGGACGAGTCTGAATATGGTTGCTACTCGTTGCTGGATCACGAGAACCATTTGTGTCCTGCCATCATTCTAGATGAGAAGACCGCCGCGGTTAGAAAAGGCGACTCGCATGTCATCAGATATAGCGAAACTTTTGCTAAAGTAAGCAACTTCTTTCGCATGCACTAAGCTTCTTTACTTCAATATATGGACAACTCATTCTACACCGCTTGTTGTAGTGCCATGTGCGGAGGTTTGCGTCTGGCGAGCGTTCCAAATCGCTGGTTAACACCATTGTTACCACAAGAAGACAAGGACAGTCTTTTCGGCTAGCATCGAGGATGGACCCTGAGGTTGAAGCCAGGATTCGCGAGGTCATGAATGCTTTTGCTGACTCGCTGATAGATAATGCTCCGGCCTTGTCTCCCCCTATAGATGATCCGCCTCCTCCAGCAACTGCCGCGCCAAGAGCGAAGAGGCCTAGGAAAAGAGGAATTACAATTTCTTCCCCTAGAAGCGCTCCAACTTCCCCTCCTGCGAGATCCCTTTCTGCCAAGGACAAAGGCAAAGGTCGTATGACCAGTAAAACGCGGAAGGAGCTCGCAGTGGAGACCTTCGTTCCATTCGGCCAGGAGGAAGAAGAGGAGAGGCGGGAGCCAAGAGAAGGAGATGAAGAAGAAGAAGAAAGAGTTGAAGATGCGATACATGAGGAAGAATCGGGAGGTATCTCAATCGTACTTCTCTCCTCATTATCTTAGTTCTTTTGCAATTTGATTTGAACAAATTGTTTCTTCGCAGATGATGATGATACCATCGGCGGCCTTTTGGCCAAGAGGCAGAAGAGGAGTGCTCATTCTGGCGTTTCTGATGAACCCATAAGCGAGGACATTCTCGCCGAGTCCAGGAAGACAGCTGCGGAAGCTGCTGAAAGGAGAAGAAGGCGAGAAGAGGAACAGCTCGAGCGAGTGAAGCAGAAGAGCCTTGAAGAACAACATGTCGACGACCTAGTGCGTCCAACTGATGAGGAAGATGTTCTTCCCGAAGAGGTGGCTCCCCGAGTTGAGGAGGAGGACGTGGCTCCAGAAGACGATGCGGCAGCCTTGGAACAAGCCCAAGCAGATTTTGCAGAAATCGCAGGCGGCAATGAAGGCGAGATTTTTAATCTCGCAGTAACTTATCGAGATGTTATCGTCAGTGCATTAAAGCATGGTGTGTCAAAAGCTGACATTCGCCGTTGGCTAGTAGGCAAGTGCGGTGAACCCTCAGGTAATCACTTGAACGATATGCGTGAACTAGGCTTAACAACTCAAAGCATAATCATGACTAGTTTCTTCACGCCCCAGGTCGCGCTCATTTTAAATACATACTTAACGAGGACACCCTAATAGGGTAAGGTTCCACGTCCTTAGCGTATGACGAGGATACTGCAATCCCACCTTCGCGTGGAGGTGCTTGCTCTTAGCTTTAGCAAAGATAGTAAAATAACGTACTATACAAGTTACCTCACACCATCGCATTTTGTATCGCAGGCAATGCTGACGAACCCGTGTTGGAGCAAAGAAGTCAACCTTCTGTGTCCTATGTCCCGGTGCCGAGTTCTCATACCGAGAAGCCCGTCGCAGCTGCTGAATACGCATGAGAGCCTCTTGAGGACGTCATCGAACTTTCTGATGATGCCGAGGCTGACACTGTGTTAATGGAGGAAGATGCCCATGCTGGTGCTGAGGAAATGGGAACGAATGCTGCTGATGCTGTCGCATCTGGAGATATCCCTCGCCAAGCTGCAACTTCTACTGCCATCATGCCTCCAGCAATGACTGTGCCGGCGGTACCTCTTCCTGCGTGGAGATTTTGGGGCTCGCAGGTCGGGGCTGCGATCACACCTGGTGCGGCTTATACTCTTCCCCCCAACTATGAGGAGTTAGAGCTCGCAGCTGATAGGAGGGCAATGGAGCGAGGGCAGTCTTCAGCTACCCCAGCAATGCGCATTCCTTCTCTGCGCGAGATCCTTGAAGGAACTGGTATGTCGTGATTTGCTGTTCGCATTTCGCATCCGTCATTCGCGAATTTGATAGTATAACTTGGTTTTGACATTGCTTCAGGTTTGAAGCAAGCCGATGTGGACTGGCTAGTTCGGATGCGCCTCACCTACCCCCAATCATTTGCGAGGTCTCTGGAGATAGGGCCCTTTGACAGGAGGCTGTTTCTTACCGAGGCCATTTGGATTTTGGAGCAGCTGTCTGCGGCCACACCTGCGACCATTTCTCCTCAGAGTACCGAATTGCTTTTTGGCATGTGCCAAAATCTTCTCGCCAAAGTTCAAGGCAGGCTGGGTTTCAAGTTTCTTATGAAAAGGGTTACCCTGATTCGCGCAGCCGTAACTTTGAAACTCGGCCACCAAAACCTCGCAGCTGAGAAGCAGAAGGTAGAGCAGCAAAAGAAAAAGGTTGAAGAGGCTATGAAGCTCTATCATGAGATGAATGCCAAGTGCGAGAAATTGAAGCAGGAAGTGGAGCAGGTGGAAAATCTGAGCCGTCAGTTTACCCCCCATGACTCCTTGATCAAGGGTTAATTTTGATTTTTGAAACATACCAAATAAATAACAGAAACATTATTGTAATGTTGCTAGGGTTTCTCCCCCTTTTTTCTCAAAAAGAAGAATCGAAATGCCCGTTTTGCCCTTTTCGGGATTTGATAGAATATCTCTGTGCATATTTAATTATGACATCAGCAATTGATATTCTGCCTTGATTTTCGCGCTAATTGCTCATTAGATAAGCACGCTTTCCTTGGGAAGTCCATCCGAATCATGACCATCCGTCATTAATTAGGATACGCAACTAAATCGTCGTAGCCTTTAATAGGGTAATTGATCGTTACCGCTTTTCAAGGCGTAAGTGATTGACCTTACCCTCTTTTCAAATTCTGCTGACTCATCTTGGCAACAGAAGAGTCCACAAGGTCTATATAAACCCTGCCTTTGGCCATTTGGGTTCTTCATCCCAATGTGCTTTGCCGTGAGTCCTTACGACTGCTGGCTTCAACGCTTGTTTTTCGTTGATTCATGGCAACTCCAAGTTATGAAACCTGAGTTTGCACTTTGTGCTATAGAAATAGCTTCCAAGATCCGCTTCATAAGGTTTGTTGATCTTTATAACCATCATAAAGAAGATGGAGATAATACCTCATATTTGTTCGAAGAATTTTCTTCGTCTATTATGTTTGCAGGTCATGTTTCCGGCCGCCTCCCGGTGAGGTGCAGCGCCGTAGTGACCTTGCTACCAACTCGTAATGAACAGCGAGATTCTCCTCCAGCATGCCTGGAGGAGAATTTCTTGCCTCCTCGTTCTTGAACTCAAGGTGGCGAGCCAATGCGCTTGTCTATCTGGACAAGGAGCCCATTGCCCGAGGAATGACTGCTCCCCTGTTTTGCACGTCTACATACGCCGGAACAGGTGGTTCCTCTGGTACATATCTTGATCAGACAGAGGCCTTGTCAGATCCTGGGATCTTGGACGTAGCGCCACGCAGATCTTGCTGCTAGGGACGTAGCGAATGGCGAGCTGATCTCTTCGCAGGAGCGCCCTACTTGCTACAGATCTTTGGCCGCAGATATGTGCATCGCATAGCTGGTGTTAGGACCGTTAGGTTCATCCTTTTTCGGTTAGGATTCCCCCGATATGTAACTTCTTGTTCGTAAGTTACTTTTTAGATGTATTGTAAGCCACGTTGGCTGCGTAGTTAGATTTGAGCTTTTTCGCTTGTAAGCTGCTATCTAGACAGATAAATTGTAAGTCCTTTTGACTCATAATCATAAATCGCTTTGTATGATCTGCTGTCTTGTTACAACAAAATACAATTTCGCATGCGTATCGGCAGATTTCGCCTTGTGTAATGCTATATACACACTTTGTATGGTTTTTAGATCATTCAAGATCGTGTTTGCGCAGCTGTGCCATCTTGGCAGATGGGCTTGTGATTTGCCTTAGATTCAAGTGCGAGTTCCATCTTATCAGATAGACCTTTGGAGATTACTTAAGATCGTTTTTGCATAATACTGCTATCATGGAAGATAGACTTAAGAACTATTTTAAAATTGCATTTTTATAGCGCTGCTATCGCGACAGATAGGCATGAAAGATCATTCAAGATCATGTTCGCAGAAGCTGCTATCATAGAAGATAGGCTTAAAAGATCACTTAAGATCGTTTTCACATGAGCTGCTATCGTGGCAGATAGGCTTAGAAGATCGATTAAGATCATTTTCGCATGAGCTGCTATCGTGGCAGATAGGCTTAGAAGATCGATTAAGATCATTTTCGCATGAGCTGCTATCGTGGTAGATAGGCTTAGAAGATCAATTAAGATCGTTTTCGCATGAGCTGCTATCGTGGTAGATAGGCTTAGAAGATCAATTAAGATCATTTTTCGCATGAGCTGCTACCGTGACAGATAGGCTTAAAAGATCAATTAAGATCGCATTTGCATAGGCTGCTATCGTGACAGATAGGCTTAGAAGATCAATTAAGATCGCATTTGCATAGGCTGCTATCGTGACAGATAGGCTTAGAAGATCAATTAAGATCGCATTTGCATAGGCCGCTATCGTGACATATAGGCTTAGAAGATCAATTAAGATCGCATTCGAGTAGGTTGCTATCGCGGCGGATAGGCTTTTGCTAACAGTAATGATAAACCAAATGAAGCAATATAAACAGCTAGAAGTATAAAGTTCTTCTCATTTGGGAGAAGTCTTTTATTATAGAGCTCTCATGTGGGAGAGATGAGATTACAGTTCTCTCATATGGGAGAAATGATGTGCGAATCATAGCTATACAGAGCATAAGGCAACGTTGTAATAAAACGCATAAAATGAGAGAAGTTAAGGATAGTACTTCTTAATCCAGCGCATGTTGACTGAGCTTGGGGTTGAGGTCGTTCCGTGCAACCTTCGTATGCTGCAGTAGCCACTGTCAAAGACTTTTGTGACTTCAAAGGGCCCTTCCCAATTGGTTGCGAACTTTGGGTGAGTCGCCTCTCGCATGCAATGGTCAGATGCGCGCAAGACCAAATCTCCAACTGCGAAATCTCTACGTTGGACTGTTTTGTTGTACGCACGAGCAATCCTTTCTTGATACCGTTTGTTGGTCCTTTTAGCTTGCTCTCGCTTTTCCTCTAGCAAGACTAAGTCATAATCGCGTTGATTGTCGTACAAGGCGTGGAAGGCCAACCTTGCTGAGTTAACTTTTACCTCCGCAGGTACCACTGCCTCAGCCCCATAGCATAGGAGGAATGGTGAGACCCCTGTGGGTGTTCTTGGAGAAGTCCGGTAAGCCCATAGGGCTATGCTTAAGGAATCAGCCCACTTCTTGTGGTCGTCTGCAACCATCTTGCTCAAAATTCTCAATAGCGTCTTGTTGGTCGCTTCTGCTTGCCCATTCCTCTTCGGGTAGTAAGGGGTGGAGTATATCTGCCTGATGTTGTACTCTGCTAGCTTCGCAGCCACCTGGCGATTAACAAAAGGAGTGGCATTATCTGAAAGGATGGTGTTGGGAATTCCGAACCTGCATATAATGCTCCCTTGGATGAAACGGACCACATATAGCGCATTCGCCGTCTTTAGTGGTATTGCTTCCACCCACTTGGTGAAAAACTCCGTCGCGGTGAGAATGAAGTGATTCCCATGCGAGGTTGGTCGAATGGGACCAATAAAGTCGAGAGCCCATGTGTGAAACGGCCATGGTGTTCCCAATGCATGTAGATCTACAGCAGGAGCGTGCACTAGATTACCTTTAAATTGACACTCCTGGCAACGTCGTACTTTGGTGCGGCAATCAGCCTCCATCGTGGTCCAGAAATATCCAATTGAGAGGAGTTGCCTGCATAATTTCGCACCTCCCTGGTGTTCCACCTGATGAGAAAGGTCCATGACTTCTTGTGCTTCCCTGCCGTCTAGACATCGCAGCAAGTTGCCCTCATGGCCTCTTCGCCAAAGCAGGTTTTCTTGTACCACGTATCGGGACGCTTTCCTCCTCAATTTCTCAGCTTCCTTTCTTGATTCGGGTACGGTGCCCTGGGTGAGAAAATCAAAGAGCGGTTTCCTCCAATCCGTATCATCATCGGTCAGAGCAATGAGTAAAGAATCTTTGATCAGTGCGCAACTCTCGCACTTTCCTTGTATTAGTGCCGCGGCTGTTGACATGTCTGGCCAGTGAATACCGTATCTCTGAGCTTTCCGGTAGATTGATACTTCGCTTTCTCCGCAAGCATGCTGGTGAATCTTCTCTAGCAGCAGTTGTCCCTCTTGCTCGGAAACACATCGCATGAGTATTCCGCCAGGGCCCTTGTAGTAAAGGGTGTTGTCATGTATGCAATACCCCTTTGTGAGTGTCCAGTTTTCGCTGCTGGTGCCTTCTGCGATGGCCGGTAAGATGGCCTTTCTCCAGTCCGCATCGTCCATGTGTTCATCGTCGCACGCGTCTTCAGCTAACGCCGACGATGTTCGCACTTCGATCGAGATTCTTGCAGGACATTTGTCTGTACTAACCTTGGATCCCAAGGTGGCCAAAGCGTCTGCATGCCTGTTGTCCGCTCGGGGCTTGTGCTCGTACCTAACGTCGTAGAATTGCTGCACCAGCTTTTGTACCAAAGTCCGGTAGGACAGAAGATTTATCTCCTTCAAACCGTACTCGCCCGAGGCTTGCTTGACAATTAGCTTGGAGTCCCCCATGACCGTCAAATTGCTTACTTCCAAATCTTTCGCTGCACGAAGTCCCGCTATGAGGGCTTCATATTCTACCTCGTTGTTGGTGACTGTGAAGTCAAGCTTTGCGGACATCTGTATGACCTCCCCATCTGGCTTGGTCAAGACTATCCCAATGCCTCCACATTTCCTTGTTGACGAACCGTCGAAATGGAGCGTCCAATAGGGTACATCGACTGCATAGATTTCAGGTCCCTCGAATTCTTCTTCGATCACGGGCTCGTGACTGTTATCGGGGAACTGTGCCAACAGATCCGCCACCGCCTGCGACTTGATCGCTCGAGGTCGCACGCATGTAATATCGTATTGAGAGATGGTCATATACCATTTCGCCAATCTTCCCCCAGGAGTAGTGTGAGTCAGAAGATATCGTATGGGATCACTTTTTGTAACCACCACCACTTTGTGCGATGCAAAGTAGTGTCTCAACTTCTCTATTATGAAGAATAGGGCAAGGCAATGACGCTCGATGTCCGTGTACCTTGATTCTGCGGGCTGCACGATGCGAGAGATGTAGTAGATGGGCCTTTCTTGACCCTCGTACTCCTGAGCCAAAAGTGCTCCTATGGATTTCCTCGTTGACGTCAGATACAGCAAAAGCGGTGATCCTAACTGAGGTGCGATCATTATTTTTGAAGACGTCAGCAGCTCCTTTAGCTTTCTGAACGCAGCTTCGTGCTCCGGAGTCCAGTTGTATGCGTCATCTTTCCTGAGAAGATTACTGAAACAAAAAGTAATCTCGGCAATCGCTGGGATGAATCTTCGCAGATACGATAGCTTCCCCAAGAATGTCTTCAAGGCACTCTGGTCATGCGGCGGAGTCATGCTGGTGATGGCTGAAACTTTCGCAGGGTCAGGCTCGATTCCTTGACGATGTACCACGCATCCCAAGAATCTCCACTATAGGCTCGATGTTCTTTGTGCATTCAATTATTTTTGAAAACGTGGGCGTTTGCAGGTTGATGAGCATACCTTTGTATTCATCTCGCATGCACTGCAGACATATCTCTACGAGCCGACTTTCGAGCATCGGATCTTTGCATTCCAAGGACTTCGCCCTGAACTTCTTGATGAAAGTTATCCCGTCCTCCTCGCGCTTCTGATACATCCGCGAGAGGTGGATCATTTTCACCTTTTCTTCCATCTGGAAGAATTTGGTGTAGAACTTTTGGACCATGTCATCCCAGGTCTTCACAGATCCGGCCTCCGACGTCTTGTACCACTTGTACGCTACGTTCCCCAAGGATTTTGGGAACTCTCGCATCAGCAGTTTGGGATTGGCTCCATATGGCCCCATGACATCGATGAAACGCATGACATGTTCATGAGCGTTTCCATTGACATCTTCGAACTTGTCCCATTTAGGAGCCTTGTACCCCACCGGGTTAGGCATGAGATAGATCTCTCGCGGGATAGGTGGATCGTTGTCTAGCTTCGGGATGATGGTATCTGCAAATGATTGGTGAGCCAGAATAGTGTCCATGCGCTTCTGCAGGGACGTCATACATTCTAGAATGTTTCCATCGGTAACAGGAGGAGGGGTTGCCGCAGGCGGAGGCGACACGTATGCCGCCGGGGGATTGGGGACATATTGGCCATTCGCATTGCCCCAGATTGCCGTTGGAGGAGTTAAGGGATAATGCGAAGCCAGATTAGGTACCAAGGCCGGAGGCTGAGGGGTGTGAGCAGTGAGGGGCAACATTTGAGCTGTTGACCCTTGAATCGAGGGTAACTGTGTAGTCGCTGGTGGAGTCTGCAGATTAGGGTTGGGGGGTGTGGTTGACACTCCCAGTCCTTGAGCGGTAGGGGCTCCTCCTCCCTGAGAAACGGCGGTGGCTTGTGTAGGGTTCGGTGCAAGAGTCCCCAAGACAGCCATGATCCGTTCTAGCTGCACAGATTGAGCTTTGAGGGCTTTCGCCTGACCTTGGATGGTGGCGTCCAAGGATTCTAGCGTCGGGGCCTCACCGGTGGTCGTAGGAGTGCGGCGGATCTCCTCTCCTGAGGCGGCTTCGGTGGAAGGCGATATTGTTGGAATAGATGCCCTAGAGGCAATCTAGTTTAGTATGAATTTGTGATTGGCTAGAAATTCATTTATTATTTATTGGATATTTAATATAATGAAGTCCTTAGATTTACAATTGTGTTGTTTATCTTAAATATCCCTAGTCGAGTATAATGATTAAATAGGACAATCATCTATAGACTAGTATGGGGTTGGATTGATATGGAGATATCACGATCCAACACATAGGTGTGCATTACGGAATGTTGCACTGGATTGACCCATCACCGAGAAGGCTACATACACGTTATGTTGAGTCACAAGTGCTTCTCGGGTACAATGGTGTTGTCATCCTTAGACTTGAAGTCACTAGATATTCTAGTTGTGGATCATTGTGATCTTGGTAGCGTTAAACGCTACACCGTAACTGGGTAGTTATAAAGGCGTGTACTGGATACAATGAGAAGCAAGCTTAGAGATCGTAGTGGACGTAGAGAGGATTTGCCCCTCCCACATAACGGGAGAAAATATCCAAGGCCACTCGAGGATAGTGCTTATAGAATGTCTGGCCAGACTCAAATAAATCAATATATGGGATATTGATGTTATTTGCACGAATAAGGCTATTCCATGGATCGAGAAACTAGGGATTGGATATACGAGTGTGACTTGTATGTCTCGTGTCCAATCCGGATATGGAGGCAAAGGGATGAGACAATTACTTGTACAAGGTTGTCTAGATGACTATTCTATTAGTTGGCTAGAATGGATGTTTTGCTAGAAACCGCTCCATATTAGCAAAGAGTTGCTACCAACTAGATAGAACCTATGGGGTCACACGCTATATAGAGTTGTACTAGATTTGGAATTAATTAATTGGATTAATTAATTAGAAGGATCACTTTGCAAACCCTTGCAAACTTAGTAGGGACTAATTTGCAAGGAAGGGACTAAATTGAATTCTAGTAGGACTAGAATAAGTCCTTTAGGTAGTTAACAAGGAGTTGTTGGACTATATAAAGGACCCTCCTCCTTCCTTCCCTACAAGAACTTATGCTCTAAAGAGAACATAACAAGAGTAGGAAAGAACAAAGGAGAGAGAGAGCAAGCCACAAGAGGGACGCCGCCCCCCTTGCCGCCGCCCCTTGTCCCCGACGCCACAAAGGGGCCGAACCCCCTTTTGTGCTTCGTTTTGCGTGATTCCTTCACCCTCCATTCATTCCGGGCTAGCACCAAGGAGATTGGAGATCTAGGAACAACTCTAGGCGTGGATCAACTATAGAGAACGTGACACTATTCGCGTTTGAAGTCATCAAGGAGAACCCAAAGGTGTGTTTATGATTTCTTACCTTCACTATCGTTATGCATCTAGACTTGTGATCCTTGGAGGGTTTTGCATGGTTGTTTGTTTGATTATGCTTCCGTTTGCGCGATCCATGAATCAAAACCCTACAGTGGTATCAGAGCCACAGGTCATAGAGCATAAACGTAGTTTATGTGTTACATTCTTGTTGTTTTACACCTTAATTTGTTGTTTATCACGTAAAACAAGACAAATCAAGCATTGGATGCAATTTGTCAAAGAATTAATCATAACAAGACCCAATTATTGCATTGGATGCATGAATTGGTGAGTTTGAGAAATTTTAGGATCTTAGATCTAGGGTTTGGGCATCCTTGGGGAAGAAGGAGTTCTCCCACAACAAGGAAACAACCAAACTTGGGCTCCAAGCAAGGAGGTTGTTTTGGAAACAACCTCCACAAGGAGGTTCGGCCCCCTAGGGGACCGCCCCCTTGCTTGCCGCCCAAGCTTGGAGCCCTAAGGGGCCGGGCGGCCCTAACCCGCGGGCCTAGCTTGCGGGTTTTGGGCCGGGCCGGCCCTAGGGCTTTATGGTTCACTTATTTGGGCCCGGGCAATTGGATTGTTGGGCCCATGGACCGTTTTAACCCTAGAAATCCTAAAATCAATTAAAATTGACCAAGCGCGTTAAAATTGGATTTTAACTGTTTATGTGCAAATCGCATGGTGATTGGATATGGCCTTAGGATGTGGTTTGATGTGGATGTTTAATTTTGTGGTTTGGTTTTACGGCCTGCGAGCTGATCAATTAATTGTAATAATTAATTAGGGTTTTATGGCCTGCGTGCCATTTTTTTTCTCAACTTGTGAGATTTATTTTATTTAGTATAGATATTAGCTAGTGCTAGATAAAGTAGATTGTTAGCCAAGATTGGAGAAAAGTAGCCCAAAGCCAAAAGGAGCCACAAAAGATGGAGCATGGAGCATGGAGCACACCACATGACTATGAAGGATGGACCAAAAGATCAAGACGCATGGAGATGTGTTTGTTTAGGGTTCATAGATAATTCCATTGGCTTGGAATTATCTTAGTCTAGAAAAAGGCCATATCCACATCACGTTTAATTTCTGTTTTGTGGTTGTTTATTTATTGTCTTATTATTTGTGTGGTTGGTGTATGGATGATGCATGCAATTAGGATAATAAGATAATTAGACAACCCGGATCTATTATTTGGAGTTGTGCCCAAACTCAAATAGATAGATTAGTTGATATTGATCAACAAAATAATTAAAATTGAATTGAAAATCCCTCAAATTTTAAAAATATTGTGTTCTTGCCTTCTCGTTATTTAAACACTCATTATCATCATTATTTATCAAGTTCGTGCGTGCCAAAGCATGGCGACTTGGTTCATAATGATGGAATGCGATGGCACGTAACAATGTGCAATTGTTTAGATAAGAGGTTGAACACAACTAGGCTATTAATTTGATTAAGAAACCTAGAGGCAATCAATTGGGATTATCCATATGGATGGATAAATAAGGAGTTATTTGCCCGGTTGAACCAAGAGTTGCATATGGGATGCAATTGGAATTGTTCCTACCTAAGAAGTAATCGAATTATGGGTGACTTGCCAAAGCAAGCTCATAAGGAGATGAAAAAAGATGGATCTTGGCCCACTAGAAAATATAAGGATATTTTCCGCATTAATATCTTGAGGGTTATTAATCCGTAGAAAAATAGTGGGAGCTATATTTAATAAACTAGCCATTATTAAATATAGTCAAAAATTCACAAATACTAAAACTTGCGTATTTTCCTTTTGTAGAATTCCAAATGGCAAACAACTCATCGAGTTCACAACATTCCCTACGATCTGTCCTTGAGAAGGACAAGCTCTCAGGAACCAACTTTCTCGATTGGTACAGAAACTTGAGAATTGTTCTCAAGCAAGAAAAGAAGCTGTACGCAATAGAGGAGCAAGTTCCAGAAGGTCCAGAGAATCAGACACCTGCTGCCTTAAAGGCGTATCAAAAGCGTGTTGATGACGCTAATGATGCGGCCTGCCTAATGCTTTGCACCATGACCTCTGAGCTTCAGAAGCAACATGAGAACATGAATGCTGTCGATATGATCGAACATCTAAAGCAGCTCTTCCAAGAGCAGGCGAGGGTAGAGAGGTATGAGGTCTCAAAGGCACTGTTCAAATGTCATCTGGCAGAAGGGAACCCGGTGGGACCCCACGTACTCCGAATGATCGGGTACTTGGAGAATCTCGCCCGGCTTGGGTTCCCGGTCGGCCAAGAGTTGGCAACCGATCTCGTGTTGCAATCGTTGCCCGAGAGTTATGGACAGTTCATTATGAACTATAACATGAACGAGATCGTTAAACCACTGCCAGATTTGCTCAACATGTTGAGGACGGCTGAACAGAGCATCAATAAGGGTAAGGGCAAAGCCATTATGATGGTGCATAAAGGAAAGGGTAAAAAGTTTGCCTCTTCCTCCAAGGGCAAAGGCAAGTCAGTTGCTAAGTCCAAGGAACAAGCCCTTAAGCCTGTTGGTGCTATTGCCAAGGTCGTGACTAAGGGTGAATGTCACTACTGTAGTCAACCTGGACACTGGAGGAGGAACTGCCCAAAATATCTGGAGGACAAGAGGCTTGGAATAGTGATTCCACCACCACCAGGTATTTTTGTTGTAGATGTCAATTTAACTGTCTCTACATCATGGGTATTAGATACTGGATGTGGATCTCATATTTGTCGAAATATGCAGGATCTAAAGAGAAGTAAAAGATTGGCTAAAGGGGAGGTAGATCTGCGCGTTGGGAATGGAGCAAAGGTTGCTGCATTGGCCATAGGCGTGTGCGAGCTATCTCTGCCTTCAGGATTAGTTTTAGAATTAAATAATTGCTATTTTGTGCCTGCTATGAGCAGAAACATTATTTCTATTTCTTGTTTGGACAAGGAAGGTTTTATTATTTCAATAAAGAACAATTGTTGTTCTTTTATTTGAATAATATTCACTATTTTAGTGCGCAATTATTTAATGGACTTTATGTCCTTGATCTAAGTAATCCTGTCTACAACGTTAATACCAAGCGGATTAAAATAAATGATTTAAATCCTGCTTATTTATGGCATTGTCGTTTAGGCCACATAAATGAGAAACGTGTATCTAGACTCCATAAGGATGGATTACTAGACTCATTTGATTTTGAATCATATGAGACATGTGAGGCTTGTTTATTGGGAAAAATGACAAAGTCCCCTTTCAATAAGAAAGGTGAGAGGACTAGTGAGCAATTGGCACTCATACATACTGATGTGTGTGGGCCATTTGCCACGCCTGCCAGGGGTGGTTATGTCTACTTCATTACGTTTACTGATGATTACAGTAGATATGGATTTGTGTACCTTATGAGGGCAAAATCCGAATCCTTTGAAGTGTTCAAAGAATTCAAGAATGAAGTAGAGAAGCAACTTGGCAAAAGTATCAAGGCTCTACGATCGGATCGTGGAGGAGAATACTTGAGCCAAGAGTTTGACGACTATCTTAGAGAGTGTGGGATCGTGTCCCAACTCACTCCACCCGGAACGCCACAATGGAATGGCGTGTCCGAGAGGAGGAATCGAACCCTATTGGATATGGTTCGGTCTATGATGTGTCAAACCGATCTTCCATTATCATTTTGGGGCTACGCTCTATTAAGTGCAGCTTTCACCATTAACCGTGTTCCATCTAAATCAGTCATGAAGACACCATATGAGATGTGGAGTGGGAGGCGTCCCACATTGTCGTTCATGAGGATTTGGGGCTGCGATGTCTATGTAAAACGTTTACAATCAGACAAGCTAGGGCCTAAATCGGATAAGTGTAAATTTGTGGGGTACCCTAAGGAAACTAAGGGATACTTCTTCTACAATCCAACCGAGAACAAAGTGTTTGTTGCTCGGACCGGCGTGTTTCTAGAAAGAGAGTTTGTCTCTAAAGAAGCAAGTGGGAGGAATGTAGAACTTGAAGAAGTTCAAGAACCACAAAACACAGAACCGATTATGGAACATGAACAGGAATCACAAGCAGTTGTGGAGCCACCTGTTCAGGTAACACAAGAGCTTCGTAGATCTAGTAGAGTGCGCCAGGAACCCGAGCGGTACGGACTTCTCGTAACTGATTCCAGTGACACGATGCTCATAGATGATGAGCCTACTACCTATGAGGAGGCCATGAATGGCCCAGACTCGCAGAAGTGGCTTGAAGCCATGAGATCCGAGATGGAATCCATGTATACCAACAAAGTATGGACTTTGGTGGAACCACCTGATGGGGCGCGGCCCATAGGGTGCAAGTGGGTCTTCAAGAAGAAGATCGACATGGATGGTAATGTGATTACCTATAAGGGCCGATTGGTGGCTAAAGGATTCAGACAGATTCATGGTATTGACTATGATGAAACCTTTTCACCAGTCGCTATGACCAAATCCATCCGAATCCTACTTGCGATTGCAGCATACTACGACTATGAGATTTGGCAGATGGATGTCAAAACAGCATTCCTTTATGGGAATCTCCTCGAGGACGTGTATATGATACAGCCGGAGGGTTTTGAGGATCCAAAGCAAGCCAACAAAGTCTGTAAGCTGCAACGATCCATTTATGGATTGAAGCAAGCTTCTAGGAGTTGGAATCGACGTTTTGATGAAGTGGTCAAAGAGTTTGGCTTCATCAGAAACGAAGATGAGTCTTGTGTCTACAAGAAGGTTAGTGGGAGCTCTGTAGCTTTTCTGGTCTTGTATGTGGATGACATACTACTCATTGGAAACGACATTCCCATGCTGCAATCTGTGAAAGATTGGCTAGGAAAGTGTTTCTCAATGAAGGACTTAGGGGAAGCAGCCTATATACTCGGTATAAAGATCTATAGAGATAGATCTAAGAGGTTGCTAGGCCTGAGTCAAAGTACATATATTGACAAGGTGTTGAAACGGTTCAACATGCAAGATTCCTAGAAGGGATTCTTGCCCATGTCACATGGAATCACTCTTTCGAAGAGTGGATGTCCTTCCAATGAGATTGAGAAGGAACGCATGAGTAGGATTCCCTATGCCTCGGCCATAGGATCCATCATGTATGCCATGTTATGTACTAGACCAGATGTGTCATATGCCTTGAGTATGACAAGCAGATACCAATCCAATCCAGGTGAGAGTCACTGGATTGCTGTCAAGAACATCCTAAAGTACTTGAGAAGAACTAAGGATGCTTTCTTGATGTTTGGCGGTGAGGAAGAGTTGCGTGTAAGGGGTTACACTGATGCAAGCTTCCAAACCGATAGAGATGACTTTAGATCACAGTCGGGATATGTGTTTTGCCTGAATGGAGCAGCGGTGAGCTGGAAGAGTTCCAAGCAAGAGACGGTAGCTGATTCTACAACAGAGGCTGAGTACATTGCTGCAAATGGCGCAGCAAAGGAGGCTGTTTGGATCAGAAAGTTTGTTTCTGAACTTGGTGTGGTCCCTAGTATTGCGGATCCAGTGGAGTTGTTCTGTGACAACACTGGGGCGATCGCGCAATCAAAGGAACCAAGATCGCACCAGAAGTCCAAGCATGTGCTCAGGAAGTTTCATCTGATTCGAGATATTATCGATAGAGGAGACGTTCGGATATGCAAGATTCCTACAGATGATAATCTGTCAGACCCACTTACGAAGCCTCTCACGCAGTGGAAGCATGAAGGGCACACTAGGAGTATGGGCATACGAGATGCGCCAGATTGGCTCTAGTGCAAGTGGGAAACTGTTGGAATAGATGCCCTAGAGGCAATCTAGTTTAGTATGAATTTGTGATTGGCTAGAAATTAATTTATTATTTATTGGATATTTAATATAATGAAGTCCTTAGATTTACAATTGTGTTGTTTATCTTAAATATCCCTAGTCGAGTATAATGATTAAATAGGACAATCATCTATAGACTAGTATGGGGTTGGATTGATATGGAGATATCACGATCCAACACATAGGTGTGCATTACGGAATGTTGCACTGGATTGACCCATCACCGAGAAGGCTACATACACGTTATGTTGAGTCACAAGTGCTTCTCGGGTACAATGGTGTTGTCATCCTTAGACTTGAAGTCACTAGATATTCTAGTTGTGTATCATTGTGATCTTGGTAGCGTTAAACGCTACACCGTAACTGGGTAGTTATAAAGGCGTGTACTGGATACAATGAGAAGCAAGCTTAGAGATCGTAGTGGACGTAGAGAGGATTTGCCCCTCCCACATAACGGGAGCAAATATCCAAGGCCACTCGAGGATAGTGCTTATAGAATGTCTGGCCAGACTCAAATAAATCAATATATGGGATATTGATGTTATTTGCACGAATAAGGCTATTCCATGGATCGAGAAACTAGGGATTGGATATACGAGTGTGACTTGTATGTCTCGTGTCCAATCCGGATATGGAGGCAAAGGGATGAGACAATTACTTGTACAAGGTTGTCTAGATGACTATTCTATTAGTTGGCTAGAATGGATGTTTTGCTAGAAACCGCTCCATATTAGCAAAGAGTTGCTACCAACTAGATAGAACCTATGGGGTCACACGCTATATAGAGTTGTACTAGATTTGGAATTAATTAATTGGATTAATTAATTAGAAGGATCACTTTGCAAACCCTTGCAAACTTAGTAGGGACTAATTTGCAAGGAAGGGACTAAATTGAATTCTAGTAGGACTAGAATAAGTCCTTTAGGTAGTTAACAAGGAGTTGTTGGACTATATAAAGGACCCTCCTCCTTCCTTCCCTACAAGAACTTATGCTCTAAAGAGAACATAACAAGAGTAGGAAAGAACAAAGGAGAGAGAGAGCAAGCCACAAGAGGGACGCCGCCCCCCTTGCCGCCGCCCCTTGTCCCCGACGCCACAAAGGGGCCGAACCCCCTTTTGTGCTTCGTTTTGCGTGATTCCTTCACCCTCCATTCATTCCGGGCTAGCACCAAGGAGATTGGAGATCTAGGAACAACTCTAGGCGTGGATCAACTATAGAGAACGTGACACTATTCGCGTTTGAAGTCATCAAGGAGAACCCAAAGGTGTGTTTATGATTTCTTACCTTCACTATCGTTATGCATCTAGACTTGTGATCCTTGGAGGGTTTTGCATGGTTGTTTGTTTGATTATGCTTCCGTTTGCGCGATCCATGAATCAAAACCCTACAGATATGTTGTTGACATCATCCTCCTGAGACATGGTTGCTTTTGATGGTAAGTTCACGTCGGGTTCACCAAAATGTGCACAAGAGATTCCGGCGGGGAGAACTCCGTGTACACCGTAAGTAGAGGATCAGAGATAGCACAGGAAGAGTTGGGTTGTGTGTAGGGAGAGAGTAAGGCAGTAGTAATGTATGAGAGTGAGACAGAGGTTTAGCAGAGCTTCCGCGTATGGCTAGTGTGTCCTCCTTTGTATGGAAAGGTAAACGTCCTATATATAACGGAGAATGTGACCGTTGCAGTGTGGTTAATGCGCCCATCAATGGCGGCTTAATTAGCTTAACCGCAACGGCACGTTCGTCCGCCTATATAGGGACCGTTACAGCACGTTATGCGCGAATACCGGAACCGTTATGAGGTTGACCGGGTTTGACCGGATTGACCGGGTTTATGGAGCTCGTGCCATAAATCTCTCAAAAGCAGTTACTAAAGGTCGCGCGCGGGCTTGGCTCGCACGCGACAGGACTTACTCTAGCCTCCAAACCACTAAGTCCCTACAAGTCCCGTGCAGTGGTATGCGAGGGCCCTGTCTCGCAGCCCCCACATGGATCAGCGCGACAGGTGATCCAGTGTGTGTGGAGCACAATATGGTGTGCTAGATGGTTGCCACGTGGCCAAGATCTGTCAGCTCAGAAAGCACTATCTACAGCTGTCAAGCTTGGCTGCGAAAAGTTGGAACTAGAAACGGATGCTCTCTCCGTAGTGAAGGATATGAAAGGAGTGGTAAATGGGAAAGTGAAGAGTTCTTCTGAAATAGGAGCAGTATGATTGAAACGGTGGAGTTATCTAGAAGTCTGACCAAATTTTCGATCAGATACAATGGACGCAGATCTAATAAAGTTGCACATCTTCACGCTAGAGAAGGCCTTCTTTCTCAGACGGATCAGGAGTGGTATCAAAATGAGCCCTGATGGGCATCTAAGAGTTTACATGATGATGTATTGGGCCTTCCAAGCCCACCTTTAGTCCATTAATAAAATTTTCAGTTTCACCCTAAAAAAATAATACATGAAAAATACCAGTTGTTTTACGAGGTTTACGAGGGCTCTCTAGGAGAAAATCCTAGGGTTCATGGAGGCTGAGAACACAATGGAGAAACGTGATCAAAATATGACGACGAGCAAGGAATATGTTGTGGAGTTCGGATCGGAGTACTCCATCGAAGCAGCATCTGAATACAACCATTGTAAACCCCATGGTTTTTTCCTCATAGGTTAGGGTTAACATGTGGGTTTGTGAGTCAACTCTTCAAGAAAATCTTGAGGGATGGAGAGCGGGTACATTCATGAGGTAGACTTCAATACGTTTATTTTCAAGTTCACATGGATATTTCATAAACTGATTCGTGGGGGGAGGTCACTGGATTATTTACGGTAAAATCCTTCTGTTAAAACCCTAGGAAGTGAGATATTCCCCTCGATCTAACTATTTGAACTACTTACGGCCCCTTCTCTCTCAGGGCATGTCGATCTTGGAAAAGGGGTGCATGTTGCTTCGACTCTTGTCGAATGGCCCGTTCCCCTCGGTCGGGATATGTCGATCAATTCCTTCAATTCAAAACGTGGAAATGCACCTATATGCTATTACATCATTCATGTTGGTCAAAGATGTGCCCCGGCACCATCGTTTAACGTAACAAGGCTACTTATAGAGCATGGGGAACATTATTTTCATGAGAGTTGACACAATTAGTATAGTATGGATTTGAAGAGTAAATATTGGATGTAGACTTGCTAGCTATGGTAGAAGATGTAATACCAATTATTGAGGGGTTTATGTGCAAAAATAAGAAACTGAAAGCAACTAAAAGATTAGATATATAAGAAGGGTATTTATAGAATTGAATCTAAGAAAAATTAACGCAAAATATTCTTCTTTTCAATTTTAAAAATTAAATTAGTAAATAATTTTAAGAAATTCAAACTTTTCTAATCCAAAGTAACGTCATAACGAGATACTATTATTATAAATGTCACATAATACCCCTATACTTTAGAAGCTAAATATAGTTCAAGAACAAGTTTAAAATATTAATTTCTTGAAATCCTTAAAACATTTGAAATTACCAAAGTAACCCCCCAAAATAAAATTACGGGGTATTTCATCATCTCATCCTTAAAATGAAATTTCGTCCCAGAAACTTAAAAAAAAAAACTTTTGATTAAAACGACGAACATACTTCACGCGAATGCAACTAATGCAAACAAGAGATGTATGAAATACTAATGCACGTGGAACACTTACTTTAACGAGAAACACACTCTCGATCGTTTACTTCACCTCCCACTAGCATTACATTAGGAATCTAGCATAAGTAAAAGCTTGTCAAACAATTTTGAGAGTTCCAAAATAAACATACCAGATCTCGAATTTAGAAAGCAATACGAATATTTCATCGACATTTAAACATGTCTACAAAACTTGCGGACACAATTAGAAGCCTCCTGAAAATTAGGGGTGTTACATTATGTGTAAGTTACTTGTGGGTTGCTTTATGAGATGTTTTTTGTGTGGTGCGTATCCATGTCTCCTTGTTTGGTTATATTTTTTTTTTCGATCGGAGATTAGCGACCTCTTGACTTAAAAATCACGTTTTCAGAAGCTTTTGTCATCTCATCCTTCTTGTGTTGAAACGAGACATTGAATATTAATTCTAAAGAAGATGACCATTATTGCACTTCTCCAAGTAGTAGTAATCACCTTTCAAAATTCAAAGTTTCTGCCAAACTCTTATCTAGACCGCAGTGATAGTTTATTTTGTAACTTACGTTTATAATATCTATGCATGATTTTCTTGATGTTTCTGAAAGTAGACACATGTAGGTTCATCCCAAATTTATTTCATGATTTTAGTAAGTGTTGTGATATGGAAAATATGACTCTAAAGTCAGAGCTACAAACATGTCCAGAATTGAACTTGTTAGATTATCTGACCTAGAGGCAATCTAGATTTAGTATGAACATTGTTTGGCTAGAGCATTCATTTATTATTTTTGGAGATATTTAATATAATGAAGTCCTTATATTACAATGTGCTGTTTATCTTAAATATTTCTAGTCTATTATATTATTTAACGGGACAATCACTATAAACTAGTATGTGGTAGTAGGGCTGAGCAAAAACCCGATTAACCCGCCTGCCCTGATCAGTATGAGCCGAACCGACCCAATAACCAAGGAAAGCCGCTTTTGTTGATCGGTTCTAGGTTGAAGTTTCTGAAACCCGACCAAACTCGGGTGATCAACGGGTCATATCATTTTCAACCCAATTTCACCCGCACCGACCCGACCATGGCTACTTCCTATCTAAATAGTAAATTGAGTCCATACCTAACCCAGTTAATATCAGCCACCCATTTGTAACCATGCCTATCCACTTACCATTAGTATTTAATTATTCATCCTTTTTTCATTTGTTGTTTAGAGAGAGAGAGAGAGATGCCAGATGGTTGTTGTTGAGAGAGATAGAGAAGTATGAAATACATTATAGTAGTGCATGGATAGAACAAACAACAGAGGGATAGATCTTCCATTACAACACCGATCAAAACGTATCAACTAACAACCTCGTCATATTTTGTTTTCTTGCCTCTACTGACGGACCACATCGCCGCCATATTTCTCTTTGTTTCCGCCTTACTTCCCTCTGTTTCCGCCATGTTTACCGGTGAACACATCGCCGAAAACTGTGTTTATTTCTCGATCAAACACTTTTAAACCGCCCCGTCCCCGATCGAAACTGAGAAACCCGAAGCCGACGGTTTTGACAGTGCCACGATCGGGGTCGGTTTGTGATATTCCTAACCCGAGTATGTCAGTTCGGTTGGCGAATTAGCAAAATAATCGGCCGAACCGACCCGTGCTCTGCCCTAGTGGGTAGATTGATATGAAGATATCAAGTCTAACACATGGGTATGCATTAGAAGTAATGGCATACTGGATTGACCCACAACGAGAAGGCTACATTAGATTATGTCAAAGTCACAAGTGCTTCTCGTAGTGCTAATGGTATTATAATCCTTAGAATTGAAGTCACTGGATACTCTAGTTGTGAAATATCATGCTATAATGTCATTAAACGTTGCGCCTTAACCGGGTAACTATAAAGATAGTAATCAGTCATGATAGGAAGCAAGCTGAGAGATGGTAGTGATGTAGAGAGAATTTTTCCCTATGACATAATGGGAGAAAATATCCACGGGCCACTCGAGGGATGGTGCTTATAGAATGTTTGGCCAGACTCAGATAAATCAATATGGAGATATTGATGTTATCTGCATGGATAAGCATATTCCTAGGATTGAGAAACTATGGATTGGATATACGAGTGTGACAATTATGTCTCGTGTCCAATCCGTATATGGAGACAAATGGATAATACAATACGGTAACATTGGGCACGAGATTTTTCGGATCACTGACTATTTCTATTAGTTGGGTGACATAGATGTGTTGCTAGACACTGCTCTACGTTAGTAAAAGTTACTACCAACTAAGTAGAAACCTATGGGGTCACACACCAGATGGATTAAACTGGATATAGGCATTAATTAGTAGGAGTAATTGATCAAAAGCATCTAAACGCAACCTCAAGCAAAGTTAGTAGGACTAATTTGCAAGGTGGACTAATATGTGTATGGACAGGATTAGTATTGGGGTAATTATGTAGTTAATAAGGAGTTATTAACTATATAAAGGCAATGTAGCTTGTTATTTTTTCAAGTGTGTCATTATTGAGAGAACATAACAAAGTAAGAAGAAAGACAAGAGTTGAGGCCAAAGCCCCAACCACGTCTACCCCTGTAAGCCGTCGGCCTCCATAGGCGCGCGACCTTGGTGCTCCGTTTTGCGTGATCTCTTCCCTCCTTCTTCCATTGCTAGCACTACGCGTGGAGAAGGATTCCAGCTACTAATCCAAGATGTGGATACTCGTAGCGACGAAGACACAATTTTTCTTAGTGATCACACAAACTAAGGTACACAATTCTCTTCTTTTATCGTGTTACGAAAAACTTGCTGTGATCCACGGAGGGCTTTGAGCAGGATAGATTTATTATTAGCGATGCGTTACCTGCATCAAAACCCTTGATTGGTATCAGAGCCATAAGTCGTAGCGCATAACATGATTTTATGTGTTACCGTTTATCTGTTTTTCACTGCTTTTGCACTTTTTAGAGAAAAACTGAAGTTAAGCATATGATACAAATTGAATATGATTCAATAGGTGATGAGCCAATTTTCCATATCGTATAAAATTTGACCAACTTCGTTCACATATGATGTGAGTTTTTGGGTTTTGAAAAGATAGGGTTAGGGCACAATTGGTGGAAAAAGGGGTTTTCTCATCAATTGGAAACAAGTACACAAGGAAGGAGGAAGTTTATGGAAACAACCCCCTAGGGGTTAGGCCAAGGGGTTGACCGCCCCCTTCCTTGTGCGCCAAGTCAAGCCGTGCCCTTGGGCGGTTCGGCCAAGCCGTCGGTTTGACCGGGCGTGCTTGGGTCGACCGCTTTGGCGGCTTGGGCGGTCCTCTAAGGGTTCGGCCAAAGTATTTGGTGGGCCCCTAGGACCGTTTTGATCCAAGAAAATCCAAATTCAACTAAAACTGACCAAGCGCGTTAAAAATTGATTTTATAGTATTATGTGCTTTATTTTTTGATGGATGGATATGGCTTAGGTTGTGGATGTTAATTTTGTGGCTTGTGGTTTGGTTTGGTTTTATTGTAATTAATTTAATTTATTAGTTTTACGGCCTGCATGTCTTCTTCTCCATCGTTTGTGAGGTCTCTCTATTTAGTATAGATGCGAGCTAGTATTAAATAGTTAGATGATAGTCAAGACATGGAGAAGAAGACCAAAGAATCAAGGAACCACAAAGATGATGGAGGACTCGCAAGTCTAAGACGCGCGGCCAAGGTTGAGGCACATGGACATGAGCTTGTCACTTTAGGGCTTGTAGATATTCTCATTAACTTGGGAATATCTTAGTATTATGGGCCATATCCATGCCATGTTTATTTATTTATTGTCTTGTTATTTATTTTGGGGTATGGGTGATGCATGCAAAACGTAACAAGATAATAATAAACAAGGCTGATCTTTTATTTGGGATTGCCCAATCTGAATAAGTAGATCATGTTAATAGGATCAACAAAACAATTAATAATGACAAGTAAATCCCTCAAACGATATATTGCGTTTTTCCTTCTCTTACTTAAACACCCATCATGATCAAGGTCTATTAAAATTCGGGCTTGCCAAAGCAAGGCGATATTAATTCACCACGGTATGATGCGGCAACACAAGCAAGTAATGTTTGATTTTTGAAGTAAGAGGTTGAACACAACTAGATTAGTTCAATTAGATTGATAAACTTAGAGGCAAGGCAATTAGGTGTTATCTATGGGATAGATAAGCAATAAGGGGTTATTCACCTAATTGAACCAATAATTTCATGGGATGAAATTGAAAATTATTACTACCTAAAAAACTAATTCTTGGGTGACTTGCCAAAGCAAGCTCAAGAAGAAGTGAAATATAGATTTTGGACCCACTAGATAATATGTGATATTTTCCGCATTAATGGTGACGACTATTAATATGAGAAAAATAGTGTGAGCTATATTTGATAATCTAGCCATTATTGAATGTAGTTAATTGTTCAAAATACTAAAATTGCACATTTCTCATTTTGTAGAATTCCAATGGCAAACAATAGACAAGCATCGACTTCATCCCTAAGATCTGTCCTTGAGAAGAAAAAGTTAGCTGGAACAAATTTTCTTGACTGGTACAGAAACTTGAGAATTGTTCTCAAGCAAGAAAAGAAAATGTACGTCTTGGACAATCCTATTCCAGAACCACTAAGATATGATGTTGTTCTTGCTGCAGGAGTGGCATATCAGAAACATATGGATGATTATAATGATGTAACTTGCCTCATGATTTTTTCCATGAAATCTGAAATTTAGAAGCAACACGAAAACCTGGAGGCATATGATATGATCATACATTTGAAGCACATATTCCAAGAGCAGGCAAGGCATGAGTGGTATGAAGTATCTGAAGCACTGTTCAAGTGCGGTCTCGCAGAAGGGAACCCATTCGGGCCTCATGTACTCCGCATGATCGGGTACATGGAGAATCTCGAGAGGTTTGGAATCCGATTCGGCCAAGAGTTGGCCACTGGTCTCATCCTGCAATGGTTGCGCGACAGTTATAGCCAGTTCATCATGAACTATAACATGAATGAGATCAGCAAACTTTTTCCAGACCTGCTTAATATGTTGAGGACCGCTGAACATAGCATTAACAAAGGCAAACGCAAGTCCATAATGATGGTCAATAAAAGGAAGGGCAAGCGAGTTTCCTCTACCTCCAAAGGAAAGAGCAAGAAAGTTTCAAAATTCAAGGATGCTGCCTTAAAGTCTCTGGAGGCGTGACTAAGGGTGAATGTCACTACTGTAGTCAGGCCGATCACTAGAAGAGGAATTGCCTAAATATCTGGAGGATAAAAGGCTTGGAATAGTGATTCCACCACCACCAGGTATTTTTGTTATAGATGTCACTTTATCTATCTCTTCATCTTGGTTATTGGATACGGGATGTGGATCTCACATTTGTCGAAATGTGCAGGATCTAAAGAGAAGTACAAGATTGGCTAAAGGGGAGATAGACTTGCGCGTTGGGAATGGAGCAAGAGATGTTGCATTAGCAGTAGACGTTTATGAGCTATATTTGCCTTATGGACTTATTAGAATTAGACAATTGCTATTATGTTCCTTCTATGAGCAGAAACATTATTTCTATTTCTTGTTTGGACGAGAACGTTTTTACTATTTCAATAAAGGACAAATGTTGCTCCATTTATTCTGATAGTATGCACTATTGTAGTGCGCATTTGTCTAATGGATTATATATCCTTGATCTAAATAATCCGTCTATAACATAAATACCATGAGGATTAGAACTAATTATTTAAATCCTACTTATCTATGGCACTGTCGCTTAGGCCATATAAACGAGAAACACATCTCTAGACTCCATAAGGATGGATTCCTACACTCATTTGATTATGAATCGTGTGAGACATGTGAACCTCCCAATTCTGAAGCTAGAACCTGTTAGCGCGCGATCATTCGCGTACCTCCTCTTCTGCTTCTCCACCAATGGCTAGATGTTCTTGGTGCAGTCAATTAATTTTGAAATGGTGGGCATGTTGAGATTGATGAGCATACCTTTATACTCATCGCGCATGCCCTGAAGGCATATTTCCACCAGGCGACTTTCAGAGACTTCATTAATGCATTCCAGAGACTTGGTTCTGAATTTCTTGATGAATGTCACTCCTTCCTCTTCGTACTTCTGGTGCATACGAGATAGGTGTATGGTTGTGACCTTCTCCTCGACTTGGAAGAATTTGGTGTAGAACTTCTTCACCATGTCTTCCCAGGTCTTGACGGAACCAGTCTCAAGGGTCCTGTACCATTTTTACGCGACATCCCCAGACATTTGTGGAACTCGCGCATCAGCAGCCTGGTGTCGATCCCATGCGGTCCCATTAGTTCAAAAAATCGCATCACGTGCTCCTGCACGTTCCCACTGACCTCGTCAAACTTCTCCCATTTGGGCGCCTTGTACCCAGCGGGTTTGGGCATCAGGTATATATCGCGCGGGATGGGAGGTGCATTGTCAACCTTTGGGATGACAGTATCTGCTAAAATTTTATTTGCAATGATGTTGTCCAAGAGTTGTTCCAGGGTCGCGTCGTTGGCAGGTGTGCTTCCCCCTGGGGTGGACGATGGTGTTGCAGCGAGGCCTTGGATGTAAGGCATTTTGGGATCACACGGAGCTGGAGGTGCGTAACTCCCCCGGGATCCAGTTGCGTACAATGGAAATTCAGGGTATGAAGAGGGGTTTCCAGCAGATACAAGAGATGAACCTGATGGCAGCCTTGATGGCAAGGGCACAGGACCATTGGGGAGAGAAGGTTGTGAGTTTAGTGGAACGGATGTGTGCACCATAGAGGTTGTAGCTACCCCCGGTGGTGGCAACTGGGTTGGTAATTGTGGGCCCGGAGCCCCCTGAGTGGCGTTCTGAGCAAGTTCTCCCAGGATCGTCATGATCTGGGAAATCTGGGCAGACTGATTCTGCATAGACTTGGCTTGGCTTTGGATTGTGGCCTGCAACATCTCCAGAGAGGGATTAGCCACACTAGCCGTCTGGGTCGGTGTATTGGTGTTGGTGTTGGCGAGGGCCTCCTCCCTCTGAATTCCTTCCACCTAAAGAGATTGGTCGCCATCACAGAGATTAGCCTCAAGAGACATGGCTTCTAGGTTAATTGATTGAACTTCGTGAAGGTTGATGTTCAAGTCAGGTTCACCAAATTGTGTACAAGGAAATCCTGGGAAGAGATCCAAGTGTACACCTCAAGTAGGAGATAAGAACAAGAACAAGGACACAGAGAAGTGTAGGGTAGTGAGTAGGGAGAGAGTGAGAAATGGTTAACTGTTCTTGAGAGAGAGACAGTCTAACGACAGCAAGAGCTTCGGTGAGTCTGGAAGATCAAGAAGAAGTGCCATGGAGGGTTAACGATCCTATATATATTAGGGAAGTGACCGTTGTGAGGGGTTAATGCGCCCATAAATGGTGGCTTAATGATAGCTCTGTAACGGCACGTTCCATCGTATATATAGGGAACGTTACGCACCGGTCCGCATATACCGGAGACCGTTATGAGATCGAACGGGTTTATAGGATACATGGTCATTAAATCTCTTAGTCAGTTACCAAGGGTCGCGCGCGAGCTTGGTTGTTGTTTGCGCGTGACGGACCTTACTCTAGCCTCCAAACCACTAAGTCCCTACAAGTCCCGTGTGGCTGGTATCGCGGGTGACCCTGTCTTGCAGCCCCCATATGGATAAGTGTGAGCAGTGATTAGGTGTATATAGAGCACAGTCAGATGTCCTGGATGGCTTCCACGTGGCTATGATCTGTCTGTCAATGCACCATCTACAGTAAGCATGGAGGGTCGCGCTATATTAATAGGCATATGATGCAAGAAATTAACTCTAGTGCAAGTGGGAGACTGTTGGAATTGTGCCATAGAGGCAATCAATTTATTGTGAAAAATATGTGGATTTACGATTCATTATGTTATCGATATAGAGATATGTTAACATGAATGAATTCCTTAGAATATCAATGTTATATTCTTAAATATCCCTATTCGATTATATTGATTAACAGGACAATCAACTATAGACTAGTATGGGGTTGGATTGATATGGAGATATCATGATCCAACACGTGGGTATGCATTAGGGGAATGGCATACTGGATTGACCCATCTCCGAGAAGGATACATACGGGTTATGTAAAGTCACAAGCGCTTCTCGAGGTGACAACGGTATTGTCATCCTTAGACTTGAAGTCACTAGATCATCTAGTTGCGGAGTATTGGTTTTTGGTAGCGTCAGACACTACACCGTTACTGGGTAGTCATAAAGGCGCGTATCGGACACAATATGAAGCAAGATTAGAGATCGTAGTGATGTAGATAGAATTTTTCCCTCCCACACACGGGAGTAAATATCCACGGCCACTCGGGGCATAGTGCTTATAGAATGTTTGGCCAGACTCAAATTAATCAATATAGGATATTGATTTTATTTGCACGAATAAGGCTATTCCCGGGATCGAGAAACAATGGATTGGATATACGAGTGTGACTTGTATGTCTCGTGTCCAATCCGGATATTGAGACAAAGGGATGAGACAATAGTTGCACAAGGTTTGTTGGATGACTATTTCTATTAACTGAGTAGAGTTGATGTCTTGCTAGAGGCCGCTCCATGTTAGTAAATAGTTACTACCAACTAAGTAGAAACCTATGGGGTCACATGCCATATGGATTGAACTAGACTTGGGAATTAATTAATATAATTAATTAAATAAAAGGATCAAAATGCAACCACTTGCAAACTTAGTAGGACTAATTTGCAAAATGGACTAATCCATGTAGACATATGATTAGGATTTTCCAAGGTGGACTAATTCATGTCGAGACATGATTAGGACTAGTTTGCAAAGTGGACTAATCCTTCCATAAGTAGGATTACGAGAGGAGTTCTTTGAAACACCCCCGGATCTCGGTTCAGGGTTAGCGCGACAATCGATAACCAAAAGTAGATTATTAACTATTAAGTTTACATTTCGATTAAAGTACATAACAAAATTTGATAATAAGTACAATTTAAAACAACACATTTGTGATCTACTAAGTGATATGACTTAAGCTAAACTTCTCCGTCTCGATCCGCGTTCCCATCCCCCACCTTGATTGACGACCTGTGGTTTTAAAATGGCGAAAGCCGACGAAGTTTTGAAGAAATTGATCAGTAAAAACTGAGTAAGTACACACTACGACATGTAAAGCAACGAGTGGCACGGAAGCATGAGTTGAAATAGGTCAAGAGATTTGAAACATTAATAAGTAAAGAGGTGGGAACTTCTGAAAAAGTATAAGGAGTCGCATATCAAGTACTTCTCATCTTTAAAATATCAGTAAACCATGAGTATTTCACATATTCTTAAACAAGTAAGATATCAACAGTAAAAAGGTTCATTTGAACGGATAATGATATTAAATCAAGAGTACCCAATGCTTTTAAACTCATTTAATTTGATTAAGGCATATCAAGAGCCACAAACAACATCAATAGAGTAGTCAATTTTCTTTCAAGTTCAATTAACTGTTAAGTTTAGCTGAGGCATGTCTAGAGCCACCAGCGGATTGATGTAAATAGAGGGATCACAAAGTAATCACAAAGGGTTCCTTCTAGGGTCTATAAAATCCTATTTCACCCGAGCGTTAAGGGAGCCCATTCGTCAACCCCGCTCACAACATTAGCTAAAAGGCCTTAAGTGTCGACACCCCTATACCGTAGTGACCCTTACAAGTATAAGTAGCACTCTATAGCTCTAACAAACCCCTTGGCCTCAATACCTTGTACATTTTGGCTCATCGAGGGCGGATTTGTGAACAATTAAGTTCTATCCAATAATAAGAAGCATTGCTTCAATGGTCTTAGCCATAAGAAAATGGAGGATCGCTTGGCGCCTCCCATTCATAACATAACTCTGTACATCGTCCTAAATCTATTAGAGGTATCTTATTTCTTCTCTTTCACATAAACATGATCAAATATCAACAGTTCACAAGTAATTTCCGAGAGTTCTCAAAGGAGATGAATAAAATAGTATAACAACTTCCGAGTGGAAAACATGCATTCTCATACTATTTCATATAACAAAGCGTTCATTCTAAAAATTCATACGCATACGTACATTTTGATGATTAAAGGTCGCACGTATGTACTTACCTCTGAGCCATGAAAGGCGCAAAGCAAAGCTAGCACTCCAACAACACTCGTCTCATATGAATCCGGGTCTCACAGTCAATGCAGCAGCACGAATAAATACGTCTACTTGGTACGAGCACAACGATTGGATATAAACAAGTAAAGTATACGGTCTATTAGCATTTACCCTCCATATGAGGCTGTATGCAAGAATTCAATGGAATGCAAGTCAGGCAGGCTAACTTGACCAAAATGCCCATGATACTTTGAAACTGTCCATTACAGTTCCTGATTGTGCCTGGACCCCATATTACACTCATACTGACCCAACAACATCCAAGAATGACTCTTAACTCATCCATATGAACTTAGCATTGAAATCTAAAACTTTCTGTTAATTACACTTAGGCCCCTAAAATTTGTTAAAATTACAGAACGACCCCCACCATTGATTTGGTAACTCCCGAGTCAAATACTTCCTTCTTAAGGCTCCAAATATCCATCTAAGTCAGGTTGTTGGTCTCAAAACATTAACTTTGTCTCAAGTAGTTCAAATGTGAAGTTTTAATTAAATGCACATAGGCCCCCGAAGTTTTGTAAAACTGCAAATAGACCCCAACATTTGACTTGGACAACATTAGCTGAGAATTACATACGAGTACTCCAAATACGCATACAATACATGCTGACAAACTCCAAGTTATATAAACGAATCTCAATTCAAAGATAAGTGAAATTACTATTTTGCCCCTCCTATATAGTTCAGTCAAAATAGGGTTTTTGAAAAGTCAAACTTGATATTTAAACTCGTTATATGAATACGAACAAGTTTCATGAAGAACGTTAAGGCTGGAAATGTCGTTCAAATGGTCAAAACGGAAGTTCAAAGATAGCGAAAAGTCATTTTAAGTAGTCGACTTCGCGACTGATTTCTGATCCGTTGGGAATGAGTTATGAAAATCTAAAAATAGGATTTTGAAGATGGTAGTCCAAGGATTCCATAACATATTTGAACTTCCAATAATTCAAAATACACAAAAAGCTATGCTTGGTTCAAAGTTGGGTAAAAATAATGATTCAACACTTAGAAAAATTCAAGTGTTTCTTATAAGTTCAAAGTAGCAATTTTAGGCTCGATTTGTGAGCAATCTGTTACGAATTTGAACATGACCCAGGGAAAATGATTCAAAGCATTATGTGCCAGCTACACATAGGAAAAAGAAATGCAAAATTTCATGAAAAAATGAGAGAGTTATGATCGTTTGAAATTGGTTGCTTCAACCCAAAACCCAACACTTAGAATTTTTTTTTTTTATTTTGGACAGATTCAGAACACAAAATGTATCAACTTCAACTCCAATTTAAGGTTTTTTAAATGCCAATAAAACCAAGAAATTGACATACAAGTTGTAGAACTATGTCTAGGCTTTCCAAAAAGCTAAGAATCATTCAAAACGGACTCCTAACGAAGGAGCTACACCCATTTTTTCAGGGTATAAAAACTCGCCGGAAAAGACTATGAACACCGACAAACAACGGATCAAAACCTATTAATACATAAATCTGGGCGTGTTTGATCATCCTAGAAGACTCACGACATGATTTGGAGCAATTTGGTGCATAGAACGCGAAATTTGGTTGAGAAATGAAGATTACCCATGCTTTGGCGGCCATGGAGGTTCGGTGGCGGCGTTCATGCCCGAACCCGGTGACCCAGCCCGATTCCGGCAAATTGCATGCCATGCTTGTACTTCTAGGACTTGTCAAGAATATGGGGGTTAATTGCGCTGAAATGCAACGAGGAGTGAGAAATCGATGAAAAACCGCAACTAGGGTTCTTACCTTGGGTTCGGGTTTTCTCTTTCATTACTCCCCGTTTTCCAAAATCAATTTGTGCGCTTTACTCCTGGGGCTGGTGGCTACCTCCGGTAGCAGAAGGTCGGAAAGGGGCGGGCTTTTGGTGGAGTTCCTTCGGTGGTGGTGTGGTTTCATGGTGGAGTTGTGGTGGTGATGCGGATGATGTTGAAGAAGATGACGAGAGTCAAAAGAGAAAATGTTTTCAGATTCTTCTTGGTTGAGATGGAGTTAATGGTGTTGCTACCTCACCTAGGTGTCAAATTGGAGTGGACAAGTGTCTCTCATGCATGGGGGGGTGAAAGTGTAGCTTTTCAAACTTTAGTGTATAAACTAGAATTAGATGTTCTACTAATTTCAAAGACTTGCACAACCACCCCAAATATTTCTAGTGCCTCAAAATCATTCTAACGACTTCCAAATACTGCTAACATCCAAAATACAAACTATTGACGGACTATTTACAAATTCGCCCCCAAAGTCTTGATATTGCACTTGAGAATGCTCTCCGAAATTAGGGGTGTTACATTCTTTATGTAGTAGGACAAGGAGTTGTTGGACTATATAAAGAACACTCCTAGCTTATTTTCTCTACACATCTACATACTCAGAGTATGAGAGAATAAAGCAAGGAGAGGGAGACCAACAAAAGGAGGCCGAACCCCCTTTTTGCCGCCCCCCTCTACCCGTCGGTCACCAAGAGGGCCCGAGTCCTCTTCCTTGGTGATTGGTTGTGTGATTTCTTCTTCCTCTTCCATCGTTCCTAGCTAGCACAAGGACTTGGAGAATCTAGATTTCAATCCTAGGCGTGGATGAACCGTAGAGACGTGATACTTTTCGCGTTTGAAGTCATCAAAGGAGAACCACAAGGTACTTGTTTGATTCCTTTACTATCGTTATGAATTCTCTTCCTGTGATCCTTGGATGGTTTTGAATGGATAAATTATTGTTTATTCCGCTGCGTATCCATGATCAAAACCCTACAATTAGGAACACTAGGCCTGGCTTGTTTACTTACCTTGAATCTCAAGCAACAGCAAATCACTTCATAGTAATACTCGATGTATCCTTCGCTAGTGAAATTGTCGACTACAAATTTAATAATATTCTAATCAACATGTTGCACACAAAGTCCGATACGCAACACATAGAATCCCTTACTAACTCTCCCCACCCGTTGCGAAGGTGAACCACCTCTTTTATAATAAAATACGCTTTATAAAGTTAGCGTATATTATTTATAGAAACATACTAAACTATAATTATATAACTTACAAAGTAACATTATTGCTTAGAATAAATAAATTAATAAATATTTAGTTAACAAGAATGTTATTTTTCCAAAACTCAATAACGTAAAAGTGTAGAATCATTATAGTCTCCCAAAAGTCTTGTAACGTGCAAAGTAACCTCCCAATTATAATCCCAAATTAACTAAGGTAAAACTACGACTTTTATTTAAAATAAAGTTTACAAAAACTAGCTTTTATTATAAAAAAAACACATGATATAATGTATATACCTCTTATAAGGTAATAAAGTGAAATACAGCTTTTACTCAATATACAATTAACGTTTATCATTATAAAAACATACTATAATATAGTACAATTATATTTATAAACTTGTAAGATAATTTATTTTTTCCTTTTAGACTAAAGAAGTTAATTAACTTTATTATTACATTTAAAAAATAAAGAACACAATGATTTTAGCCCAGAAATTATTTTCTTTTCAAAATCATTGATGGTTGGTTAAGTACTAGATAAATAACTGTAAGGTCACAGGTTTCATGGACTTGAAATACTAAGTTATTTCAAGGCCTTCAACCATTTTTCAAAGACTTGAATCAGGCTTCACATGCTTGAAGCTATTTCGAGGCCTTGAACCAGGATTCAAAGTCTTGAAACTGTCTGATCTGTATGCATGTTCTAAGGGGGAGTTTTGCTAAACTGTTCTTATTTGATTTTATCTCTCTCACCCCTATGCTTGATGTGATATTATTTGATGATGAAAGACAAACAGTTTTGATATATCTAACATTATTTAATCCATCAGATTGACTCAGTTTTGCAGGGAAATTTTATTTCCTAAATTTGCATGATTGGTTTCCTAATCTGGCTTTTGCAGGAAAAGAAACATTAAGAGAAGATGATTCTGTGATCAATCAGACACTCATGAAAGCTTCTCGATTAGTTTGAAGGCAAGATCACAACAATATCTCTGAAGATCATGATCAACTATCCGTTGGAGAAGGCTGTTAAGAGAGTAAAAGTTGTTGCCTACAAAACAGGAAGTTGTTGCTTAAAATCTGGGAAGATTTGCAGAATATCAAGCTGTATAAATAGAGCTTATTTTTTAAGCAACAAGAGACAACACTCAACGGGAAAAAAGAGAAACACATTTCAGAATTGACAAGCATCAAAGAAGCACATCATTCTCACAGAAGATCACTGCATTCTTCACTGCATTTCTACACTTCAGTGTTCTTCTGAATTGCACTTCATTTGTATATCATTATTATAATACTTCTTTCTCTTATTCTCAAGGATTTTTCAAAGTGAACAATAGCGAGTTCTCAGTTAATCAGTTAGCTAGAGAAGGTACTAGATAGGTTAGAGAGAACCACAAGCTGTAACAGAGTAAGGCATATCTCTGTGCTTGAGATCTAGGGCTTAGCTTTTTATTAATAAGAATTGTGTTGAAAATCCTGCATAGAGAAGATCCATGAGGTAGAGACATAGGTCCAAGTGGACTGAACTCTATTAATTCTGTGTCTCTTGCATTTACAGTTCATTTACATACTTAGTTTTTACAACATTCAAACTAGTCTATATTCAAGGGTTTGAAACTCTTTTCAAGGCCTTGAAAAAGATTTGTCTGTTTTCTTTCAAATTGTATTTCATTCCAAAGGCTTGAAACTATTTTCAAGGCCTTGAACTTCACTCCTCTTCATAGAAACTCTCATCTTCTATAAGTTTTGCAAAAAGTTTACATACTCTATTCACCCCCCCCCCTTCTAGAGTATATGTGCTGCATATCTATCTGCATACTCTGCTTTAAATTGGTATCAGAGCTTGTATCACTGTATAGATTTAACCATCTGGTGATCATGAGTACTGCAGGTGATGGTGGTTTCTCACAGGGAAGAGCTGCTAACAGACCTCCTCTATTTTGTGGAGATAATTTTGTTCACTAGAAAGCTCTGATGAAAATGTTCACCATCGATCAAGACATAGATCTATGGACCATTATTCAGAATGGACCTCACACTTTCTACATAGAGAAAGATGTGATCAAAACTCCCAAATCTGAAGACTCTCTTTCTTCATCTGAATTAGAACAATTTTCTAAGAATTACAAAGCTATTAACATCTTGTATTGTGCTTTGAGTACAGTTGAATTCAACAGGATTTCAAGCTGCAAGACTGCCAAAGAGATCTGGGATAAGCTTGTGGTGATATTTGAAGGAACCAATCAAGTCAAGCAAACCAAGATCAACATCTACCTCAGACAATATGAGCTATTCAAGATGAATGTAGATGAGTCAATTAGAGAGATGTTCAAAAGGTTCACAGACATAGTTAATAAACTTGATTCACTTGGAAAGCATATTTCAAATGAAGAAAAGGTGAGAAAGATTCTGAGAAGTCTACCAAGGGCAAAATGGGACCCAAAGACTACTGCAATTGAGGAAGCTCAAGATCTATAATCACTACAACTTGATGATCTACAAGGGAAGCTCCTGACTCATGAAATATCCATGAATTAAGCTGATGGAGAGCTACCAGAAGGTGTCAAAAATTTAGCACTCAATGCCAAAGAGAATGAGAAAATTCAAAGCCTTGAAACAGAAGATGATGATGAAGATCCATTTGCATTGATTTCCAAAGCCTTGACCCGAATCCTCAAGATGAAGAAAAAAATTGGAAACAAAGACTTCAACAGAGAAAGACACAGATCATCCAGTAGCAAGGACTAAAAAGGTAAGTCCTCTTCCCAAAATAAATCAAAATTCATGAACTGCTTTGAGGGCTAGTTTGGGAATGCTGTGGCGGTGGTAGAAAGCTGCTGTGTGAAAACACAGTAGAAAGCTGCTGTGAGTTCTTGATAAAATGTTTTTTGGTAAATATTACGTAGAAGCTGCTGTGAAATATTGATATAGTAATTTTGTGTTTGGTAAAATCAGCTGTGAAGTTGCTGTGAGAGGGTAAAATGACAAAAATATATGACATGTGTCATTTCCGGAAAGATAACTATTGATATTTTAAAAAATTATAAGGTCAAAATCGGTTGTAGATAAATTATTCAAAAGCACTTTCTGGAAAAGCATATCCCCCTTTGCTTCCTGAAAACTGCTGTGGGACAGCAGAAACTGTCCGGAAAAGCAGAAATTTTATTTTTACCAAACACACTAAAACTTCTTCTGCTGTCGGAAAGCAGCTGTGCTGGCAGCAGAAGCATTCCCAAACTCACCCTGAGTGTGGTGATGCAGGAGACTTGATAAGAGATTGTCCACATAAGAAAAGCAAGAACTTTCAGAATAAATACCATGACAGGAGAAAGAAAGCTATGATAGCTTCATGGAGTGATTCAGATACCTCAAGTGACTCTGAATCTGAAGAAGAACATGTAAACCTATGCTTCACGGCCAAGCATGATGAAAGTTCTGAAAAGAACATTGAGGTAATGGTAAACTGTTTAATTTCAAAACCAAAAAAAATATCTCTCAGATTACCTCAAAACATTGCTTTTAAATGAAGAGAACTATCTGAAAAAGATTAGAGTTTTGAAAGAAGATCACTGCATTCTTCACTGCAGTTTTACACTTCAGTGTTCTTCTCAATTGCACTTCATTTGTATATCATTCTTATAATACTTATTTCTCTTATTCTCAAGGATTGTTCAAAGTGAACAATAGAGAATTCTTAGTTAATCAGTTAGCTAGAGCAGGTACTAGATTGGTTAGAGAGAACCACAAGCTGTAACAGAGTAAGGCATATCTATGTGCTTGAGATCTAGGGCTTAGCTTTTAATTAATAAGAATTGTGTTCAAAATCATGCAGGGAGAAGATCCCTGAGGTAGAGACGTGAGTCCAAGTGGAATGAATTCTTTAAATTCTGTGTCTCCTGCATTTTACAGTTCATTTACATACTAAGTTTTTACAGCATTCAAACTAGTCCGTTTTCAAGGGTTTGAAACTCTTTTCAAGGCCTTGAAAAAGACTTGTCTGTTTTCTTTCAAACTGTATTTCATTCCAAAGGCTTGATATTGTTTTCAAGGCCTTGAACTTCACTGCTCTTCATAGAAACTCTCATGTTCTACAAGTTTTGCAAAAAGTTGACATACTCTATTCAACCCCCCCCCCCTCTAGAGTATTTGTGCCGCATATCTATATGCATACTCCCCTTTCAATAACCTTTCATAAAAACCCCTTAATTGGATATAGTTGTGTTACAAAACAACCTAAACAAACAACCCCTAACACTTCCTGAAAAAGATCCAGCACCACCCCCCACATGTTCCATAATGAACTAAAATAACCCAAAGGTTTACACCAATTTCTGCCCCCTTTCTCTCTCATAAAAAGTAAACCCACTTGGAGCTTCACTTCTCAACCCAACAATGGATTTTTCAAAACAACCAATTTACAAAGCAACAAAGAAGAACTGAAGAACAAACCGGAAGAGGACGGAAACGACGGAAACTAGCGGCGGCGGTTGCCGGGCAGCGGCATCGTGAGAGAGAGACGGTGTGATTGAGAGGGAGAGATTGCTTGGTGTTGGTGTGAGTCAAAATATGAGTTTGAGGTGGGTTTATATAGACTTTTGGGTGAAGAATACGACGAGGATTAGGAAACCCACCGGCGACATGTTCAATTCCGAATTGTGACACAAATTGGGAAAATTGGTTTTCTTGGAGCCAAATATTTGGTCTTTGCCAAGTTTGTAGTTGATTAGGATTGTATTTGGGTGAAAAGAGGATAAAATTTGAAGAGTTGGAGTTGAGTGTGGAGAGGTGGTCGGCGACAAAGGTGGTCTCCTGTTGGAAGAAGAATTTGGAAAAAGATGATGTAAAGTTTAAGGAAAATACACTTTCACCCCGCACGTTTAGTTAAAAGACAACTACCACCCCTCAGTTTAGTTAAAATGCACTAATTAAGTTAGAAAAAAGGCACAACCCCCCCCCCCAAGTCTTTAATAACTATAAAAATGAACTATCAAATAATAAAAATTAACACCCGACACTTATAATAATATTATATTAACACCAAATAATATTATAAAACATCGGTATCTACATAATAGGGTATTTCAAAGGAGGGAAGAGATCACGTAAAACGGAGCACCAAGGCCGCGCGCCTTTGGACGCCGACGGCGTAGAGGGGCAGACGTGGTTGGGGCTTCGGCCTCAACTATTGTCTCTCTTCCTTCTTTGTTATGTTCTCTCAATAATGACACACTTGAAAAAATCACAAGCTATGTTGTGTTTATATAGTTAATAACTCATTGTTAATTACATAATTACCCCACTAATCCTGTCCATACACGGATTAGTCCACCTTGAAAATTAGTCCTACTAACTTTGTTTGCCGTTGCGTTTAGATAATTTTGATTAATTAGTCCTACTAATTAATGCCCATATCCAGTTTAATCCATATGGTGTGTGACCCCATAGGTTTCTACTTAGTTGGTAGTAACATTTACTAACATAGAGCGGTGTGTAGCAACACATCTATGTAACCCAACTAATAAAAATAGTCAGTGATCCGACAAATCTTGTGCCCAATGTTACCATATTGCATTATCCATTTGTCTCCATATCCGTATTGGACACGAGACATAATTTTCACACTGGTATATCCAATCCATAGTTTCTCGATCATGGGAATATGCTTATCCATGCAGATAACATCAATATCTCCATATTGATTTATCTGAGTCTGGTAAGACATTTTATAAGCACAATCCCTCGAGTGGCCCGTGGATATTTTCTCCCACGTCACTACCATCTCTCAGCTTGCTTCCTATCATGCCAGATTACTATCTTTATAGTTACCCGATTAAGGCGCAACGTTTAATGCCATTAAAGCAAAATATTTCACAACTAGAGTATGTAGTGACTTCAAGTCTAAGGATTATAATACCATTAGCACTACGAGAATCACTTGTGACTTTGACATAATATAATGTAGCCTTCTCGTTGTGGGTCAATCAAGTATGCCATTACTCCTATTGCATACCCATGTGTTAGACTTGATATCTTCATATCAATCTACCCACATACTAGTCTATAGTGATTGTCTCGTTAAATAATATAATGGACTATGGATATTTAAGATAAACAACACATTGTAATCTAAGGATTTCATTATATTAAATATCTCCATAAATAATAAATGAATGCTCTAGCCAAACAATGTTCATAATAAATCTCGATTGCCTCTAGGGCACCTAATCCAACAAGTTCAATCCTGGACAAGTTTGTAGCTCCAACTTTAGAGTCCTATTTTCCATATCACAAAACTTACTAAAATCATGAAATAAGTTTAGGATGAACCTATATGTGTCTACTTTCAGAAACATCAAGAAAGTCATGCGTAGATATTATAAACGCAAGTTAAAAAATAAACTAACACTGCGGTCCAGAGAAGAGTTTGACGGAAACTTTCAACTTTAAAAGGTGATTACTACCACTTGGAGAAGAGCAATAATGGTCATCTTCTCTAGAATTAGTCCTCAGTGTGTCTCATTTTAACACAAGAAGGACGCGAAGACAAAAGTTTATGGAAATGTGACTTTTAAGTCAAGAGGTCGCTAATCTCAGATCAAAAAAATAATATAACCAAACAAAGAGACATGGATACGCACCACACAAGAAAACATCTCATAAAGCAACCCACAAGCAACTTACACACAATGTAACACCACTAATTTTCAGAAGGGTTTTAAGTTTTTTTGCGTCCAAAAGTTATGTAGACTTGTTATAAAATCGATCAAATATTCGCATTGCTTTCTAAACTTGAGATCTGGTATGTTTATTTGGAACTCTCAAAATTGTTTGACGAGCTTTTACTTATGCTAGATTCCTAATGTAATGCTAATAGGAGGTGAAGTAAACCATCGAGAGTGTGTTTCTCGTTAAAGTAAGTGTTCCATGTGCATTATTATTTCATACATCTCTTATCTGCATTAGTTGCATTCTCGTGAAGTATGTTCGTCGTTTTAATCGAAAGGTTTTTTAAGTTTCGGGGACGAAACTTCATTTTAAGGAGGAGATGATAAAATACCCCGTAATTTTATTTTGGGGGTCAATTTGGTAATTTCAAATGTTTTAAGGATATAAGATATTAATTTTTTAAACTTATTCTTGAACTATATCTATATATACTATTTGAGAATGTCCTCTCAAACTTTGCGTGAGGAAATGCCACATGAAATATTCAATTAATTAATTAATGTAAAAATATTGCTTCAAAATTTAAATTTAAATTAGATCTTCAGAGTTTGAACTGAAAATGAAAATTTGGCGCCTTTAAATTTAAAATCTGCATAATTTGAACTGAAATGAAAATAATTGGCGTCGACGTGTAAATTTAATTCAGCCCATTTAAAGTTTGTTGGCGAGGAAAGTAGAATATGTTAGTTGACAAAAAATATTAGTCCGTAAGGAAACTTCCAAATATGCTGAAGGAACTCATAATTCTAGTTGACGAAATTATGATTGAATTCCGTAAATTTCCGTCTCCAAAATGGACGGTGAAATTTCAAAATACACGTGAACTTGAAGGGAAGAATCATGCAATATAAAATGACCTCCATATATGGCATTCATTGTGACGTTACCAAAGAGATACCAAAATGAATCTTTTGTTTTGATTAACATATACGTTAAAAATATGTCAATTTATTAGATATGGAAGCACCCCTCAATTATACTAATTAAAATTATTGATATTTCAAAGGTTACAATATAAAATAGAAATGATTGATTTCCTATGTATACTTTTCAAAAGTTTCCCAAATCTATATTGCATGTTTTTTAGTACGGTTGGCATGTTTAGCCATATTTCAGTTTAGTATTTTAAAGAAAAGTCAATAAGAATGATTGAGTGAAAATTTTATACTTTGATTACAATAGGCTTTCACTTATCAGTTTTTCCCATAAATACAGTAATCGTACCTATTCTAAATATTCATCCAACGCACAATACATAATGATTTTTTTCATAAGAATATTGATTTATTTTCGATATATACAGTATTGATCTCTCTTGGATTTATAGGTGTTACTCTGCAAATATAAAATCAACCCCAACATTGATACCCGAGTGAGTTTTTTTTCACTTTTCCTTATTTTTTTCCTTCCTCTATTTCCTTCTTCTATTCCTATGATGATGAATGTCAATCTCTTAAGTCTACACAATCATAATGACTATTTTCCATTATACAGTACTTCAAAGCGTAAAATTCTGCCATGAATGGAGGTTAGTTTATCTTTTTCTTCTCCTAGCGGTTCTTTCATTTATTATTTCTTTAACTGACATTTGTTTTGAGTTTTAAAAGTTGAAAAGTCGAAACAGGTTCTCGCAATCCCTAATGTTAGAAGAATCACAAAAAATTGTGGAGAATGATGTTTGACTAATGTCTCGAGTGAAAAAGACATTGGAACAAGAAATTTTCTACTGATATCTTCAAGAAAAGTCTTTGGTTTGAATTCTTCATGACTCAATGTCTGAAGAATTACAAAAACTGAGTAGAAGGATGTTTGATACATCTGTAGATACTAGAATTCCTCTATAATATCATAGGAAAACCTATGTCTAGATACGAGAATTCCTCTATAATCCCATAAGAAAACCTTTGTTAAAAATATGTATGTTATTGTACTGATGTATTGATGAATATATGTCTTCTGTGTGTCTTAGCCCAATTGTACAACACATGTACAAAATAATGGATATAAATAACGCTGACATTATTTTCATCAAACTTGTTTTTTCATTTGACTTAATTTTCTTTGTTAAGTCAAAAGCAAATTGATGATTATTTTTGGGTCAATTAAACATGAACTACTTCCAGTTTGGGATAAATTTTCTGTTAAAAATTAAACTTCGTTAGGGTAAAATTGTCCATAAAAAAATTAAAAAGTAAAATAAACTAAAAATGAATTAACTAAATTAGAAAAGAATAAAAAAATAACAAGTTTCCCAAAAAAGCTAAAAATAAAAAATTAAAGAAAATAAAACACAACGGAAGAAGAAGAAGAAGAAGAAGAAGAAGAAGAAGAAGAAGAAGAAGAAGAAGAAGAAGAAGAAGAAGAAGAAGAAGAAGAAGAAGAAGAAGAAGAAGAAGAAGAAGAAGAAGAAGAAGAAGAAGAAGAAGAAGAAGAAGAAGAAGAAGAAGAAAGAAGAAAGAAGCAAGGCCAACTCTCAGGCTCTCTCTCTCTCTCTAATTTAAGACATGAGTATAAAACATTTTATTTAATCACGTCTCAGAATCCACTGCCTGTTCTACCAATTGAGTTCATGTTTCCGTGCATCGCACGGGTTGAAAGCTAGTTTAGCTTCTAAAGTATAAGGATATTATGTGACATTTATGATAATAGTATCTCGTTTTGAGGTTATTTTGGAACTTAGAAAAGTTTGAATTTTTTAAAATTATTTACTAATTTAATTTTTAAAATTGAAAAGAATAATATTTTGCATTAAGTTTTCTTAGAACCAATTCCTTAAAATACCCTCTTATATATCTAATCTTTTAGTTGTCTTCAATTTTTAGCTTTTGCACGTAAACCCCTCAATAATTGGTATTACATCTTCTACCATAGCGTCTACATTCAATATTTACTCTTCAAATTCATACTCTACTAATTGTGTCAACTCTCATGAAATAATGTTCCCCATGCTCTATAAATAGCCTTTTTACGTTAAACGATGGTGCTGGGGCAGGTTTTTGACTAATATGAATGATGTAATAGAATATAGGTGCATCTCCACGGTTCTAATTGAAGGAATTGATCGGCCTATCCCAATCGAGGGGAACAAGCCATTCAACAAGAGTCGAAGCAGCATGCACCCGTTTTCCGGGAGCGGCATGCCCCGAGAGAGAAGGGGTCGTAAGTAGTTCAAATAGTTAGATCAAGGGGAATTTCTCACTTCCAAGGGTTTTAACAGAAGGATTTTACCGTAAAAAATCCAGTGACCTCCCCCCACGAATCAGTTTATGCAATCTTCTGTGTGAACTTGAAAATAAACGCATTGAAGTCTACGTCATGAATGTACCCGCTCTCCATCCCTCAAGATTTTCTTGAAGAGTTGATTCACGAACCCATGTGTTAACCCTAACCTATGAGGCAAAAACCATGGGGTTAAAATGGTTGTATTCAGATGCTGCTTCGATGCAGTACTCCGATTCGAACTCCACAACATATTCCTCGTGTCGTCATATTTTGATCACGTTTCTCCGTTGTGTTCTCAGCCGCCATGAACCCTAGGATTTTCTCCTAGAGAGCCCTCGTCAACCTCGTAAAACTACTGGTATTTTTTTATGTATTATTACTTCTATATCTTATTACGTATCTTTTTAATTTATCATTGATGTTTATATTTTTAAATCATTAAATATATTTAAAACACAATTTAATTGATTGAGGAGATGAGATAGATCAGGAGCGGATGCATGATCCTTCATGGGGGGGGGGACAATTTATACTTACAGAGTAAAAAATATTCGACATGAAATTTTGGGCCTAAAATCTACATATAGTGAGCGTCTTGGACCTAAATTGTTACATGGTGAGAACTTAAGCCCTAATCATAAATATTTGTGTTTATCTTATGGGTACTTTGAGATGTTTTAAAAAACACTGGGACACTTTGTGTAATTTTCAGAAGGGGCATATATGAAATCTTTTAATGAAATTGTAGTAGAGAAGAAAATTCAGACTGACCAAACGCCCACCTCAAGTCAAATGTGCATCCGCAAGTGAATAGATGGTAGACGAGTCTGTTGAGTAATTATTGTTCGTTCAAAGAGCAAATATGACATTGGCTCTAATCAATACCACAAGACACGTCAGGAATAAGTAGGAAATCCACTTTCTTTTGTCTTCCGCCCATTCTCTTTCTTTCGACGAAATCCACTTTCTTTTGTCTTCCGTTCATTCTCTTTCTTTCGACGAAATCCACTTTCTTTGTCTTCCGCTCATTCTCTTTCTTTCGACGTGTCATGTGCTGTATAGTCAGAGCAAAACCATCCCATTTTGCTGTATAACGCAAAAAATAATTTCCCGAATGAGGAGAGGGGGTGGGGAAGATGGTAATGAGTTGGAGGTGCCCTAAATAAAAAAGTGTGGTTCTGTTTATTTTTGACGTCGTCGAAGTAGCCCTAGGAAGCTCTCTTCTGCCCATAGCCAGTTACCCTCTCTGTTTAGCTCCCCCGCCATGGTTTCTGAACTCCGGAAGAACAAGCGTCGCAAGAAAAGCCGAATCAGGGAAGAGTCTGAGCAAATTCAGCGTTTCGATTCGCTACCATGGAACTCGGCCCTGCCGGAGAATAAAGACACCCTTTCTTTCTTTACAGGCTCAAACGATTTCGATGGATGTTCGTCCCTGTCCGTGCTCTATCCTGTTTTTATCTTTAAAACTGACGATTCTTGCAAGTGCGTGATTTTTAATGCTTGATTTATTTCAGGATTTTTGACCCTTGAGGAGATTGACGAAGATGACTACAGTTTGGAGATTCCTAAACTTGAGGTAGAAAGTAAGAAGGGAAACTTGAGGGAGAAGAATAGGAAGAGGGCTGGGGATGGTGAGTCTGGGAGTGGGGAGGATGAGAAGGTTGAGGAAGTGAAATCAACCTTCACTCAAAGTTTCTTTAAAACAAGGGATATAGCTCCTGTAGTAATTATGGCTTTGCAATATATGATGGTTTATTTCATGCCTACAGATCCTGTAGTTATTATGGCTTTGCAATTTTTGATGGTTTTGTTAAGTTTGACTTGTATCAAATTTGGCTAGTTTGTTTTTGGTCCAATACAAAGTCAAAGTAAAGCTTGGAAACAAAGTTTTTTCCAACTTTGTGGGGCGGTGGATGCACATGTGCCTATGGCACTATATTAAGGGACCATGCTTTGTTGACAAGTGACACACTCACACGGGTTTAAGAGTAGTATCTTTGAGAGCATTGGTTGTGTGCGTCCGGGTGGCCACGGCATGCATTGTAATCGGGTTCTCTTCCCAATAAAATATCTGGTTCTGGTCGTGGATTAGCTAGCGGGTTCGTTACGAATTCGTGAGTGAACCACGTTAAATATCTGTCTCGTCCTTGTTTTGCTTTCGTCGTTCTTGCTCGAATACCCACACGTTATAACAAACTGGTAACAGAGCTCTGAAACAGGCGTTCTATTACAACAGGTTTGATGGGCATGTTTACGATGATTGAAGTGCAAACTCGCTCTACCCGCCTAGCTTGTTCTCACATAACCATATAAATGAAACACTTAAGAATATGATTGAGTTTTGCTTGATAATAGATTGATACAGTTTTCTCAGTCAATCTTGAAGGAGGCATTTTGTTTTCCTCTGTATCAGGTGCTCTCATGTTGATGCACGAATGCATTTTGGTCTCCTATGTTTTCGTCTTATTCCTCAATCTATCATCTCATTTTGTGTTTGTTTCACAAAAAATATTTGATGTAGATGGCAGAAGTTGTTTATGATCCATGCACCCTGGGTAGTTATACTTGTTACCGAGGAGGGGGTGTTGGTGTTTGGATGGGAATAAATTGGTTTATACTGAAAACGAGTTTTCTGAGTGAGTGGTGAGGATGAAGAGAGAGAATGAATCTGCAATGAATCTTCCTTCTCTCTCCTCATCCTCGCAGTTACCGAAAAAACTAGTTTATAGTCTAAATTGCTTATTGTTGTCCAAACAGCCTCGTTTAAATTGCCTGTTTCTCCTGTATTTAGTCTTACTTTTAAAGAAGTACATCTAACAAGCATAAATTGACAGAAGAGAGTGACTTCACACCGGTCCGAGAAACAAACAATTTGTTCTCGGTTGGATTATAGAAATAATATCCTTTTTTTTTAGGATATTCCACAAACTTACTCTTATCCGCCTTGGTCTGAGCTTGTCTGTTTGTAAACGCTTTACATAGACATCGCAACCCCAAATCTTTATAAACGACACTATAGGACGACACCTCCTACTCCATATCTCATATGGTGTCTTCATGACCGATTTGGATGGAACGCGGTTAATGGTAAAAGTTGCAGTCAATAGAGCATTTCCCCAAAACGATATCGCAAGATCTGTTTGACACATCATAGACCACACCATGTCCAACTGGGTGCGATTCCTCCTCACGGACACGCCATTCCACTGTGGCGTTCCGGGTGGACTGAGTTGGGATACAATCCCACACTCTCTAAGATAGTCGTCAAACCCTAACTCAAGTATTCTCCTCCACGATCTGATCTTAGAGCTTTGATACTCTTGCCAAGTTGCTTCTCTACTTCATTCTTGTATTCTTGAACAATTCAAAGGATTCGGATTTGGCCTCCATAAGGTATACAAATCCGTATCTACTGAAGTCATCAGTAAATGTAATGAAGTAAAGGTAACCACCTCTGGCAGGTGTGGGAAACGGCCCAGACACATTAGTATGTATGAGTGCAAATAACTCATTAGTCCTCTCACCTTTCTTATTGAAAGGGGACTTTGTCATTTTTCCTAATAAACAAGATTCACATGTCTCACATGATTCATAATCAAATGAGTCTAGGAATCCATCCTTATGGAGTCTAGAGATGTGTTTCTCGTTTATATGGCCTAAACGACAGTGAAATAGATAAGTAGGATTTATATCATTAGTTCTAATCCTCTTGGTATTCATGTTATAGACGGAATTATTAGATCAATGATATATAATCCATTAGACAAATGCGCACTACAATAGTGCATACTATCAAAATAAATGGAGCAACATTTGTCCTTTATTGAGATAGTAAAACTTTCCTCGTCCAAACAAGAAATAGAAATAATGTTTCTGATCATAGCAGGCATATAATATCAGTTTTCTAATTCTAAAATAATTCCATAAGGCAAAGATAGCTCATAAACGTCTACGTCTAATGCAGCAACTCTTGCTTCATTCCCAACGCGCAAGTCTATCTCCCCTTTATCTAATCTTGTACTTCTCTTTAGATCCTGCACATTTCGACAAATGTGAGATCCACATCCAGTATCCAATACCCAAGATGAGGAGATAGATAAATTGACATCTATAACAAAAATACCTGGTGGTGGTGGAATCACTATTCCAAGCCATTTATCCTCCTGATATTTGGGGCAATTCATCTTCCAGTGACCGGCCTGACTACAGTAGTGACATTCACCCCTAGTCACGCCTCCAGCAGACTTTAAGGCAGCATCCTTAGATTTTGCAACTTTCTTGTTCTTTCCTTTGGAGGTAGAGGCAACTCGCTTGCCCTTCCTTTTATTGACCATCATTATGGACTTGCATTTGCCTTTGATAATTCTCTGTTCAGCGGTCCACAACATATTCTGGCAGAGGTTTGTTGATCTCATTCATGTTATATTTCATGATGAACTGGCTATAACTATACGGCAACAATTGCATGACGAGACCAGTGGCCAAATCTTGGCTGAATGGGAAGCCCAACCTCTCGAGATTCTCCATGTACCCGATCATGCGGAGTACATGAGGCCTAACTGGGTTCCCTTCTACGGGACTGCACTTTAACAGTGCTTCAGATACTTCAGACCGCATTGTCTTGCCTTCTCTTGGAAGATCTGCTTCAAATGTATGATCATATCATATGCCTCCATGTTTTCGTGTTGCTTCTGAAATTCAGAGTTCATGGAACAAAGCATGAGGCAAGTTACATCATTAGAATCATCCATATGTTTCTGATATGCCACTCCTGGAGCAAGAACAATATCATCTCCAAGTGGTTCAGGAATAGGATTGTCCAAGACGTACATTTCTTTTTTTCTTGAGAAAAATTCTCAAGTTTTTGTACCAGTCAAGAAAATTTGTTCCAGTTAACATTTTCTTCTCAAGAACAGATTGTAGGGACTAGGGACGAAGTCGATGCTTGTCTATTGTTTGCAATTGGAATTCTACAAAATGAGAAATGTGCAATTTAAGTATTTTGAACAATTAACTACATTCAATAATGGCTAGATTATCAAATATAGCTCCCACTATTTTTCTCGTATTAATAGCCCTCACCATTAATGCGGAAAATATCACATATTCTCTAGTGGGTCCAAAATCCATATTTCACTTCTTCTTGAGCTTGCTTTGGCAAGTCACCCAAGAATTAGTTATTTAGGTAGGAATAAATTTCCAATTGCATCCCATGAAATTATTGGTTCAATTAGGTAAATAACCCCTTATTCCTTATATATCCCATAGCTTACACCTAATTGCCTTGCCTCTAAGTTTATCAATCTAATTGACCTAACCTAGTTGCTTCCAAACTCTGACTTCAACAATCACACATTACTTGCTTGTGTCGCTTCATCACACCGTGGTGAATTAGTATCGCCTTGATTTGGCAAGCCCGAATTTTAATAGACCTTGATCATGATGGGTGTTTAAGTAAGAGAAGGCAAAACACAATATACCGTTTGAGGGAATTACTTGTCATTATTATTTATTTTTTTGATCATATTAACATGATCTACTTATTTAGATTGGGTAATCCCAAATTAAAGATCAACCTTGTCTATTATTATCTTGTTACATTTTGCATGCATCACCCATACACCAAAATAAATAACAAGACAATAAATAAGTTAATATGGCATGTATATGTCCCATAAGACTAAGATATTCCCAAGCCAATGAGAATATCTGCAAGCCCAAAAGTGACAAGCTCATCTCCATGTGCCTCCACCTTAGCCGCGAGTCTTAGGCTTGCGAGTCCTCCATCGTCTTTGTGGTTCCTTGATTCTTTGGTCAATAGGGTTTTGATGCAGGTTATCCGGTGGAATAATGAAATTAATCCTGCTCAAATCCCTCCAAAGATCATAGGCAAGCCATCATAACATGATAAGGGCATAAAATATGTGTACCTTAGTTTGGGAGATCACACGACGAATATTGTCTTCGTCTCTATGAATATCCACACCTTGGATTCTTGATTAGATTCCTTCCCACCGTGTAGTGCTAGCAAAGAAAGAAGGAGGAACGTATCACGCAAAACGAGGCAAAGGAGGGGCGGTCCTCCTTTGGTGCCCGACGGGTGAGGGGCGGCTAAAGGGGGTTCGGCCTCCTATTGTTTCTCTCTCTCTCCCTTGCTTTCTTATGTTCTCTCAATAATGACGTGTCTTGAGAAATAACAAGCTAGAGTTCCTTTATATAGTAATAACTCTTTATTAACTACATAAAAGCCCCAATACTAACCATGTCCTTACATGGATTAGTCCACTTGCAAATTAGTCCTTCTAAGTTTGCTTGTGGTTGCGTTATGATCCTTTTATTAATTAGTCCAACTAATTAATATCTATGTCCAATTTAATCCATCCGTTGTATGACCCCATAGGTTTCTACTTAGTTGGTAGTAACTCTTTACTAACATGGAGCGGTGTCTAGCAACACATCCATGCCACCCAACTAATAGAAATAGACAGTGATCCCGACAACCTTGTGCCCAATGTTCAGGTATTGTGTTATCCCTTTGTCTCTATATCCGGATTGGACACGAGACAAATTAGTCAGTCACACTCGTATATCCAATCCATATTTTCTCGATCCTGGGAATATGCTTATCTATGCAGATAACATCAATATCTCCATATTAATTTATGTGAGTCTGTCCAGATATTCCATAAGCACCTCCCTCGATTGGCCCGTGGCTATTTGCTCCCATTATGTGGGGTAGACAAATCCTCTCTACGTCACTACGATCTTTAATTGTTTCCTATCATGCCCGATAACTACCTCTTTAGTTATCCTGTTAATGCGCAACGTTTGATAATATCAAAGCATGATATTTCACAACTAGAGTATCTAGTGACTTCAAGTCTAAGGATTACAATACCATTAGCACTACGAGAAGTGATTGTGACTTTGACATAAACTAATGTATCATTCCCGTCGTGGGTCAATCCAGTATGACATTACTCCTAATGCATACCCATGTGTTAGACTTGATATCTCCATATCAATCTACCCACATACTAGTCTATAGTTGATCGTCCCGTTAATCAATATAATGGACTAGGGATATTTAAGATAAACAACCCATTGTATCTAAGGAATTCATTATATTAAATATCACAATAAATAATAAATGAATGTTCTGGCCAAACATTGTTCATACTAAATAAAGATTGCCTCTAGGGCACCTATTCCAATAGTCTCCCACTTGCACTAGAGCCAATCTGGTGCATCTCGTATGCCTATGGATATAGTGTGCCCTTCATGCTTTCGCTGAACGAGTGGCTTTCTAAGCGGATCTGAAAGATTGTCATCCGTTGGAATCTTGCACATCTTCACATCTCCTATTTCGATCATATCACGAATAAGATGGATTCTCCTAATTACATTCTTTGATTTCTCGTGTGATATAGGTTCCTTGGCTTGTTCGGTCGCTCTAGAGTTGTCACCGTACTCTTTTGATATGCCACGATGCTAGAGACCACACCGAGCTCAGTGATAAACTTCTTTATCCAAACAGCCTCTTTTGATGCGCCTGCAGCAGCAATGTACTCAGCTTCAATTGTAGAATCAGCAATTGTCTCTTGCTCGGAACTCTTCCAGCTCACAGCTCCTCCATTCAAGCTGAACACATACCCCGACTACGATCTGTAGTCATCCTTGTCGGTTTGGAAGCTTGCATCAGTGTAACCAATTACATTGAGTTCTTCCTCACCTCCAAATATCAAGAACGCATCCTTGGTTCTTCTCAAGTACTTTAGGATGTTCTTGACAGCAATCCAGTGACTCTCACCTGGATTAGACTGATACATGCTTACCATACTCAACGCGTATGATACTTCTGATCTAGTACACGACATGGCGTACATGATGGATCCTATGGCCGAAGCATAGGGTATCTTACTCATGTGTTCCCTCTCAATCTCATTGAAAGGTCAACCAGTCTTAGAAAGAGTGACTCCATGCGACATGGGCAAGAATCCCTTCTTGGAATCTTGCATATTGAACCGCTTCAACACCTTGTCTATATATGTACTTTGGCTTAGGTCGAGCAGCTTCCTAGATCTATCCCTATAGATCTTGATACCAAGTATATAAGCTGCATCCCCTAAGTCCTTCATTGCGAAACACGTTCCTAGCCAATCTTTAACAGATTGAAAAGTAGGAATGTCGTTTCCAATGAATAGTATGTCATCCACATACAAGACCAGAAACACAACAGAGCTCCCACTAACCTTCTTGTAAACAAAGGGCTCATCTTCGTTCTTGATGAAGCCAAACTCTTTGACCGCGTCATCAGAACGTCGATTCCAACTCCTAGAAGCTTGCTTTAATCCATAAATGGATCGTTGTAGCTTACAGACTTTATTGGCATTCTATGGATCCTCAAAACCCTATGGTTGTGTCATGCACATCCTCGAGGAGGTTCCCACAAAGGAACACTGTTTATACATCCATATGCCGAATCTCATAGTCATAGTAAGCTGCAATAGCAAGTAAGATTCGAATGGATTTGGTCATGGCGACTGTAGAAAAGGTTTCATCATATTCAATACCATGAATCTGTCTATACCCTTTTGCCACCAGTCGTCCCTTATAGGCCACTACCTTGCCATCCATGTCAGTCTTCTTCTTGAAGACCCACTTTCACCCTATGGGCCGAGCCCCTTCAGGTGGTTTCACCAAATTCCATACTTTGTTGGTATGCATGGATTCCATTTCGGATCTCATGGCTTCTAGCCACTTCTTAGAGTCTGGCCCTTTCATGGCCTCCCCATAGGTAGCAGGCTCATCACCCATGACTGGTATGTCATCGGGCTCAGTCACGATAAGGATGTATCTCTCTCGCTCAAACGTACCCTACTTGAAATACGAAGTTCCGGTGTTACCTGAACAGGTTATTCCACAACAATTTGCGGTTCCTGTTCATGTTCCATCATCGGTTCAGTGGTTTGTGGTACTAGAATTTCTTTAAGTTCTACAGTCCTCCAACTTGCTTCTTTAGAGACAAACTCTCTTTCTAGAAACACGCCGGTCCGAGCTATGAACACTTTGTTCTCGGTTGGATTGTAGAAATAATATCCCTTCGTTTCCTTAGGATATCCCACAAATTTACACTTATCCGCTTTGGGTTCGAGCTTGTATGTTTGTAAACGCTTTACATAGACATCGCAACCCCAAATCTTCATAAACGAAAATATGGTACGCTTCCCGGTCCATATCCCATATGGTGTCTTCATGACTTATTTGTATGGAACACGGTTAATGGTGAAAGCTGCAGTCAATAGAGCATGTCCCCAAAATGATACCGGAAGATCCGTTTGATACATCATAGATCGCACCATATCCAATAGTGTGCGATTCCTCCTCTCGGACACGCCATTCCACTGTGGCGTTCCAGGTGGAGTGAGTTGGGATACTATCCCACACTCTCTAAGATATTTTTCAAACTCCTTTCTCGAGTATTCTCCTCCACGATCTAATCGTAAAGCCTTAATACTCTTACCAAGTTGCTTCTCTACTTCATTCTTGGATTCTTTGAACAATTCAAAGGATTCGAATTTGGCCTTCATAAGGTATACAAATCCATAACTACTGAAGTCATCAGTAAATGTAATGAAGTACGTGTAACCACCTCTGGCAGGCGTGGGAAACGGCCCACATACATCAGTATGTATGAGTGCGAGTAACTCACTAGTCTTCTCACCTTTCTTATTGAAAGGGGACTTTGTCATTTTTTTAATAAAAAGGACTCGCATGTCTCATATGATTCAAAATCAAATGAATCTATAAAGCCATCAGAAAGTGTGAGTGTGCAAGTATTAATGCAGCTAAGATACTCTAGAAGGGGAGGTTGAATAGAGTATGCCAACTTTTTGAAAAACTTGATAGGGAGATGAAAACTTGTGAAAACAGTGAAGTTCAAGACCTTGAAAACTAGTTCAAGCCCTTGGAAGCAATGCACTTTGTATAAAGCAAGTAAGCCTTTTTCAAGTCTTTGAAAGCAAGTTCAAATCCTTGAAAAACAGACAGTTTTGTATGCTGCAAATACTATGAGAAAGAATGAACTGTAAATTCAAGAGACAAGTGATTTATAGAGTTCATTCCACTTGGACCTACGTCTCTACCTCAGGGATTAGATCCCTGCAGGATTTTCAACACAATTCTTATTAATCAAAAGCTAAGCCCTAGAACTCAAGCACAGAGAGTTCCCTTACTTTGTTACAGCTTGTGGTTTTCCCTAACCTGCTCTAGTTAACTGATTAACTAAGAATTCTATATTGTTCACTTTGAAAAATCCTTGAGAATGAAAATAGAGAAAATACATAAATGATCTACCAATGTAGTACAATACAGAAGAACACTTAGAGTGTCGAAAATGCAGTGAAGTATGTAGTGATCTTATGTGAATGGATTGGAAGAATGATGAACTTATTTGATGCTTGTCAATCCAGTACTATTTCTCTCTTTTTGCCCGTTGAGTGTTGTCTTGTTACTTCAGAATTGAGCTCTATTTATACTTCAAACAACTCTGCAAATCTCCCCAGATTTTCAGCAACAAACTTCCTATTTTGTAGGCAACAGAGTTTGACATCTTCTCCAACGGTTGGATGATCACAATCTTCAGAGATTTTGTTGTGATCTTTCGTATAAACACCTTGAGAAGCTGTCATCCAAGTCTGATTGATCACAAGATCAAAATGTCCAACTATTTCCAAATCTGCAGAAGTTCAGTTTAGGAAACAATCCTGCAAAAATTAGAAATAAAATTTCGTTCAATATCAAAGTCAAACAGATGATATTCTATGATCAAATGTTTTATAGTAATTTGTCTTTCATCATCTAATAACAATGAATCAAACAAATGAAAAATAGAGAGGGAATCAAACTCAGAGTGTTTGCAGAAAACTCCCCTGAGAATGTTCATACAGGTTAAGCAGTTTGAAGGCTTTGAATCCAGTTTCAAGGCCTTGAAAATAGCTCTGAGAACTGATTCAAGGCTTTGAAAGCTGGTTCAAGGCCTTGAAATAGCTGAACTATTTCAAGCCTTGCACAACCTGATCTTACAATCTCCCCCTTGATGAAAGACAAAACCAAATTATGTTTGATCCTTAGTCTCTGCAAAAAAAATACTAGTTAGTTCACAATTTATAATAACACAGTAATTCCAAAAAGATCCAAATTATTCATAATACCAACAGAAACTAAACAGTTCAGCAAATAGCAAATAAAACCTAGAAATAAAAATAAAATCTTAGAATTTTCTCCCCCTTTTTGACTTTCATCAAAAAGATAATAGATGTTGGATCAAGTGACTGGAAAATTTTGAAAACTTAAAGAAAATATTTTAAGAAGAGAGAATGGGTAAGAAAGAGTAGGCAAGATTAAGGGGTTGGATCTTCATCTCCCTCTTGATCTCCTTCCTCTTTCTCACTATTTTCATTGTTGGCTTGAACTTCTTGTGAAACCACATCTAGCTCCTCAATGAAGGAGCTAATCTTCTCAATAACACTATTGAATATGAGGTGAGTCCTTCCAAGGATTTCTTCCCATGCTTCAGCTTCTTTTTTACAGCTAACCTTTTATGTTGAGGAGAGATAGTTTTGAGATTCTTCTTTCCTGCTTTTGAAGCTTCTAAAGACTGGGATGGATCCTTCTCATGTTTCCCTTTGTTGGATATGGAGTACACTCCATAGGATCCTGAAGTAGTGTCTGAGTCTGATTCTTGAATAATAATTTCTTCTCCTTTTCCTTTGATCTCAGAAACTGTCTTTTTCTTGTCTCTCTTAGGGCTTCAATATGGATTCCCTTCTGCTTCTCTTGTGTAGATGCCGTAATTTGTTTCTTCTTTGCTGGAGCCTGATCTTTTCTCACCATCTTCGTGGGTGGTGAAGATTCTTCTTCTTCATCAGTAGAGTTATTTGAAGCAGATTCTTCACTAATCTCTTGAACTTCATCCACTGCTGTCTTTCTTTTCTTCTCTGAAACAGGTTTCGATCCTCCAGCCATCTAGATTATGTCTGAGTCTCTCCTTGTGCTCATTAGGGTTTGGGAGAAGAATAGAGAGAGAGGTGGAATGAAAAGGAGAGAGGCGAAGAGAAGAAGATAAATACTGAAAGAGTTTGAGTTTCAAAGGTAAACTAGTATCTCTCTGATCTCAATATATTTGCAATAATCAGAGAGATTTCAAAACTTTTATGCTGTTGGAAAATAAAATACTCTAATACTATTTTTGGCTAAAATAAATTTATGAAAAAGGTAGGGGCTATATTAGGCAAATATCTACAGAGATATCACCCAATACAGAATGATCCAAGATTATTGACTATCATTGTAGCAGACTTATTTTCAAGGCTTTGAAAAGGCTTTCAAGGTCTTGAAAAACTGTAACACTGCAACAGATAAAGATCAAGGTTTTGAAATGATTTTCAAGGCTTTGAAAATCAGTTCAAAACTTTGAAAACACATACAACTTACCTTGCTTACCTAATGCTCCCCCTAAACCAATGCATATTTATTTAGCATTCCCAATTCCAATCTTAGAGCTGAGAATCTTTCATCTACTAATGGTTTAGTGAAGATATCTGCAATTTGCATGTTAGTGGCAACAAATTCAAAAACAATATCACCTTTCTCAGCATGATCTCTGATGAAATGGTGTCTGACATCAATGTGCTTGGTTCTTAAATGTTGCACTGGATTCTTTGGTCTTGAAATTGCACTTGTGTTATCACACTTGATAGGTATGCTCCTGAAATCAAATCCAAGGTCTCTTAACTCTTGAGAAATCCATAGTACTTGTGAGCAATATGCTCCTGCAGCTATATATTCAGCTTCAGCTGTTGATAGAGCAACTGAATTCTGTTTCTTGGAGTGCCAACTGATCAAGGATGATCCAATAAATTGGCAAGTTCCTGAAGTACTTTTCCTATCAACTTTGTAACTTGCAATGTCAGCATCTGAAAATCCATGAAAAGAGAAGTTAAAATGTCTTGGATACCAAAGCCCTAAGTCTTTGGTACCATTGAGATATCTGAATATTCTCTTCACAGCAGTCATGTGTGATATTGTCAACTGGATGAGATGAGAGACATTTAAATCTCTTTCTTGGAGACCATGGTACAGGCTCTCCATAGATCTTCTCTAGTCTTGAAGTAGTGGCTCTGTCACTTGTATCCTTCTGATCATCTTTTTCAAGGCTTTGAGCCTGATTTCAAGGTCTTGAGCACCATATTCAAGGTCTTGAAAATGTCTTTTGTTTTCTTCTGAGCCTTTCTTGAATCCCAGTGGATTCTCAGTCTCTTCCTCTGATTCATGCTTGTTCAAATCCAATTCTGCAAAACTTTCACTCAAAGAACCATCATAGCTTTCATCAAAAATAACATGAATGCTCTCTTCAACCAGTTTGGTTCTTTTATTGTAAACTCTACAAGCTTTGCTATTCAGAGAGTAACCAAGAAATATACCTTCATCACTTCTTGCATCAAACTTACCAAGATTGTCTTTTTCATTGTTGTGGATAAAAAAAGTACATCCAAAGGGTCTGAAGTATGAAATATTTGGCTTCCTCCCTTTGAATAGTTCATAGGGGGTCTTCTTCAGAATAGGTCTGATCAAGCACCTGTTCAACATATAGTTTGTTGTATTCACAGCTTCTGCCCAATAATGTTTTGGCAGCTTTTTCTCAAGAATCATTGTCCTTGACATATCTTCAAGAGTCCTGTTCTTTCTTTCAACAACACCATTCTGTTGAGGAGTTCTTGGAGCAGAAAATTTGTGAGTAATAACATGCTTATCACAGAATAAATCAAATTCTAACTGATCAAATTCTCTACCATGATCACTTCTAATTGAAGCTACAGATAGGTTTTTCATATTTTGAAGTTCTCTGCAAAGCTTTGAAAATTCAGAGAGTGCTTCAGATTTTTCTTTGAGAAACATAACCCAAGTATATCTAGAAAAATCATCTAAAACAACTAGCATATACCTTTTACCTTTTGGAGTATGAGTTCTCATAGGACCACAGAGATCCATATGAAGCAGTTCAATAGGTCTAGTTGTACTTACAACCTTCTTTGGCTTGAAGGAGCATCTGGTCTGCTTGCCTTGAGCACAAGCTTTGCACATTTCATCTTCTTTGAACTTAATGGATGCCAATCCTCTTACCAAGTCTTTGGAAATCAACTTGTTCAAGGTGTGCAAGCTGATATGACCAAGCTTCCTGTGCCAAAGCTTTGAATCCTCTTTCAAGGCCTTGAGACACTTCAAACTTTCACCTGCAACTTTGTCAGTCTGAAAAGTATAAACATTGTTTGATCTAGAGGCTATGAGAATGCAATCTCCTGATTTCTCATTTTGCACCACACACTTCTCTTTATCAAAGATAACTTTGTTGCCATTATCACAAAGTTTAGATACACTAAGCAAGTTAAATTTCATACCATCAACTAGATACACATCAGAAATAGAGTTTTCAGAATTTGTACCAACTTTACCAATACCAAGAATATTGCATTTGCCTTTGTCACCAAGTGTAATTGAACCTTCAGATTGCCCTTTCAATTCTGAGAATAGAGATCTCTTTCCACTCATGTGTCTTGAGCAACCACTGTCCATCAACCATGTTAGGTGGTCTAACCCCTTTATGAACCCAAATCTGCTTAGCTTGTCATTTGAGTTGAAAAGGAAAGGTGTTCCTCATTAGGTGAGGGTCTCTTCTTCTGAAAGGACAAGTCATCTTAACATGACCAGTTTTACAGCAGTAATGACATTTAGGATAAGTTTTGTTTCCAGCTTTCACAAATCTGGTATTGTTTTTCCTTGGGAAATTTTGATTGAATCCAATACCAGCTTTGTGAACTGACTGTGAACTTCCTCCAAGAATCTAGTTCAACGTGTGTTCTGATCCAGCAAGCTTGACTTTGACCAATTCTGATTCTTGAAGTTTCTCAGTAAGTGTAGTCTTTTGTTTATCTAATTCATCAATTTGATGTCTAAGATTGACAAGGCTGTTACTCATTAAAGAGTTTCAGTGACTACATCCTTGACTTGTGTTTTCAAGGCTTTGAAACTGGTTCTCAAGGCCTTGAAATCACTGCCAGTTTTCTTCTGAGATATTTCAAGATTCTGATTTAGGAAAACAAGTTGTAAGTTCTCTTTTGCTTGCTCATGAACTTTTTCTTTCAAAAGTCGGATCTCTTTTTGATAATCTTCTTCATTTAAAGGCATTGTTCTGAGATATTCTGAAAGAGATTCTTTTGGTTTTGAAATTAGACAGTTTACCATTACCTTAATTTTCTTCTCTGAACTTTCATCATGCTTGGCCATGAAGCATAGGTTGGCATGTTCTTCTTCAGATTCAGATTCACTAGAGCTATCTGAATCACTCCATGAAGCTATCATAGCTTTATTTCTTCTGTCATGGTCTTTCTTTTGAAAGCTCTTGCTTTTCTTGTGTGGGCAATCTCTTATCAAATGTCCTGCATCACCACATTCAAAGCAGTTCATAACTTTTGATTTATTTTGTGTAGAGGACTTACCTTTGTAGTCCTTGCTGCTAGATGGTCTATGCCATTCTCCGTTGAAGTCTTTGCTTCCAAAGTTTTTCTTCATTTTGAGAATCATTGTCAAGGATTTAGAGATCAAGGCAATTGGATCTTCATGATCACCATCCTCGGTTTCAAGGCTTTGAATTCTCTCATTTTCCTTGGCTTTGAGAGCTAAGTTTCTGACACTTTCTGGTAGCTCTCCATCAGCTTCATTCATGGATATTTCATGTGTCAGAAGCTTCCCTTGTAGGTCATCAAGTTGTAGAGTTGAGATATTTTGAGCTTCTTCAATTTCTGTGGTTTTTGGTTCCTACTTTGCCTTTGGAAGACTTCTTAGAATCTTCCTCACCTTTTCTTCATTGGGAAAATGCTTTCCTAGTGAATCAAGGTTGTTAACAATGTCTGTGAACCTCTTGAAAATGTCTCTGATAGACTCATGTGCATTCATCTTAAACAGCTCATATTTCCTGAGATAGATGATGATCTTGGTTTGCTTCACTTGACTGGTTCCTTCAAAAGTACCACAAGTTTATCCCAGATTTCTTTGGCAGTAGTGCAGCCTGAAATCCTATTGAATTCATCTGTACTCAAAGCACAATATAAGATGTTAATAGCTTTGTAATTCTTAGAATATTGATCTAATTCAAAAGAGGAGAGTAAGTCTTCATATTTGGAAGTTCTAATCCCATCTTTCTCTGCGTAGAAAGTGTGAGGTCCATTCTGTATAATGGTCCAAAGCTCCATGTCTTGATCAATGATGAACATTTTCATCAAAGCTTTCCAGTGAGCAAAATTTTCTCCACAAAATAGACGAGGTCTGTTAGCAGCTCTTCGTTGAGAAAAACAACCATCACCTGCAGTACTCATGATCACCAGATGGTTAAATCTATACAGTGATACAAGCTCTGATACCAATTGAAAGTGTGAGTGTGCAAGTATTAATGCAGCTAAGATACTCTAGAAGGGAAGGTTGAATAGAGTATGCCAACTTTTTGTAAAACTTGTGAAAACAGTGAAGTTCAAGGCCTTGAAAACTAGTTCAAGCCCTTGGAAGCAGTGCAGCTTGTATAAATCAAGTAAGCCTTTTTCAAGGCCTTGAAAGCAAGTTCAAACCCTTGAAAAACAGACAGTTTTGTATGCTCCAAATACTATGAGAAAGAATGAACTGTAAATGCAAGAGACAAGTGATTTATAGAGTTCAGTCCACTTGGACCTACGTATCTACCTCAGGAATTAGATCCCTGCAGGATTTTCAACACAATTCTTATTAATCAAAAGCTAATCCCTAGAACTCAAGCACAGAGAGTTCCCTTACTCTGTTACAGCTTGTGGTTTTCCCTAACCTGCTCTAGCTAACTGATTAGCTAAGAATTTTCTATTGTTCACTTTGAAAAATCCTTGAGAATGAAAATAGAGAAAATATAGAAATGATCTACCAATGGAGTACAATACAGAAGAACACTTAGAGTGTAGAAAATGAAGTGAAGTATGTAGTGATATTCTGTGAATGGATTGGAAGAATGATGAACTTATTTGATGCTTGTCAATCCAGAACTGTTTCTCTCTTTTTGCCCGTTCAGTGTTGTGTCTTGTTGCTTCATAATTGAGCTCTATTTATACTTCAAACAGCTCTGCAAATCTCCCCAGATTTTCAGCAACAAACTTCCTATTTTTTAGGCAACAGAGTTTGACATCTTCTCCAACGGTTGGATGATCACAATCTTCAGATATTTTGTTATGATATTTCGTATAAACACCTTGAGAAGCTGTCATCTAAGTCTGATTGATCACAAGATCAAAATGTCCAACTATTTCCAAATCTGCAGAAGTTCAGTTTAGGAAACAATCCTGCAAAACTTAGAAATAAAATTTCCTTCAATATCAAAGTCAAACAGATGATATTCTATCAAATGTGTTAGAATAATTTGTCTTTCATCATCTAATAACAGTGGATCAAAAAATGAAAGATAGAGTGGGAATCATACTCAGAGAGTTTGCAGAAAACTCCCCCTGAGAATGTTCATACAGGTTAAGCAGTTTCAAGGCTTTGAATCCAGTTTTAAGGCCTTGAAAATAGCTAAACTATTTCAAGCTTTGAGAACTGATTCAAGGCTTTAAAAGCTGGTTCAAGGCCTTGAAATGGCTGAACTATTTCAAGCCTTTCACAACCTGATCTTACACCATCCTTATGGAGTCTAGATATTCGTTTCTCGTTTATATGGCCTACACGATAGTGCCATAAATAAGTAGGATTTAAATCATTAGTTTTAATCCTCTTGGTATTTACATTATAGACGGAATTATTTAGATCAAGGATATACATTCCATTAGACAAATGCGCACTAAAATAATGCATACTATCAAAATAAATGGAGCAACGTTTGTCCTTTATTGAAATAGAAAAACCCTTATCGTCCAAACAAGAAACGGAAATAATGTTTCTGCTCATAGCAGGCACATAATAGCAATTGTCTTATTCTAAAATAAGTCCATAAGGCGAAGATAGCTCATATACGCCTATAGCTAATGCAGCAACCTTTGCTCCATTTCCGATGCGCAAGTCTATCTCCCCTTTAGCCAATCTTCTACTTCTTATTAAATCTTGCACATTTTGACAAAAATAAGATCCGCATCCAGTATCCAATACCCAAGATGAAGAAATAGATAGATTGACGTCTATAACAAAAATACCTGGTGGTTGTCGAATCACTATTCCAAGCTTTTTATCCTCCATATACTTGGGGCAATTCCTCCTCCAGTGGCCGGCTGGCTACAGTAGTGACAATCACCTTTAGCCACGCCCCCACTAGGATTCAAGGCTTCCTTGGACTTTGCAACTTTCTTGCACTTTCCTTTGGAAGTAGAGACAACTCCCTTGCCCTTCCTTTTATTGACCATCGGTATGGCCTTGCCTTTGCCATTATTGATGCTCTGTTCAGCTGTTCTCAGCATGTTCAGCAAGTCTGGAAGAGCTTTGTTGATCTCATTCATGTTATAGTTCATGATGAACTGATCATAACTATCAGGCAACGATTGCAAGATGAGATCTGTTGCCAACTTTTGGCCGAATGGGAAGCCTAACCTCTCAAGGTTCTCAATGTATCCGATCATACGGAGTACATGAGGCCCGGCTGGGTTCCCTTCTGCGAGATTGCTCTTGAACAGTGTCTTGGACACCTCATACCTCTCATGCCTCGCCTGTTCTTGAAACAATTGTTTCAAGTGTTCGATCATATCGTAGGCTTCCATGTTCTCATGTTGCTTCTGAAGCTCAGAGGTCATGGTGCAAAGCATGAGACAAGTCACATCATTAGAATCATCCACATGTTTCTGATGTGCTCTCACGGCAGCTAGAACGGACTCATCCTGGGGTGGTTCTAGTATAGGATTGTCTAAGATGTATAGTTTATTTTCTTGCTCAAGGACGATCCTTAAGTTTCTTTACCAGTCAAGGAAATTTGTTCCAGACAACTTGTCCTTCTCAAGGACAGATCGCAGGGATGAAGTCGATGCGTGGTTGTTTGCCATTGGAATTCTACAAAACGAGAAATGTACAATTTTAGTATTTTGAACAGTTTAACTATATTCAACAATGGCTAGATTATTAAATATAGCTCCCACTGTTTTTCTCGGATTAATAGCCCTCACTATTAATGCGGAAAGTATCATATATATTTTCCAGTGAGTCCAAGATCCATATTTCACTTCTTCTCGAGCTTGCTTTGGCAAGTCACCCAAGAATTGGTTATTTAGGTAGGAACCCTTCCAATTGCATCCCATGCCACTCTTGGTCCAAATAGGCGAACAATTCCTTATTCATTATCCTTTAAATGACACCTAATTGACATGCCTCTAAGCTCATCAATCCAATTGACTTTGCCCAGTTGCGTCCAACCTCTTGCTTCAACAATCACACAATACTTGCTTGTTTCGTCACAACATATCAACGTGAATTAAAACGCCTTGCTTTGGAAAGCCCAAATTTAATGGTCCTTGATCATGAAGGGTGTTTAGGCAAGAGAAGGCAAAACGCAATATTTTCATCGAGGGATTTAATAGTCATTATCTAATTGTTTGGTTGATCTCATCAACATGATCTACTTATTTGGATTGGGCAATCCACAATAAAGGATCAAACTTGTTCATTATTATATTGTTAACGTTTTGCTTGTATCATCCATACACACAAAATAAATAACAAGACATAATAATGAACAGCCACAAAATAAAAAAATGTGGTATGGATATGGCCCCTAGACTAAGATATTACCAAGCCAATGATAATATCTATATGCTCTAAAGTGACAAGCTCATCTCCATGTGCTCCACCATACGCGCCTAGTATGGGAGTCCCCATCGTCTTTGTGGCATCTTGGTCCTCCGGTCTTCGTCTCCATGCTCTTGGCTATCATCTAAATATTTTAATTCTAGCCTAACATCTAGAATAAATAAATAAATAAAACCTCACATGTTGAGAAGATGATCAGCTCGCATGGCGTATAATTAACTAACTATTACATTAATTTAATTAGCTCGCAGGCCGTAAACCAAACCACAAAAAGTGAAAATCCACAACCTAGGCCATATCCATCTACCATGCAACAAAGCACATAATACAGTTAAAACCAATTTTAACGCGCTTGTTCAATTTTAGTTTGAAATTAGGCAACTAGGGTCAAAATTGTCCAAGGATTCCACCATCCACCATGGCCGAACCACCCAAGGACCAAGGCAAGGCCTTGGGGGGTCGGCAAGCCTCACACGCGGCTAGGTCGCACGCTAGGCCGGCCCAGCCCCTTGGTCGTGCCCGAGCTTGGGAGGCAAGGCAAGGGGGTGGTCCCTTAGGGGGGCGAACCTCCCTATGGAATTGTTTCGAAAATAATTCATTGCCTTATTGCCCAAGCTTAGTTGTTTCCAAGTTTGAAAAACCCCTTTTCCAAGCTTGTGCCCAAACCCTAGTTCCTAGATCCAAAATTATTCACATCCTATGTGATCAAACTCCCATCCAATGTTAAATGAGGTCTTTCATGTCTTGAATCAAATTCAATTTGCATCTAATATGCCAATTAATTTCAGTTTTCGCGTAATATAAATAATACGGTGTATAAACTGAAAACTGTAACACATATGATCATGTTATGCACTACAACCAGGCTCTGATACCACTGTAGGGCTTTGATGCAGGTTATGCAGTGGAATAATAAAATTAATCCTGCTCAAATCCCTCCAAGGATCATAGGTAAGCCATCATAACATGATAAGGGCATTAAAGATGTGTACCTTAGTTTGGGAGATCACACGAAGAATATTGTCTTCGTCTCTAGAAATATCCACACATTGGATTCTTGATTGGATTCCTTCCCACCGTGTAGTGCTAGCAACAGAAGAAGGAGGAAAGAATCACGCAAAACGAGGCAAAGGAGGGGTGGTCCTCCTTTGGTGGCCGACGGGTGAGGGGCGGCAATAGGGGGTTCGGTCTCCTAATGTTGCTCTATCTCTCTCTCTCTCTCTCTCTTGCTTTGTTATGTTCTCTCAATAATGACTTGTCTTGAGAAATAACAAGCTAGAGTTCCTTTATATAGTAATAACTCTTTATTAACTACATAAAAGTCCCAATACTAACCATGTCCTTACATGGATAGTCCACTTGAAAATTAGTCCTACTAAGTTTGCTTGTGGTTGCGTTATGATCCTTTTATTAATTAGTCCAACTAATTAATACCTATATCCAATTTAATTCATCTGGTGTGTGACCGCATAGGTTTCTACTTAGTTGGTAGTAACTCTTTACTAACATGGAGGGATGTCTAGCAAAACATTCATGCCACCCAGCTAACATAAATAGTCAGTGATCCCGACAAACCTTGTGCCCAATGTTCATGTATTATGTTATCCCTTTGTCTCCATATACGGATTGGACACGAGACATATTAGTCAGTCAAACTCGTAAATCCAATCCATAGTTTCTCGATCCTGGGAATATGCTTATCTTTGCAGATAACATCAATATCTCCATATTGATTTATCTGAGTCTGGCCAGACATTCCATAAGCACTATCCTTTGATTGGCCCGTGGATATTTGATCCCATTATGTGGGAGGGACAAATCCTCTCTACGTCACTACGATCTCTAAGATTGCTTCCTATCATGTCCGATAACTACCTTTATAGTTACTCGGTTAAGGCGTAACGTTTTATAATATCAAAGAATGATATTTCACAGCTAGAGTATCTAGTGACTTCAAGTCTAAGGATTACAATACCATTAGCACTACGAGAAGCGATTGTGACTTTGACATAAACTAATGTATCCTTCTCGTCGTGGGTCGATCCAGTATGACATTACTCCTAATGCATACCCATGTGTTAGACTTGATATCTCCATATTAATCTACCCACATACTAGTTTATATTTGATCGTCCCGTTAATCAATATAATGGACTAGGGATATTTAAGATAAACAACACATTGTATTTAAGGAGTTCATTATATTAAATATCACAATAAATAATAAATGAATGTTATAGCCAAACATTGTTCATACTAAATAAAGATTGCCTCTAGGGCACCTATTCCAACATGGTCTTCTTCTCCATATCTTGACTATCAACTAACTATTTAATACTAGCTCGCATCTATAAAAAATAGAGAGACCTCGCAAACGAGGGAGAAGACGACACGCAGACCGTAAAACCAATTAATTACATTAATTACAATAAAACCAAACCAAATTACAAGCCACAAAATAAACATCCACAACCTAAGCCATATCCATCCATCATGCAATAAAGCACATAATACAGTTAAAATCCAATTTTAACGCGCTTGGTCAATTTTAGTTGAATTTGGATTTTCTATGGTCAAAACGGTCCAAGGGGCCCACCAAATACTTTGGCCGAACCCCTAGAGGGCCGCCGAAGCGGTCGGCCCAAGCCCGCCCGGTCAAACCGGCGGATTGGCCGAACCGCACAAGGGCACAGCTTGGCTTGGCGCACATGGAACGGGGCGGTCAACCCCTTAGCCGAACCCCTAGGGGGTTGTTTCCATAAACTTCCTCATTCCTTGTGTGCTTGTTTCCCATTCATGAGAAAACCCCTTTTTCCCCAATTGTTCCCGAACCCTGTCTTTTTCAAAACCCAAAAACTCACATCATATGTGAACGAAGTTCGCCAAGTTTTATACGATATGTATAATTCGCTCATTCCCCATTGAATCATATTCAATTTGTATCATACGCTTAACTTCAGTTTTTCGCTAAAAAGTGCAAAACAGTGAAAAACAGATAAACGGTGACACATATAATCATGCTATGCGCTACGACTTGTGGTCGTGATACCACTGTAGGGTTTTGATCCAGGTAACACAGCGGAATAAAAAAAAGTATCCTGCTCAAAGCCCTCCACGGATCACAGCAAGTTATAACATGATAAAAGAAGAGAATTGTGTACCTTAGTTTGTGTGACCACTGCGAAAAATTGTATCTTCGTCTCTACGGGTATCCACACCTTGGATAAGTAACTGGAAACCTTCTTCACGCGTAGTGCTAACAACGGGAGAAGGAGGGAAGAGATCACACAAAACAGAGCACCAAGGTCGCAAGCCTATGGAGGTCGATGGCTTAAAGGGGTAGACGTGGTTGGGGCTTCAGCCACAACTCTTGTCTCTCTTCTTGCTTTGTTATGTTCTCTCAATAATGACACACTTGAAAAAATAACAAGCTACGTTGCCTTTATATAGTTAATAAATCCTTATTAAATACATAATTACCTCAATACTAATTCTGTCCATACACAGATTAGTCCACCTTGCAAATTAGTCCTACTAACTTTTCTTGCGGCTGCGTTTAGATCATTTTGATTAATTAGTACTACTAATTAATTCCCATATCCAGTTTATTCCATATGGTGTGTAACCCCATAGGTTTCTACTTAGTTGGTAGTAACTTTTACTAACATAGAGCGGTGTCTAGCAACACATCTATGTCACCCAACCAATAGAAATAGTCAGTGATCCGACAAATCTTGTGCCCAATGTTACCGTATTGTATTATCCATTTGTATTCATGTACGAATCGGACACGAGACATAATTGTCACACTCGTCTATCCAATCCATAGTTTTTCGATTCTGGAAATATGCTATCCATGCAGATAACATCAATATCTCCATATTGATTTATCGGAGTCTGTCCAGACATTCTATAAGCACCATTTCTCGAGTGGCCCGTGGATATTTGCTCCCATTATGTGGGAGGGACAAATCCTCTCTACATCACTACCATCTCTCAGCTTGCTTCCTATCATGCCCGATTATTATCTTTATAGTTACCCGGTTAAGATGCAACGTCTAATGACATTAAAGCATGATGTTTCACAACTAGAGTATCTAGTGACTTCAAGTCCAAGGATTATAATACCATTAGCACTACGAGAAGCACTTGCGACTTTGACATAATCTAATGTAGCATTCTCTTTGTGGTCAATCCAGTATTCCATTACTCCTAATGCATACCCATGTGTTAGACTTGATATCTTCATATCAATCTACCCACTAGGGCAGAGCACGGGTCGGTTCGGCCAGTTATTTTGCTAATTCGCCAACCAACCCGACATACTCGAGTGAGGAATATCGCAAACCGACCCCGATTGTGGCATTGTCAAAACCGTCGGCTTCGGGTTTATCGGTTTCGATCGGGGGCGGGGTGGTTTAAACGGGTTTGATTGAGAAATAAACACAGTTTCCAGTGATTGTGTTCACTGATAACATGGCGAAAACAGAGGGAAGCAAGGCGGAAACAGAGAGAAATATGGCGGCGATGTGGTCCGTCAGTAGATGCAAGAAAACAAAATACGACGAGGTTGTTAGTTGATACATTTCGATCGGTGTTCTAATGGAAGATCTATCCCTCTGTTTTTTGTTCTATCCATGTACTGCTATAATGTATTGCATACTTCTCTCTCTCTCTCTCAAAAACAACCATCTGACATCTCTCTCTCTAAACAGCAAATCAGAGAAATGATGAATAATTAAATACTACTGGTAAGTGGATAGGCATGGATACAAATGGGTGGCTAATATTAACTGGGTTAGGTATGGAAACTTCAACTGTAACACCCCTTGTTCCCAAGCTTTCCATTCCGGATCGGAGATCCCAGGAGGGTGCTACTAAAAATGAAGCGGCGGAAATCAAGAACGACACATCTCATGCTTATATATATTACAAACCCTTAATTTTTTCAACATAATATACTATTACACGAGATGAAGTGATACTAAGAGTTCGGCTTATTTCAATACTAACAAATACTAGCTGAGTGTCGGATCCCGCTACCCCATAATCCAGCTCTTAAGACCTGCGGGGGAAAGAAACTAAGACCACAGTTTTTCTAAAGTCAGCAATGAAATACTGAGTAAGTAAACACCCAAGCTTGTAACCAGATTATAAGGCATATTCTTTCAAAAACAATCATAAATGAGAACGAACAATAACTGAGCAAATCCTTGATAAAAAGGTATGAAAGATGGAACACATATGAAATTCTTTTTCTTTTTACCTTGCATCTCAATCCTTCTCTTGTATCTCAAACGGGGAATATTATTCCCAATCTATCTCTTCATTCTTTTATATCTCAAACGGGGAATATCATTCCCAATCTATCTCTTATTTACTTTCATAAAAGTCTCTTTCTCAAAGAACTTTATATTATTAACTTGTTGATACGGGGAAGATCTACTTTCACTAAGCTACCAAGACATTAAGTGTCGGCACCCCCCTAAGACTCCTCGCGGCCAGAGGTGATTACATGGAGCGACCCAACAGGTTGCGATCGGGTTAAAATACTACGGGTCGAGTGGACGAAGCCAACCCGACCAATGTAATCACAGGCCGAGTGACCGAAGTCAACATCGACAATAATAATAACGATCCCCGCACAACTCTTTCCACTTTACGTTATTAACGGATTATTATTCTGGTGTGACATTCTCAAAACATTATCTCAAATGTAATCAATCTCAAGTAAAGCATGTAAGTCATAAAACACATTTTGAGGCAGATATAAAATCATATTTCGACACGAAAGAAGCAAGGCACGCTAGACTTGGCATGTTTACTCGCCTCAATAACACAGCAAATAGCACGTAAGCTCTTACAGGTAGACGTAGCCCTTGTCTACAAATTTTTCACCTACAAATTTATAATTTCTAATTAATCGAAAGTTCGACTAGCATGTGGTATGCAAGTGACGATGTGAGAATGTAAAATTTAATTTAGTACAAAGTCTAAATCTTTATTTTGCTATAATTTTGTAGAGTGTGCTAGTTTACAGTAATCATATCCTCAAATCATAATGATCTAATATTACTATTCAGTTTCATAAATAATACCCATGTATTTTAAATAGTGAGAAAATGATATGTTTACCTTTAGAACTTCCTAATTATAAACTCTTAAAATAGAAAAATACTAGCTTAGACTTCATTATAAAGAACCACATTTTATTCTTAATGTTCTAACAGTTATGATAAACTTTTTAGGATGAATTATATCTGTAGCAAATAAACTGTTTAACTGACAAAAGTAATTATTGGAGATATATTGTTAAGTAATAAAATAACTAGATACTAAATTGCTTAAGTGATAAAATATCAAGTAGAAAAACAAGGGTTATTTTATTATCTATTTACATGTACGAGAAATAATTATTGTAACTAGAAAAGATAAAACATTACTTAAGAACTCTTCATAAATATTTCCCAAGTTAGTTTCTAGCTTATTTTGTTCTAAAAATCACAATAAGATAACTAATTTATTTAAATATCAACTTACTATACTTTGAGTAACTAATTTGACAAAACCGATATTTATAAATGAACATATTAGATTTCTAAGAAAACTACTTTTAGATACTCAACACGATGTAACAATGTTTATAATTTATCAAATATTACTTTTACAAGTATTTAAACAAACTGAATTGAGGGTTAAGTGATTAAACACAAGATTCGTTTAGCTTTAAGAAGATATTTCTAGTTTAATTTTTAAATAGACATTCTGTACACTATTTCAATACCCGAGTTACATTTTTGGAACGAGGACGAAAACTAGTATTTCTAGAACATATTTTGAATCCAACATTTTCATCTTTATTTTTACGAAAAATGTAACGTTTATATAAACAACAAACAGCTCCTCCTAAGTAATATTAAAAGACAGTCAGTACCCCCTCCTCCTCACAAGACAATTTTATTAAAAAACACTTTAACCCCCCAAAGTTCCTGAAACAATACTTTTACCCTTACACCTAGTTTATTGGAAAAACACTTACACCCCCTCACATGAACTTCGAATTTGTTCAATCTAAATGTGGATTCAAGCATCAAGTTATGATTTTGATTAAATAAAACGTAAAATTAGGTGATTTAGAGTTTACCCAAGACAAAAATCGCTGAAAACCGTCGAAAAACGAGGCGGTTCGAGCTCGCCTTCGATGGTGGTCGTGGTGCTATTCGTCGGCGATGATGTCGGCGTTCAGGGCTCCGATTGAGGCTTCTAATGATCTCCTTGGATCCCCATGAGTCGTTTGGAACCAATTTGAGGAGGTGGGTGGCTCTTGTTGGGGCTTGGCCGAAGCTCCTCGCCAACGACAATGGAGTCACGACGACGGGAGTTGGTCTCTGCTGTTGCTGAACCGCCGCTGCTCAAGTCTCTGTTTTCGAAAAGAGAGATGCAGAGAGAAAGAGAGAGTTGGAGATGGAGGGAATAGAGCATAGCAAAGGAGATGGCGGTGATGGTGTTCCCGTCGGGTTTCTCCGGCGGCGGCAGCGTGTCCTACGGCCACTGCTGCTTGTTGCTTCTGCTTGTGTTCTACCGAGAAAGAAGGGGAGGCAGAAAGGAAGTCTAATAGGGAGATAGAGAGAGAGAGAGAGAGAGAGATATGGTGGCTGTGATGGTGGTGGAGGTGAGGCCGGTGGTGGTGTTGAAGAAGAATAAGAAGAAGACACACGTATAAGAAGAAGAAGAAGAAGAAGAAGAAGAAGAAGAAGAGAAGATGGAGACAAGTCTCCTTGTTTTTTGGGAGAAAACTCATCTTCTTATGCGTGTGGGTGGGAGAAAGTTTTCTCCGTTGTTTTTTTTTCTCATTGTTATTACTTAATTCATCTTTATCTAATAACTCACAAGGCTATAAAGCTTTCACAAACTACCATTCCAACCCCAACTTAACTATTTAATTTACTAGCTTATACTTTGTGAAACTAAGCTTATACTTTGTGAAACTACACTTTCTTCCCCTCTTGCCTTATAATTATGAAATTATTCTCTAAGCTTTACGAAAAGTCACAAATTACCCCTATAATAAAAACGGGGCATTAAACCCCCCCCCTTTAAAGAGAGCTTCATCCTTGAAGCTAAAATCGAACAAATACTCGTGGTGCTAAAACCTTACTGAAACATGTGATCTCTCATTAGCAAGAAACCTCTATTTTATGTGTATAGCGTAGTATGAAATGTACGCGTAACATCAAGTGATGATATAACTCATTTTAGTTACTAAATGTTAATGTTAGGTGTGTCATAATGATATTGAGGCTCTAATCACCTGGCGATCTCAAGAGGCAGATCTAAACGGAGGGCGACATCCTCTCCCCCTTAGAGGAGTGACGTCCCCGGAACTCAATATAAGTTGTCACGAGGGATGGTTATACTGGTCGAATACAATTCATGGGTACTCTTCTTTTGTTGTAGCATGTGGACCCTATCCCTCTTGTTCTAGAGTGAATCCTTACTTGAAGTTATGTATAGCTTGCAAAATGGGTTGAGCCGAAAATTAAGGTATCCTCCAAGATCCTACGGCTTTAAATGAATCTTAGAAGTCGCTTGCCTATTCTATTTCTTAATGATAGTTAGTAACCTCCCCCTTAATGAAATCTGGGTCTTCATACCCTTATCATTTGGTCTAATTTTAATCTGCCCAAATACAAGATAAGACACTGCCTCCACTAGCTCTTCCAGATAACACATTTTACAAGGCATGCTAAAGAATATTTATATTCTTTGCCTGATGATAACTCCGTTTTGGAGTTATATTATTCCTTATTTTTGCTATGTTTTGCGTGCTTATCATGGAGAATTTTATCGTCTTTGAGCGTTTTGTGCTAAAATTGTGAAAATTGAGTTTTTGAGCGTTCATCGCTAAATCCGGGCGTTTCTCGTATATTTTGTTGCTTTTATTGTGATATGATCGCGGTTTCGTGTTTCGTGTTGTGGTTGGCAGGAAATAGGACGCGAGGATCAAAAGGTGGTGAAGAAACGAGCTTCGGAAACAAATAAAGCAAGGAAAACTCAAGAGAAGGAGCCAGAAAAAAAAAGCTAAGGCAGGAACTCTTCGCACGAAGAGAAAAGGTCTTCGCACGAAGAGAAGACTTAGCAAAAATTTCAGTTCTCTTCCTGTGACATTATGTTGTCTCAAAGTAGGAGGGATTTTGCAGGAAGAGTTCAGACAGAGTGGACAATCTCTTCGCACGAAGAGACAAGTTCTTCGCACGAAGAGTTCGCCCAGAAAGCTAAAATCGCCCGGGGTCTTCTTGAAATTATTAGAAACTTTGTCATATCATTATAGAAACGTATTTAAGTGTGTTAGGTCGACTTTTTGAGTAGTTTTTGACGGTAGACACATCTTTTGGAGATCAAGAAGCTATTGGGAGAGCTTAGGAGCTTTGGATCATTCGTTTGGATTCTCAACTCTTCTCTTTTCTTGATTTTTATGTTTAAACTCATGAGACTTGTCGTTTTGAGTATGAATATGAGTAGCTAAACGTTATTTGCTGGGAATTCTCGTTTGGTGTAGCTAGGGTTTGATATCATGTTTTGATGATTGTGATTCATGTTTTAGCTTAATCTCACGTATTCTTTCACTATTATGGATTATTTACGTTTGTAATCATATTATCTTTGCGAGTAACTAACGTAGAGATAAACTTAATTGGTTTTCACGCGGTAACTCCGTGAGAATTATTCGGTAAATTGAATAATTCACCTAGTCGAATCCATGTTTGGTAACTCGACATCGTTAACTAGGATCGTTAAAGTAGAATTGTGGTTTTAATGCATGCTTAAAGCTAGAATAGACTTGGTAACTCGGTTTGTTTTGGTTTAAAGTGTAGTAAACTTACTTGGTAACTCGGTAAGTTTAATAATGCTTGATTGATAGTGAAAGATACGTGGTTGTTTTACAAGTCAAAACACAAATTTAGCTCAACCTAGTGAACCTAGAGAATTCCCGGTATTTTTCCCTTATATTACAAAACTCCTAAAATTCATTCTTTATTAATCGTGAACAATTTCACTTGGTTAATTGAGAATATTGCGTCTTTATTTTAGTAGAATTAGAACAAAACACAACTTGCGACGTACCCACATAAGGTTTAGAATAATAATTAATTTAAACAAAGTCCCTTGGGTTCGACAACCCGGATTTCTGGTTTATTACTACACACGACAGCTGTACACTTGCAGTTGGAATGTGTCAAGTTTTTTGCGCCGTTGCCGGGGACTTCGGCTAAATTAGTTATAATTCCTAGCCTTAGGGATTTTAATTTATTGTTTATATCAGTTACTCACCTACGTTTTGCGTGGTTTGTGATTTCAGGTTGATTTACACGGTGCATGACCCGTTCTAGAGACGAGCCTTTGTATCCAACGTTTGAAGACCCGGAATCCTTATTAAAAGCACAGTGTAGAGACAAGAGGAATTCAAGCTCAGTAGTCATGGATGAAGAAACGGGAGCTGAGTTTGAGAGAATCCGCAAAAATGTGCAAGATGCGGAAGCAGCTAGAGCAGCTGCTGTAGAGGAGGCTGCAAACAGAGCCGCGGAATCAGAGCAACTTAGGGCTCAAATGGCTGAGATGCAGGCGATGATTGATCGCATGAACCCTCCGAATCCACAACAACTTCCTGGTGCGGAAGTAGTTGGCAGAAATAACGGTGGCAATGGGAATAATGGGGGAAATAATCGGAACAACAACGGTCGGAATGTGGTGGAGCAAGTCAACAATGCTGAGGAGGATGAGCGTCCTTTGGTGGACTACTTCAGGACTACACCGGAGGGATATCAGCCCACCATTATCAGGCCTCAAATTAATGCAGCCCATTTCGAGATTCGCCAACCGTTGATCAACATGGTTAGGGATGAGTGCTTATTCACTGGAGCCCCGAGTGATGATCCACATCAACACTTGCTCAATTTCGAGCAGATCACTTCTACCATGTATGATCAGAGAGTTCCACTCGAGATGATAAAGCTCATGCTTTTTCCCTTCTCCTTATCGGGAAAGGCAAAGACATGGCTTATGGAACTTCCAGCAGGCAGCATAGTTACATGGGCAGATTGTAGTAGAGAGTTTCTCAGGAAGTATCTTCCACCATCCAAGGTTGCTCAACGGATGGCTGACATAACCAAATTTACACAGCAGGAAGATGATTCTTTGGGAGACACGTGGAGAAAGTTTAACCTGCTCTTGCGCAGATGCCCTACTCACGGAGAGCCATGGTATAAACTTCTCCATTACTTTTATAATGCTTTGGACAGAGAGACTGCTAGTGAGCTGGACATGATGGCTCAAGGAAATTTTATGGGGATGGGACTACAGAGATGTCGTGATTTGCTAGATAATGTAGCCAAACGCGAATCCACGAGGTCTGAGACTCGTAGAAGCACGAAATCAGATGGGGCATTGGTTAGTATGATTGAGTCCATGGTGGAACAGAAATTTGAACATCAGATGGCAGTGATGACTTCGGCTTTCAGTAATTTGAATCCATTGGCACAGGTGAAGTCAGTGGGAGAGATGGTAGGAGATGCAAACCAGGGATATGGGGACGGTATTGAAGACGTAAACTACATGGGCCAAAGACAGCAGCAATGGCCAAACACCTATCATCCCAACAACCGCAATCACCCCAACTTCAGTTATGCCAATCCGAATAAGGGACTATATGCGCCAGGTCTAAGGCCAAATGTTCCATATCAAGCTCAGCGACAGGCTCCACAGCAACAGGCTCCTCCACCACCTCCATCTTCAGAAGAACAGGACACAAACGCGTTGTTGAAGAAACTGTTAGCTAGCAATGATAAGATTGAAAGCAAGATTGTCGCGATAGAAGCCTCGATAAAAATCCATGAAATACAGATTGGACAAATAGCCAATCAAAATACTCGACTTCCACCTGGTATGCTTCCGTCCAACACGATTACTCCAACTGAGCAGTTGAAGGCTATTACTACTCGCAGTGGGACCACTACTCAGGATCCCCCATACCCTACCCATGCGCGAGCTGAGGCGACTAAGGCCACTGAAAAATCCTTGGATGAATAGATTCCCGTGTCTACCGTGATTCCCCAATCAAAGGACACGGTGAGGAAGTCGGATGAGAGACAGAAGCCAAAGGAGGAATACATTGTGCGAGTGCCATACCCGCAGAGATTGAAGAGTCAAGAGGATGCCAAGCATTTCAAGAAGTTTGTGGATATCTTCAAGAAGCTGCACATTAATATCCCTTTTGCGGAGGCCATTTCGCAAATGCCTAAATTTGCTAAATTTCTCAAGGACCTCCTCTCTAATAGGATGCGCATGGATGATTTTGAGACCGTGACCCTGAATGAGGAGTGTAGCGCCGTAGTGCAAAAAGTGCTACCCAAAAAGATGAAAGATCCGGGTGGTTTCATTATTCCTATGACATTGGGAGATGCGTTCCATGGTAGAGTGTTATGTGATCTTGGCGCAAGCATAAACTTGATTCCTACATCAGTATTTGAGCAACTTGGTGTAGGAGATCCAAAACCCACTCGTATGTGTTTACAGATGGCTGACCGTACTATAAAACGACCACGTGGTGTTTTGGAGGATGTGCTTGTGAGAGTCGAAGGACTCATCTTTCCCGCAGATTTTGTGATCCTAGATATGGATATTGGCGATGATGTCCCACTCATATTGGGACGGCCATTCCTTGCTACGGGAAAGACGATTATAGATGTTGCCAATGGAGAATTGACTATGCGTATTAACGATGAGAAGGTGGCATTTAATGTCTTCGAAGCTATGAAATTCCCTGCATATGCAGTGAGTGAGCAGTGCTTTGGTGTGGAGGCATACACACCAGACGAGGAGGACGATATATTATTAGAGCAGCTGTATGAGGAACTTGCCTTACTTGATTCGAGTGAAAAGGAACAGGCTATGGGAGCCGGCTGGCGTTCACCCCTACCCCTCTTTAATGAGGGAAGCAGGAAGATTATTACTCCTTCTCTTATTACTGCTCCTGATTTAGAATTGAAACCATTACCTGCTCATTTAAAATATTTATACTTGGGATCTGATGAAACTTTACCTGTTATTATTTCTGCGTGTTTGGACAGGGAGCAGGAGGAGCAGCTTCTCAAGGTATTGCAGGAGAGGAAAGCAGCTATGGGATGGACCATAGCGGATATCAAGGGGATCAGCCCCACAGTTTGCCAGCACAAGATCCGGCTCATGGAAGACAAGAAGCCGGTAGTTCATTTTCAGCGCCGCCTCAACCCTCACATGCAGGAGGTGGTGAAGAAAGAGGTGCTTAAATGGTTGGAAGCAGGTATCATCTATCCAATTTCCGACAGCACGTGGACTAGCCCGGTGCAGTGTGTCCCTAAGAAGGGAGGTATAACTATGGTGGAAGGGGAAAAAGGTGATCAGATTGCCACTCGTACAGTTACTGGGTGGAGAGTTTGCATGGATTACCGCAAACTCAATGATGCCACTTTGAAGGATCATTTTCCCCTCCCATTTGTGGACCAGATGCTTGATAGGCTGGCACGTCATTCGCATTATTGCTTTTTGGATGGATACTCTGGGTATAATCAGATAGCGATTGAGCCAGCTGACCAGGAGAAGACGACATTTACTTGTCCTTATGGGACTTTTGCATTCAGGAGCATGCCCTTTGGGCTCTGCAATTCCCCTGCCACGTTTCAGAGGTGTATGATGTCTATCTTCTCAGACATGATGGAGCAAAATTTCGAAGTCTTCATGGATGATTTTTCGCTTTATGGTGATGGTTTTGAAGACTGCCTCCAGCAGCTAGCTCGGGTACTGGACAGATGTATTGACACCAACCTAGTGCTTAACTGGGAGAAGTGCCATTTCATGATGACCGAGGGGATAGTGTTGGGGCACAAGATCTCCAGTAAAGGCTTAGAGGTAGATCGGGAAAAAATTGAGGTGATCGAGAAGCTTCCTTATCCTACATCTGTCAAAGGGGTACGGAGTTTTCTGGGACATGCAGGTTTCTACCGGCACTTCATTAAAGACTTTTCGAAGATCACAAAGCCTTTATCTGGGTTTCTTGAGAAAGATTCCGTCTTTGATTTCAATGAAGAGTGCAAGACAGCTTTTGATTTGCTCAAGAAAAAGTTGGTCAGTTCTCCTATTATAGCCACCCCAGACTGGACCTTGCCGTTCGAGCTTATGTGTGATGCCAGCGATTATGCGGTGGGAGCAGTGCTGGGACAGCGGAAAGACAAGGTAGCTCATGTAATTTACTATGCCAGTCGTACTCATAATACTGCACAGGTTAATTATGCCACCACGGAGAAGGAGATGTTAGCTATTATCTTCGCATTGGACAAGTTTCGTCCATACCTTGTGGGTTCTCAGGTGACCATCTTCAGGGACCATGCAACCCTCAAATATCTTCTTACTAAGAAGGATGCGAAGCCTAGATTGATCCGATGGGTGTTGCTAATGCAAGAGTTCGACATAGTGATCAAGGACAAAAAGGGAGTAGAGAACGATGTTGCAGACCATTTGTCACGACTGGAGAACGAAAAACAAGAAGATGTGCCAATTAGAGAAGATTTTCCATATGAACAACTTATGGTAGTGGTAGCAACTGTGCCTTGGTTTGCGGATTTGGCAAATTTCAAGGCGCTCAATATTGTCCCAAAAGACATGTCTTTCCATCAGAAAAAGAAATTTTTCGCAGATGCACGACACTATTTCTGGGATGACCCTTATTTGTTCAGGTTGGGAGCTGACAACGTGTTGAGAAGATGCGTAGATGAGCCAGACACTTTTGGACATTCTTAGACATTGCCATGAGCTGAATTGCGGAGGGCATTTTGGCAAAACGCGCACTGTGGCAAACGTATTGCAAAGTGGATTTTATTGGCCTTCTTTACATAAAGATGCTCATTTGTTTGTACAGCAGTGTGATCGATGTCAGAGAACTGGCAATATCTCCAACCGAAATGAGATGCCTTAGAATTTCGTGTTGGAAGTAGAGCCCTTTGATGTTTGGGGCATTGATTTCATGGGACCATTCTCGTCTTCGCTTGGAAATCTTTATATACTGTTAGCTGTGGATTATGTGACCAAGTGGGTAGAGGCAATGGCTTGCCCTAAAAACGATGGAGCTACTGTAGAGAGATTCGTGCGTAAGAGCATATTACACGGTTTGGGACTCCCAGAGCCATTATTAGTGATGAAGGATCGCATTTCGTGAACAAAGTCTTTGCCAATGTCCTGAGCAAATATGGGGTAAAGACGCATAAGATATCACTGGCTTATCATCCGCAGTCGAATGGGCAAGCGGAAGTTTCTAACCGAGAGATAAAAGGGATTCTTGAGAAGACAGTCAACCCGGGACGCAAGGATTGGTCTCTGCATTTAGATGATAGCTTATGGGCATATAGGACTGCTTACAAGACCCCTTTTGGCATGTCTCCCTATCAGTTAGTATTTGGGAAGTCATGTCATCTTCCGGTGGAACTTGAGCACAAGGCATTCTGGGCTTTGAAGAAGATCAATTTGGAAGCTAAGCTCTCAGGTGAGCTACGGAAGCAAGCACTGCTCGAACTTGAAGAATTTCGATTGATGACGTATGAAAGTGCGAGAATCTATAAGGAGAGGACAAAACTGTGGCACGACAGGCATATCATCCCGAGAGACTTCAAAGTAGGACAGAGAGTGATGATCTTCAACGCCAGACTAAAGCTGTTTCCAGGGAAATTAAAATCTAGATGGAGTGGTCCCTACACAATTACCGCAGTTTATCCGTGGGGATCACTTGAGGTGGAGGACGCAAATGGGAACAGGTTTAAGGTGAACGGCCAGAGAGAGAAACCGTACGTGGACGGGAATTTCATTGGAGTCATTGAATGGCTTCATGCAACTCCCGCAATTTAATTAATCTCTAAGGTAACTGGGTCGGGCCGTCGACCTTAAATTACAAAGCGCTTGTTGGGAGGCAACCCAACCTATTTATTGCTGTATAGTAGGTTTTAATAATGTTTTGTAAATTTTTATTCTGTTTGATTTACTTGAGAGGTGGGAGAGAGTGGATTTAATATTTCCAATGAGTATGTGCAGGATTCCGAGGTGAAAGGCCTATTTCGGATCCCCCGTATTGATGCGCGCGTGCAAACAGAGTGAAAATTGAAGAATTGCAGTCCAAAACGCGCATCGGGATCCGAAGTGAAGAAAATGAAGAATAAAGCCATTCCTGCGCTTACTCAACACACGCACCTAGGGAAGATCATGTTCCCGGACTCCCCGTCTTGATATACGCAAGAATTTGATTAATCAACGGAGAAAGCTAGCTCACTGCACGGATTACGAGGTCATATTTTGAAGAGCAGGCTGAAAACAGAATTGAAGAGTGCCATTGTGTGGGGGTAGTCGAGAGCTTTCTGTGGACGGGTGGATCGCGTAAATCGGAGTCCGGACGAAGAAGTTAGGCCAAAAAGGATGTTACGCGGGCAAAATGGCGTCAAAAAGCATCCGGAATTGCCAAACGGGTCTTTGGGAGGAACAAATTGAAGAATAAAGGATTCCCCAGACATTGGGAATCTTTTATGATGCAAAAGGAATCTCGAGGTCGAGGAGATTCATGAAGAAGCAAAGGCACGAGTAAAATGGCGAAAAAAGGATGTTCGAGCGGCTTAAAACATCCGGAAATTTTCAACAGATCTTCGAGAGCATGAATTTGAAGAATAAAATATTCCCCGGACTTTGGGAATCTTTTATCATCTACACGGGATCTCGAGGACGAGGAGATTCATGAAGATTCGAAGAAACGAGTAAATAGTCGAAGGAAATCAAGCAAAAGAGGAATTTTTAAAGCACTGCCCAGTTCTCTTCGCACGAAGAGAAAAACTCTTCGCACGAAGAGTTTTTACTTAGAAAAATTTTTTCTTCTACCTGTGACAGTCTTCTGTCTCAAAACAAGAAGACTGTCACAAGAAGAAGAAGGAGGCATTCTGGACATTCTCTTCGCACGAAGAGAAATTCTCTTCGCACGAAGAGAACGCCCAGAATGCGTGAAAGGTCCAAAATGCCCGTAATAATGAAAAGGATGATGGATTTCTGGAGGGGTATTTGGGGCAATTCATCTAAAGGGTATTTAAACCCAGTTGACCCGATTAGTTCATCAGTTCCTTCATTCTTCTTACAGCCACGAACACAACTCTTCTCCTCCATAGCCGCACGCACGACACCAATCTCCTTCACCCTTGTTTCTTCGTCAAATTCAACAACTAGACAAAGGTTTTGCTCGCGATAGAGAGGAGAACAAGGATTCGAGGGTGGCTTTGAGTGAGATTGAGAGACGAGAGAGAAATCAGAGGAGGAAGAACTAGGGTTCCGAAGCTCAAATTGAGAAATTGGACCACTTAGAGTGTGATTCAGTTTACGGTCAAGAAGGCAACACTAACGGGGACTTCACAAGGAGTACGGAGCATCAAACAATTCGGAGTTTCGACAATTTTTTTTCGGCAACCTCAAAACAGCCCGAATTGTCAAATTTCTGCGGCTTTTGTGCCCGTAAGACTTGCTCCGGGCACGTAGGTACGCTCTCAAACTAGTTCTTTCATTATTCGAGTCTTAGGCACAAATTGAGTAAAAGCCCAATTTACTTTTTGTTGCGCGTAGTAGCGCGCTTGGGGGCGATTGCTTAGAGTCCTAGGAATTACGTGCTTACTTGCCTAAGTGTTTAATTCTGTACACACTTTCTGTCACGGTGCACAGTTTAAATTTTCATCGTCTTTGCTTGAGTTGCTAAATGGCCTCAAAGAAGAGAAAGACGGGCGAGGGGTCGTCTATGGAGGCGTCCGGTTCTGCTCCGCCTACCATAGAGGCGCCCGAGTCGCCCAAATACGATTTGCTAAAAACCCCGTTTCCTAACCGACCTGTGATGAGACAAAGGCGAGAGGGGAAGGTGAATGTGAGGAGATTGACTGAGTCGAACTTTGACTCGTATCGCTTCGTGACTCACGAGGCTCATTATGATTATGACCATGACCATTACCTTACCAAACATGGACAACCCGAGAAAGTGTTCGAATTTCACTCGGATATGCCCCCACCTAGTAAGAGCATTTACGATAGGGAAGGGCTTCCCAAGTGGTTTGAATTAGTCGGAGTTTCGAGTGCACCCATTGCTAGGTAGTTTGTTTTCAACCTTAGGTATGCGTTGGACGGTGAGAGTCGCAACCATAGAATGGTGTACTGTCGAAACAAGTGGATAGTCTTCACACCGGAGTCTATCACCTTTGCACTTAAATTCCCACCTCTAGCGGATGCGTGTGATTTTTCTCGGGTTGTGTCGGACGAGAGCATTTATGACAAGGTCAACAAATTTTGTTTTCCGCCGGGTAAGTCTCCGTGGGATAGGAAAGGGTCAATGCTTAAATAGAAGGTTCCAACTGGGGAGTTAAAACCAGAGGCTCGATGGATTTGTGAGTTATTGGAGAATTGGGTTTTGGGAACCACCTCAAATCCCACATTCTCCTTTAGGCTTTGTGTGATGGCATTGTGTCTTTGGGAGGGGCAGAGAATTGATATTCCTCGCTTCATATGGGGTAATATCATGGATCAAATTTCTAGAAACAACAAAATGGCCCCCGGACATACTTGCTTGCTCACTCACTTAGCCGTTGTTTCTGAGGTGGCGATTCCCAAATACGACAAAGTCATTCCCGTCTTCCCTAAGAGAGAATGGTCTAAGTTTGACGCCACGGCCAAAGCTTTGAAGCGGAACAAGGGTCGGAGGAAGAGTATAGGGGTAAAGAGAGCTAGTTTTGATGGTGAGGCCGCCTTCAACCAGTTGCGAGAGGAGATGAAAGTGGATAGGGAAGAGAGGAGGCGTCAGTTTGAGTGCTTGCAAAGTAACCAAGCCCAATTGGGTAATTTGGTTCAAATGGTTGGAGAATGGGTGCTTTACTCGACTGAAGTGCCTAGAGAGGAATTTGTGCCACATGTCCCTACCACTGAGAGATGGTATCAAGGGGCCGCGTATGAGGCCCTGCCTGATGAGAATGTAGACGAGGAAGTTGGGGATGATGAAGACGGAGGCGAGGAGGCCCCGTACTCCGAAGAGAAAGACGAGTAGTGGAGTTGGCCCTCGTGCTAGGATTGTTAAGTCCTCGTGTGATCGTTGAGGACAACGATGCATCCTAGTGTGGGGGTGGTGGTACCCTTTTTACTAGTCAGTTGAGTCTTTGCATCGCCCGTGTCAGCATTTAGTTAGAGATTTTTGGTTATGTCCTTATTTTTATTTTTATTATTCATATTTTTGCGTGCACGTTTTGGTATTATTGAGTCATCCCACCAAAGTATCGAGTCATTAGTCGAGTTGGCCGTGCATGTAGTATAGGTAAAAAAAATGTGAAAACCCAAAAAAAATTAAAAATTTGAGAAAGGGCAATCGAAAGAAGCTAAAATTCGGTAAAATCGAGAAGTGTGAGACTTTTAGGCATAGGGCGTGAATTGCGATCGAGAGTGACAATGTGAGTTTCCCTTAGTAAGTATAGAGAAGCTTTCTTTACGGGAATGCGTGCCTATTTTACACACAGACTTAATTTTTCAAATCTAAAGTGTGTGCCTAATTTTCTTACAAGAGTTGAGCTAGGTGTGAGCTAAACAAGCTGAACGTTCTTGTGTACGTCTTAGGTAGTCGCCAACCCGCCTCGTAGTGGCACACAGAACAGCTGTGCGAGGTGTGTATTAGAGCACTCACTGCTTATAGAACTTACCTTGTAGGACCACTAGTAAACCCTGTTTTGAACCTTGGATTCTTTGATAACTTGTGGACTTAGGGTGACGATTCTTGGCCTTCATCATTGATTGGTTAGAATCGCCGCTTTAGTGCGTCACGAGGGTGTTGTAGTTGAGGGGGTTTGATGAGGGATTACTTCATGCTATATTTGTGTGAGTCTTACATATCGCATGTACTTCATTTGTGATCTTCGAGGGGAATGCGAGGGTGAGTGAGAGTAGGCTTGCGCACTTCGGTGTGACGGTGTTCCATGGCATTACAACATGGACACAAGTGAGGAGAGCCGTGAGTGTGTACCATCTAATACACACAAAACTTGGGTTGGGGGAATTTAATAGGTGGATCGTGCTAGGTACCGGATCTTACTCATCATGGTGTAGGAGGTTTGGTTGGATTAGGCACGAGACATATATATGATTGGCTACTTGAGAGGGGACAGGATTACATTCGAGTGTGGGGGTGTCGACATTTGACTTCGGACATCGAGATTGAGCTTGCGACTACTCCATCCCCACACGTGCTTTATTGTGTTAGCGGCTTCGTTGGTTACACCGAGGATTTCATCGAGTTAGGGGGAGAGACATTTACTTGTGTTTCATACGTGCTGATCGTGTTCTTTTCTCCCCTTATTATCATTTTTAGCTTGACACTTGGAATACCACTCGATACGTATATTGAAGAAATTGTGCAGAAAGTTGGAAAAAAAATCAGAAAAAAAAAAGAAAAGAGAGAAAAAAAAAAAAAAAAAAAAAAAAAGGAGAGGTGAATAAAGGAAAAATGAGAAGCTTTGAGGAAGAACGAGTGGAGAAGCAACTAGTTCACGAACGGAAAATTTTGGCTTATACATCATTCATGACAATAGCCGCGGAGATCGTAATTGTACCGGGGTGTGAGGGGATCGAGGGCCGGAGATGGTGAGTTTCAGGCTTGGTTTCTATCATTGTTGTGAGGGTGTGTGAGATGTGGTATTTGTGAGAATGTGACGCTTTAGGACTCGTGCTTGATTATTTACCTATTTGTCCCTACAGCCTCATCATTCTAAACCCGTTAGCGGATTAGGAGCTCGGACCTTGAACGTGGCTTAGCCTAGCGTAGCCTCTTATTTTGTGGCACACATGAAAAGGTATTGCGTTCTTGTACTTAGTAAAGCTAGGTTCTCTATACTAGCTAGGGGGAATTCGTGTTGTCGAGTTTGATTTCAAGTCATTCCTTGTATCTAGATTTCTCATCGCTTCGTGTGAATCGGTTTAAGCTAATGGAGATTTCCCAATCTCGCAAAAGAAAAGAAAAAAATTGTTATTTCAATACTTGCATTGTGAATATTGAATTTGCATATAGGTGCATTGTGTATAATCGAGTCGTGTCGACTAGTAAAAAGGATGGTTTGTGAATTGATCTACTCGGACTCGTATGCAATTGGTAATGGTTTTGTATGCAATGTGAGGTGGGAAGTATGCAAATGATGTTGTGATAAGTATGCAAATGGTGTTTTGATAAGTATGCAATGGTAAATGTGGTATGTATGCAAAGAGAGTTCGGAGATCGGGAAAGGTTTGAGGAAATGAGATGAGATTGTGAGAATTGGCTTGAGGATTTGCTCGGGACGAGCAAAATGTAGTGTGGGGGTAGTTGATAACTCCGTTTTGGAGTTATATTATTCCTTATTTTTGCTATGTTTTGCGTGCTTATCATGGAGAATTTTATCGTCTTTGAGCGTTTTGTGCTAAAATTGTGAAAATTGAGTTTTTTAGCGTTCATCGCTAAATTCGGGCGTTTCTCGTATATTTTGTTGCTTTTATTGTGATATGATCGCGGGTTCGTGTTTAGTGTTGTGGTTGGAAGGAAATAGGACGCGAGGATCAAAAGGTGGTGAAGAAACGAGCTTCAGAAACAAAGAAAGCAAGGAAAACTCAAGAGAAGGAGCCAGAAAAAAAAAGCTAAGGCAAGAACTCTTCGCACGAAGAGAAAAGGTCTTCGCACGAAGAGAAGACTTAGCCAAAATTTCAGTTCTCTTCCTGTGACATGATGCTGTCTCAAAGTAGGAGGACTTTTGCAGGAAGAGTTCAGACAGAGTGGACAATCTCTTCGCACGAAGAGACAAGGTCTTCGCACGAAGAGTTCGCCCAGAAAGCTAAAATCGTCCGGGGTCTTTTTGAAATTATTGGAAACTTTGTCATATCATTATAGAAACTTATTTAAGTGTGTTAGGTCGACTTTTTGAGTAGTTTTTGACGGTAGACACATCTTTTGGAGATCAAGAAGCTATTGGGAGAGCTTAGGAGCTTTGGATCATTCGTTTGGATTCTCAACTCTTCTCTTTTCTTGATTTTTATGTTTAAACTCATGAGACTTGTCGTTTTGAGTATGAATATGAGTAGCTAAACGTTATTTGCTGAGAATTCTCGTTTGGTGTAGCTAGGGTTTGATCTAAATATCATGTTTTGATGATTGTGATTCATGTTTTAGCTTAATCTCACGTATTCTTTCACTATTATGGATTATTTACGTTTGTAATGATATTATCTTTGCGAGTAGCTAACGTAGAGATAAACTTAATTGGTTTTCACGCGGTAACTCCGTGAGAATTAGTCGGTAAATTGAATAATTCACCTAGTCAAATCAATTTTTGGTAACTCGACATCGTTAACTAGGATCGTTAAAGTAGAATTGTGGTTTTAATGCATGCTTAAAGCTAGAATAGACTTGGTAACTCGGTTTGTTTTGGTTTAAAGTATAGTAAACTTACTTGGAAACTCGGTAAGTTTAATATTGCTTGGTTGATAGTGAAAGATACGTGGTTGTTTTACAAGTCAAAACACAAATTTAGCTCAACCTAGTGAACCTAGAGAATTCCCGGTATTTTTCCCTTATATTACAAAAATCCTAAAATTCATTCTTTATTAATCGTGAACTATTTCACTTGGTTAATTGAGAATATTGCGTTTTTATTTTAGTAGAATTAGAACAAAAAACAACTTGCGACGTACCCACATAAGGTTTAGAATAATAATTAATTTAAACAAAGTCCCTTGGGTTCGACAACCCGGATTTCCGGTTTATTACTACACACGACAGCTGTACACTTGCAGTTGGAACGTGTCACCTGAAATAACACTTAGAGTAATCCCATTAAAATTGTATAAACCCCGAGAAATAGCTGATAATAGGATGAGCATCCAATGACCCCCAAAGTAATTATTCGGTGACGAGACTTCAAATAAAGAATTTATGAAATATATATACTATGAGGAAGGAATCTTACGCTATCCAAGCGTAACGCCGAGTTACGTAACGACCAAACAACTCGTATAGGTTTACCAGTCTACATACTACTGAGAATCCCCAATCAAATCAATATTTAAAATTTGGCAGGTTAATCATGTGACATTTGGTCTAAATTTCAACGTCTCTTAAAATTTTCTTCAAAATTCTTAGTTAGAAGGTCCTCTCATCCTAACATTTGTTTGCCTGATATTTAGGTTGATCTTGCCTAGGCTAGGGTGTTAGACTGTCTAGATTGCTTACCTTAGGTTCCTTCATTTGTGGTATCACATGAGTCTGCTCGCCGTGTCGATGTTGTCAGAGAGTTCATTTCCTTTAGATCGTAATTCTTGTCCCCTCTACAAGTCACCTTATAGAAAGCTGGTTCTGATTTGGGTTATCTTCTTATCTCATCTACATTACTAGAAACTTTGACTATCTCTATGATTTCTATCATTGATAAGGATGTCTAATTCACGACTCTTTGTGGTGTTGTAAATGTGCAATCTATCGTTCTTGCTTTCCACACCATAATCTATTCCATCCCCTAATATATCACAGTGTAGATAACATAACATATCATGTGCATATAAGCATGTAATGTGGCACGTGGAACATAATCATTGATATGGTAATGTACAATAAAAAGAATTTCACGTAAGTTCTCTACTATATATCTTTCCTCTTCCTTGAAATAATAACTTTGGCCCGAATCGGGCAACCAGATTTCTGGTTCTACTATGTTGTCATGTTAAATTCTTAAATCAAGACTAATTGAAAGGGGGAGTATGCAGATGAATATGCAGCACAAACACTCTAGAAGGGGGGGGTTGAATAGAGTATGCCAACTTTTTGCAAAACTAGAGGAGAAAAAGAGTTTTAGTTATAGTGCAAAGGAGTTCAAGGCCTTGAACACAAATTCAAGTCTTTGGAATGAAATACAGCTTGCATAAAAAAGACAAGTCTTTTACAAGGCCTTGAAAAGAGTTTCAAACCCTTGAAAAACAGACAAGTTTGAATCTTGTAAGAACTATGAATATGAATGAACTGTAAATGTATGAGACAAAGGATTTATAGAGTTCAGTCCACTTGGACCTACGTCTCTACCTCAGGGATCTTCTCCCTGCAGGATTTTCAACTCAATTCCTAATAATCAAAAGCTAAGCCTTAGATCTCAAGCACGGAGAATTGCCTTACTCTGTTACAGCTTGTGGTTCTCCCTAACCTATCTAGTAGTTGCTCTAGCTGACTTATTAACTAAGAATTCTCTATTGTTCACTTTGAACAATCCTTGAGAATGATGTAGAAGTATTACAGAAATGATCTACGAATAAAGTACAGTACAGAAGACAATGGAATAGAAAATTGCAGTGAAGAATGCAATGAACTTCAGTGTGTTAGATTGTGCGAGTGATGAACTTATTTTATGCTTGTCAACCCAGAAATTTATATCTCTTTTCGCCCGTTAAGTTTTGTTTACGTTGCTTCAAAAATGATCTCTATTTATACTTCAAAAAGCTCTGCAAATCTTCCCATATTTTCAGCAACAAATCTCCTAATTTGTAGGCAACAAACTTTGACTCTTTGACATCTTCTCCAACGGTTAGATGATCACAATATTCAGAGATATTGTTGTGATCTTTCATTTAAACAAATTGAGAAGTTGTCATGTAGGTGGGAATGATCACAGAATCTTCTTCTTCAACTGTTTCCTTTCTTGCACAAGTCAGATTAGGAAACTGTACCTGAAAAAAGAGAAAATAGAATTCCCTGCAAAAGCATAGTAAAACAGATGACTACTTATGTTCAAACATGTCGAGTTAATTTGTCTTTCATCATCATATAATAATAAGTCAATCATAAGGGTGAGAGAGAATAAATCAGATTAGAAGAGTTCACAGAAAACTCCCCCTGAGAATAAGCATACAGGTTATTCAGTTTCAAGGCTTTGAATCCAATTTCAAGGCCTTGAAAATAGCTGTGAGAACAGATTCAAGGCTTTGAAAGCTGATTCAAGGTCTTAAAATAGTTTTGCTATTTCAAGCCTTGTGCAACCTATGACCTTACAATCTCCCCCTTGATGAAAGACAAAACCAAGACTTGGTTGATTCTTAGTCTCAGCAAAAAAAAACTTGATTAGTATACAGTTCAAATAACATAATAGTTCCAAAAGAACCAACTTATTCAATTCAGCAACAGAAAATAAAAGTTCAGCAGATAATTCCTAAGAATAAAACCTAAAAAACCTAGAAATTTCCCCCTTTTTTACTTTCATCAAAAAGTTAAAGAAAATGTTGGATCAAGTGTCTGGAAAATTTTGAAAATAAAACTTAAAAGCTTAGAAGAGAGAATTGGGAAGAAAAGGTAGGCAGGATTAAGGGGTTGGGTCTTCATCTCCATCTTGATCTCCCTCTTATTCCTCACTGTCATCATCAGTCTTATCCTGTTCTTCTTCATTCTCATAAGCAGTAGTCACTTCTTCAGCCTTGTCCTTTAAAGCAGCCTTTGGAGATTTCTTCTTTTCCTTCAAAGTAATCAGCAGATCATCTGATTCAGGACTGGTTACTTCATCTCCTTCCTGAGAAGCTTGTTCTACCACTTGTTTTCCCTTATCTTTGACTGGAGCAGCCTCTTCCTGGTTGGAATGTTCACTTGGCAAATTCTTCTCAGAACCACCTTTCTTTGTACCTTCTTCATCCTCAGGAACATCAATCACAGTCATGCTCTTGAAGATGTTTTCCACCATATACTTAACTTGTCCCATATCAGTCTCAAGACCATAAAAAGTTTCTTTAATCTCTTCCAAATCCAACTCCAAACCATCAAGTCTCTGATTGTCTGTAGGCTGAGAAGTCTGACTTGAAGTGGGAATCAAGGTCTTGGGCTTAAGAAACTTCTTTGCACCCAGTTCTTCTTCAGTCAAATCTGAGTAAAACTTTCAAGTCTTTTATTTAGTTTTTACCACTCCAATTTTCTCAAAGGCTTTCTCATTAAGCATTCCAATGCCAGAAGTTACAGATTCCTCTCCACCAGTTGGAATCTCAAAGTGTTCAAAGAACAAGGTGAGCAAATTTGCATAGGGCAGAGGATGCTTCCTTTGAATGGTATGGCTAAAGAGCATATGTTCAATCACCAACTTTGCAAGATCAATCTCATAACCATGCATGATCAGATACATGATTTGCAACATTCTCTCAGTCACTATCTCTTTAGAGTGCTCTCTGGGAAAGATACACCTTACCGAAATAGTGTGAAGGACTTTGGCTTCAACATTTAACACAGAGTGTGTTAATTGTTTGACTGAGGTGGGAGTGCTTGGTAGGTCGAACTCTTCTCTGGCTAGTTTCAGTACTTCTGTCTTAGGTGGGTGATTGCTTGTGTCATACCTCTTGGGACAGCCTAGTACATTGGCAAACTCAGAGTGATCCAATTCAATCTCACTTCCAGCAACTCTTGATTGAATCACCAAGTGTGCTGATCTCCTAACTTGTTTCAAGTTCAGATAGAAGAGTCTGGTCAGTCTATGGTAGGCTAACTCTGTAGGGTTCAGCATAAACCACAGAGAGCTCTTTTTTAACATAGAGATGCACATAATATTTATGTGTTCCACCATATGCATGTTGATCATACTACAGAAATCAATAGATCTGGAAGCAAAACCATCTAACCATTGACCTTTTGAAGTGTTTGAGATGAACCATGTTTCATCAGGGGTTGGGTTCTTTGAGTAGATCTGCAAGGCCTTCTGACTGTTCTTCTGTTACCTTTCCTTTCCCTTTTCAGCTTGAGTTTCCTTCTTCTTCTTTTTCACCTTATTGGGGCTAGATGTCTCTGTTTCAGGTTGCTTCTCTGCAGCAGATTTCTCTTTCTTCTTCTTCTTTTCTGAGGAGGAAGTTGCAACCTTCTTGACTTTCTTTTTGGGTGGAGGAAGATCTGCAACTGCCTCTGCGCTAGGGGTTCTAGACCTAGAGTCTCCACTAATTTCTTGAACTTCATCCATTGCTACCTTTCTTTTCTTCTCTGAACTAGGTTTTGACCCTCCAACCATCTTGATTCTGCCTGAGGCTCTCCTTGTGCTCATTAGGGTTTGGGAGAAGAATAGAGAGATGTAGGAATGATACGGAGAGATAGAGAAGAGAAGAAGATAAATACCAAAAGTGTTTGAGTTTCAAAAGGAAACTAGAATATCTCTCTGATCTAAAAAGATCTGTTATGATCAGAGAAAATTCAAATCTTTTAGGCCGTTGGAAATCAAATTTTAAAATACTATATTTGGCTAAAAATTAATTTTGAAAAGGTAGGGGAAATATTGAGCAAATATCAACAGAGATAGCACCCAATAATGAAAAATACAAGATTGTTGACTAACTAGTTCAACAGACTTATTTCCAAGGCTTTGAAAAGATTTTCAAGGTCTTGAAAAGCTGTAACACTGAAACAAATAAGATCAAAGTTTTGAAAGGATTTCGAAGGCTTTGAAAATCAGTTCAAACCTTTGTAAACCACATAATAACTTACCTTCTTACCGGATGCTCCCCCTAAACCAATGCATCTTTATTTTTCTTGCCTAATTCCAATCTTAGAGCTGAAAATCTTTCATCAGACAATGGTTTAGTGAAGATATTTGTAAGTTGCATGTTAGTAGAAACAAATTCAAGAGCAATATCCCCTTTCTCAGCATGATCTCTGATGAAATGATGTCTAACATCAATATGCTTGGTTCTTGAATGTTGTACAAGGTTCTTTGTGATAGATATTGCACTAGTGTTGTCACATTTGATGGGAATACTTCTTAAATCAAATCTAAGATTTCTCAACTGTTGAGCAATCCACAACATTTGTCAATAACATGCACCAGCAGATATATACTCATCTTCAGCTGTTGATAGAGCAAGTGAGTTCTGTTTCTTGGAGTGCCAAGTGATCAGAGATGATCCAATAAATTGGCAAGTTCCAGAAGTGCTCTTTCTATCAACTTTGTAACCTGCAAAGTCTGCATCTGAAAAACCATTCAAACAGAAGTTAGAATGTCTTGGATACCAAAGCCCTAAGTCTTTGGTACCATTGAGATATCTCAATATTGTTTTCACAGCAGTTAAGTGTGATTCCTTTGGATCAGCTTGAAATCTTGCACACATACATACACTGAACATGATATCTGGTCTGCTAGCAGTAAGGTATAGTAATGATCCAATCATACCTCTGTACTCGTTCACATTGACACTCTTATCAAATTCATCTTTATCTAAAGACAGTGTAGAACTCATTGGAGTCTTGATCTCTTTGGATTGAGACATGTTGTACTTGTTCACCAAGTCTCTAGTATACTTGCTTTGATTCAGAAAGATGCCCTTCTTCAATTGATGTATTTGAAGTCCAAGGAATAAGTTCAACTCTCCCATCATGCTCATCTCAAATTCCCTGCTCATAAGACTTGAGAATTCTTTGCATAGAATATCATTAGTAGCTCCAAACAGAATATCATCAACATAAATTTTAACTACCAGTAAATCTTTCTCATGAGTCTTAATGAAAAGGGTCTTGTCTACCAATCCTCTTTTGAAATCATTTTCATGCCAAAACTTTGATAATCTTTCATACCAAGCCCTTGGAGCTTGTTTCATACCATAAAGAGCTTTGTCAAGTTTATAAACATAATCTGGAAACTTATCACTTTCAAAACCAAGATTTTGTGCAACATAAACTTCTTCTTGCAAGTATCCGTTCAGAAATGCACATTTCACATCCATTTGAAATAATTTCATGTTTTTGAAAGATGCAAATGCAAGCATAATTCTAATTGCTTCTAACATGGAAACTGTAGCAAAAGTTTCCTCATAATCAATACCTTCTTCTCGATTGTAACCTTGAGCAACTAACCTCGCATTGTTTCTGATCACTTGCCATTTTCATCCAACTTATTTCTGAACACACATCTGGTACCAATGACAGACAGATTTGTGGGTGGAGGAACCAGGTTCCAAACCTTATTCCTTTCAAACTCATTAAGTTCACTTTGCATAGCAATGATACAGTCTGCTTCTTGTAGTGCTTCCTTCACAGTTTTAGGTTCTATAAGAGAGATAAAAGCATTAAAAGCACATAAGTTCTTTAACTATGATCTACTTTGTGTACCAGTGGTTGGATCTGAAATGATATTATCAACTGAATGAGATGATAGATATTTGAATCTCTTTATTGGAGACCAAGGTTCAGGTTCTCCATAGATCTTTTCTGGTCTTGAAGTAGTGGCTTTGTCACTTGTATCCTTCTGATCATCTTTTTCAAGGCTTTGAGGCTTGTTTTCAAGGCCTTGAACACCATTTTCAAGGTCTTGAAAATATCTTTTGTTTTCTTCTGAGCCTTTCTTGAACCCAAGAGAGTTCTCATTCTCTTCTTCTAATTCATGCTTGTTCAGATTCAGATCTGCAAAACTTTCACTTAAAGAACCATCATATTCATCAAAGATAACATGAATACTTTCTTCAACAGGCTTGGTTCTTTTATTATAAACCCTATAGCTTTGCTAGTAAGGGAATAACCAAGAAATATACCTTCATCACTTCTTGCATCAAACTTACCGAAGTTGCCTTACCATTGTTGTGGACATAGCATGTGCAACTAGGGATGGCAACGGATCGGGTTTGGATCGGATCAGGCTAGATCCAGATCCGATCCATAAGCTTTCAAATCGGATCGGATTCGGACCGGATTTTGCCAGATTCGAATCGGATTATCCATCGGATCATGGCGAAAAATATTTTTAGGTCATTTGACCTCAAATTATTATGAATAAATATCAAAATTGGATTAACATACACTTTACATCTATATTTTTTTCAATTCATTCACAATAAAAATATAGATATATAAAACTTAGGAAGTTATCTAAAGTAAACAAAGTAAAATTTTTATATTGAATTATTTTAATACATGTATATTATTATTATTTTTAGGTATATTAACCTAATCGGATCGGATCGGGTTTTACAGATCATAAAACTTGTGATCCATATCCGATCCATTTGTACACGGATCGGATCGGATCTGCTCCATGAGGGTCAGATCATGTCGGATACCAGATCGGATCGGACCCAATTGCCAAAGGGTCTGAAGTATGAGATGTTTGGCTTTCTCCCTTTGAAGAGTTCATAGGGGGTTTTCTTCAAGATAGGCCTGATCAAGCACCTGTTCAGAATATTATTTGCTGTATTCACAGATTTTGCGCAATAATGTTTTGGCAACTTATTTTCTAGAAGCATTGTCCTTGGCATGTCTTCAAGAGTCCTTTCTTTCTTTCAACCACTCCATTATGTTGAGGAGTTCTAGGGGCAGAAAAATTGTGAGAGATACCATGCTTAGCATAGAAAAAATCAAATTCTAATTGATCAAATTCTCTACCATGATCACTTCTAATTGAAGCAATGGGTAGGTTTTTCAAGTTTTAAAGTTCTCTGCAAAGCTTTGAAAATTCGGAGAGGGCTTCAGATTTTTCTTTCAAAAACATGACCCAAGTATATCTAGAGTAATCATCTACAATGACTAGCATATATTTCTTACCTTTTGGATTTGGTGTCCTCATAGGACCACACAAATCCATGTGAAGTAGTTCAATAGGTCTAGAGGTACTTACAAACTTCTTTGGTTTGAATGAGCTTCTGGCCTGCTTACCCTGAGCACAAGCTTTGCATACATCATCTTTTTTGAACTTGATAGATGGAAATCCTATTACCAGATCCTTGGAGATTAATTTGTTCAGGTTATGCAAGATAATGTGAACAAGCTTTATGTGCCAAACCCTTGAATCCTCTTTCAAGGCCTTGAGGCACTTTAAGGTTTTACCTGCAACTTTGTTAGTCTGAAAAGTATAAACATTGTTTGATCTAGCGGCTGTGAGGATGCAATCTCCTGATTTCTCATTTTGCACCACACATTTATCTTTATCAAAGATAACCTTGTTGCCATTATCACAAAGCTGAGATACACTAAGCAAGTTAAATTTCAAACCATCAACTAGATACACATCAGAAATAGAATTTTCAGAATTTGTACCAACTTTACCAATACCAAGAATGTTGCATTTTCCTTTGTCACCAAGATTAACTGAACCTTCAGATTTATCTTTCAATTCTGAGAATATGTGTCTTGAGCAACCACTATCCATAAACCACTTATGTTCTTTGATGTTGGTAAAAAACCTGCAAACACCAGTCACTGCCTTACCCAGCTGTTAGACCAAGTGTGGAATTTGGACTCATACTCAGGATCAACCATGTTAGGTGGTCTGACCCCTTTTGAAAGGACAAGTCATCTTCATATGACCAATCTTGTTGCAAAAATGACACTTAGGAGAAGTTTTGCTTCCAGCTTCAAAAATCTGGTATTGTTGTTTCTTGGAAAATTTGAATTGTATCCAATACCAGTTTTATGAACAGACTTTGAACTTCCTCCAAGAATAAAGTTTAACTAATGTTCTGAGCCTGCAATCTTGACTTTAACTAATTCAGATTTTTGAAGTTTCTCAGCAAGAGTAGTCTTTTGTTTATCCAATTCATCAACTTGATTTTTCAGATTAACAAGGATGTCACTCATTAAAGAATTCTAATTGACTACTTCCTTGACTTGTGTTTTCAAGGCTTTGAAACTGGTTTTCAAGGCCTTGAAATCATTGTCAGTTTTCTTCTGAGAGATTTCAAGATTCTTATTCAGGCAAACTAGTTATAAATTCTCTTTTGCTTGCTCATGAACTTTTTCTTTCAAAAGTCTGATCTCTTTCAGATAATCTTCTTCATTTAAAAGCATTGTTCTGAGATAATATGAAAGAGCATCTTTTGGTTTTGAAATTAGACAATTTACCATTACCTCAATGTTCTTTTCAGAACTTTCATCATGCTTGGCCATGAAGCATATGTTGGCATGTTCTTCTTTAGATTCAGATTCACTTGAGCTATCTGAATCACTCCATGAAGCTATCATAGCTTTCTTTCTCCTGTCATGGTTTTTATTTTGAAAGTTCTTGCTCTTCTTGTGTGGGCAATCTCTTATCAAATGTTCTGCATCACCACACTCAAAGCAGTTCATGACTTTGGATTTATTTTGTGAAGAAGACTTACCTTTGTAGTCCTTGCCACTAGATGATTTGTTTCTTTCTCTGTTGAAGTCTTTGTTTCCAAAGTTTTTCTTCATCTTGAGAATTCTGGTCAAGACTTTGGAAATCAAAGCAAATGGATCTTTCTCATCATCATCTTCAGTTTCAAGGCTTTGAGTTCTCTCATTCGCTTTGGCCTTGAGTGCTAAGTTCTTGACACCTTCAGGTAGCTCCCCATCAGCTTCATTCATGGATATTTCATATGTCAAGAGCTTCCCTTGTAGGTCATCAATTTCTAGTGAAGAGAGATCTTGAGCTTCTTCAATGGCTGTTGTCTTTGGTTCCCATTTGGCCTTTGGAATACTTCTCAGTATCTTCCTCACCTTTTATTCAATGGAAATATGTTTTCCCAAAGAATCAAGGTTGTTGAAAATGTCTGTGAACCTCTTGAACATATATCTGATTGAGTCATATGCATTCATCTGGAACAGCTCATATTTCTTGAGATAGATGTTAATCTTGGTTTGCTTGACTTGACTAGTTCCTTCAAATGTCACCACAAGCTTGTCCCAGATTTCTTTGGCAGTCTTGCAGCCTGAAATCCTGTTGAATTCATCTGTACTCAAAGTACAATATAAGATGTTAATAGCTTTGTAATTCTTAGAATATTGTTCTCACTCAGAGGAGGAGAGCGAGTCTTCATATTTGGGATTTCTAATCCCATCTTCCTCTGTAAAGAAGGTGTGAGGTCCATCCTGAATAATGGTCCAAAGTTCTATGTCCTGGTCAATGATGAACATCTTCATCAGGGCTTTCCAGTGAGCAAAGCTGTCTCCACAAAATAGAGGAGGTCTGTTGGAAGCTCTTCCCTGTGAGAAACCACCATCATCTGTAGTACTCATGATCACCAGATGGTTAAATCTTATACAGTGATACAAGCTCTGTTACCAATTGAAAGGGGGGAGTATGCAGATGAATATGCAGCACAAACACTCTAGAAGGGGGGATTGAATAGAGTATGCCAAATTTTTGCAAAACTAGAGGAGAAAAAGAGTTTTAGTTTTAGTGCAAAGGAGTTCAAGGATTTGAACACAAATTCAAGCATTTGGAATGTAATACAGCTTGAATAAAAACAGACAAGTCTTTTTCAAGGCCTTGAAATGAGTTTCAAACCCTCGAAAAACAGACAAGTTTGAATGTTGTAAGAACTATGAATATGAATGAACTGTAAATGTAAGATACAAAGGATTTATAGAGTTCAGTCCACTTGTACGTACGTCTCTACCTCAGGGATCTTCTCCCTGCATGATTTTCAACTCAGTTCTTATTAATCAAAATCTAAGACCTAGATCTCAAGCACAGAGAATCGTCTTACTCTGTTACAGCTCGTGGTTCTCCCTAACCTATCTAGTATCTGCTCTAGCTGACTGATTAAATAAGAATTCTCTATTGTTTACTTTGAAAAATCCTTGAGAATTATGTAGAAGTATTACAAAAATGATCTACGAATAAAGTACAGTACAGAAGAACACTGGAATAGAAAACTGCAGTGAACTTCTGTTTGTTGGATTGTGAGAGTGATGAACTTCTTTGATGCTGGTCAATCCATAACTTTATCTCTCTTTTTTTGCATGTTAAGTGTTGTTTACGTTGCTTCAAAAATGATCTCTATTTATACTTCAAAAAGCTCTGCAAATCTTCCCATATTTTCAGCAACAAATCTCCTAATTTGTAGGCAACAAACTTTGACTCTTTGACATCTTCTCCAACGGTTAGATGATCACAATCTTCAGAGATATTGTTGTGATCTTGCATTTAAACAAATTGAGAAGCTGTCATGCAGGTTTGATTGATCACATAATCATCTTCTTCAACTGTTTCATTTCTTGCACAAGTCATATTAGGAAACTGTACCTGCAAAAAGAAAAAATAGAATTCCCTGCAAAAGCATAGTAAAACAGATGACTTCTTATGTTCAAACATGTCGAGTTAACTTGTCTTTCATCATCAAATAATAATAAATCAAGCATAAGGGTGAGTGAGAATAAATCAGTTAGAAGAGTTCACAGAAAACTCCCCCTGAGAATAAGCATGCAGGTTATTCAGTTTCAAGGCTTTGAATCCAGTTTCAAGGCCTTGAAACTAGCTATACTATTTTCAATCATGTGAGAACAGATTCAAGGCTTTGAAATCTTATTCAGGGCCTTGAAATAGTTTTGCTATTTCAAGCCTTGTGCAACCTATGACCTTACAATGATCTCAATAATATGTCAATATACTTCTCATCACATCATTGCCTTTCATCAAATGTTCATACTAGCACATAATCATATTCATCTCATATCATATATTGCCAAGTCATGTGTAAACATCTTGTGGAATGTCGAATATTTACGCTAATAGAGATTTTTAACTTTATGTATGGTCATTTGTGGAAATTTGTTACTGAACGGTCCACTCTTGAAGTTTATAACTATGTCTTAAGACTATATTTGGAGCAAAATTTCTCATGGTAGGTTTTCCTATAAGCCTAGTACTTGGGAATAGCTGAGATAATATTTCAATGAACAATTGTTGCTCATAGAGGAAAATTAAGAGGGAGATGTACCAAGACCTTCGCGAGCTTTTCTGGTGGACGGGAATGAAGAGAGAGATTACAGACTTCGTGGCTCGATGTCTTCATTGCCAGCAAGTCAAGGCGGAACACCAACAACCAGGAGGACTTCTGCAACCCCTTCCTATTCCTGAGTGGAAATGGGAGCACATAACGATGGATTTCGTCATCGGTCTTCCGAGATCGTCATGTGGAAACAATGTAATTTGGGTTATAGTCGATTGACTGACTAAAACAGCTCATTTCTTGGCCGTGAAGACGACTCATTCACTGCAAAAGCTGGCTCAATTGTATACTCACGAAATTATTCGCCTGCATGGGATACCGGTTTCTATTGTGTCAGACCGCGATCCGAGGTTTGTATCAAGGTTTTGGAAGGGACTACAGGAGGCTTTAGGTACGAAGTTGAACTTTAGCACAGCTTTTCATCCTCAGACAGATGGTCAATCAGAAAGGGTTATTCAGACGCTTGAAGATTTGCTTCGCCTTTGTGTTTTGGATTTCAAGGGAGGATGGGAGGAACACCTTCCCTTGATCGAATTTGCTTACAATAATAGCTTCTAAGCAAGTATCAGGATGGCTCCCTTCGAGGCGCTGTATGGAAGGAAGTGCAGGTCTCCTCTTTGTTGGGAAGAGGTGGGTGAAAGAAAATTGTATGGTCCAGAGTTGGTGCAGATGACAACCGAAAAGATTCGAACTATCCAGGAACGTCTTAAAACAGCTCAAAGCCGCCAGAAAAGTTATAGTGCCAACCGAAGAAGGGAACTAGTGTAATACCCAGATTTGATATGAAAAGGATAAATTAATTATTTTGATATGTTTGAGGGTCGAAATTGTAGTATTCAAAAGTTATAAATTAATTGAAACATGGAATTGGTATGTAATTGTAGTTTTAAGAAAGTTATAAAGTAGTTGGATAAAAGTTTTGGGTTCTAATTGTAGTTTTTGGAAGTTATAATTGGTTAATTTGATGAATGGGGAGAAAAAATCAGTTTAGAAAAGTTAAAAAGTAACTTGATAAGAAGTATTGGGAAGGTAGTTGTAGTTTAAATAAGTTTAAAACCAAATTCACTAAAGTTTGGGGAGGTAATTGTATTTTACATAAATAATAGTATGTTTATACGTATTAAATACTTGTCTACAACCCGTATTTTACGTAACCCGACCTGTATTATAGTACCACCCGTATTTTATTTGTTTATTAATTTTATTAAATTATTATTATTTTAGTTTGTAATTATTCTACTAGTTTTAATTGTTTATTATTATATTCATCCAATATTTTATTCTACCTCATTTCTTCCTTTCTTATCTCTCTCTCTCTCTCTCTCTCTCTCTCTCTCTCTCTCTCTTCCCTCATCCGGCCAACCCCTCCTCCCTCATCCCTCACACATCTCCATCTCTTCCTTTCTCTTTCTCTAGTAATTAATGTTCCTCCATCACCCTCACCTCTCTCCCATCTCCCTCCCTATCTCTCTCACCCGTCACTATCTCTCTCTCTTCCCTTGTTTCTTTTTCTCTTCTCTCACGGAACACACACACACACCCTCCCTCATTATTTTCTCTTCACCCACAAAACATCTCTCTCTCTCTCCTCCTCCCTCTTGGCAAACACACACACCCTCACAAACACAACACCCACAACAACAACACACATCATCTTCCTCCTCCTTCCTCCTCTTACAAAATCTCCATCCTCAATATTTTAATCATCCTACTCTCCAAAATCATCTATAAATTCAGCCCTCCCCCTTGTCATTTTCATCACACACCACCTCCTCCTCCTTCTTCTTTCCATCGGCATAACACCACCACCACCACAATCACCATCACCATCACCAACACCACCCACCTCCTTACCCCTCACCTCCAACACCGCCATGCCCCAACAACCCCCACCATAATTCTGCCTCCATTCCTTTGGTGAAACCCACACCAACAATAACCCACATCCCACTGCCACCACCACCAACATCGTCACCCACACCCCACTGCCACCACCACCGACATCGTCACCATCACCACCCCATCCCCACCATCGCCACCACCACTGTCACCATTTCTCCCCCATCTCTCTATCTCCTAAATTCGGCAGAAACAACAGCAGCCACCACAACTGCCCGAACAACAACACCATCACAACACCACCACCATATCCACCACGGTCACCACCATCTCCTCCCACCTCCCTCTCTGCTCACTCCCTCTCCCCACCTCTGTTCTCTCTCTCTCTTCCCCACAACCCACAGCAGCAGCAACACCAACAATACCCCGACCACCTTCACCAACGACCTCCTCATCACCACCACCGCAATCACCACCGGAGACCCCCTGCACACCCATCCCTCTGCTCCCTTCTCTCTTCAATCTCTCCTCCTTCCTCTATGTTCGCCGGAACCAGAGACAGCCGGAGCAACCGAAGCAGCGGCGGCCATAGCCACCGCGACCCGTAACCCGACCCGACGGAGAACACCTCCTCCGTCTCTCTCCTCCACTTCCAGTGGCTCCCCCACGGTCCTAGAGGGCCGACCAAACCCAGGGAGTCCGAGTTTCGGCCACCCAACAGCCGGAACACCATTAATCCCGGCAAGCTCCGACCCGAAACTTCGGCAGTCGATTTCTCTACCAATCGGTAACCAATTTCAGTAATTCTTGGTCTCAATCTACTTTTTTTTTAACCTAAATTAGAGTTCTATAACATCAATTTCGTATGGGTATAACTGTATGACAAGATTCATGGTTGGGTTTTTGGTGAAGAAGATGATGAACGAAACTTGTAGATGGGGGTGATTTTTTATAAAATTGAAAGTTAAGGGTACTAAGTATCTAATCAGAAACTATTTAAGTTAGTGAGGGGGTGACTCAATGCTATATTCATGACAACTTGGGATCTTGTTGTAGTTTGCACAATCTGATTTTTATAAATAAATATTATATTTTGTTTAAATCAACCAAGATTTGTATTTGTAATTTCTATACATATAAACAATATTTTAAGAATAATACCTATGTTTTAGCTATGCTATACGAGATAATCTTTTTATTTACAAAACTCTAAAGCTAAATATATGTATATATTTAATAAAAGAGATTTTTTTAGCTACTAATTAATAAATATGTATCACTACACTAGTAAAATGAATAAAGAACATTGTTTTTACAACTTAGAGGTTTGCCACGGTTAAATAGCTAGAAATCGTTTCTGGGAAAGTTTATCGTAAAAGAAAATGTGACTTTAGTTATTTCTTAAGTATTAAATAAAGCTGGAATTAATACCCTCTTGGAATATCTATACTTTTGTTAGATCAAAGTTAACTAACTTGTTTTGTAAAGTAAATACTATTTAGTAAATTCCAAATTTAAGATTTTATGGCAAATTATATGCTTAATTGAATACGAGTTTTCTACATAAAAGTATTAAGCGCACATTTATTTAAATATTGTAAACATCCACTTTATTTGTAGAAAATAAATACATATTTCTTGTAAATAGCTTGAAACTTATTTGGGGATTTTGGGTTGTCTTGAAATTAATAATAATAATAATAATAATAATAAATACATAAAAGTTATATCAATAAATAGAACACTTGTCGCTTGCTTGCATCATATGTGTTAGTCGAAATGGTGATTGATTAGGAAATTATAATTTGTAGGCGACAAATTCATAGACGATGGCTACGTCTACTTCTAGAAGTTGTTCCGTGCTATTCACGGTTGCTATTTGAGGTGAGTAAACATGCCTTACCTAATGTGCCTATCCTCCTTTCGTGTCTAAATGTTTTCATAATTTTATGTCTCAAAATGTGATTTGTGATATACGTGTTGATGTGAGATTTCAATTATGTGTCCAACTGTTTTCTTTCAAACTTATCACATGGAAAATAATAATGCGTAATAACGTAAAGTGGAAACAGTTGTGTGGTGGAACATTATTTGGATTTGGATTATTTTATATTTTGCTCGGTTGCAATTAGCCCCGGGCTGCTCCATGTACTCACCCCTCTGGCCGCAAGAAGTCTTAGGGGGGTGCCGGCACTTAAGGTCTTGGATGCATGGGATATGGTTAGATACTTATGAGATGGATTATGGATTACTGATTATGGATTATGGATTATGGATTATGGATATGGATTGGTTCGTTCTCCGCTACAACTAAATAATCAATATGGATTTTTATGAGAAAATAAAAAGGAATATTTGGATTTGGAGATCCCTTAATTGGAAAAACGTTATGGTTGGAAATGCTCCTCTTGGTTATATTCACTTTGTGACGACTTGGGAATGCAAAATTAAATACAGAGTTGGAAAATTTATCTCTTTTCACACATGGTTAACAGTGATAACATATTTGCTTACTCCGTAAATGTCATCCTTGTTTATTAAACAAAATTGCCTCTTATCCGGTTTACGTGTTTGGGTGTTTACTTACTCAGCATTTCTTGCTGACTTTGGAAAAACTGCGGTCTTTGTTTTATTTCCCCCGCAGGTCTAGGAGAAGGGAGCTCGGCGTAAGGGGATCGCGGTATCACGTAGTGTTTAATAGTAATTTAAATAAGTCGAACTCTAGTTTAATCTCACCTTGTGTAATAGTATGATGTAAATTACGTTTGAGACGCTTAAGAATTTGTAATATATGATTATGGGATGTGTTGTTCTTGATTCTCACCGCTTCATTTTGAGTAGCACCCTCCCGGGCTCTCCGGTCCGGAACGGAAGGCTCGGGAATCGAGGGGTGTTACAGGTGGTATCAGAGCAGGCAATCCAAAAACGAATTAAAACCTGTAGGGTTATATAAAATGAATTTAGGGCAAGAAAAATTAAAATTTGAAAAGCCGATTGGGTTATGGGTAGTCTGAGTCTTACTAAGTCCCACCCACCCGCGACCTTTATTCTAGTTTTCTGGAATGATTTGTGGCATGATTGGATTAATTTTGAGATACTTATCTTGAGTGTCCATTGGACTTGTATCACTCCCTGATAGGGACAAGTATTGGTTAGTTTGAGGTATTGAGAAAGGAATAGAAATTATAAATGACTTATGTGCATTAACTGCTAAATAAGGCATGCTTTTATCTCTACTTGTTAGGGAATATTTTAAGTTGGTAATATTTCGATATAAGAAGAAATATGTGTGCACTGTATAATCATTATAGTTCATTACCCTGGGTTAGAATAAGCATTGATACAATAGGTGATAGTGTAGGAATATGACTGATAGACCACTACGATACTACACCAGGAGGGTCAACCGAGAACAAATGGCAGTTGGAGGAGACAACCAGCCAGAGATGGCTCAACTGGTCACCCAAATGGCCAGAATTATTGCTAGGAACGAAGAGCGTGAGGAGCGAAGCTATTCCAAGAAGATATCCGATCATAACCCTCGCGAATTCGCTGGAAGGGAAGACCCCACCGAGCTGGAGGACTGGATCAGGAACTTCGAGAAGATATTTAGGGTTGTCCAATGCCCTAACGACCAGAAAGTCAACTGTGCTGTCCTTTATTTGGCCAGCAAGGCAGACAACTGGTGGACAACCAATCATGAGGTCTTACTAGCTCGACCCAACTTTGGTTGGGAAGCTTTCAAGACTGCTCTAAGATTGAGGTTTTATCCAAGTCATGTGAAGAACAGGAAGTGCAATGAGTTCCAAAACCTGAAGCAGGGGAACGGCTCAGTGACGGACTATTTCGACAAATTTTTGGAGCTATCCAGATTTGCGGGGAACACGGTACCAGATGAAGATAGCAAGGTCGCAAAGTTCATTGGAGGGTTGCACCTTCAGCTGCAGAAAATTATGCGTAGCAGGACTTACGACAGCTTGCACGAAGCGTATGACCGAGCAGCTGACATGTGGCAAATCCAGGAGATTCAGGATGAGGTCTGTGGGAAATGCAAGGCGAATGAGGCAGGAGGCAGTGCGACAAGGGACAAGAGGTTTAAGCCCAACCATGGAGGAAACTATCAGACTCAGGGTAACCAGCAGAATCGGGTAGCTCAGCAAGTTCGCCGCTACATCTGCAAGAGATGCAAGCAAAACCACCCAGGAGCTGACTGTATGGGGAAGTTGGTTGTATGCCACAACTGTGGCAGAAAAGGGCATCGAGCTTATGAGTGTTTAGCTCCAACAGCCAGGAACCAGCCAAGGAACCAAGGAGGAAACTATCAAAGGCAACCCCAGAACAGCTACCAGGGGAATCGCCCGCAGTATGGGAACATGAACTATGACAACCGCAACAAACAGAACAACGGAGGCAATGGCTATGGAAGGCAGCAGAACTACGTCCAGGGGAGTGCAGGACAGTATGGAGCCCAGAACCGCAACAACAATGCTGGTCAGGGGGCTAACCTCAACAACGGAGCTGGTGCAGGAGGAGCTAGGGCTCAGAATGCCAATGTTGGAAGGATTGCAGTCATGACTAAGACTGAGGCTGATGCTGATCATGGAGTTGTTACGGGTACTTTCCTTATCCATGAGCAATCAGCTTTTGTACTATTCGACTCTGGTGCATCATACTCTTTCATATCATCATCCTTTGCTGAAAACTTGGGATTGAATAAGTCATATAGCATATCCACCCCTGTTGCGACACTCACTGGCCAAATAGCAATATGCGACACCGTGTTTGAAGTAGGAGTGAAAATCCTATCTTCTACCTTGCCTGCGAATTTGATAAGGTTTGACCTTAGAGGCATAGATGTCATCCTAGGGATGGATTGGCTTAGTAAATATCGGGCTGTCATTGATTGTTATGATCAGAAGGTCCGATTAAAGGGACCAAACGGGGAAAAGATCTCTTATCGCGGAGTCACAAAGGAACCCTGCATTAGACTAGTGTCAGCAATGACCATAGTCAACCAAGTACGGAAAGGGAATTCTGCCTACTTGTGTTACATCTAGGATGTATCCAAGAAGGAGAACGTACTGGAAGAGATACCCGTTGTGAAGGAGTTTCCTGACGTATTCCCATACGAGATACCAGGAATGCCACCAAGAAGAGAATTGGAGTTTACCTTGGACTTAGTACCAGGAACCGCGCCTATCTCAAAAGCACCGTACCGGATGGCGCCAGCAGAACTTAAGGAGTTGAAGGATCAATTGCAAGAACTTATGGAGAAGGGATACATACGACCAAGTGTTTCACCCTGGGGAGCACCAGTGCTTTTCGTGAAGAAAAAGGATGGAAGCTTAAGGCTATGCATTGACTGCCGTGAGTTGAACAGTGCAACCATCAGGAATAAGTACCCTCTACTCCGGATTGACGATTTGTTCGATCAATTACAAGGGGCTAGTGTCTTCTCTAAGATTGATTTGAGATCAGGGTACCATCAGCTTCGGGTATCCGAGAAGGATATCCCGAAGACAGCCTTTAGGACAAGGTATGGCCATTATGAGTTCACTGTGATGCCGTTTGGTTTGACCAACGCACCTGCAGTGTTTATGGACTTGATGAATCGAGTCATGATGCCATTTCTGGACAAATTTGTAGTCGTCTTCATTGATGACATCCTTGTGTACTCGAAGAGTAAGGAAGATCATGAGGAACATCTCAGAGAAGTGTTGCAGACTCTGAGGCAAGAACAGCTGTATGCTAAGTTGTCCAAGTGCGAATTTTGGCTGGATCGCGTTCCATTTCTGGATCACATCATCTCGAAGGAGGGAATATCAGTGGATCCAGGAAAGATTTCAGCAGTCAAAGACTGGCCAACACCGAAGAATGTGTCTGAAATAAGGAGTTTCCTTGGCTTAGCAGGCTATTACAGGCGTTTCGTGAAGGACTTCTCCCAAATTGCTAGGCCATTGACCGCATTGACAAAGAAAGCAGTCAAGTACCAGTGGAGCGAAAGCTGTGAAGAGGCGTTCCAGACCCTGAAGGAGAAATTAACTACAGCACCAGTATTGGCGCTTCCAAATGATTCAGGCGAGTTTGAGGTGTACAGCGATGCATCAAAGAAGGGGCTAGGATGTGTACTCATGCAGGAAAGAAGGGTGATTGCCTATGCGTCAAGGCAGTTGAAACCCCACGAGGAGAACTATGCCACTCACGACTTGGAGTTGGCAGCAATAGTCTTCGCCTTAAAGATATGGAGGCATCACTTGTATGGAGCCGTTTGTAAGCTCTACACGGACCACCGCAGCCTAAAGTACATCTTCACACAAAAGGAGCTGAACAACAGGCAACGACGATGGCTAGAAGTCATCAAAGACTATGACTTACATATCCAGTACCACGAAGGAAAGGCAAACGTGGTTGCTGATGCATTGAGTCGAAAGTCCAGCCATGTAGTGAACGCCATACTAGACTTGCCAGAATGGCGATGCCAAGAGTTCAGAAAACTCGAAATTGAAGTAGTGGATCAAGGAAAAGTGAAGAACCTGCTTGGGAGTATGACAGCCGTACCAGATTTCTTTGAAGAGATAAGAAGTAACCAGGCAGGAGATGTGAAACTAGAGAGGATCAAGAAGAAGATCGCAGCTGTACAAGCCATAGGATTCCAGATCCATGAGGATGGAAGCATTCGCTACAAAGGAAGGTGGTGCATTCCCAAGAAATGTGCAGAAACGAAGGAAAAGCTGATGCGTGATGCACACAACACACCTTACTCAGTACACCCTGGAGGCGACAAGCTCTACAAAGACTTGAAGAAGACATTTTGGTGGCCGAACATGAAGAAGGAAGTAGCAGAATTCGTGGCCCGATGTTTGACATGTCAGAAGGTGAAGTTTGAGCATAAGAGAATGGGAGGTCTAGTTCAACCATTGGACGTACCCGTTTGGAAGTGGGATTCCATTTCGATGGATTATGTAACTGCCTTGCCAACATCGAAGAATGGACTCAACCAGATTTGGGTGGTAGTAGATAGATTGACGAAGACAGCAAGGTTCATCCCGATGAAGGATACGTGGAACATGGAGCAGAGAGCTGACGCATATATCAAGAATATAGTGAGGTATCATGGGGTTCCAAGCTCGATCATTTCTGACCGGGACCCTAATTTCCTCTCTCATTTTTGGAAGGCCTTACAAGAAGCATTGGGGACCCAACTAAGATTTAGTACAGCTTTCCACCCAGCTACAGACGGGCAGACAGAACGGACAATACAAACGTTGGAAGACATGCTTAGGGCTTGCATTATGGACTTCCACGGATCATGGGTCGACAAATTGCCGCTGATAGAGTTCTCGTATAACAACAGCTATCACGCTAGTATTGGCATGGCACCGCACGAGGCTTTGTATGGAAGGAAGTGTCGAACACCCTTATGCTGGAGCGACATCAGCGAAACGGTGATTATTGGCCCGCAAATTATCGAAGAGATGACAGATCAAGTGAGGCTTATCCAACAACGAATGAAGGCAGCTCAGGACCGACAAAAGTCTTATGCAGATCAGAAGAGAAGACCGTTAGAGTTTCAAGTGGGTGAAAAGGCGTTTCTTAAGGTCTCGCCAACCAAGGGAGTAACAAGGTTCAACCAGAAGGGAAAGTTGAGCCCAAAGTTCATTGGACCATATGACATCCTAGAGAGAATCGGAGAAGTTGCGTACCGACTAGATCTACCGTCCAACTTGGGTAGAGTACACAATGTCTTTCACGTCTCACAATTGAAGAAGTATGTGCTCGAATCATCCCATATATTGGATCCCAAACCCGTGGAGTTAGACCCGTCTTTGACTTACGAGGAGCATCCTGTGAAGATCCTAGACACCAAGACGAGGGACACGCGTACCAAGAGCATCAAACTGGTAAATGTCCTGTGGACGAACCACCAGACGGAAGAGGCTACCTGGGAAGCCGAGGATAAGATGCGAAAGAAATATCCACACCTTTTCGAGGAGGTAATTTGAGTTCTGGGGACGTCACTCTCCTAAGGGGGAGAGGATGTAACCCTTTGAATTTTCGTACCATGACCCGTCATTAAGTATTCGCACATTATATCGCGTAGGTACTAACACTGTCGCATACCATATTAGAATGCATATCATATTACATCCTACCTTATATGCGGGTTATACATAACGACACTAAACGTTTGGTGTGTATTTGGTTTAAGCTTCGAGGACGAAGCAGTGTTTAAGGGGGGAAGGATGTAATACCCTAATTTGATATGAAAAGGATAAATTAATTATTTTGATATGTTTGAGGGTCGAAATTGTAGTATTCAAAAGTTATAAATTAATTGAAACATGGAATTGGTATGTAATTGTAGTTTTAAGAAAGTTATAAAGTAGTTGGATAAAATTTTGGGGTTATAATTGTAGTTTTTGGAAGTTATAATTGGTTAATTTGATGAATGGGGAGAAAAATTCAGTTTAGAAAAGTTAAAAACTAACTTGATAAGAAGTATTGGGGAGGTAGTTGTAGTTTAAATAAGTTTAAAACCAAATTCACTAAAATTTGGGGAGGTAATTATATTTTACATAAATAATAGTATGTTTATACGTATTAAATACTTGTCTACAACCCGTATTTTACGTAACCCGACCCGTATTATAGTACCCCCGTATTTTATTTGTTTATTAATTTTATCAAATTATTATTATTTTAGTTTGTAATTATTCTATTAGTTTTAATTGTTTATTATTATATTCATCCAATATTTTATTCTACCTCATTTCTTCCTTTCTTATTTCTCTCTCTCTCTCTCTCTCTCTCTCTCTCTCTCTCTCTCTCTCTCTCATCCGGCCAACCCCTCTCCCTCATCCCTCACACATCTCCATCTCTTCCTTTCTCTTTCTCTAGTAATTAATGTTCCTCCATCACCCTCACCTCTCTCCCATCTCCCTCCCTATCTCTCTCACCCGTCACTATCTCTCTCTCTTCCCTTGTTTCTTTTTCTCTTCTCTCACGGCACACACACACACACCCTCCCTCATTATTTTCTCTTCACCCACAAAACATCTCTCTATCTCTCCTCCTCCCTCTTGGCAAACACACACCCTCACAAACACAACACCCACAACAACAACACACATCATCTTCCTCCTCCTTCCTCCTCTTACAAAATCTCCATCCTCAATATTTTAATCATCCTACTCTCCAAATTCATCTATAAATTCAGCCCTCCCCCTTGTCATTTTCATCACACACCACCTCCTCCTCCTTCTTTCCATCTGCATAACACCACCACCACCACAATCACCATCACCATCACCAACACCACCCACCTCCTTACCCCTCACCTCCAACACCGCCATGCCCCCACAACCCCCACCATAATTTTGCCTCCATTCCTTTGGTGAAACCCACACCAACAATCACCCACACCCCACTGCTACCACCACCAACATCGTCACCCACACCCCACAGCCACCACCACCGACATCGTCACCATCACCACCCCATCCCCACCATCGCCACCACCACTGTCACCATCTCTCCCCCATCTCTCTCTCTCCTAAATTCGGCAGAAACAACAGCAGCCACCACAACTGCCCGAACAACAACACCATCGCAACACCACCACCATATCCACCACGGTCACCACCATATCCTCCCACCTCCCTCTCTGCTCACTCCCTCTCCCCACCTCTGTTCTCTCTCTCTCTTCCCCACAACCCACAGCAGCAGCAACACCAACAACACCCCGACCACCTTCACCAACGACCTCCTCATCACCACCACCGCAATCACCACCAGAGACCCCCTGCACACCCATCCCTCTGCTCCCTTCTCTCTCTTTCTCCCTTCAATCTCTCCTCTTTCCTCTCTGTTCGCCGGAACCAGAGACAGCCGGAGCAACCGAAGCAGCGGCGGCCATAGCCACCGCGACCCGTAACCCGACCCGACGGAGAACACCTCCTCGGTCTCTTTCCTCCACTTCCAGTGGCTCCCCCACGGTCCTAGAGGGCCGACCGAACCCAGGGAGTCCGAGTTCCGGCCACCCAACAGCCGGAACACCATTAATCTCGGCAAGCTCCGACCCGAAACTTCGGCAGTCGATTTCTCTATCGGTAACCAATTTCAGTAATTCTTGGTCTCAATCTACTTTTTTTAACCTAAATTAGAGTTCTATAACATCAATTTCGTATGGGTATAACTGTATGACAAGATTCATGGTTGGGTTTTTGGTGAAGAAGATGATGAACGAAACTTGTAGATGGGGGTGATTTTGTATAAAATTAAAAGTTAAGGGTACTAAGTATCTAATCAGAAACTATTTAAGTTAGTGAGGGGGTGACTAAATTCTATATTCATGAAAACTTGGGATCTTGTTGTAGTTTGCACAATCTGATTTTTATAAATAAATGTTATATTTTGTTTAAATCAACCAAGATTTATATTTGTAATTTCTATACATATAAACAATATTTTAAGAATAATACTTATGTTTTAGCTATGCTATACGAGCTAATCTTTTTATTTACAAAACCCTAAAACTAAATATATGTATATATTTAATAAAAGAGATATTTTTTTAGCTACTAATTAATAAATATGTATCACTACACTAGTAAAATGAATAAAGAACATTGTTTTTACAACTTAGAGGTTTGCCACGGTTAAATAGCTACAAATCGTTTCTGGGAAAGTTTATTGTAAGAGAAAATGTGACTTTAGTTATTTCTTAAGTATTAAATAAAGCTGGAATTAATACCCTCTTGGAATATCTATACTTTTGTTAGATCAAAGTTAACTAAATTGTTTTGTAAAGTAAATACTATTTAGTAAATTCAAAATTTGAGAGTTTATGGCAAATTATATGCTTAATTGAATACGAGTTTTCTACATAAAAGTATTTAGCGCACATTTATTTAAATATTGTAAACATCCACTTTATTTGTAGAAAATAAATACGTATTTCTTGTAAATAGCTTGAAACTTATTTGGGGAATTTGGGTTGTCTTGAAATTAATAATAATAATAATAATAATAATAATAATAATAATAATAATAATAATAATAATGATAATGATAATAATGATAATAATAATAATAATAATAATAAATACATAAAAGTTATATCAATAAATAGAACACTTGTGGCTTGCTTGCATCATATGTGTTAGTCGAAATGGTGATTGATTAGGAAATTATAATTTGTAGGCGACAAATTCATAGACGATGGCTACGTCCACTTCTAGAAGTTGTTCCGTGCTATTCACGGTTGCTATTTGAGGTGAGTAAACATGCCTTACCTAATGTGCCTGTCCTTCTTTCGTGTCTAAACGTTTTTATGATTTTATGTCTCAAAATGTGATTTGTGATATACGTGTTGATGTGAGATTTCAATTATGTGTCCAACTGTTTTCTTTCAAACTTATCACATGGAAAATAATAATGCGTAATAACGTAAAGTGGAAACAGTTGTGCGGTGGAACATTATTTGGATTTGGATTATTTTATATTTTGCTCGGTTGCAATTAGCCCCGGGCTGCTCCATGTACTCACCCCTCTGGCCGCAAGAAGTCTTAGGGGGGTGCCGGCACTTAAGGTCTTGGATGCTTGGGATATGGTTGGATACTTATGAGATGGATTATGGATTATGGATTATGGATATGGATTGGTTCGTTCCCCGCTACAACTAAATAATCAATATGGATTTTTATGAGAAAATAAAAAGGAATATTTGGATTTGGAGATACCTTAATTGGAAAAACGTTATGGTTGGAAATGATCCTCTTGGTTATATTCACTTCGTGACGACTTGGGAATGCAAAATTAAATACAGAGTTGGAAAATTTATCTCTTTTCACACATGGTTAACAGTGATAACATATTTGCTTACTCCGTAAATGTCATCCTTGTTTATTAAACAAAATTGTCTCTTATCCGGTTTACGTGTTTGGGTGTTTACTTGCTCAGCATTTCTTGCTGACTTTGGAAAAACTGCGGTCTTTGTTTTATTTCCCCCGCAGGTCTAGGAGAAGGGAGCTCGGCGTAAGGGGATCGCGGTATCACGTAGTGTTTAACAGTAATTTAAATAAGCCGAACTCTAGTTTAATCTCACCTTGTGTAATAGTATGATGTAAATTACGTTTGAGACGCTTAATAATTTGTAATATATGATTATGGGATGTGTTGTTCTTGATTCTCACCGCTTCATTTTGAGTAGCACCCTCCCGGGCTCTCCGGTCCGGAACGGAAGGCTCGGGAATCGAGGGGTGTTACAGGTGGTATCAGAGCAGGCAATCCAAAAACGAATTAAAACCTGTAGGGTTATATAAAATGAATTTAGGGCAAGAAAAATTAAAATTTGAAAAGCCGATTGGGTTATGGGTAGTCTGAGTCTTACTAAGTCCCACCCACCCGCGACCTTTATTCTAGTTTTCTGGAATGATTTGTGGCATGATTGGATTAATTTTGAGATACTTATCTTGAGTGTCCATTGGACTTGTATCACTCCCTGATAGGGACAAGTATTGGTTAGTTTGAGGTATTGAGAAAGGAATAGAAATTATAAATGACTTATGTGCATTAACTGCTAAATAAGGCATGCTTTTATCTCTACTTGTTAGGGAATATTTTAAGTTGGTAATATCTCTACTTATGTGCATTAACTGCTAAATAAGGCTCGTGAATCGAGGGGTGTTACAACTAGATTTTGGTGTGGGAGACCACGTCTTTCTGAAAGTGTCACCAACCAAGGGTGTGATGCATTTTAGTAAGAAAGGAAAACTAAGCCATCGCTATGTTTGACCATTTGAGATTCTAGAAAGGGTAGGACCAGTTGCTTATCGCTTGGCGTTACCCCCTGAAATGGAGAAAGTACACAATGTATTTCACGTGTCCATGCTTAAAAAGTATGTGTACAATACGAGCCATGTGATAGAGTATGAGACACTGAACTTGCAAGAGGATCTTACCTACCACGAGGTGCCCGTGGAGATCTTAGCGCGAAGGGATCAAGTTTTGAGGAGTAAAGTCATACCGTTGGTGAAGGTTCTTTGGAGGAATCATGCGGTTGAAGAAGCAACGTTGGAGCGTGAGGATGAGATATGGACAAAGTATTCGTACCTTTTCAACTGAGGAAGCTCGAGTTTGGGGACAAACACTTTCTAAGGTGGGTAGGATGTGGTAACTCTAATATTTAAGTCATGAAGTTATTTCTTAAATGCTATTAATTGTGTTAGTTAAATAGTATTACTATTAATATGTGCCTAATTATGCTAAATGACTATGTTTGATAAAAATTTAATTGTTGGGTACTAAGTTGGTATTTGCTAAAATTTTGGGTGTTTGGCATAACCAAGAAATCAGTTGGAGTAGGGTTAGGAGAATAATTAAAAATTAGTTTAGTATGTATGATAGTGTGTTGTAATTGTACAAGTACTACACAGTAGTTTTGCCACACGCGTAACCACATGTCTATACGTGTCGAATTTAGAAACTCATAGAGTGGTAGAATGGGTACATTTGTTGCACCAAATCATTCCCCCCATGTGCATGAACAAACACTCCCACTTGTCACTCACCCCTCAACACTTGTCACTCCCCCACAACACCACATGTCTCTCTTCCTCCCAATTTTTCCTCCACTTTATCATCCTCCACCAAACCATCCGTCCCTCCTCTCATTCATCTCATCTTATAAATTTCCTTCCCCCTCTCATTTTTACTAGCAAGTCCCTCATCTTCTCAAATTCTCAAAACAATGGAAGTGTAACTCTCAATCTCTTCTCAAATTTCATCAAATCATCCTAAGAGCTCTACCTTAGGAGGCTAGGAAGCACAATCACAACCTCACCACCATCATTTGAGGTACAAAATTCATCTCTTGATTTTAATTTTCACTTTCATTCATATAGATTAGCCATGCATGTCAACAAAAACAAGTTTAATGGGTATTCACACTTAGAATCATGGAAGAATATGTTATGACTAGTTTTAAGTATGTAATTTAGAGATTCTTGATGTAATTTCATGTTTTTGTAGAGCAATTTCTTCATGCATCAAGTTTTGGAGTATGAAAAATCAAAAAACTCATGTTTTGAGTCCATTTTCACAAAATTAGGAAAAATATTTTCAATTTTCAGAAAATTATGAAAGATTTACAGTTAGTGTATTTGCATGTAATATTTATACAGTAAAAATTTCAAAACATATTGCGCTAAATTTAATTTTTAATCCACCAAAAACCAGGTCTGTTTTGATACTCTGTTCAACTCTGAACCAGTCCGGTAAATCATCTATTTCATGTACTTATACTACTTCAATTCTTACCAAATTTGTATATGTTATTCCCAGACATGCTATCTATCTACTCTAAAAAGTTTATAATTTTTAGAATTTATATGAATATTTTAAGAATTTATTTCCAAGGCTGCTACCAGCCCATGTTTTTGTACTAAAACAGATCTGAAATATCATGTTTAAAAATATTTAGGAAATTTTATAATTCTTGATATTACATTATGTTATAGGTGAACTCTTTATCTATGTAACGTAAAAATTTCGATTCCCGAATAATTATTCTGAATTAGATATGAATTTGTAAACTATCGATGGTTACACTTTGCCTACAAGTAAAATGTAGAAACTTTTTCATATAAGTCTTACAAACTTTAAGTTCGGGTCCAATATATTTTTATTATGTTTATAAGATATTTTTACCATGTTAGTTAGTAAATTTTTATGGTTTTTGTAAGTGGCACGTTATGAATCCCCTAGGTTGCAATGCATGTAGTATTAGAAAGTATATGTGATTCGCGACACTTATGTTATTCTTCTATATTCTTGTGTTATTTGTATCTAGATCAAGTTAGGACCTAGCTAAGCTCTGCGGTAAGATTCTTAGAGTTGAGACTAATTCGGGCATAGCGAGGTGAGTTACTTTACTTCCCAAAGTTTGTACCCAGCTTCACTTATTGTTTCGATATGTATACGTTTTAAATTGGTCCCATGATATGATTTACATTTTTCAATGTTTATGATGAAATGCTCCAAATTATAAATGTTCAATTGTTATTTGCAACACGATTTGTACTCACAAATGATTGTTATGACCCCATGGACACCATAAACGATTTAAGATAATTCTTTATGACTCAAGACACGTTCTAGAAAGGCCACGATACCGGAGTGAAACCCCCTGTCGGGTATAGGCAGGCTATGGCCCTTTTGCCGGGGCAATATAAACAGGCACGCGTCGCCTCACGAGCCGTCGTGTTGGACATGTCCCTACGTTATGTTATGTCATGATGGTTATCACAGGCCTAAGAAAAACTAGTATGATTCATGCAAGTATGTTCTCAGCTACACATGTTATGCTTTTAATTTATATGAAATAATATTATTCTGAAGTTTATGAAATGATTTAATTCATGTCCATGGAATAAGTTTAGCATTTTCGTTTTCCAAACCTACGGAGGGACGTAACCGTAACTCACTGAGCTAGTTGAGCTCACCCTTTTGGGACTTTATTTTTTTCAGGTAACAAGGAGACCGAGAACGCCCTAGAGTGATTAACTTGCATGAGTTGTGGCTTCTTTGTTTTGGATACCTAAGCTATGTCCTGTAGGATATGTATGAACTTTCTTTTGAATGTGTAAGCTATATTAGCATATTTTGGCATAAGGAGGCTTTTGGCTATGTATAAAGTGGAACTATGTATGTATGACTCATGGACTAAGTTTGTTGTTATCCCTCGCTACCCTCGAATTATGCTCTGTCATGTCACAAGTCGAGCGGACTAAATAATCTTTTATTTACAAGTACAAGTTTTGGAACTTTTCATCCGTAACAATAGTTATTTTTATCTCACATATCAATTTTCTCATTTTTATCCTTGACGACCCCTAAACGTTTTATTAGTTACACTTCCGCTAACGAAAAAAATACCATTATTAGAGTAACTTTTCATAATTTACTTGTTTAGGCCCTTGATGAGTTAAGGCCTCACCGGCGCCTGTCGCAATTCCCTCCCGCTAATCGGGGTCGACGGGAGAGGGGTGTGACAGTTTGTGGTATCAGAGCTCTAGGTTATAGAGACCGTAGTTATTAATACTAGGAAACCCTTTTATGTTTTTATTAGATACGTATGATAGTAAAGTTCTTGGAACCATCAGTATGCGTATGTAAATTTATGCTTATGTATGCATGTATTATGTTAGCTCGTTGCTTTACGGATAATAGTATGTTATAAGAAAATTTTATAACTTCCACCTAGGACAATGAACAACCTAAGCAAGATTGGTTTGGGAGATGGGAACGGCAACAACGCTATGGGTGACGGAACCACTGGCCACGTGCAACATGAGACAAACACCGGAAACAAGGGCGGAGGATCATCGGCTGGAGGAAACTCTCATGGATTGGAGCGAGCCGTTGAAGGACTTATGAAAATGCTCTCCGGTAGTTCAAGGGTGACGATTGACAATTTCAAGGCACTGGGACCCCCATCGTTTAATGGAGCAGCTGATTCGGCAGCCGCTGAATCATGGCTTCTAGAGATGGAGAAGAACTTTGATGTCCTACAGTGCGATGATCAGCAGAAGGTCAACTTTGCGACATACACCCTTAAGGATGAAGCATATAGGTGGTGGTTGATGTTAAAGCTCAATCGGCCAAACCTCACCTGGAACCAATTTGTGGAGGCCTTCAATGAAAAGTACTTCCCAGCCGCGTTACATAATATGAAAGTAAACGAGTTCTTGACTCTCACCCAGGGGAACCTCACAGTCGCTCAGTATGAGGCTCAGATCACAACGCTGTCTCGTTGCGCTCCGTATGTGGTTGATACCGAGGGGAAGAAAGCACGCAAGTTTGAAAGCGGTCTCCGCATGGGCATCAGGAACAGGGTTGAACTACTGAAGCTTCCAACCTACAATGAAGTCGTGGAAAGGGAAATGATGGCTCAAAGGGGAACTGAGGAGTATAACAAACAGAGGGAGCTGAAAAAGAGGAATGACACGAGCAAGAATACTCAGAAAATTGGGCCGAATCAAAGCACGTCTTTCAAGAAGCAGGGAGGCGGTTCCAACTTCAGTAAGAGCGCTTCATCCAACACAAGTGGTAGCTACCCACGATGCTCTAAGTGCAACAAGCTTCATAGGGGTGCATGCTACTTTGGTTCCAACTTGTGTTATCGATGTGGGAAGCCAGGTCACGTTTTGAAAGAATGCCCAACTGCTAAGACAACTCCCTCCAGCGCACCGAGTGTTTCAGTTCACCAGCCTCAACCTACTGGAGCCCCACAAAATCGACAGGGTAGAGCTTTTTTTCCCTAGTTCCTGGAGACGTCCAGGCAACTGCATCCGTCGTGGCAGGTACTTTACCTATTGAAGCAACTCCCGCTCATGTGTTAATTGATTCTGGTTCTAGCCATTCTTTTGTTGCTTCTCATTTTGTTGGTAATATCCATAAGTATCCGGAACCATTAGGATTTATGCTTAGTGTGTCTACACCGGCTGGCATAACCTTGGGTAGTTCCTCTATATATCGTAAATGTGGAATCGTGGTAGATGGGATCCCTTTAGTTGTCGACCTGATACCCTTAGGAATTCATGACTTCGACGTTATCTTGGGAATGGATTGGCTTACCCTAAATCATGCCACCATAGATTGTTCGAACAAGAAGGTCGTATTTTGCATTCCAGGGATGTCAGACTTTACCTTTTCAGGATACGGAGTAGTATCCCCACCTTACGTGTTGTCTGCTATGAAAGCGAATAAGCTACTCAAGAAAGGGTGTCAGGGTTACCTGCTTGGATTTTGGACAAATCATCCAAAGAGCTCAGACCTAAGGATATTCCTATAGTAAATGAATACCAAGATGTTTTCCCTGATGACTTAACCGATTTACCTCCAGAGAGAGAATTCGAGTTTAGCATTGATGTAATTCCTGGTACATCACCTATATCGAAAGCACCATATAGAATGGCCCCTGCGGAATTGAGAGAGTTAAAGGTACAGATTCAGGAACTGCTCGACAAGGGTTTATAAGGCCTAGTACCTCGCCTTGGGGAGCACCTGTTTTATTTTTCAAGAAGATGGATGGTACAATGAGGTTATGCATTGATTATAGGGAATTGAACAAGGTCACCACAAAGAATAAGTACCTGCTGCCAAGAATTGATGACTTGTTTGACCAGTTACAGGGAGCTAAGGTATTTTCTAGGATTGACTTGAGGTCAGGATACCACCAGTTACGCATCAAAGCAGATGATGTACCTAAGAGTGCATTCTGCACTAGGTATGGCCACTATGAGTTTCTTGTGATGCCATTCGGCTTGACCAATGCCCCTACAACATTTATGGATTTAATGAATAGGGTATTCTAGCCGTATATAGATGACTTCATTATAGTCTTTATTGATGACATCCTGGTTTACTCTAAGAGCGAGGAAGATCATGACCGACATTTGCGAGTTGTCCTACAGACCCTACGGGAAAATAAGTTGTATGCAAAGTTTAGTAAGTGCGAGTTTTGTTTGCAACATATATCATTTTTAGGACATGTCGTGTCAAAGGATGGGATATCGGTAGACCCGCGGAAGGTTGAAGAAGTAGTGAACTGGCCTAGACCGACCAATGTTCCAGAAATTCGTAGTTTCCTTGGACTAGCAGGTTATTACCGGAGATTTGTAAAGGATTTCTCTTTGTTGGCGTCCCCATTAACCGGGCTAACGCGGAAGGAAGTGCCATTTCAATGGACTGATGAGTGTGAAAATAGTTTTCAGGAATTGAAGAATAGACTGGTGTCAGCTCCCATCTTGGCATTGCCTAGCGGATCAAGAGGATTTTTTATATATAGTGATGCCTCAAAGAAAGGTTTAGGGTGTGTTATAATGCATAATGGAAAGGTGATTGCTTATGCTTCAAGGCAACTGAAACCCTACGAAGTGAATTACCCAACGCATTACCTAGAACTCGCGGCGGTGATCTTTGCTCTTAAGATCTGGCGGCACTATCTGTACGGGGAGTCTTGCAAGATTTACACGCATCATAAGAGCTTTAAGTATTTATTCACTCAGAAGGAGTTGAACATGAGACAACGGAGGTGGCTAGAGTTAATGAAGGACTACGATCTCACCATTCACTATCACACGGGGAAGGCTAATGTTGTGGCAGACGCCTTGAGTAGGAAATCTTCCGGAAACCTCACTTACCTCCTCACTACACAATAAAGGCTGAAAGAGGAAATCAAGAAGTTAGAAATGGAAGTAATCCCTCATGGAACATCTATTTGTGTTTATGCACTCACGGTCCAACCCGCATTGATAGACGAGATTCGAGAAGCACAGCAGAATGATCCTACTCTTGTAAAGATTCGAGATGAAGTGGTTGAAGGAAGGAATACTGATTTCTCTATCCATGATGGAATCCTGAAGTACCGTGGTCGTGTATGTGTCCCAAATGATCCAGAGATCAAGCATAGAGTACTCCAACAAGCTCACCACTCCAGCTTCGCAGTACACCCAGGATGTACCAAGATGTACCAAGACCTTCGCGAGCTTTTCTGGTGGACGGGAATGAAGAGAGAGATTACAGACTTCGTGGCTTGTTGTCTTCATTGCCAGCAAGTCAAGGCGGAAAACCAACAACCAGGAGGACTTCTGCAACCCCTTCCTATTCCTGAGTGGAAATGGGAGCACATAACGATGGATTTCGTCACCGGGCTTCCGAGATCGTCATGTGGAAACAATGCTATTTGGGTTATAGTCGATCGACTGACTAAAACAGCTCATTTCTTGGCCGTGAAGATGACTCATTCACTGCAGAAGCTAGCTCAATTGTATACTCAAGAAATTATTCGCCTGCATGGGATACCGGTTTCTACTGTGTCAGACCGCGTTCCGAGGTTTGTATCAAGGTTTTGGAAGGGACTACAGGAGGCTTTAGGTACGAAGTTGAAATTTAGCACAGCTTTTCATCCTCAGACAGATGGTCAATCAGAAAGGGTTATTCAGACGCTTGAAGATTTGCTTCGCCTTTGTGTTTTGGATTTCAAGGGAGGATGGGAGGAACACCTTCCCTTGATCGAATTTGCTTACAATAATAGCTTCCAAGCAAGTATCAGGATGGCTCCCTTCGAGGCGCTGTATGGAAGGACGTGCAGATCTCCTATTTGTTGGGCAGAGGTGGGTGAAAGAAAATTGCATGGTCCAGAGTTGGTGCAGATGACAACCGAAAAGATTCGAACTATCCAGGAACGTCTTAAAACAGCTCAAAGCCGCCAGAAAAATTTATAGTGACAACCGAAGAAGGGAACTAGTGTAATACCCCGTTTAATTTTGAAGGGTAAATTGGGTAATTGAGAAATAAAAATTGATTTTTATTACGAGTGATGAGTTAGATTACTTTGGGTTGAAAATATACTCGGGATTTTCATATAACAACTTTATACAAACAGTATTTTTATTGTGTATTTTATTTAGTAATTACGTAGTTATTTAAATATATATCCAAGTGTGTGTACCCAACCCACTAGATTGACCAACCCAATTAGTACTCCCAAAACATTCTAGCATAATTAGCTAGTTGACAAAAAAATGGATGGGGCGGTTGGAGGAAGTTAACTCCTCCAAGTAACAAAATCTTTATTTAATCTCTCTCTCCCATTTGTCTTATCACTGAAGACATCAGAAACAAAACAAAACACTCAACTCTCTCTCTCTCTCTCTCTCTCTCTCTCTCTCTCTCTCTCTCTCTCTCTCTTCACACCCACGGGCACACCCACCACCACCACCACCGCACCCTTCATCACCACCACCCGAACCACCACCACACCACAGCAGCCTCCTTCTCTCCCTCTCCTCTCCCTCTCTGCCACTCACCACCACCAGCAGCAGCAGCTGCTCCCGCCGACGAGGAGGCAGCCCACCACCACGCCAGAAAACCACCCCGACGGGAAGCAACAGCCGCCACCCATCTTAGCCTCTCTCTCTCTCTCCCTCACTCTGTTCGAACCCCTGAGCCTCCTACTCCCTCTGCAACGACCCAAGGACGAGCAGAAGAGCAGCAACACCGCCGAGAAGGCCGCCAAACACCTCCGGCGAACCAACCCGACGGCAAAACGCCGCCGCCACCTCTGCCTTCTATCTCCCTAACTCGTGTTAACCTCCTGAAACACCTACCCACTCTGTTTCGACCCAAAGAGAAGCACTAGCAGCAGCAGTTGGCTGCTGAAGCCCCGAACCACCACCATCGCCGCCGCCACCATATTTTCCGGTGAGAAGCTCAACGGAGCTAACCGGAACGACCCACCCTTTGATTTTGGTACCAAACAGCTCCTGGAGGTCCAAGGAGTCTAGATTCACCAACAAACAGAGCGTATAACGTCGGATTCATCTTTGGTGTTCATCACCGCCGACCACCACCTTCGGAGACATGACCCGCTTCTCTTAACCATTTCTCGCGATTCTTCGCATGGGTAAACTCTAAATCACCCTCTAGTTCATTTCTAATCATCAAAATTGCATCTTGTTAGCTCTAACACGAATTGGGTATGTTGGGTTGAAGTTGCATGTGTATGTTCTTGAAGGGGGGGTTGTTTATGTAGTTTCTGAAAAGTTGAGGGTGAGTAGTGCACTGCATGTTTATATTCTGAAAAGTTGGGGGTGATTTGTGTACAAAGTGAAACTGCATGTAGAGGGGGTGTAACTAATTGTCTTTTATGCTAAGTTTTGTGGATTTAAACGTTGTTTATATAAACTGCATATAATATATGAAATTAAAAAAAAAATGTGATTTATGGATTAAAGTTATATCCTAATATTTCTAGATGTTAATTTGGCTATATAAAAGTAAATTGGTTATTAATATTATATGAGAATTTGTTTATATGAAATATTGTTGTTTTTTAAAAGAAGTAAGATAAAAATGTACACCTTGGGTTAATCATACAATTTCGGTTGTTTAACTAAATAATTTAAGTTCTTGTAAACTAGTGTTTGAGTAAAAGAGATTATTTGGACAATATTGATAAAATAAAATAAGTTTGAAGTTAATTTGTGAAATAACTAGTAACTAGATTCTTTAAATAAATATCTATACTTTTCTATTATTTGATATTACTTGATTATTTTCTCCATAAAGTAGAAATTACCTCTCCAACAACAATTTATATGTATATATGACCTTTTTATTGAAATACATATTTTGTGAATTTTATTTATTAATTTAATTCTTTTATAGCATATACACTTTCTAATATATAAGTAGTTATGATTAACTTAGTTTCTTTTAAATTAAATTGTGTAGTCGTTTAGCAATAAAAAGGGTTTCTAATAAATTATTATTTCGTAAATATGAGAGTGTATAGACTTAATATGAGATTTCTTACTCAATAACTTTACGATTTTGTATTTATATAAGTTATAATATTTTGTGGGAAAAATATAAGTGTTAATATCACAAGTTTATTAAATAATTGTTGCATGCTAATAATTAATGGGGTAGTGGGTCTCAAATGAGTCTCGTTAGAAATTAGGGCATGTCACATATCATATTTGCACAATTGAACTTGTAATTGATTTAGGAATTATAAATTGTAGGTGACGAGTTCATGAGCAAGGGTTATGTATATCCGTAGAAGCTTTATCGCGCTATTTGCCTTGCTACTTGAGGTGAGTAAATATGCCTAACCTAGTGTGCCCGTCCTCCTTTCGTGTCCAAATATTTTTATGAATTTTACGTCTCAAATGTGATTTGTGATTTACGTGTTTAACTTGATATTTCAATTACCCGTCCAACTATTTTCGTGATTTATACGTCTCAAATGTGAATTTTGAAATACGTGCTTGACTTGGAATTTCCACTATTTGTTTATCGATTCATTTGGAAACTATCACATGGAAATTAATAATACGTAATAACGTAAAGTGGAAACAGTTGTGCGGTGGAACCATATGCGGATTATTATTTATTGTGGTCATTATATTTTGCTCGGTTGCAATTGCCCCGGGCTGCTCCATGTACTCACCTCTCTGGCCGCTAGAGTCTTAGAGGGGTGCCGGCACTTAAGGTCTTGGATGCTTGCGAGATGGTTGGTTCTATATTGTTGGTTCCTTCCCCGCTACAACTAAACTAAAATGTGAATTTTGAGATGTGGATGATGGATTATGGATTTTGATTATTGGATATTGGGAGTTCCCTAATTGGGACAAATATTATGGTTCAAAATGTTTCGTTTGGATAAATATCTATTTATACTGTGATGATTTGAGAACACGTTTCGGGAAACAAAGAATTAAAAATTGGAAAATATATCTCTTTTCTCACACGAGAACATATTTGTTTACTTCTTACATATCATCCTTATTTCTTAAATTAAAAATATGCCTCTTTCCGATTTACACGTTGAGGTGTTTACTTACTCAGCAATTTTTGTGCTGACTTTGGAAAAACTGCGGTCTTTGTTTCTTTCCCCCGCAGGTCTAGGTGAAGGGAGCTCGGCTTAAGGGGAAACGCGGACTCATCTAGTTGTAATTAGTACTAAATATTTGAGACACTTAGATTATATCTCATCATGTTTAATAGTATGCATTATTTCACTATTGAAGACATTATGGTTTGTAATATAAATAGTTATGGCGATGTTTGTTTTGATTACCATTGTTCCTTGCACCGGGAGCGATCCCAGGTGCGGAGTGGCATTCCCGTATTTCTCCCACGACGAGTATGGGGTTGTCACAGGTGGTATCAGAGCAGGCAATCCAATAAGGGATTAAAACCTGCAGGGCAACTTAAAATTAATATAGGGGAAAATATTAAAACTGGAAAAGCCGATGGGATTATGGGTAGTCTAAGTGCTGATATTGATCCCACGTTCTTTCTTGCTAATTGTTATATGATTAAACGGCGCTTGGATTATTTCGTTTGAAGTGGTAACCTCATTTATGATGGATTGATTTACCAGTGTTATGAGAAATATGGATTATTGGAACAAGATTTTGGATTGCAAGTGATATGAAAAGATGGGTTATATGTGAAAATAATTGTATCCTGCTTGATTTGACCTCTATAAGGTCGTTGATACTTGGATTATGTGGTGTCTTCATTTTGATCAGTTGTTAAATAAATAATACTCTTAAAACCAGAGAAAGTTGATTATGAATTATAGAAATTGGATTGTGAATTATGAATGATGCATTGCTCTACTTGAAAATTTATATGTTGTGTATAAGATTCATATAACTTGCTAAGTGTGACATAATATTTATACATTTATAAGATGAATTAAAATCCCTGAGACCAGGATAGAATGAACCAATGTACAATGGTAAATACAGGAGAATGTAAATGGTAAACCGCTACGGTAATATACTAGGAGGACCCGATAAGGATAGACGGCCCAGAACAATAACCACATGTAGTAATTCTTCATTCGATAGTAATGTTGTAGGAATACATGACTCTTGACAACTCTAGGAGAGAAGTATTAGATTTTGACCGTTGGAGACTTTGAGTTGAAGAGACGTAACGGAAATGTTGAAATATTTGACTAGTGAAACCTAGTTTCATTAACTAGTTATGTGAAGACTTTGATGACATATTTGAGTTATCGATTGAGATATTAATTAAGAGTCAGTGGTCGAGAATAAATTCATTTTTGGAGTCTTTTCAAGTGATCAAAGAAAGTTATTCGAGGAAAGGTCCCACCCACCCACACCTAAGAAACTAAGAAGTCAACCCGTTAAGTTTTGACTAGTTTTAAATATAGTTTTACAGACTTAGTAATTGGAGAGATTTTTCTATGCAAATGGTTGAATGGAGTCTACTTCTTCATTTTATTAATCTAAGAGTTGTGCTAGACTACTTTGTAATTTGAGGGTACTGGTGATATATAATTATTTAAGGCGTTACTTGTATTCTGGTTACTCTAAGGTTACTTGGTTATTGGGATGTCTATTCGGTTATGAGTTGCTTTCGAAATTATAGGATTTACTTGGAAGAAATGGTGTGTAAACTTTGAAAGAAGTATTGATGGTTCCTTGCTGGTCGCTTATAATATTTGGACGCACCCTATGACATATCTAAGTCGGTTTATTATGAAGTTACACATTTAATGTTGCATTGGAGTTCTGACTCAGATCTTGAAATTTATGTTTAGAGCCTAATAAATTTATATTTTGAGCCTCATATTTTAAGACGATTTCTTGGGAGATATTATTTTATGAGAAATTATGGAAGCTTCTTATATTTAACTATCGCATACTTGGAGTGTCATAGAAATACAGTTGCTCATGATCGGGGAATATGTTCAGTTATGAATTGTCTCTAAGGGATGTTTATTTTAGAATATGTTGTTCTAAAGCTCTAACGTTTGTTGGGTTTAGGGGAAAAGTTGTACATTCTTCAAACTTCGCGTCATTTGGATTAGTATGTGATATGAACTTTATGGAGATTATACTACCAATTACCTAGGAAGAAAATGTTAAGAAAAGCTTGGAGTTCGTGTAGAAAATTTGAGGCATATTACAGCTTTACGTTTGGAGATTTGTTCCCATTTTGGCATGACGTCAGTGTTTCACGTTATTTGGTTGGATTTGCAAGAATCCACATTTTTCATTGGAGTAACAAATTTGGACTAAGAAGAGTAATTGATTTAAATGATTATTTGGAGTCAATTAGAATATTCGATAGAAGCAAATGGGTAATTTGCACCAAATCAAATATGAAGACTTTAGTAAGACATACTTGGAATCTTAGAGAATAATCGCTTCAGTACTTGGTTAAAATCAACGTGACTTAAGGTACATTCGGGTAGCATGTGATCAAAGGGGACTATGTCATGTGGATTTTGGAGGAACTTCGATGAAACGATGACATTTGGATCAAAATTTAGAGGACCAATCCACTAAGTCTTAGATACTTTCGGCTAACTTGGTTTGGAGACGCTAAATTCGGTTTTAAGATGCTTTTTGGAATTCTATTGTTTAGATCAACTACCCTGAGGAATCTGGTTATTGATGTTGTCGGGAATTCTCCACAATGTGTGTGGACTAGTAAGTCTTTGTAAGCTTTTGGAGAGTTGTGTAGCATAATAATATGTCTCGGTGGTCTAATTTTTCCTTCCTTGAGGTACATACTATTCTCCTAAATCTTAATTGAGGTATTGTTGTTAATATTTCGTTCTGGTATAAACTGTTCGCTTGATCGAGGTATGGCCACGGGTATTGAATCGTAATAATTTTATTGGAAGTTCGTATTTCAAATCGAGCCTTCTCTAAAAAAAATTTAAACAGTATTATGGTATTCGTGAGTAGCATCGCGGAATTTGGGTTGGTAGCTAGATTTCTAAGATTAAGAAGAACTATTTATCTAAAGTCTTGTTTGTTACTTTCTTAAGTCATGTTTGGGATGAATAACGCGCTTGCATGTCTAAAAAGTTGATAGTTTCTTTGCCGTTGCGGTATGGAGTTTTGTCACTTGAACACCATCAGAGGAGCATAAATTTTGAGTCAGAAATTATTGTTGGGGTCGCGGAAACAGTAGGATTACGTGTTATGTATCAGGGGAATACACTTTAAGTCTTTTGTTGATTTACGTTCTGGACTGCTGGTAATACCAAGTACGCATTAAAGGTGAATTTAGTAGTTTATCAAGATTTTGGAGATTTATTGAAATATTTCAATCACTTGGTGTAATTAGGCTATGTCTATCAAATTATGGTACAAATTCAGGCTTCAAATAGTTAGTACGATTCACCAGTGCAAGTGAGAAAATGGGAAGTCTTGTCGCCAAATAAATATTTGGGTCCATGGGATGTTTGTTCTCTTATTGACTATTTTTGGGTGTTATACAAGTTTATGGGGTTACTCTAAGTCTTATTTGTTTGAACCCCATGTTATAAATTTTCTTTAACAGGCCTTGTGAAACGAGTTATCTAGAGGAAATGGGCTAGTGGAGACGATATCTTACGTGGTATTCGGGTGAAGCAACCTCCGACTGGATGATCATGTACGAACTAGCGATATAGGTTTCAAAAAGAAATACAAATAGGAAGGCGACTTCTAATTGTCAGTTACGGCCTTAGGATCTTGGAGGGTACCCTAATTTCCATCTCAATCTATTTTGGGAGAAAGACATAAGTTCAAATAAGAATTTACTCTCGGACAAAAATAGTACGGTCCATAAGCGACAACTAAAGAAGTGTACCCACGACTTGTATTAGCCAAGTATGACAAATCCATCGTGGCAAATTATATAAAGTTCCGGGGACGTCACTCCTCTAAGGGGGATAGGATGTAACCCTTCGTTTAGCATCCTTAGTTTAGAAATGCTACGTGAGACCGCAACTTGATTAGAACCTTATTATCATTATGTCGGATCTAGAATTTTTATTTTTGTAAATTAAATGAGCTATAGCATTGCTTGATTTATCAAATACATTTCATATTACAATATGTGGGTAAAATGGAGGTTTATCGCTTATGAGAGATTCATGTTTCTAACTTTGAGAGTTAGTGGTTGGTTGCATGGTTTTAGCATCACAAATAATTGTTTGATTTTAGCTTCGAGGACGAAGCTTTTCTTTAAGGGGGGAAGGATGTAATACCCCGTTTAATTTTGAAGGGTAAATTGGGTAATTGAGAAATAAAAATTGATTTTTATTACGAGTGATGAGTTAGATTACTTTGGGTTGAAAATATACTCGGGATTTTTATATAACAATTTGATAGAAACGGTATTTTTATTGTGTATTTTATTTAGTAATTTACGTAGTTATTTAAATATATATCCAAGTGTGTGTACCCAACCCACTAGATTGACCAACCCAATTAGTACTCCCAAAACATTCTAGCATAATTAGCTAGTTGACAAAAAAAAATAAAAAAAAAGGGGGGGGGGCTGGGGCGGTTGGAGGAAGTTAACTCCTCCAAGTAACAAAATCTTTATTTAATCTCTCTCTCCCATTTGTCTTATCACTCAAAGACATCATAAACAAAACAAAACACTCAACTCTCTCTCTCTCTCTTCACACCCACGGGCACACCCACCACCACCACCACCGCACCCTTCATCACCACCACCCGAACCACCACCACACCACAGCAGCCTCCTTCTCTCCCTTTCCTCTCCCTCTCTGCCACTCACCACCACCACCAGCAGCAGCTGCTCCCGCCGACGAGGAGGCAGCCCACCACCACGCCGGAAAACCACCCCGACGGGAAGCAACAGCCGCCACCCATCTCAGCCTCTCTCTCTCTCCCTCACTCTGTTCGAACCGCTGAGCCTCCTACTCCCTCTGCAACGACCCAAGGACGAGCAGAAGAGCAGCAACGCCGCCGAGAAGGCCGCCAAACACCTCCGGCGAACCAACCCGACGGCGAAACGCCACCGCCACCTCTTCCTTCTCTCTCCCTCACTCGTGTTGACCTCCTGAAACACCTACCCACTCTGTTTCGACCCAAAGAGAATCATTTGCAGCAGCAGTTGGCTGCTGAAGCCCCGAACCACCACCATCGCCGCCGCCACGATATTTTCCGGCGAGAAGCTCAACGGAGCTAACCGGAGCGACCCACCCTTTGATTTTGGTACCAAACAGCTCCTGGAGGTCCAAGGAGTCTAGATTCACCAACAAACAGAGCGTATAACGTCGGATTCATCGTTGGTGTTCATCACCGCCGACCACCACCTTCGGAGACGTGACCCGCTTTGTCTCTTAACCATTTCTCGCGATTCTTCGCATGGGTAAACTCTAAATCACCCTCTAGTTCATTTCTAATCATCAAAATCGCATCTTGTTAGCTCTAACACGAATCGGGTATGTTGGGTTGAAGTTGCATGTGTATGTTCTTGAAGGGGGGGTTGTTTATGTAGTTTCTGAAAAGTTGAGGGTGAGTAGTGCACTGCATGTTTATATTTTGAAAAGTTGGGGGTGATTTGTGTACAAAGTGAAACTGCATGTAGAGGGGGTGTAACTAATTGTCTTTTATGCTAAGTTTTGGGGATTTAAACGTTGTTTATATAAACTGCATATAATATATGAAATTAAAAAAAATGTGATTTATGGATTAAAGTTATATCCTAATATTTCTAGATGTTAATTTGGCTATATAAAAGTAAATTGGTTATTAATATTATATGAGAATTTGTTTATATGAAATATTGTTGTTTTTGAAAAGAAGTAAGATAAAAATGTACACCTTGGGTTAATCATACAATTTCGGTTGTTTAACTAAATATTTTAAGTTCTTGTAAACTAGTGTTTGAGTAAAAGAGATTATTTGGAAAATATTGATAAAATAAAATAAGTTTGAAGTTAATTTGTGAAATAACTAGTAACTAGATTCTTTAAATAAATATCTATACTTTTCTATTATTTGATATTACTTTATTATTTTCTCCATAAAGTAGAAATTACCTCTCCAACAACAATTTATATGTATATATGACTTTTTTATTGAAATACATATTTTGTGAATTTTATTTATTAATTTAATTCTTTTATAGCATATACACTTTCTAATATATAAGTAGTTATGATTAACTTAGTTTCTTTTAAATTAAATTGTGTAGTCGTTTAGCAATAAAAAAGGTTTCTAATAAATTATTATTTCGTAAATATGAGAGTGTATAGACTTAATATGAGATTTCTTACTCAATAACTTTACGATTTTGTATTTATATAAGTTATAATATTTTTGTGGGAAAAATATAAGTGTTAATATCACAAGTTTATTAAATAATTGTTGCATGCTAATAATTAATGGGGTAGTGGGGGTAATCTCAAATGAGTCTCGTTAGAAATTAGGGCATGTCACATATCATATTTGCACAATTGAACTTGTAATTGATTTAGGAATTATAAATTGTAGGTGACGAGTTCATGAGCAAGGGTTATGTATATCCGTAGAAGCTTTATCGCGCTATTTGCCTTGCTACTTGAGGTGAGTAAATATGCCTAACCTAGTGTGCCCGTCCTCCTTTTGTGTCCAAATATTTTTATGAATTTTACGTCTCAAATGTGATTTGTGATTTACGTGTTTAACTTGATACTTCAATTACGCGTCCAACTATTTTCGTGATTTATACGTCTCAAATGTGAATTTTGAAATACGTGCTTGACTTGGAATTTCAACTACTTGTTTATCGATTCATTTGGAAACTATCACATGGAAATTAATAATACGTAATAACGTAAAGTGGAAACAGTTGTGCGGTGGAACCATATGCGGATTATTATTTATTGTGGTTATTATATTTTGCTCGGTTGCAATTGCCCCAGGCTGCTCCATGTACTCACCTCTCTGGCCGCTAGAGTCTTAGAGGGGTGCCGGCACTTAAGGTCTTGGATGCTTGCGAGATGGTTGGTTCTATATTGTTGGTTCGTTCCCCGCTACAACTAAACTAAAATGTGAATTTTGAGATATGGATGATGGATTATGGATTTTGATTATTGGATATTAGGAATTCCCTAATTGGGACAAATATTATGGATCAAAATGTTTCGTTTGGATAAATGTCTATTTATATTGTGATGATTTGAGAACACGTTTCGGGAAACAAAGAATTAAAAATTGGGAAATATATCTCTTTTCTCACACGAGAACATATTTGTTTACTTCTTACATATCATCCTTATTTCTTAAATTAAAAATATGCCTCTTTCCGATTTACACGTTGGGGTGTTTACTTACTCAGTAATTTTTGTGCTGACTTTGGAAAAACTGCGGTCTTTCATTACTAGAAAAAGCGTTAGTAACGGCGGTTCCAAACCGCCAAAAAGTGTGTCAAAAACCGCCTTAAATACTTTTACGGCGGTTTTGGTGGCGGTTCCTAATCTAACACCAACACTGCCGTCGTTAACTTCAAAGGGCGGTTTTTGAACTGACGTCAACAAGTATTCGGCGGTTTGTGGAGACCGCCTTACACCTGGAGGAAACATTTTCCAAAAGCGTCTCTTTCACTTACAACCGCCTCATAACTTATTTAATTTTTAAAATTAGTTTCCAATTAATTAGTGATTTTTATTGGGAAAAAAAATTAGTGAATTCATTCTATTTAAAATTAATTGATATTTTTTATTTATTACTCTTATATATCATAAGTCCAGATCTTCCTTGCAAAAAAATGAAGGAACCCAGATCTTCAAGTTGAAGAACAACAACAGAACCCAGAAAACTTGAACATCTCGCCAGAGGTCGTCGGAAAATAGAATTCAAACCGAGAAATCTTGATTATACAATAAGAAAACTTGCAATTTTCCAGGTCATATCCAGCAAAGAGATAGAGAAATGGGCTCTAGAGATTGTAGGAGACAGAAATTGCTGGTTCAGCCATTGACGCCGCCTCGAATGACCAGATCTTAAAATCAGTTCTTACAGGGAGAGAGAAGATTTGGACGAACATAGAGAAGATGGGGACGAGAGAGGTTGGAGTTCGGAGGACAGAGAGAGAGAAGTGGGAGATGGAGAAGAGGGAGGCGAAGAGAAAGAACGGGAACATGATAGTGAGATAGAGACATCAATACCAGAGATAGCACAAATCGCCTTCGGTCTGTGGCACCATCGCCATTACGAGAGAGAGAGGGGGACAGTCGCAGGGTGGAGAGAAGAGTGAGAGGTGGGGAGTTATAAAGAGGTAGGGTTTTCAATCAATGGTCAGGATTAGATCTAAGAATTGGACGGTGATTGTTTTGTGCAACTTCAAAAAAGAAATAATGCAACTAATGGTGCTGCCAAAAAACACAGATATTATAAATACAATAATAACTTCTTTTTTAGGATACTCTTTTTTAGGATAACTAAATTTTCTTTTCTAATTTTATTACCAAAAACATAACAGTATAATACATTTTTTTAATATGTAATTAAATGGCGATTTTTCGATAACTGCCGTAAAGGAGATTTCATGTAGGGCGGTTTCTGAAAATCCGCCGTGTGGTGGAGAATATTTGGGCGGAAAAGGGAACCGCCGTTTGATACACGGTGGTTACAAAGAACCGCCGTTTATTATACGGCGGTTTCGGGCCAACTGTCGTAAAGTGGTGCTTGTAATGGCGGTTTTATGAACCGCCGTATATGAAACTGCCGCGATAGACCATTTTTCTAGTAGTGTTTGTTTCTTTCCCCCGCAGGTCTAGGTGAAGGGAGCTCGGCTTAAGGGGAAACACGGACTCATCTAGTTGTAATTAGTACTAAATATTTGAGACACTTAGATTATATCTCATCATGTTTACTAGTATGTATTATTTCACTATTGAAGACATTATGGTTTGTAATATAAATAGCTATGGCGATGTTTGTTTTGATTACCATTGTTCCTTGCACCGGGAGCGATCCCAGGTGCGGAGTGGCATTCCCGTATTTCTCCCACGACGAAGGATGGGGGTGTCACAACTATATTTTGGTGTGGGAGACCACGTGTTTCTGAAAGTGTCACCAACCAAGGGTGTGATGTTTTTAGTAAGAAAGGAAAACTAAGCCCTCGCTATGTTGGACCATTTGAGATTCTAGAAAGGGTAGGACCAGTTGCTTATCGCTTGGAGTTACCCCCTGAAATGGAGAAAGTACACAATGTATTTCACGTGTCCATGCTTAAAAAGTATGTGTACGATCCGAGCCATGTGATAGAGTATGAGCCACTGAACTTGCAAGAGGATCTTGCCTACCACGAGGTGCCCGTGGAGATCTTAGAGCGAAGGGATCAAGTTTTGAGGAGTAAAGTCATACCGTTGGTGAAGGTTCTTTGGAGGAATCATGCGGTTGAAGAAGCAACGTGGGAGCGTGAGGATGAGATAAGGACAAAGTATTCGTACCTTTTCAACTGAGGAAGCTCGAGTTTGGGGACAGACTCTTTCTAAGGTGGGTAGATGTGGTAACTCTAATATTTAAGTCATGAAGTTATTTCTTAAATGCTATTAATTGTGTTAGTTAAATAGTATTACTATTAATATGTGTCTAATTATGTTAAATGACTATGTTTGGAGTAGGGTTAGGAGAATAATTAAAAATTAGTTTAGTATGTATGATAGTGTGTTGTAATTGTACAAGTACTACATAGTAGTTTTGTCACACGCGTAACCACATGTCTATACGTGTCTAATTTAGAAACTCATAGAGTGGTAGAATGGGTACATTTGTTGCACCAAATCATTCCCCCCATGTGCATGAACAAACACTCCCACTTGTCACTCACCCCTCAACACTTGTCACTCCCCCACAACACCACATGTCTCTCTTCCTCCCAATTCTTCCTCCACTTTCTCATCCTACACCAAACCATCCGTCCCTCCTCTCATTCATCTCATCATATGAATTTCCTTCCCCCTCTCATTGTTACTAGCAAGTCCCTCATCTTCTCAAATTCTCAAAACAATGGAAGCGTAACTTTCAATCTCTTCTCCAATTTCATCAAATCATCCTAAGAGCTCTACCTTAGGAGGCTAGGAAGCACAATCACAACCTCACCACCATAATTTGAGGTACAAAATCCAGCTCTTGAGTTAAGTTTTCACTTTCATTTATATAGATTAGCCATGCATGTCAACAAAAACAAGTTTAATGGGTATTCACACTTAGAATCATGGAAGAATGTGTAATGACTAGTTGTAAGTAGGTGATTTAGAGTTTTTTGATGTAATTTCATGTTTTTGTAGAGAAATTTCTTCATGCATCAAGTTTTGGAGTATGAAAAATCAAAAAACTCATGTTTTGTGTCCATTTTAACAAAATTAGGAATAATATTTAGAATTTTCAGAAAATTATGAAAAATTTACAGTTAGTGTATTTCAATGTAATATTTATACAGTAAAAATTTCAAAACAAATTCAGCTATATTGAATTTTTAATCCACCAAAAACCGGGTCTGTTTTGATACTCTGTTCAACTCTGAACCAGTCCGGTAAATCATCTATTTCATGTACTTATACTACTTCAATTCTTACCAAATTTTGATATGTTATTCCCAGACATGCTATCTATCTACTCTAAAAAGTTTATAATTTTTGGAATTTATATGAATATTTTAAGAATTTATTTCCAAGGCTGCTACCAGCCCATGTTTTTGTACTAAAACAGATCCGAAATATCATGTTTAAAAATATTTAGGAAATTTTATAATTCTTGATATTACATTATGTTATAGGTGAACTCTTTATCTATGTAACGTAAAAATTTCGAGTCCCGAATAATTATTCTGAATTAGATATGAATTTGTGAACTATCGATGGTCACACTTTGCCTACAAGTAAAATGTTGAAACTTTTTCATATAAGTTTTACGAACTTTATGTTTGGGTCCAAATTATATTTTTATTATGTTTATAAGATATTTTTACCATGTTAGTTAGTAAATTCTATAGTTATTGTAAGTGGCACGTTATGAATCCCCTAGGTTGCAATGCATGTAGTACTAGAAAGTATATGTGATTCGCGACACTTATGTTATTCTTCTATATTCTTGTGTTACGTGTATCTAGATCAAGTTATGACCTAGCTAAGCTCTGCGGTAAGATTCTTAGAGTTGAGACTAATTCGGGCATAGCGAGGTGAGTTACATTACTTCCCAAAGTTTGTACCCAGCCTCACTTATTGTTTCGATATGTATACGTTTTAAATTGGTCCCATGATATGATTTACATTTTTCAATGTTTATGATGAAATGCTCCAAATTATAAATGTTCAATTGTTATTTGCAACACGATTTGTACTCACAAATGATTTTTATGACCCCATGGACACCATAAACGATTTAAGATAATTCTTTATGACTCAAGACACGTTCTAGAAAGGCCACGATACCGGAGTGAAACCCCCTGTCGGGTATAGGCAGGCTATGGCCCTTTTGCCGGGGCAATATAAACAGGCACGCGTCGCCTCTCGAGTCTTCGTGTTGGACATGTCCCTACGTTATGTTATGTCATGATGGTTATCACAGGCCTAAGAAAAACTAGTATGATTCATGCAAGTATGTTCTCAGTTACACATGTTATGCTTTTAATTTATATGAAATAATATTATTCTGAAGTTTATGAAACGATTTAATTCATGTCTATGGAATAAGTTTAGCCTTTTCGTTTTCCAAACCTACGGAGGGACGTAACCGTAACTCACTGAGCTAGTTGAGCTCACCCTTTTGAGACTTTATTTTTTTAGGTAACAAGGAGACCGAGAACGCCCTAAAGTGATTAACTTTCATGAGGTGTGGCTGCTTTGTTTTGGATACCTAAGCTATGTCGTGTAGGATATGTATGAACTTTATTTTGAATGTGTAAGCTATGTTAGCATATTTTGGCATAAGGAGGCTTTTGGCTATGTATAAAGTGGAACTATGTATCTATGACTCATGGACTAAGTTTGTTGTTATCCCTCGCTACCCTCGAATTATGCTCTGTCATGTCACAAGTCGAGCGGGCTAAATAATCTTTTATTTACAAGTACAAGTTTTGGAACTTTTCATCCGTAACAATAGTTATTTTTATCTCACATATCAATTTTCTCATTTTTATCCTTGACGACCCCTAAACGTTTTCTTAGTTACGCTTCCGCTAACGAAAAAAAATACTATTATTAAAGCTACTTTTCATAATTTACTTGTTTAGCCCCTTGATGAGTTAAGGCCTAACCGGCGCCTGACGCACTTCCCTCCCGCTAATCGGGGTCGACGGGAGAGGGGTGTGACAATTAATGTGACTAGACTCCAGTTAATGCCTAACACAGCTAGATATCTTCAAAGCCACTAAATCATTTATGACGAATTAGTCTAGATTTGTCTTCGGAGCACAACTCATGGACAAGTGTAATCGAATCAATCCTCAAAACCATCCAATAACTAAGACTCTCAGATTATAGTTAAAACGCGTCGAAGGCTCGACAAGTTGAGTTCACAGTTACTTGTCTTAAGTGAGGGTGGGTGGGAACTTTCTCTGCCACTTCTAAGGTAACTCACTTTGATCATCAGAATTACCTCATTCTTGACCCCCAACTCCGAATCATTATCCCAACCAGTACCTCAAATACGTCACCAAATTCCTCACAAATATAGTTAATGAAACTAGGGTTCACACGTTAAATATACTAGCATTCCCGTTGCATATTTTAAGCTCAAAGTCTCCAATGGTCGAAATTTGATATGTCTCTTCGAATTCTAATAAGAGTCACATAGCCTAGCATCATTACTATCGAACTAAGATTTGCCCCATGTGGTTGTTGTACTGAGCCGTTAGTTTATGTCAAATTTTCCTGGTATATATAGTACTATAGTGGTTTATTAATCACATGTGTAGATCATTATCTATGATCTCATGCACAACTATCAGTTTAAGTATCACATACAAAGTGACATATCACATAGAGATTCAAACATGCAGCATATAAAACTCTCATTGATAAGAATGAACTCATCTTCTCAAATTAATCTATTCATCAACTGTAATTCATAATTTAGTTCCCATATTTCATAATCTTTTATTCTCCATCATAGGAGTAATATTTGTCGCTGATAACTCGTCTTCACATATAGGATAACACATAATTCACAATGCAAAATCTAAATACTGAAATCCATACTTGTCATTGTCTATCACAAGAATATCATTTATAAATCAATCTATCATGAATGAATTACTCAAATCACACCAAATAATATTATCAAAGGATGAGAGTGGGTGAGACCTAGTATACTAACACTTAAGCTACTCATAACCCGCGACTTTTCTAATTTTATTATCTTGTCCTACGTCCATTTTAAATGACGCTACAGGTTTCAAATCCCTTTTATGGATTGCCTGCTCTGATACCACCTATGACACCCCTTGTTCCCAAGCTTTCCGTTCCAGACTGGAAAACCCATGAGGGTGCTACTAAAAATGAAGCGGCGAAAATCAAGAACGACACATCCCATGCTTATATATGTATATATATATATATATTACAAACCCTCAATTGTTTCAACATAATATACTATTACACGATATGAAGTGATACTAAGAGTTCGACTTATTTCAATACTAACAAATACTAGCTGAGTGTCGGATCCGCTACCCCAGAATCCAGCTCTTAAGACCTGCATGGGAAAGAAACAAAGAACGCAGTTTTTTCTAAAGTCAGCAATGAAATACTGAGTAAGTAAACACCCAAGCTTGTAAACAGATTATGAGACATATTCTTTAAAAACAATCATAAATGAGAATGAACAATAACTGAGCAAATCCTTTAAGAATAAGGTATGAATACTGGAACACATATGAAATTCTTTTTCTTTTTACCTTGCATCTCAATCCTTCTCATGTATCTCAAACGGGGAATATTATTCTCAATCTATCACTTCATTCTTTTATATCTCAAAAGGGGAATATCATTCCCAATCTATCTCTTCTTTCATTTCATATGTGTTCCAGAATTTTATATGTGTTCCAATATTCATACCTTACAAGTAACTTACACATAATGTAACAACCCTAAATTCAGGAGGCATCTAAGTTTTTTTATGTCCAAAAGTTTTGTAGACTTGTTTACATATCGATGAAATATTCGTATTGCTTTCTAAACTTGAGATATGGTATGTTTATTTAAAACTCTCAAAATTGTTTGACGAGCTTTTACTTATGCTAGATTCCTAATATAATGCTAGTGGGAGGTGAAGTAAACGATCGAGAGTGTGTTTCTCGTTAAAGTAAGTGTTTCATGTGCATTAGTATTTCGTACATTTCTTGTTTGCATTAGTTGCATTCTCATAAAGTATGTTCGCCGTTTTTAATCAAAAGTATTTTTAAGTTTCGGGGAAGAAACTTCATTTTAAGGAGGAGATGATGAAGTACCTCATAATTTTATTTTGGGGGTCACTTTGGTAATTTCAAATATTTTAAAGATTTCAATAAATTAATATTTTAAACTTATTCTTGAACTATATTTAGCTTCTAAAGTATATGGGTATTATGTGACATTTATGATAATAGTATCTCGTTTTGAGGTTATTTTGAATTTAGAAAAGTTTGATTTTTTTAAAATTATTTACTAATTTAATTTTTTAAATTGAAAAAAAGAATATTTTGCGTTAAGTTTTCTTAGAACCAATTCCTTAAATACCCCTCTTATATATCTAATCTCTTAGTTGCCTTCAATTTCTAGTTTTTGCACATAAACCCCTCAATAATTGGTTTTACATCTTCTACTGTAGCTAGCAAGTCTACATCCAATATTTACTCTTCAAATCTATACTCTACTAATTGTGTCAACTCTCATGAAAATAATGTTTCCCGTGCTCTATAAGTAGCCTTGTTACGTTAAACGATGGTGCCGGGGCACATCTTTGACCAACAAGAATGATGTAATAGAATATAGGTGTATTTTCACGGTTCTAATTGAAGGAATTGATCGACCTATCCCACCGAGGGGAACAAGCCATTCGACAAGAGTCGAAGCAGCATGCACCCCTTTTTCAGGAGCGGCATGCCCCGAGAGAGAAGGGGGCGTAAGTAGTTCAAATAGTTAGATCGAGGGGAATTTCTCACTTCTCAGGGTTTTAACAGAAGAATTTTACCGTAAAAAAATCCAGTGACCTCGCCCCACGAATCAGTTTATGCAATCTTCCGTGTGAACTTGAAAATATACGTATTGAAGTCTACCTCATGAATGTACCCACTCTCCATCCCTCAAGATTTTTTTGAAGAGTTGATTCACGAACCCACGTGTTAACCCTAACCTATGAGGCAAAAACCCTGGGGTTTACAGTGGTTGTATTCAGATGCTGCTTCGATGCAGTACTCTGATTCAACCTCAACAACATATTCCTCGCTCCTCGTCATATTTTGATCACGTTTCTCCGTTGTGTTCTCAGCCGCCATGAACCCTAAGATTATCTCCTAGAGAGCCCTCGTCAACCTCGTACAACTACTGGTATTTTTCATGTATTATTATTTTTACATCTTATTACGTATTTACTTTTTGATTTATCATTAATGAATATAGTTTTAAATCATTAAATATATCTAAAAAATAATTTAATTGATTGAGGAGATGAGATAGATCAGGAGCTGATGTATGATTCTTCATCGGGGAGGACACAATTCATACTTACAGAGTGACAAATATTCGATACGAAATTTTGGGCCTAAAATCAGCATATAGTGCGCGTTTTTTGCTTAAATTGTTATGTAACGATAATTTTAAGCCGAAAACATATATATTTGTGTTTATCTTATGGATACTTTGAGGTGTTTTAACAAACACCGAGACACTTTGTGTAATTTTCAAGAGGGGCATATATGGAATCTTTTGACAAAAACTGAATATTTGTAGTAGAGAATAAATTCAGACTGGCCATATGCCCACCCCAAGTCAAATATGCATCCGCAAGTGGGACAATTAGCACCCATTTGCTAGATACACCCTCCGTCCCACCAGATTGATGAATAAGTTAATCGGGTATTATTTGGGTGTAGCGATTTGGTTAGTCAAACAAGGCAAGAATTTGATAATTTTTGCATTGTCTTGTAGAGTAAACTAGCTTCTACAAGACCATGCAAACAATATCAAATTATTGTTTTGTTTGACTAACCAAATCGCTAGGCCCAAATAATATCCGATTAACTTATTCACCAATCTAGTGGGACGGAGGGAGTAATGTGTTAGGAGAGGGGGAGGGGGTAATGAGTTGGAGGTGCCCTAAATAAAAAGTGCGTTTTCTGTTTATTTCTGAACTTCCGTCGTTCAAGTAGTAGCCCTAGAAAGCTCTCTTCTTTTCTGCCATAGCCAGTTACCCCCTCTCTGTTTACCTGTCCCGCCATGGCTTCTGAACTCCGGAAGAACAAGCGTCGCAAGAAAAGCCGAATCAGGGAAGAGTCTGAGCAAATTCAGCGTTTCGATTCGCTACAATGGAACTCGGCCCTGCCGGAGACTGAAGACCCCTTCTCTGGTTTTCTAGGCACAAACGATTTCGATGGAGGTTCGTCCCTTTCCGTGCTCTCTCCTTTTTTTTTTTAACTGATGATTCTTCGTAAGTGCGTGAATTTTCATGTTTGGTTTATTTTAGGATTTTTGACCCTTGAGGAGATTGACGAAGCTGACTACAGTTTAGAGATTCCTAAACCTGAGAGAGAAAGCAACAAGGGAAATGCCAAGAAAAGGAAGAGAGCTGGGGATGGTGAGTCTGGGAGTGAGGAGGATGAGAAGGTTGAGGAAGTCACTAAGAAAGCGAAATCAAAGAACATAAGGAATAACAAGAAGAACAAAAAAAAGATCAAGAGCAAGGCAAAAGAGGATACACCCACCCAGGAGGAGAAAAAATACGAGGAACCTGATGTTGGTTAGTGTTTGGTTTCGCTCAAAGTTATGTTTCACTCATAGTAATAGTTATGTTTCACTCAAAGTTTCTTTAAAACAAGTGATATAGCTCCGATGGAGCAGCTCCTGTAGTAATTATGGCTTTGCAATATTATTTGAGGATTTATTTCATGGCGCAGCTCATATAGTGTAATTATGGCTTTGCAATTTTTGATGGTTTGATGGGCATGTTGACGATGATTTAAGTGCAAACTCGTTCTACCCACCTAGCTTGTTCTCACATAAGCATATAAATGTAACACTTAGGAATAGGATTGAGTTTTACTTGATACTATATTGATACAGTTTTCTCGGTTAATCTTGAAGGAGGCATTTTGTCTTCCTCTGTATCAGGTGCTCTCTCACGTTGATGTATGAATGCATTTAGGTCTCCTATGTTTTCGTCTTATTCCTCAATCTACATTTTGTGTTTGTTTCACAAAAAAATATCTGAAGTAGATAGCAGAAGTTGTTTATGATCCATGCACTCCGGGTAGTTATACTTGTTGGGGAGGAGGGTTCGTTGGTGTTTGGATGGGAATACGTGGGTTTATACTGTAAACAAGTTTTCTGAGTGAGTGGTGAGGATGAAGAAATAGAAGGAATCTGCAATGAATCTTCCTTCTCTCTCCTCATCCTCGCAGTTACTGAAAAAACTAGTTCATAGTCTAAACTGCTTATTGTTGTCAAATAGGCTCGTTTAAATTGGCTGTTTCTCCTGTATTTAGTCTTACTTTTAAAGAAGTACATCTAACAAGCATAAATTTGACAGAAGAGAGTGACTTCACGGGTGATATTGGTGGAGACACAGTTGACGAGTCAGAATATTATGCGTGGAATGAACTGAGGCTCCACCCTTTGCTCATGAGATCAATATACAGGCTTAAGTTCAAAGAACCCTCACCTATACAAAAAGCTTGTATTCCTCCAGCAGCCCATCAAGGGAAGGTTGGTTTCAATTGAAGTAAGTGTGGAGGTACAGCAAGCGCAAGCAATATGATATTCATGTAGCTAATTTTCTTTGTCTCAGGATGTTATTGGTGCTGCAGAGACGGGATCTGGGAAAACACTTGCATTTGGTTTACCCATTTTGCAACGTCTCCTTGACGAACGTGAGAAAGTTGCTAAGATTGTCTCAGGAAATGGAGATACAGTTCAACACACTGCGTCAGAGGGTCTCTTACGAGCTCTTATCATAACTCCGACAAGAGAGCTTGCACTTCAGGTACTTTTACACCACATGACTTCTACTCGCTTCAGCTTTAACATATTTGGTTTTAATTGCCTTTCATTTGAGCTGGGTGCAGATCCTGCAGGAATTTTGTTTAGAGCTGTTATCTCAATTATCTCATTCTCGTAAACCAGTGATGAGCAATTTCCATTTTTGTGGGTATTATAGATGTCTCACTCCATGGCCAAGGGTTATTGACAAAATAACCAAAGGTACTAAGGGTCTCAATGCTCGTATATGAACGTCAATATAATTTGTGGTAGCTGTATGAGCGGGATTTTCCATATAACCAAACTTCAACCAATTTCTAAGCGGAATTTTTTCTTTCGTGGGTGAATCACATTTGCCTCCCTTCACATGTGGCCTAAGTACAAAAAACCCAGCCGCCTATGAGAAAATGCGTAACTTCCGTTGTTCCCATATTTTCTTTATGTCCCCTCCTAGCCAAATTTTTTCAATCAAGGCTGTCAGTAAATTAATATAGCTATGGTTAATCAACAATTTCGTTTCCAAGCTACCCGATGTATGCTTCCTCAGAAAAACCTTTTCTCTGTTCTTTTATGAGAAGTTCTTCTCTGTCAAAACAGAACACCCAAGAACTCTTGGAACCAAAATTTGGGAACTCATCTGAAGCTTATATCAAGACCAGAAAATTATCATTTAGCACAAACAGGAAAATTTGTATCACCAGAAATAAGTTTCATTGTGCTTAAGGAAGTGTCATATTTACTGAGATTGAAGTCTTCGAAGGCCGAACTTCTTTTGTGAGTCCTATAGGCAATGTACCTAAAAAACGTTAATTTCGCCCAAGATGTCTATACATCTCTTCTTGGCGACTCTAACTAAGCAATCTTCTACGATTAGAGTCAAGTATGAGGCATTAGATCAATAGCAGTCAAACTCCGCTGATTAAAGATGGCCTCAACCAACACACAAGCTGACAATCAATCAATCAACAAGCCCCTTTTCAGTTTAACCAGGGTCGTCTAAATGAATTAATCCTCTCTATTGGCGCCGGTTGAAACTCCTTTCCTCCCTTAGGTTTAATTTGACTACGTTGTGTCTTGTCTCTAAACGGGTTTGTTTTGGTCTCCTCTACCTCGTCTACCACCCTCAGTCTAAACCATATCACTTCTAACTGGGGCATCCGACTCTAGTACGTTGGTACCTAGCTGCTCGACTTGTAACAACTTATTCCAAATACCTTCACATGAATCGTAAATGCATGTATGTGCTGAACTGAAAAATCTGCGCCACAACACCATTTGAAGGAAAAAAATGCAGAAATCTAATTATGATAGGCTCACAACTTTTCTGCAACTGAACACGCGTGCAGGAAAATAAAGCAGTTTTATTTACCTATTCCTTTCCTTTGCATTGCTTTCTTGACAAATGAACAAAGACTTAATTCCAACCTCACAAAATTAGGTCAATCCTCCTAAATTTGGGTGCTAATGTTGAAACCCCAAACTGGAACTTCAAAATGTATTCGCTGAATTTGGCTTAATACCAATGGTCTGAGTTGTCATGGTTCCAAAGGTTAGAACAGCACCACCACCACCACCTTATCACTGCTGCCAGGCACTATCACACTAACAGTCCAGACTGACGTTAACCAGCACCATCGCAAGTCCGAATGAGACTCGAGTCACTTGAGTGAGGTTGACTTGCAGTGCTTCTTCCTGTGCACTGGCTTACTGGATCATAGAAAGATACTTTTTCAATAGAGGGCAAATTTACACCTTACCATTACATCTAAGAAGCACGGGTATGGATATGGGTATATGATATGATACGGAAACGTACACGGGGTACATCATTTTCTACAAAAATGAGGATACGACACGGCACGGATACGTCAACATTATAATTATCTTTATATATATATATATTTGAAATTTATACTACGAGATATGATAAAATATTGGTTCCAACTTCTGTATATCTATAGCTTAAATATCACGGAAATCATATATTAAGTATAAGTGTAAGTATAAGAATAAGAAGAGAAAGAGGAGTAGCTTAGGTGGGTTCGAGTTTGACGAGTTGTGTCTGGGAATGCTCTTGAAGTTTTCGCATGTGAGAACTTAAAACCTCACTTCAACTTTTCGTTCAAAGGGTAACCTTTTCATATATTGATTACATCAAATATATCGTATCTACTTTAGCTTAGTTATATTTTATCCCATTTAAAGGTCAAATTTCTCATAAAATAACCCGTGTGGAAGTCTAATAAACACTAAGGGGCGATTGTCGTCTCTCATCAAGTGTCCTCCAAGTGTCCAGTCTGATAAATTCTCTACAATACTCGGATACGCCAGCCGGAGTGTCTGACATGTAATTCGGAGAATCGTCCGAGTGTCCGAGTATCCCAAGTGTCCGACACGGATACGGCCCCTGTTTTGGAGTGTCCATGCTTCTTAGTTCCTAGCATTACATGTTAATTCCGTCTTAAGGTCTAATCTGTAATGTGGTTCTGGTATTACCTGACATGTGGAGGAGGTTTTGATATTTTAGGCTAACTTGAAGGGAGGTCAATGTAAGTTTTACCAGTCTTTAATAGTTCTTTAACTATCCAGACAAGTGCAATGGTGAAGTTTTTAATTTGTTGTTTTTAATTTACTCCGGGAATTTTAAGGGTTCATAACCACTGTGAGTAACTCAAGCAGTAATAGATTAAGAAGAATTTAGAATACCTGCTTTGATATGGAAAAAGTAACTCAGATCATCTCTTAAATATCACCTTGCCTGTTATCTAAAGAAACAGAGCTGGAAGACAATGTGTCACGTACTGTCTATTTGTAACTGAGAAACTAAGTATGATTTTGATAGATTGGCATTTGGGAGCCGTAATCCTAAAATTATAAAGCTTTTGAAGATTAAAGAATATTATGATAACGGAAGGGTCAATTTCTTATTACCCACCTCCAGTATAGGGTAATGATCGATGTACCACCTCCAGTTTCAAAATTCTCTTATTACAACTTACAGTTTATAATTGTTAGCAATTAACAACTGGGGTAAATTCCGTCCAAACTTTTCCGTTAGTTAACAGTATTTTAAGGGCAAAGTCGTCCACACACAAAATTACAAGTAAAAGTAAAAGAAGGAAAAACAAAGAAAAAGGGAAAAGAATGAAAAGAGGGTGAAGTAGCAGCAGCATCAGATTGTAGAAGACGGATAGACTTTCCTCCCCATTCTCTGCCTCAGACAGACCACATATCACTTTCTTCCCATCATCGTCTCTATCAACTGTAACTCTCTGCAGAGGTTCACAGTTTTACAGTTCCAGATTCTAGAAGACGAGATGAAGAAAGGTCGATGCCTTGCTCTCAATCTCTGCTCTCTCTCTCTCTCTCAACAGATTGGAAAATCAAAGTAGATCAGAAACTGTATCTCTTTCACAACAGATCGGAAAATTTTCAGTGGTGGGTTCTCAGTCTGTGTTTGTGGTTGTTGGAGGACGTGGTAAGGCGAGTGGCGATTGGGTCGGGGCTTGAGAGGAGTGTTAGGTTGGATTTTGTTTGGTTTGGGTGTTGAGATGGCAGTGATGGTGTTGTTTGTCGGAGGTAAAGGCGGAGGTTTTAGTGTTGGTTGCCGGATTCTGAGTTTGTGACGGCGGCGATGATGGTGCTGAAGTGGTGGAGGCGGGGTTGTGCTTCGTGTTCATATCTTTTTATTGGACTACTTTGCCCCTATAAAACCGTCAACTAACGAAACATTTTGGACGGAACTTACCCTGAGTTGTTGATGGTTTGCAACTAGAAACTAGAGGTTGTAATAAGAGAGTTTTGAAACTTGGGGTGGTAACTGGTTTATTATGCTATACGGGAAGTGGGTAATAAGTAATTGACTCATAATTGAAGTACTAAATTAAGTAAAGGTATTTGGTGATCACTCCTAATTTTTCGGAGCCTCAACAACCCGAGTACCAGTGAGCGGCTCCTCTCGATATTTTTTGACTTATGTATTGTCCATTGGATTTTTTTCAAGTCAATTTTAGTGAACTATGTGTTAGTTTAAAAGATATATGCACACCATAAATCAATACAGTCGAGGTAAAATCTGGCATAATTATGTAGGTTTTTGAGAACTGGTGGGACCGATAGGGGTGATCATAGAGGCGACGGGGAATTCACCTTTTGTTACAAGGATTCCATGCCCATTGATTTCCAACAGCTATTTGTAATTTTTTTGCTGAATTGATCACAGACAGTTGGAAAGGAAGTTGAATGTTAGCATGTGAGTTTGAATGTTTCTTGACGCAGAGGTGGACTACTAAGTGGCGAGTCACATTCAAGTATGCTGTTGAATTATTCTTGTACATGCTAACTTGCTAACTTAATAGCATGATGTTGTAAATACGAACCCTTGGGAACCTGCCCTGTACTCATACCTAGCGCTGGACATCAGCCATATGACCCGAAAAGCCCACCCGACCCGACCCGAAAATATTAGGGCTTGGGCTTAGTGTTTTTCCAAAAATTTAGGGCTTGGGCCGTAATATATAGCCCGATTGAATTTTGGGTCGGGCTTGGGCTTGATGTCATTGGCCCAGGCCCAGCCCGACCCGACCCGAAATTATAATGTAAAAGAATTTTTTTATGTGTGTGTGTGTGTGTGTGTGTGTAAAGGTAACAACATAATATCAATTCTCACTTATCTATACTTTCACATTGCATATTTATGAAGCTGAGAGATGATTTGGCGATGGATGTTGGTTTTTGTCAAGTCTTCACCACATATTTTGGACATTAGAGTTTAGGTAATTTTGTACCTATTAAATTTATGGGGTTTTGGATGCATGGGTTTTATTAGTCTAGTATTTTGTAAGCATACTATTTTAACTTAGTTTCTGCTGAACTATAAGCCTAAGTTATTACTGCAGTAGCTGCTTGAAATTTTGAATTCTAGTATTTGCAAGATGCAATAAGAAAAATATTAGTTCAATTCTATTTTATAGTATGTTCAGGGTTAGTTATATTGAAATTTAAGTAAAGTAAATGTGGGCCTTGGGCTAGGGCCTGGGCTCTAATTAACCAGAAATGTTAGGGCCTGGGCTTCATATTAAGGCCCGAAACTCGGGCTGGGCCGGGCTTGGGCCATGCTGAAAAATAGTCGACCCGATTAGGCCCGACCGAACCCGCCCCAGCCCGGCCCATGTCCAGCGCTACTCATACCCTAACGAGGCAGTTTTTTGAATATTTTGATATGCTGGTTGGGATGAGTATGAGTGAGGTGAACCAATTAGGGATTGCATTGGGTCAAGAGCTTCCTACGCCATCATTGTGGTTATCTACTCGTAATTTCTTTTATTTATAGTTTTACAGTATAGACATTCCAAGTTCTGACTAAGAATAAGAAACCTCATCTTTTGATTGTACTTTTCACTGGCACTTCACAATAATCCTCTTGCTACAATTTTCATTATATTGTCAATGAAGTGTTGAACCTATGATGCTGATCATAGTTGTCTTTATTTTTGTTAACATGTACTCTTGGTATGATATAAATTTGTTGGTTTTTGTTTTTAATATACTCTGGAAGTTTCATTACAATCAGGGTGGGGCTGGTTCCAGATGAATTTGTAGAAATAAACTGAATGCTGAACGACGGCCAAAGCTAGGGTCTCGGTAGGAGCGTAGCCTGCTCTGATACCATGTAGAAATAAACTGACTGCTGTATTGAATAATCAATCACTAATACATGGTTTGCTTATATAAGCTGAGCTAGGGAGTGCAGTGCAAATAATATTTCGCCTTAATTACAGTATTGTCTACAGAATAGTATGCACATACGGAGATCCCAAATATTTCGGTGCCTTTACCGATGCGTTGTGGGTTGGGATTAGGCCGAGTGGCAGAACTACATTGTTCTACGACTTGACGACATGCTGTGATGTGGAGTTTTATTGAGGTAGCACAATAGACAGTCATTAGATTGTTTAGAGCACTCCTTACCTTGCACTTGTAGGATTCACCTTATTTTTGTCGATGCAATGCTCTAGCTACGGTGTGGATGTTTCAGAGGGACTTTTTGTGGCTATTTACTTGTAGTTGAGCCTCATGTTGTATATTTTCTCTATCTTTTTTCTTCTTGGGGGTTGCATTCCCTTGATGTTGCTCTCTGCCAATGTTCTGTTATTTATCGCAAGCACACAAGTTTGGTGTTTTTGTCATAGCACATACTTGTGAAGTTATTTTTGAGGTATGCAATAGGTCATTGTAACACAGCTTCTTGCTCTTTACCAGAATATTAAGTCATTCTGTATTCTGTCTCTATACTTAGAATGGAACTAATTTGTTGATATATATATATATATATATTTCTAATTGTAGAGTTCTTTTGCTGTTAGTTTTCACTTCTTCCTAGCTTTGCAAGAGTGAGTTGTTAAAAAAGAAAATTTCCAGCTGTTTTATTTTCTTTCTGACAGAATGTCGGCGCTCTGTTCTGTAGAACCTTTTATCTACGTAATGAATATTCTGATAGACTAGAGAGAGGTAGAGAAGCAGTTCTAATGGTAAATATTGGTAGAAGACTGAAGTAAAGTTACTAAACTTCTCTAGAAGAAAAACCAGTGGATCATAGCTTTACAAAACTGATTAGTATTTATCTTTCTTCTGGTTTCAGCAATGAAGCCATTTGTTGATCCTTTTTTCCTTTTCCAGGTTACAAACCATATTAAGGAAGTCGCGAAGGGTACTAACATTAGGGTGGTCCCAATTGTTGGAGGGATGTCAACAGAGAAACAGGAAAGGCTTCTCAAAATGAGGCCTGAGATTGTTGTCGGCACTCCAGGGAGGCTATGGGAACTTATGTCTGGTGGGGAAGCACATCTAGTTGAGGTTAGCTCCTTTGATATGCGCTGTATATTATAATGTGTAATTATGTTTACTGGTCCATCAGGTTTTGATAGAAGCAGTTAGCAAGTACCTCTCTCGCTTGAGGTCCTTTCAAAACTCTCTTGACGGGACTGTTTTTTAAGCCAGTTCTGATACAGGAAGGTTAATATGTCACTGCTCCGAACTTTGAAAGCTCAATTTTCTGGAATCTAGTCACATTTTGCACTATATATCAATTAACAATGATCATTTTCGTAATTTGTTACAAATTCTCTCAAGTGAGAATGTTCTTTTTCTTAAGGAATATAATTTCTGATAGTCATTTGGGTTTCCGAGTGTACCTATGTTATCACTGAAGAAAGCCACATCAAATTGCTAGTTTTGGGGTACTGACAGCCAATTCTTTCCTCAGCTAAATTTGTTAACACTGAGGAATAATCTTATAAATTGTAGTTATTCATATGGTTATAGATGTCAAATGTCTCAAGTTTGCTTTCCCCTTATCAGTATTCCAGTCCTCTTCAGAAATTATACGCAAGAACTTATTTGCAAAAAAACGTTCACCTCCAAGAAAGAGCGTCACTTTATTAATTGAACATGTATACATTTCTAGGGAAAAACTTTCTATTCGTACCTATATGGTATTTTTTATCATTCTTTTGAAAAATGTCCAACAGAGAAGCTGATAGCTACTGCTTGCTTTAGTTTGTCATAAAGTCTCTCAGAATGGCCATGACTGTTCTTTTTCTTCTGCAGCAACATTCATTATCTTTCTTTGTGCTTGATGAGGCTGATCGAATGATAGAGGGTGGTCACTTTCGAGAGTTGCAGTCTATAATTGACATGCTTCCCATGTCTAGTGGATCTGTAGATGGCACTGAGAACACAGAGAGTTGTGTGACAGTTTCAAGTGTTCAGAGAAAGAAGAGGCAAACACTTGTGTTTTCAGCAACACTGGCTCTATCTGCTGATTTCCGTAAAAAACTGAAGCGCGGATCACTGAAACAGAAGCCATCTGCAAGTGATGAAGTAAATTCAATAGAAACTCTGTCTCAAAGAGCAGGAATGAGGGAGAATGCTGCTATTGTCGACCTTACAAATGCATTGATAATGGCAGATAAACTTGAGGAGTCCTTTATTGAGTACGTACTTCACAGCCCATTTTCTCTCTTGAGTGATGATGTACTGTTTGTTTGCATGATTGCATCCCTTCTTGAGTTCATTAGTCACCTCTTCTTAAATTATGGAAAATGACCGTGGTCGCTATATTATCTTATTTTCTTTCCTCCATCAACCTTTATCTTTACTGATTATTTCAGATGTGGAACATTTGTTTCATTAAGTCAAATGATTAATTATACTTTTTTTTGTGTGGTATATTTTAGTATCCTGTTTATGTGGGTAGGTTATTAGAAAGTGGCTTTATATGGGTATGTTACTCCCTCCATCCTATCATAACTGTCCAGTTTTCTATTTTAGGATGTCCCAAAATAATTGTCCACTTTCATTTTCACGTTTAAAAGTGGATACAAAGTAATATAGTTGTGTTGGGAATGGAGAATTAAGGAACAGTTGTGTCAATATCCTTACAAAATTCAATCATGTGTGCAATTAATGAATCTCCCCTTAACAAGTTCGAGTTTTAAAAAGAGAGTTATTATGGGACGGCGGGAGTAATTATATTGATTACGTATCAATCTTTGATTTTATGAAAAGGAAAATTGCTATGAAGCAATATTCATGCTTGAATTCTCGCAAATCGTACTTCTTGAAGGTTTCATATTTGTATCGTAATGGGACAGGCCCCAGAACATGTATAATTATCAGCTCTCCCTTTTGAATTGGTACTTTGGGAATGATACTTGTCCCTGGTGATGTGCAGTATTGAGATTATAATTGTTAAAACCGAACCAGACATCAAACCAGTGGAGGACTCAGGGTCACTGGTTCGTGGTGAAACTGCTTGGTTCTTCTCGTTGCCTCGAGTGAATTCATTACGATCGACCAGTACCATACTATCATATACGGTTCATCAGCACCTGGTCTGGTCAGCTGGTCGGGTTTGAAAGCTATGAACAAAACATGTATTCTGGAGTGGCTTAGTTTCAGTGATTTGTCTCTAAGGAGAGAGATTTGATTTCAAACCTCTTTATGGTATATTTACATGTCTCTACAGTACGATTTGAAAGCAGAATGAAGTTACAAAATGTATTATTTGTTTTCAATGGAGCTCGGACATCCCATATCAACAATTGGTCTTCAAATATATCTCTAACTTCTACTTGAAAGATAATGGGAGCAGGGTTGGTGGGTATATAAGAATATAGAAACTCAAATTTCGTTGTTGTCGGTATAAATTAGGCTTCAAAGTAAGCAAGTCAGAAGCAGAGATTAATTTGACAGTCATGGTATGAGCTTTGAGGCAATGCTCTCTGGAAATGGCATATCCCTCTGTATTAAAACTCAGTATTGAGGGATATTGGGACAGGTCTTATTTTATTGGGTAGTATAACCATATTAATAGGTGCTAGGAAACTATCTTTAGATCTTTGTTGCTGAGAAACCAAACTTTTTCTTATCCTCTACACCAGCCAAAAAACCACTGCCACCAGCAGCAGCCCACCTCCAGCACTATCATGGTGTGGCTAAGTGAACATATCTAACATGACATGACCACTGTAAACAAATCACGAACTCTGTAGTCCAACCCCGCATTGTTCTGTTGAATAAACAATGTTTTCTTCTCCAGCGATTTTTCTATTGTTGATCAAGTTGTAAGTCATATCATGTGAGTGGTGAGAAAAAGTGGAATATTGTGGATGAGGATTTCGTCTCCCAAGAGGCCACTCGTAAATTAGAGATCTTCTTTGAATGTGAGTTGGGAAATTAAATGTCAGTGTAGTGAAGTTTCATGTGAGATTATTGTTGGCTCTACTCTCATTTGTATTGTCAGTACATCGTGGTGGCTGTTCATTTGTGATTAACGTTAGTTTGACGATGGTATCTCCTTGTAAACGACAATGAACTGTTGAAATTGAGGAAAATTGGTCATTGGTTAATTTCCTGTCAACGGAAGTTGACATAGTAAATTGTCAGTCCACAGTGGAAGTTATTGGGCTTACTGGGTACTGGTTTTCTTTCTTTTTTCTTTTTCTTTTTGAGAACGAGTAGTTGTGGTGAAGAGAGAGAATCCTCTCTCCTTGTATCGACCGCTCATTGACCCAAAAAAACCTAAACAAGGCCATTGTCCCAATAAATAACCACAGAGGGTATCAGTGTAATTTAACCACAAATATAAGATATTAGACGATATGTATACAGACCTTTTGCGCTCCTCAGACTTTTCTATGCGTTAAGCGATGACTAAATTGAGTGTCCAGAACAATTCACAGAGCATTTATATGTTAATGGGACATGGAAATTTTTGAAAGGGAGGTTGGCTGTCACACAGTAAAAGCAAGTCCCTAGACGATATCGAAACATTCAAACTTAAAAGAAAAATGTTAAACCAACACATATTTCTGTTAGAATAGAGACAGTTAGTTTCAAGATTTATGCACTGAAAAGAAGGGAGTTGATCTGTAATATTCCCTGAAAGAAGTCTGTAGGGGTAATGTCTTCAGAAGATAGACATGTCGGAGGATCTAGTACAAGAAGTCCCTGTGCGCCCTGCCCTTACTTCAGTCTGTACTGCCCTTCACTTAGATTTTATGCCCAGTGTCACACGTTGCTTTCAAGTTTGAAGTCTGGTCCGTGAAACGGGGAAATATATACATGTGTCTGTCCTTAGTCCCTTTTCCAAGTAGGGGCAGGCTTCCTCGCAGGTCAAAATTGAAATGTTATGTCATATATTCAGAGATTTGCAGAATTTTATGTGGATAAAATAAGATTATTCTCCTGTACTTCGCTCCTGGAAAGATTGATACCTAAAGCATGATGTTTGTATATAGTTTTCACTGTGAAGAAATTAGTAATATGCTTACCCAAGTCCAGTAAAAGCCATAACTGATTTCTACACTTGTGTGCACATAATTACATATATTCCTTTACTGTTTTTATTTTCCGGTGATATGTTGTTTTCTGGAGTGTCCTACGTCCTAACCAGTGAGCTATGAAATATTTCTCGTGCGGAGTTGAAGTGAGTTTACTTTGACACATGTACCCCTCTCTTCACTGGATCATTTTGAGTCTGCTTCACAAATTTGTTGCAATGAGAAAACATTTGTGCTTCCATGCATGCATTTTCTCATGTAAGCCCATTTGTTTGTTTTTACTTTTTAGGGTTCAGTTCTTTTCCAAATGGTTCCATTGATCCGGTCCTCCATGATTTACTCCTTCTGCAATGTGAAGTAAGCCTGTTAAATCAAATTTGCCTAATTTGGCGGCCTCACAGTTTCTAATAGAAACCATAGTGCACCGGTTATTGCTAACAGAACATATCTTGGAGTACCAAATTGACCTAAAGAAACTGGGGTGGACATCCTAATGCAAATCGAGCTTGTGCAGTCGTAATTAACCTTGGGTGTATAATCCTGCGTACTCTGGTTTCTCCGTTACATTCTGAGCTAATGTAAAGGTTGCGGAGGATATATGCATGCTTCAGAATCCACTCCCTTAAACCCCTTTAAGAGTTTTAAAAAACTTGTAACCTTTAAATAGTGATACTACCGAGTCAGTCTTGTTTTATATGTCCTAGTTTATTATGTCTGTTGATTTTGATCTGACAAAATTATTTAAGATTATTGACATCAAATTGGTTGCAGATGCAGGGAAGAAGATAAAGATGCATATCTGTATTACATTTTGAGAGTTCATGGGCAAGGGCGCACACTTGTTTTCTGTACATCTATAGCTGCTTTACGGCATACTTCTTCACTTCTGCGCATTCTTGATGTTAATGTTTGGACACTTCATGCTCAGATGCAACAACGAGCTCGTTTGAAGGTTTGTGTGTCCTTTGCTTGTCAGTCTCTGATTAATTTAGATATACCATGTAAGGTAAATGGGACCTTATATGTTTGTGCCACAAGGATGCTGGTGGATGACACGATATTCTTATAAATGTTACAGACACAACATGCCAATCTGCTAAGCCCATCTATATACACAACATGCTGGAACAACCAGATTTTGCTTTTTCTGGACTGTTCATCGCGACGTTCTGTAGCCAGCTAAGCCCATCTGCAGTGGCGGACAACGTGCAAAAATTTGTCACGCCACTCACTGGAAGTGCACCCAAGCTGTTTTGTGCATCGTCTTTCACGTCAGAGAACATGTCAACCCACCTGGCTGTCCTCGTAAAAATATTTTCTTTCCTTATTCTCGACACAATCTGTCGTAAAACTTTATTTTTCTCTCTCCTCGACACAATCTGTCATAAAACTATTTTCTTTTTCACGACACTATCTTTCGTAAAACTGTTTTTTTTTCCTTCTTCATATTGGCACAATATGTCGTAAAACTGTTTTTCCCCTTCTTCATCTGGGCACAATCTGTCATATAACTAGTTTCTTCTTATTCTCGACACAATCTTTCGTAAAGCTTTTTTTTCCTTCTCCTTGCCACATGTCGTAAAATTGCAGCTCTACTTCTCAAATGCCGGCAAGCCCGACTCTTTTTCTCCTCTTGTCAGCCGCCGGCAAACCAGGCCATTTTTTCTCCTCTTGTCAGCCACTGGTAAACCCGGCCCTATCACTCTCCCAGGGCCATCAGCACAGCGACAGCCACTGCTCTCTTCCACAAACAATCTTCCAACACCGCTCGCAACCACTCTGGCTCTTCCGTGTTACTCTCGCTGCATTGAAGCCCAAGATTGGTGTTTCCTCCAGATCCTCCATTTTGCTAGGGTCTATAGGAGATAAATAGCATTATGGTATTAGTAGTCTTATGGTTATAGTTGTAATAGTAGTATTATGGTAATAATGATCAGATTCCATATGTACCGTTAAGGAGAGTTCTATAGGGGATTGCCAAATGTCAACTCACTAAGTAGGTCAGACTCATGGGTTTGACCTCCTTGCTAGTTTGTCAACAAAATTCGGACAATTTTAAGATAACATGTTGTATTTCAAAGAGTAAGAACTTAGTGACGACATAATATAGAACATATAGACTTTCCAAGTTGAGTTCAAAATTTAATATTTTTGTTTCTCATAAAATTTTATTCCCCAGACGTTTCACTTGGCACTTGTTGTACACTGTTGGCTGATATTCTAACGAAGTTCTCAGCAATGACTATGCTCGTATATTGTTCTGCTGTACTTAATGCAGGCAATTGACCGTTTCCGGGGACATGAGAACGGTATACTTCTTGCTACTGATGTTGCTGCTAGAGGTCTTGATATACCAGGTGTTCGAACTGTTGTTCATTATCAACTTCCGCATTCAGCAGAGGCAAGTTTTATGTTCCATTGTCTTTCTGTCTGGGTTTGGTTCTTTGCTTTTTTTTTTTTTTTTTTTTTAACTAGAGTGTATATTCATTTTTATTGTAGTTGTTTCAATATCTTTCAAATACCCTGGTTGATCTGGATAGTCCTTTCTAGGTTTATGTTCACAGAAGTGGAAGAACTGCAAGAGCCTCCACTGATGGGTGTAGCATTGCTCTAATCTCACCAAGTGACACATCTAAATTTGCCTCTTTGTGCAAGTCATTTTCAAAGGTACTTGCGAGTATGTATTTTTTTCTTAATTAGTGATGGAGATATGGATACATTGTTCGGCAATTTGGTACTCTGTATAAAATATAATAACATAAAATATCCAATTGATTTCTTCAGATTCAACATCCTGTTTATTGTAGAATCTAGAGTATCTTCATCTATGTGCAAATCATTTTTGTATCGGGCGATACACTTTCATTAGTGATACAGGGTGTTGGGTATCATGTGTGAGCAGTATGGGCCCTCAACGATATGTAACACTCAACGATACGTAACACTGATGGCATGTATCATATCGTATCGTATCGTACAATACGTATCGAGTATCGCTCGATACTGACAACAGAGCACCCGGCAGCCTTACCCGACCCCAACAACTCCAGTCGGTAGAAGGGATGAGTTTTTTGTATTTCTCCACTTATGTGATTGACTGTCACCTCGTCGGATTTGGGATTATTATTCTTGGAAGACGTTAGGAAGAAGGCAATGAAGGAAAAGCACAAGATGAGGAGATGCTGTAAAAAGTTTTAACTATCAAGGCTATAAACTTTCTGTGAAATGCTCAAAATAGAAACACACCATGAAATGAACAATTGTGCTATGTTGGCAATTAAGGCTGAGAACGAGGTTTATGGTTTCCCGAAAAAAGCCTACGGCTCTGATAACATGAAGTAGGATGAAAGAAATTCTGTAAATGTTTTATTGTGTTTTAGAAATAATATGGTACATGGTATTTACCCAGTTAGCTTATAGTTAATATAGGAACGTTCTTTATATTACTGATTTCTGGAAATCTCCACTGATTTGCAGCTGATCTTCTCTATTTGGAAGTACAAATCTATTCCTGCAATTACTACAATTCACGGAACTAATCTGGGGATTTAGCCAGCCTAGAAATCATGCCACAATCAATTCATGATTTCCAACAATAAGTTCAAATTAAAACAGGAAATGGGATGAAAAAGATTGGCCCATAAACTAGTTATGGGCTCAAACAATATGAAGGAGGAGAAATTAGAATGGTTATCTGATTAAGGGTTTGATATCAATTAAGTCTTCCGTAGCAATTTATCTTCTTTGAAGAACCCAATTTCTATTGGGGAATCCCTTGACTACGTCTGAAAGTTGGAGAAAGTCTGAAAGTCTATCACAGTTTGTTCATTTTGTAGTTGTTGTGTCTGTTACCATCTTCCCTGCTGCTAGAGAAGAAAAGTGTTGCCTGAGTGGTAGCCCGTTGTGAGCTTTCATTGCATAACAAGAGTTTGGTGTCAATCATCTTTCAGCTCTACTTACTGAGACAGAGAAAAAAAAGGTTTTAGGCTAGTTTTCGGCTATGGAATGGGTGTTGGAAATACTACATGGCGACGATTTCATGAAAAATTTCACCAGAACATGCCCATTGCTGCTTTTATATGTACCTGATTCTGACTTGAAGAAGGGTCTGGTTTGGCAGGATCTGGAATCTTTACCTGAATTGCAATCCTTATTATTAATTTTCTTTAATCAGCCATCTAATATGTAGAAGAATGTTGTGGAGGATGCATGATAGCGTATCTGCCAGTTCTTGTACTTAAGTTTCTGTACCCTATGCTTCGATATTTTGATGCATTTGTGCTTCGCTATTATTGCTATTTTGCTCTAAATATGGGGGGACACTTGATATTATTGGCTACATCTTTTTTTGGTATTGCCAGGTTCCTGGGAGTTTACAATAGTTAAAAGGATTATAGTAAAGATTTAAGTACGATGCATGACAAAAACCTATTGCTTTCTTTTCCAGGATCGCTTTCGAAGATTTCCCATAGAGATCTCATATATGTCAGAGGTCAATAAACGATTATCTCTTGCAAGGCAAATAGATAAGATTTCACGGAAAGACTCTCAGGTGATTATTCTGGTTGTTTGTTACTTTTCTGCTGGTCAGTTGGACTCTTAAGTCTATCGCTCCTAGTTAGATCTGAAACCATGAGGGCATGAGGCATGAAAATTGGGTTTCACCCTGGTAGTTACTTTTTTGCACTTTAATGTCCATCTCTATTATATTCATCTTGTTACCTCTAGTTTGTTGGCATTTGTGTTGTCTAGTGCTCATTAATCTATTTGCCCAAGAATTTTCCTTTCACGATTTACCGTTCCATATCCTTTGTAGTAGTAAAAAAAAGGTTGACTTCAAAAAGCATACACGTGGCTTACCGGAAATTTGTAAAATTACTCTTTTTATATAGTACTAGGAAGCCATATTTTAGCTAGCATAATTTTATATTTACATATTAACCCCCCGATTTCCAATATATCCTTCACTGCCCCCTTCACCCACTTTTATCTCTCTGCCAACTGACCACCGCCCCTGCCGATGCTTGCCACCATCGACATAAGAAGCAAAGATCCAAGCACCACCGTCACCAACCCTTTTATCCACCATCGTTCCACCAGCCAAATCTGAAGCACTAGCCGTTGCCCCCCAACCTAGGATTCAAATAACAGGGCATATCGTAACGTATCGGGCGATACGGAACAGTATCGGTACGCACCGAAACCGGTTCACCCGATATGGTACGTGTGAACCCGATTCACGTGCATAACGTCAGATACGGACAGTTCCGCTCGGATAACAGGTGATACGGTATGTTTTTCGGGCGATACCCCTCGGTATTCGGGCGATACGTTCTGATACCCTCGGTTTTCGGGCGATACCCTTGATTAACATTCACGCGTTTGGTTCCCGATTTCCGTTACGGTTTGTCCGATACAGGCCGATACCTTTATCCGCGACCAAAACCGATACATCGACCGATACCGTTATTTAAATCCTTGCCCCCAACCCTGTCAAACTCTCACCTCCAGCGAAGAGAACCTGCCCATCCCCTTATGATTGAAGCTGGTTAGCTAGCTGACCTTAGCCCAGAAACCCTGTCGTTGCTCCTCTGTCCATCACCTATCTGAAACTACTCTGTCTCTTCATCTACCTGTATCTCTGTCCGAAGCAAGATCGAAGTAAGTGGTTATAGGTTCGAGAATTGGTGCTTGGAAATTGATGTCTGGCTGTTCTACTTGGTGTTTCTCGTTGGCGATTGGCTATTTGGGGTTTCACATTACAGTTTGCGGATTAAGTTTTCTTTTTGGTGGTGTTCCTGGGTTCGTCGATTTGAGTTTAGGTTCGATTGCTTCAGGATGAGGTGATGGGCTGATGGTGGTTTGGATGATACTGGAGGCGGTGATAGTGGTTCGGGCGATTGGCGATGGTGTTGGGGATGAAGGTCTGGTAGTGGTAGTGATGAAGAGGAGGGATTAAAAGAAAATAGTTTATGTAGTTTTGGGGTAAATTGTAAAGAAAAGTACTTTAGGGTGAATTCATAATGTTATATACTTCAATTGAATATCATTTTAATTAAAGGAAGATAAAAAAAACTAAAAAATTATCATAACGTATTTTGATGGGTGGAAACTTACCTGCGAACCACAAGTATACTTCTTGACCAGACCAAATAACAGTAATGCTTTTTGAACTCAGGGAAACCACAAATATGCCTTTTGAAGTCTACCCTAATAGAAAATAAGGGAACCATGGCAGTTAAAACCATGACAGCTGATAAAAAGTACTTTAACACAAGGCCCATAAAAGAGCACGTCAACAGGGAGAACCTAAAGGTTTCAACAACAATTCATTAATGGGTTGTCAGGACTCCAAGAAGCAATAGGTATGAAAAAAATGCTAAAAAAAGTCTTAATGTGTCTGAGGTTGTGGGACCTTGTCATTGTTTTACATATTTAATAAAATCTATCATTTCATATGTAAAAGACACAGGATGTCTTTGAGAGGCTAAAATGACTACTGTAGATGTGAGAAGAAAGGCAATTGTTGTGGTCCTGATAGTTTGGCTAGTAGTAAGATTTGGAACAGAATAATTTTATTTAATAACATTCTACAAAAGATTCTCTTTACGTTTATCCAGAGGCAGTTAAATTTTCACAAGTTTTAGAATTTGGAAGTAATGTACAGACTTCAAGATTCAGAAATTAATTTTCGCTCAATATATTTTATTTACATTACCGAACCTGAATCATGATTGGAAGAATGTGCATTATCTGTAAACATTTTTTATTGGATAAGCAGTGGTTATGTGTGTAGATAGCAAACCATTAGCTTAAAGGTTCTCTCCCATGCGAAGTACACATACTAGCTTCTAAGTGGATCAATGGGGCTGAAAAGATTCATATACAGGATGCCTCTATGGTTTTATAAACTGTACAATAAGCAGTATTTGATTGAATCTGGGCCGTTGACTCTTTTTAATATTCAAACATTATGTGTTTGCTGCCATGACGTCATGTAACATTAAAGTATAATTTTGAAGTTTCATTCTGTTTTCCAACTGTCCTTCAGGAAAAGGCAAAGAAAAATTGGTTTGAGCGAAATGCAGAGTCAATTGAATTAGAGGTGGAGAGTGAAGAAAGTGAGGATGAAAAAGTCAATAGTTCTAAGCGAAAAAAAGCAACTACCATGCAGTTAAAGAAGCTGCAGCAGGTGAACTTTCCTATAAATTTATTTCTTGTATCTGTTGGCAAATTCCATTTTGAAAATCATCTGTATGTATTATGTTCTTCAATAAGTTTCTCTGTGAACTGAAGATGTTCCATATTATATTTTGCTCTGCAGGAGCTGAAAGGGCTGATATCAAGGCCGTTGCAACCAAAAACATTTTCACATCGCTATTTAGCAGGGGTAGGATTCATCTACTTTATTTACACCTTGATCATACTCTATACCTTATTTATACCTTCCAGTGTTAATTGTGACCTCTAATTGTCTTGTATTTTCTTTCATGCACTTGTGAAGTTGAGAGTTGAAACGAAATAATATAATTTCTCAGAAATGCCGTCCTTTTTTTGTTTTCTGGTCTAAATTAAAATGCATCTCTGAAATGATGAAGCCACAGGAAGTTGACGGTTAGTGTTACATGCTTAGATAAGATCCGGCTGAAACTCTTTTCTCTGAGTTTCATTGCATAGCTAATTACTGGTTTCTGGCTTGCTAAATTGTGATGATTATAGTTATCGATATCTATACTAGCTCGCAAGGGAACATAAGACTACTGATGTCAGATGGCGGTACAGTCGAGGACTGTGATTCTGTTCAATCAGGTTTAGGAAAAGAGAGTTGTTTCTCTGCTCAACAATTGTGAAAGACGGATATTCTTAAGAAATGTCTCAATTTTACAGGACATGGCACACGGCAAAATAATAGATAAATAAATAAATAAATAAACACAATTGAGTTTTGCAGATTTTGTTAGATTAACAATTCCTGAACATACTTTGTTATATAATGTTTATCCTCATCACTATAAATATATTGCTTGTACTTTGTGAAGTCGTCATATCTATGGTGGCTTTCTCATTTCTGTTGGGGCTCGGCTCAAGGAAATTGTCTTAGTTGGCAATTGCCATGTGTTTTGATCAGACTTGTTATGTTATACATGTTTTTCTTACTTTTTGGCATGTCTGGGAGAATAAATTTAACCGTACACAATCAGCTGATATTGATTGAACTCTTTACCTTGGCACATCTGGAAGAGTGAATCTGACCTTGCCCAACCAGCTAACGTTGACTGAACTCGTATTTCTCAGGCTGGGGTTTCAACTCTCCTTCAAAACCAATTTGTTGAATTAGCTGCGCAGAATTTTACTGATGTCAGGAGCTCAGCAGAAGGGAAGAAGTTATTGGTGATAGGTCAAGATTGTGTTGAACCACTTCAGGCACTTAGGAATGCAAGTGATGAGGTAATCTTGAGATGCTATCATTGTGTTTATGATCTTTCTTTGTCAGGATGACATTCACTTCCGAGTTTTAAATATTCATGATACTCTACATTTCATGCTTCTCAGAGCATACCATTACTGCTGAGGCGTTATTTTAGTTTGAGCTGATACTAGAAAGTAGTTATTGCTTTAATATGGTACACCCTCCATTCCAAAACAATCATCCTACTTTCTTTTTCAAAGCATTTTGAGAAGGTGATTTGACTAGCTAAACGATACATGAACTTGTCAATCTTTTCATAATGTTGTGAGCTAAAGTAACTCTACAACATCATGAAAAGGTTCACGAGTTCTTGTATTGTAATGCCAGCCAAAAATTGCCTCCTCAAAATGCTTGGAAAAAAGTAGGACACTGTAAATGGGACGGAGGGAGTATCAAAAGGATTCTATCCATTACTTATGCAACTAATGAGAGAATAGGAAATAGTCCATAATGCTCATAGATTTGTAAGAAGGTTTTCAGTAGAATCTTTAGGGAGACAAAATGAACAGATTTTGTGAAAAATTGGGTCAGATACATCAATGTTACTCAATTTTTGAACAGTTGAGCAATTACTAGCGTACAACCGAAGCCCTTCCAAATTACTTATGGGCCGATCATTGTAGGAAGGGAAATGCTAAACATCACCCTTTTTTCTTCACCCTTTAATTTCACCTCCTATGTGGATGTTTTTGATTGGTGATGTAATTATAGAAATATCTTAAAATAAATACTCTCAACAATCATATCTTGACACATACGAGGTGAACTTGAAGGGTGAAGAAAAAAGGGTGAAGCATAGCGCCCCTCTTGTAGGAATATTCAAGTTGATATCTCAAAGTTTGTGAAATTTGTGGATTGCAGTAATTGTCAGACGACACTGATTGTAACCTGGGCACTTCAGATTACTTTTGGTACTTAGAAATTTTACATTGTCATTGAAGCATCAAACTTAGAATTCGTAAAATGAAACATAGTATGATGTCATCTAATTTTTAGATTAGGAGGCTCAAAATCACAATTCTAAATAACGCCGAATTCCGGAGATTCCTGCAACAGTTGTTTAAATGACGGGGTTTTAAAATCCCAACTTTTTTGAAATTCCTCCCTACAATGCTTCATCCAAACACACTATTAGGAAACTTTTATTGACAACTTACTTTTCAGAAGGACCATATAACACAGGGATTCAACAGCTACAAAGTTTTCTCCTTCCAGATGGTCATTCAAGACCCTGCCAGTGAGGGATCAAGTCACCTTCCAGATATATCTAGCTTGCTTCAAACAATGTGGTAAAAATTACCTAGCAAAGAGATGAGGAAGAATGACAATGGCGGGTAACAAAATGAGAGATGAAACAAACAGACCCTATCACAGCAAGGCAAACTAGAATCATAGAAAAAGAACGAGTTGTTTTAGGAAAATATGTACAGCAAAAGCCGTATCATAAGAGTAGGCTTGGGCTGGCTCATAGTTCGGATTACCTATTCATTTAAGACATACAGTCTGGATTGAGGATTCTAGCTGCATATGACTTGTAAAGCTGGATATGCTTAGCACACGGTCGTAAACTGCATAATATCTTAGCTTCAATTCACGACGATTCATCAACTAGGGGGAGGCCTGGGATGAGATCAAACAGCTATCATATCAATTCGAAGCCCTAAATCTTTTAGGTTTGTTTACTGTAATGTCCCATCTCATATCAAAATGTGGTGAATTAGATGTCTGGTATATAGTAAACCTTGTGGGTTTCTACCATCACCTTCGAGGCTTAACCATTTTGATCCAGTGGTACGGATCAAAATGTTACTGGGAGAGTGATCCGCTCGAGTCATTACAGTAACATATCACTCTTTCCACTTTTACCATAAATACAGACTTAGGATCTATTTGTTAAACTCACCAGCAAGGATGACAAATATAGAAGGTTAACTGTAGCCTCATTGTATCTCCTTAGCCTTGTGAGTCCGTCTAAAGAATCTGGTTGCATTGTTACACAATTTTCTCCATCTATTGATACTTCAGTTATAGTATTGTGCCTGCTCTTCATTAAAAGGAAGCTGATTCTTGTACTAGAGCAAATCTAGTGGAACAAGGAGGCCTTTGATGATAACTGTTATGTCATTGTAGAAGTTTTATGAAATTGTAGAAAAATATGATCCAAATGGCCTCATAGCCATTGAAACCAATTTTTTGGCAGCTTAATAGGAAATTAATTCAACCAAAGAGAGGAAAACGCCAGCTCAATGTTGCGTTGCTATTCGTCACTTGTTAGACAGTCATATTCCTGTCTTGTCGCTTTATATCTTTACTCTTTACCAGACATGTCCTCATTTAATTTCTTACGTAATCTTTCCACTGGTCTGTTGTCAGGTTGTTGATCTGAAAGTGATTGCAGAAAAACGGCGAAATGCAGAAGACTTAAGAAAAAAGAGAAAAGAGCTTAAGAAACGTACTTTACAATTTCTCATGTTCTCTCTTCCCTGCAATTCATTTTTTAGAAGATTTTCAATGGTTTTGCTCCTCATTTCATGGAAAAGTACAAACTTGTGGATAATTGACTGCTTTGTACAGGAATGCATGAACAGCGAAGGAAGCAGAGGAAGAAGCTGAAAGGAGGAGCTGAGTAGCTAGCTTTGATTGCGGGTAGGGAAATCAACCACGAGAACGAGTACCGGACTGATAACACAACTGTTGTAGCTTATCTTTAAGATCATAAAATGCGGTACTTCTGGACGTGTCCCGTTGTTTGCGAAAGAACATTATAAATCCAAGTTTCCGCTAATTTATTTATGGTACGAGCTGTGTGTCGATGTATAATTTTTACATTATTTTGAATTACCAAAGGAGTATTTCATGATCATGGTATGGCGTCACCTATATTGTCCAACACTACCGCCTATTTTCTTGTCATGCTTTAATGAATAGTGATTTTGGCGCCTGTCTGGCGTGCCATATGGTTTCAGTCTAATTCATATTGGCATAACAGAAAATTTTGCTCTTAAAACTCACAAAATATACTTCCTAAGTTTCATTAGGTCAATATATATTCAATATGTTTGGTGTGTAGCAAAGTAGATGGTGTCTCATTGGTCTGTCTCCTCAATCCCAGAATTTGTAAATGGAGTCAAGTTGGATAAATTTCATGAGTATGCAGCTTGCCTTGCAGATCATCCAGCTTCAGAAGGTTCAGATCCTGAGCTTCCTCAATTGCAGTGGTCTGTAGTTCTCACTTGGCTTTTGGAAGGCTTCTTAGAATTTTTCTGGCATTTTTCTTATTTGAGAATGCTTTTCCCAAGGACTCTAGGTTGTTCACAATGTCTGTGAACCTTTTGAACATGTTCTTGACGGATTCATCAGAATTCATCTTGAATAACTCATACTGCCTTAGAAGAATATTGATTTTGGTCTGCTTGACCTGGATGGTTCCTTCATAAGTCACAACCAGTTTGTCCCAAATCTCCTTGGCACTTTTGCAGTTGGATCTTCTGTTGAACTTGCTCTGTTTTTTCCTAAACCCTACAACTCATGAATTCGCCGGAATTTCAACCCGCTGGTGTTCACGCCTACCCCAACCACTATCTTATTTCACCTGGCCTCTTCCCATCTGATGATAACTTCCATGAAATAAGACGGCTCAACCGAAGCCGCTTCCTTGTAGCCTATGTGAAGGATGATAGAAACCTCTCGGCCACACAACTGGAAGCTGCTATGAACACTCACTGGGATTTGGAAGGGCCACCACTGAAAGTTTATGCTTGGGAGACTCCGGGTTTCTACTGGATTGAGTTTTTCAATGGCAGAGATAGAGAAGATTTAGCCCGGTTGCGTTCACTCAACGTCCTAGGAGCTCTGGTTCTGCTACGACAATAGCAACCAAACCAAATCTATTCTACAAATACTATGTGCACTGCAACCGTGTGGATGACGATTCATAATGTCCCCTACGACTACATAAGTCATCAACTGGCGCAAAGACTTGGTGATCTTGCGGGAGGATTTCTGCTCCTTCACCCGGATTCTCTCTCTGGAAATCTTCAGTGCACCATGAAAGTTCTGATTCAGTTGGACTCCCTGGAGCTACTCTTAAATTGGATAATGGGGAGTTTGCTTTCCTCTATTTCAGCTATGAACAGATCTTTCGACTATGTTACCGCTGTGGAAAAAGAGGTCACTCTGAGCTCTATTGCTCTCTCTCCCTAACCTCGGCGATGAACCAACACTGGGTTCGCCTCGAAAATCTAGTTGACAGATTTGGGGTTACCATCCACCATTACCAACAAGCTCCACTCTACACCCGCTACCTAAGAACCATCACCAATGTCAACCATGAACGCACCACTCGTATATCCACTGGGTTTGTTGAAGGCCCTCCGCATATTGAATGGCAACAACTTCAGAATGGTGCAGTCTGTTGGTTTTTCTGGCGAACAATGATGTCTCCACCACCTTCGCCAGCAGCAAATTCTCCGGCGACTCCCATCTTTGAAGATCTCTCGGAAGAGATGGATTCGGACCCGTCGGAACACTCTGTTCAAGAACTCTCGTCTTCCTCCAACAGTCTGATAAACTTGAATGAGGCGTCTCCAATGCAAAATCACCACCACCACCACCACCACCGTCTTCCTCCAACAGTCTGATGACACGAGTTCAGCTGCTCCGATGACGGAAAACGCAATACCACCGGTTTCACCACCACCTGGGTTTAACCACAAATCCCCATGAAAAATCACTCTCCCTCAACACCACTGGTTTCGGAAGACAATCATGACACTCCTCGGAGCCCGGCCTCAACGCCGTCTCAAACACCCTCTTTGTCGGACGATTCAAACGAGGAAGGAAGCTTCCCCTCATCTCAACGGTATGAGAGCACACCACGTGGCTCGTGCGAATCACTTCAAAATTCAGGTTCTCTTTTTTCTGCAAAGATTACCTGCACTAGTTTACTTCTTCATATAAAAGATTTAAAAGATCATGATGAAGTTTTACCAACTTTATCACCTTCACACACTACTACGCCACGTGTAATTACCCCTCTGCCACACGACACTATCACGTCCACCATACCCTCTTACTACCCTTTTGACTTTCGTTGGCATTTACCACAATTAACTACCCCCTTTTGCCTGCACTATGTTTATTGGATCAACTTCTACAGCATCATTATGGGCCTATTAGTGAAGCCTAACCCCCAACTGGCTTATGGGTTTCTTTTTTATTTATTCGGCCCCCTTTCACAGCCCGCCCCATTCCCCCTCTCTCACAAACCCACACACTTACACATCATGGGCTCTCTGCTTAGCCTCCTCCATCCCAAACCACGACGTACTGAAAGAACGATCAACTGCACGGCGATCTCTACCCCTCCACACCCATCTCCGACTTTCCGTTGTGGTTTTGACCGAAGCTTTCGCCGCCAACTTCGGGAAATAGGTCTAAGCTCTGGTGTGGAATTTGCTAGTGACTCTGACAAGACCGCACCCTTCGCTGGTGATTCCGATGATCTCTCTGGCGACAAAGCTTTCACCGTTCGGGGTCGTAAACGGAAGCTCTGTCTAAAACTCAGAGCTAGAAAAGCGTTTCAAGTTCACCCCAATCCCTATCCGAATCAGAACAGTGAAACGCTCTGCTTCATCGACCGGTCTCACTCCTACCACTTCGGGTAAGCACAAAGTTTTAGTTCTCAGTGCACCAGACTCAATTTACAAAGATTTGATTTCCATCAATACTACTGTTAGTAATCATGTTGCATGCTCATCCTTGTATACTTCGTCGCCAGTGATGTGTTTTAATGGGTTACCCGTGACTGTCCCAAAACAGTCACGGCAAGTGTTGTGACAACCCTTGCGTGGAATTGCAAAGGTTTGGGAAACTCCCTAGCAGTTCACACCACGCGAAAAATTTTCCTTGATTACAAACCATCTTTTATCTTTTTGTCAGAAACCAAATCGTGGTATCCGTGTCTTCAACCCTTGCACATAGTTGGGGCTTTCCTTTTACTAATGGGGTGGACGCCGTAGGTCTAAGTGGTGGCCTTCTAGTAGCTTGGCGTGCCCCTGTTCACTTCGATGTCCAATTCAAATCGACAAACCTTGTTCTTGGTCTATTCACTTCCAATCTGGATACTTGGACTCCGGCCTGTATTTATGGGGCGCCATCTTTGACGGAACGCAAACAAACTTGGGATAATATCTCAAACATCCTAAGCCGTGTTTCTGGACCATTGGTGTGTATTGGTATTTTAACCAGATTTTGTCGCAATTTGACAAATTCACTACGCCTTTCCACCAACAAAGTTATATTCCAGGAGCAGTGATGTTTCAGAACTTCCCAACCCACTCTAATCTAAGGTAAGTGCCTTTCAAAGTCACTTGGACCAGCAATCGATCCCCTAGATGCACTTATGAATGCCTTGACAGATCCTTTGCCGATTCTTTATGGCTTGGATCTTATGCAGGTTCATATCTCCTTAACCTACCCATTATGGGATCTGAACACGGCCCCTGTATTCTATATATTAGACGCCCTGGTCAGATAAAAGCACCAAGCTTCAAATTTGAAGCCTTCTGGTTCCACCATGAACAATGCTACAACCTTATTGCCCAAGCTTGAAATTTCCAATTTGCGGGTTCTCCATTGTTTCAACTGGTTTCGAAATACAGACTAGCCAAAACTTTACTTCGAAACTGGTCCAGAATTGGCATAGGCCCTCTCAATAGCCAAATCCGACAAGCTCAGGCTAATTTAGCCTCTCTAGCCCACAACCTGCCGCCCCACTCTTCTACCCTCGCGGGAATCTGGAATCATATTCATGTTAATGCCCGCTTGGAAATTGAAGCCCTCTACGAGCAGGAAGAAATTCTCTGGGCTCAGCGAGCTAAAACTCGATGGCTGATTAATGGCGATCGCAACACTCGTTACTTCCATGCAAAATTCAAGACACGTGTTTCACGCAACAGTATCTTGCATCTTCTCACACCGGAGGGAACCTCTTTATCCTCACAACAGGAGATCCGACAACACTTACAGCCCTACTTTAGCGCGTTTTATCGTCCTAATCTCCCTACAAAGGATTCCATTTCTCGATGGGAGGGCTGGAATAGCTTCTCACCTAGACTGATGTCTAATCATTTACAAATCCTATTGAGACCCTTTACAGCCTTAGAAGTGAAGACTGCGGTCTTTCAGATGGGCCCGTTTAAGGCACCAGGATCTGACGGTCTCCCCCCTGTTTTCTTCCAAAAAGCATGGCATATTGTAGGACCGACAACCACCTCCGCTGTCCTATCCTTATTGAATTCGGGTTATATTCTCAAACAACTTAACTACACTTCCATAACCCTGATTCCCAAAAAGGATGTGCCCACCACAGCAACTGACTTTCGGCCGATCAGCTTATGCACCACCACTTACAAAATTATCGCTAAAGTTGTTGCTAATAGGTTACGCCTAATCCTTCCAGACGTAATCTCTCCAAGTCAATCGGCCTTTGTATCTGGTAGACGATCGACAGATAACACATTATTAGCAAATTCTTTTCTGCAAAATCAAAAACCAGCGATCGGGAAGTCACCTAGCTACCTTGAAATTAGATATGAGCAAAGCCTTTGCAGAGTAAACTGGGATTTTCTGGAACATGCCATCAAACTTATGGGTTTCCCGGATAATTGGCAACGTCTTCTATCCCAGTGTATCCGCACGGTCACTTACTTGGTACTTGTCAATGGTGAAACCACATCTGCCTTCTCCCCACTTACGGGCCTACGACAAGGAGACCCCCTCTCACCTTACCTTTTTTATAATATACCTCCAAACCCTATCATCTCATCTGCAAGCTCAGCAAACTGCCTCCACCATACCGGGTCTACAATTATCGCGCAATGCCTCCCCAGTCTCCCATCTCCTCTTTGCTGACGACTGCCTACTATTCTTCAAACCCACACTAGCCAGCTGCAATAATCTTGCCACAGTGCTGGATAATTTTCGTCGAGTTTCGGGCCAACAAATTAATTTCAACAAATCAAACTTTTACTTTAGCCGTAACATCCCCTGCATACTTTCCCAACAATTTATGGCCTTCTTTGGCCCAATACCGATAAGTAAATCGGCTATATATCGTGGGATACCTCTGGCAGATAATAGGAACAAAGTTCAACTGGCCAACTCCGTATGCTCCAGATATCAGAATCAATTGGGATCATGGAAGAGTAGAATGCTATCTCCAGTTGGACGTCTAACCCTGGTTAAATCAGTTCTGTCATCCTTCCCCGTCTACTTTGGTACAAAATTTCGCTTTCCCAAAACTACACTCACAACCCTTAATCGACTGGCACTTCAATTTTGGCGAAATCCTGCAAGCAAAAGGCCATTACATTTGGTTCCAGACTCAACCCTCTGGACATCCAAATCCCAAGGAGGACTACGCATACGTAACCAGGATTGGGCTTATCAAGCTTTTTTTGGCTTCCTCCTACTGGTGACTCTTGACATCTCATAACAACCTGGCAGGGACAGTCATCAAATCTAAATACCCATCCCAATTTTCAGCACAATCTCTTCACTTGACAGATCTTCGAACGCCTCAGACAACATCATGGTGCGCCAAAAGCATTATCCAGGAAATAAACCTTATTCAACAAGGCTATGCATGGTCAATAGGCGACGGTTGTTCAGTCAAAGTTGGGACAGACAGATGGATTCCATCCCTCATCTACCCCCTTTCAGACTTCCTCAACACATCTGCTATGAACAATCTCCCAGTCTCTGCCTTTATCTCGTTTGTTGGAAACACGCCATATTGGAGCATAGAACTCCTGACTGCTGTCTTACCTTGTTTCTTTATTCCGTTGATCTGCAGCATTCAGCTGCCACCCAAGGGCACTCCTGACAAAATCATATGGCCATTCACAAAGACGGGAGATTACACTGCCAAGTCTGGTTATCGATTTCTCGAATCCCAGTATACTCCAACTTACCTCCCGGCTAGTGTGGGGATGTCGACTTTTGACTACGGACATCGAGATTGAGCTTCTGACGACTACATCCCTACACACGCGCTTTGACTATTTGGCGGCTTTGTTTGGTGACACCGTGTACTTCATTGAGTTAGGGGGAGATGAATTTTACTTTTGATATACATTCATTGGATCGTCTATTTTCTCCCCTTAACATGCTTGCTTTGCTGGATTCTTGGAAGACCACTCGGATACTTTTACGGCATTTTGTTATATTGAGAGATGAAAAAAAAAATGAAAAAAAAGAAAAAAAAAACAAAGAGAGAAAAAAAGGAGAGTTGGAATAAAGGAATAAATTTGAGCTTATTGGAAATTGAGTGGTGGAAAGTTACTAGTTAGTTGACGACGGTTTGCATTTCGTTCATGTATCGCCATGGTGGCCACAGAGATCGTTATTGTACCGGGGTTTGAGGGGATCGAGGGCCGGAGACGGTGAGTTTCGGGTTGCGGTTTCTATCATCGTGGTGAGGGTGTGTGAGATGTGGGGTTTAATGTGAGAATGTGACGCTTAGGACTTGTTACTAGATAATTATCCTTTTGTCCCTAAGCCTCAACATTCTAAACCGTTAGCGGAATAGGAGCTCGGACCTTGAACGTGGCTTAGCCTAGCGTAGCCTCTTATTTTTGTCGACACATGCGAAGAGGTAGGTATTCCTTTACATAGTAACGCTAGGCTCTCTATACTAACTAGGGGAAATTCTCGTTGTCGAGTTTAGTTGCAAATCACGCCTTGTTCCTAGATTGATCATCACTCCATGAGAACCGGTTTGAGCTAATTGAGATTGCCCAATCTCGCAAAAAAAAAAAATGTGTTATTTTGTTATGTGCATTGTATATATTGCATTTTCATATTGTTGCATAGTTGAGTCATTTATTGAGTCGTGTTTATGTCGAGTCGGCTAGTCTTAGTTTGTATGCACGTGGTGTTTTGAAAAGTATGCAATTAGTTAGACTCGTACCATGATTTGTTGGGGAGAAAGTTTGGAGATGATGGCCGGTTTTGATAGATTTCTCGGGACGCGCAAATGGTAAGTGTGGGGATATTTGATAACTCCATAATTGGAGTTATATTCTATTGTGATTACTTGTCGTTTCGCGTACTTTCCGATGCATTTATGTGTGTTTTAGGCCGAGTTTTGATAGTTTTGAGCATACTTGAGTATTTAGACTTCATTGTGTAATCCAGGCGTTTTATGCATGTTTTATGCTTTATTTGTCGCATTTGATCTTCCGGTATTTGTTCGTGTTGTGGATTTCAGGAACCGGAAGCGTGGAGTGCGGATTTTGGAGCGGAAGCGAACTTCGGAAAGAAAGAAACTCAAGGAATGCATGAGAGAATAGAAGAAGAGGATAAGCTAAGAGGAGAAAAAGACTTGGCCAAATTTTCAAGAGGAGTGAAAAGAAGCAACACATGGAAGATCAAGGTGATCCTACAAGACAAAAGGTGATCCTATGATCACAAGATCAAGTGCAAGACCACCAACGTGATCCTACAATCAAGTAAGGTGATCCTAGGATCACAAATTGTGATCCCAAGATCACATTAGTAGATCTGACGCATGACAAAGGGGGTGAAAGTGTAATTTTTAAAAACTTAAAAAGAAGTGACGTTTAACAAGGAGGAACGACCTAGGGCTTGTATTATTCATCATTCTACGCCATCGGAGAGCTTGGAGCTAGGTTGGAGAGCTTGGATCATCTGTTTGGCTTCTAATCTTCGTTTCTTCTCTAGTTTTTGATATTGGATCATGAAACTTTGTATATTGAACATGTTTATGCGTAGCTAAACGCTTATTTTGGGGATATCTCGTAGGAAACTAGGGTTTGATCACTACATATTGTGATTTATGGATTTGTTTGCATGCTTTCAAGCTTAATTGATGAGGTTTTATCTAGTTATGTGTATTTTACATCTTTCATCTATCTTTTCTATTAGTAGACGTATTAATAGGATTGTCTTAGGTTGTGAATGATAGAGGAATCTACATTCGTTGCCCGGAAACTTGAAATACACACTAGCCATATCTAGGGTTGAGGAATCTTGCTAGTTAGCTAAGAACAAAGAGTAGAATTAATATCGTAATGCGTGTTTGAACTTGAGTAGGCTAGAGGAATCAGTTATGAGAGTTTAAGCATAGTTATTGGTTGAGACATCTTCAATATAAAATTGCTCGTTTAACTAGAATAAAAACTCATCGTGTTAGTAGAACATAAATCCAACGTAGTGTGAAATACCTAGTGATCCGTAGAGATATCCTGAACTTGATCAATTTTGAGAACCATCCAAATCAATTCGTGCTTGTTAATCTTTAAATAATTCAACGAATTATTTGAGATAATTGTTATTTTAATAATTAGTAGAACTAGAACACACAACTCAACACGCTTTGCCCACACGAAGAACAAACTTAGTAGTTAATTTACACGAAGTCTCTTGGGTTCGACAACCCGGATTTCCGGAATATTATCACTACACCGAAAACTGTGCACTTGCAGTTGGAGCGTGTCATTGGTGTATGGATGATGCATGCAATTAGGATAATAAGATAATTAGACAACCCAGATCTATTATTTGGAGTTGTGCCCAAACTCAAATAGATAGATTAGTTGATATTGATCAACAAAACAATTAAAATTGAATTTAAAATTCCTCAAAATTGAGAAGGAACGCATGAGTATAATTCCCTAAGCCTCGGCCATAGGATCTATCATGTACGCCATGTTATGTACTAGACCAGATGTGTCATATGCCTTGAGTATGACAAGAAGATACCAATCCAATCCGGGTGAGAGTCACTGGATTGCAGTCAAGAACATCCTAAAGTACTTGAGAAGAACTAATGATGCTTTCTTGATGTTTGGCGGTGAGGAAGAGTTGCGTGTAAGGGGTTGCACTGATGCAAGCTTCCAAACTGACATAGATGACTTTAGATCACAGTCGGGATATGTGTTTTTCCTGAATGGAGCAGCGGTGAGCTGGAAGAGTTCCAAGCAAGAGACGGTAGCTGATTCTACAACATAGGCTGAGTACATTGCTGCAAATGGCGCAGCAAAGGAAGCTGTTTGTATCAGAAAGTTTGTTTCTGAACTTGGTGTGGTTCCTAGCATTGCGGATCCAGTTGAATTGTACTGTGACAACACTAGGGCGATAGCGCAATCAAAGGAGCCCAGGTCACACCAGAAATTCAAACACGTGCTCATGAAGTTCCATCTGATTCGAGATATTATCGATAGAGGAGACGTTCGGATATGCAAGATTCCTACAGATGAGAATCTGTCAGATCCACTTACAAATCCGCTTACGCAGTGGAAGCATGAAAGGCACACTAGGAGCATGGGCATACGAGATGCGCCAGATTGGCTCTAGTGCAAGTGGGGGACTGTTGGAATAGATGCCCTAGAGGCAATCTAGTTTAGTATGAAGTTATTTGTGGCTAGAAAATTCATTTATTATTTATTAGATATTTAATATAATGAAGTCCTTAGATTTACAATTGTGTTGTTTATCTTAAATATCCCTAGTCCAGTATAATGATTAACAGGACAATCATCTATAGACTAGTATTGGGTTGGATTAATATGGAGATATTATGATCCAACACATAGGTGTGCATTAAGGGTAATGACACACTGGATTGATGTTAACGACATAAAATTGCATGTTTTAGTATGTTAATGAACTCTTCATAACTTGCTAATATGTGTAATCTATCTATTTTATCTCTCTTTCTAGACTTATGCTTGTCTTTGTAGTTTTGGTTGTTTTTATCATATTTTGTAGGTAAAGACGTGATTTAGAACGCAAGAGGCTAGTCGGGAGAGCTTAAACGATGAATTTACAAGATTTGGAGGGCGAAGATGACATGAAGAAGGGGCTTGGAGGATTTAATTGGAAGAATATTTGAAGATAGAGGCCAAAAAGTGAAGTCTAAGAAGACAAGAGGCCACTTTGCAAGGACAAAGTTACATAAAAGGGCTTGTTTGAAGTAATTTTAACGGATTTGGGGAGCTTAGTGCAGTTTTCTAAAGTTGAAAAGGGTTGCTATGAATGAGTTTTAACGGACTTGGGGTGTTTTTGCAATTTTTCCAAACCTTTTAAGAGGAGATGGGGGTATTTTAAAAGGTATCAGCAAACTAGGGGGGAGCCGAGTGCCATTTTGGCAAAACAGTGAAGTCTCACGCGTGTTACACCTTGTCTCTCCCCGTCGTCGCACCACAAGAACAAAACCACAGGAAGCCTCCATGGAAGCTTCGATGGAAGATTTGAATCAGCCCAAAACCCGACCAAATCCCCATCAAATCGGGCGAAAATGGTACCAATCTTCTCCTCATCCTACGCTCTACCTAACCCACCTTTCAATTCGGCCCAAAACAAAGTAACCAGGAAAGCCCTAAAAGTTAGGGTTCGAGAAGAAGTTCTGAAAATCAACAATAGAGAGGGTCTTGGATGAATTGGAGGGTTGGGATCTCTTCTTAGTGGACACGAAATCAAGCAGCCAAGTCTATATAAACGGAAGTTGAAGAAGAAATCGGGCTTTCTCTCACACACCGAGGGTTCTACAGCTCTGTTTTGGGTCTCTGTTCGTCCTCTCTCTCTCTCCGATTTCTACCAAGTTTTGGGTTGTTCTTTAGCTGCTGAGCTCCCTAGTGAGCATGATTCAGGGCTGAGAGCAAGTGAAAGAGGAAGAGAAGGAGAGAGGATTCTGAAAATTGGGGCTGCTGTTGGTGATTTTTGGTGCTCTGTTCTGCGTGTTCATGCTCTCTTCTTGCTGCTAGTTGTGTTGTCTGGGTTTGGTTACTGTAGCAGCAGCAGTAGATTATCCAATTTGCAGTGATAGTTTTAGTTGGTAGTGTAGTCGATTCAAGTTAGTTTGGTTTGCTCTTCAATTTGAAGCTTAACTTGTGTTATTGGGATTAAATTCGAGAATAACTTGAGTATTCTTGAGTTTTGAGGTTGAAATACATGGAAATCTATTTGAATATATTGGTGAAATCTCTTCTTCAACTCAATAACATGCTTAGCTAGTTCATTTGTTGGGTTACTTGGTGAAGTTGGATGGCTTGTCGTGAAGTTTTTCAATTGTTCTTCAAGTTGTCACAAGTTTGGATGTCGAGTTATTGAATTCGTGTGTCGAAAGACAAATCCGAATTGTGGCTTGATCTTGTACGTGAACTCACTTAGATGAGTACATATCCTTGATGCTTGACATAACTCGATTTTGGGTTTCACTCTTGAATTCATGAGCTAGACAATTCATCTTTGCTTTAGAATCCATGTTTCTTCAATTGATAAATATTTTGGGTGTTGAACTTCACTTGCAAGTTTTCTAGCAAAGTCATTTAACCCAACTTCACTCTCTTGAATCGTAGCGTTAATAGTATTAGTAGTCACTTATTTTATTTCTTACTTGAATTCTCAAACTTGCTCCATCACATTTTGTGGTGGATTTGATAGCTTGACAAGCTCTAAAGCCGTTGAGAATTTGTTACTTGTTTTAGTTAGTCGTTTTTCTACTAGCTATTGCTAGTTTTGCAAGTCATTATCTAACCCTCCCCTCCTTGTGGATTCGACTCCGGACTTACCGGATTATTACTTGAGACGATATCCTATACTTGGGATTTTTGTCGAACAATTGACCCATCTCCGAGAAGGCTACATACACGTTTTGTTAAGTCACAAGCGCTTCTCGCGGTGCAATGGTATTGTCATCCTTAGACTTGAAGTCGCTAGATATTATAGTTGTGGATTATTGTGATTTTGGTAGCGTTAAACGCTACACCGTAACTGGGTAGCTATAAAGGCGTGTACCGGATACAATAAGAAGCAAACTTAGAGATCGTAGTGGACGTAGATAGAATTTTTCCCTCCCACATAACGGGAGCAAATATCCTAGGCCACTCGAGGGATAGTGCTTATAGAATGTCTGGCCAGACTCAAATAAATCAATATGGGATATTGATGTTATTTGCACGAATAAGGCTATTCCCATGGATCGAGAAACTGTGGATTGGATATACGAGTGTGACTTGTATGTATCGTGTCCAATCCGGATATAGAGACAAAGGGATGAGACAATTACTTGTACAAGGTTTGTCAAGATGACTATTCTATTAGTTGGCTAGAATGGATGTTTTGCTAGAAACCGCTCCATATTAGCAAATTGTTGCTACCAACTAGATAGAACCTATGGGGTCACACGCTATATAGAGTTGAACTAGATTTGAGAATTAATTAATAGGATTAATTAATTAGAAGGATCACTTTGCAACACCTTGCAAACTTAGTAGGGACTAATTTGCAAGGAAGGGACTAAATTGAATTCTAGTCCCTTCCTTAGGAATGAACTAAATTGAATTCTAGTAGGACTAAAATAGGTCCTTTAGGTAGTTGGCAAGGATTTATTGGACTATATAAAGAACACTCCTTCCTTCCTTCCCACACTTATGACCATATTGATCATAACTTGAGTGGGAGAGAACAAAAAGGAGAGAGCAAGCAAGCAAGAGAGGAGCCGCCGCCCCTCCCTCGCCGCCGCCCGTCCCCGTCGGCCACAAGGAGGCCGAACACCTCATTGTTCGTCTCGTTTTGCGTGATTCTTCTTCCTCTTCCTCTTTCCGGGCTAGCACCAAGGATTGGAAGATCTAGTATTCAACTCTAAGCGTGAATCAACTATAGAGAACGTGACACAATTCGCGTTTGAAGTCATCAAAGCAGAACCCTAAGTTGTGTTATTGATTTCTTCCTTTACCATCGTTATGTCTCTTGACTTGTGATCCTTGGAGGGTTTTGCATGGGTTATGTTTGTTTGTGTTTCCGTTGCGCATCCATGAATCAAAACCCTACAGGAGGGGCTGTAGAAATATTCTCAATTGATCACTAAAAGATTTTTTTTTTAATAAATTGATATCAGTTAAATTAAATCATTAAATTAAATTAAATTAAATCAATCAGTTAAATTATCAGGGATTATCTTTTATGAAATAAATTTAATTGAGAATATTTGATAATGAATATTGTATTTTATGGTAAATTGATATCAATTAAATTAAATCAATAAGTAATGGATATTGTATTTTATGGATTTTTTTTTCTATAAGTAAAACTATTTTTTAATAATTATTTATTATATAAATAGAGTTTGAATAAAATTGAATTTCTAGAAGTCTAGATTTTATAATTGTTTTTCTCTAGAACTATCTTGCTTGGAAAAATAATAATCTCACTCTATAAATACAGGGTAAGGGTTCAGAGAAATCGAACCGGGAAGCTGAAAATTAGGTCTATCCTCCCTAGAATTCGTGTGAGAGAGAGCTCCCTCTAGGGTTTTGGCCAGCCGTAGGAGGGAAGCCAGCTCGACGGTTCGGCTTCTGGGGTCTCCTCTAGCGGCACATCAGCTTCTTTCAGCTCCAATTTCCATGTGTGTTGAAATTGTATCTATTCTAGAGTCAATCCACGTGAGTCTGAATTAATCCTACATTGTTAGATTCTTATTTTGCAATGAATTTATTTTTCAGGTAAGAAGATGTTCCATGAGGACGGGACCCAATAAAATGTTAGTAGCGCGACACTCTTTTTCCTTCGCTACAAGTTCTGTCCCACATAATTTTTTCTGAGCTGCGAGGATTATTCAGATGTGTTCTAGAAGAATGTCATCTTCAATACCTAGTAATTAGAATTCACCCACACACTCTTTTTCCTTAGTCATATATATTTTCTCAATAGTTTTTTGATGACAAGATTTTAATGGCTCATCCTAGTGGTGAATATTCAAAGAAAAGTGTTATAAAATATATAATCGGACTGATGTGAATATCTACCACATAATTGAATGTATAATAATATTCTTGTTTAAAAAACCTACCAAAGTGCATTTATAAAGAGACTTAGGGTTGAGTTTATTTTACATATTAATTAAGCAATCCTCTCTATATGTTTGTCTATCTCATACTCTCTTGGTTTCTCGTACCACTCCGTCCAAACTCTTTTGCACCATTTGAGTTTTTACCACTTTTCACTGAGTCACTTTGACCCGATGATTTGGATAGCAAAATTTTATAATTTTTAAATAATTTTTTCATAGTGTTGTAGAGTAACTCTTATTCTATAAGACAATAAAAAAATTATAAAAAAATTACATCGTTTTACGATCCAAATCACCGGATCATAGTGACCCGGTTACGGGTTAAAAAGTCAAATGGTGCGTTGCACGTGGGACGGAGTGGTATCTCTCAACTCCAGTTTCACAACCGATTTTGGGCTCAAACATGATTTGAGAACTTGAAAAATTAAATTACAATATTGGCGAGTTGGAGAAATAAAAATTAATAATCTATATAATAAAATCTAAACAAATGAATGAATTAAGGGGGTATTGTTTTAGAAGATAACAGTTCGGAGATTCTCGAAACAAACAAAAAGATTCCGACTTCCTCCCTCACTAGAATTTAAATATCATTAAAGATAGAACTAGAACCGAGAAAAGTCAAAATATTCATTTAAAGTGTTCTACTCCTACTAGGATTCCCAACAGTTTCATAATGAGAGTGTGACTCTCTTTACTCTTATTTTTCGGATTTCTCGGAAATATATAAAAGAGTGTGCCTCTCTTCCTTTCTTCCATATCTCTCGTCTTCTCTAAACAGAGCAGCAGCCAAGTCGTCAGCCATGGCGTGCTCTGCCGACCAATTAGCCCAATACTTCGGATCCAACACCACCAACGCCGCCCTCGCAGCGTCCTACATCTGCGACCAATTCTCCGCCGTCTCCGACAAGTTCATCGACACCACCTACGCCGTCGACTCCACCTACCTCCTCTTCTCCGCCTACCTCGTCTTCTCCATGCAACTCGGTTTCGCCATGCTCTGCGCCGGCTCCGTCCGTGCCAAAAACACCATGAACATCATGCTCACCAACGTCCTCGACGCCGCCGCCGGCGGAATCTTCTACTACCTCTTCGGATTCGCCCTCGCTTTCGGATCCCCTTCCAACGGCTTCATCGGCCACCACAACTTCGCCCTCCAGTCGATCCCGAACTCGAATTTCGACTACAGCTATTTCCTCTACCAATGGGCCTTCGCCATCGCCGCCGCTGGAATCACTAGTGGATCTATCGCTGAACGCACCCAATTCGTCGCTTACTTGATCTATTCATCCTTCTTGACCGGGTTTGTCTACCCGGTCGTGTCCCATTGGTTCTGGTCGGCTGACGGATGGGCCAGCGCTGGCAACACGGACAGCCTATTGTTCGGATCTGGCGTGATTGATTTCGCTGGGTCTGGCGTCGTCCATATGGTTGGCGGAATCGCTGGACTCTACGGGGCCTTCATTGAAGGGCCCCGCATCGGCCGGTTCGATCAGAACGGTCGAGCAGTTGCGCTGCGTGGACACAGCGCGTCCCTCGTCGTCCTTGGAACATTCCTCTTATGGTTCGGATGGTACGGTTTTAATCCTGGCTCATTCACGAAGATCCTCAGCCCTTACGCCACGGGCAGCTACTACGGTCAATGGAGCGCGGTCGGGAGGACCGCCGTGACGACAACCCTCGCGGGTTGCACGGCGGCCCTCACGACTTTATTCGGGAAGAGGCTGCTGTCCGGGCACTGGAATGTGACTGACGTCTGTAACGGGTTGCTCGGCGGTTTCGCTGCGATCACGGCCGGTTGCTCCGTGGTGGAGCCATGGGCGGCGATCATTTGTGGGTTCGTGGCGTCGTTGGTTCTAATCGGTTGCAACAGACTGGCGGAGAAGCTCAAGTATGATGACCCCCTAGAGGCAGCGCAGCTTCACGGTGGGTGTGGCGCGTGGGGGGTGATATTCACGGCACTTTTCGCTTCCGAGAAGCTCGTGAACGAGGTCTACCCGAATAAGCCGGGCAGGCCTTACGGGCTGTTTATGGGCGGTGGTCCGAGGCTACTCGCGGCTCACGTTGTTCAGATACTGGTTGTAGTCGCGTGGGTGAGTGCGACGATGGGCCCACTTTTCTACGTTTTGAAGAAGCTGAAGCTACTTCGGATCTCCGAAGAGGACGAGATGGCGGGTATGGATGTGACCCGACATGGTGGTTTTGCTTATGCGTTTGATGGTAATGACAACAAGACTACACAATTCTAATTTATCGTTCATTTCCTGACGAGGTTTTACTTTTAGTTTCTATGGTTTTGTTTTATGGTTGTGGTATTAGATTAGGGTTTTAGGTAGGAGATTGGAGGTTACTGGTTGAAAGACAATTGAAATGTGGGTTGTACTGATTTGATAATTCAACTCCATGTAGTAATTTCTTTGTTTTTGTGATAGGGATAGAAACGCGTGATTTTTTTGGCACGTGTGTGTGGTTGTGCTTTTTGAATCCTTTTCGTTGGGTAGGAAAGGGTCAGCCTCCGATTACTTTGGGGTTTGTTTTTTCGAGACTTGATGAAGTCATGGCTGAAAGTTCCACTAAGAGAGGATTGATAATTCTTTTTTTTTTGGATGAAAGGGGATTGATAATTCATTATTAAACTTTGGGTCTCGGGTCGCAATGATCTGTTTTCAAGGTCATTGAATTTTATTTCTCTTTTCATACTGAAGAATTATCTTTGTTGATAGGTGATCAATGGTACAAAATATTGAATTTACTAGGACTAATAAAAAGAATAGAAATGCTTTGGGAGGACCAGTCGGGAAGGAGTTTCTCCAAAGCCTAAGCAAAGAACTCACCAGTTTCTCATTAAAAAAAAAAAAACACTCCTCACAGGGTTACAGTGTGGCCACCCAAGTGAACTGGATAAGTCTAATGGAGTGATGTCAGGTAAGTCTAATGGAGTGAGGTCAGGTCCACCAAGATTTATGCCAGGGATCCTCCAAATTGTTCTCAGTTGACTTTTCTGACCAGTTGATTTAGTTAACAAAATAATTCAAGAATTCGGTAAATTTTCACCGTGTCGTAGTGTTCAAATTACTCTACAACAGCGTGAAAATTACCGAATTATTCAATTGTTTTGCTGACCAAATCAACGGGTCAAAATAATCCAGATTAGTCAATGTGAAGAATCTGGAGGAACATAGTAATATTTGTTTGGTTGCTCAAGAGAGTCTCGCGCTAATCAACTTACTCTCTATTCCCTTCTCCCATGATCCAGGCGCTCTCTTACAGGTGACTTTCTCTCCGTTTGCGTGCCCTTAAATGCTTCCTTGCATATCCTTTATGAGAGTTGAATGAATTGTGTACATTTCTGATGACCCATGGTCCATATAAATACACGAGAGATGGTTTACGTACATTGCATAATCTGTAAAAAGATGAAGAAAAAAAAGAAATAACAACATAATGTCTGATTTCATAAAACATGGAACAAATAGTGGCTGATTGCATAAATCGTGAAACTGATAGTGCGAGATTATCTCATTCCTTAACATGGCCCTGCAAGATGGAGGATCCGTTAGAGACTTGGACCGCAGATGGACAAAGGTTGTGCGACCAAGTGGCTTGGTGAGAGTGTCTGCGAGTAGCTGCCGAGTGGGAGCATGTCGCACGTGGAGTTTAGCCGATGAGACGAGATCACGCACGAAGAAGTAGTCCAGTACGAGATGCTTAATGCGAGAGTGAAATATTGGATTCTTGTAGACATAAGTGGCACTAAGATTGTCACATAATAGAGTTGGCGAGCCAACGAGAGATATATCAATTTCATGAATCAAGTGTTGCATCCGTAGCAATTCAGATGCGGCTTTCGCAAGGGCGTGATATTCCGCATCCGTGGACGAGCGTGGACTTCTGTAGTGCATATTTCCAGGATATGATAATGGAACCCAAGAATCGTACGTAGGTGGCGGTGGAGTGCCCCATTGTTGAATTCCCACCGGGTCAGCATCGGAGAATGCAGAGAGCTCCATGCGCGCCCCGGTCACATGTATAGGCCATGAAAAATAGTGCCTTTGAATATTAAAAATGCGCTTAACAGCCATACAGTGTGAAGCAAGTGGTCCTTGACGGAACACTAAAAGCTGATTGACAACAAATGAGATTTCAGGGCACATGAGGTTGATATACTTTAAAACTCCAAGGAACCGGTGATAGTTTGAGATATCAACAACTTTAGCAGGATTATATCGCGGAAGAGACTCGGTGGGAGACATGGGAGTGGAAACAGGTATGGTGTCTGCCATGTGAAACTTCTCCAAGATATCAGAGACATAATGAGATTGAGAGAGAAAGACTCCATCTTGAGCAGATATGACTTCCATTCCCAATGTAACACTCCCATTCTAGAGTGTTGGAGAACTACACTTGGATCCCCCAGATTCTCTGTGATATCCTCCGTTAAGCACGGAAATACCCAGCAAGGAGTCTAATCCCAATGGTTCTGTTACAAGAAATAATTAAAGAAAATGAAACTTCAAAGTAATTACCTTTTATAGCTTGTATATACCGTTGTGATAACTTCTAAGCGATGGCTTACTTCCTGGTCACCCGCGTACTCACTGCCAAGTATAGAAGGCAGTGACTGTAGGGTTTTGATTCATGGATGCGCAACGGAAACACAAACAATCATAAAACCATGCAAAACCCTCCAAGGATCACAAGTCAAGAGACATAACGATGGTAAAGGAAGAAATCAATAACACACCTTAGGGTTCTCCTTTGATGACTTCAAACGTGAACTGTGTCACGTTCTCTATGGTTGATTGACAGCGTAAACCTATCTGCTTTTTCGCAAGTGTACGATCAAGTAGTATAGAGTATGTAATTGTGACTCTGGTTGTCGAACCCACGAGAACAGTTTAAGTTGTTGCTAATCAGAATCAGAATAAGACACGAAGTTTGTAAAAAGGAGGAAGGTTTGGGATTTGACTATACTAAATTATAATAAATAAAAACAGTAAAAAGCTTATTTTATTTTTCTGTTGAATATTTTGCCGAAATTGTTGTAGTTGTAAAAGTCGATAATTCTAAAAATCTAGATTCCAGGATCCCCTAGGGTTACTCTCCAGCTTCCATAGTTTATTTGATTTCAGAAACACACAGTGGTTTTGTTTATGCCAGCATACCAATAGTACAATCTCCTCTCGGTCTCATGCACTTATCACTCAACTGCAGATTTTCGGGTCCTCTCGGTCCACCTAAATCTGCAGGTTCGTTCTAAGTCTGCTAGGGTTACAGGTTCTCCTCTCGGTCTCCCCCTAAACGTCTAACAGTTGGTCTAATGCTTCTGGGCTAGTCCCCTGATTCTCTTCACCTCTCGGTCCATCAAGGCAGAGTACTAAATCCTGTCTTTTCTTCCTAACATTCGCTGGTCACTCTCGCGCACCAGATCCTGTCTGTAACACTCCTGGGTGATCAGGCCATTCATGTATGTAAATAAAATCAAAGACAGAATAATAAACAAACCATCCTGTATTAAGACTTAGCTAGCCATGCATCTGAAAATCAAAACATCCAAGTCTGCTGAATTCATAAACCCTAGGTTCACCGAGAACCTAGGCAAAAGGTCTAGCTAGCTTGCATTATTTAAAGACAATGTTCCATAAAAGAGAAAAGATCAAACTAGTTATTTCTGAAGATACTGGAAAACTGCTCCAATCCTGCTCTGCTCCAACTCCTGGCTGTTGTGAAACTGGCTGCTGATGATGATGATAGCTGTGGTATGCCTTCGTAACCCTAAAACAGTGCTGGGACACCTCCTTTTATATTGCCACAGTCTCCAAAACTGATGCACGAAATTCCTGTTTTACCCTTGAAAAGACCCGTCCTGGAAGATTCTGGAACCCGTCTGTGCGTTCAAACGCACACTTCCTGCGTTCAAACGCAGTGCGTATGAACGCACACCCTTCTGCGTTTGAACGCAGGACTTAGCCGTTTTCCTCTTCTGGCTCCTGAACCCATGCGTTTGAACGCAGCTCCTCTGCGTTTGAACGCACCCCTTGGCCGTTTCTTCTCTTGAGTGTTGAGCCCTGCGTATGAACGCACAACGCCTGCGTTTAAACGCAGGACTTAGCTTTTCTGCACTTGGTCTCTGACTCCTGCGTTTGAACGCAGCCTGCCTTTGCGTTTGAACGCAGGCCTTAGCCAAATTCTGCCATCTTTCCTGCTGCTCCTGTCTTGTGCGTTTGAACGCAGCTCCTGCGTTTGAACGCACAACTTAGTCATTTTTTTTCCTCTTTTTTCTGCTCAGCTCTCCTAACACGCTGCCTCCTATCCAAGTCAATCTCATGCATTTTTCGGCACCTGTTACCTGCACATCATAACACGCACCCGCGATCATATCCAACAAACAAAAGTATGCATAAAATTACTCAAATTTTGCAATCATGATCTAAAAATTTCTGCCTCGTATCAGGTGGAAAATAAGCTGAAAATGGCCTAAACTCAACTCTCACAGGGTTAAAACCAATGGTAAAAAGATGTCCCAGACTAATACATTTTCAAGCTGTCAAAATACCCCCACATTTATCTCTGCTCGTCCCGAGCAGACCCTTGCATACTACCTTGCAGACCCATTTTTGCATACTTCAATTGCATACTTCCCCTCTTTCACAGATTCAAGACACAGACCAAAACACTCGATAGACGACTGACTCAGATACAGAATATACACAAACTGACTCAAGACACAGCTAACCCCTTTTTTTTTATATTTTCTGAAATTGGGCAACCTCTCTATCATAAACTGAAATCATCAAATCCTCACAAGCTTATTTCGAAATTTCACAACACGCAGCAGGAAATGATATAAAATGATCCTATGCACAAATTCACTAAGGTATCCCCAAACATCCACCAAACCAACCAAGATAAGGCACGTCTTTTGACTCAGAGGGTCCAGGCATCTATAGTCAACAGATAATTTTTCTTCGCCAAGTCATTTGAGGTTTTCAGACCCTCTTAGCCGTTATTGCGTTTGATTTGCAAATTGTCCCATTGCTGGGAGACACAACTCCTGTGTAATACGGCTTGACTTTAATTTCCATCTTAAGCTCTAAATTGGATTGAATCCAAATTTTCCATGTGAATGGAAGCACATTATGTTGTTTCTCCGTTAAGCACAAAATATTATTTTATTTATTTATTTTTATTTTTATTATTATTTTTTTATATATATTCCCCTCTGTTTTTTACAACTGTGCAGTAGAGCTTTAAGAGTGCGGGCTTTTTAGGATTTTCTCTTGGAACCACCTTAAGGGATGGTGGTGTACATTCTCCAACTTCGCTTAGGCTACAGATTTGTACCACATAAAACCGACTCTACACGAAGGTCCACCCCAGATTCCAAGAGTCCACCAGTTTCCACGGGAAACAGAATATTCAACTATCTCAGGACTAAATCTGCCTAGCACACTAGAGAAGTCAAAAGTATGCCTGTATCTACTTTCCACATTCCTGAATACCCGGGATAGCCTGTCGTGAAAATTGTGCACAAAATACTAAAATTTGAAGTATCCCTGCTACGGTGCTTCCTACTCTAATAAGCTCTTTCATTGGATCCTCTTCAGTTTCTAGGTCCTAAGTTGCCCTTTCTCAAAAATTTATTTATTATTATTTTCATTTTATTATTATTATTATTATTATTATTATTTTTTTTATTATACATATATCATGCAAGGTCAGAAAGTTTGGTGGGTAGACTCAAAATAAAAAAAACGTGCTGACTCAAAAAATGAAAATAAAATAAAAAATAAAATTGACAAAAATATGCTGACATGGCTATGCAGGAGGACACGATTCCCCACCCCCACACTAGAGGTGGCGCGTCCTCGCGACTCTACTGATCTGGTCTGTAACTAGAATCTGTGTTCTCCGGAGTAGACTGGTCAGTCGGCTCGGGAGATGGTGAAGGGGTTCGCCCTCTGGCGCGTTTCCTCGCAGCATGGCGTGCTGCGGCAGCGGTACCAGCGTGGCTGGCACCGGGATGGGCACTGCTTGCCCCTGGGTCTGCATGATCTCTCCTAGGTGGGTATTGGGTACCGGGTCTGCCGGGGTCACCGACACTGTCTGCATGTTCAGGGCTCGGTGTGGGGTCATGGCCAGAGAAGCTATCATATGGCCGGCTATCCTCCATTGTCCAGCTTGGACAATTATCACTAGAATAGCGGTCTGGAAAATTAAACCGCCTACCACGCATGTTACTCTGAATTTCAGCAAGTGCCGACTCATGAGCTCTCATGGCGGCTGTGTGAGCGTGGTAGATATGCTTCTGGGTCTTGAACAATTTGCCAAGACCCCTGGCCATTTTCTTGACAGTCCTTACCAGGTAATTCTGTACTTTTTCTTGGGCCTTAATTTTCTTTCTGACCCACTCCTCATGCTCAGTCCTCTCCAGGCGCCCAAAAGAGCTGCGCCTGGCCCCTCTGCTAGACTGCCCCAAGTCAGGGTCGGCCTGCCTGTGTTCGCTGGAACTGGCAGAACGGGGCAGTGGGAAGGGTCCTGGTAAGGCTGGTAAACCCCCATCACCGGGCGGAGGCGGTGGTGGCATGCCACCACCCCCACCCTGAGGTGGAACAACATCATCATCATCGTCCACTTGGACATATTCAGGAGGGCCGTGAATGGCCTCCTCCAGCGCACATCTCATGTTCTTGTACTTGCGTACTTGAACAGGTCGAATATCCCTCAGCTCGCCAGGAATGACCACAAGATTGTCCTGCGCCATTTTTGTTAACATCCCCAGAAGACCCAAACCCTTCTTGCTATGAGTCTCCCTCCGTTCCCGGAAAAACTCACAAATAATCTCCGGGAGGCTCACAGGCTCACGAGCCATCAAACAGTACACAAGCAGGGCAATATTATAATCAATGTGGGTAAAGTGTTTTATACCCACAATTCTGTTGTTCACCCACTCTGTCCACCATTTCGCCTCTCGAATCAGGTAGGTCGATGGCAGTTTCCGGTAGGATGGACTCCTCTCAGGGTGGTACCAGACAGCGCCGGGTACACCAGCACACAGGGTGGTCAGGATCTGCGCACTCAACTGCTCTGATGGATGACGTCTCAGTTCCTGGAACTGACAGTCATCCAACACCAACTCTAGACCCAGACTCTCTCGGATACTCTCTGGGGTGATTCGAATCCATCTCTTTCTGCAGTAAATCCAGTCAATTGACTGGACTTCACTGTTCATGCACTGCTGGAGATTGCTGTAAATCTCCTTAGCCAGCACAGAACTGACCTGCAGATTGGTAAACCCAGTAAACAAATCCCCAAACTGATCCTGCCCAGTAAATTCAAACAGTTCATCCCCCATGGCTACCCTATCACGGGGAAAGGTCCTCTCAGCGGGTATGTCATACCGAATCTTTTTGTCTTGCAAAAAGAAACGGTGAGCCTCCATGTTAACAAACCTATGGTCGCAGAAATAGTTAGGCCTAAGCAAACGACAGTCTATGATATTCAATGGTGCAATAGCCCTATCCGGCCTCATGTAAGGTTGATCCACCTCCATTTCAGATTCAAACAGTAAAATTGAGAATATTCAAAGAGAATGAAAAGATAGAACCTGGGTACCCGGAGTGAATCTTACGGGTACAGATCTGGAAATATCTCTCTGAGATGAATCTGTTGGTGTTTAGATCGGCGGAGTTGGATCACCCCCACACTGTTCCCGACCTTCTGGTGGTCCTGCGGTGGTCGTCGGAGGCTGCTGGCGGCAGACTGCTCTGGCGGCTGCTAGGGCAGAGAGAATTTTCTAGAGAGATAGTTGAAAACTGGAAGACTTGTGTGAAAATAAGTCACTGTCATCCGTACAGTATATATAGGCGAACTTTCAGAAATTGCAGAATGGCCCCAAAATTTCAAAAATTTTCAAAATTTTCCAAAATTTTTGATCCCGCTCAAATGTGCGTTTGAACGCAGGTCCTTCAAACCTGCGTTTGAACGCACTGCTTAACTTTTCTGGAAAATTTGAAGATCTGATGATCTGCGTTTGAACGCAGGGTGTGCGTTTGAACGCAGTGCTTGAACGTTCTTGAATTTCTCTGGGTCTGATGAGTTGCGTTTGAACGCACATGAGCTGCGTTTGAACGCAGCGCTTATCTTCTGCATCTCGGATGAGCTGCGTTTGAACGCACATGAGTTGCGTTTGAACGCATGCCTTTGTCTCTCTAGAAAATCTCTGCCGATTGGGTCTGCGTTTGAACGCAAAATCTGCGTTTGAACGCACGCCTTAAGATTTTTTCACCTCTTCTTTAACTTCTTGCGTTTGAACGCACCTGAGTTGCGTTTAAACGCACCACTTGGTGGCTGAAAAATTTTTTCATGGTCTGATCTGCGTTTGAACGCAGGTCCTCTGCTTCCTGAAAACACTGAGTTCAACATTAAATCCCTCTTTCTCACTTTTCTCTCAAATTATGAACATTGTAAAAATTATCTAAAAAACAACTAACCTACGTTGGGTTGCCTCCCAACCAGCGCTTGTGATTTACAGTCGACAGCCCGACTTTGTTACCTCTGCTGTAATCACGGAATGTCGAGGTAGAGTGCCTCTACCTCCATGATTTCCTGAGGATCCCTGTATGGCTTGACTCTGTTCCCATTCACCTTGAAAACTGTATTGTCCCTCGGGTTCTCCAGCTCCACCACTCCCCATGATGTAATGTCTTTCACAATAAATGGTCCAGACCATCTTGAGCGCAGCTTCCCTGGATAGAATTTCATCCTTGAATTGTAGAGGAGAACCTTCTGCCCGATTTCTATCTTCTTTGGTAGAATGCGGTTGTCATGCCACTTCTTTGTTTTTTCTTTATAAATTTTGGCACTCTCATATGCAGTTTTACGGAATTCTTCCAGTTCGAGGAGTGCCATCTTCCGTTTATTTCCTGATAAACTGTGATCCATATTCAGCTGTTTGATTGCCCAATAAGCTTTGTGCTCCAATTCTACTGGTAAGTGACATGCTTTTCCGAACACCAGCTGGTATGGGGACATTCCCAGTGGGGTTTTGTAAGCAGTTCTATATGCCCAAAGCGCATCATCCAGCTTTAAAGACCAGTCCTTCCGTCCAGGATTCACAGTTTTTTCCAATATGCTCTTTATCTCCCTGTTGGACACCTCTGCTTGCCCGTTTGCCTGAGGGTGATAAGGCAGTGATACCTTATGGATAGACACCCCATACTGCTTTAGAACCTTGGCAAATACTTTATTGATAAAATGAGAACCTTCATCACTGACCATGGCCCTCGGTGTTCCAAATCTGGTAAAGATGTTGCGTTTGAGGAACCTTTCCACAACTGACGCATCATTCTTCTGACAGGCTATTGCTTCCACCCACTTTGACACGTAATCCACTGCCAATAAGATGTAGAGATTTCCCAGCGATGAAGGAAAAGGACCCATAAAATCAATACCCCACACGTCGAAAGGCTTGACTTCCTGCCAAAGTGTCATGGGCATTTCATTCCGCTGGGAGATGTTTCCTGTCCGTTGGCAACGATCACAACTCTGCGCATAATCATGGCAGTCCTTAAAAACTGTTGGCCAGAAAAATCCTGACTGCAGCACCTTGTGAGCTGTTCTCGGTCCGCTGAAGTGTCCTCCACACTGTGCTGAGTGGCAGTGCTGAATTACCTCCAAAATTTCGTGACATGGAATGCACCGTCGGAGAATATTATCTGCCCCTTGCTTGAACAGATAAGGATCGTCCCAGAAATATTGCCTGCAATCTGAAATAAATTTCTTTTTCTGCCAAGGGGTGATATCTTCAGGGAGTGCACCATTGACCAGATAATTGGCTATGGCATAGTACCAGGGCCGTCTGTTGGTCTTGATCTTCATAATATGTTCATCTGGAAAATTTTCTTGAATGGGCACCACTTCTTCTGTAGGTTTTTCCAGACGAGATAGATGATCAGCTACTACATTTTCAACTCCCTTCTTATCCCTGATTTCGACGTCAAATTCCTGCATCAGCAGAATCCAACGCAACAGCCTTGGCTTTGCATCCTTCTTTTCCAGCAGGTATTTCAGTGCACTGTGATCTGTAAAAATAATGACTTTAGAGCCTACCAGGTACGATCTGAATTTATCCAGGGCAAAAACGACTGCCAGCAGCTCCTTCTCTGTAGTCCCATAATTAATCTGCGCCTCATTCAGGACCCTGCTGGCATAGTAGATGACACTACACACCTTGTCCTTCCTCTGTCCCAGTACCGCGCCCACAGCGTAATCACTGGCATCGCACATCAGCTCGAACGGGAGCGTCCAGTCTGGTGTTGTGATAATGGGCGCAGTCGTCAGCCTTTCTTTAAGCACGTCAAAAGCTTCTTTGCAGGCTTCGTCAAATACGAAGGGCACATCTTTTCCCAACAAATTACATAGTGGCTTTGTAATTTTTGAGAAATCTTTAATAAACCTTCTGTAAAATCCTGCGTGGCCCAAAAAGCTCTTGATTGCCTTCACTGTGGTTGGATACGGCAGCTGCTTGATCACCTCTATTTTTGCCCTGTCTACTTCCAGCCCTTTACTGGAAATCCTGTGTCCCAGCACTATTCCTTCAGTCACCATGAAGTGGCATTTTTCCCAGTTGAGTACCAGATTTGTTTTCCTGCAGCGAATCAGAACTCTGGCCAGATGGTATAAGCAATCTTCGAAGCTGTCTCCGAATAACGAAAAATCGTCCATGAAAACTTCCAGATTTTTCTCTATCATATCAGAGAAAATAGCCATCATACACCTCTGGAATGTTGCTGGAGCATTGCACAATCAAAATGGCATTCGTCTAAAGGCGAACGTTCCATACGGGCAAGTGAACGTCGTCTTTTCTTGATCTTCTGGATTTATATAAATCTGGTTGTAGCCAGAGTACCCGTCAAGAAAGCAGTAATAAGCATGGTGTGCTAGTCTGTCCAACATTTGGTCCATGAATGGCAGTGGGAAGTGGTCTTTCAGTGTGGCATCGTTCAGCTTCCGATAGTCCATACAGATTCTCCAGCCAGTGACAGTTCGCTGGGCGATCTGCTCCTGATCAGCATTCTGCACTACTGTAATACCCCCTTTCTTTGGTACACACTGGACAGGACTCACCCAGGTGCTGTCTGATATGGGGTATATAATTCCTGCTTCTAGCCACTTCATGACCTCCTTACGTACCACATCTTTCATAATTGGGTTTAATCTTCTTTGAGGCTGGATAACTGGCTTCTTTCCGTCTTCGATTCTTATCTTGTGCATGCAATAGTCAGGACTGATTCCCTTCAGGTCTGCAATTGTCCATCCTATGGCTTCTTTATGCTCTCGGAGTACCTCCAGTAGCTTTTGTTCCTGTTCCTGAGATAAAAGAGAAGAAACAATTACCAGCAGTGTATTATTTTCACCAATAAAAGCATACCTGAGGTGTTCTGGCAACTGTTTTAATTCCAGGGCTGGTGGTTCCTGCAGTGACGGGACCAGTGTCATTTTCTGCTCGCCTCCTTCATCCCTGTATAGCCTGACCCAGCTTTCTGTTCCCATGATCTGCTCATCCAGTTGCTCTTCTGTTTCCTCTGGAAATATGTCTTCAAATTCCTCCCATAAATCTTCTATCTCATCGCTTTCCAGATCATCAATTACTTCTACTGCAAAACAGTTTTCATGCCCATAATGATCGGGAAGTTGGAGAGATTTGAAAACATTAAATTTTACTTTTTCTTCATTGATTTGCATGGACAGCTCTCCACTCTTGCAGTTAATAATGGCTTCACCAGTCGCCAGGAAAGGTCTGCCCAGGATCAGCGGAACCTCTCCTGCCTCCATATCCAGTATCACAAAATCTGCTGGAAAAATAAGCTCTCCCACTTTTACCAGGATATCTTCAATTACCCCATAGGCAGGTTTCACAGATCTGTCAGCCATTTGAAGCATAATTCTTGTTGGGCGTGGCTCTCCGACTCCCAGACTTTTGAAGATGGTCAGTGGCATCAGGTTGATGCTGGCACCCAAGTCGCATAAGGCTTTTCCTGTGTATGCACTGCCCAGGGTCACTGGAATAACAAAGCTGCCAGGGTCTTTCTTTTTCAGTGGTAGACCATTTTTTACACAACTGCTCGCTTCTGCCGTCAGATTCACTGTTTCGAAGTCACTCATTCGCCTTCTACCATACAGGATATCTTTGAGAAATTTCGCATAAGTAGGCATTTTGGCAAGTGCTTCAGCAAAAGGTATATTTATCTGTAATTTCTTGAATACCTCCAGAAATCTGGCGTAGTCTTTGCTGTCATCTCTCTTGCGTGTTTTCAGAGGGTAAGGAACCTCCTTAGAAGTTGGCACTATTTCTGGATTACCCTCATTCATCTGCGCTGCTTCCTGTTCGACCGAACTCCTTTTCTGAGGGTCAGCGGTTGAACTGTCTTCCCGGTCAATCACTTCCTGTTCAATAATCTTGGACTTTTCTGCGCGTGCATGACTGGGATACGGTGGATCCTGCAGTGCAATTCCACTCCGAGTTGTGATAGCATTGATTTGAGCGCGTGGATTATTCACTGTATTGGATGGTAAATTCCCTGGGGCTCGTTCTGCCTGGCTCTGTGCAAGCTGTCCATTCTGTACTTCCAAGTTGCGGATAGCAATCTTCATCTGGCTTACATCAGCAGTTAATGAGTCCATCTGTGCGAATCTAGTTTCCAACTGCTTATTGAATTTCTCCATATAGGACTCAAAATGTTGCTGAGACAGGTTTAGTTGTGGTGCTGCTTGTGCAGGCTGGGCTGGAGCTGTCTGTTGTGCCTGTGGCCTGTGCTGGAATCCTGGTGCATATACTGCTGCATTGGGATTTCCGTAGCGAAACCCTGGATGGTCACGTGTGCCTGGTCTGTAGCGACTAGGATCCCACTGCTGCTGAACATAGTTGGCATCTTCGGTCTGAAGCTCCAGAATTGCTGCGTCAAAGTCAGGTTCGTCCACTGATGCTACCGGCTTCTTTTCTGTGTACACCTTCTTGACTAAGTCCTGTACCACTTTCGTGAGATTATCAATCCTGTCATCAACCACTGGTTCTGCTACTGCTGCGAGCCTGCGGTCATCAAACAGGCGAGTATCCTGTTTGGCTAGTTGCTTCATCAGTTCGTAGGCTCCATCTTTATCCACATGGTACAAAAAGTTACCCCCAGCTTCCCTGTCAATCCTGTCTGCATTCTCCCTGTCAAGTGCGTGGTAGAACACCTGCAGAATCTTTGCGTCCCCGAAGCCGTGATTGGGGCATTTTTTCACAAGTCTCATTAGCCTGTCCCATGCATCTACCACTGTCTCCCCCATCTGCTGTTTGAAAGATAAGATCTCACTCTGCAGCTTGATAACGCGAGATGCAGGGTAGAATTTTGCCAAGAAATCAGCAACACACCCCTCCCAGGTAGTGATAGACCTCGGTGGTCTTGCCTCCAGCCAATCTTTTGCTGTTCCGAACAAACAGTATGGGAATAAAATCAGCTTTAGCGTGTCCGCTTCGACTCCTCTGTACTTAATCTTGTTGCAGTAATCCTCAAATTTTCCGAGGAAGTCGTTTGGATCTTCATCTGCCTTCCCATTAAAAGGACAATGGGTCTGGGCGGTCTGAATGGTGGATGATTTCAGGTCGAAGTGCTCTGCTGTAATGGGAGGCACTACAATAGCTGGTTGATGTCCTCCGGTTGGGACTTCAAAATTTTCGACCAGTGCCCTTCCAGACCTGTTATAAGTCCTCTGATTGTTCCTGGCAGCAAAACCTGCTGCTATCAGCTCTTCAATGTAAAGAGCCATCTGTGCTGGAGTACGTTGCGGCTGTCCTGTGGGTGTTCCTGTTTCGGTTGTGGTGTCTTCTCCGTGCTCAGACATCGCGGCTCGGTGTCTGCGACTTTGCTCTCTGAAAAGTTTTTCGGGATCTTCGAGTGGTGATACCAGTTTGCGGGGCAATCTGGGCATAAACTAGAATAGCCTGAAAATCAGATTTCAAGAGCAGTAAGTCGAAAGAAAGTAACTGTAAAAATAAAAGAAAAACTCTGAGACTTATTCTAATGTCTCTTTAACAAAAACTGTAACCGTTCCCCGGCAACGGCGCCAAAAACTTGACAGCGTAAACCTATCTGCTTTTTCGCAAGTGTACGATCAAGTAGTATAGAGTATGTAATTGTGACTCTGGTTGTCGAACCCACGAGAACAGTTTAAGTTGTTGCTAATCAGAATCAGAATAAGACACGAAGTTTGTAAAAAGGAGGAAGGTTTGGGATTTGACTATACTAAATTATAATAAATAAAAACAGTAAAAAACTTATTTTATTTTTCTGTTGAATATTTTGCCGAAATTGTTGTAGTTGTAAAAGTCGATAATTCTAAAAATCTAGATTCCAGGATCCCCTAGGGTTACTCTCCAGCTTCCATAGTTTATTTGATTTCAGAAACACACAGTGGTTTTTTTTATGCCAGCATACCAATAGTACAATCTCCTCTCGGTCTCATGCACTTATCACTCAACTGCAGATTTTCGGGTCCTCTCGGTCCACCTAAATCTGCAGGTTCGTTCTAAGTCTGCTAGGGTTACAGGTTCTCCTCTCGGTCTCCCCCTAAACGTCTAACAGTTGGTCTAATGCTTCTGGGCTAGTCCCCTGATTCTCTTCACCTCTCGGTCCATCAAGGCAGAGTACTAAATCCTGTCTTTTCTTCCTAACATTCGCTGGTCACTCTCGCGCACCAGATCCTGTCTGTAACACTCCTGGGTGATCAGGCCATTCATGTATGTAAATAAAATCAAAGACAGAATAATAAACAAACCATCCTGTATTAAGACTTAGCTAGCCATGCATCTGAAAATCAAAACATCCAAGTCTGCTGAATTCATAAACCCTAGGTTCACCGAGAACCTAGGCAAAAGGTCTAGCTAGCTTGCATTATTTAAAGACAATGTTCCATAAAAGAGAAAAGATCAAACTAGTTATTTCTGAAGATACTGGAAAACTGCTCCAATCCTGCTCTGCTCCAACTCCTGGCTGCTGTGAAACTGGCTGCTGATGATGATGATAGCTGTGGTATGCCTTCGTAACCCTAAAACAGTGCTGGGACACCTCCTTTTATATTGCCACAGTCTCCAAAACTGATGCACGAAATTCCTGTTTTACCCTTGAAAAGACCCGTCCTGGAAGATTCTGGAACCCGTCTGTGCGTTCAAACGCACACTTCCTGCGTTCAAACGCAGTGCGTATGAACGCACACCCTTCTGCGTTTGAACGCAGGACTTAGCCGTTTTCCTCTTCTGGCTCCTGAACCCATGCGTTTGAACGCAGCTCCTCTGCGTTTGAACGCACCCCTTGGCCGTTTCTTCTCTTGAGTGTTGAGCCCTGCGTATGAACGCACAACGCCTGCGTTTAAACGCAGGACTTAGCTTTTCTGCACTTGGTCTCTGACTCCTGCGTTTGAACGCAGCCTGCCTCTGCGTTTGAACGCAGGCCTTAGCCAAATTCTGCCATCTTTCCTGCTGCTCCTGTCTTGTGCGTTTGAACGCAGCTCCTGCGTTTGAACGCACAACTTAGTCATTTTTTTTCCTCTTTTTTCTGCTCAGCTCTCCTAACACGCTGCCTCCTATCCAAGTCAATCTCATGCATTTTTCGGCACCTGTTACCTGCACATCATAACACGCACCCGCGATCATATCCAACAAACAAAAGTATGCATAAAATTACTCAAATTTTGCAATCATGATCTAAAAATTTCTGCCTCGTATCAGGTGGAAAATAAGCTGAAAATGGCCTAAACTCAACTCTCACAGGGTTAAAACCAATGGTAAAAAGATGTCCCAGACTAATACATTTTCAAGCTGTCATTGATCCACGCCTAGAGTTGATCCTAGAATCTCCCAAGTCCTTGGTGCTAGCCCGGAAGAGGAAGAGGAAGAAGAATCACACAAAACGAGACCCAAAAGGAGGGTCTCGGCCTCCTTTGTGGCTGACGGGGACGGGCGTCGGCAAGCGGGGCGGGCGGCTCCTCTTGTTGCTTGCTCTCTCTCCTTTTGTTCTCTCCCACTCTTTGTTATGTTCAATAATGAGCATAAGTTGTGGGAAGGAAGGAAGGAAGGTCCTTTATGTAGTCCAAACACTCCTTGTCAACTACCTAAAGGACTTATTCTAGTCCTACTAGAATTCAATTTAGTACCTTCCTTGCAAATTAGTCCCTACTAAGTTTGCAAGGTTTTGCAAAGTGATCCTTCTAATTAATTAATCCAATTAATTAATTCCCAAATCTAGTTCAACTCTATATAGCGTGTGACCCCATAGGTTCTATCTAGTTGGTAGCAACTATTTGCTAATATGGAGCGGTTTCTAGCAAAACATCCATTCTAGCCAACTAATAGAATAGTCATCTTGACAACCTTTGTACAAGTAATTGTCTCATCCCTTTGTCTCTATATCCGGATTGGACACGAGACATACAAGTCACACTCGTATATCCAATCCATAGTTTCTCGATCCATGGGAATAGCCTTATTCGTGCAAATAACATCAATATCCCATATTGATTTATTTGAGTTTGGCCAGACATTCTATAAGCACTATCCCTCGAGTGGCCTAGGATATTTGCTCCCGTTATGTGGAAAGGACAAATTCTATCTACGTCCACTACGATCTCTAAGCTTGCTTCTTATTGTATCCAGTACACGCTTTTATAACTACCCATTTACGGTGTAGCGTTTAACGCTACCAAAATCACAATAATCCACAACTAGAATATCTAGTGACTTCAAGTCTAAGGATGACAATACCATTGCACCGCGAGAAGCGCTTGTGACTCAACATAACGTGTATGTAGCCTTCTCGGAGATGGGTCAATCCAGTGCAACATTCCATAATGCACCCCTATGTGTTGGATCCTGATATCTCCATATCAATCCAGCCACATACTAGTCTATAGATGATTGTCCCATTAATCATTATACTGGACTAGGGATATTTAAGATAAACAACACAATTGTAAATCTAAGGACTTCATTATATTAAATATCCAATAAATAATAAATGAATTTCTATCCACAAATAATTCATACTAAACTAGACTGCCTCTAGGGCATCTATTCCAACAGTCTCCCACTTGCACTAGAGCCAATCTGGCGCATCTCGTATGTCCATACTCCTAGTGTGCCCTTCATGCTTCCACTGCGTGAGCGGATTTGTAAGCGGGTCTGACAGATTTTCATCTGTAGGAATCTTGCATATCCGAACGTCTCCTCTATCGATAATATCTCGAATCAGATGAAACTTCCTGAGAACGTGCTTGGAATCCTGGTGCGATCTTGGTTCCTTTGATTGCGCGATCGCCCCAGTGTTGTCACAAAACAACTCGACTGGATCCGCAATGCTAGGGACCACACCAAGTTCAGAAACAAACTTTCTGATCCAAACAGCTTCCTTTGCTGCGCCATTTGCAGCAATGTACTCAGCCTCTGTTGTAGAATCAGCTACCGTCTCTTGCATGGAACTCTTCCAGCTCACCGCTGCTCCATTCAGGCAAAACACATATCCCGATTGTGATCTAAAGTCATCTCTGTCGGTTTGGAAGCTTGCATCAGTGTAACCCCTTACACGCAACTCTTCCTCACCGCCAAATATAAAAAAAGCATCCTTAGTTCTTCTCAAGTATTTTAGGATGTTCTTGACTGCAATCCAGTGACTCTCACTCGGATTGGATTGGTATCTGCTTGTCATACTCAAGGCATATGACACATCTGGTCTAGTACATAACATGGCGTACATGATAGATCCTATGGCCGAGGCATAGGGAATTCTACTCATGCGTTCCTTCTCAATCTCATTGGAAGGACAACCACTCTTCGAAAGAGTGATTCCATGTGACATGGGCAAGAATCCCTTCTTTGAATCTTGCATGTTGAACCGTTTCAACACCTTGTCAATATATGTACTTTGACTTAGGCCTAGCAACCTCTTAGATCTATCCCTATAGATCTTTATACCGAGTCTATAGGCTGCTTCCCCTAAGTCCTTCATTGAGAAACACTTCCCTAGCCAATCTTTAACAGATTGTAGCATGGGAACGTTGTTTCCAATGAGTAGTATGTCATCCACATACAAGACCAGAAAAGCTACAGAGCTCCCACTAACCTTCTTGTAGACACAAGACTCATCTTCGTTTCTGATGAAGCCAAACTGTTTGACCACTTCATCAAAACGTCGATTCCAACTCCTAGAAGCTTGCTTCAATCCATAAATGGATCGTTGCAGCTTACAGACTTTGTTGGCTTGCTTTGGATCTTCAAAACCCTCCGGCTGTATCATATACACGTCCTCGAGGAGATTCCCATAAAGGAATGATGTTTTGACATCCATCTGCCAAATCTCATAGTCGTGGTATGCTGCAATTGCAAGTAGGATTCGGATGGATTTGGTCATAGCAACTGGTGAAAAGGTTTCATCATAGTCAATACCATGAATCTGTCTGAATCCTTTAGCCACCAATCGGCCCTTATAGGTAATCACATTACCATCCATGTCGATCTTCTTCTTGAAGACCCACTTGCACCCTATAGGCCGTGCCCCATCTGGTGGTTCCACCAAAGTCCATACTTTGTTGGTATACATGGATTCCATCTCGGATCTCATGGCTTCGAGCCACTTCTGAGAGTTTGGGCCATTCATGGCTTCCTCATAGGTAGTAGGCTCATCATCTATGAGCATCGTGTCACCAGAATCGGTCACGAGAAGTCCATACCTCTCGGGTTCCTGGCGCACTCTTCTAGATCTACGAAGCTCTTGTGTTACCTGAACAGGTTGCTCCACAACTGATTGTGGTTCCTGTTCATGTTCCATAATCGGTTCAGTGATTTGTGGTTCTTGAACCTCTTCAAGTTCTACATTCCTCCCACTTGCTTCTTTAGAGACAAACTCTCTTTCTAGAAACACGCCGGTCCGAGCAACAAACATTTTGTTATCGGTTGGATTGTAGAAGTAGTATCCCTTAGTTTCCTTAGGGTACCCCACAAATTTACACTTATCTAATTTAGGCCCTAGCTTGTCTGATTGTAAACGTTTTACATAGACATCGCAGCCCCAAATCCTCATGAACGACAGTGTGGGACGCCTCCCACCCCACATCTCATATGGTGTCTTCATGACTGATTTAGATGGAACACGGTTAATGGTGAAAGCTGCACTTAATAGAGCGTATCCCCAAAATGATAATGGAAGATCAGTTTGACACATCATAGATCGAACCATATCCAATAGGGTTCGATTCCTCCTCTCGGACACACCATTCCATTGTGGCGTTCCGGGTGGAGTGAGTTGGGACACGATCCCACACTCTCTAAGATAGTCGTCAAACTCTTGGCTTAAGTATTCTCCTCCACGATCCGATCGTAGAGCCTTGATACTTTTGCCAAGTTGCTTCTCTACTTCATTCTTGAATTCTTTGAACACTTCAAAAGATTCGGATTTTGCCCTCATAAGGTACACAAAACCATATCTACTGTAATCATCAGTAAACGTAATGAAGTATACATAACCACCCCTGGCAGGCGTGGCAAATGGCCCACATACATCAGTATGTATGAGTGCCAATTGCTCACTAGTCCTCTCACCTTTCTTATTGAAAGGGGACTTTGTCATTTTTCCTAATAAACAAGCCTCACATGTCTCATATGATTCAAAATCAAATGAGTATAGCAATCCATCCTTATGGAGTCTAGATACACGTTTCTCATTTATGTGGCCTAAACGACAGTGCCATAAGTAAGCAGAATTTAAATCTTTTATTTTAATCCGCTTGGTATTAATGTTGTAGACAGGATTGCTTAGATCAAGGACATAAAGTCCAATAAATAATTGCGCACTAAAATAGTGAATATTATTTAAATAAAAGGAACAACAATTGTTCTTTATTGAAATAATAAAACCATCCTTGTCCAAACAAGAAATAGAAATAATGTTTCTGCTCATAGCATGCACAAAATAGCAATTATTTAATTCTAAAACTAATCCTGAAGGCAGAGATAGCTCGCACACGCCTATGGCCAACGCAGCAACCTTTGCTCCATTCCCAACGCGCAGATCTACCTCTCCTTTAGCCAATATTCTACTTCTCTTTAGATCCTGCATATTTCGACAAATATGAGATCCACATCCAGTATCTAATACCCATGATGTAGAGACAGTTAAATTGACATCTACAACGAAAATACCTGGTGGTGGTGGAATCACTATTCCAAGCCTCTTGTCCTCCAGATATTTTGGGCAGTTCCTCCTCCAGTGTCCAGGCTGACTGCAGTAGTGACATTCACCTTTAGTCACACCTTTGGAAATGCCACCGACAGGCTTAAGGGCAGGTTCCTTGGACTTGGCAACTGACTTGCCTTTGCCCTTGGAGGACGAGCCAAACCTTTTGCCATTTCCTTTCTGCACCATCATAATGGCCTTTCCCTTACCCTTGTTGATGCTCTGTTCTGCCGTCCTCAACATATTGAGTAAATCTGGCAGTGGTTTCACGATCTCTTTCATGTTATAGTTCATGATGAACTGTCCATAACTCTCGGGCAACGATTGCAACACGAGATCGGTTTCCAACTCTTGGCCGACCGGGAACCCCAGTGGGGCGAGATTCTCCAAGTACCCGATCATACGGAGTACATGGGGTCCCACCGGGTTCCCTTCTGCCAGATGAAATTTGAACAGTGCCTTAGAGACCTCATACCTTTCTACCCTTGCCTGCTCTTGGAAGAGCTCCTTCAGATGCTCGATCATATCGACAACATTCATGTTTTCGTGTTGCTTCTGAAGCTCAGAAGTCATGGTGCATAGCATAAGGCAGACCGCATCATTAGCGTCATCAACACGCTTTTGATACGCCTTTAAGGCAGCAGGTGTTTGGTTCTCTGGACCTTCTGGAACATGCTCCTCTATTGCGTACAGTTTCTTCTCTTGCTTGAGAACAATTCTCAAGTTTCTGTACCAATCAAGAAAGTTGGTTCCAGAGAGCTTGTCCTTCTCAAGGACAGATCGTAGGGAATGTTGTGAACTCGATGAGTTATTTGCCATTTGGAATTCTACAAAAAGGAAAATACGCAAGTTTTAGTATTTGTGAATTTTTGACTATATTCAATAACGGCTAGTTTATCAAATATAGCTCCCACTATTTTTCTACGGATTAATAACCCTCGAGATATTAATGCGGAAAATATCCTTATATTTTCTAGTGGGCCAAGATCCATGTTTCACCTCCTTATGAGCTTGCTTTGGCAAGTCACCCATAATTTGGCTACTTTAGGTAGGAACAATCCCAATTGCATCCCATATGCAACTCTTGGTTCAATTGGGCAAATAACTCCTTATTTATCCATCCATATGGATAATCCCAATTGATTGCCTCTAGGTTTCTTAATCAAATTAATAGCCCAGTTGGGTTCAACCTCTTATCTAAACAATTGCACATTGTTACGTGCCATCGCATTTCATCATTATGAACCAAGTCGCCATGCTTTGGCACGCACGAACTTGATAAATAATGATGATAATGAGTGTTTAAATAACGAGAAGGCAAGAACACAATATTTGAATTTTGAGGGATTTTTAAATTCAATTTTAGTTATTTTGTTGATCAATATCAACTAATCTATCTATTTGAGTTTAAGCACAACTCCAAATAATAGATTCGGGTTGTCTAATTATCTTATTATCCTAATTGCATTTATCATCCATACACCAACCACACAATAATAAGACAATAAAATAAACAACCGCAAAACAGAAATTACACGTGATGTGGATATGGCCTCTTCTAGACTAAGATAATTCCAAGCCGATGGAATTATCTATGAACCCTAAAACAAACACATCTCCATGCGTCTTGATCTTTTGGTCCATCCTTCATAGTCATGTGGAATGCTCCATGCTCCATGCTCCATCCTTTGTGGTTTCTTTGGCTTTGGGCTTCTTTTCTTCAATCTTGGCTAACAATCTACTTTATCTAGCACTAGCTAACTTCTATACTAAATAAAATAAATCTCACAAGTTGAGAAAAAAATGGCACGCAGGCCATAAAATCCTAATTAATTATTACAATTAATTGATCAGGTCGCAGGCCGTAAAACCAAACCAAAAAATTAAACATCCACATCAAACCACATCCTAAGGCCATATCCAATCACCATGCGATTTGCACATAAACAGTTAAAATCCAATTTTAACGCGCTTGGTCAATTTTAATTGATTTTAGGATTTCTAGGGTTATAACGGTTCATGGGCCCAACAATCAAATTGCCCGGGCCCAATAAGGTGAACCACAAGGCCCTAGGGCCGGCCCGACCCAAAACCCACAAGCCTAGGCCGCGGGTTAGGGCCGCCCGGCCCCTAGGGCGGCCAAGCTTGGGCGGCAAGCAAGAGGGGCGGTCCCCTGGGGGGCCGAACCTCCTTGAGGGAGTTGTTTCCAAAACAACTCCCTTGCTTGGTGCCCAAGTTTGGTTGTTTCCTTGTTTTGGAAGAACTCCTTCTTCCCCAAGGATGCCCAAAACCTAGATCTAAGATCCTAAAATTTCTCAAACTCACCAATTCATGCATCCAATGCAAAAAATTAGATCTTGTTATGATAAATTATTGAAAAATTGCATCCCATGCTTGATTTGTCTTGTTTTACGCGATAAACAATCAAATTAAGGTGTAAAACAACTAAAACGTAACACATAAACCACGTTTATGCTCTACGACCTGTGGCTCTGATACCACTGTAGGGTTTTGATTCATGGATGCACAACGGAAACACAAACAATCATAAAACCATGCAAAACCCTCCAAGGATCACAAGTCAAGAGACATAACGATGGTAAAGGAAGAAATCAATAACACACCTTAGGGTTCTCCTTTGATGACTTCAAACGCGAATTGTGTCACGTTCTCTATGGTTGATCCACGCCTAGAGTTGATCCTAGAATCTCCCAAGTCCTTGGTGCTAGCCCGGAAGAGGAAGAGGAAGAATAATCACGCAAAACGAGACCCAAAAGGAGGGTCTCGGCCTCCTTTGTGGCCGACGGGGACGGGCGACGGCAAGAGGGGCGGGCGGCTCCTCTTGTTGCTTGCTCTCTCTCCTTTTGTTCTCTCCCACTCTTTGTTATGTTCAATAATGAGCATAAGTTGTGGGAAGGAAGGAAGGAAGGTCCTTTATATAGTCCAACAACTCCTTGTCAACTACCTAAAAGACTTATTCTAGTCCTACTAGAATTCAATTTAGTCCATTCCTTGCAAATTAGTCCCTACTAAGTTTGCAAGGTTTTGCAAAGTGATCCTTCTAATTAATTAATCCAATTAATTAATTCCCAAATCTAATTCAACTCTATATAGCGTGTGACCCCATAGGTTCTATCTAGTTGGTAGCAACTATTTGCTAATATGGAGCGGTTTCTAGCAAAACATCCATTCTAGCCAACTAATAGAATAGTCATCTTGACAACCTTTGTACAAGTAATTGTCTCATCCCTTTGTCTCTATATCCGAATTGGACACGAGACATACAAGTCACACTCGTATATCCAATCCATAGTTTCTCGATCCATGGGAATAGCCTTATTCGTGCAAATAACATCAATATCCCATATTGATTTATTTGAGTCTGGCCAGACATTCTATAAGCACTATCCCTCGAGTGGCCTAGGATATTTGCTCCCGTTATGTGGGAGGGACAAATTCTATCTACGTCCACTACGATCTCTAAGCTTGCTTCTTATTGTATCCAGTACACGCCTTTATAACTACCCAGTTACGGTGTAGCGTTTAACGCTACCAAAATCACAATAATCCACAACTAGAATATCTAGTGACTTCAAGTCTAAGGTTGACAATACCATTGCACCGCGAGAAGCGCTTGTGACTCAACATAACGTGTATGTAGCCTTCTCGGAGATGGGTCAATCCAGTGCAACATTCCATAATGCACACCTATGTGTTGGATCATGATATCTCCATATAAATCCAGCCCCATACTAGTCTATAGATGAGTGTCCCATTAATCATTAAACTGGACTAGGGATATTTAAGATAAACAACACAATTGTAAATCTAAGGACTTCATTATATTAAATATCCAATAAATAATAAATGAATTTCTAGCCACAAATAATTCATACTAAACTAGATTGCCTCTAGGGCATCTATTCCAACAGTGACGTCACGACATCAGTTTATAACAACCAAGACAAACTTCATACTGAAATAGACATATACATATTTGAAAATGTATAGCATGTACTTGTAATACATATGCCCATCAACCTGACCCACATCAAATTGTAAGGGAACGGTATGCCAGTAATTCCAAATATTTGATAACACAATTACGAAAAATCCATATTCATTTCCCCATTCCTATAGCACCCATTAATCCACCAAGACGAGCTAGACCTTAAGTGTACACACCCTTGTACTGGATCGTCAGTCAAGAGAGTAGTACTAGCTGCCTAAAGTCGAGATCTTGCAATGTACCGACTAAAAGCCCATAGAACGGGTTCCATGAGTGTCCGCTGCCGTAGTAGCTAGACGTCCGAGACTATGTTGATCATACAGAGGTCTAAGGTACATAAATCAATTCTCAACAAGTATTCCAAACCATCATGAGCAATAATCTTACCTAATTCATGTGCATATATAGATGTCCAAGATAAGCCTTCCTGTTACTTTTACCCATAGAGACATGCATATATCCAATCTAGTATTCTTCAATAGTAAATAGCATTCATGTGCTTAAGTGGTAGCCTGTCTAGTACTCCTGATCAGCTCTGCTGATATCCAATCCCGTCAATCTCTACACATACAGATGTACATTCAATTATAAGTACACATTTTCATTAGTGAGGTACAATGCACATGTAGTATCATCATAGTTGTCTAGCCCAGAATGACTATCTAGCCCTTGAAGTCTCAGTCTTGTTAGTATAGTACAGTCCCATACTATGCCTTAACCCCTCAATTATGCCTAGTTGGCTAGTCTCAAGAGTTACTAAGTCTCCAAGTTGTTTACTTAAGATTGTATCTCAAGATCTTATTATTTACACTCAAGTCCCTGAAGTTTGATTAAATTGCACTTTAGTCCCTCATCTAGTCTTATTAGTCAGATTTAAGTCCAGATTGATACAAAATTGGATTCCATCTGTTACAGGATGTCCTGCATCAAGATTTGAGTGTTTGACTGAAGGAAATTAATATTTTACCCCTCACATGTAGCTCAACTGAACTAGTGTTTTCAGAGAGTTAAAGTTGGTTAAACTTGACCCTTCGATTAGAAATGTCATTACAAGAGTCTTTGTGAAGAACGAAATTACAATTTTTCCCTTACTCTTAATATCAGAGTTCTGGATGAGTTTGTTACACTAACAGATAGTTTGAAAAGCCCAGAGTGGGTTGACGAGTTCCTTAGATGCCCAAACAACTAGTTTTAAATAAATCAGAGTCACTATTTGGTTCACGAGAATTAAGCGTCCCCGTGTTTTGATTAATTGAAAATAAGTCCATTAAGTTTAGAAAAATTGTGGAAAGAACCCTAAACAGTTGTCTTGCTCAACATTAGCCCATCATTTCTTATTTTAACCTCAAATTTCCATATAAGTCATGTAGATAACTTTAAGAAAATGGTTTCAACTTTACATAACTTTGAAGTGCAATTACCTATTTGCCTCTCTTATACATCTTGGTCCATACAGGGTTTCTCGGAAGGTCAACTTCGTCAAATTTGTTACTTGGATGCATAATAACAGTGTGAGCAGCTTTGCTCAAGAATATGAAGGCCATAAATTTCATTTTGAGTGACAAATTAAAAGTTAAAGAATGAGAGAAATAAGCACAAACAACCAACTTTGATGATCAATTATGATCAATTGAGCAAGAGTTTGGAAAACATGAGAATATGGTTTTGTAGCTCTGAACAAGTATTTCAGAACACTCAAGTCCTTATAGACTCAAAATATTGAAAGAGATATTACAGCTAAAAGTTGGACAAACTCAAGTCGATTTATACTTTAGCCAAAAATACACGTTTGACAGTTTTCTAACATGCTTTTTTCATCAACTTCAAGCATGATTTCGAGGTAGCTAGAGTTGGAATGTGAACTCAAAATTAACATGAAACTTGAAGCTAAATGTACCAACAACATTTGGTTGAATAACCGAGGAGATACAGGAGCTCAGAGTTGAGCAAAGATGCATCTTAAAACTCAAGCTTGAACAAGGTACTCAAGAACACGATCCTCAGCAACTTAGCGGGGATTTTAAGGTAATTTAGAGATCGATTTGAAGAAAATTTACAACATGAAAATAGTAGCATGTAGTGCAGAGAACACACGGGGGGGAAATCTCATGAAACCATCAATTGAGCATAGAGAAATAGAGCCATGAACATAAACATGGTTTTGGGTGGGTTTAAAGGTTACAAACATGATCAAATAGTTCTAGGGACCAATTACAAGCTATCTACAGAAACAAGCAAGGATAAGCTGATTACCATAATTTCCGGCGGTGACTGGAGTTTCCGGCGAGCTCAAGTCCGGAGGACATGGCAACTTCTAGCAGCTCCGGGGCAAGAATTGGTACCAGTGGGTTCACCTATATCATAGAAACATAAAAGAATGATTAATTTTTATAATTTACAATAGGTAAGGATAAATCAATATATTACTAGTTAGGGTTTCTCAATTCCCTACCCGGTTTCCTCTCTCGTTACTCAGCGAAATCCGCAATTTCTTGAGGGCTTCTTCTCCTCATGACACATAGCACATCCAGTAGCCGCATGTCTCCAATGAGATCATAGGTGGCGGTCGTTGTAGTGGAGATGATGGTGTTTTTTGGTGGTTTCATGGCTGTTAGGGGAAGTCAAGAGGAGAAAGGAGAAGAGGATGAGAAATGAAGGTAGTTCCCTAAATTGGAGTGAGTGAGTGCTGCCACCTCATTGAGGAGGGTGAAAACTTTGGAAGGGGACAACTGGTACTGGGGGTGGGAGAGAAATGGAAATATCCTTAAAGTTAGTGTACAAATTAGAATTAGAGAAAATTAAATAGTTTTAAAAAATTACAGTCTAGCCCCAACATATAAAATCACTTTAAAAATATCCCCCAATTTCCAGTGTTCCCAGTTTGGCCAATTCAGCCAAAAATTATAGTTTTGGAGAATTACTTAAATGGCCCAGTTTCTTACTAATTGCGTAATTTCCCCAATTTTGAGAATACTAACCAACTATCTCTTTTTTTTTTTCAAGTTCAGCAACAATGTTGAACAATAAGTTAACACAATCAACTCAAAATTTATTTTAGGCTTTACTACTTAACGCATACCCCAGTTTGTTGAATCCTCTCATCCGCTTGCGCTTGAATTAGCCGGTTCTCTCCAATAGCCCCATTATCACAAGTTGCTCCAACTTCGCCAACTTCCTGCAATGTGTTCCCCCAACGATGCTTCAACTCCCGTCAATTTCCTACAATCTGACTATCGATTCTCCAACTACAACTGAGTTCCTGCGATCGAAACTCCTATTTGTTTTTCCAACTCTTTATCTTCCGCCAATTGCAACTACAGGCCTTGCTGCTTCAACAAAGCACATACCTTGATCTGCCATAAGATGAAGCTGTTTCTCCCCGTGAACTTGTCGATCTCGGTCTTCCCCCGATCATCTTCTCTGCAGCTCCTTGTCCAGATCCGTAACCCCCGAACGCGTTCTCCACCTTGATCGCGGGACCATAGCTATGCATTTCACGGATTGTGAAACCCTATCTCTTTAGCTCCACCTTGATCTTGGAACACCCAAACTCTCATATGATACCAGTTTGTTATGATCCGGATAGAGCTTAAGAACGATGATAAAAGATGAAACAATAACACAAGATGTCACGTGGTTCACTAGCGATGAGCTAGCTACCTCCACAACCCAAAAAACCCCTTTTATTGAAGAGAAACACCAAGGATACAACCCGCACAATGTAAAGCATGGACTTTAGACTTTATATATGCCTACTATAAAGCTTGTGCCCAAAGAATTACCATAACCGAGCTAAATGAACAAGGAAAAAACTAATTGACCGCCTCCCGACTGTCTTCGCATGAAGACCAAATAGCCTTCGCACGAAGTGCTTCATACGAAGCCATCGGGCCTTCACACGAAGACCTACCGCCACTGCTTGTTTTCTGCGTCTCGTGCTCCTCCGTTTGGTTCGTTTATTGCCCCTCTTCGTCACCAACTCCTCGCCAATCCTAAGTTCATTCAAGGAACCCCCAGATTCCCAACATGGTGTTTGGTGGCGGACGAGGAAAATAGTGAACGAAGAGTGTTGGTGGAAGTTGGGTATTCGTCGGAACCTCCTATGGATGGCTCTGAGGTTGCTCGGCACCAACTTGAAGAAATACCCCATTACAATGGCTGCTAAGGTGATATCACCAATTTTCCCGTCTCCTCACTGTGGTAATCCTGAGCAAGTCAAATATTTATTCGAATTATTTATCGAATTACAGTGAGATTGCAATTGTTGGGTTATTAATGCTTGTTTTTGGAAACAAAAATTGCTTTGTAGTGGTGGTAATTTGAAGTTTGCTTCAGCAAATTACAATGGGATTGGGTCAAAATTTGAAGGGAAATCGTGAAATTTCCAATATGTGAGCAACTGGAGGAGATCTAAGAATTTGTGTGTCTTTTGCTTTGATGATTTTTGTGGGTTAGATGGTTTGGTGAAGCAGATTCATTGGCTTCTTCTACGTGGTCATGTTAGAGCTCCTGGCTTAAAAAATGCAGGGATGTCGGATTTAATGGAGGCCGCAATGGTTGAGGTGCAACCGGATTCTAGAATGGGTGGGGATGATGGTGGTGGTGTATCGATAATTATGGATGTGGAAATGGCGGCAATGATGCCTGAGATTTTTCGGTGTGGCCGGAATCTGGGTTGGGTGGCGGCAGTGGTGGCGGTGGTGGTAGTTGTTATTTGTTCAGTGTTCATAGATAAAGGGAATTTACAATTTTAACTTTAAAATAAGGACATGAAAGTCAACTAACGGCTTGTTCTATTAACTTGTGGATGGAAAAAAAATTACCAGTTTCAGATTGACGTTTTAATTGCAAATGGGTTACTTAATCAGTTAGTCCTATAACATGGGGTTGCAATGTGAGAGTTTCAGCTAACTGGGGGTATGCACTAAGTAATTAAGCCTTTATATTATTACAACTTGACCCGCCACAGAAATTACAGGGTGTTGCATCTTAACCCCCTTAAAAGAATATTCGTCCCCGAAGATCATCTAACCCTTCCCGTACCTCAAAATATTTCCCTTAATCCATCCAAACTCCATGTCTGTTTTCTCACCTTACATCCCATTTCCTTGTGAATTCTTGACTGAAATAAGTACCCAACTGGGTTGTAACTATAACCTCCTAAAGTTTGCTCAGTATCCTTCTACAGCTAACCAGTTTTCCTAATCTTCTAATCCACAATGTTTTGATTAAAGTGATCCACAAAATTACTTCGAATCGATTTTGTCGTGTTAAAGTCCTTAATCTATTTTTTCCTCTTTGTCCTTATAGGTTCTAATGCGACATCCTTTCACCATTATATGCCTAGATGTTACAAACTCGAGTCAATATTCACAATTGCTCTATCAATTTCCAGAATCGAATACATAATTCAGAGTTACCCCTTTTTTCCTTAGTCCCTAAATCCTTTTGTAGGATGCTCAGTGAAAATTTACTCTCTCCATTATAACACTTTTTATGCCCCTAACTTCCACGACCGTTTCATCCCTCACTGTCTTTGACGGTCTTAATCTTCGTCACCATTACTTGTCACCTATTATCTTAACGCTAAGATACGTTGGCCAGACCCTTTGGTACAAATGTCTTTAATAATTTTCTAAAGGTTGTCACTCCTGACAAGTTCCTCTCTGAACATCTCAGAGTTAATCTGGTATTTTATCCTTGAAGAATATGTCATTTTCTAAAAACGAGCCTTCATAAAAAAAAATTTTAAGAACTCCTCTTCATCGTCCACCGAAGACTATTTTTTGCATATCAACTAAAAAACCTATATCATTCTTTTTAGTGTACAAGCGTACTTTCCTTGTCTCCATTAAGTTCCCAATAGTTTACCTTAATTTCCCTGCAACTACTTGTACAGATCCATACTATTGTCTAACTTGACACATTGTTCCTTCCTTCTTTGGTTTAGCCACCACTTACAAAAATCTTTTGTTTTCGATCTACAGTTTCCCTGAACCTTTTCCTATTATGGTCCATTTCCTCCTTGTTGTCTTTACACAACTTAGTTTCTCTTTTAACTTTCATAGACACCTTACATATCTCTACATGCATCCATATTCATCCTTAACATATGTCTGAGTTGAACTAATTAGGTCAATTCCATCATGTTCCTATACCAACGCCTCACTTCCTCATACTTATGTTCCCCCTTTTGTCCTCGCTCAACTCCACATGAACAACTGCCCCAAATCCTTTCTATTTTATTATAATTGTTCGCCACTTCGTATTATAATCACAACCTCCCGTAATGTATTACAATTCGCATTCCCTTACCCAGTGAGCCCACGACATTTCCCCACACCTATTTATACTTGCATTGAACACTACAGACCCTTTTGTCCCACTCCATATTCCCGAAGCCTCCCAGTCCCCACATCAGCCCGATATATTCACATACCATTTCTCAAGGTAACAAATCATGCTTAATTCGTTATGATGTTTTTCTTTCTCGAGTCTTCTATTAAGTCCACTTATGCCCCTATTTCCTTTATCTGTCCATTATGTTGCGACCCCCTCGTCAAATAACATTTAAAAGTTTCTTAATACACTTCCTGTTCATTCCTACTCTGATCCTCCCATTTACTTTATCTGAGTACAACCACATATATACAATCTTCCTTCCTTCCACTCAAAGTCTGATAGATGACAGTTTCCTACGTTATCCTAACTCATACTTCCATATACTAGTCTTCACATGTTGCTCTCAATACTCAACCTATCTGTAAGCTCACAAGTTTCATGGAATTGAAATACTAAGTTATTCTAAGGCCTTGAAACATTTTTCAAAGCCTTGAATCAGGTTTCACAGGCTTGAGCTATTTCAAGGCCTTGAACCAGGATTCAAAGCCTTGAAACTGTCTGACCTGTAAGCATGCTCTAAGGGGTAGATTTCTAAACTCTTCTGATTTGATTCTATCTCTCTCACCCCTATGCTTGATATCTTATTATTTGATGATGAAATACAAACTGTTTTGACATATCTAACATCATCTAATCCATCTGTTTGACTCAGGTTTGCAGGGAAATTTTATTTCCTAAGTTTGCAGGATCAGTTTCCTAATCTGGCTTTTGCAGGAAAAGAAACATTAAGAGAAGATGATTCTGTGATCAATCAGACATTCATGCAACTTCTCAATTTGTTTAAAAGCAAGATCACAACAATATCTCTGAAGATTATGATCAACTATCCGTTGGAGAAAGCTGTTAAGAGAGTCAAAGTTTGTTGCCTACAAAACAGGAAGTTGTTGCTGAAAATTTGGGAAGATTTGCAGAGTCTCTAGCTGTATAAATAGAGATCATTTTGAAGAAACAAGATAGAAAACTCAAAGGGAAAAAAAGAGAGACACATTCCAAGATTGACAAGCATCAAAGAAGCACATCATTCTCACAATCCGTCTCACAGAAGAACACTACATTCTTCAATGCAGTTTTACACTTCGGTGTTCTTCTGTATTGCACTTCATTTGTAGATCATTCTTATACTACTTCTTTATCTTATTCTCAAGGATTTTTAAAGATGAACAATAGAGAATTGTTAGTGTAGATACTGCTTTCTGACATGGCTAATCTTAGCCACGTGGCGATCATCCAGCACACCATATTGTGCTCCACACACACACAGGATCACCAGCCGAGCTGATCCATGTGGGGGCTGCGAGACAGGGCCCTCGCATACCACTGCACGGGACTTGTAGGGATTTGTGGTTTGGAGGCTAGGGTAAGCCCTGTCGCGTGCGAGCCAAGCCCGCGCGCGACCTTTAGTAACTGTTTTGAGAGATCTATGGCACGAGCTCCCTAGACCCGGTCAATCCGGTCAAACCCGGTCAACCTCGTAACGGTTCCGGTACTCGCGCACCACGTGCTCTAACGGTTCCTATATACTCGGACGAACGTGCCGTTACGGTTAAGCTAATTAAGCCGCCATTAATGGGCGCATTAACTACACTACAACGGCCACGTTCTCCAGTATATATATATCGTTACTCTTTCCATACAAAGAAAACAACACTGCCATACGCGGAAGCTCTGCCAAACCTCTGTCTCTCTCTCAGACATTGCTACTGACTTACTCTCTCCCTACACACACCCCTATTCTTCCTGTGCGATCCCTGATCCACTACGTACGGTGTACACGGAGGTCTCCCTGCCGGAATCTCTTGTGCACATTTTGGTGAACCCGACGTGAACTTACCAGCAAAAGCAACCATGTCTCAGGAGGACGATGTCAGCAACCGATCGCCTTCCGCCGAAACTCCCTCAGGAGAAGAAGTCCGCCGTACTCCGACGACACCCGGCGAGGCACCGACTTTAGAGTCTTTGGACGCCACTGTCCAAAGTCAGGCAAAAGCTCTCAAGTCTCAATCTGCGCAATTGGAACGGATTTTGGTCGTTCTGAGCACCCTTGCACCAAATCCTCCACCGGTTACCGCTGTCCCTCAGGGAGGAGGTACCCCTACCGCTCCAGGATTGGGAGTATCGGCCACGCCCCCCAATCCTCATCTGCAGACTCCACCGTCGGCCACGCAGCTGCCTTCGGTCCAAGGGTCAACGGCGCAGATGCTACCCCCTGCTGCTCACGCCTCTCAGCCCACGGCTTTGGCGTCCAACCCAACTTTGCAATACACTCTGCCTCCACCAGCAACGATCTGGGGAAACGCGGGCGGTCAATACACTCCCAATCCTCCGGCGGCATATGTGTCGCCATCGCCTACGGCAACCCCTCCGCCAGCTACAGAGGGGAGCATTCCAGAATGCATGACGTCTTTGCAAAAGCGCGTGGACTCCATCTTGGCTCATCAGTCGCTCGCGGATACCATCATCCCGAAGCTAGACAACGATCCGCCCATTCCACGGGAGATCTATCTCATGCCTAACCCGGTGGGGTACAAGGCTCCTAAATGGGATAAGTTCGAAGACGTCAATGGAAACGCCCATGAGCATGTCATGCGTTTCATTGATGTCATGGGTCCGTATGGAGCTGATCCCAAACTGCTGATGCGAGAATTCCCAAAGACTCTTGGGAATGTAGCATACAAATGGTACCGAACATTGGAGGCCGGATCCGTGAAGACTTGGGACGACATGGTCCAGAAGTTCTACACTAAGTTCTTCCAGATGGAGGAGAAGGTGACGATGATCCATCTCTCGCGGATGTATCAGAAACGCGAGGAGGATGGGATCACTTTCATCAAGAAATTCAGAGCGAAATCTCTGGAGTGCAAGGATCCCATGCTCGAAAGCCGACTCGTAGAGATATGCCTGCAGTGCATGCGAGATGAGTACAAGAGCATGCTAATCAATTTGCAAACACCCACGTTCTCAAAGCTCATCGAGTGCACGATGAACATCGAGCCCATCGTCGAGAGACAGAGAAAGAAGAGCGCTCCAGAACGACCTGCGAGCGGCACCACCTACAAGATCGGCAGATTCGGCTACAAGCGAGGACGCGAAGCTGAGGTCAACGCGGTTTCGCCTCAGAAACAAGCAAAAGCCGGAAACTTCGATGCACCGCCTCTGCCATGCTCGGTGGAGGAAGCAAGCGATCTCTGTAGACGGTGGCGTAAAGACGGCATCCTGCCACCGCTAGAGCAAAAACCCTCCAAGGAGATGACGAGGGACCCTAAGTGGTGCGAATACCACGGCAAGGTCATGCACCCCACAGCCGAGTGCAAGAAGCTCAGATTCGCGTTCGACCAGAAGATGAAGAACGGCGAACTCATCGTCAGCGACCACCGGAAGGATGTGCGCAACAACCCACTGCCTGCCCATACAGACTCGGGCTCAAAAGGCAAGGAGGTCGCCATGATCTCAATAGTGGACTTGGAAGAAGTCGCAGAGGATGGTCTACCCATCATTGCTGAAGTCCATGAAGAGGAAGACTATAGCATGGACACGGAGGATGAGCGTGCCGACCGCATGAAAGGGTCGCATGGCTTCAACAAATTCTTCGACGAGATGAACTTCTCCGAAAAATGCAGATCGGATATGACGAAGGCAATCTTAAGGATAGCGGAGGACTACGAAGAGGAACTTGTGGTCTCCAACGGGAAGGTCATCAGGGCGTCCCGTCCCACAGAAAAGATTATGACCTTTTCTGCCAGCGACAAGAAGACAGATGCGAGCCATCAGAGGCCCCTGTACGTGACCGCCATCATCAACGGCGTCGAATTCAAGCGAGCATTCGTCGATGGAGGAGCAGCGGTCAATGTTGTTCCACTCCACACACTGAAGCTAGCAGGGATCCCCGAGCACAAAGTGGTCAAACGTCCATCCCCGCTGGTGGGATTCGGAAGCGACTCTAGAATGACGATCGGATGGATCCGCCTAGGCGTTCAGATTGGTAAGATCAAGTGTTCGGCGAAGTTCTATGTCATAGATGCGAACACCACATATCACATGATCATCGGTCGAGCCTGGATTCATCGCTTCGACGCAATCCCTTCGACGGCTCACCAAGTGATGAAAGCTATCTGGAACGACAGGATTGTCGAGGTACCAGCCTCAACTAACCCGTTCAACTTGGACGAAGCACATCTCAGCGAGGCGGTGTGGTTCACCGAGATGGCGGACGAGCAAACACCCGGACCATTCAACCCTACTCCTTTGCCTCTCTGGGAGGACATCAAGGACCAGTCACCTGCGGGCGTGATGGTGACAAAGGGAGATGCAAACGAAAAGCCGCCTACACACGAAGAGGCGCCGCGCATCGCATATCATCGGAAGAATGTGTACACTCTTAAGAGGATTGCAAAGCACGACCCCGAGGGTAAGGAGATAGAGAGCTTCTACGCCAACGGGAAGAAATGCTATCGCATATGAAGGTGCGCGGGGACGTCCTCACACGGGCATGAGGGTGTCCCTGGGCAAATCAATCAAATCGAGCAAGTTGCGCTGACAGAAGAGCCAACACAGATCGTTTCAGACGAGAAACTCAAAGAAGCGCCCGAATGCATGGAAGACAGGCCGCGACCACAAAAGCAAGAGCTAAAGGAGGTGTTCCTCAGCCCGAACGAGGAAAAGAAGAGGCCAGTCTTCCTGAGTGCGGACCTCACAAGCGAAGAGGAACAAGGGCTGCTACAGCTCCTAACTGAATACAAGGACGTATTCGCATGGGAATACGATGAAATGCCAGGTCTGGACACGAGCATCACCATGCACCGTTTAGACATCATCCCAGGGTCTAAACCGGTCAAGCAAAGCACCAGAAGTTTCAGGCCGGAGCTCAACGTCAAGATCAAGCAGGAGATCGTTAAACTCCTAAACGCCAAGTTCATAGAGCCAAATCACCATCCCACATGGTTGGCCAACATCGTGCCGGTAGTGAAGAAGAACGGACAGCTCCGCATCTGCGTGGACTTCCGCGATCTCAATCGCTTCTGCCCTAAGGACGATTTCCCACTGCCTAACATCGACTTACTTATCGATTCGACGGCAGGCCATCGCATGTTCAGTTTCATGGACGGTTTCAGCGGATACAATCAGATCAAAATGGATCCCGAAGATGCGAGGAAGACTGCATTCATCACTCCCGTCGGGGTATTTAACTATACGGTAATGCCGTTCGGTCTTAAGAACGCAGGTGCAACCTATCAGCGGGCTATGATGGCCCTATTCCACGACATGATGCACAAAGAGGTGGAATTCTATGTGGATGACTTGGTAGTCAAATCCAAGTACGAAGCAGATCACCTTGCAGACCTGCGAAAGGTGTTCAACAGATGCAGAAGCTTTCAACTAAAAATGAACCCCATGAAATGCGCATTCGGCGTAACTTCGGGAAAGTTTTTGGGATGCGTGGTTCATCGCCAAGGGATCGAGCCTGACCCTGCGAAAGTGTCAGCCATCACCAGCATGACGCCACCTCACAACCAAAGCGCCTTGAAAACATTCTTGGGAAAATTGTCATATCTGCGGAGATTCATCCCAGCAATCGCCGAAATCACATGCTGTTTCAGCACTCTTCTCAAGAAGGACGCCGCGTACAACTGGGCTCCTGACCATGAAGCCGCATTCGAAAAGCTAAAAGAGATACTTACATCCCCAAAGATCATGATCGCGCCTCAACTGGGATCACCGCTGCTGCTATATCTTACATCAACAAGGAGATCTATAGGAGCACTCTTGGCTCAGGTGTATGAGGGCCAAGAGAGGCCTATCTATTACATCTCTCGCATCGTACAGCCTGCTGAGTCAAGGTACACAGACATCGAGCGTCACTGCCTTGCCTTATTCTTTGTGATAGAGAAGTTGAGACACTATTTTGCATCGCACAAAGTAGTGGTGGTCACCAAAAGCGACCCCATAAGATACTTGCTAACTCACACTACTCCGGGCGGGAGATTGGCGAAATGGTACATGACCATCTCTCAATACGATATTACATGCGTGAAGCCAAGGGCGATCAAGTCGCAGGCGGTAGCAGATCTGCTGGCGCAGTTTCCCGACAACAGCCACGAACCTGTGATCGAAGAAGAGCTCGAAGGCCCTGAAATCTACGCGATCGACGTGCCCTATTGGACCCTCCACTTCGACGGTTCGTCAACTAGAAAAGGTGGAGGCATTGGGATAGTCTTGACAAAGCCCGACGGGGAAGGCATACAGATGTCCGCAAAACTCAACTTCGCAGTCACGAACAACGAGGCGGAATACGAAGCTCTTATCGCGGGACTTCGTGCAGCAAAAGCTCTGGAAGTGAGCAACTTAACAGTCATGGGAGACTCCAAGCTGATTGTTAAGCAAGCCTCGGGCGAGTATGGTTTAAAGGAGATCAACCTCCTATCATACCGCACTCTAGTGCAAAAGCTGATGCAGCAATTCTGCGACGTGAAATACGAGCACAAACCCCGAGCGGACAACAGGCATGCAGACGCCTTAGCAACTCTGGGATCTAAGGTCAGCATAGACAAATGCCCCGCGAGGATTTCCATCGAAGTGCGAACATCGTCGGCATTAACAGAAGATGCGTGCGACGACGAACACATAGATGACGCAGATTGGCGAAAAGCAATCCTGCAAGCTATCGCGAAAGGCACCAGCAGCGAGAGCTGGGCACTCACGAAAGGATACTGCATCCACGACAATACCCTTTACTACAAGGGTCCTGGAGGGATACTCATGCGATGTGTCTCCGAGCAAGAGGGACAACAGCTGTTAGAAAAGATTCACCAACACGCTTGCGGAGAAAGCGAGGTGTCGATCTACAGGAAAGCTCAGAGATATGGCATTCATTGGCCGGACATGTCTACAGCCGCAGCCCTGATACAAGGGAAGTGCGAAAGTTGCGCACTAATCAAGGATTCTCTACTTGTCGCTCTAACCGACGACGACACGGACTGGAGGAAGCCATTGTTCGAATTCCTCACCAAGGGCACCGTGCCCGAATCGAGAAAAGAGGCAGACAAATTAAAGAGGAAAGCTTCTCGATACATGGTTCAGGAAAACCTGCTTTGGCGAAAAGGCCACGAGGGCAACTTGCTGCGATGCCTGGACGATAGGGAAGCACAAGAAGTCATGGACCTCTCTCATCAGGTGGAACACCAGGGAGGTGCGAAATTATGCAGACAGCTCCTCTCAATCGGATACTTCTGGCCCACGATGGAGGTCGATTGCCGCACCAAAGTGCGACGCTGCCAAGAATGTCAATTCAAAGGGAACCTAGTGCACGCTCCCGCCGTGGACCTACATGCACTAGGAACGCCATGGCCATTTCACACATGGGCTTTGGACTTCATTGGCCCCATCCGACCAACGTCACATGGGAACCATTTCATTCTCACCGCAACTGAGCTGTTCACTAAATGGGTGGAAGCAATACCACTGAAGACGGCAAACGCGCTGGCTGTGGTCAACTTCATCCAGGAAAACATCGTATGCAGGTTCGGAATCCCGAATACTATTCTTTCAGATAACGGTACTCCTTTTGTTAATCGGCAGGTAGCCACGAAACTTGCGGAGTACAATATCAGGCAAATATGCTCTACTCCCTATTATCCAAAGGGAAACGGACAAGCCGAGGCGACTAACAAAACGCTGCTGAGAATTCTGAGCAAGATGGTCGCAGACGACCACAAGAAGTGGGCCGACTCTCTTAACATAGCTCTGTGGGCCTACAGGACCTCTCCAAGAACACCCACAGGGGCTTCGCCATTTCTATTATGTTATGGGGCCGAAGCTGTAGTACCTGCGGAGGTCAGAGTCAATTCGGCACGGCTGGCCTTCCATGCGCTCTATGAAAATCAACGCGATCACGATTTAGTCTTGCTGGAAGAAAAGCGAGAACAAGCCAAAAGGACTAACAAGCGATACCAAGAAAGAATCGCTCGCGCCTACAACAAGACAGTTCAGCGGCGAGATTTCGCAGTTGGCGACCTGGTCTTGCGCGCATCCGACCACTGCATGCGAGAAGCAACTCATCCGAAGTTCGCAGCCAATTGGGAAGGACCCTTCGAAGTCACAGAAGTCTTCGATAGTGGCTACTGCAGCATACGAAGGTTGCACGGCACAGCCTCAACTCCGAGCTCAGTCAACATGCGCTGGATCAAGAAGTACTATCCTTGACTCCTCTTATTTTATACGTTTTATGATAACGTTGCTTAATATCTCATGTGGCTACGATTAATGCAATCTCCCCTCCCATATGAGAGGATTGTAATTCTACCTCTCCCATATGAGAGCGATGTAATAAAAGAATTCTCCCAAATGAGAAGTTCATATTTCTAGCCGCTTATATTGCTCTATTTTATTTAAATATCTCCGTTAACAATGATTCATTCGCTGCAAACAGCAATTCATGCAAATGTGATCTTAATTGATCATCAAAGCCTATCCCCGCGATAGCAGCAAACGCAAATACGATCTTAATTGATCATCAAAGCCTATCTCTACGATAGCAGCAAACGCAAGTACGATCTTAATTGATCATCAAAAGCCTATCTCTACGATAGCAGCAAAACAAACACGATCTTAACTGATCATCAAAAGCCTATCTCTACGATAGCAGCAAACACAAATGCGATCTTTATTGATCATCAAAAGCCTATCTCTACGATAGCAGCAAAACAAACACGATCTTAACTGATCATCAAAAGCCTATCTCTACGATAGCAGCAAACACAAATGCGATCTTAATTGATCATTAAAGCCTATCTCTTACGATAGCAGCCAAGTGCAAAAGCGATCTTAAGTTGATCATCAAAGCCTATCTCATATGATAGCAAAAGCGATCTTAATTGATCATTGAAGCCTATCTCTTACGATAGCAGCCAAGTACAAAAGCGATCTTAAATTGATCATCAAAGCCTATCTCATATGATAGCAAACGCGATCTCAATCGATCATCTAAAGCCCATCTCCTACGATGGCAGCCACTACAAATGCGATCTTAATTGATCATCAAAGCCTATCTCATATGATAGCAAAAGCGATCTTAATTGATCATTGAAGCCTATCTCTTACGATAGCAGCCAAGTACAAATGCGATCTTAATTGATCATCAAAGCCTATCTCATATGATAGCAAACGCGATCTCAATCGATCATCTAAAGCCCATCTCCTACGATGGCAGCCACTACAAATGCGATCTTAATTGATCATCAAAGCCTATCTCATATGATAGCAAACGCGATCTCAATCGATCATCTAAAGCCCATCTCCTACGATGGCAGCCACTACAAATGTGATCTTAATCGATCATTAAAGCCTATCTCTTACGATAGCAGCTACCCGCAAATGCGATCTTAAGTGATCATTTAAAGCCTATCTCTTACGATAGCAGCCACTACAAATATGATCTTAAGTGATCACTAAAGCCTATCTCTTACGGTAGCAATCAAATGCAAATGCGATCTTAAGTGATCATCTAAAGCCTATCTCCCATGGTAGCAATCAAATGCAAATGCGATCTTAAGTGATCATTAAAGCCTATCTCTTGTGATAGCAGCCAAATGCAAATGCGATCTTAAGCGATCATTAAAGCCTATCTCTTACGATAGCAGCCCAAACACAAATACGATCTTAAGTGATCATCCGAAGCCTATCTCTCACGATAGCAATCAAATACAAATACGATCTTAAGTGATCATTAAAGCCTATCTCTTGCGATAGCACCCAAGCGAAAACACGATCTTACATGATCATCCAAAGTCTATCTTTTGCGATAAGCAGTGAAGTACAAAATGATCTCAATCGATCATCTGAAGCCTATCTATCGAAGATAGCAAGTTCTACAGATGCGATCTTATAATGGTCTTCTTAAGCCTATCTATTACGATAGCAATTTCTACGCAAAGTAATTTTGGTTAAGTACCCAAGCCCGTCTGTTATGATGACAACGCACGTGCAGAATCATTTTATTAGATCTTCCAAAGATCTATCTGCTGTGATAACAGTTTATGCGCGAGACGATCTCGAACAGTTTTCTGATAAAGCCTATCTTCTATGATAGCAATTCGCACTGCTCAATGATCTTAATTGATCTGTGGAAAATTATCTGAAACGATAGCGAAGTTGTGAACGTGATCTCATACGATTTACAATGACCAACTACAAGCCCATCCGTCAAGATGGCAAAGCTGCGAAATTACGATCTCAAATGATCTAGCCAAACGTCTGCGAAATGACATCGCATATGAGAAATCATTACATGGAATTATGCAAGGCAAAACAAGCCGAAACGCGTGCGAAATTGTATTTTGTTGCAAAGAACAGATAGTACAAGAGCTATTTATCATTATGAGTCAAATGACTTACACTTTATCTATCTAGATAGCAGCTTACTAGCGAAAAGCTCGCATCTAACTACACAGCCAACATGGCTTGCAATACATTCGAAAAATGGCTGATAAGCCAGAGATGCACCAAGGAAACTCTCGACTAAGAAAAGAGAGAATCCACCGGTCTTGATCCCGGCAGCACAGCGTGCGAATCTGCGGCCAAAGATCTATAGCAAAAGGGATGCTGCCGCGAAGAGATCAACTCGCCATTCGCTACATCCCTAGCAGCAAGGTCAGGGATACAATATGCCCAGGACCCCAAAGAATGACTAAAGCCTCTGTCTGATCAAGGTAGGCGCCGGAGGAGCTTCCTGTTCCGACAGATGCTACTCCGCAAAACAGGCGAAGCAGTCATTCCTCTGGTGATGGACTCCTTGTCATGTTGGACAAGGGCATTGACGAGCACCCCGACCTCACAAATTTGAGGGCGAGGGATTCTTCTCTGGAGATGCTGAAGAAGAATCCCGCCATTCATTACGAGACGGTAGTACAGTCACTACGGCGCTGCACCTCGCCACGAGGCGGCCGGAAACATGACCTGCACACATAATACACGGAGAAAATTCTTCGAGCACACATGAGGTATTATCTGCATCCTCTCTATGATGGTTATAAACAGCAATAAGCCTCATAAAGTGGATCTTGGAAACTATTTCTATAGCACAAAGCGCAAACTCAGGATTCAAAACTGGAAGTTGCCATGAATCAACGAAAAACAAGCGTTGAAGCCAGCAGTCGTAAGGACTCACGGCAAAGCACATGTTTGGGATGAAGAACCCAAATGGCAAAGACGGGGTTTATATAGGCCCTGTGGAGACTCTTCGGTTGCTTAAGATGAGTCGGCAAATTCAAAAAAGAGGGTAAGTTCAATCACTTACGCCTTGAAAAGCGGTAACAATCAATTACCCTACTAAAGGCTACGACGATTCGGTTGCGTATCCTAATAAATGACGGATAGTCATGATTCGGATGGACTTCCCAACGGAAGCGTGCTTATCTGCCGCGAAATTAGCGCGAAAATCAAGCAAAGAATCAATTGCTGATGTCATAATTGGATATGCACAGAAAATGTCCAATCAAATCCCGAAAAGGGCAAAACGGGCAAACTCATTGTTTGTTGTCAAAAAAAAGAGGGGGGAGAAACCCTAGCAACATTACATTAATGTTTCAAAGCATTACATTAATGTCTCAGCCATTTTCCGAACTTTTCAAAAATACGAAAAGTCAAAACAAATTTTTGACTAAGGAGTCCTGGGGCTCGAACTGCTCGATCAGCCTCTCCACTTGTTGCACTTCTTGCTTTAGCTGCTCGCACTTGGCATTCATTTCGTCATACAGCTTCAAAGCTTCATCAACCCTTTGCTTCTGCTGCTCCACCTTCTGCATCTCAGCTGCGAGATTCTGGTGCCCGAGATTCAAGGTTACAGCTGCGCGAATCAGTGTAACTCTGTCCTTGAGGAATTTCAAACCAAGTCTGCCTTGGACTTTGAGCACGAGATTTTGGCACATGCCATACAGCAATTCAGCACTCTGGGCCGAAATGGTCGCAGGTGTAGCCGCACATAGCTGTTCCAGTATCCAAATGGCTTCAGTAAGGAATAGCCTCCTGTCAAAAGGAACGATCTCCAGACACCTCACGAACGAGCGGGGGTATCTGAGGCGCATTCGAACCACCCAGTCTACATCGGTTTGCTTCAAACCTGAGACATCAAAAACGAGTTGTAATGTCAGAACTCGCAAGCAAATGATACGACGTGCGAATGGTAAATCTCTACTTACCAGTGCCTTCCAGAATTTGGTGAATAGAGGGAATGCGAGCCACCGGGTTGTTCGAAGACTGCCCTCGCTCCATGGCTCTCCTATCAGCTGCGAGCTCCAACCTCTCATAGTCAGGAGGAAGAGTGTAGGCCGCACCAGCTGCGACTACGTTCCCAACCTGCGAGCCCCAAATGCTCCACGCAGGAATAGGTGCTTCTGGCTCAGTCATTGCCGGAGGCACAGGAACAGCCGAAGTCGTTGGGCGAAGGACATTCTCAGGTGCGAAAACATTAGCATCACTTGTCCTTTCTTCCCCACCACCGGTACGGACGCCTTCGTCCATCGGCACAGCATCAGCTTCGACATCATCGGAGAGTTCAATGACATCCTCGAGATGCTCACTTGCGTGTCCAGCAGCTGCGACGGGTTTCTCGGTATGGGAGCTCGAAATTGGGACATGAAACGCAGAAGTCTGGCTTCTCTGCTCCAGCTCAGGTTCCTCAGCATGACCTGCGATACCAAATGCGACAATATGAGGTAACTTGTGTTATAAGTTATTTCACTATCTTTGCTAAAGCTAAGAATAAGCACCTCCACGCGAAGGTGGGATCGAGGTATCCTCATCATACACTAGGGACGCGGAACCGTGCCCTATCAGTGTGTCTTTACTAAGCAAATCTTTAAGAGAGGCGTGACCGGGGATGCGAGTAAACCAGTCATGACCTTGCCTCAAGTGGCTATAGCTTAGCATGTGCATATCACTCAAAATAATTACCTGAGGGTTCTCCGCATTTGCTTACCAACCAACGGCGAATGTCAGGCTTTGACACACCGTGCTTTAATGCACCCACAATTACATCTCTATAAGTAACTGCGAGATTGAAGATCTCACCTTTGTCGCCACCCGCGATCTCTGCGAAGTCCGCTTGGACTTGCTCTAGCTCTGCTGCATCCCCTCCGGGAACCTCATCTTCCTCCTCCACATGAGGAGCCACTTCTTCGGGAAGCTCGTCTTCTTCGCCAACTGGACGCACTAAGTCGTCGACATGCTGCTCTTCGAGGCTCCGCTGCTTCACACGCTCGAGTTCCTCTTCCTCTCGCTGCCTTCTTCTTTCAGCAGCCTCCGCGGCTGTCCTCCGGGACTCAGCAAGAACATCCTCGCTTATAGGATCATCTGAAATGCCAGATTGGGCATCTCTCTTTTGCCTCTTGGTCACAAGGCCACCAACGGCTTCATCATCATCATCTGCGAATACATTTTCGGTTCAAAGAAAAGAACTGTATGGAAGTTGTGATAAAGGACAAAGCGATGCGACGGAGGTACCTCCTGACTCTTCCTCGCACATTACAACTGTTCCTTCTTCTTCTCCATTACTTGCCTGGGGCTCCTGCCTCTCTTCCTCTTCCTCTTGGTTGAATGGAACGAAGGTCTCGACTGCGAGATCTTTTCGCACTTTGCTGGGCATACGACCCTTGCCCTTGTCCTTGACAGAATGGGACCTCACTGGGGGCGAAACTGGAGTACTCCTAGGGGAAGAAATCGTAATCCCCTTTTGCCTAGGCCTCTTCGCTCTCGGCGTCGCAGTCGCTGGAGGGGATGGGTCATCTCTAGGAGGAGACGGAGCCGGAGGGTTGTCTATCAGCGAGTCAGCAAAAGTGTTCATGACCCCGCGAACTTTTGTTTCGACCTCGGCATCCATCCTCCATGCTAGCCGATACGACTCCCCCCTTCTTCTGGTCGCAACAATGGTATCCACCAGCGCTTTGGAGCGATCACCAGCTGCGAACCTCCGCACATGGCACTGAATAATACAGAATGAAAGCATCAGTACAAGGAAATCAAAAAGCTTAAAGCACGCGAGGAAATTGCTTACCTCAGCAAACGCCTTGCTATATTTGACGACCTGCGTGTCACCTTTCCTGATGGCATCGACTTGTTCCTTCAGAATGAAATCAGGGCACAAATGGTTCTCGCGGTCCAACAACGAGTAGCAACCGTACTCAGACTCGCTCAAACTGCAATTGGGACGAAACGGAAAAGAGTTTCTCTTGATCAAGGGGGCCCTTCCTGGCTGTGCCGCCGCCTCGGTCTCCCTCCTCGTTTGCTGGGCAAGCCAGTATGCGATCCAGTTCTGGGAATAACCACCATTGCGAGTTCCCGCAGGCTGCTCGAAGGGAAGATTGCTCATGAGGACCGTCTTGCACTCCTTTGCCAGCAAGCGCTTGTAGCACCCTCTAACGATAGACTGGGGCCAGATTGATGGGGCCACCGCATCGAAACCAAACTGAGGAGAGACCCGAGTGGGGTCAACATCCACTGTAAGCCTTTCATATCGTGGCGCGAGCTCACGAATATGCTCTGCAAGTGCAGGAAGAGAACCTCGCAGACACCAGCAAAAGAACTCACGATAGCGCTCGTGGAAATGCGATCCCTTTTCAAAGAGAAGGTCTTCTGACAAGACCATGCCTTCGGAGGGGTATAGCTTCGGAAACCACCGCACATTCTCAACACGTGTGGCGTAAGGCCTGGCAGTGAACTCCCTTCGCTTGTCGCATATCAAGCTCCAAGTGCACTTGGTGTTGCTTGCCCCAAACCATCTCGCAGCCCTTCCGCTGTTGAGCGCTTTCGTCTCGCCTGGGGGACACCACTTCTCAAGTGGGAGGGGAGTTGGAGCATAAGACGGCCAGCGCTCAAAAACCCACATTGTCAAAAAGCTGATATTGACAAAGGTCAGAACATCGAGACGGCCGCGCGATTCCTTCATCGCCAGAACCAGCTGATCCAGCCTGTAATATAGCGTGCCCAAGACCAAGGGTCCAAGTGCGACTCTCTGGCCGAGAGCGAGCCTCACCGCAAGTGGCAGCACATGGTAGAAGACCCCGTCATGGGGGTGACCATCAATCAGAAATCTCGACAGCCAAGCGCAAAGAAAAGCACAAAGGGTCAGGTGATAACCCTTGCCCTCTATGTAATTCTCGGCCTCCGGGTTCGCGCTCAAAAGCTTCTTAGTGATGCTGCTGCTCGCATAGTCTCGGAAGAAGTACTGCAACCACTTGTTCCAGGTATTCTTCGCAGACGTATCAACTAGCTGCCAGTTCGGAAGAGGTTTTGTACTGGTCCACCGAGTGGAGATTTTCTTCACCTCTGCTAAGCACTCCTCCATCTGCGCGTACAAGGTTAATTCCGCAGATGTCCTTAAGTGACTCAAGGGGTCCACCTCACCCATGGGGGAAAGCTCATACAGCATTTGAACGTCCTCGAGCGTGGGGGCAGCCTCGAACTCAGCAAAGTGAAACGTGTGAGTCGCAGGCGAATAGCGGGACAGAAGGTCTAGAAGCATGGACTGATCCAACTTCACGGCAGCACCCTTCATAGCACGAACAGCGAAGAAAATGCCGGCTTCATCAAGAGTTTCGGCGTAATTACCCAACACGTGGTCAGTCCACTCATCCATATAGTCCAACTTCTGGACAAACGCCTGAGTAGAAATCGCAGTATATGGGAAGTGCCCGTTCTCAATTCCCAATCGAACCACATCCTCGGAGCCAACTAACTCGAGCAAGGCTGAGTTAACTGGGCGAGTCAGGGTTAACAACTGCTCAACGGGAACAGGATCAGGCATCCTCTTCGCCTTCACCCTCGCGTGGTAAAAATCTTTCCCACCCAGAAAGGGGGCTTTTCGCCACAGAGACCGCGGAAGCTCCGGCATCTCTTCATCTTCCTTGACAGGTCTGGTTACTCTTGTTTTGGCCATTCCTGCGAAAGAGCAAAAAAAGGGGGGGAGAAATACCACACCAGTCAGCACCAGTCAGCTTGAATTTTGGAATTCGAGATCTATGCAACAGGAAGCAAACAGTTCCAGTGCCGATTTCAGAAATTGGGGAGTTGCAAGATCCAATATCGTTGAAAGATTAAGAACGAAGCAGGTTTAGAGATCAAAGCCTCTTCACACACTTCATGGGTTTACAGATTCAATGCGATTCAAGGCAAACACTGGTAGTTTAAATCAAGAGTAAACGAGGCCAACCTTGTTTCCTCGAAGCCTGCTTGGAGATGCACAATTGAAGAATACGATTTGCAGTCTTGAACTGATGATTGATTATCTGGATCTGCTCTCGAAGATCTCCGGGTACCATTCACTTTAAGAGAAAGAAGTGATGCTCTGCAATAATGGGATACAAGGTATTTATCCAAAAGAGTGAGGGGTTGCGTCCCTTCAGTAGTCGAATCGCAACCGTCACCGTCGTGTCGCGCAATCACAGGACGGGCTGACGTCACGCCTAAAACCCTAAAGGTCAGACGGCACGACTCTAGGGGTTTTAGGTCATAATGACACGCACGGGGGCTGAACTTACCCGTATTTGAATTGGTGCGTGACGACGACGCGCATGTTGGTTTCCGCGCATGGAAGCCTATACAGCTACAAGCCTTCACGCGCAGAAAGGGGGCTAATGTAGATACTGCTTTCTGACATGGCTAATCTTAGCCACGTGGCGATCATCCAGCACACCATATTGTGCTCCACACACACACAGGATCACCAGCCGAGCTGATCCATGTGGGGGCTGCGAGACAGGGCCCTCGCATACCACTGCACGGGACTTGTAGGGATTTGTGGTTTGGAGGCTAGGGTAAGCCCTGTCGCGTGCGAGCCAAGCCCGCGCGCGACCTTTAGTAACTGTTTTGAGAGATCTATGGCACGAGCTCCCTAGACCCGGTCAATCCGGTCAAACCCGGTCAACCTCGTAACGGTTCCGGTACTCGCGCACCACGTGCTCTAACGGTTCCTATATACTCGGACGAACGTGCCGTTACGGTTAAGCTAATTAAGCCGCCATTAATGGGCGCATTAACTACACTACAACGGCCACGTTCTCCAGTATATATATATCGTTACTCTTTCCATACAAAGAAAACAACACTGCCATACGCGGAAGCTCTGCCAAACCTCTGTCTCTCTCTCAGACATTGCTACTGACTTACTCTCTCCCTACACACACCCCTATTCTTCCTGTGCGATCCCTGATCCACTACGTACGGTGTACACGGAGGTCTCCCTGCCGGAATCTCTTGTGCACAGTTAGTTAATCAGTTAGCTAGAGCAGGTACTAGATATGTTAGAGAGAACCACAAGCTGTAACAGAGTAAGGCATTTCTCTGTGCTTGAGATCTAGGGCTTAGCTTTTGATTAATAAGAATTGTGTTGAAAATCCTACATGGAGAAGATCCCTGAGGTAGAGACGTAGGTCCAAGTGGACTTAACTCTATAAATCACCTGTCTCTTGCATTTACAGTTCATTTACATACTTAGTCTTTACTGCATCCAAACTAGTCTGTTTTTAAGGGTTTGAAACTCTTTTCAAGGCCTTGAAAAAGACTTGTCTATTTTATTTCAAACTGTATTTCTTTCCAAAGGCTTGGAATTGTTTTCAAGGTCTTGAACTGCATAGAAACTCTTCTCCTCCACAAGTTTTGCAAAAAGTTGGCATACTCTATTCAACCCCCCCTTCTAGAGTATCTCTGCTGCATATCTATCTGCATACTCCCCCTTTCAATTTGTGTCAGAGCATGTATCACTGTATAGATTTAACCATCTGGTGATCATGAGTACTGCAGGTGATGGTGGTTTCTCACAGGGAAGAGCTACTAACAGACCTCCTTTATTTTGTGGAGATAATTTTGCTCACTGGAAAGCTCTGATGAAAATGTTCATCATTGATCAAGACATAGAGCTATGGACCATTATTCAGAATGGACCTCACACTTTCTACACAGAGAAAGATGGGATCAAAACTCTAAAATCCGAAGACTCTCTTTCTTAATCTAAATTAGAAATTTTTTCTAAGAATTACAAAGCTATTAACATCTTGTATTGTGATTTGAGTACAGATGAATTTAACAGGATTTCAGGCTGCAAGACTGCCAAAGAGATCTGGGATAAGCTTGTGGTAACATTTGACGGAACCAGTCAAGTCAAGAAAATCAAGATCAACATCTACCTCAGACAATATGAGCTATTCAAGATGAATGCAGATGAGTCAATAAGAGAGATGTCAAGAGGTTCATAGACATAGTCAATAACCTTGATTCACTTGGAAAGCATATTTCCAATGAAGAAAAGGTGAGAAAGATTCTGAGGAGTCTACCAAAGGCAAAATGGGAACCAAAGACTACTACAATTGAGGAAGCTCAAGATCTATCATCACTACAACTTGATGAGCTACAAGGGAAGCTCCTGACTCATGAAATGTCCATGAATGAAGCTGATGGAGAGCTTATAGAAGGTGTAAAAAATTTAGCACTCAATGCCAAAGAGAATGAGAAAATTCAAAGCCTTGAAACAGAAGATGATGATGAAGATTCATTTGCATTAACTTCCACAGCCTTGACCAGAATCCTCAAGATGAAGAAAAACTTTGGAAACAAAGACTTCAACAGAGAAAGACACAGACCACGCAGTAGCAAGGACTACAAAGGTAAGTTCCCTTCACAAAGTAAATCAAAAGTCATGAACTGCTTTGAGCGTGGTGATGCAGGAAACTTGATAAGAGACTGTCCACACAAGAAAAGCAAGAAATTTCAGAAGAAATACCATGACAGGAGAAAGAAAGCTATGATTGCTTCATGGAGTGATTCAGATACCTCAAGTGACTCTGAATCTGAAGAAGAACATGCGAACCTATGCTTCATGGCAAGGCATGATGAAAGTTCTGAAAAGAACATTGAGATAATGGTAAACTGTTTAATTTCAAAAGCAAAAGAAGCTCTCTCAGTGTAACGACCCCCTTGTTCCGGCTCGGGAGAGACCGGGAGGGTGCTATTGTAACGAAACGGCGGGAATCAAGAAACAAAACATCCATACTTATATGTTACAACTGCATAATTGTCTCATTACATTACAAAAGCTGAAATTAAACTAAGTGTTCGACATGATAAAAGAAACTAAGATAAACTAGTACAGTTATGCGACACCAACTACATTGAGCTCCCTTCGCCTATACTTGCGGGGGAAAGAAACAAAGACCGCATTTTTTTTTCCAAAAGTCAGCAAAAAATGCTGAGTAAGTAAACACCCAAACACGTAAATCGGATACAAAGCATTTTTTTTTGAATAAACAAGATGACAAGTTGAGAAGTAATCAAATATGTACTCACAAATGTCCACGTATAAATCCATGTTCTCAACTCCTCATTTAATCACATAATTTTTAGGAATGAAATATCAAATCATGTCATTATATATCCAAGGGAAAAGTTCCCAAATCCATACCATTGTCCCAATTAGGGGATTCCAAAATATTTCCAGTTCTCTGTAAATTATCGATATGAAAGCCATATTATTATTTTGTTGTAGCGGGGAAGAACCAACCATCGCATATATCACAACATATCCCATATCCAAGCTACCAATATCTTAAGTGCCGGCACCCCCCTAAGACTTCTTGCGGCCAGAGAGGTTAGTACATGGAGCGACCCGGGGCTAAGTGCGGCCGGGTTAATCATATAAGTATCCAAAGTATCCAAATAATATTTCGCCGCACAAGTATTTCCACTTTACGTTATTACACATTATTAAATTTTCATGTGATAGCTTTAGAAGAACCATTTGATCACATAATCAAAATCTCAAGTCGAACAGGAATATCACAAATCACATTTTGAGACATAAAACTCATAAAATATTTAGACACGAAAGAAGGACGGGCTCACTAGGCCTGACATGTTTACTAACCTTAATGCACAACCGTGAATAGCACGAAATGACTTCTAGAAGTAGACGTAGCCCTCGTCTATGAAGTCGTCACCTACAATTTATAATTTCTAATCAACTTTCCAACTCCAATTAACTTGTATAATGCAAGAATGTGTTACATGCTATTGAGTGACGTTTACTTATTTTAATTTCTATATAACCCAATCCCTCATTTTCAATATTTATAAAATTTTCAAGCCAATTATAAAAAGTGGGAATTTATCATCCTATAATGAAGTGGGAATTTTACAATTAACTCATATTTAATTAAGCAAATAATTATTCATATACCCACCAATTGTAAATAATATTTTATAAAAACAATTTAGTTAACTTTAATGAGCATAATTATTCTAAGATTTATTTCAAACATTATTTGAATTAATTCAACTCTTAGGGAATTCTTAAAAACAATACTTTGCTTTTACAATACAACTCAAGTTCATAAATTTTCCCATAATAGCATATATAGCCATTTAGTTGTGGCCAACTTGTATGTTATAAAAATGTCATCTTTTCACTTGTATTGCTAAATAATCATATATATTTATTTAAACCAAATATTACATTCCCTTAATAGTTACAATCTCATTCATAAGAAATTAATTTATACTTTTAGTTCATAAACTTGTATAAAAATACTATAATAATAGTTGTAGTAGTAGTAGTAGTAGTAGTAGTAATAATAATAATAATAATAATAATAATAATAATAATAATAATAATAATAATAATAATAATAATAATAATAATAATAATAAAATTTGTATAACTATTCTCTTCTCAAGTTATTTTCATTTAATTAGGTTTTGTAAAAATCATGAATATTATATCTAATTGATTTAGATAATCAAGTTTATTTAGAAAAAGAAATCAGATTGTATAATTAAATGATGACCTCCAAAGTTTCTGTTTTGCCCAAACAGACTCTCAAAGTTTCTGTTAAATGGCAAAATTGCCCCTTCCTCAACTATCATCAACCCAATTCATGAATCATGCTAATCTTTGATACCCATACAATTTTGATGTTACAAAGTTCAAATTCAAGTCCAAAAAAGTAGATTTACAACAAAAATTGATTAAAACGGTTACCGAATGGGCGTAAATCGTTCGCCGGAGTTTCGGTCAAGAAATTGCCGGAAAGTATGGCGTTTCTGGTGCTTGGAGCTACTGTGGGTCGCCTCTGGTTCAGTCGAACCTCAAGCAGGGAAGGGGAGAGCTGCGAAGTGGAAGAGAGAGGCGGAGCAGTGGCGTTGGGGTGCCGTCGGGGTTGCCGTCGCTGGGCCGTTCGGGTTTGGTGGTGCCGGCTCCGGTGGCTCTGTTTCTGCCTCTGTTGCTCGCCGGAGTTTGCAGAGAAAAACAAAGGAGAGAGGGAGAGAGATAGGGGGCAGAGGGGGAGTGATTTGGTGGTGGCAGGGGAAGTTGTTCACCGGAGAAGGCAGCGGCCTTCACTGCCGCTGCCGCTGCTTTTTTTTGCCGAAGAGAACAGAGAAGAGAGGGAGAGAGAGAATCAGAGAGTGAGGGAGAGGGGGACACGAAGGTGGGGAAGGTGGTGGTTTCCGCTGGTAGTGGTGGTCGTGGGTGTTGGTGGTGGTTGTTTCTCTTGGTTGTAATGGAGAAGAAGAAGGGGTATATGGAGATATTATATGGTGTGGTATCGCATAGGTCCAACTAGGCTAGGTCTTGGTCAAAGTCAAGTGACCAATGGGGGGAGAAGTCTTGGTCAAGTCAAATGACCAATAGGAAAGTTAGGAAACTATATAAGGTGTTTTGGGTGCACCCTCATGTAAGTGTAAATAATTGGATGCTTTTGTTGTACTAGGAATAGGTAGAAAATGTTAGGATAGTTTGGTAGTATTAATTTTAAGATTTTTAATGTTTTATTTAGGTGTATTATTGAAACTTATTTTTATATAAACTAATTATAAATAAATTAACTTATAATACAAATAGTGACACTAGTCTCCCAACTAAATAATGTAGGGTTTTGATTCATGGATGCGCAGCGGAAACAATAATTAACCATGCAAAACCCTCCAAGGATCACAAGTCAAGAGACATAACGATGGTAAATGAAGAAATTAATAACACACCTTAGGGTTCTTGATGCGCAAACTAACGTGCTGTTCGCAAGTATACGAATCTTGTAATACCGGGTGTAATTAAACTCGGGTGATCGTTCCCACGAGGACTATTTCGGGTTTACTCACGTCGTCAGTTTTGGTTAACCGAGTGTAGTAACAAGGTGGAGTAGGTTGTGATTGCAGTTTCCTAAACTAGAAACAGAAATTAAAAACGTAAACGTAAATATTTTTTGTGATGATATGTGAAATAAGCTGAATCGATTGTTACGATAATAGATGGGAACTAGGCTCCAGGAACCCTAGAGTTTCTACAGATTTTAGTTTTACGTTCGATTATGAAAACACTCAGCAGTTTTGATATCTGTGCAACGTACCAGTTGTGCAGTGACTTTTCAGGTTCCACACGTAATCCCGATTCTACAGACTTTCGGATTCTTATTAAGCTGCCTAAATCTGCAGTCTCGGTCTAATCCTGTTAGGGTTACTAACCTGTCCGAATGGCCCGGGTCAAATTCTCTAACAGTTGGTCTCAGGGTAAGGTACTAAATCCTGACTTTTCTTCCTAATCCGAACTTGACGTTTTCACCTACAAGCTCGGGTCTATAGCAATCCTGGGTGATCAATCCAATCATGCATATACGATAATAATCGAAGCCAGAATAACAGATACAACTGCTGAATTAAGATAATCATCATGAATCCATAAACGAAGTAGTCATAAAATCTGGATACGAAACCCTAGGTTCACCGAGAACCTAGGTAAGAGGTTTAGCTACGACTAGACATAATACAAAATGCAGTTTCTGAATGTAAAGAGAGAGAACGGAATCAAACTAAGTCTTCGAATCTCGAATCGCTCTTCCGTGCTCTTCGTGAATGCTCTGACTTGCCCTTCGGTTGTGCTGAGTATTGTGTTCTGTCTTCAAAACGAGCCTGGACGAGTCTTTAAATAGTGCTGTTTTTCACCGAAACGCGTGCGCCAGAAATTACGGAATCTGCCATCGGTCCTCCGCCTTTGACAAAAAGTCAAACTGGCTGCGTATATACGCAACAAGAGCCAAAATCCTCCACCCCATCTCCCTCCCTGCCTGCGTATAGTGATGGGGGCCCTGCTTGGTCCTTTGGTGGGCCTGGTTGGGTCCCCTGGGTCCCACTCTTCTGGCTGACGCTCCCGGTTTGCCTCCCTTGGTGTTCTCCTGCTTTTCCGCATTCCCGTCTTGACCCGGTCCTGTGCACGTTTGCCGAGACGGTCCCGGCTTGGTTCCGGCACGCTTCCCGATGCACCTTCCGAACCTATTCCTGAAAAGGCAACACGAACGAAAACCCGCGATCATATCCAAATATAGCAATAAATAATCAGAAATCCAGAAAGTACAAATAAACATCTCGTTCTAGATTCCCGAGGCATTCTAAGGCAATTTCTGGCAAAATACGCTATTTCCGACACAAATACTCGTGAAATGAGGCTAAAAGATAACCCCTAATTGGGCGTTATCAAATACCCCCGCACTAAACATTGCTCGTCCCGAGCAATCCTGCCAACTCTAGCCTGCATTTTTGTCCTCGTGATACTGGCTCTGTGCATACACTACCGTTGCATACTCTTTCGACCCGAACCTTCCAACCGGACGACTTGATAGAACAACTGACTCAGATAGGATATACACAGACTCAAACGACTCAAAAAAAACTAATGACAAAAATATTTTTTGGTGAGATTGGGCAACCTCGAAAACATAACCAGTGTGTCCTCATGATCTCATCCTTTTCAGAATGTACTTCCCTGCAAGCGATCGGTAAGTCTGAACAGATTTATATGGTGGATTTAAGCGCTGGACCAAAGTACTATTACTTTAGTTATCAAACTGAGCAAATCCGTAGCTAACTTACCATCGGAGCTGTTTCCGAAAGGATCTATGTCTAATCAGGTAGGATATATATATATATGTGTGTGTGTGTCAAGGTACGGCATCATCCTACTTGTTATGACATTCTCACAATTTTTCAAACTCACACCCCTCACCGAGATCTCGAAAAACTGCCCGAAACACCTAAGTTCCTGCCTTCCCGAATTCTTCTGTCCCCCAGTGTGTCTCCGCCGTGCTTGCGGCCACAAATGTGAAGTGGTGTAAACGTCTCGAAAATTGTGCCACTCACTCAGCTTTTTATTTAAATAACAAAAACATAAAACAAACTAAAAACTAGATCATGACTTTTTCTTTTTCCCTTTTTTTATGTTTTTTTTTTCTTTTCTATTTATATATATATATATTTTATATATATATATATATATATATATATATATATATATATATATATAATAAAACGACTATATACAACATACACGAATACTGACAATGCTATACTGACTAAAGCTAAGTGAGTGAAAATCTCTGTCGTGGGGTACGTAAAATGTCCGCATGTGGAGTACCCCCACACTAATCCTGAAGCGCTGATCCTGTAGTCAAAATAGTACTGTGCAGTCCCACCGAACCTCCTCATCACCAAAGATGTAGAAAAACGGCACAACCACCAATTAACCCTACAACCCCCCGGAACCCTGTTCTGTGCGAAAAGATGCTCGCACGCGACTAACTCCTCCTGTGGTCACTATGTAATGAAGTGATCCACCTCCGCAAATTAATGCACTGTCGCCACTAACTCACCCTTTCCTTCCCTCGAAAACGTGTAAATATCAAAACTATCCAAAACTGATAAATCATGAAGCTCTCCCATCTAAAACCCACCCTACTCACTCCCTCCGTCATAACACGTAGAATAGCCAACTATCGACTGATGAGGTCTCAAAGAAGGCTGCCTAGGCTAAAGTGGCTAAGAAGAAAGAGGGTAAATGGCTTCAAACGGGTTTACTAATTGGACCTAGGGGTAAGAAACAGGACGTGAGGTCCCTTGATCGCCAGTCACTCAACCGAAAAATGCGATGACCGTGACGGCGCCCGTGGGCGGGTTGTCGACTACCTAAGTGACGGTGGTGTAGCAACTAGTCGGATTCTAAGATCAGGTGATAATTACTTGCGGATTCCTAAGGTCGCTGGCTCTCACCTATCTACTATACCTCGGTGCAAGTTTTCTTCTCTTTCAAAGGATCCAAACTCAATTTCTTCACAGTTTCTGTTATCTTGATTGCCCTTTCTCAAAATTTTCTGATTTTAAACTTTTTTTTTTTGAAAAATAATTTATACTGCTGTTTGCGTATATACGCAGGGCTGCGTATATACCCAACCAGCTGCATAAAAAATTTTTGATTTTTGATTTTTTTTAAATATATACAATGCATGGCCAGAATGTTGGTGGTGGGTTGACTCAAATAACGAAAATATGCTGACTCAAAAATGTAAAATAAAAACTGCAAATAAACATGAAAAAACGTGCATACCGGGTTAATGCAGACACGACTACCACCCCCACACTAAGAGGTGGCATGCCCTCATGGAACTCACTCGTCCGGAAAAAATGTCGGGTCTGACCCGGTCTCGGACGTACCGGATATGCTACCCGTAGAGCTGCTGCCCGAATCAGTCCTGTAGACGACCGGCCGACGCACACGTGCACGGGGCCGGTAATCAGAGGACTGCGACTCGGACCCAGTCCAACAAGTAGGTGGCTGGGATCGCAATGTCGTCCTGCCACTCGAAGGCTGCTAGGTACGGGACCCAGTCTGACGTCCTGTGGGCTGCCAGGATCGTGTCCCAGGATGACGTCTCTCCTGTCTCGCAGGTGGCGGCGATGGCTGAGTCGGGGGAGGTGGCTGGGTCGGGGGAGGTGGAGCCGAGGTATACTCGCTAGAGTCCCCGTCATCCGACCAACTCGTGGTGAAGCTGCAGGAGTAGGTAGGGGGAAAATACAGCGGGAGTGGCGGTTCTCGGCCTGCGTGCCGAGCTGCCTCCCGCTGCTCCTCTCGAATACTAGCTAGGGCAGCGTGGGTGTCCTTCGTGACCTTCCGCTGAGTCCGGCGGGTATGTGTGAGAGCTCTCCAAAGCTTTCCCGCTTTCTCGAGCACTCTCTCCCCAACGGACTTGTGCCCGCCACGACACCCCTCAAATCCCTCGTCAACTCGGGGCAACCTACGTGGCAGGGCTGGTCTAGCTCGCGGGGTCGGGTCGGCCCGTGGGGCCGGCTCACCTCGCTGTCGGGCTGGTTGGGTGTGGGCATTCCTCTCAGTCCCCTGCCGAATCGACTCGGGACGCTCACTCTCTCGACTAGTACGGCATCGCCGAAGTCCGGCCGATGGCTGGCGATTGGCTGGTCGCTTCTGAGTCGATCGCCTCCTAGGGGCAGGGGCAGGGGCAGGGGCATGATCCTCCTCCATAACGTCGTCATCCTCATCGAGGTCAACGACCGGCTCCTGTGGGCCCGGGTTACGAGCCATGATCTTCCTATAAGGCCGTGGCCGAGGAGGCTGTAAATCGCCCTCAAGCATATCCATGGGAACCTCAAAATCCTGCGCCAGTTTGGCGATGAGGTTGGCGTACCCCAACCCCTTATGGCTCGCGGTGTTGTTCCGCTCCTGCATGTAAATCCAGATGCGACGAGGAATGTCGACCTCTCTCCGGAGAACGAGACAGTAGACTAAGAGTACGTACTCATAGTCAAGATGGGTAAAATGCTTGATACCCACTACCCGGTTCACTTCCCACTCGGCCCACCATCGTGGCGGCCCGGTAATAAAACGAGAGTGAAATTTCTTGCCTATCTCACCAGCACCCTCTCTCTCAAAATGGGCACCCGGGTACCTACAAGTCACTACCCGCAAAATCTCAGCATCGCTCGGCGGGTAATCCTGACACTCAGCATAGGCGCACGGGACGTTCCTCAACGGGATACCATACGCCTGGCGGATACTGTCCGCCGTGACTAAAATAAACTGCCTCCGGCAGTACACCCATCGGGTGTCACCGTTGGCCTCACCCGCCCCCTTGTGCATGAGGTTACTGTAAAACTCACGCCCCAAGGAGGAGTTAGACACCTCCGGAAACCCGGCCAAAGACTGGCTCGAATCCCGACCACCCCGATCCATCACCACATGGGAGGAGTGTGTCGCAGATTTTCTGGCAAAGTTCTATCCCGCCTCCTGAGTCATACAGTTACAGAGCAAGATTCTGTCATTCAGGCAGAAGATGGGGGAGACGGTGGTGGACGCATGGGACAGGATCATGAGATTGGTAAAACGGTGCCCGAACCACGGTTTTGGAGACGCAAAGATCCTGCAGGTTTTCTACCACGCCCTAGACAGGGAGAACGCCGACATGATTGACAGAGAGGCCGGGGGGAACTTCTTGTATCACGTGGACAAAGAAGGTGCGTATGACCTGATGAAGCAGTTGGCCAAGCAGGACACCCGATTGTTTGACGAACGCAGGATGACTGCTAGAGCCGAACCAACAGAGGATGACCGGATAGACAACCTGGCCAAGATCGTTCACGACTTGGTCAAGAAAGTCTACTCGGATAAGAAGACTGTTGCAGCAGTCGAAGAACCCGATCTGGACACAGCCATTGAGGAACATAGGACCGAAGACACCAATTACGTACAGCAGCAGTGGGACCCGAGCCGGTACCGACCGGGTACAAGAGACCATCCCGGGTTTCGGTACGGAAACCCGAACGCAGCAGTTTATGCTCCGGGGTTCCAGCACAGGCCACCAGCCCAGCAGCAGTACGACTCTCAGATGAAGGAAATCAAGTCCATGTTCCAGACCATGGAGTCCCGGTTCAAGCACATGGACGCCCTGACGGCAGACATGCAGACAACCAAAATGTCACTGCGCGCTTTGGAAGTACAAGTGGGGCAGTTAGCACAACAGCTAACAGAGAGACAGCCAGGAAAGCTACCCTCGAATACAGTAAACAATCCACGGGCTCAGATCAATGCTATCTCCACTCGGAGTGAATTGGCACTGCAGGATCCACCGTATCCCAGCCACGCATGTGCAGAAAATTTGAAAGAAGTAGAACGCAACTTGTCGGGCCAGGATAACAGCACAGTCGACCGCCCCCAGCCGAAGGGCTTGGTTGAGCAGGATGCAGTGCAGAATGAGACAGATGCAGAAACTGTACTGGTCTCCAAGGAGGTGCCATACCCCTTGAAAAAACGAAAGAGGGACGCCAGCAAGGACTACGCCAGGTTTCTCGAGATGTTCAAGCAGCTGCAGATTAACATACCTTTTGCCGGCAACGGCGCCAAAAACTTGATGCGCAAACTAACGTGCTGTTCGCAAGTATATGAATCTTGTAATACCGGGTGTAATTAAACTCGGGTGATCGTTCCCACGAGGACTATTTCGGGTTTACTCACGTCGTCAGTTTTGGTTAACCGAGTGTAGTAACAAGGAGGAGTAGGTTGTGATTGCAGTTTCCTAAACTAAAAACAGAAATTAAAAACGTAAACGTAAATATTTTTTGTGACGTTTTCTGAAATAAGCTGAATCGGTTGTTACGATAATAGATGGGAACTAGGCTCCAGGATCCCCTAGAGTTTCTACAGATTTCAGTTTTACGTTCGATTATGAAAACACTCAGCAGTTTTGATATCTGTGCAACGTACCAGTTGTGCAGTGACTTTTCAGGTTCCACACGTAATCCCGATCCTGCAGACTTTCGGATTCTGGTTAAGCTGCCTTAATCTGCAGTCTCGGTCTAATCCTGTTAGGGTTTCTAACCTGTCCGAATGGCCCGGGTCAAATTCTCTAACAGTTGGTCTCACGTTTTTCGATGCTAGCCATATCTCCCTTTCTCTGGTCGGTCTATCAGGGTAAGGTACTAAATCCTGACTTTTCTTCCTAACCCTAACTTGACGTTTTCACCTACAAGCTCGGGTCTATAGCAATCCTGGGTGATCAATCCTATCATGCATATACGATAATAATCGAAGCCAGAATAACATATACAACTTGCTGAGTTAAGATAATCATCATGAATCCATAAACGAAGTAGTCATAAAAACTGGATACGAAACCCTAGGTTCACCGAGAACCTAGGTAAGAGGTTTAGCTACGACTAGACATAATACAAAACGGAGTTTCTGAATGTAAAGAGAGAGAACGAAATCAAACTAAGTCTTCGAATCTCGAATCGCTCTTCCGTGCTCTCCGTGAATGCTCTAACTTGCCCTTCGGTTGTGCCGAGTATTGTATTCTGTCTTCAAAACGAGCCTGGACGAGTCTTTAAATAGTGATGTTTTTCCCCGAAACGCGTGCGCCAGAAATTACGGAATCTGCCATCGGTCCACCGCCTTTGACAAAAAGTCAAACTGGCTGCGTATATACGCAAGGCTGCGTATATACGCAACGCCCTGCTTGGTCCTTTGGTGGGCCTGGTTGGGTCCCCTGGGTCCCACTCTTCTGGCTGACGCTCCCGGTTTGCCTCCCTTGGTGTTCTCCTGCTTTTCCGCGTTCCTGTCTTGACCCGGTCCTGTGCACGTTTCCCGAGACAGTCCCGGCTTGGTTCCGGCACGCTTCCCGATGCACCTTCCGAACCTGTTCCTGAAAAGGCAATACGAACGAAAACCCGCGATCATATCCAAATATAGCAATAAATAAGCATAAATCCAGAAAGTACAAATAAACATCTCGTTCTAGATTCTCGAGGCATTCTAAGGCAATTTCCGGCAAAATACGCTATTTCGGACACAAACACTCGTGAAATGAGGCCAAAAGATAACCCCTATTTGGGCGTTATCAGTTCTCCTTTGATGACTTCAAACGCGAATTGTGTCATGTTCTCTATAGTTGATCCACGCCTAGAGTTGATTTCTAGATCTTCCAATCTTTGGTGCAAGCCCGGAAAGAGGAAGAGGAAGAAGAATCACGCAAAACGAGACGAACCAAAGGAGGTTTCGGCCTCCTTTGGGGCCAACGGGGACGGGCGGCGGGCTAGGGGGCGGCGGCTCCTCTAGCTTGCTTGCTCTCTCTCCTTTTGTTCTCTCCCACTCAAGTTATGATCAATATGAACATAAGTGTGGGAAGGAATGAAGATCCTTTATATAGTCCAACAAATCCTTGCCAACTACCTAAATGACTTATTCTAGTCCTACTAGAATTCAATTTAGTCCCGTCCTTGCAAATTAGTCCCTACTAAGTTTGCAAGGTTTTGCAAAGTGATCCTTCTAATTAATTAATCCAATTAATTAATTCCCAAATCTAGTTCAACTCTATCTAGCGTGTGACCCCATAGGTTCTATCTAGTTGGTAGCAACTTTTTGCTAATATGGAGCGGTTTCTAGAAACATCAATTCTAGCCAACTAATAGAATAGTCATCTTGACAACCTTTGTACAAGTAATTGTCTCATCCCTTTGTCTCTATATCCGGATTGGACACGAGACATACAAGTCACACTCGTATATCCAATCCATAGTTTCTCGATCCATGGTAATAGCCTTATTCGTGCAAATAACATCAATATCCCATATTGATTTATTTGAGTCTGGCCAGACATTCTATAAGCACTATACCTCTAGTGGCCTAGGATATTTGCTCCCGTTATGTGGGAGGGACAAATTCTATCTACGTCCACTACGATCTCTAAGCTTGCTTCTTAATGTATCCAGTACACGCCTTTATAACTACCCAGTTACGGTGTAGCGTTTAACGCTACCAAAATCACATCCACAACTAGAATATCTAGTGACTTCAAGTCTAAGGATGACAATACCATTGCACCGCGAGAAGCGCTTGTGACTCAACATAACGTGTATGTAGCATTCTCGGAGATGGGTCAATCCAGTGCGTCATTACCCTTAATGCACACCTATGTGTTAGATCATGATATATCCATATCAATCCAACCCCATACTAGTCTATCGATGATTTTCCCATTAATCATTATACTGGACTAGGGATATTTAAGATAAACAACACAAATGTAAATCTAAGGACTTCATTATATTAAATATCCAATAAATAATAAATGAATTTCTAGCCACAAATAAATTCATACTAAACTAGATTGCCTCTAGGGAATCTATGCCAACAGTCTTCCACTTGCACTAGAGCCAATCTGGCGCATCTCGTATGCCCATACTCCTAGTGTGCCCTTCATGCTTCCACTGCGTGAGCGGCTTTGTAAGCCGTTCTGACAGATTCTCATCTGTAGGAATTTTGCATATCCGAACGTCTCCTCTATCGATAATATCTCGAATCAGATGAAACTTCCTGAGCACGTGCTTGGCTTTTTGGTGTGACCTGGGTTCCTTTGATTGCGCGATCGCCCAGTGTTGTCACAGTACAACTCAACTGGATCCGCAATGCTAGGAACCACACCAAGTTCAGAAACAAACTTTCTGATCCAAACAGCTTCCTTTGCTGCGCCATTTGCAGCAATGTACTCAGCCTCTGTTGTAGAATCAGCCACCGTCTCTTTCTTGGAACTCTTCCAGCTCACCGCTGCTCCATTCAGTCAAAACACATATCCTGACTGTGATCTAAAGTCATCTTGTCGGTTTGGAAGCTTGCATCAGTGTAACCCCTTACACACAACTCTTCCTCACCGCCAAATATCAAGAAAGCATCCTTAGTTCTTCTCAAGTACTTTAGGATGTTCTTGACTGCAATCCAGTGACTCTCATCTGGATTGGATTGGTATCTGCTTGTCATACTCAAGGCATATGACACATCTGGTCTAGTACATAACATGGCGTACATGATAAATCCTATGGCCGAGGCATAGGGAATTCTACTCATGCGTTCCTTATCAATATCATTGGAAGGACAACCACTCTTCGAAAGAGTGATTCCATGTGACATGGGCAAGAATCCCTTCTTGGAATCTTGCATGTTGAACCGTTTCAACACCTTGTCAATATATGTACTTTGACTTAGGCCTAGCAGCCTCTTAGATCTATCTCTATAGATCTTTATACCGAGTATATAGGTTTCTTCCCCTAAGTCCTTCATTGAGAAACACTTCCCTAGCCAATCTTTAACAGATTGCAACATGGGAACGTCGTTTCCAATGAGTAGTATGTCATCCACATACAAGACCAGAAAAGCTACAGAGCTCCCACTAACCTTCTTGTAGACACATGACTCATCTTCGTTCCTGATGAAGCCAAACTCTTTGAATACTTCATCAAAACGTCGATTCCAACTCCTAGAAGCTTCCTTCAATCCATAAATGGATCGTTGCAGCTTACAGACTTTGTTGGCTTGCTTTGGATCCTCAAAACCCTCCGGCTGTATCATATACACGTCCTCTAGGAGATTCCCATATAGGAATGCTGTTTTGACATCCATCTGCCAAATCTCATAGTCGTGGTATGCTGCTATCGCAAGTAGGATTTGGATGGATTTGGTCATAGCGGCTGGTGAAAAGGTTTCATCATAGTCAATGCCATGAATCTGTCTGAATCCTTTAGCCACCAATCAGCCCTTATAGGTAATCACATTACCATCTATGTCGATCTTCTTCTTGAAGACCCACTTGCACCCTATGGGTCGCGCCCCTTCGGGTGGTTCCACCGAAGTCCATACTTTGTTGGTATACATGGATTCCATCTCGGATCTCATGGCTTCTAGCCACTTCTGAGAGTCTGGGCCCTTCATGGCCACTTCATAGGTAGTAGGATCATCATCTATGAGCATCGTGTCACCGGAATAGGTCACGAGAAGTCCATACCTCTCGGGTTCCTGGCGCACTCTACTAGATCTACGAAGCTCTTGTGTTACCTGAACAGGCTGCTCCACAACAACTTATGGTTCATGTTCATGTTCCATAATCGATTCAGTGATTTGTGGTTCTTGAACCTCTTCAAGCTCTACAGTCCTCCCACTTGCTTCTTTAGAGACAAACTCTCTTTCTAGAAACACGTTGGTCCGAGCAAAAAACACTTTGTTCTTGGTTGGATTGTAGAAGTAGTAACCCTTAGTTTCCTTAGGGTACCCCACAAATTTACACTTATCCGATTTTGGCCCTAGCTTGTCTGATTGTAAACGTTTTACATAGACATCGCAGCCCCAAATCCTCATGAACGACAATGTGGGACGCCTCCCACTCCACATCTCATATGGTGTCTCCATGACTGATTTAGATGGAACACGGTTAATGGTGAAAGCTGCACTTAATAGAGCATGGCCCCAAAATGATAATGGAAAATCAGTTTGACACATCATAGATCGAACCATATCCAATAGGGTTCGATTCCTCCTCTCAGACACGCCATTCCATTGTGGCATTCTGGGTGGAGTGTGTTGGGACACGATCCCACACACTCTAAGATAGTCGTCAAACTCTTGGCTCAAGTATTCTCCTCCACGATCCGATCGTAGAGCCTTGATACTTTTGCCAAGTTGCTTCTCTACTTCATTCTTGAATTCTTTGAACACTTCAAAGGATTCAGATTTTTCCCTCATGAGGTACACAAATCCATATTTACTGTAGTCATCAGTAAATGTAATGAAGTAGAAGTAACCACCCCTGGCAGGCGTGGCAAATGGCCCACACACATCAGTATGTATGAGCGCCAATTGCTCACTAGTCCTCTCACCTTTCTTATTGAAAGGGGACTTTGTCATTTTTCCCAATAAACAAGCCTCACATGTCTCATATGATTTGAAATCAAATGAGTCTAGTAATCCATCCTTATGGAGTCTAGATACACATTTCTCGTTTATGTGGCCTAGACGACAGTGCCATAGATTAGCAGGATTTAAAACATTTATTTTAATCCGCTTGGTATTAATGTTGTAGACAGGATTGCTTAGATCAAGGACATATAGTCCATAAATAATTGCGCACTAAAATAGTGAATATATTCAAATAAAAGGAACAACAATTGTTCTTTATGGAAATAATAAAACCATCCTTGTCGAAACAAGAAATAGAAATAATGTCTCTGCTCATAGCAGGCACAAAATAACAATTATTTAATTCTAAAACTAATCCTGAAGGCAGAGATAGCTCGCACACGCCTATGGCCAACACAGCATTTTTTGCTCCATTCCCAACGCGCAAAATCTACCTCCCCTTTAGCCAATATTTTACTTCTCTTTAGATCCTGCACATTTCGACAAATGTGAGATCCACATCCAGTATCTAATACCCATGATGTAGAGACAGTTAAATTGACATCTACAACAAAAATACCTGGTGGTGGTGGAATCACTATTCCAAACCTCTTGTCCTCAAGATATTTTGGGCAGTTCCTCCTCCAGTGTCCAGGATGACTACAGTAGTGACACTCACCTTTGGTCACACCTTTGGAAATGCCACCAACAGGCTTAAGGGCAGGTTCCTTGGACTTGGAAACTGACTTGCCTTTGCCCTTGGAGGATGAGGCAAACCTTTTGCCCTTTCCTTTCTGTACCATCATAATGGCCTTGCCCTTACCCTTGTTGATGCTCTTTTCAGCTTTCCTCAACATATTGAGAAAATCAGGCAGTGTTTTCACGATCTCGTTCATGTTATAGTTCGTGATGAACTGTCCATAACTCTCGGGCAACGATTGCAACACGAGATCGGTTGCCAACTCTTGGCCGACCGGGAACCCGAGTCGGGCGAGATTCTCCAAGTACCCGATCATACGGAGTACATGGGTCCCACCGGGTTCCCTTCTGCCAGATGAAACTTGAACAGTGCCTTAGAGACCTCATACCTCTCAACCCTTGCCTCCTCTTGGAAGAGCTGCTTCAGATGCTCGATCATATCGACAACATTCATGTTTTCGTGTTGCTTCTGAAGCTCAGAAGTCATGGTGCATAGCATAAGGCAGGCCGCATCATTAGCGTCATCAACACGCTTTTGATACGCCTTTAGGGATGCAGGTGTTTGGTTCTCTGGACCTTCTGGAACATGCTCCTCTATTGCGTACAGTTTCTTCTCTTGCTTGAGAACAATTCTCAAGTTTCTGTACCAATAAAGAAAGTTGGTTCCAGAGAGCTTGTCCTTCTCAAGGACAGATCGTAGGGAATGTTGTGAACTCGATGAGTTGTTTGCCATTTGGAATTCTACAAAAGGAAAATACGCAAGTTTTAGTATTTGTGAATTTTTGACTATATTCAATAATGGCTAGTTTATCAAATATAGCTCCCACTATTTTTCTACGGATTAATAACCCTCAAGATATTAATGCGGAAAATATCCTTATATTTTCTAGTGGGCCAAGATCCATGTTTCATCTCCTTATGAGCTTGCTTTGGCAAGTCACCCATAATTTGACTACTTTAGGTAGGAACAATTCCAATTGCAATCCTTATGCAACTCTTGGTTCAAATGGGCAAATAAATCCTTATTTATCCATCCATATGGATAATCCCAATTGATTGTCTCAAGGTTTCTTAATCATATTAATAGCCTAGTTGTGTTCAACCTCTTATTTAAACAGTTGCACATTACTAGCTTGTGCCATCGCATTCCATCATTATGAACCAAGTCGCCATGCTTTGGCACGCACGATCTTGATAAATAATGATGATAATGAGTGTTTAAATAACGAGATAAAGAACACAATATTTGAATTTTGAGGGATTTTTCAATTCAATTTTAATTTTTTTGTTGATCAAAATCAACTAATCTATCTATTTGAGTTTGGGCACAACTCCAAATAATAGATCCGGGTTGTCTAATTATCTTATTATCCTAATTGCATGCATCATCCATACACCAACCACAAAATAATAAGACAATAAAGTAAACAACCACAAAGCATAAATAAAACGTAATGTGGATATGGCCTTTTCTAAACGAAGAATGGAATTATCTATGAACCCTAAAAGCAAACACATCTCCATGCGTCTTGATCTTTTGGTCCATCCTTCATAGTCATGTGGAATGCTCCATGCTCCATGCTCCATCTTTTGTGGCTCCTTTTGGCTTTAGGCTTCTTTTCTTCAATCTTCGCTAACAATATACTATATCTAGCACTAGCTAATTTCTATACTAAATAAAATAAATCTCCCAAGTTGAGAAGAAAAAATGGCACGCAGGCCATAAAACCCTAATTAATTATTACAATTAATTGATCAGCTCGCAGGCCGTAAACCAAACCACAAAAATTAAACATCCACATCAAACCACATCCTAAGGCCATATCCAATCACCATGCGAATTTCACATAAACAGTTAAAATCTAATTTTAACGCGCTTGGTCAATTTTAATTGATTTTTAGGATATTCTAGGTTAAAACGGTCCATGGGCCCAACAATCAAATTGCCCGGGCCTAAAAAGTGAACTGCAAGGCCCTAGGGCCGGCCGGCCCCTAGCCCACGCGGCTAGGCCGCGGGCTAGGGCTTCCCCGGCCCCTAGGGCGGCCAAGACTTGGGCGGCAAGCAAGAGGGGCGGTTACTCTAGGGGGGCCGAACCTCTATAGGGAGTTGTTTCCAAAACAAATCCCTTGCTTGGTGCCCAAGTTTGGTTGTTTCCTAGTTTTGGAAGAACTTCTTCTTCCCCAAGGATGCCCAAACCCTAGATCTAAGATCCTAAAATTTCTCAAACTCACTAATTCATGCATCCAATGCAAAAATTAGATCTTGTTATGATAGATTATTGACAAATTGCATCCCATGTTTGATTTGTCTTGTTTTACGCGATAAACAATCAATTTAAGGTGTAAAACTATCAAAACGTAACACATAAACCACGTTTATGCTCTACGACCTGTGGCTCTGATACAACTGTAAGGTTTTGATTCATGGATGCGCAGCGGAAACAATAATTAATCATGCAAAACCCTCCAAGGATCACAAGTCAAGAGACATAACGATGGTAAAGGAAGAAATTAATAACACACCTTAGGGTTCTCCTTTGATGACTTCAAACGCGAATTGTGTCACGTTCTCTATAGTTGATCCACGCCTAGAGTTGATTTCTAGATCTTCCAATCCTTGGTGCAAGCCCGAAAAGAGGAAGAGGAAGAAGAATCACGCAAAACGAGACGAACCAAAGGAGGTTTCGGCCTCCTTTGGGGCCGACGGGGACGGGCGGCAGGCTAGGGGGGCGGCGGCTCCTCTAGCTTGCTTGCTGTCTCTCATTTTGTTCTCTCCCACTCAATTTATGATCAATATGAACATAAGTGTGGGAACGAAGGAAGGAAGGTCCTTTATATAGTCCAACAAATCCTTGCCAACTACCTAAAGGACTTATTCTAGTCCTACTAGAATTCAATTTAGTCCCTTCCTTGCAAATTAGTCCCTACTAAGTTTGCAAGGTTTTGCAAAGTGATACTTCTAATTAATTAATCCAATTAATTAATTCCCAAATCTAGTTCAACTCTATCTAGCGTGTGACCCCATAGGTTCTATCTAGTTGGTAGCAACTTTTTGCTAATATGGAGCAGTTTCTAGCAAAACATCCATTCTAGCCAACTAATAGAATAGTCATCTTGACAACCTTTGTACAAGTAATTGTCTCATCCCTTTGTCTCTATATCCGGATTGGACACGAGACATACAAGTCACACTCGTATATCCAATCCATAGTTTCTCGATCCATGGGAATAGCCATATTCGTGCAAATAACATCAATATCCCATATTGGTTTATTTGAGTATGTCCAGACATTCTATAAGCACTATCCCTCGAGTGGCCTAGGATATTTGCTCCCGTTATGTGGGAGGGACAAATTCTATCTATGTCCACTACGATCTCTAAGCTTGCTTCTTAATGTATCCAGTACACGCCTTTATAACTACCCAGTTACGGTGTAGCGTTTAACGCTACCAAAATCACAATAATCCACAACTAGAATATCTAGTGACTTCAACTATCCATATCATTGCACCGCGAGAAGCGCTTGTGACTCAACATAACGTGTATGTAGCCTTATCGGAGATGGGTCAATCCAGTGCGTCATTACCCTTAATGCACACCTATGTGTTGGATCATGATATCTCCATATCAATCCAACCCCATACTAGTCTATAGATGATTGTCCCATTAATCATTATACTGGACTAGGGATATTTAAGATAAACAACACAATTGTAAATATAAGGACTTCATTATATTAAATATCCAATAAATAATAAAAGAATTTCTAGCCACAAATAAATTCATACTAAACTAGATTGCCTCTAGGGCATCTATTCCTACAAATAATAAATCTAAATATTTACCAAGTAATTTCTAATAATTAAAATCCGTAACCGATCCTCTCGTGAAAAATTACTATTTTACCCCTAGCGTAAACTCGGGGTATTACACTCAAATTACCTCAGAACAATGCTTTTAAATGAAGGGGACTATCTGAAATAGATTAGAGTTTTGAAGGAAAGAGTTCATGAGCAAGCAAAACAGAATTTACAACATGTTTGTCTGAATCAGAATCTTGAAATCTCTCTGAAGAAAACTGACAGTGATTTCAAGGCCTTAAAAACCAGTTTCAAAGCCTTGAAAACACAAGTTGAGGAAGTAGTCACTGAGAACTCCTTAGCAATAGCCTTGTTAATATGAGACATCAAGTTGATGAAGTAGATAAACAAAAGACTACTCTTACTGAGAAACTTCAAGAATCTGAATTAGTCAAAGTCAAGCTTGCAGGCTCAGAACACAAGTTGAACTTAATTCTTGGAGAAAGTTCAAAGTCTGTTCACAAAACTGGTATTGCATACAATTCAAATTTTCCAAGAAAGAACACTACCAGATTTGTGAAAGCAGTAAACAAAACTTCTCCTAAGTGTCATTTTTGAAACAAAATTGGTCATGTTAAGATGACTTGTCCTTTCAGAAGAAGGGACCCTCACATAATGAGGAACACATTCCCATTTCAACTCGACAAGTCAGACAAATTTGGGTTCCTAAAGGTGTCAGACCACCTAATATGGTTGATCCTGAGTATAAGTCCAAATTCCACACTTGGTCTAACAACTAGGTAAGGCAGTGATTGGTGGTTGCAGGTTGTCACCACTATCAAAGAACATAAGTGGTTTATGGACAGTGGTTGCTCAAGACACATGAGTGGAAAGATATCTCTATTCACAGAATTTTTAAGGTTCAATTACTCTTGGTGACAAAGGAAAATGCAACATTCTTGGTATTGGTAAAGTTGGTACATATTTTGAAAACTCTATTTCTGATGTATATCTAGTTGATGGCTTGAAATTTAACTTGCATATTGTATCTCAGCTTTGTGATAATGGCAATAAGGTCATATTTGATAAAGAGAAGTGTGTGGTGCAAAATGAGAAATCAGGCAATTGCATTCTCACAGCCTCTAAATCAAAAAATGTTTATACTTTTCAGACTAACAAAGTTGCAGGTAAAATCTTAAAGTGTCTCAAGGCCTTGAAAGAGGATTCAAAACTTTGGCAGAGAAAGCTTGGTCACATTAGCTTGCATACCTTGAAAAAATTGATCTTCAAAGATCTGGTAAGACGATTACCATCTATCAGGTTCAAAGATGATGAAGTATGCAAATCTTGTGCTCAAGGTAAGCAGAACAGAAGCTCATTCAAGCCAAAGAAATTTGTAAGTACTTCTAGACCTATTGAATTACTTCACATGGATCTCTTTGGTCCTATGAGGACTCCAGCGCAAAAAGGTAAGGGGTATATGCTAGTTATTGTGGATGATTATTCCAGATATACATGGGTTATGTTTCTAAAAGAAAAATCTGAAGCCCTCTCTGAATTTTCAAAGCTTTGCAGAGAACTTCAAACCTTGAAAAACCCACCTATTGCTTCAATCAGAAGTGATCATGGTAGAGAGTTTGATCAATTAGAATTTGATTCGTTCTTTGTTAAGCATGGTATCTCTCACAATTTCTCTGCTCCTATAACTCCTCAACATAATGGAGTTGTTGATAGAAAGAACATGACTCTTGAAGATTTGTCAAGAACAATGCTTTTAAAAAACAAGCTGCCAAAACACTATTGGGCAGAAGCTGTGAATACAACAAATTAAATTTTGAACTGGTGCTTGATCAGACCTATCTTGAAAAAGAACCCCTATGAATTCTTCAAAGGGAAGAAGTCAAACATTTCATACTTCAGACCCTTTGGTTGCACATGCTATGTCCACAACAATGGTAAGAACAACTTGGGTAAGTTTGATGCAAGAAGTGATGAAGGTATATTTCTGGGTTACTCTCTTACTAGAAAAGGTTATAGAACTTATAATAAAAGAACCAAGCTAGTTGAAGAGAGTATTGATGTTAATTTTGATAAAATCTATGATGGTTCTTTGAGTGAAAGTTTTGCAGACTTAAATCTGAACAAGCATGAATCAGAAGAAGAAGCTGAGAAATCACTTGGGTTCAAGAAATGTTCAGAAGGAAACAGAAGCCATTTTCAAGACCTTGAAAACAGATCTCAAGACCTTGAAAATAGAGATTAAAGCCTTTACAAGGATGATCAGAAAGATATAAGTGATCAGGCTACAACTTCAAGACCAGAAAAGCAATATGGAGAGCCTGAACCTTGGTCTCCAAGAAAGAGGTTCAAATTTCTTTCATCTCGTCCAGCTGAAAACATCATATATGATACAACTACTGTTACACAAACAAGATCACAGTTGTAAAGACTCATGAGAAATATTTTCTTGTAGTTCAGATTTATTTTGATGATATTCTATTTGGAGCTACTAATGATCTTCTTTGCAACGAATTCTCAAGTCTTATGAGCAGGGAATTTGAAATGAGCATGATGGGAGAGTTGAACTTCTTCCTTGGACTTCAAATACATCAATTGAAGAAGGGCATCTTTCTGCATTAAAGCAATTACACTAGGGACTTGTTTAAACAAGTAAAGTATGTCTCAATCCAAATAAATCAAGACTCCTATGAGTTCTACACTGTCCTTAGACAAGGATGAATCTGGTAAGAGTGTTAACGTAAAAGAGTATAGAGGTATGATTGGATCATCGCTATACCTTATTTCTAGTAGACCAGATTTCATTTTCAGTGTATGTATGTGTGAAAGATTTCAAGATGATCCAAAGGAATCACATTTAAGTGCTGTGAAGAGAATATTCAGATATCTCAATGGTACCAAAGACTTAGGGCTTTGGTATCCAAGACATTCTAACTTCTCTTTGAATGAATTTTCAGATGCTGACTTTACATGTTACAAAGTTGATAGGAAAAGCACTTCAGGAACTTGCCAATTCATTGGATCCTCCTTGATCAGTTGACACTCCAAGAAACAAAACTCAATTGATTTATCAACAGCTGAAGCTGAATATATATCTGCTGGAGCATGTTTCTCACAAGTGTTGTGGATTGCTCAACAGTTGAGAGATCTTGGATTTTATTTCAAAAGTATACCAATCAAATGTGACAACACTAGTGCAATATCAATTACAAAGAATCTAGCTCAGCATTCAAGAACCAAGCATATTGATGTCAGATAACACTTCATCAGAGATCATGCTAAGAAAGGTGACATTGTTCTTGAATTTGTTTCTACTAACATACAACCTGCATATATCTTCACAAAACCATTTCCAGATGAATGATTTTCAGCTCTAAGACTGGAATTAGTCATGCTAAATAAATATGCATTGGTTTAGGGGGAGCATCATGTAAGAAAGGTATTTTTTATGTGTTTCAAAGATTTGAACTGATTTTCAAAGCCTTGAAAATCCTTACAAAGCTTTGATTTTACTTGTTTCAGTATAGCAGCGTTTCAAGACCTTGAAACTATTTTCAAAGCCTTGAAAATAAGTCTGATAACTGGTTAGTCAATAATTCTTGGATCATTCAGTATTGGGTGCTATGTTTGTAGATATGTGCTCAATATTTCCCCTACCTTTTTCAAAATTCTTTTTTCAGCCAAATATAGTATTAAATTATTTATTTCCAACGGCTTCAAAGATTTGAATCTTCTCTGATCATTACAGTTCTTTTGAGATCAGAGAAATTGCAGTTTCCTTTTCAAACACAAACTCTTTCAGTATTTATCATTCTTCTCTTCTCCTTCACTCCGTATCAAATATACCTCTCTCTATTCTTCTCACAAACCAAAATGAGCACTAGAAGAGAATCAGACATAATCAATGAAGACTCAGAGTCAAAAAGCTTTACTGATGAAGAACTGGAGTCTTCACCACCTAAGAAGATGGTGAAAAAGGACTAGATTCCAGCAACTCACAAGAAGAAATAGACTACAGTATCTACACAAGAGAAGCAGAAGGAAATCCATATTGGAATTCCTAAGAAAGATAAGAAAAAGAAAGAAATAGGGATAAAGGTAAAAGAAAAAGAAATTCCTATTCTAGACTCAGATACTACTTCAGGATCCTATGGAGTGTATTCTGTGTAAGGGAAGACATGAGAAAGATCCTTCAAAGCCAGTGCTTTCATCAAAAACAGGAAGGAATTATCACAAGATTTCTATGCACAGCAGAAGAATGTGTATGTGAAGAAGAAACTAAATCATGGAAGAAAATAATTATGGGGACTCACCTTCTTATTCAAAAGTGTTATAGAAAATATCAGTTCTATCATTGAGGAGATTGAAGTGGAGCAGGACAACGATGAAGACAGTGAGGAAGAAGAGGGAGATCAGGATGGAGATGAAGACCCAACCCCATAATCTTGTCTATTATTTCTTTCTCATTCACTTTTTAAAGTTTTTTTTTCAAAATTTTTCAGACAATGATCCGCCATCTTCTCATTCTTTATGATGAAAGTCAAAAAGGGGGAGAAATCTTAGGTTGTTTTTAATTCTGTTTAAGTGACCTATCTTTTGGTCATTAGGATTATCTGCAATTTTTTTTAAGAGTTTATTAATAAGTTGGATCTTTTGGAATTAATGTGTTATTGCCATTTGAACTGTGTGCTAATCAGTATTTTTTTGCAGAAACTAAAATTAAACAGATTAAGGTTTTGTCTTTCATCAAGGGGGAGATTGTAAGGTCACAGGTTTCGTGGACTTGAAATACTAAGTTATTTCAAGGCCTTCAAACAGTTTTCAAAGCCCTGAATCAGTTTTCATAGGCTTTGAATAGCGAGGCCTTGAACTAGGATTAAAGCCTTGAAACAGTCTGACCTGTATGCATGCTCTAAGGGGGATTTTTTCTAAACTCTTCTGATTTGATTCTATCTCTCTCACCCCTATGCTTGATATGTTATTATTTTATTATGAAAGACAAACTGTTTTGACATATCTAACATCATTTAATTCATCTATTTAACTCAGTTTTGCAAGGAAATTTTATGTCCTAAGTTTGCAGGACCAGTTTCCTAATATGGCTTTTGAAGGAAAGGAAACATTAAGAGAAGATGATTCTGTGATCAATCAGACATTCATGAAAGCTTCTCAATTTGTTTAAAGACAAGATCACAACAATATCTCTGAAGATTATGATCAACTATCCGATGGAGAAGGCTGTTAAGAGAGTCAAAGTTTGTTGCCTACAAAACAAGAAGTTGTTGCTGAAAATCTGGGAAGATTTGCAGAGTCTCTAGCTGTATAAGTAGAGCTCATTTTGAAGAAACAAGATACAACACTCAAGGGGAAAAAAAGAGAGACACATTCCAGGATTGACAAGCATCAAAGAAGCACATAATTCTCACAATCCATCTCACAGAAGAACACTGCATTCTTCACTGCAGTTTTACACTTCAGTGTTCTTCTGTATTGCACTTCATTTATAGATCATTCTTATACTACTTTTTTCTCTTATTGTCAAGAATTTTTCAAGGTCAACAATAGAGAATTCTTAGTTAATCAGTTAGCTACACCAGTTACTAGATAGCTTAGAGAGAACCACAAGCTGTAACAGAGTAAGGCATTTCTCTGTGCTTGAGATCTAGGGCTTAGATTTTGATTAATAAGAATTATGTTGAAAATCCTGCAGGGAGAAGATCCCTGAGGTAGAGACGCAGGTCCAAGTATACTGAACTCTATAAATCACATGTCTCTTGCATTTACAGTTCATTTACATACTTAGTCTTTACTGCATCCAAACTAGTCTGTTTTCAAAGGTTTTAAACTCTTTTCAAGGCCTTGAAAAAGACTTGTCTGTTTTATTTGAAAATGTATTTCTTTCCAAAGGCTTGAAATTGTTTTCAAGGTCTTGAACTGCATTGAAACTCTTCTCCTCCACAAGTTTTGCAAGAAGTTGGCATACTCTATTCAACCCCCACTTCTAGAGTATCTGTGCTGCATATCTATCTGCATACTCTCCCTTTCACTATCACTTCTAGTGTCTGGATTATTTTCCCCTCTTCCTTATTAATGTTGCGTCACACATCACAAACCTCTCTTCTTGATATGATTCCTTCATAATCCTATTACTTATTCTCGCCCAAATGTACCCAATATATGCCTTTATTGTTCCTCGATGACATTAATCCTATTTAAGACATCCTGATGCTTCTTTCTCAAGGTCCCCCTGAAGCTTTCGTTAGGAATAGATTCCCTAGAGGCAATCTTTTTCGTATGAACATTATTTCGGCTAGAATATTCATTCTATTATTTATGGCGATATTTAATATAATGAAGTCCTTAGATTACAGTTGTTGTTTATCTTAAATATCCATAGTCACATATATTAATTAATAGTTCATTCAACTACAGACTAGTATGTGGGTAGATTGATATGGAGATATCAAGTCTATCACATGGGTATGCATTACGTGATAAAGGCACACTGGATTGACTCACCACGAAAAGGCTACATAAGAGTAGGGCTGTAAACGAGCCGAACCCATCTGAATATCGCATGTTTGAGTTTGGCTCGTTTAACATGGCCACTAAATGAGTCGAACACGAACTCAAGTCGAACGAAAAAAACTTGTTTGAGTTCGGCTCGTTTAGGGATCGATTCGGCTCGTGGCTCGTTTAGCAAGCTCGTTTACGGGCTCGAATTCGGTTCGACGAACTTGTATTTCTATTGGATAGATATGAAAGTATATAATTCTTTAATTAAAATATCATTTGTTATTAATTAAGATAAAATGCTTAAAGAAAACAAATAACATAAAATGTATTAGTATAGATATTTGCATTAATTGTGCTAATGACATGTTAAAAGCATCCATCTTTATGCTTATATAATAAATATGGTATTATAAATTATAGAATTATCTTTTAGAATTCTAATTAAGATGTCAAACTCCTATTAATGGAGATTCTACACTAATTACGCCTAGTTTTAAGAAATTGTTCATAAAGAAGACATAATAATCTAATTATTTCTAATTATATATATATATATATATATATATATATATATATATATATATACTACTCTAATTTGTTCGCGAACGCTAACGAACGAGCTCCTTGTTCGTCTCGTGTTCGGCTCGTTTAGCAAACGAACGCATTTTCATGTTTGGGTTTTTTTGATTAATTAGTTGAATAAAAAACGAACGAACTTTTACCAATCGAATGAGAGTTGTTCACGAATGGCTTGGTTCGTTTACAGCCCTACATAAGAGTTATGCTAAAGTCACAAGTGCTTCTCGTAGTGACAATGGTATTGTGGTCTCTAGACTTGAAGTCACTAGATACTCTAGTTGTGAAATACTATGTTTTAATATCGTCAAACACTACACCGTGACTGGGTAGCGATAAAGGCGGTTATCAGACATAATAGGAAGCAAGCTTAGAGTTTATAGTGGTGTAGAGAGGATTTGTCCCTCCTACATAACAGGAGCAAATATCCATGGCCCCTCGAGGGGTAGAGCTTATAAAATGTGTGGCCAGACTGAGATAAATCAATATAGGATATTGATGCTATCTGCATGGATAAGCCTATTCCCAGGATCGAGAAACTATGAATTGGATATACGAGTGTGACATATATGTCTTGTGTCCAATACAAATATAGAGACCAAGGGATAATACAATGCAATAACATTGGTCACAAGGTTTCTCGGATCACTGACTAATTCTATTAGTTGGGTGGCATAGATGTGTTTCTAGACACCGCTCTATGTTAGTAATTGTTACTACCAACTAAGTAGAAACCTATGGGGTCACACACCATATGGATTAAACTAGACTTTGAGATTAATTAGTAGGATTAATTAATAAGAATTATCAATACGCAACCACATGCACACTTAGTAGGACTAATTTGCAAGGTGGACTAATCCGTATATGGATAGGATTAGTATTGGGGGCAAATATGTAGTTAATAAGGAGTTATTAGCTATATAAGGACACTCCTACCTTATTTTATCATAAGTTTCATTCCTTATTTAGTGAGAGAACAAAGCAAGGAGAGAGCAAGACAAGCTAGGGCCGAAACCCTAGCCGTCCGCCCCTACCCGTCGGCCACCAAAGAGGCGCGACCTCTTTTGGTCCTCGTTTTGCGTGTGTAATTTCAGCCTGTTTCAAAGGATTAAAACAGCTTGTCTGTTTCAAGGCCTTGAAACAGGTTTCAAGGGTTTGAAACAAGCACCGCAGATTTTGGCATGAAACTGGTTTCAAGGCCTTGAATTTCTTTCCAAATCCTTGAAAATAAGTCTGTATACTTTTTGTCAAAAATTGGATCTTTCAGTATTGGGTGCTATCTTAGTAGATAATTGCTCAATATTGTATTTACTTTTTAAACCTATTTTTCATTAAATCAATATTATTTTATTTCCTTTCCCACTTCACACACAGACAAAAATTTGAAATTCTTTCAAACTGTAAAGATCTCAAAAAGATTTGGAAATATTTATGTTTCTTTATCTAACACAAACACGCTAGTATTTATCTTCTTCTTTCTCTCTCTTCTCTCTGTATCACTCATGTCTATCTCTTCTTCACTCACAAACCCTAATGAGCACAAGAAGAGAATCCCAAAGAATCAAGATGGCTGGAGGTTTAATGGTGATTTCAGAAAATAAGAGAAAGACTACAGAAGATGTGATTCAAACTATCAGTGGTGATTCTAGTTCCATAACTCCAATTGAAGAAAAGGATCCTTCTCCTCCAACGAAGAAAAGCAAGAAAGATCTGACTCCAACTTCTAGCAAGAAGAAGAAGTATACAAATCAAGAAACAGCCAGAAGAACAAGTGGCTAGTCCAAAGAAGTTGAAGAAGAAGAAGACTACAATTTCTCACAAGGGAGAAGAAAATGTTGTAGAGGTTTCACAAGAGAAAAGCACTGGCAAAGAACTGCAGATCTATTCAGAAAAGCCTCAGTCCCCTGGTAAGAAATTTTCCAGCAAGTGGTTTATTTCTCAAACTGCTAGAGGTCAGTGGTTAGATGGTTTTGCTTCTAGACCAGTAGCTTACTGTATCATGGTTAGTGTTAGCATGTTGAAAACCATGAATCTGGAGTGTGTAAGAGACTGAATAAAAGCTATCTTTGGAAAGTTCTAAATCCTTCTGAAGTTTCCTACCCTAGGCTTACTAAGCTTTTCTATCTGAACTTGGTGCAAATCAAAACAACTCTTAACCTAGTGATTCAATCCAAAGTTGCTGGGATTACAATGGAGTTAGATCACTCGGAGTTTGAAAATGCTCTAAGCTGTCTCAAGAGGTATAACACTGGAAACTATCCCAACAAAGTTGAAGCTTTGAAACTGTCTAGGGAAGAATTTTTTCTACCTAATGTCTCTACCTCCTCTAAACAGTTAACACACTCTGTGCTAACTGTTGAAGCCAAAGTTTTTTTCACAATCTTGATGAGGTGTGTAGTGCCTAGGGAAAATTCAAAAGAGATACTGACCTGCAGAGTATTATATTTTATGTATTTGATCATGCATGGATATGAGATTGATCTTCCAACAATTGTGACGGAACACATGCTCTATTCTTAGACCAAAGAAAGAAAGCACCCTTTACCTTATGCTAATCTCCCTTCTGCATTCTTTCTTCACCTTGCCCTCACTTCTGACAAAGAAGAAACCATTACTACTGGTTTTGGCATGCTTGATGAGAAAGCATTTGAGAGAATTGGAGTTGTGAAAACCAGTGATGGGATATGGAAGCTATACTTTGATTTGTCTAAGAAGGACTTGCAATCCAAGAAGTTTCCTAAAACGAAGGCCTTGAATCCTCCTTCAAAACTACCCTCTCAACTTCAATACATTTCCTTGGTAATTCAAAGACTTGAAATTATTGAGAAGGATATGGATGAGCTGAAGGAAATCAGCATGAGTTTGGCACTGAATTCAAGCAGGTAAAGTATATGTTTGAAAGTATCTTCAAGAGCATCAATGTACTCATGTGGAAGAAGAAGTGTCTCAGGCTGAATAAGAATCAAAGAAGGATGGAGAAGGTTCAACCAAAGATTGGTTCAGTGAGCTAACAACTCAGGATGAGGCTACAGGGGTGGTGGACAAAGGAAAGCAAGCAGTTCAGGAACAGGGTGACGACGAATATGAACAAGCTGATGCTGACAGTCCAGACTCTGGGATGCTGATTAAGGATCTCATGAAAAAGAAGAAGAAACCTGTCATTCCAGAGATAGTGACTGAAGAACAACTGTTTGAAGCAACTGGTGGTACTAGTTGTCATGCAGGTCAAGAAGAACAATAAGATGATGAGGATGATGAAGAAGATAGAGGAGAAGAAGATGCTGAGCCCAAGGGAGATGGAGACCCAACCCCTAACTCTTGACTCTTCTTTTTTTTTTTTCAAGGCCTTGAATTTCTTTTCAAAGTCTTGAAAATTTCTCTCTTTTCAAAAATTCTTACTTAGTTTTTCCAAAAAATTGATCCAACATTTTTTCATTATTTTTTGATGAAAGTCAAAAAGGGGAGAAATTTAGGTCTTTTTATTTGTTTTCTGTTATCTGGCTTAGAGATATGGTTTAGATCAATAGGGTTTGCTGCTAGACTTTGCTACTGTTTTTTTACTAATAAGTTGGATCACTTGGATATCTTGTGTTAAATTTTACTGTCATGGATTCTGCTATGCTCTAATGAATAATTTTTTTGAAAAGAATCAACTCCTAAAAGTATTTTGGGTTTTTCTATCATCAAGGGGAAGATTGTAACTTCAGCCTGTTTCAAAGGCTTGAAATAGCTTGTTTGTTTCAAGGCCTTGAAACTGGTTTCAAGGGTTTAAAACAAGCATTGTAGATTTTGGCATGAACTTAGGGGGAGCTTTTGATTCTATTCTTACTCCTGATATCTTATGATTCATTATATGTTATTTGATGATGAAATACAAATCATTCTTCTACTCTAAATTGTGATTTATCTCTATGTTTGACTCATTTTTTGCAGGGATATATAGTTTCCTATTTTGTAGGATTGTTTCTTAATCTATTTGAATGTATGATGGAAATCAATCTGTCAAAGTTATTATGCACATTGATCTGCTGTATCTAAAGCTTTCAAACCTTCTAACAAACAAGATCAAGTCAGTATCTTTGAAGATACTGAGTAACTAGCCGCTGGGAGTCTGTTAGAAGAGTCAAAGATTTGCCGCTGAATTTTACGAAAGTTTGTTAATGAAGATCCTGCATATCTTCAATTCAAACATGCCGCATGAAAGGGATTTTTAATGAAGAATTTCGTGACATAATAGAGAAGAACATACAAATACATTCAAACTCCACAGAGGATTGACAAGCAACCAAGAAGCAGATCCACATCACTCAATCCAATCATCTGAAGAATACCGCATTTTCGCTGAAGACTTTGTTCTCAGTGTTCTTCTCTTCTGATCATCATTTGTATATATTTTAGATAATACTTTCAGTTCTTATTGTCGTGCATTGTTCAAGGTGAACAATAGAGAATTCTTAGTTAATAAGTTAGCTAGAGCAGGTACTAGATATGTTAGGGAGAACCACAACCTGTAACAGAGTAAGGCATCTCTCTTTGATTGAGATCTGGGGCTTAGATTTTGATTAATAAGAATTTGGTTGAAAATCCTGCAGAGATCAAGTCCCTGAGGTAGAGACGTAGGTCCAAGTGGACTGAACTCTATAAATCACTGTGTCTCTTGCATTTAGTTTGCTACATTTTACTTAGCTTATATACTTCACAAAACATGTTTCAGTTCAAGGGCTTGAAATTTATTCAATGCCTTGAATTTTGTTAGCTTTCTATTTAGTATCTGTTTTGATTCCAAGGACTTGAAACTCATTTCAAGGCCTTGAAATACTTACTCCACTTTACAAAGTTCTTTGAAACCACTCTTTTAGCATAAGTTGCAAAAGTTGCCATACTCTATTCAACCCCCCTTCTAAAGTATTGATCATGTAGTTATTCCTACGGTACTGTCCTTCAGTGTGATCTTATTCTTCCTCCTATTGCTAGCACAAATACATTGGAAGAATTCCGGTGCAAATACTATGTGTGGATACTCGTAGAGACGTGGACATAATTCTGCGTAAAGTGATTAATTCAGACAAACAAGGTACACATTAATTTTTCCTTTACTACATTATTGTGCCTTGTCCTGCGATGCATGGAGGGCTTTGAACGGAATATTTATTTTGCGTTTCCGCTGCGTAATCCGTCTCAAAACCCTACAACTTCTACTTAGCTTATACGCATACTAGCTCTCTTGTCTTGCCAAGAATATTCTGACCTCCGTGCCATACAACACTTAAAAATTAACTGATACTTTCCCTTTACCAATGCTACCATGAACCATTGATTTCCTTGACCCCGATAAAATCCATATATACAGATCCTTAAACTCTCACCAATAATCTAATGAACAAAGGTCATTTGATATCCTGAATCCTAACCCTTAGAACTTAATCCGTACATCATCCCTCTTATATATATTTCCTCATAATTTTCTGGTACCCCTCCAACCTAATTTTCTCAATGTATTAACGACTCCTTCTTCTTTATTTCTGTTGTCACCATTTACACGAGCCTTTTTCCTTGTCATGATCCTCCCATAGATCAACATCGTATCCCAATAGTATACCTGAGAAAGTATCCTAACCTCCCGGTTACTTCATAAACTCTTCCATACCTTATTCAATGTTCTGAAGTAAGTGTATCACATCCCTTATCCAAAATACAATCTACTGTCACATATTAACGTCTACTTGTAGTTCTAGTTCATTTACTAGCGCATCATTAACCATTACTTATTTGGTTATGAACAAGTATTATCTGTGGGTTTGGGATGCCTGGAAATGTCATCTCACTACAAGACTACATCCCAACTTTACCGCTTTAGTTCAAGTTCAGATATGCATAATATTATTTTTGGTTTCATTCCAGAAGATTTTGTTCCAACCATATGCCAGCTTTTCGGCAGACACAAAAGATACTCACAATATCTTGGTTGCTATGTTAGACTGATTTCCACCATACCAGTCCCTTTCATCCAATTTTCGGATCATTCTGGTAGAAACACCATTCAAGTACTATTTTCTTCAATTATTCTTCTTCTCAGAGTCATAAAAATTCTTTAACATGAAAAGAAATGCAACATCTGTGAATCCCATCCTGACATTCCAACTATTTAGGCCTATTTGGCCATGGCATGACCAATTTTTACGTGAAATTGGGTGTAGTATTGAAAATGAGATAGAATATCCCTATAATAAGTTACTGGACGATTAGCATACGACTTTTTAGACAACTGTGGTTGGAGCCACTAAGGTTTTGTTGTCTTCGTCTAAGCGGAAGAGTTCGCCTACATTTTGGGATATTTCTTGTGCAGATGTAAGATATTTATCTCGAAACGTTCCATCAGACGGATCTACAACCAAGAAAGAGTGTATTACGAATGATGCATGCTCATCACGTTGAATAAACGTTCTGCCGATTGTGGTCTTTCATGCTTTTGCCATAGTTCTGTTTAAATTAGTTGGATGTTAGCTATATCTCCAGTTTTGTTCAATTAACTAAATAGTACTTTTGTCAGATTCGTTTGAAAAATAGAGAGAGTAGTTTTGAGATTTTTTGGATGTTTGGGAGCATTGTTTTTAGTTATTGAAAGTGAATACAATTTTATGTTTTGTTCATGAGATTGATATATTTGATTATTGGGTAAAAGACAAAAACCACCCCTCGAGTATGGGTTATATACAAAAACAAACCTCGTGTTTGGGAATATACAAAAACCACCCTTGTCAGAGTTAGCATCTAATGGCGCACTAACGGAGGTCAGAAAAGACATTTACCCTCGGTTTGGAAAAAAATGCCACACTATAAGTATCTTTTTTTCTTATCTTCCTCACAACCTAACCCTAGCGGCTCCTCCTTCCCACCTCTCTCTCCCTCTCTCCTTCCCCATGAGAAGCTTCTGCACCTCACCTCCGTCCACCGACGGATCCGTCCCCTTCCCTTCATTCTTCTCCACTTCACTCCACCGGCGCCACTCATCCCCTCCCTCTCATCTCCCTCGCTTCTCTCTCATACCCAGACGAGCGAACAAACGACCAGTGCCGCCACCACCAGTGTTTCCTCCACCCCTGTCGCTGTCTCTCTCTCTTTCTCCTACCTACACAAGCGAACCCATATCATATCAATTCGTGACCCAGATCCCCAGAGCTCGGATCTCTCTCCGATTTCATTTGAGCAGATCCACAATTTTGTCGAAGGCGAAGCCCTAACACCAAATCGATCAATGTTCTCTCGAGGAATCCACCCCTCCGATCCGCACCGTCGAGGTCGTGATTGTTCAGATTATCGGAAAATACGGGGGATTTCGCACCAGGAATTGTCGAATGGGACTGTTCGGAGGCGTGACCGGCCTCTCTCGGAGAAGATGTAGCAAGATGTCGACACTAAACGGCGAAGGACCTCCATCAGTCAAGAGGAACCCTTCTTCTTCCTCCTCCTCCGCGTTGCTCAGATCATAATCGCTATCCCACTCCATTAGAAATCAATCTTTCTCTTCACCCAGAAAACTAAAACCCTAGAAATGCATCTACCAACGAAAAAACATAAGCTTTGAGCGGAGAGAAATTTGGGTTTTGGAATCGGAGTTGGGGAAGATGGAAGAGTGGCTAACGAGCGAGAGAGAGAAACGGTGATATAATTCCAGGAATTGGGAGAGAAGAGAATAAACTCTCTCTATTGGTTGCTACGGAGAAGTAGTTTTGTGTAGAGGAGGAGATATTTGCTTTTTTTTTTAGTAAAAAGTTACTCTATCCAGGTCAAATTTTGATTTTCTTCAGGTTGTGTTTGGTTGATTTTGAGAGAGACTTGTTTTGAATTTTAGATTATTTTTTTTGTCAAAAATTTAGATTTTAATTGGGTTGTTTTAGTTGGGAAATTAGGTTTCTCTGCTATGCAGTTCGAGAGAAAGAGAGACATGGTACAATTATGGAGGTGGAGGTGATGGTGGATAAAGGAGGAGGACCTTGTTTTTATAAGAATGAGTAAATTCATTGGTGGTGGTGGTGGTGGTGGTGGTCAAGAACATCAAGAACATAAAAAAAATTAAAAAAAAATAACGAATAGGGGCAAAATTTTCATAAAAAGGATAGATTGCACCCCATACTAGTTGATTGTAACAGAAGGGTGATTTTCGTCTAACGTCCATCCAGTAACAGGGGTGGTTTTTGTCTCGACAGGGGTGGTTTTTTTATATCCCCGAACACGAGGGTTGTTTTTGTATATAACCCATACTTGAGGGGTGGTTTTTGTCTTTAATCCTTGATTAGTATGTTTCATTGTATCTCATGATGTTTCCAATTGATTATGAGCCATGCGATGTTTATTCCATATTATGAATCAATTTATGTATGTTTTATTATTCCATAATTCTCCATGCTACTGCAACTACGGTGATTTATTGGATTGGAGATCTAAAGAATTCTCGCTCATATCATAATTTGTTTATTCGACGTGAATATGATAAACAAAAAAGTGCATTCTCCATCTTATTGAATTCAATCGGTATCATGTATACTTTCTATTGGGATCATGCATATTTGCTATTGAACTTATGATTTTATGTTATAATACATATTAAACTTGGTCGTTTGTATGGAGTGTTTGGTATGCAAGACTTGAAAGAACAATGATTAATTGGACAACTTTGAAAAATAGTTGATTTATTCCTAATTGATAAATATTGAAGTATTCATGATGGAGCAAGACGATGCAGAAAGATGAGGACTAGTATACATTGTTCTTCTTAAGAAATTCAAAAAGTGGATTTTGTCAATGAATTAACAAATGGGAGAATTGAAACACGATGAGTTAGAGTGCGTTCAATCTAGGATCCCAAAAACTTTCTAAGTGTTTGTCAATTGAGGAACAAAATAACTCAGATCATGTAGTGCATTGCATATGATTATTATAAATGATTAAACACTCTTTATTTATATACTATATGATGCTGTTCTTGCAGGATATCCATGCAACTTGAATCTAGTTTTGCAAGAAATCATCAGTTTTATGATCTTGGGTATCATGTATACTCCTAGAAGTTTTTGAGTCATTATTAGGTCTAAGATCATTCATGTAGCTTCAATCCCTACTTTTTGACTAAACAGTCAACACTGCTAAAGAGAAAAGGACCAAACAGCAACAGAAGCTCTATGTGCGCGTAGGTATGGCACGAAACCCTAGATAGGGTTGTGCGTAGTCTAGGGGCGGCCATATTAAGATCCTTCAAGCTCTTTTACTTTTCGTCTAGCTCTTTTGGCAGTGAGTCAGTTATTCTTCTATAGAGTATCTCTAGGATTTATTCCTTATCTTCCAAGTAAAGAGAGTTTTTTAGTTTAATTGAGAACAATATATATATATATATATATATATATTATGAAAATAATAAATTTATTGATAATGATCACAATAAGATGTATTTTCCTATTAAACTCTTTTTAGGGATATTGAAACTATATTATATACTTAATTAGCTATCTAATTAGAGTTAATTGGAGAGTTTCAGTATAAATCAAATTATATATAATAAATATATGTTCATGAGTAATTTAATTATTACTATATTATTTTAATTTGATATTGAATATTTGATTCGAAGTGCTTAAGGATGTTTTCATTGGCAACTTGATTTCTTTTCTAATTACATTGACTTTTTTTCCAAAAAAGATTATTTTGTATATTAATTACTTTTTTTAGAATGAGAAATTAAGGATGAATCTTTCCTTGTCAGAAATTTTATTTTCTTAATATGTAAACTTTTTATTTAATAATTTATTGTTCTTTGAAAAGATTTTAACTTTAGTTTAATTTCTAAAAGTCTAGATTCATAATTGAAATTCCCTAGGACTCTCTTGCTTGAAAACAAGTAACCCACTCTCTAAATATAGGGTCAATGTGTTGGAATTATGCCATAGAGGCAATCAATTTATTGTGACATTTAATGGACTTACTATTCATTATGTTATCGATATGGAGGTATGCTAACATGAATGAAGTCCTTAGAATATAAATGTTATATTCTTAAATATCCCTAGTCGAGTACTACAGTTAATAGGACGACTGTATTATATCAAGACTAGTATGTGGGTAAATTGATATGTGGATATCAAGTCTAACACATAGGTGCGCATTAGGAGTAATGGCGTACTGGATTGACCCACCATGAGAAGGCTACATGGGAGTTATGTGAATGTCACAAGCACTTCTCATAGTGGAAATGGTGTTGTGATCCTTAGACTTGAAGTCACTAGATACTCTAGTTGTTAATTATCATGTTTTAATATCGTCAAATGTTACACCGTAACTGGGTAACTATAAATGCTTTAATCGGAGATGATATGAAGCAAGCTGAGAGATGGTAGTGATGTAGAGAGGATTTGTCCCTCCCACATAACGGGAGTAAATATCCATGGCAACTCGATGAGTGAGACTTAGAAAAATGCATGGCCATGCTTAAATAAATCAATATTTGTTTATCTAAGTCTACTCAGAGATCGAAACTATGGATTGGATATACAAGTGTGACACTACATGTCTTGTGTCCAACCCGGATAGATGAGACAAAGGGGTTATACAACACGGTAACATTGGTCACAGAGGTTAGTCAGATCACTGACATTCCTATTACTTGGGAGCATTGATGTATTACTAGATACCGCTCAATGTTTGTAATAATTATTATTACTGCCAACATAATTATGAACTATAGGGTCACACACAATAATAGATCTAACTGGGATTATTGCTAATTTGTTGGTCTAAATAGCAATAATGAATTAAATGGACTAAAGTGTAAAGTGTGATCATCAGTTGGACTAACGAGCAATTGTGGACTAGAATGTAACTAGTCCCAATTTGGTGGATTTATGGGAGAAGGTGAAATTCTCTAGCTGTAAATAGGATTTATGGGCTATGAAAATTCAAGCTTAACTAATCCTACACCACACAGTACACTAGAGAGAAAAGAGGAAGAGTGAAAAGGAGTTTGTCACTCCTAGGGTTCGGCCACCCAAGGAAGCCGCCCCTCTAGGATCCGTCGGCCTCCATGGTGCCTCCCCCTATGAAGCTGACGCGCGATTACTACGCGTTGCTACGCAAGTATACGGTCAAGTAATAAAGTGGAGTATTTTGGACTCCGAGTTATCGAACCCAAGGGAAGGTGTTTAATATATGCTCTAGATTAGAAATTAAACTCAATTTACCTAAGTAACCGGTAAAAATAGTTGTAAGTTGAAATGTTGTCACCCTCAAACAAGTGACTAGAAATGGTAGTGAAATAACGCGAATAAAATGATTTGATGTAAATCAGAGGAGAGAAATCTAGGCAATCTATAGATCACCTAGGGTAGTTTAGACAATTCCGGATTTCATGTTCTAACACAATGAATCTTAGCAACCTATGCTTGGTAATGGCGTTGACAATTACCTATCGGTCTCATGTCGTTCTACACAAAGGTAACGATTTGTCCCTCCCAGGCCAAGTATACTACCTATGTGTTCTAGCAGGCTAACAATGTTGCAAAAAATAATGTCCTCTCAGACCACCATTCACGAGCAACTCATTACTTCCTACTGAATTTACCCTCATCTAGACATTCCTATCCAACCAACCTCTCAGTCTAGTCAATTAAGAATGATCTTGTTTACTCATCCCAAATTAGGTAGAGTTGTTTTCACACACTCACTAGTTACGTAGTAATTTCGGGTCATGACTCCTACGTTAATAAGAATTAAGCACAATAAACAAGATAATTAGGCTACCAATATCATCATGAAGCCTAGTTCATGATTGAATGAATAAATAGACAATCCACATCACACATCTTAGCCCTAACTTGTCAATGAAAGAACTCAATATGATGAAAACCAAAACAATCTTCATTGAACCACAATCCTAGCATGAAAGATCATCCAAAATCCAGAAAATATCATCAAAACATAAACCCTAGACTCTCCATAGATGCCTAGGTATGAGTTTAGCTACTCATAACACAAGTTAACATGGTTTTTGAATAGTGCATACAAGAAAGTAGAGAAAAAAATAGATCAAACGCTAGAAATCGTGAAGATTGGCGCGATCCGGGCTCTTCTCCTTGCTTGAGATAGTTCCCAATGAAGTCTCCTTGCTCTCCTCCTTCTTCGTGGATCTCTGGATGCGTGAATGATGATTAATTTCGTCCCTAGGTCGTTCTTCAATCATAACCCGCAGATGTCTTCAGCAATTGCACAAAAGCCCCCTGAAATCTGCTCCTGACTTCAAAAGGCGATATCTTTTTCGTCCGAACTCGGATTTGTCTCCGTGACCTATAGTTGGAGAGCTATCTGAGTCTAATTTCATTTGGAACCGGTATCACCTCCAAATCAGTTGTAGAACTCCAGATAGGATCAATATAGTGCAGACTGGTCATCCAAGCTCCTCCAATTCGGCTTCTCTTGACTCCACTTGAGCTCCCGTTGTTTCCGAAGTTCGCTCCATGCCTCCCATAAACCGATTAGCATCCTTCCCTGCCAAAACAACATGAACAAACATACCAAGCGATTATATTTGACAAATAACAATAAAATATGCATGGAAAATTCCCGGACTAGCAATATAGCACATGGTAGCAACAAGTGATAAAACGACCTATAATCTCTAACATTGGCCTCAAAACACTCTCCAAATACATATTATCATGTGGTAAATGATAAATAATTATAGCCCCTAAAAGGTGCTATCAAACTCCCCCACACTTACTCTCTTTCTCGTCCCGAGCAACAATAAAGCACAAACCTCCCACACTTGAGACATTGCATACATACCAAAACAACCCAATGCATACCCCACCACTTTGCATACTTAACTTTCCGCTAGCCAACACGACTCACGACTCAATACACAAAGACACGACTAGGCAAACTACATGATATGTACGATGCAACTCACAACTCAAATATGTATATATATATATACATATATATATTTTAGTAGAGATTGGGAAATCTCAAAGAATAAACCGGCATGTCATAAGACTCTCACATCCCCTAGAAGATTATATAACTTTGGTGATCGGTAGAACTTGCGGCCAGTTTCGTCAGACAGAACCGACACAAACACAAAATAAGTTGCTTCCGCACACTCATCAAACATATCCCTAGCACTTACCATCCGAGCTATTTATCCACGGGTTAAAACGTTGACGGCTTTAGGACGGGTAGGATAGGATATCAGGAAGCGCTGTGCTAGACGTCATGATACAACTCACAAAACCCAGTCTCACACTCCCTCACCAAAATCCAAGGAACCCCACCGAATCTACTACTCCGGCCCTCATTCCCTCAATCCTGGTGTAACGCCGTTCTCGCGGCCACAAATGTGAAGAAGTGATCTCGAACAATAGCTAATCTCCCCGGTCTTCACTTCCAAGCTTGCTCCTTTATTCCGTTCACTTTCAATTTCTATTTTTTTCTAATTTCTGTTTTTTTTTTTCTTTTTTTCCCACACAATAAATCACATGGAGCCACCAATGATGATACAATATCCAAGGAGATCAAATCAATATAGATAACGTGGGGGTGGAATGTGTCAAATCAAATGATATAATCAAATATGTGTCGACACCCCCACACTCAATGTAAAGCATATCCAAATCCCGGTAATCAATGTGTAAACGTGCTAATTCCAACCAATTTTCCTCATCACCTAATATGTAGAAAATATGAATGAAGTGCAAGCACGTCCTCCTATAAGATCAACCAACCCCCACCCCATGACCTGCGGAAAAAGTATCACGCAATACGGCACTCCACGTGTGATCGTGGTGTAAGGACACGACTTACCGCCACACCGAAGTGTGCTGCCGTCTCTAACTCACCCTCACATCTCCTCAAAAGATGACATGTAAGAAGATCCACGTAAGATGTAATAATATCAGCTCACCCTCAATGAACCTCCCTAACTCAACTCCCTCTATCATGACGCATAGGTAGGGACCATTCTAACTAGTGATGGAAGTCACAAGGAATGGCTTCCTAGGCTAGAGGTTGTGAATAAAAGGGGTAGATGGATCAAATTGGGGTAACTAGTGACCTAGGCGATGGAGACGGGACGTGAGGTCCCCATAAAATCACTTGCACAGCTGTTCCATTGCCACTACGAGGAGGGTTGACGACTACCTAAGTGACAGTGGTGTAGCGCTAGTAGGATAACTAGTCTGAGAGACAGCTACTCACAATTCTCGAGTGCATTGGCGCTATAAGTCTTTCATACTCCAGATTCTCGCGTCTACCTCACCTTAGATTTTCATACTACCTAGGGAATACTATCATTAAGCCCTCTCCACGTTTACTCTCTTCAATTTCCCTTTCTAAAAAATTTTCAATTTTTATGTTTTTTTTTTGTTTTTATTTTTTTTGTATTTTTAGACACTATATGTAATTGGCCAACTCGACTAACCAACAAAATAAGGTAGGTGAACTCAATTAATAAAAGTGCAACAATATATACAATGCAAATATTTAAATGTGCACATGCAATCCTATGGACTAACTCTATATGCATAACAGACTCACTAAACTACATGTAACAAGGCTATGCAATGGCTAACTAGCGGATAGCTAAAAACTCCCCCACACTTAAGCGATTCGTTGTCCACAACAAAAATAGAGTGAAATCAAGAGGACTCGGCTGCTCAAGCGTAGGGCCGGTGGGTCTAGTCGGAGTGAGACCTCCCTTCGTCCTCAGCTCGGACGTCGGGACTCGACTCTGGATATACATCAGACTGGTAATGGAACAATCCATCGTAGGTATGTGGGTGCTGCAACTCGACATTGTCCGCCACAACCAAGTCCTGAATCCACCCACTCTGCTGGGCACAGTCATAGCTAAGTAACTCCATACCTCGGCCCTACTGGCGCTGACTACTACGGATGTGCTCAAAATGTCTCCTCTCCCTAGCTCTATCTTCATCATCTTGGAGTCTCTGAGACTCCATCATATGCATGAGCGTGTCGAGCTGTCGCTCCATGTTGGAGCTCAAGCTACTCGCCTGGTCTGCGCTAGGTTGCGTGGGTTCAACATGTATTTGGTTCTTGTGGGGGGTCGGGTATTCTCTCCCAAGTACGTGCTGCATCCTTCTTCTTCTTGTCTCTAGAGCTATCGTCATACTCTAGACCACTAAAATTAGCCTTAGCATCTTGTGCTAGCTTTAGGAGCAAACAAGTGTGCCCGGGAGATCTACGGTTATAGCGGTCAGTCCTCTCCATAAGAAATCGATAAATGAAGTACGGGACATTGATAGGCTTCCCCATCCACAAATAGTAAGCCATGGTGTAATGCTAGAAGGATTACGTGGGATTAGGAGAAACTCCATAAACCCAGTTCTCAAGAAACTCACACAACCACCTCGCTCGTGGAAGCACGAGTCTCCTAGAAACGTTCCACTCAGGTAAAGTGGGTTTCTCATTCCACCCCGCTCCAGGCACCCCCTCAAAACAAAAGGCACTCACTACTTCAACAGCATCCAACCTCCTAATGGTCTCATGGTAGGCGCAAATCACATTATTTAGAGGTTTGAATTTCAGGGCGGCCGCTATAGTCTCTGGCGTGATGACTATATAGGTGCCCCGACAATACACATGCCTCTGATCCTCACTCTCCCCCCTCATCATAAAAACGAGCATTTACCAGAATCTCCCTCGCGAGTGGATCTAGACTTCTTACAAATTTTAAACCACCTATCTAGCCTCTCATTCCTGAAGAGATCCTGAAGCTGTTTTGGCATTTTGTCGTTTTGTGGGAAGGGTTTTTCAGGAGTCCCTGCCCTCTTCAGGAATGCGTCAGTGCAATATGCCTTATGGGCATTCGCACTAACAAATCTGAAGCTGCAGAATTTGGTACTGCAGATAGCGTCGAGGTCAACATCCTTTGCCGCCTTACCTCTCGTCCCAATCTTTGGAAGTGCAGGCATAACTAAGTTCAACTCATAACGAATTGGAGACGGAGGCACCTCACGACGATTTCCAGAGCCTTCTCCCTCGTCCACATTCTCCTCCTCACTCAAAACTACATCTTCCTCAGGATTTAAGATGGGGTGATCATCAACAACTATACCCCTTCTCGTCTTAGTACTATTCGATGTAGACATAATGATAGAGAAAATAAAATACGAGTGCACGTGAGGTCTAGAGTGAACTAAGCAAGTATCACAAGCAAAATATGAGCAAGTAACAATTTCGAAGCAAATTAAGCTCTAAGAGTGCGTAAGCAAGGAATTAAAGCGAGAGAAAGATTTAGGTACCTACGGTCCCGGTGTAGCGTTCTTATGGGACCGGTTTCGCAAAATTGGTCAAGAAAGGACCGAGTGGTCGACCAATCTTTCGAAAACTTGAGCAAAGTGAAGTGAGACTACCTCCTTGTGCTCCTTGGTGTCCCCGTCGAAAGTCTCTTATTGAGCTAAGGCCGAATCTCCCTCCAAGTTGATGAATCGAAAGATTTTGTGTTCTTGGAGCTCTTCCTCTTTGATTTCCCCCACACTCAAACTAATCCCTATCTCTCAAAAACCCAAGAATTAAAGTTGTTGTTGGGTTTCCAAGGAGCAAAACCCCACAAAAATTTCTCAAGTTGGTTGAATTTTGGAAATTGGGTGTATGGATGTATGGGTGTTCTTGAAGGTTTGGGAGGAAGAAGATGAAGAAAAGAGAGGATTTGATTCAAAATTGGGGTGTTAGGAACCTTCATGGCCGGATATAGGCTTTAAACAACCCCCAAAATACCAAAAGCTCCCCCCAAAATGAAGCAGCCCGCCCGATTTCGGCCCCCATTTCGGCCCGAAATGGGTGCCGAAATCAGTTGATTTTGGCCCCCATTTTGGCCCGAAATGGAGCCCGAAATCACTGGGCATTTCCAAATCAGTTCCCCCTTTTTATTTCGGGCCGAATTGGCTTGATTTCGGCCCCATTTGGGCCCAAAATGGGTGCCGAAATCACTGATACTTGCCCACTTTGTTTTTGCTCTAGTTTCTTCATCCGGTATCCGATTCGTGCGATTCTTGAACCGTTGGACTCCACACTCGACGAGGAATCCATTTTTGACTGAAAAATTCCCAAATCCGGAGAATTTTCCGTTTCTTCCCAAATTTTTCCTCCTTGTTCAAAAATCTCTCTTCCTAAAGCTCTTCAACTTTCTCCACTCTGGATCCTGATGCGTGCAACCCCAATATCTCAACTTGCTACCGTAATCCTCATGACTAATTTTCTACTCCTCGACCTCGAGTAGCTTCTTTATCAAGTGCAATGGTCCTGGAAAGCTCGTTGTTCCTCGTTTTTTCGTGCAAAACTGTGCACATGCATGAAGAACGGGAATCCGAAGGGTCTTCGGTACCTGTGTCCTGAAAACTTATAGAAAATATTAAACCTCTCTCTCTCACCCCTCAAAAATCAAGTATGACTATTAAAAACAGAATACGAAAAACAAATACGACTACCTAAATTGGGTTGCCTCCCAATTAGCGCTTGTAATTTAAGGTCGACGGCCCGACCCAATTACCTCATAGCCCCTACACAGATGGCTTGGCACCCCGTGCCATCTCTTTCAGATTCCTCTGCTGGATTCTCAACACAACACAATGAACTTTGTCTTTTGGAATGGGTGGCTCATCACGAACCACCTCAGAACTCTTGTGCACTAATTGCACGGCCACTGGCATCTGCGTCTTCTCTTGAGATTGCTGTGGAGTCGTCTTAGAAACCCGGAAAGTCTCCCACGCATTATTGATCCTCATGATCAATTCTCCATTCTCAACATCAATGAGAGTCCGACCGGTAGCCTGAGAGGGCCTACCCAGGATGATCGGAACATCTCCCACAGACATCTCAAGAATCACAAAATATGCGGGGATAATAGAATTCCCTACCCTTACCAACACGTCTTCCACCACACCAAAGGCTCTCTTGCAAGACTTGTCAGCAAAATGAAGGTTGATCCATGTGGAACGAGCTTCTACTCCCAGCTTCTGAAAGACTGAAAGTGGCATTAAGTTGACACTAGCCCCCAAATCACATAGGGCTTTCCCCGTGTAGATCCTCCCAAGTTAGCTTCTATCACAAAGCTTCCCGGATCCTTCTATTTTTGAGGAAAAACATGCATCACACATGAGCTCACCTGCTCAGTCACGTCCACTGTCTCAAATTCCGGCACCGCCCACTTTCCTGAAATTGCATCCTTCATATATTTGGCATATTTAGGCATCATCTTGACTGCCTCAATCAATGGAAAATTGATAAGAAACTTTGAGAAAATGGATAAGAATCTCTTGTACTCCTCAGAGTCATCTTTCTTCTTTCTTGTCTTGGATATGGGAGATTCTTAGATAAAGAGGGTGGTGGTGGTGTTACCTCATCATCAACCTGCTGAGTCACGCCCTTTGATTGGGGGATCATGACAGGGGTCTTTTCAAAGACCTCATGCTCCCTAGCTTTCGAAGATTCAGCTCTGGCGTGGCTCGGATATGGGGGATCATCAAGAACAATCCCGCTACGAGTGGTGATGGCGTTCACCTGGCGCACATTTTCCTTGTCAGATGGCAAGGAACCTGGGGCTCTAGTGGAGAGCTGAGTAGCAATCTGTCCTACCTGCACTTCCAGGTTACAAAGTGAGGTCTTGGTGATATGCAAATCTGCAGTCAGTGTCTCCACCTGAGACGTGAAAGTATTCACATTCTTGCCCATCTGATACATCATGTTCTTGAGATCTCTCATCTCAGCGTTCTCCCCTGAAGCTGGGGGTGGTGGTGGCGCCTGAATAACTGGCCTATGCTGAAACCCGAGTGCATATGAAGCTCCATCCTGATCTCCATACCTGAATCCTGGATTATCTCTAGTCCCTGGCCTGTAGTTCCCCTGATTCCAGTTGTGGTGTCCCTGTGCCCCCACATAGCTAACATCCTCATTAGCAGCTTGAGTCAAAGCTGCATCAAAATCTGGCTCCTCCACTGCAGACACAGTCTTCTTATCGTGATACACATGCTTTGCCATGTCGGAAACCATCTTTTTAATCCCATCTTTCCACTCATCATTCTTTGGCTCGGGCAACTTGAACAACCTCCTAGAGTCATAGAATTGAGCATTGTTTCTTTATTTGCTTCATCAAAGCATATTCTCCATCCTTGCCAACCCTATACAAGTAGTTACCTCCTGCTTCCCTGTTCAATAGATCCTGGTTGGGACGCTCCAAGCCGTGATAGAAGACTTGGAGGATCTTGTAGTCGCCAAAGTTATGATTCGGACACTTGTGTATCGTCCTCATGAAACGGTCCCATGCTTCTACAACTGTCTCATCAGCATGCTGCTGAAAACCAAGAATCTCTGCCTGTAAGACAATGACGCGCTGCGCAGGATATAATTTGGTCATGAACTCGTCAACGCATTGCTCCCATGTGGTGATCGATTCTGGCTCCCTGAACTCTAGCCATTTCTCTGTCGCTCCCTTCAGACAGTAAGGAAACAGTATCAGCTTCAATGTCTCTGGGGTCACATTCTTGTACTGCACTGTCTTGATGTAGGCATCAAACTTTCCAATGAAGTCATTTGGGTCTTCATCTCTGTTCCCATAGTACTGAAACTGGTTCTGCACCGTCGTGATGGTGGAGGCTTCAAATCGAAGTGGTTGGCCCGTATGTCTGGCACTACTATAGCTGGCTTGTGTCCTCTCTTAGTTGACTGAAACTTTTCAACCAATGCTAGAACCGATTTGTTGTAGGGCATTTGATTCTGTTTCTCATCAAGTTTCTTTGAAGTTCAGTCAAATTCTGGTTCAGTTGAGCGTTAGTCAATTTCTCACCCATTGCGATCTGTCTCGGATCTCGTCTCGGAGTTCTGAATAGTTTTTTTGGGTCTTCAAATGGGGGCACAAGGTCTCTAGAGATCCGGTGCATACACTGAGAACCTGAAACGCAATTCAAAAAACAAATGAGAAATCACAGAAATAATAAACAAAAAGAAAGAGGTAAATTAAACTAATCGCAAAACTAGAATAGTAACCAATGCCTTCCCCGGAAACGGCGCCAAAAACTTGACGCGCGATTACTACCGTTGCTACGCAAGTATACAGTCAAGTAATAAAGTGGAGTATTTTGGACTCCGAGTTATCGAACCCAAGGGAAGGTGTTTAATATATGCTCTAGATTAGAAATTAAACTCAATTTACCTAAGTAACCGGTAAAAATAGTTGTAAGTTGAAATGTTGTCACCCTCAAACAAGTGACTAGAAATGGTAGTGAAATAACGCGAATAAAATGATTTGATGTAAATCAGAGGAGAGAAAGCTAGGCAATCTATAGATCACCTAGGGTAGTTTAGACAATTCCGGATTTCATGTTCTAACACAATGAATCTTAGCAACCTATGCTTGGTAATGGCGTTGACAATTACCTATCGGTCTCATGTCGTTCTACACAAAGGTAACGATTTGTCCCTCCCAGGCCAAGTATACTACCTATGTGTTCTAGCAGGCTAACAATGTTGCAAAAAATAATGTCCTCTCAGACCACCATTCACGAGCAACTCATTACTTCCTACTAAATTTACCCTCATCTAGCCATTCCTATCCAACCAACCTCTCAGTCTAGTCAATTAAGAATGATCTTGTTTACTCATCCCAAATTGGGTAGAGTTGTTTTCACACACTCACTAGTTACGTAGTAATTTCGGGTCATGACTCCTACGTTACTAAGAATTAAGCTCAATAAACAAGATACTTAGGCTACCAATATAATCATTAAGCCTATTTAATGATTGAATGAAGAAATAGAAAATCCACATAACACATCTTAGCCCTAACTTGTCAATGAAAGAACTCAACATGATGAAAACCAAAACAATTTTCATTGAACCAAAATCCTAGCATGAAAGATCATCCAAAATCCGGAAAATATCATCAAATCATAAACCCTAGGCTCTCCATAGATGCCTAGGTATGAGTTTAGCTACTCATAACACAAGTTAACATGGTTCTTGAATAGTTCATACAAGAAAGTAGAGAGAAAAATAGATCAACTGATAGAAATCGTGAAGATTGGCGCAATCCGGGCTCTTCTCCTTGCTTGAGATTGTTCCCAATGAAGTATCATTGCTCTCCTCCTTCTTCGTGGCTCTCGGGATGCGTGAATGATGATTAATTTCGTCCCTAGGTCGTTCTTCAATCATAACCCGCAGAAGTCTTCAGTAACTGCACAAAAGCCCCCTGAAATCTGGTCCTGACTTCAAAAGGCGATATCTTCTTAGTCCGAACTCGGATTTAGCTCCGTGACCTATAGTTGGAAATCTCTCTGAGTCAACTTTCATTTGGAACTGGTATCACCCCCAAATGAGTTGTAGAAATCCAGCTAGGATCAAAATAGTGCAGACTGGTCATCCAAGCTCCTCCAATTCGGCTTCTCTTGACTCCACTTGAGCTCCCGTTTTTTCCGAAGTTCGCTCCATGCCTCCTATCAACCGATTAGCATCCTTCCCTGCTAAAACAACATGAAAAAACATACCAAGTGATTATATTTGAAAAATAACAATAAAATATGCATGGAAAACGCCCGGACTAGCAATATAGCACATGGTAGGAACAAGTGATAAAACGACCTATAATCTCTAACATTGGACTCAAAACACCCTCCAAATACATATTATCATGTGGTAAATTCTAAAGAATTATAGCCCCTAAAAGGTTCTATCAGAAGCCCATGGCCATGGTGATGGACGTCCGCCTCTCTTGCCGCCCACGGCCAAGGTGTTGGCCGTCCGTCACTTCTATCTGCCACGGGTTGGATGTGATCCAGTCGCCGTGTATGTCCATGTTCATCCTTCTTCTCAGATTGCTAGCACAATTGGAGAAGAAGCCCGGTTGAGGTCTATTCGTGTCGATACCGCATAGACAAAGATAAAATTCTTTGTATGTGATCGTCACCAACCTGGTATGGCTGAGGTAACCTTTCTTCCTTTCATCATGTTATGATGCTTCACCTGTGATCCTTGGTGGGATTTGAGTAGGATAATTTTTTTGTTATTCCGTTGCGTAACCTATTAAAACCCAACACAATGTTCATAGAAAATTAAGAAAAAGTAGAAGCTTTAGGTTAGTATTCTGGAAATCATGAGACAGAGAGAGCCTCCCTATAGGGTTTGGTCACCAATAGGAGAGAAGCCATGGTTGATAGTTCAGCTTCCAGGCTCTCTCCTGCGGCGCTTCAGCTTCCCTCAACTGCGATTCATGTTCTGAGGCTGTTGTATATTTTCTAAAAACAATCCAGGTAAATTTGATTTTGTTATTCAATGAATCTCTGGATCAATCTATTGATCTAGAACAATTTTTATTTCAGTATACCTAAGTTTAGAATATTTTTTTTAAACAAGACTAAACCATTATCTTTGATCTTATTATTAGTTTTGTTTTCTGTTAGATATGTGTTTCAGACTATCTCTTTTTTATAAACGTCTCATAGATTCTGAACACTAGGATTTCTCTCTCAAAATCATCCTAGATTCAATATTGTTTCCATACCTGTTATCCTGAAGTGTTATACATTCAATCTATTTAGATATGAAGTTGTTTCATCTTTCTTGGGACGTGTAGAGTCAACCATAGCCTTGTATAGGTTTTGTCTGTTATACATGTTAGGTACATGATTCGTTTAGCGTTGTCTACAGTCTGTTATCCTATTAAGGTTCTTTATGTTACTTTTAACTATCAGACAGAGTTGTTCACTCACAAACTAAACAATGATAACATTGTTCACTTGACGAACTTGCGGAGGAAAGGTCCTAGGTTAACTCATGTACGAGGTGAACCATGCATTAGCTTGAGAAGTTAGTGTGCTACTGCTGACTAGATTCACTTGAGTTTTGATTAAAAAGGCGTGGGGTGCTACACAAGAGATTGCAGAAACTAGTCTGCAAAGTGTAATTAATGTGCTTAATAGCTGATCTGTGTGATAACTCGTTATCTATCTGGTATCAGACGTTTCGTGCAATATAGTTGTCTAGAACTTGTTGGTTCTAGCAGGTGGGGTGTTACCCCTAACTATCCTTCTGAGGGGGAGAACATTGTGAAGGTTTCCCCTTGGTAAAAATATTGTGTGTCGTGTCTTTTATGCTTTCTTATAGCTGTTTAGTTTAGATTTACTTTATAGTTATACAACTGCATCTCTTTTACCTTTACGCAAGTCCTTGAAGAAATAATATTTTAGATATTATAACCTTGCATATTGTAGATAGTGCTTTCTGAGCTGACAGATCTTGGCCACGTGGCAACCATCCAGCACACCATATTGTGCTCCACACACACTGGATCACCAGCCGCGCTGATCCATGTGGGGGCTGCGAGACAGAGCCCTCGCATACCACTGCACAGGGCTTGTAGGGACTTAGTGGTTTGGAGGCTAGAGTAAGTCTTGTCGCGTGCGAGCCAAGCCCGCACGCGACCTTTAGTAACTGCTTTTGAGAGATTTATGGCACGAGCTGCATAAACCCGGTCAAACCGGTCAAACCCGGTCAACCCCATAACGGTTCCGATATTGGCGCATAACGTGCTGTAACGGTCCCTATATACGCGGACGAACGTGCCGTTGTGGTTAAGCTAATTAAGCCGCCATTGATGGGCGCATTAACCACACTGCAACGGTCACATTCTCCGTTATATATAGGACGTTAACCTTTCCATACAAAAAAAGACACACTAGCCATACGCGGAAGCTCTGTCTAACCTCTGTCTCTCTCTCTCAGACATTACTACTGCCTTACTCTCTCCCTACACACAACCCAACTCTTCCTGTGCTATCTCTGATCCTCTACTTACGGTGTACACGGATATCTCCCCGCCGGAATCTCTTGTGCACATTTTGGTGAACCCGACGTGAACTTACCATCAAAAAGCAACCATGTCTCCGGAGGATGATGTCAGTAACAGATCGCCTTCCACCGAAGCCGCCTCAGGAGAGGAGGCCCGCCGCACTCCTACGGCCACCGGTGAAGCCCCGACGCTAGAGACCTTGGACGCTACCATCCAGAGTCAGGCGAAGGCTCTCAAAGCTCAATCTGTGCAGTTGGAACGGATCATGGCTGTCCTGGGGACTCTTGTGCCAAACCCTGCACCAGCCACCGCCATTTCTCCTGGGGGAGGAGCCCCTACCGCTCCAGGACTGGGAGTGTCAACCACACCCCCCAACCCTAATCTGCAGACTCCACCGGCGACTACGCAGCTACCTTCAATTCAAGGGTCAACAGCTCAAATGTTGCCTCTCACTGCCCATACTCCTCAGCCTCCGGCTCTGGTACCTAACCCAGCCTCGCAGTATCCCTTGCCTCCTCCAACGGCAATCTGGGGCAATGCGAACGGCCAATATGTTCCCAGTCCTCCGGCGGAATACGTGTCGCCTCCGCCTGCGGCAACCCCTCCTCCTGTTACCGAGGGAAACATTCCAGAATGTATGACGTCCCTGCAGAAGCGCATGGACACTATTATGGCTCACCAATCATTCGCGGATACCATCATCCCGAAGCTAGACAACGATCCACCTATCCCGCGAGAGATCTATCTCATGCCTAACCCGGTGGGGTACAAGGCTCCTAAATGGGACAAGTTCGAAGATGTCAATGGAAACGCTCATGAACATGTCATGCGTTTCATCGATGTCATGGGGCCATATGGAGCCGATCCCAAACTGCTGATGCGAGAGTTCCCAAAATCCTTGGGAAACGTAGCGTACAAATGGTACCGGACGTTGGAAGCTGGGTCCGTGAAGACTTGGGACGACATGGTCCAAAAGTTCTACACCAAGTTCTTCCAGATGGAAGAAAAGGTGACAATGATCCACCTCTCGCGGATGTATCAGAAGCGCGAGGAGGACGGGATAACTTTCATCAAGAAGTTCAGGGCGAAGTCCTTGGAATGCAAAGATCCGATGCTCGAAAGTCGGCTCGTAGAGATATGCCTGCAGTGCATGCGAGATGAATACAAAGGTATGCTCATCAACCTGCAAACGCCCACGTTTTCAGAACTAATCGAATGCACGAAGAACATCGAGCCTATAGTGGAGAGGCAGAAAAAGAAAAACGCTTCGGAACGATCCTCGAGCGGTACTACTTTCAAGATCGGGAGACTCAGCTATAAGAGGGGACGCGAAGCTGAAGTCAATACAGTTTCACCCCAGAAGCAGGCGAAGATTGTGAACTTCGACGCACCACCTCTGCCGTGTTCGGTGGAAGAAGCAAGCGACCTCTGCAGGCAGTGGCGCAAGGACGGTGTCCTACCGCCACTCGAGAGGGCACCCTCCAAGGAGATGGTGAGGGACCCGAAGTGGTGCGAGTACCACGGCAAGGTCATGCATCCCACAGCGGACTGTAAGAAGCTCAGGATTGTATTCAGCCAAAAGATGAAGAATGGCGAGCTAATCGCCAGCGATCACAGGAAGGATGTGCGCAACAATCCACTTCCTGCCCATGCGGAGCAAGACTCAAAAGGTAAAGAGGTCGCCATGATCTCGATTGTGGATCTGAAAGAGGTCGCAGAGGATGGTCTACCCATCATTTCTGAAGTCCATGATGATGAGGACTACAGCGTAGACACGGAGGACGAACGTGCCGACCGGATGAAGGGGTCGCACGGCTTCAGCAGATTCTTTGACGAGATGAACTTCTCAGAGAAATGCCGGATGGAGATGACAAAAGCAATCTTGAGGATAGCATAGGACTACGAGGAGGATCTTGTAGTCTCCAATGGGAAAGTCATCAGGGCGTCTCGCTCTACAGAAAAGATTATGACCTTTTCCGCCAGCGACAAAAAGACAAATGCGAGCCATCAGAGGCCTCTGTATGTGACGGCCATCATCAATGGCGTCGAGTTCAAAAGAGCATTTGTCGATGGAGGAGCAGCGGTCAACGTCGTTTCGCTCCACACACTGAAGCTAGCAGGGATCCCCGAGTACAAGATTGTCAGGCGTCCATCTCCGCTGATGGGATTTGGAAGCGACTCCAGAATGACGATAGGATGGATTCGCCTAGGCGTCCAGATCGGCAAAATCAAGTGCTCAGCGAAGTTCTATGTCATAGATGCAAACACTACGTATCACATGATCATAGGTCGAGCCTGGATTCATCGCTTTGACGCGGTCCCTTCAACAGCTCACCAAGTCATGAAGGCTATTTGGAATGACAGAATAGTCGAGATACCGGCTTCAACAAATCCATTCAACCTGGATGAAGCACATCTCAGCGAGGCGGTGTGGTTCACCGAGATTGCGGACGAGCAAACACCGGGGCCATTCAACCCTACTCCTTTACCCCTATGGGAAGATATCAAGGATCAGTCACCTGCAGAAGTGATGGTGACAAGGGAGGATGCCAAGGAAAAGCCGCCCACACGGGAAGAGGCACCGCGGATCGCTTACCAGCGAATGAACGTGTATACTCTGAAGAGAATAGCAAAGAATGACCCTGAAGGCAAAGAGATAGAGAGTTTCTACGTCAACGGGAAGAAGTGCTATCGCATATGAAGGTGCGCGGGGATGTCCTCACGCGGGCATGGGGATATCCCTGAGCAAATCAACCAAATCGAGCAGGTTGTGGTACCGGAAAAGCCAATGCAGAGCACTCTAGATGAGAAGCTCAAGGAAGCACCTGAATGCATGGAAGACAAACCCAGACCGCAAAAGCAAGAGCTAAAGGAGGTGTTCCTAAGCCCGAACGAAGAAAAGAGAAGGCCAGTCTTTCTAAGTGCGGACCTCACATGCGAAGAGGAGAAAGGACTGCTACAGCTCCTAACTGAATACAAGGATGTGTTCGCATGGGAGTATGATGAGATGCCCGGTCTGGACACAAGTATCACTATGCACCGTTTAGACATCATTCCGGGGTCTAAGCCGGTAAAGCAGAGCACAAGAAGCTTCAGGCCGGAGCTTAACGTGAAGATCAAACAGGAGATTGTCAAACTCCTGGACGCCAAGTTCATAGAGCCGAATCATCATCCCACATGGCTGGCCAACATTGTGCCAGTGGTAAAGAAGAACGGACAGCTTTGCATCTGCGTGGATTTCCGGGATCTCAATCGTTTCTGCCCAAAGGACGATTTTCCGCTCCCCAACATTGATCTGTTTATTGATTCGACAACGGGTCATCGCATGTTTAGTTTCATGGACGGCTTCAGCGGGTACAAACAGATCAAGATGGACCCTGAAGATGCGCGGAAAACTGCATTTATTACTCCAGTGGGGGTATTCAACTACACGGTGATGCAGTTCGGTCTCAAAAACGCGGGTGCAACTTATCAGCGGGCCATGATGGCCCTGTTCCACGACATGATGCACAAGGAAGTGGAATTTTATGTGGACGACCTGGTGGTTAAATCCAAGCAGGAGGCAGATCACTTGGCGGATTTACGGAAAGTGTTCAATAGATGCAGACGCTTTCAACTGAAGATGAATCCCATGAAGTGCGCATTCGGGGTAACATCAGGGAAGTTCTTGGGATGCGTGGTGCATCGCTAAGGAATCGAGCCTGATCCTGCGAAAGTATCAGCCATCACCAGCATGACACCACCCCATAACCAAAGTGCCTTGAAGACATTTTTGGGAAAGCTATCATATCTGCGGAGATTCATCCCAGCGATTGCCGAAATCACCTGCTGTTTTAGTACCCTTCTCAAGAAAGATGCCGTATACAGCTAGACTCCGGAGCACGAAGCTGCGTTCGGGAAACTAAAAGAGCTGCTGACGTCTTCAAAAATAATGATCGCACCTCAATTAGGATCACCACTTCTGCTGTATCTAACGTCAACCAGGAAGTCCGTAGGAGCACTCTTGGCTCAGGAGTACGAGGGCCAAGAAAGGCCCATCTACTACATCTCCCGCATCGTGCAGCCCGCCGAATCAAGGTACACGGACATCGAGCGTCATTGCCTTGCCCTATTCTTCGTAATAGAGAAGTTGAGACACTACTTTGCGTCGCACAAGGTGGTGGTGGTCACAAAAAGTGATCCCATACGATATCTTCTGACTCACACCACTCCTGGGGAAAGATTGGCGAAATGGTATATGACCATCTCTCAATACGATATTACATGCGTGCGACCGCGAGCGATCAAGTCGCAGGCGGTGGCGGATTTGTTGGCACAGTTCCCCGATAAAAGTCACGAGCCCGTGATCGAAGAAGAATTCGAGGGACCTGAAATCTATGCAGTCGATGTACCCTATTGGACGCTCCATTTCGACGGTTCGTCAACGAGGAAATGTGGAGGCATTGGGATAGTCTTGACCAAGCCAGATGGGGAGGTCATACAGATGTCTGCAAAGCTTGACTTTGCAGTCACCAACAACGAGGCAGAACATGAAGCCCTCATAGCGGGACTTCGTGCAGCAAAGGCTTTGGAAGTAAGCAACCTGACGGTCATGGGGGATTCCAAGCTAATTGTCAAGCAAGCCTCGGGCGAGTACGGTTTGAAGGAGATAAATCTTCTGTCCTACCGGACTTTGGTAAAAAAGCTGGTGCAGCAATTCTGCGACGTTAGGTACAAGCACAAGCCCCGAGCAGACAACAGGCATGCAGACGCTTTGGCCACCTTGGGATCCAAGGTTAGTGCAGACAAATGTCCCGCAAGAATCTCGATCGAAGTGCGAACATCGTCGGCGTTAATAGAAGATGCGTGCGACGATGAACACATGGACGATGCGGACTGGAGAAAGGCAATATTACGAGCCATCGGAGAAGGCACAAGCAGCGAGAGCTGGGCACTCACAAAGGGGTATTTCATACATGACAACACCCTTTACTACAAGGGCCCTGGCGGAATACTTATGCGATGCGTCTCCGAGCAAGAAGGACAGCTGCTGTTAGAGAAGATTCACCAACATGCTTGCGGAGAAAGCGAAGTGTCAATCTATCGGAAGGCTCAGAGATATGGCATTCACTGGCCAGACATGTCAACAGCCGCAGCATTAATACAAGGAAAGTGCGAGAATTGCGCACTGATCAAAGACTCTTTACTCATCGCTCTAACCGATGATGATGCGGATTGGAGGAAACCACTCTTTGATTTTCTCACCCAGGGCACCGTACCCGAATCGAGAAGAGAAGCTGAGAAATTAAAGAGGAAAGCATCCCGATACGTGGTACAAGAAAACCTGCTTTGGCGAAGAGGCCATGAGGGCAACTTGCTGCGATGTCTAGACGGCATGGAAGCACAAGAAGTCATGGACCTTTCTCATCAGGTGGAACACCAGGGAGGTGCAGAATTATGCAGGCAACTCCTCTCAATTGGATATTTCTGGCCCACTATGGAGGCCGATTGCCGCACCAAGGTACGACGCTGCCAGGAGTGTCAATTTAAGGGTAACCTGGTGCATGCTCCCGCTGTAGATCTATATGCATTGGGAACACCGTGGCCGTTTCACACATGGGCTCTAGATTTCATTGGTCCCATCCGACCAACTTCGCATGGGAATCGTTTCATTCTCACCGCGACTGAGCTGTTCACCAAATGGGTGGAGGTGATACCAGTGAAGACGGCAAATGCGCTAGCTGTGGTCCATTTCATCCAAGAAAACATCATATGCAGGTTCGGAATTCCCAAAACCATCCTTTCAGATAATGGCACTCCTTTTGTTAATCGCCAGGTGGCTGCGGAGCTATCAGAATACAACATCAAGCAGATATGCTCCACCCCCTACTACCCGAAAGGGAACGGGCAAGCCGAAGCGACCAACAAAACGCTGTTGAGGATCTTGAGCAAGATGGTCGCAGATGACCACAAGAAGTGGGCTGATTCTCTAAGCATAGCCCTGTGGGCTTACCGGACTTCTCCAAGGACACCCACAGGGGTCTCACCATTCCTCCTATGCTATGGGGCTGAGGCTGTGGTACATGCGGAGGTGAAAGTTAATTCGGCAAGATTGGCCTTCCACGCATTGTACGACAATCAACGCGATCTTGACTTAGTCTTGCTGGAGGAAAAGCGAGAGCAAGCTAAAAGGACCAAAAAGCGGTATCAAGAAAGGATTGCTCGTGCGTACAATAAAATAGTCCAACGGAAAGATTTCGCAGTTGGAGATTTGGTCTTGCGCGCATCCGACCATTGCATGCGAGAGGCGGCTCACCCAAAGTTCGCAGCCAATTGGGAAGGGCCTTTTGAAGTCACGGAAGTCTTTGAAAGTGGCTACTGGATCATACGGAGGTTGCACGGAACGACCTCAACCCCAAGCTCAGTCAACATGCGCTGGATTAAGAATTACTATCCTTGACTTCTCTCATTTTATGCGTTTTATTACAACGTTGCCTTATGCCCTGTATAGCTATGATTCGCACAATCTTCTCTCCCATATGAGAGAATTGTAATCTCATCTCTCCCATATGAGAGTACTATAATAAAAGGCTTCTCCCAAATGAGAAGAACTTCGTACTTCTAGCTGTTTATATTGCTTCATTTAGTTTATTATTACTGTTAGCAATAGGCTATCCGCCGCGATAGCAACTTATTCGAATGTGATCTTAAATGATCTTCTAAGCCTATCTGTCACGATAGCAACCTATGCGAATGCGATCTTAATTGATCTTCCAAGCCTATCTGCCACGATAGCAGCACATGCGAAAATGCGATCTTAACTGATCTTCTAAGCCTATCTGCCACGATAGCAGCTCATGCAAAAATGATCTTAACTGATCTTCTAAGCCTATCTGCCACGATAGCAGCACATGCAAACATGATCTTGAATGATCTTTCAAGCCTACCTGCCACGATAGCAGCGCTATACAAATGCGATTTAAAATTCGTTCTTAAGTCTATCTATTGTGATAGCAACATCATGCAAAATGATCTTAAGTGATCTACAAAGGTCTATCTGATGAGATAGAACCTGCACTTTAATCTGGAGCAAATCACAAGCCTATCTGCCAAGATAGCAAAGCTGCACGAACACGATCTAGAACGATCTAAGAACATATCTGCGAATCTATGCGACAGATAGCAAATACAAAGTGTGTATATAGCACTACAGAAGGCGAAATTTGCCAATACGCATGCGAAATTGTAATTTGTTGTAACAAAACAGCAAATCATACAAAGCAGTTTATCATTATGAGTCGAAAGCACTTACAATTTATCTGTCTAGATAGCAGCTTACAAGCGAAAAAGCTCAAATCTAACTACGCAGCCAACATGGCTTATAATGCATCAAAAATAAGTAACTTACAAGCGAGAAGTTACACATCGGGGGAATCCTAACTGAAAAAGGATGAACCTAACGGTCCTAACACCAGCTATGCGATACACGGATCTGCGGCCAAAGATCTGTAGCAAGTAGGGTCTTGCTATAAAATGAACGTCCTAAAAGCGCCACAAGAGGCTATGCGACGATACGTTCAAGATCCCAGCATTTGACAAGGCCCTTATATGGTCAACACTCCATGAGATGCGCCTGAGGAACCACCGGTTCCGGCGTACAACATGCAAGCAGAAACTCCAAAGGGCAAGGACTCCTTGTCCACGGGAACGAGCGCAACGGCTCGCCACCCTGAGCTCACGAACGTGGGGGCAATAAATTCTCCTCCGGGCATGCTGGAGGAGAATCCCACCGTTCATTACGAGTCGGTAGCAAGGTCACTACGGCGCTGCACCTCGCCGGGAGGCGGCCGGAAACATGACCTGCAAACATAATAGACGAAGAAAATTCTTTGAACACACATGAGGTATTATCTCCATCTTCTTTATGATGGTTATAAAGATCAATAAGCCTTATGAAGCGGATCTTGGAAGCTATTCCTTTAGCACAAAGCGCAAACTCAGGTTTCACAACTTGGAGTTGCCATGAATCAACGAAAAACAAGCGTTGAAGCCGGCAGTCGTAAGGACTCACGGCAAAGCACATTTTTGGGATGAAGAACCCAAATGGAAAAAGGCAGGGTTTATATAGACCTTGTGGAGACTCTTCAATTGCCAAGATGAGTCAGTAGAATTTGAAAAGAGGGTAAGGATCAATCACTTACGCCTTGAAAAGCGGTAACAATCAATTACCCTACTAAAGGCTACGACGATTCAGTTGCGTATCCTAATTAATGACGGATGGTCATGATTCGGATGGACTTTCCAAGGAAAGCGTGTTTATCTAATGAGAAATTAGCGCGAAAATCAAGGCAGAATATCAATTGCTGACGTCGTAAATTGATATGCACAGAGATATTCTAGCAAATCCCGGAAAGGGCAAAACGGGCACTTCAATTCTTTTGTTTTGAAAAAAAAAAGAGGGAGAAACCCTAGCAACATTACATTAATGTTTCAGCTATCTATTTGCTACTTTTCAAATTCAAAAATCAAAGTAAACCCTTGATCAAGAAGTCATGAGGGGTGAACTGACGGCTCAGATTCTCCACTTGATCCACTTCGTGCTTTAATTGCTGGCACTTGGCATTCATTTCACGATAGAGCTTCATAGCCTCTTCAACCTTTTTCTTTTGCTGCTCCACCTTCTGCTTCTCAGCTGCGAGGTTTTGGTGGCTGCGTTTCAAAGTTACGGCCGCGCGAATCAGGGTAACTCTTTTGACAAGAAACTTGAAGCCCAGCCTGCCTTGAACTTTGGCGAGAAGATTTTGGCACATGCCAAAAAGCAATTCAGCACTCTGAGGAGAAATGGTCGCAGGTGTGGCCGCGGACAGCTGCTCCAAAATACAGATGGCTTCGGAAAGAAATAGCCTCCTGTCTAAGGGCCCTATCTCTAGAGACCTCGCAAATGACTGGGGGTAGGCGAGACGCATCCAAACTAGCCAGTCCACATCGGCTTGCTTAAAACCTGAAGCAATATTAAAGCCAAGTTATACTATGAAATTTGCAAATGAAGAATGCGAAATGCAAACAGCAAACCACGACTTACCAGTTCCTTCAAGGATCTCACGAAGAGAAGGAATGTGCATTGCTGGGGTGGTCGAAGACTGTCCTCGTTCCATAGCCCTCCTATCAGCTACGAGCTCTAACTCCTCATAGTTAGGGGAAGAGTATAAGCCGCACCAGGTGCGATTGCAGACCCGACCTGCGAGCCCCAAAAGCTCCACGCAGGAAGAGGTGCCGCCGACTCAGCCATCGCTGGAGGCGTGATTGCAGCCGAAGTTGCCTGGCGAGGGATACTTTCAGATGCGGTAGCATCAACAGCGTTTGTTCTTATTTCCTCAGCACCAGCATGGGCATCTTCCTCCATTAGCACAGTGTCAGCCTCAGCATCATCAGAAAGTTCGATGATGTCCTCAAAAGGCTCTCCTGCATATTCAGCAGCTGCGACAGGCTTCTCAGTATGAGAACTCAGAACTGGGACATAGGATGCAGAAGGTTGACTCCTTTGCTCCAACACAGGTTCATCAGCATTGCTTGCGATACAAAACGCAATGGTGTGAGGTAACTTGTGTCGTATGTTATTTTATTATCTTTGCTAAGCTAAGAGCAAGCACCTCCACGCGAAGGTGGGATTGCCGTATCCTCGTCATGCGCTAAGGACGTGGAACCTTGTCCTATTAATGTGTCTTCATTAAGCATGTCTTTAAGATGAGCGTGACCTGGGGCGCGAAGAAACCAGTCATTATTCTGTTTTAAGTTGCTAAGCCTAGTTCATACATATCGTTCAAGTGATTACCTGAAGGTTCACCGCACTTGCCTACTAGCCAACGGCGAATGTCAGCTTTTGACACACCGTGCTTTAATGCACCAACAATAACGTCTCGATAAGTTACTGCGAGATTAAAAATCTCACCTTCATTGCCGCCTGCGATTTCTTCAAAATCTGCTTGAGCTTGCTCCAAGGCTGCTGCATCCTCTTCTGGAGCCGCATCCTCCTCAACTCGAGGAGCCACCTCTTCGGGAAGCACATATTCCTCATCAGCTGAATGCACTAAGTCGTCAACATGCTGTTCTTCGAGGCTCCTCTGCCTGACACGCTCGAGCTCCTCCTCTTCTCGCTATCTTCTCATTTCAGCAGCTTCCGCAGCTGTCTTTCTGGACTCGGCGAGAACGTCCTCGCTTATGGGTTCGTCAGAAATGCCAGAATGAGCACCCCTCTTCTGCCTCTTGGCCAAAAGGCCACTGATGGTCTCATCATCATCATCATTTGCGAAGAAACGGTTGGTTCAAAATCAAGTTGCAAAAGAGTTACGATAATGAGAAGGGAAACGCGATGGAGATACCTCCTGATTCTTCCTCATGTATCACATTTAATCTTTCTTCTTCTTCTTAATCTCCTTCTCTTGGCTCCCGCCTCTCCTCTTCTTCCTCCTGGCCGAAGGGAATGAAGGTCTCTACTGCGAGCTCCTTCCGCGCTTTACTGGGCATGCGACCTTTGCCTTTGTCCTTGGCAGAAAGGGACCTCGCAGGAGGAGAAGTTGGAGCGCTTCTAGGGGAAGAAATTGTAATTCCTCTTTGCCTGGGTCTCTTCTCTCTTGGCGCTGCAGTCGCTGGAGGAGATGGATCATCCCTGGGGGGAGACGAGGCCGGAGCATTGTCTATCAACGAGTCAGCAAAAGCATTCATGACCTCGCGAATCCTGATTTCGACCTCAGGATCCATCCTCGATGCTAGCAGGAATGTCTGTCCTTGTCTTCTTGTGGTAACAATGGTGTTAACCAGCGACTTGGAACGATCGCCAGATGCGAACCTCCGCACATGGCACTACAGCAAGCAGTGTAGAATGAGGTTGTCAATATGTTGAAGTAAAGAAGTTTAGCGCGTGCGGAAAAAAGCAGCTTACCTTAGCGAAAGTCTCGCTATATCTGATGACATGGGAGTCGCCTTTCCTAACTGCGGCGATCTTTTCATCTAGAATGATGGCAGGGCACAGATGGTTCTCATGATCCAACAATGAGTAGCAACCATATTCAGACTCGTCCAGACTGCAATTGGGACGAAACGGAAAAGAGTTTCTTTTGATCAAAGGAGCTCTGCTTGGTTGGGGGGCCGACTGCGTCTCAAATCTCGTCTACTGGGCGTTCCAGTATGCGAGCCAGTTTTTGGAACAACCACCTTTGCAGTTACCTGCAGGTTGCTCAAAGGGAAGATTGCTCATGAAGACTGTTTTGCACTCCTTTGTCAACAAACGCTTATAGCAGCCTCTGATAATAGACTGTAGCCAGATTGATGGTGCCACTGCATCAAAGCCGAACTGGGGAGAAACGCGAGTGAGGTCAACATCCACGGTAATCCTCTCATACCTCGGCGCAAGCTCACGAATATGCTCTGCGAGAGCAGGAAGGGAACCTCGCAGGCACCAGCAAAAGAATTCGCGATAGCGCTCATGGAAATTCTCTCCATCTTCGAAGAGGAGCTCTTCCGAGAAGACAACATCCTTAGAAGGATACAGCTTTGGAAACCATCGCACGTTTTCAATACGCACGGCATAGGGCCTGGCTATGAACTCTCGTCGATTATCGCATATCAGACTCCAAACGCACTTGGTATTGTTTGTTCCAAACCACCTTGCAGCTCTGCCACTGTTACGCTCCTCCATCGCGCCTGGGGGACACCACTTGTTGGGCTTAGAAGCAGTTGGGGCATAGGAAGGCCATCGCTCAAAGACCCACATCGTCAAGAAGGCAATGTTAACGAAAGTCAGTATGTCGAGGCGGCCACGCGATTCTTTCATGGCCACAACTAGCTGATCCAGTCTGTAGTACAGTGTGCCCAAGACCAAGGGTCCGAGCGTGACTTTCTGGCCAAGGGCCAGTTTCACAGCAAGCGGCAGAACGTGATAGAAGACCCCATCGTGCGGGTGACCATCGATTAAGTACCTCGACAACCAGGCACAGAGGAAGGCACAAAGGGTCAAGTGATAACCCTTACCCTCCACATAATTCTTAGCCTCTGGGTCTTGGCTCAGAAGCTTCTTGGTGATGCTGCTGTTCGCATAATCACGGAAAAAGTACTGCACCCATTTGTTCCAAGTATTCTTCGCAGATGTATCAACCAACTGCCAGTCAGGAAGGGCTTTTGTAGTGGTCCACCGAGTGGAGATTTTCTTTACTTCTGACAAGCACTCCTCCATCTGCGTGTACAAAGCAATCTCCGCATCCGTCCTCAAGGGACTCAAAGGGTCCACCTCACCCATGGGAGACAGATCATACAGCATGTGCAACTCCTCGAGCGTGGGGGCAGCCTCGAACTCAGCAAAGTGAAAAGTGTGAGTCGCAGGCGAGTAGCGGGAAAGAAGGTTTAGAAGCATGGACTGGTCCAGCTTCACGGCAGCACCCTTCATAGCACGAACGGCGAAGTATACGCCGACCTCATTAAGAGTCACAGCATGATTGGTTAACACATGGTCAATCCACTCATCCATGTAGTCCAATTTCTGGACGAAAGCTTGGGTGGAGATCGCGGCATACGGGAAGTACCCATTTTCGATTCCCAATCGAACCACGTCCTCGGAGCCAATCAAATCAAGCAAGACCGAGTTAACTGGAGGGGTTAATGTTAGCAATCCCTCATTGGGGACAGAAGCAGGCAGTTTCTTTGCCTTAACCCTCGCGTGGTAGAAGTCTTTGCCACCCAGATAGGGGGCTTTTCGCCATAGAGCTTGCGGAAGATCAGGTATTTCTTCGTCCTCCTTGGTGGGTCTAGTTCCTTTTGTCTTTGCCATTCCTGCGGAAAAGAAAGAAAAAGGGGGGGGGGAGAAATATGCCACACTTCAGTTTGAATTTCGAGATTCAAGATCTATGGGAAGAAAGATGAACAGTTTCTGGTATCAATTTCAGAAATTGGAGATTGGAATTGTTTGCATTATCAGGGATTTCAAAAACCCTATATTTAAGGTCTTTATCATTGGAGGACTAAGTGGATTAAAAGATTGTGAGCCTCTTCACAAGCTTTTCAGCAGATAATGGGTTTGCAGATCCAATGCAGTTCAAAGCATATGTTAGCATATTAAATCGAAATTGAACAAGGCCAACCTTGTTTCTGCAAAGCTTGTTTGGATGCAGACAGTTGAAGGAGACGATTTGCAATTCTGAACTGGTGATTGATTATCTGAATCTGCTCTCGAAGACTTCCGGGTATCATTCACTTTAAGAAAAAGAAGTGATGCTTTGCAACAACGGAGAGTACAAAGTATTTATCGAAAAACAATGAAGGGTTGCGTCCTTTCAGTAGTCGAATCGCAACCGTCACCGTCGAATCGCGCAATCACAGGACAAGCTGACGTCACGCCTAAAACCCTAAAGGCCAGGCGGCAAGACTCTAGGGGTTTTAGGTCATAATGGCACGCACGGGGGCTGAATTTACTCATATTTGAATTGGTGCGTGGCGGCGACGCGTATGTTGGTTTCCGCGCATGGAAGTCTATCCAGCTATGAGTCTTCACGCGCAGAAAGGGGGCTAATGTAGATAGTGCTTTCTGCTGACAGATCTTGGCCACGTGGCAACCATCCAGCACACCATATTGTGCTCCACACACACTGGATCACCAGCCGCGCTGATCCATGTGGGGGCTGCGAGACAGAGCCCTCGCATACCACTGCACGGGACTTGTAGGGACTTAGTGGTTTGGAGGCTAGAGTAAGTCCTGTCGCGTGCGAGCCAAGCCCGCACGTGACCTTTAGTAACTACTTTTGAGATATTTATGGCACGAGCTCCATAAACCCGGTCAAACCCGGTCAACCCCATAACGGTTCCAGTATTCGCGCATAACGTGCTGTAACGGTCCCTATATACGCGGACAAACGTGCCGTTGTGGTTAAGCTAATTAAGCCGCCATTGATGGGCGCATGAACCACACTGCAACGGTCACATTCTCCGTTATATATAGGACGTTAACCTTTCCATACAAAATAAGACACACTAGCCATACGCGGAAGCTCTGCCAAACCTCTGTCTCTCTCTCAGACATTACTACTGCCTTAATCTCTCCCTACACACAACCCAACTCTTCCTGTGCTATCTCTGATCCTCTACTTACGGTGTACACGGAGGTCTCCCCGCCGGAATCTCTTGTGCACACCTATTATCCACTCTATTATATTATGTTACAAGGACCATTTAAATTGGCTAGAAAATACAAAACCCACGATCATATATCACGAAAACACTTAAAAACACATAGAACACCCGGATTTCACACTATGCTCATGAAAATCTTATCATAAAATATGCTAGATAATATAGTCGAAATGATTCTAAATACTCCAATTAATCTCAAAAAATGATAGGAATCTAACCAAATAGATGAAACTATTTTAGAGTCGTCACATATACAACATCATCAATAATCTTCTTATCATCCTGGGTGAGAAATTTCATATGTATGTGATTACCTCTTAGTTTATTTTGGGTTTGTGAGAAACAGAGAGATCCTCGAGGATTGAAAAGTTAATCGTTTACCCTTGACTCATCAGAGATCTTTCAATACTCACCGCCCATATTGAGTATCCTGCAAAACCACTAGGAAGAAGCATAGGGGGATGCGTACATGTCTCACTTATTAACAAGTCCATTTCGGTAGATGAACCTTGCATCTTGATCTTTACGTTAGTTCAATTAAATAATAATATAACCTAAAATAACAAGCTCTGCTACCGATTGAAAGTGAGTATATAGAAATGTGGAGGATATAACTCACACGAGTACGAGTGTGTCCACTTATCTATACCAACAAATCACACAAAAAATTTACTAAATACGTAAAGCCAATGAAACGGTCTTGCTTCTTTAGAAGAATTGACCATTAACAAGGTAATTAGTTCTAATTTATTTAAGAAAGAGCTAGAGTAAAGATAAGCTGTAAATGATTTCGATATAACTCTCAAGTAAACTTTTAAACACAAACGTAAAAAGTACTGAACAGCTAAATAAAATATCACACGAGATTTTAACCGTGGCGAATCCTTCACTGGAAAATATCCTTGGGAGTCCAGTTAGGTGTAAAATACCACCTGCTAGCACCAACAAGTGCTAGACCAATATACTACAAGAAACTATACGATAAATTGAATACAATTGCTATCACGCATATCAACACCTACACTATATCCTCAACTGCCTAGAACCTGTTGAAAGTGTGTAATGTAGACTAAATACAGGACCAAAATACTCTAGAAGGGGGGGGGGGAATTGAATAGAGTATGGAAACTTTTTTCAAAACTCAAAGTTTAACAGAATAACTTTGTGTGAAACTCAAATCTCAAGGCCTTGAGATTTTAGTAAACTGTCTGAAACTTTCAAAGGAAAAATAGAAAGCTTCAAGGCCTTGAACTATAAACAATTCTAAACAGCTTATGAACCCTAGTTTGATTTGAGTTTTATGCATCAGATAATAATCAAACTGTAAAGTAAAGAACACAAAGCAATTTACAGAGTTATGTCCCAATGGACCTGACTTCTGCCTGAGGTATCTAATCCCACCAGGATTGGGCAAACACTTCTTATTACTCACACAGAAACAGCCCTAGATCTTCAAGCCTAAGTGATTTCCCTTACACCTATACAGCTTGTGGTTCCAAACCTATCTAGTTTCAGATACTAATTGTTGAGCTAACAAGAACCTCTTGTTGTTTACTTGAACAACCAACCACTAGTTTAAGTGAGGTTTAATATAATTTAAAGATACACAGATTAAAGTACAAGTGAAGAACACAGTAGAAGAGATAAGCTGTTGAAGCCTGGATGTGTTCTTCTGGAAACTGGATTGATTTGATCGTCTGGAATCTGAATTGAAGCTTGGACCCTTGTGTGTTTGAATGAATGATCTCTCACGAATTTGTCACACCTTTCTGAGTATTCTGCAATCCTCTCTTTCTTCAAAATTCAATCCAGTCTCTTTTATCCACAGCTGCAACTGATTGAGAAATTTTAGGATCTCAGTTCCTACAAAACCTCTTTCTGTTTTCAACTGAAATTCAAACAGCTGTAAGTGGATATCCGTTGGAGTTTGTTGAGATTGCTCTTGCATGTTTAACAACCCTGCAACAGCATTGAAACATAGCAACAACAAAATCCAAAAAAGATAACAGTGCTATGACTGTTTGGTTATCCAGTTTCTGATAAAACTGGTTAACAGATTAGAACAATAACCTGTTTATCTTCAAATACATATCAATCATGAAAAAAAAAAAATTAAGACTCTTAGAAGTCAATGAATAATCACAATAATAAGAATCACAACCTGCAAGAAAGAATCAACTTAGTTCTGTAAAAACTGTCAGCAGCTCAAGGCCTTGGAGCTCTCAACCTGCTTCACAGATATTCAAAGTTAAACCCAGATAACTTTGACTCTTCCTGTTCTGATCATCTGCAATTGTGTTAGATATGTAAATAGTGTAAACTATATGTATATTTAGTAAATCCTTGATCTGTATAACCAGATATCCAATCTGCAACACAGAACTGTTAGAACATATAGCAGAATAACACAACTCTCAAGGCTTTGAAGCTCTGTCAGTATCTCAAGGCCTTGGAGTAACTGAAATACTTTGCTGCTTATGTCTTTGTCTTTGTATTTGTATTTTTCTTTCATCACTCAAAACAATTACCATCCAAAACACATTCAAGGGTCTTTGAATCAACAGTCTCCCCCTTGATGAAAGACAAAACCTACAGTCTTGTATAGATTTTCCTGCCACTCAGAATAAAATTAGATAACCACAAAATGCAGATACAATAGACAATAATACCAGATAGATAACCAGATTTTACATATAACCACAGATTTACATAATATCACAGTAATTTAATAACACAACTGATTAAACCAAAACAACTGAGTATTTTATTATTCAGATACTGCAAACACAAAAACACATAATTTCTCCCCCCCTTTTGACTTTCATCAAATAAGGATGAAGAAATGTTGGATCATTACTCATAGTAATTTAAAAAAAACTTTAAACAAAATTATTGCTAAAAAGTCAAGGCCTTGAGAACAGAAAAGAAGAAGAGAAAGAAGTAGAAGGTCAAGGCTTTGGCATTCTCTGATCTTCACTTCTTCTTTGATGTCTGGCCTTTCTCTGAGCCTTCTCCAACATCTTCTTCACTTGCAGCATCTTCAGCAGACTGATTACCTTCTTGTTCAGCTTCCACTTCTGCAACAACTTCTTGAATTATTTCATCCACTTTCTTCTTAACCTGTACTGAATCCCCCTCTGTAGCGGCATCAACACCTGTGTCTTCACCAGCATCTTCTTCATCAGTTTGTTCATACAAATCTTTTGAAGTAAGCACCACTGGAATTGGCTTCTTTTTCTTCTTCAGAAAATCTCCCAGCCTTTCATATGAATCCACACTGGCGTCATGACTAGTAGCAGAAGGTATCTTCTCCAAATTCAAACCCTTGATGACAACATCCAGCTTTCCATTCATAACATTCATCAAGCCCTTGAACTGGTTGAATTCAACTGACAGGTCAAATAACCTTTGTCTGAGATCTTCAATCTCAACCTGCTGATCTTCTAACTTCTCAACCAACAAAGATTAATCCTCATTGGCTTGTCCTTTCCCTGATGTAGTCCCCTTAGGCTTCACAAACTCTTTCTCTGCAAGTTCCTCCTTAGACAAATCTGAATAAAACTTCTAATGTCCTTTCCCAATCTGAACTACCCCAATCCTCTGAAGTGCAGTCTCATCAATCAACCCAAAACCTCCAGTAATCTTTTCCTCTCCTTTCACAGGTACATCAAAAGTATTCAAAGAAAAGAGGTAACATGTTGGCATATGGAAGAGGATGGTTTCTAGTCCTGGTTGCACAATAAATCATATGCTCCATAACCACTGCTGGAAAGTCTATCTCAAACCCTTGAGATATCAGATACATCAAAATCAGAACTTTATCAGTCACTAACTCCCTTGAGGTCTCCCTAGGAACTACACTTCTCATCAGAATTGTAAACAGGATTTTGGCTTCACAGTTGAGCACAGAGTGTGTCAACTGCTTTGGACCAGAGGGTACACCTTCAATAAAAAAACATCTCCTTTGACTTATCCAGACACTCCTTCCTGTTAGGTTAATCTTCACCATTATACTTCCTAGGAATGCCCAAGACTTTGGCAAAAGTCCTATGATCTAACCTGAAATCTACCAGCCACTTTTGAAGTTAACACCATTTTATCATTACCTTCAGAAACCAAATTCAGGTAAAACAACCTAGTTAACCTAGGATAGGCCTTTGAACTAGGATTTAACACCTTCCAAACAAAAGTTTCTCTTAACTTTCTCATGCAGTCTATATCCAATTTATCCAACAATTCTTCAGAAACCATACTACAAAAAGATACCTTAGATGAAGCATAACCTTGCATCCATACAGTTCTAACCTCAAAACTAACAAACCAGTCTGTAGGAAGTACATTCTTACCTTGATAACCTTTCTTGGTTGCGGCAGCAACCTGCTTAACCCTAGTTTTCTTCTCTGAGGGTTTGGTATTTTCCTGTTCTCCTTCAGATGGTTTCTTCTTGCTTTCTTGAGCAGATTTCCCCTTTTCCTCTTCACCAGTCTTTTTCTTTTCTCCCCATTTCTTCTTCTCTAACCTAGGTTGATCACCACCCTGAGTCTGTGTCTCCTGCTGTCGATCAATGCTTGAGCCTTCATCTCCCTTCTCTGTTCTGGACTTCTTTGCATGAGGAGTGTCCTCATGCAAACTCTGAGTGTTTTCTGAATCTGAATCAGAAATCACTATCTTCTCCTTCTTATTTGCCCTCTTCTTGGATCTGCCAGAAGGCTTTCCCTGTTGCTGGATTCTGGCTGATATGCGCTCCATTTTGGGTTTTAGGGTTTTGAGAATAGAATGTGATTGAGAGAAAATGAGAGAGAGAGAGTAGAGTCGTAGAGAATTGAGAGAGAATGAGAAGAAAAAGCCCTGACTTTCAGCTTAAGTAGGTTGAAAAGGATGAGTCATAAAAGGACTCTGCTATATCAACATCAAAAATAGAATCTTGAAAAATATTTTTGGATATTTTAGAAAATTCTCTGAGTAATTAAAATATTATACAATTATCTAAAAACATAAGATATAATATTTGATGATCCATTTTTTTAAAAAATAATACAGATATTTTCAAGACCTGGAGAACAATCTCAAGGCCTTGAGATTTTCTGTAGTTTGAGAAACTTCAAAGCTTTGAGCTATACTCTCAAGGCTGTAGAAAGTATAATCTCAAGGCTTTGAGATTTCAGCACATAATCACATATAAGTACTAATACTCCCCCTAAACCAATGCATCCTTGTTTAACATCCCCAATTCAAGCCTTAGAGATGAAAACCTATCATCTGGCAAAGGTTTAGTGAAAATATCAGCAATCTGCATTGAAGTAGAAATAAAATTTAAAACAACATCACCTTGTTCTGCATGATCTCTAAGGAAGTGATGTCTCACATCTATGTGCTTAGTCCTTGAGTGTTGGACTGGATTCTTAGAGATTGAAATAGCACTTGTGTTGTCACAATGAATAGGCACATTTATGAAATTTTAGCCAAGATCTCGGAGTTGCTGAGCAATCCATAATACTTGTGAACAGCAAGCACCAGCTGCAATGTATTCAGCTTCTGCAGTTGATAATGCTACATAATTTTGCTTTTTGGAGTGCCAACTGATCAATGAAGATCCAAGAAATTGACAGCATCCAGAAGTACTTTTCCTGTCTACTTTATATCCTGCAAAATCTGCATCTGAATAGTCACTCAACATAAAATTAGATCTTCTTGGATACCAACCCTAAGTCTCTGGTTCCATTCAAATATCTAAAAATTCTTTTGACTGCAGTTAAATGACTTTCTTTAGGATCTGCTTGGAATCTAGCACACATACAGACACTGAACATAATATCAGGTCTACTAGCAGTTAAATACAACAGTGATCTAATCATACCTCTGTATTCTTTTTGATTCACACTCTTACCATTTGAATCTTTGTCTAAAGAGAGTGATGAACTCATAGGGGTCTTAAGCACCTTGGACTAAGACATATTGTACTTATTCAATAAATCCTTGGTATAATTTCCTTGATGTACAAAAATACCTTTCTTCATTTGTAAAATATGAAGTCCAAGAAAGAAATTCAGTTCACCCATTAAGCTCATCTCAAATTCCCTGCACTTCAGACTAGAAAACTCTTTTGAAAGAGCATCATTAGTAGCACCAAATAAAATACCATCTACATAAATCTAAACTACTAAAAGATCACCTTGATTATGTTTAATGAAAAGAGTTTTTTCAACTAGGCCTCTTTTGAAATTATTTTTTAGTAAAAATTTTGAAAGCCTGTCATACCAAGCCCTTGGAGCTTGTTTTAAACCATAAAGAGCTTTGTCCAGTTTATAAACATGATCAGGAAAGTTAAATGACTTTCTTTTGACTGCAGTTAAATGAATTTCTTTAGGATCTGCTTGGAATCTAGCACACATACAGACACTGAACATAATATCAGGTCTACTAGCAGTTAAATACAACAGTGATCTAATCATACCTCTGTATTCTTTTTGATTCACACTCTTACCATTTGAATCTTTGTCTAAAGAGAGTGATGAACTCATAGGGGTCTTAAGCACCTTGGACTAAGACATATTGTACTTATTCAATAAATCCTTGGTATACTTTCCTTTATGTACAAAAATACCTTTCTTCATTTGTAAAATATGAAGTCCAAGAAAGAAATTCAGTTCACCCATTAAGCTCATCTCAAATTCCCTGCACTTCAGACTAGAAAACTCTTTTGAAAGAGCATCATTAGTAGCACCAAATAAAATATCATCTACATAAATATGAACTACTAAAAGATCACCTTGATTATGTTTAATGAAAAGAGTTTTTTCAACTAGGCCTCTTTTGAAATTATTTTTTAGTAAAAATTTTGAAAGCCTGTCATACCAAGCCCTTGGAGCTTGTTTTAAACCATAAAGAGCTTTGTCCAGTTTATAAACATGATCAGGAAAGTTTTCATCTTCAAAACCAGGTGGTTGTGCTACAAAAACATCTTCTTGTAAATATCCATTCAGAAAAGCACATTTAACATCCATTTGATAAAGCTTTATGTGATTGTGAGATGCAAATGCAAGAAGTATTCTAATAGCTTCTAACCTGGCAACAGGAGCAAAAGTCTCCTCATAATTTATACCTTCTTCCTGATTATATCCTTGAGCTACCAATCTGGCTTTATTTCTTACCACTTTGCCATTCTCATCAAGCTTGTTTCTGAATACCCATCTGGTTCCAATAACTGATTTCTCTTTCGTTATGGGAACCAGATTCCATACTTTGTTCCTTTCAAACTCATTCAGCTCACTCTGCATTGTAATGATCCAGTCTGCATCTTCTAGTGCTTCCTTGGTATTTTTAGGCTCAATCAAAGGTACAAATGCACTAAAAGCACACAAGTTCTTCAACTATCCTCTTGTCTGAGTTCCAGTTGATGGATCTGATATAATGTTATCAGCTGGATGGTCCGCAAGGTACTTAAACTTCTTTCTTGGTACCCAGGAATATTCTCCTTCAAGGATTTGAGTTCTTGAAACAGTAGAGGGAGCATCATAGAAATTTTCAGCTTCTGTCTCAAGGCTTTGAGATTTGGGTTCTGCAGGAGGTTCAAGGCCTTGAGATTCTGCTGATTGACTCTGCACATTAGTTTTGCCTTTGTCTTCTTTCACAGCATCATCATCTGATTCATGCTTGTTCAAATCTAGATCTGCAAAACTTTCACTCAGAGAATCCTTAGTACTTTCATCAAAGATTACATGAATACTCTCTTCCAAAATCTTGGTTTTTCTATTATAAACTCTATAAGCTTTGCTAGTCTGAGAATATCCAAGAAATACACCTTCATCACTTCTAGCATCAAACTTACCAAGATTGTCTCTACCATTATTATGCACAAAACAGATACAACCAAAAGGTTTGAAATAAGAAACAGTAGACTTTCTACCTTTAAACAGTTCATAGGGGGTCTTTTTCAAAATAGGTCTAATCAAGCATCTATTCAGCACATAATTGGCAGTGTTAACAGCTTCTGCCCATAAGAACTTTGGCAAATTACTTTCAAGAAGTATGGTTCTGGACATATCCTCAAGTGTCCTATTTTTCCTTTCAACTACTCCATTTTGCTGTGGAGTTCTAGGTGCAGAAAAGTTGTGTGAAATGCCATGCTTTGCACAAAACAAATCATAGCCAAGTTGATCAAACTCCCTACCATGATCACTTCTAATTGATGCAACAAGTAAATTTTTCAAAGTTTGAAGCTCTTTGCACAATCTAGAAAATTCAGATAAAGCTTTAGTTTTGTCTCTAATAAACATCACCCAAGTAAATCTAGAATAATAATCAATTATAACAAGCATATACCTCTTACCTTTTGGGGTCTGAAATCTCATAGGACCACACAAGTCCATATGCAGCAATTCTAAGGGTCTAGAAGTACTTACAAAGTTCTTTGGCTTGAATGAGCGTCTGGTTTGCTTACCTTGTACACATGCCTTGCAAACCTCATCATCTGAAAATTATATGATAATAAACCTCTTACCAAGTCCTTTGAGATGAGTTTATTCAAGGTATGTATACTAATATGCCCAAGCTTTCTGTGCCAAAGCTTTGAATCTTCCTTCAAGGCCTTGAGGCATTTTAGCTTGTCACCTGCAACACTGTTATTACTCATAGCATATAGATTATATGATCTAGGAGCAGTGAGTATGCAATCACCAGATTTCTCATCTTGCACCACACATTTTTCCTTGTCAAATATAGCCTTATAACCTTTATCACATAACTGAGAGATACTAAGCAGATTATACTTAAGTTCATCTACCAAATAAACATCAGATATAGAATTAGTAGAACCATTACAAATACTACCTATACCAATGATATTGCATTTTGCTTTGTCACCAAGTGTGATTGTTCCTCCAGGTTTTTCTGTAAGTTCAGTGAAGAGAGACTTCTTTCCACTCATATGTCTGGAACATCCACTGTCTAACATCCATTTCTGATCTTTCAAGGCCTTGGTGACATACTCCAAAAAAAATCATTGCCTCAACAGGCTGTTAGACCAAGTGCAGAACTTTGAGTCATACTCAGAATCAGCCATGTTTGGTGGCCTAATTCCTTTTGGAACCCAAATCTGCCTAACATGTCCCTTAAGCTGATAAGGATAAGTATTCCTCATAATGTGAGGTTCTGATCTTCTGAAGGGACAAGTTAATCTGACATGACCAATTTTTCCACAGTAATGACATTTTGGAGAATGTCTGCTACCAGATTTGACAAAAGTAGTTTGGCTTTTCTTTAAAAAATTTGGATTATAGCCAATCCCACTTTTATGCATTGATTTCAGACTTCCTCCAAGAATGAGATTCAGATTATGTTCTGAGCCTGTTAAACTAGCTAGGACCTTCTTGGACTCTTGAAGTTTCTCAGTTAAAGAACATATCTGTTGTTCTAAATTCTCATAATGAGTCTTTAGATCAACATATCTTTCAGTCAAAAGAGTGTTTTGATCAACAACCTGTTTTATATGTGCCTTCAAGGCTTTGAACCTGCTGTCCAAGGCCTTGAAGTCCTTTTCAAGCTTTTTCTTAGAAACTTCAACAGTTTTGTTTGAAAAAACTAGGTCCAGGTTTTCTTTTACCTGCTCATGAATCTTAATCTTTAAAGCAGAAATCTCATTTCTATAACTTTCCTCATTTAAAAACATACTTTTGAGAATTTCAGGAAGTACATCAGAAGGACTAGCAAGTATATTTTTTACCATATCTTCAATATGTCTGTCTGATGAATTTTCCTCATCATGCTTTGCCATGAAGCATAAGTTTGCTTGATCTTCTTCTGTTTCTGAGTCACTTGATGAATCAGAATCACTCCAGGAAGCCATCATGGCTTTCTTCCTTCTGTTCTCACTGTCTTTCTTCTAAAAGTACATGTTCTTCTTCTTTTGTGGACAGTCCCTTACTAAATGATCTGCATCACCACAATCAAAACAATTCATTACTTTAGTTTTATGTGACTGTGATGAAGGTTTACCTTTGTAGTCCTTGCTGCCTGAGAGTCTTGATCTCTCTCTGTTGTAATCCCTGTTACCAGAGTTTCTTTTCTTCTTGAGAATCCTGGCCAAGGCCTTGATGGTCAATGCTAAAGCCTCTTCATCATCAGGCTCATCTTCAGTCTCAAGGCTTTGAGACTTTTCACTGTCTTTTGCCTTAAGTTCTAGGTTCCTGATGTTTTCACTCAAATCACCTTCCACATCCTTCATAGACATTTCATGAGTGAGCAGCTTTCCTTGTAGATCATCTAGCTGAAGAAGACTTAAATCCTGAGCTTCCCCAATGGCTGTTGTCTTTGGCTCCCACTTGGCTTTTGGCAAGCTTCTCAGAATCTTTCTGACCTTCTCCTCATTTGAGAACTTCTTTCCCAATGACTCCAAATTGTTCACCACATCAGTGAATCTTTTGAACATCTCCTTGATGGTCTCATCTTAATTCATCTGGAACAACTCATATTGTCTCAGAAGTATGTTGATTTTGGTCTGCTTAACCTAGCTAGTTCCTTCATATGTCACCATCAGTTTATCCCATACTTCTTTGGCACTCTTGAAATTTGACACTCTGTTGAACTCATCTGCATTAAGAGCACAGTATAACAGATTCATAGCCTTGTAATTTTTTGATACCTTTTCCAGTTCAGTGACTGAAAGATTTTCCTCAGACTTGATACATCTGACTCCATCAATTGTAGTATAGTACTCATGAGGACCATTCTGAACTATTGACCACAGTTCCATGTCTTGATCTGTGATGAACATCTTCATCAATGCCTTCCAGTGCATGAAGTTATCACCACAGAACAATGGAGGTCTGTTGGCTGCCCTTCCTTGTGAGAATCCACCATCTCCTACATTACTCATAGTCACCAGATTAATAGATCTAAAGCAGTGACACAAGCTCTGATACCAATTGAAAGTGTGTAATGTAGACTAAATACAGGACCTAAATACTCTAGAAGGGGGGGGGGGGGGGTTGAATAGAGTATGGAAACTTTTTGCAAAACTCAAAGTTTAACAGAATAAATTTGTGTGAAACTCAAATCTCAAGGCCTTGAGATTTTAGTAAACTGTCTGAAACTTTCAAAGGCAAAATAGAAAGCTTCAAGGCCTTGAACTATAAACAATTCTAAACAGCTTATGAATCCTAGTTTGATTTGAGTTGTATGAAGCAGAAAATAATCAAACTGTAAAGTAAAGAACACAAAGCAATTTACAGAGTTCAGTCCCAATGGACCTGACTTCTGCCTGAGGGATCTAATCCCACCAGGATTGGGCTAACACTTCTTATTACTCACACAGAAACAACCCAAGATCTTCAAGCCTAAGTGATTTCCCTTACACCTATACAACTTGTGGTTCCAAACCTATCTAGTTTCAGCTACTAACTATTGAGCTAACAAGAATCTCTTGTTGTTCACTTGAACAACCAACCACTAGGTTAAGTGAGGTTTAAGATAATTTAAATGTAATACCCCGTATAATTTACAAGGGTAAAACAGTAACTTTTATAAGATAAATAAAGAATTTAGTTGCGGAAAAATAAAATTCGTCAAATTTCAGTATTTAGACAAGAAATTATCGTATGATTTTAGAAAATATTAATCTAGTAATCGTAGATAAATACTCGAGAATTTTACCTATTTTGTCTTTAACGCGTGTTCGACCACCGCGAAATTTAGCAAGAAAGGCACACCCAATCACCCAAATATTGGGTGCATCAACCACACCTTATAACTCCTCTCAAGAACTCATCTTCTACACAACATCTCCTTCGGAGATTTTCCTCACCGCCACCTACAATCACTATCACCGCCTCCAACATCATCATCCCTCCCTCTTTTTGTCCCCCTATATAATGAGTCATCACTAAGCAATCATCATCAGTTCACCTTCATCATTTTCACCTCCTTCCCCTTCATCATCTTCCTCCCCGTCCACACCACCGAGAGAACCACCACCATCGTCCACCTCCATCTTCTCTCTAGCCTCTGTTTTCCCTTTCTCTTTGTTTCAATCTCTTCTCTGTACAAAAACCCAGCAGCAGCAGTAGACCTCCATCGCCGTCGTCATCTTCTTCATCTCCGGCGAAGTCGCCGGCGAAATCACCACAACCACCAACACCCCACTGTCCCCTATCTCCCTCTTTAATATCCATCTGTTTCTCCCTCTCTCTGTGACTTGAAAATAGAGAGGAATAGCAGCAGCAGCAGTAGAGGCAGCCGAAGCCACCAGCGCCGCTGCCGCCGTCGGGAAACAGAGAAGCACCGCCACCCCCATAACTCTCTGCCCTCTGCTCGACTTCTCTCTCTCTCTCTCTCTCTCTATCTCTTTATCACCCTCTTACCTATCTAAAAGCAGAGGCAATAACAGTAGCTGAAGCCACCGAAGCAACCCACTGTCGCCACCACCAACCTCCATATTTTCCGGCGACGATTTCGGCCCAACCAAACGGGAGTGACCCAGACCTCTCCCCTTGTCTCTCTATCACCTAGAAGGTCCGACCAGCCTCTAGGAGGTCTTAGCCACGCTCAGAATCGACCAGAGAAGTCCCCGTCGGCAATAGCTTCCGGCGCCGTTTTCGACAACTTGACCCGTTGTGATTCTTGGCCGTTTCTTACGATTCTTGGCCTAGGTATGATCTAAATCCTCTTATTAGTTGTTTTACATAGACCAAATGCAATTTCGAATGCTTGAATCCATGCTTTGATTGATGGAAGTTGAAGTTTATGTAAAAAGGGGTGAAAGTGTATTTTCAGAAAGTTATATTGACATAAGAGAGGGGGAGCTAGTTGTACTTTCTGAAACTTAGAAGGTTGAAGGTGTCTCTTATTAAAATTACTTTGTGAGTAGGAGGGTTATATGTTGTCTTTTAAAACAAACTTGGGGGTTTACACTTCGTTTATCTAAACGTTATATTATACGCGAAAAATAAAATTGGTATTTTTGGATTAAAAATATTTTCTAAAAATAGTAGTTTTCATGCCCGTTACGGAAAAGTGATTCGGGCGTCAAAATAGTATACGAGCCGCTCGTTACAAATTAAACGAGGAACGTTTTATTTAAAAACTAAATATACTTTGCTTTAAACAAATAGTTTTCAAATCGGTTTATGTAATACTTGTAAAAAGTTATATTGGCTAGTTTATAAACGTTGTAGTGTCGTGTTTGGGAAAAATTTTCTTAAAAACTTAATATTATAAACACCGTTTAAATTGTTATAGTTGGATAAAGTATTTTCATAAAAATATAACAAATAACCGTTTCACTATTATTTCGTGTCTTTATAAACCAACAACTACTCTAAGTCAATAATTACTTTTCAAAATATAAAATTTAATGGTTTATCTAAAATAACCGCGTTGTATCAAATATTTAGAAGTGCTCTTCGTAAAATTCAATATCGTTTCTTCGCTAATTCTAATATATATATGTATGTTATAAGAATATAAACTATTATTAGTTTTACTTGTATTTCATGGCGTTTGTGAAGAGGATTTCTATAAATAAATAAGACTTTTGGGAATATAAAATTTAATAATTTTTCAAATATAGACTCGTGCTTTATAATTTTTGGTTACTGAGAAAATATAGCTAAATAAAGAGACTTTAAGAAAGTAACACGTGAATCTCAATTTAGTGTAAGATTTATTAAATTGGAATCTTAATAAGACTCGCAGAGCTATACACAGAATTGTGACGATTTAGAAGCTCCGATTTGTAGGTAACGGACTCGTAGACAACGACTACGACTAGGACGATCCGACTCTACGGAATCGAGGTAAGTAAATATGCCTAGCCTAGCGTGCTAGCTCCTGTTCGTGTCAGAGTATGCTTTTAATACTTGTCTCAAAATTATATTTTTGAGTTACATGTTTGTTTGAAATCTCTTTACATGTTAAAGAAGTTTTTTTACTGCGAAATTGTCACACAAATAATATTAATCCACTAATAACGTAAAGTGGAAAGAGTTGTGCGGGGATCGTTATATTCACTTTTCTATAAGATTGGTCGTGGCTGACTACGTTCACCCGACCCGTTTATAAGATTGGTCGTGGCTGACTACGTTCACCCGACCCGTTTATTTTAATCCGGTCGCAATCTGCCGGATCGCTCCATGTACTCACCTCTCTGGCCGCGAGTAGTCTTAGAGGGGTGCCGGCACTTAAGGTCTTGGATGCGTTGTGATAGTAGATCTTCCCCGTATCAACAAAGTTAAAAGTGGTTTTCTTCAAGGACAAGAATGTCTATGGTTATTAAGGAAGGCAAGATTGGGATATTACTCCCCGTTTCAAGATCAAGAAGGATGAAATTGAAATATCGAGAAGTTTAAAGCTGGATGTGCTTTGTTTACTCATTTAAAGATTTACTTCCTCTTATTACTGTTTTTGAAAATAAATTATGCCTCGTCATCTGTTTACGAGCTAGGGTATTTATTTACTCAGCATTTCCCGGCTGACTTTAGAAACTGCGGTTCCGTTTTCTTTCCCACCGCAGGATTAGAGGAAGAAGGCTATGGTATGGATGGGTACGAGACTCACTGAGGAGGTCACATCACGTATTGTAAGATAGTTTGAATAATGTAAGATAGTTTGAATAAGGAGAATGATGTGTAGTAGTAACGAATGAAGGACTTGAGAAGTAATGTAATGTGTAATAGTATGTAATATAAGTGCTTGGAAGTTGTGCTTTCGATTATCCGCCGTTACTTTTAGCTTCGGCCTCCCCGATTCGTCCGAGTCGGATAAGGGGGTCGTTGCAGGTGGTATCAGAGCCGGCAGTCCAGTAAAAGGGAATTAAACCTGTAGGGCAACTTAAAATGAACATAGGGAAAGATAATTAAAATTAGAAAGCCGCTTGGGTTAAGGGTAGCTTAAGTATAAATCTTGCTTACTCCCACCCACCCTCATCCTGTTTCAAGAAGCGTTACCTGCTAGGGAGTTATACGTGGCTTGCCCAATTTAACTTATGCAATTTACTGGTTATTAATTTTCCAAAGAAATAAGGATGGGAATAGAATATGATTCGTACTTGATGTATACCTTAAATCGAAGAGACGAACTATAGTTTGTGGACATGAGTTATGGTGGTTTAATATAAAGTTGCTAGGCGATGCATGATAGGCTGCTTCATATGATAATTATGAGAGATGGTATATTCGGACCCCTGAGACCGTGACAACATAAACAAGGATATGATAGGAGGTGATTGACAGACCATTATGATATTACGCTAGGGAGATTCGACATGAACGGACGGCTTAGAGCAATAGTCACACGGGGAAATTGTCGTTTGGTAGTAATGTTGATAGGGTATGTGACTTGTATGATAACTCTCAAGGGGGAGGTGCCAAGTTTTGGCCATTGTTCATTTTGAGTATAAGAAATGTAATGGGAATGGTTAGTTGCTTGAAATAGTGAACTATAAAGCTCATTTTGAGAGTCTTATCTGGCGATCAAAGAGATTTATCTTAGAAGCAGTCTAGGAAGGTCTCACCCACCCTCACCTGAGAGACTATGTAGTCAACCTATTCGGTTTTCGACTTGTTTCAACTCTAATTTTACAGCCTTAGCTATTGAATGATTTTGAGGTGCCGATGACTGATTGACCTCTACTTATTCATGATTTGTATTCAGAGAGCTATGTTATGTTGATTTGTCATAAATAATTTGAGGGTACTGATGATATTTAATTATTTGAGGCGTTACTTGGAGTCTAAATACCCTAATATTGCTTAAGGATCAGGATGTCTATTCTGTTAGGTGTACCACGTGAAGTTATTGGATTTAGCTTGGTGGTCACTTGAAGATCATTTAGGAGTTTTAACTCAGATTTCAGGAGTTATATTTGGATTCTGTCAAGTTTGTATTCGGTGTTATCGCATGACGTTCATTTTGGAGTTATAAATCTGTTATGAAAAATATTGGTAGCTTCTTATATTGGTTCACTAACTTAGCTACTGGGAGAATACTTGGAGTAATGTTACAATGTCTTTGCTTACAGTTGGGATATATTCTCATATATGAGTTTTCCGTAAGTATTTTCTCGTATGCTGCTTGTAGGTTCTAACGAAGCGTTATAAATGCCGCAATGTCATGTCTAGCTTATGGTTTGCGGTAGGAACATTATGGAAATAATAGTGATACGAGACAAAGGTTGAGAAGAGTTTGGAGCCATGTTAAACGTTGGGAATCGGAGGCGTATTCTAGCTTGCAATTGGAGACTTGTTTAAGTATAGAGAAACGGCCAAGCAGTATTCCAAGCTATTTGGTCGATCACGGGAGTGAAAAATTAGGATTGCAAAGAGTACAGATTTAAGTAGTTACTTGGGATTTGATTATAATACATGGTAAAAGCGTATGGGTGTGGTCACGTGGGTGAAACAAAAAGACGTTAAATTTCGCTTGTTGCAAAAATTGGTTATTGAAGTTCTACCCTAAGATTTCTTATATACTGGACTCCTAGAAGAACCTATCGTAAGAAATTCGACTGCAGACATGAATATAAGTAGTTAAAAGCTTCAAAGAGTAGCCGATTCAGTACCAGATCTGCGAAAATGAGCAGTTGCAAAGTTAAAGACTTCTTTAAGCTCGAATATTTGACTTTTTATAGCATGTTCGCAATATGTGCTAATCCTATATGTCTATATCGTGGCATCAAAGGTATGATTCGGTGTTATTGGTTTATTATTGAGATCATGATATTGTGGAAGTATACCAGGACTTGATTGAAGGAATTGATATGAGGATATGGCATGAAATCATGATGGAATAAGGAATCTCGTTGCCCGACTGGGCCAAAGTTAGTTTTCAAGGGAAAGAAAGCATAGAAAAACAACTTACATGGAAATTTCATATCTGATTGTATTTTGACAATGATGGTGATTATGAACCCTGTGTTATAATGCATGCCAATATGCACTATGCCTTTTATGTATGTTCCCTTTACTTATACTGCATACTAGATTGAGGGAAGAAGCCCCAATGTATCTCGAAATAGTGGAATCGATAGATCCCACCATCGCAATATCATACACAATCAAAGCAGCTATCTAGTAAATCACAGAATCGATCATAGTCGCCAGAAATATAAATTGAAGAGGATAACAAATGTACTTCGAGATAATCCTTATGTGAAGTGAGAAGTAAGAACTAAAGATTTAATCTCTCCACGAACATACTTAGAACAATGGGATCTAAGGATAACGTTTTAGATAGTTCGTTACTGACCAATAAAAGGAAGTTCAATTTAGGAGGGATCAACCAGATGTGAGTGAGATTTGGATATCAGACAATCAACAGTAATGACAAGATAATTGTGTAATAAGGATAAATTGGGGAGACGTTGGGATTCGATCAAGGGTCATACGATTCACCTACTAGATCCTAGATGCTTTCGTCAAGACCGGTTTGAGGTGTTGCTACAGTTTGGAGTTTCCATTTGGAGTTATAAGGTCGTGAGATCAACTACTCTAAGAATTTAGTTATTGATATTATCAGGAGTTTTCTTTTTGGAGTTATGCTACATAATAATATGTCTCGGTGATCTAAGTTTCATTTCCGGATGACCCATGTTCTTTCCACATAAATTTTTAATTGAAGTCCTGTTGTTAATGTATTATTGCAGTATACCTTCTTCAAATAAGTTCTGTTTGAAGTCCTTCTTCCATCTTGAGGTTTTCTCACTAAATTTTAGTTCATGTTTGGTTCTCGGAGATCGAATGATAAATGGTTTGGGAGTCTGGTCATCGAAATTATAGTTCTTAAATTATTATGGAATCTCAGGAATTTTGGAGTGACAACTCGGTATTGGATCGGTAGTTACAATCCATTGTATCATGAGATGTTGTTATCTCTTTTCGTCGATCCTCTGTTGTGATGAATAAAGTGCTTCGTGTGGTTAAATGGTTAATAGTTGTTTGGGGCTTTATTACTTGGAGTTTTGTTGCTTAACTATTACTAAATGAGCATAAATATTGGTACTAATTTACCTTTGGAGTAAGGGGACCCATATAATTATGTGCTTTGAATGATGGGGATATATTATAGTTCATATGTTGATTTATGTCTCGGGTTACCATTAATATAAGGTATGCAATAAAGGTGGCTTTGGTTGTTAATCAGGACTCTGGAAGATTTTTCTACGATAATTTTATTATTAGGGGGTGTTTATGATTATCTGCCCGATTATAGTTTAGGATGTGAATTCAGATGGTCGGTATGATTCACCAGTGGGACCGTGCAAATTGGAGCGGATATTTGGGGCCATGAGATACTGATTCTCTTATCAGTTGTTTTTAGAAGTTACACGATGTTATAGAGCCACCCTACGTTTTAATTCATTTGTACCAGAGGTTTCACGTACTCTTCGACAGATTTCGGGGATCGCGAGGTAAGAGACTAGTGAAAGTCGTATCCTAGTTTGTGTTCGGGTAAGTCGACATCCGACTGAATAATCAAGGTAAAGTTAGACGGTAGACTCAGAAGAAGTTCCGGGGACGTCACTAAGGGGGAGAGGACGCAACCTCTTATTCAGTACCATTACACGTTCGTACCCTTATCAAATAGTTAACCCTGACCTTTAGTAACCAAGTGGAACTATAATCACATACGTAAGATAGACATGAATACAACCTTTACGTGATACAATATTTGTTGCATTGCATGCATTAGATAGTAATTACGTGCTATCACTTGTTGTGTGAAACTTCATGCCTGCTATGTGATCGCGACTGTGATCGTTAGTTCCTTATTAGAAAGCTTCAACATCGAGAGTATTTGGCTGATTTTAGCTTCGAGGTAAAAGTTTTCGCCTCAAGAGTATTTGGCTGATTTTAGCTTCAACAAAACAGATTTAGCATCAAGAGCACTTGACTGATTTGAGCTTCGAGGACGAAGCTCTGTTTAAGGGGGAGAGAATGTAATACCCCGTATAATTTACAAGGGTAAAACAGTAACTTTTATAAGATAAATAAAGAATTTAGTTGCGGAAAAATAAAATTCGTCAAATTTCAGTATTTTGTAGACAAGAAATTATCGTATGATTTTAGAAAATATTAAGATAGTAATCGTAGATAAATACGCGAGAATTTTACCTATTTTGTCTTTAACGCGTGTTCGACCACCGCAAAATTTAGCAAGAAAGGCACACCCAATCACCCAAATATTGGGTGCATCAACCACACCTTATAACTCCTCTCAAGAACTCATCTTCTACACAACATCTCCTTCGGAGATTTTTCTCACCGCCACCTACAATCACTATCACCGCCTCCAACATCATCATCCCTCCCTCTTTTTGTCCCCCTATATAATGAGTCATCACTAAGCAATCATCATCAGTTCACCTTCATCATTTTCACCTCATTCCCCTTCATCATCTTCCTCCCCGTCCACACCACCGAGAAAACCACCACCATCGTCCACCTCCATCTTCTCTCTAGCCTCTGTTTTCCCTTTCTCTTTGTTTCAATCTCTTCTCTGTACAAAAACACAGCAGCAGCAGTAGACCTCCATCGCCGTCGTCATCTTCTTCATCTCCGGCGAAGTCGCCGGCGAAATCACCACAACCACCAACACCCCACTGTCCCCTATCTCCCTCTTTAATCTCCATCTGTTTCTCCCTCTCTCTGTGACTTGAAAACAGAGAGGAATAGCAGCAGCAGCAGCAGCAGAGGCAGCCGGAGCCACCACCGCCGCTGCCGCCGTCAGGAAACAGAGAAGCACCGCCACCCCCATAACTCTCTGCCCTCTGCTCGAATTCTCTCGCTCTCTCTCTATCTCTGTATCACCCTCTTACCTATCTAAAAGCAGAGGCAATAACAGTAGCTGAAGCCACCGAAGCAACCCACTGTCGCCACCACCAACCTCCATATTTTCCGGCGACGATTTCAGCCCAACCAAACGGGAGTGACCCAGACCTCTCCCCTTGTCTCTCTATCACCTAGAAGGTCCGACCAGCCTCTAGGAGGTCTTAGCCACGCTCAGAATCGACCGGAGAAGTCCCCGTCGGCAATAGCTTCCGGCGCCATTTTCGACAACTTGACCCGTTGTGATTCTTGGCCGTTTCTTACGATTCTTGGCCTAGGTATGATCTAAATCCTCTTATTAGTTGTTTTACATAGACCAAATGCAATTTCGAATGCTTGAATCCATGCTTTGATTGATGGAAGTTGAAGTTTATGTAAAAAGGGGTGAAAGTGTATTTTCAGAAAGTTATATTGACATAAGAGAGGGGGAGCTAGTTGTACTTTATGAAACTAAGAAGGTTGAAGGTGTCTCTTATTAAAATTACTTTGTGAGTAGGAGGGTTATATGTTGTCTTTTAAAACAAACTTGGGGGTTTACACTTCGTTTATCTAAACGTTATATTATACGCGAAAAATAAAATTGTTATTTTTGGATTAAAAATATTTTCTAAAAATAGTAGTTTTCATGCCCGTTACGGAAAAGTGATTCGGGCGTCAAAATAGTATACGAGCCGCTCGTTACAAATTAAACGAGGAACGTTTTATTTAAAAACTAAATATATTTTGCTTTAAACAAATAGTTTTCAAATCGGTTTATGTAATACTTGTAAAAAGTTATATTGGCTAGTTTATAAACGTTGTAGTGTCGTGTTTGGGAAAAATGTTCTTAAAAACTTAATATTATAAACACCGTTTAAATTGTTATAGTTGGATAAAGTATTTTCATAAAAATATAACAAATAACCGTTTCACTATTATTTCGTGTCTTTATAAACCAACAACTACTCTAAGTCAATAATTACTTTTCAAGATATAAAATTTAATGGTTATCTAAAATAACCGCGTTGTATCAAATATTTAGAAGTGCTCTTCGTAAAATTCAATATCGTTTCTTCGCTAATTCTAATATATATATATATATATGTTATAAGAATATTTACTATTATTAGTTTTACTTGTATTTCATGGCGTTTGTGAAGAGGATTTCTATAAATAAATAAGACTTTTGGGAATATAAAATTTAATAATTTTTCAAATATAGACTCGTGCTTTATAATTTTTGGTTACTGAGAAAATATAGCTAAATAAAGAGACTTTAAGAAAGTAACACGTGAATCTCAATTTAGTGTAAGATTTATTAAATTGGAATCTTAATAAGACTCGCAGAGCTATACACAGAATTGTGACGATTTAGAAGCTCCGATTTGTAGGTAACGGACTCGTAGACAACGACTACGACTAGGACGATCCGACGCTACGGAATCGAGGTAAGTAAATATGCCTAGCCTAGCGTGCTAGCTCCTGTTCGTGTCAGAGTATGCTTTTAATACTTGTCTCAAAATTATATTTTTGAGTTACATGTTTGTTTGAAATCTCTTTACATGTTAAAGAAGTTTTTTTACTGCGAAATTGTCACACGAATAATATTAATCCACTAATAACGTAAAGTGGAAAGAGTTGTGCGGGGATCGTTATATTCGCTTTTCTATAAGATTGGTCGTGGCTGACTACGTTCACCCGACCCGTTTATAAGATTGGTCGTGGCTGACTACGTTCACCCGACCCGTTTATTTTAATCCGGTCGCAACCTGCCGGATCGCTCCATGTACTCACCTCTCTGGCCGCGAGTAGTCTTAGAGGGGTGCCGGCACTTAAGGTCTTGGATGCGTAGTGATAGTAGATCTTCCCCATATCAACAAAGTTAAAAGTGGTTTTCTTCAAGGACAAGAATGTCTATGGTTATTAAGGAAGGCAAGATTGGGATATTACTCCCCGTTTCAAGATCAAGAAGGAAGAAATTAAAATATCGAGAAGTTTAAAGCTGGATGTGCTTTGTTTACTCATTTCAAGATTTACTTCCTCTTATTACTGTTTTTGAAAATATATTATGCCTCGTCATCTGTTTACGAGCTAGGGTATTTATTTACTCAGCATTTCCCGGCTGACTTTAGAAATAGCGGTTCCGTTTTCTTTCCCACCGCAGGATTAGAGGAAGAAGGCTATGGTATGGATGGGTACGAGACTCACTGAGGAGGTCACATCACGTATTGTAAGATAGTTTGAATAATGTAAGATAGTTTGAATAAGGAGAATGATGTGTAGTAGTAACGAATGAAGGACTTGAGAAGTAATGTAATGTGTAATAGTATGTAATATAAGTGCTTGGAAGTTGTGCTTTCGATTATCCGCCGTTACTTTTAGCTTCGGCCTCCCCGATTCGTCCGAGTCGGATAAGGGGGTCGTTGCATTAAAGATACACAAATTAAAGTACAAGTGAAGAACACAGTAGAAGAGATAAGCTGTTGAAGCCTGGATGTGTTCTTCTGGAAACTGGATTGATTTGATCTTCTGGAATCTGAATTGAAGCTTGGATCCTTGTGTGTTTGAATGAATGATCTCTCACGAATTTTTCACAACTTTCTGAGTATTTTGCAATCCTATCTTTCTTCAAAATTCAAACCAGTCTCTTTTATCCACAGCTGCAACTGATTGAGAGATTTTAGGATCTCAGTTCCTACAAAACCTCTTTCTGTTTTCAACTGAAATTCAAACAGCTGTAAGTGGATATCCGTTGGAGTTTTTCGAGATTTCTCTTGCACGTTTAACAGCCCTGCAACAGCATTGAAACATAGCAACAACAAAATCCAAAAAAGACAACAGTGCTATGACTGTTTGGTTATCTACTTTCTGATAAAACTGGTTAACAGATTAGAACTGTAGCCTCTTTATCGTCAAATACATATCAATCATGAAGAAACAAATTTAAGACTCTTAGAAGTCAATGAATAATCACAATAATAAGAATCACAACCTGCAAGAAAGAATCAAATTAGTTCTGTAAAAATTGTCAGCAGCTCAAGGCACATCTCAAGGCCTTTGAGCTCTGAACCTGCTTCACAGATATTCAAAGTTAAACCCAGATAACTTTGATTATTCCTGTTCTGATCATCTGCAATTGTGTTAGATATGTAAATAGTGTAAACTATAAGTATATGTAGTAAATCCTTGATCTGTATAACCTGATATCCAATCTGCAACACAGAACTGTTAGAAAATATAGCAGAATAATACAACTCTCAAGGCTTTGAAGTTCTCTCAGTATCTCAAGGCCTTGGAGTAACTGAAATACTTTGCTGCTTATGTCTTTGTCTTTGTCTTTGTCTTTTTCTTTTTCTTTCATCACTCAAAACAATTACCATCCAAAACACATTCAAGGGTATTTGAATCAACACCTGTGTAATTGTGTAACGCAGCGAAATAACAAAAATTAATCCTACTTCAAAGCCCACCACGGATCGTCAGGACGAGACATCATAACATGATAAGAGACATAGTATTGTGTACCTTTTGATTTGTGAGATCACACGAATAATGATGTCCTCGTCACTACGGTTGATCCACGTCTAGAGGTGAGATCGAGATTCTTCCTTCAAACAATTGCTAGCTTGAACCCGGAGAAAGAGGGAACGAGATCAAAGCAACAAAGGACCAAAGAGAGGTTCGGCTGTCTCTTTGGTGGTCGACGGGGTAGGGGACGGGCTAGGGCTTCGGCCTTAGCTTGTCTCTTGCTCTCACTTTTTCTTTCTCTCCCACTCACTTTGTTATGTCTAATAACATTAAGTGGTAAAGAAGCTAGAGCCTCCTTTATATACTCCAACAACTCCTTGTTGTTTCCATAAAAGAGTTTCCTAATTCTAGATGAACTAGAATTATTCCCTTCCTTTGAAATTAGTCCTAATAAGTTTGCAAGGTGTTGCACAACGATCCTTCTATTAATTAATCAATATTAATTAATCCCAAATCTATCTCTACTCTATTTGACGTGTGACCCCATAGGTTTCTATATAGTTGGTAGTAACTTATTACCAACATGGAGTGGTGTCTAGCAACACATCCATGACACCCAACTAATAGAAATAGTCAGTGATCCCGACAAACCTCTTGTGCCCAATATCTTATATTGCACTATCCCTTTGTCTCCATATCCGGATTGGACACGAGACATAAATAGTCACACTCGTATATCCAATCCATAGTTCCTCGATCCTGGGAATATGCTTATGCTTGCAGATAACATCAATATTTCCATATTGATTTATCTGAGTCTGGCCAGACATTCAATAAGCCTTATTCCTCGAGTGGCCGTGGATATTTACCCCATTATGTGGGAGGGACAAATCCTATCTACATCACTACGATCTCTAAGCTTGCTTCCTATCATGACCGATAGCCATCTTTATGATTACCCAGTTACGGTGTAACGTTTGATAACATCAAAGCACAATATTCCAAAACTAGAGTATCTAGTGACTTCAAGTCTAAGGATTGCAATTATATCAGCACTGCGAGAAGCGATTGTGACTTGACATAATCTAATGTATCCTTCTCGTTGTGGGTCAATCCAGTATGCCATTACCCTTAATGCATACCCATGTGTTAGACTTGATATCTCCATATCAATCTACCCACATACTAGTCTATATTTGATCGTCCTAGTAATTAATATAGTGGACTAGGGATATCTAAGATAAACAACACATTTTATCTCAGGACTTCATTATATTAAATATCACAATATATAATAATGAATATTCTAGCCAAAAAAATGTTCATACTAAATCTACGATTGCCTCTAGGGCATCTATTCCAACAAACACAGCAACAAAAAAATCCAGAAATATAACAGTAAGTCTGTTTGGATTTCTAGTTTGTGAATAAAAACTGGATGAGTGAATAAAACAATAATCTGACTAACTTCTGAAACATATAACTCATGATAAACTAGTTTAAGACTTTTATAAGTGATTAAACAATCATAATAATAAAGATCAAACCCTGCAAGAAAGAATCAAATTAACTCTGTAAAGCTGTCAGCAGCTCAATGCACATCTCAAGGCCTTGAAGCTCTGAACATGCTTCACAGTCTTTTAATATTAAGACCAGAAATCTTTGATTCTCTCTTATCAGGATATCTGCAATTGTGTTAGATATATAAAGAACATATAACATAAGTATTTGCAACAAATCTTTGATCTTAATTATCAGATATACAACCTGCAACACAAGATTGTTAGATCATTCAGCATAATAAAGCTACTCTCAAGGCTTTGAAGCGCTGATCAGTATCTCAAGGCCTTGGCGCCGCTGAAATACTTTGTCTATGTCTTTCATCACTCAAAACGAGTTAATTCTCAAAACACACTTAGAAGTCTTTGAGTCAACACATATAATCAAGCATAGGGGACTGGGAATCAGATCAGGAACAAAAGCTCCCCCGAAGTGCATACTGTATATTTTCAAACCTTTGAAAACAGTTTGAAGGCCTTGAAAACTGTTTCAAGCCTTTGAAACTAGCTGAACTTACAATCTCCCTCTTGATGAAAGAGAAAAACTCAATCTCTTTAAGGACTGATTATCTACAAAAAAATATTCATTAGAGCATAGAAGAGTAATCGTGATATATAAACTGGAACACAAAATATCCAAATAATCCAACTTGTTACGCAAAAAACTTCAGCAAAACAAATCCTACTGATCTAAACCAAATCCATCTAAAATGTAACAAAAATAACAGATAAACTTAATATTTTTCTCCCTTTTTTTTACTTTCATCAAAAAAAGAATGAGAAAATGTTGGATCAGTGTTTAGAAAAGTTTGAATGCAAAAAGATTTTAAAAAGAAGAATTTTTCAAGACTTCGAAAAGGAGTTCAAGGCCTTGAAAAGAAAAGAAACTATGGATTGGATATACGAGTGTGACTTGTATGTCTCGTGCCCAATCCGGATATGGAGACAAAGGAATGAGACAATATAGCCACAAGGTTTGTCAGATTACTGACTATTTCTATTGGTGGTGTGGATGTGTTGCTAGACACCGCTCCATGTTAGTAATTGTTACTACCAACAAAGTAGGAACCTATGGGGTCACACACCATGTGGATTAAACTAGACTTGGGAATTAATTAATATGATTAATTAAATGGAATGATCAATACATAACCACTTGCAAACTTAGTAGGACTAATTTGCAAGATGAACTAAACAATATAAGGACATGATTAGGAGAGGGGCTAATATGTAGTTAACAAGGAGTAGTTGGACTATGTATAGGAACACTCCTAGCTTATTCTCATTCAGTGTGTCATAATTGTTATAAGACAAGGAGAGAACAAAGCAAGGTGAGAGACCAAGACAAGAGGGCCGAAACCCCTTTGTCCGTCCCCCCTACCCGTCGACCACCAAGAGAAGCGCGGCCTCTTTTTTGGTTCGTTTCCCGTGATCTTCTTCATCCTCCTTCCATCAATTTCTAGCACAAGACGAGGAAGGACTCTAGATTTGAGTCTAGGCGTGGACTATCAGTAGAGACGTGAACACTATTTCACGTGTGAAGTCATCCAAGGAGACAAACAAGGTATTTGATACTAAAACCTTTACTATCGTTTTGATATCTAGTCATGTGATCCTTGGAAGGTCTTGTGCGGATCTTTATTTTTGTTTTATTCCGCTGCATTATCCGTTACAAAACCCCACAACGTCCACTACCACCGTTAGACATCTTTTCTTATCACGCATCATTATTTGCGCAGGCAGTGGAGGATCCCTGAGTATACCTCCATCAATACTCATCGGCATCAGCCAACTCACCTCGCAAGACAATGCCCTCTGCCACTTCCAATGCCTTCCACTTCCAATGCCTTCCAGTTCCAGTCACTAATTGATCACAGGCCAGATCGTTCGTAGCTTCGCCAATATCCACAAGTGCCCGCCTCTGTCTGGAGCTTCGCAGCATGGAAAGAAAAACAAAATTCAATCGGGCCGATATATGACAAATAGACCAGTCTGCGGCATTGCTGCTGAAATTTGGGGCCAGACAGAGTAAATTTCACGATCCATCGCCGGTTGTTGGGTCGGCTTTCTTGAAGTTGTGCTAGGGAAGATTTTTCAGAGAGAGGATCGATTAGGGTCTCTAGCTCCTAACTTCAGAAAATGTGTTTGTTTTGCGTAAAACCAATTATGGGAACATCATTGCTCTGAGCTGAAGTTCTTATGACGTGTCCAAACTCACCACAACATGAGGAGTAGAAAAACATTTTTTCTTCATGAAAGCAGATGTTTTATTTCTTACGTAGGAATTTTGTTATGGTTTATGCCTTTTGAGACCAATGTACACCTCTTGAAAGCTAAAGTTTTGCTTTTTAGACCTCGACGTTGTATAAATACCCTCCTTCTTAATCTAGTTGTCACCCTTATGCAGATCCTTTTCATTCATGCTGTTAGGGGTTAAATCATTGGCCTTGTCCCCCAGCAGTACTAGTGGCATTTAGTAGTGAGGAAGAACCCAAAATACCCCTAATACCACAATTTCAGCAAAAAAATCCCACAATGCCACAATTTTAAAACCTCGCGTTGATTTATGCAATGAAACCTAGTCTTCAACTTGAGGTTTCTTGTCTGGGCTGCTAGAACCAACTGAAGTATCAAGATGTAGAAGCCTCGAGACCAAAACGATGTTCTTAAAGATCTTGTCTATTTTCCAAGTTTAATTAACATAATCATGAGAATATATAATTTTCAAATGAAAAAAATGAACTACGCCAACTTTTGTTTTTTGTAAAAGTTATGTTACATATCTTGTACTATCATGCTTTTGATTAATCCAATTGAAAAAGTAACCAACCTATATTGAAAATTCTGTTATGTTAATTTCCAAAAGAAATAATGAACTCTGTCAATTGAAATTAAACTTATTCTACATAACAGTATTCAATTGAAGAACTTGATTAACATAAAATAAAACCAATCTATGAAGTTCTTAATTAGAGAAGACGAATCAAAGGCTGGTGTTTGAAAGCCACGATCAATTAAAGTGAAAATGAAGAAAATTTTGTTGGTCTCAAATCATAAAAAACACAATCCACAGTGATTCCTGAACCAACATGATGGATTTGCACAATCTATTGAAGCAAAATAAAGAACATTATAAATTATTATACTTTGAATACATTTTTATATCCCTAAAAAAATAAAAAATTGTAGCATCGAAAATATTATTCAGTAAATAAGAATTTAAGAAGATTGAGTTGAATCAAATAAAAGAATCTAAGAAGAAAAGCAAAGCCGTAAATTCTTACATGATGGTTATTTGCGAAAAATTACTTCAGACTGTAGAGACTTGAAGGCAGTTGCATCTTAAAACCTCTTTTGGGTCCAGATCTAAGACCTCAAGTTGAAAACTAGGTTTTGTGGTTAAAAATGCGACACCAACATGAGGTTTCAAAATGGTGGCATTGTGGGATTTTCTGAAATTGTGGTATTTTGGTATTTTTCATCAGACGGGTATTTTGGGTTCTTTATCGTCGTAGTAGAATGCCTTGTAATATGATGGACTTTGTACTTGATTATAACCAAAGAGAAAAGAACGGTGACGGTCTAAACAATCCTTTAGTCTTTGAAAGTACACCTTTGACAGGTCTCCATTGCGACGCTACTACTAACTTGTGATGGCACACACAACGAACATAGAAACACTTCGTAGCGGGTTTTCAAGTAAAGAATCATCAAAGGGAATTTAAAACCTTCATCCATACACACATGCATTAGTTTGCGCTTCGACCACACGAGTGAATGATTTAACCGGACAAATACGAGCCCAATAATTTATTTAGAATACAAGTGTATTTCACAGAATTTTAATTTTTTGCAGCAACTCAACTTATACTCTAGTTTGGAAAAAGGAAAAAACCGTATTTATACTTTAACAATCATACTGCTGCACACAAGGTTAGGGCTTTATATACCAGAGTCGTCAATGATTCTCAGCAAGTACCATCGCCGCGTACAGATTGACTCAAAAAAGATTCAGGACCAGAAATTGTCAATCTTGGACGAGTTGTGAATTAGGGTTAGGGTTTAGTAAAACTTGTGCCAAAAAAGAAGGTAAAAAACGAGATAAATTGAAAACCCTAGGTTGCAAGTAACCAATTCCCTGATCAAACAAAACCACAGACACAAAGAAGATGCATATATCATGTAAACGAACTGTAATATGCTATGAAAGAAAAGAAGCAAATAAATAGGGAATAAAGAGAGCTTGTTTACTTATTAATTCATAAAAGTTTCACGCAAACGATATTGACAGAAGACTGAAATCATAAAAAATAATCGATCAATTGATGTCTGAATCGTCAAAGTCATCTTCGAAGGAGTTGAAGAAGTTGGCGTAGGCAAGGTCGGCCGATCTGAAGATGCTCAAGTGATCGCCAGTGCTCCCGCTGCCGCTACCACGGAAGGCACCATTGAAGGCTTCGTAACCATCGAAATCATCGTCGACGTCCATCCGCTCCGCCAAATCTTCAACCTCTTCGTCGTCGGTCAGCACCTCCGACCACATGTTTGGTCTCGATGTCTTCTTCATCTCTCGTTCGTCTTGTGGATCTCTGAACAAGCGAAGGGTTTGAAGAAGATCTAATATTTATATAGTATTCAGCTTTCTAATATATACTTATAGTTTTGGCGGCCCACGGGCCGGGCGTGTTTTGCTATTTTTTTTTTTTTTTTTTTTTTTTTTTTTTTTTGTATGAACCAATGTTTCTTTTTTATTTGAAATAATATTAATTTCATATTTCAATTAGCAACATTTTAGTACATCATGGTCAAAATATGGGATAATAAAAGTAGGGGGCTCATTCTGAGTGTGTATATAAATTATATATTCAATAATATATATATATATATATAACATATTATACATTAAACTTTTCTGTAATTTGGATTCATGACAATAATTTTGAAGCTTATGTGTGAGATGGAAGTTCAACTTGACTGACAATGAAGTAGTGCGTTACCTCGGTAAATGGGTAGTTATGCCATTTTATCAGACACTTTATTTTGACTTAACTTCAAATAGGCCTGGTAACTTATGAGGCTAATTGCTGAGAATATAAAGAGTGTTGGTCAAAACACGCACTAGACTTTTTGGAGCGAGCATTGGAAGCGGATTCGAGTTAAATGTACGGGAGCGAGGATTGGGAGCTGCAGTGAATCCTGCCTCTAGTCTTTTATGTTATTTAGTTGAGTCCTTTATAAACCGCCTTTACCTTTTTCCTTTTTCCGACGTGTTGTCAGACTATTACGAAAGGACTTAAAAGCCCAATTCAACAGTCAAATTTTATAAAATCGGCCCAATCTTGAGCTATATTGTGTCATACTTCAATGACTTGAGTTCTGAGACCCCACTAAGAAAATATGCATGCATTGGCCTTTGGTTCGTGGAGTGTTGAAAGTGGATATAGTGTCTGGTAGACGACAACAAGAACACAAGTACGAGTGTGTCTACTAATTTATTCTAACAAATTACACAACAGATACTACTAAAAACGTAGAGCCAATGAAAGGTCTTGTGAAAATGGAAGTGTCAGTTTATACTAATATGACTGTTTCCGATAGTCTGAAATGTGAAGTATGATTATGACTGTTTCCAACTATTTTTTCGTTAGCTTATGCTAATCATGTAGACTGATGTATATGTATTATATAAATGTTCTGATGACTCTTATTTACATATGTGTTTGCTAACCCTGATATTGCAGTTAATTCAAGCGTCCTGAATTTGGTGAAGTAATTTGAAGATCGTATATTCATTTTAAGAGTTTTCAGATACTACTCATAGTGTCATGCCTTATTCTTAAGTCTGGCATTATTCCTACTAAACTTATATTACTTACATGATTACTTTTCTAATTTATAGTAGACTGGAAATATTTTGATACAACACAAACATTATACAGTAATATGATTTTAATGAGAAATATTGATTTTCAAATATTACTATATATGATTTATATTATGGAAATTTTTTATTTATGAAATTGTTATTTCTTAATTAATAAAAGTTTTTTTTTTTTGAAAATGTGATATCAAATCTCTAAATTAAATTTCCTTTAATGAAGTAAATTTAATTAAGAATATTTAATATTAATAATGGTTTTATATTTTTGGAATAAGATATTTTATTTAAAGCATAACTCTTCTAAGTTGATGATAATCATTCTTTGAGATTCATTACAAAGTAGAGATTCATTACTGATTTTCTCTAGAACTCTCTTGCTTGGAAATCATGAAATCTCACTCTATAAATAGAAGTCTATGGATCTTAGAAAATCCAGCTGTGAGAATTCTCTACACCCACACATACGTGAGAGAAAGAAAGGGAGAATTCCTCCCTAGCCCGGTAGGGTTTCGACCAAGAGCGAGAGTCGTCCCCCTATTAGTCATCGACTAGGAGAGAGAAAACCTCTAGGGTTATGTGCCAAGGCTTGTCAAGGTTCGTCCATAGCTGTTTTTCCTTTTGTGAGTTTTGATTCAGCGTCAGAAAAAAAATTCTTTATATGTGGCTGCTTATCTTTTATTCACGTTAGAATTTTGTTTTGTTCATTCTAGAATTAGGTCAGATATGTTCATCATTATTGAGTTAAATTTATGCCCGTGTCTACATCAGCCATATAAATTTCATTGTTTTATGAAAATAATTTTTTTTAGTGTTCTTTGATTTTGATTTACATTAGATCGATTTTGAAGAGGGTCTCTTAAGACGTGTGACAGATTATGAACTATAAGATTTACCTCTCAAATCCAGTTGGACCTCTTAGGACTCATACTCGTTGTATTTGATTCACTAGACATATTGTTATGATCTATCTGAGAGTTAGTTGTGCATATATGTTGTCACATCCCCCTCCCACCGACCCCGATAACCGACGATAAAATGTTTCATTAACAGGAAGAGGGCGCGACATGCCGGTCAGGCATTGACTCGATGATAGGCTACATAAGAAATTTATAAGAAAAATTCGAAATAAAAAAAAACATCTAGTTGAAAACTTTGCGGAAACGTAATTAACGATTTACTTGGGGTCGTCCTGAACATAAAAAAATTGAATTGTAAAGAAAAGAAAGTTGAAATTTGAAAATTATATTCATTTAGTCCTCTCGACTCGTAACGTAAACAGAGCATAAATCGGGAATGTTCTAGGTATCATACAATGGCTCATAAAAAGTCTTATATACATAATTACATTACTTATACATTCTTAAACAATTTACAAACATGTATTGTACAATATCTTCAAGTCACCTAACACATTTGCAACATATAAGCACATAAGCATCATCGGTCCAACAAGCCATCACATATCAACTTAACGTCAAGATTCTTCTTGCATCTTACGTGCCATTAAACCCTGAAAAAATGGTAACATGAAAGGGTGAGGTCTACTAGCTCAGTGAATTACATCTACGCCCCTCCGTAGGTTTGAAAATTAAAAAGGGGTAACTATCCAATGGAGCGTCATGAACATAAGGCATAATCATACGTACATATACTTGGGAAACTTGAAAGATCATGACATTCGTAAGACATAACTTGCATCATACAAAAACCATTACGTAAAACATAAAGCATAACTTGATTCGTGAGAAATCATATTGTTCCAAATAGGAACCTTGCATTGTCTCACGTAGAGACCTTATCATACTTGAACATGTTTGCTTAGCTTCTTATCTTATTGGCCCGTGATAACCTTCATGACGTACCATAACGTAGGGACATGTCCATCGCGACGGCTCGTGAGGCGACGCGTGCCTGCTTATATTGCCCCGGCAAAAGGGTCTTAGCCTGTCTATACCCGACAGGGGGTTTCACTCCGGTACCGTGGCCTTTCTGAAAAAAGTGTTTTATCTTATGAAACGTTCAATTATCTTTCTTAGCATCCATGGAGCATAAATTTACTTAAGTCAACATCATACATACATAATGTTAGGGATATCATGAATATACGTAAGCTTATAAGAAACTTGAGGTTCGGTACAAACTTTGGGAGGTAGGGTAACTCACCTTGCTATGCCCGAATTTGTCTCAAACTTTAAGAATCTTACTTCGAAGTCTAGCTAGGTTTCAACTTGATCTTGACACACATAACACAAAATATAGAAGAACAACATAAGTGTCATGAATCAAAAATAATGTCTACCACATGAAATGCAACCTAGAGGGGTCTAGTTATATTACGAGGGTGTCCTAATTAGTGATTACTCGAACTAACATAACATGTTACTAATAAGAACTACTTACGAAACTCATAGAATTTACTAAAAGACATGGTTAAAAATTTATAAACTTGATAAGTTATACTTTGGATCCAAACTTAAAATTTTCAAAACTTATATGACCAATTTCTACATTTTACTTGTAGGCAAAGTTTAAATACCGATAGTTCACAAATGCATAATTCATTCAAAATAATTAACAGAGACTCGAAAATTTTACGTAACATAGATAAAAAGTTTACCCATAACATACTGCAATATCAAGAATTATAAAGTTTTCTAAGTATTTTTAAAGATAAAATTTCGGATCTGTTTTGGTACGAAAACAGAGGCTGGTAGCAGCCTTGGCAATAAATTCATGAAATATTGATATGAAGTTCAAAAATTATAAATTTTAACACCAGGTAGGTAACATTATTTGGAATAAAACATCTAAATTTGGTAAGCATTTAAGTAGTATAAGTACATGAAATTCATAAAAACTGCACTGGTCTGGGGTTGGACAGATTGTTAAAACAGAATCGGTTTTTGGCCTTTTAAAAATTAAATACAAGTCTAATAGATCTGAAATTTATACTGTAGAAACATCACATAGAAATACAGAAACTTTAAATTTTTCAAAATTTTCCAAAAATTGTAAGTTTTTTTCCTAATTTTATGAAAATGGCTCAAAGCATGAGTTTGTGATTTCCCATAGTTCAAAACTTGTTGCATGCAAGAACTTTCCTATAAAGATCTGAATTTACACTCAAACAATGTCTAAATCAAATACATCTCACTATAGAAAACATATTCTTCCATGAATCTAGCAATAAAATTGTTTTTATCACATGCATGTGTGTTCTTGATGAAAGAGGTGAAAAATAAACCAACAAGATGAATTTCTTTTACCTCAAAGATGGAACGAATGATGTTAAAATTGTGCCTCCTAGCCTTCTAAGATGGACATCTTAGCATAACTTCGTGGAATTGAGAAGAAATAGAGGGTTGATCTTCTAATTTTTGAGGATTTTGAGAAGATTTAGTACATGGTAGCTACAATGAGGGAAAGAGCTGTAGGGTTTTGATTCATGGATGCACAACGGAAGCATAAACAATCATAAAACCATGCAAAACCCTCCAAGGATCACAAGTCAAGAGACATAACGATGGTAAGGGTTAGAAATCATAAACACACCTTAGGGTTCTCCTTTGATGAATTCAAACGCGAATTGTGTCACGTTCTCTATGGTTGATCCACGCCTAGAGTTGATCCTAGATCTCCCAAGTCCTTGGTGCTAGCCCGGAAGAGGAAGAGGAAGAAGAATCACGCAAAACGAGACCCAAAAAGGAGGGTCTCGGCCTCCTTTGTGGCCGACGGGGACGGGGCGGCGGCAAGGGGGCGGTCGGCTCCCTTGTTGCTTGCTCTCTATCCTTTTGTTCTCTCCCACTCTTGTTATGTTCAATTATGAGCATAAGTTATGTGGGAAGGAAGGAAGGAAGGTCCTTTATATAGTCCAACAACTCCTTGTTAACTACCTAAAGGACTTATTCTAGTCCTACTAGAATTCAATTTAGTCCATTCCTTGCAAATTAGTCCCTACTAAGTTTGCAAGGGTTTGCAAAGTGATCCTTCTAATTAATTAATCCAATTAATTAATTCCCAAATCTAGTTCAACTCTATGTAGCGTGTGACCCCATAGGTTCTATCTAGTTGGTAGCAACTATTTGCTAATATGGAGCGGTCTCTAGAAAAACATCCATTCTAGCCAACTAATAGAATAGTCATCTTGACAACCTTTGTACAAGTAATTGTCTCATCCCTTTGTCTCTATATCCGGATTGGACACGAGACATACAAGTCACACTCGTATATCCAATCCATAGTTTCTCGATCCATGGGAATAGCCTTATTCGTGCAAATAACATCAATATCCCATATTGATTTATTTGAGTCTGGCCAGACATTCTATAAGCACTATCCCTCGAGTGGCCTAGGATATTTTCTCCCGTTATGTGGGAGGGACAAATTCTATCTACGTCTACTACGATCTCTAAGCTTGCTTCTTATTGTATCCAGTACACGCCTTTATAACTACCCCGTTACGGTGTAGCGTTTAACGCTACCAAGATCACAATAATCCACAACTAGAATATCTAGTGACTTCAAGTCTAAGGATGACAATACCATTGTACCGCAAGAAGCGCTTGTGACTCAACATAACGTGTATGTAGCCTTCTCGGAGATGGGTCAATCCAGTGAAACATTCCCTAATGCACACCTATGTGTTGGATCGTGATATCTCCATATCAATCCAACCCCATACTAGTCTATAGATGATTGTCCCATTTAATCATTATACTTGACTAGGGATATTTAAGATAAACAACACAATTGTAAATCTAAGGACTTCATTATATTAAATATCCAATAAATAATAAATGAATTTCTAGCCACAAATAATTCATACTAAACTAGATTGCCTCTAGGGCATCTATTCCAACAGTCTCCCACTTGCACTAGAGTCAATCTGGCGCATCTCGTATGCCCATACTCCTAGTGTGCCCTTCATGCTTCCACTGCGTGAGAGGCTTTGTAAGCGGGTCTGACAGATTATCATCTGTAGGAATCTTGCATATCCGAACGTCTCCTCTATCGATAATATCTCGAATCAGATGAAACTTCCTGAGCACGTGCTTGGACTTCTGGTGCGACCTGGGTTCCTTTGATTGCGCGATCGCCCCAGTGTTGTCACAGAACAACTCAACTGGAACCGCAATGCTAGGGACCACACCAAGTTCAGAAACAAACTTTCTGATCCAAACAGCTTCCTTTGCTGCGCCATTTGCAGCAATGTACTCAGCCTCTGTTGTAGAATCAGCTACCGTCTCTTGCTTGGAACTCTTCCAGCTCACCGCTGCTCCATTCAGGCAAAACACATATCCCGATTGTGATCTAAATTCATCTATGTCGGTTTGGAAGCTTGCATCAGTGTAACCCCTTACACGCAACTCTTCCTCACCGCCAAATATCAAGAAAGCATTCTTAGTTCTTCTCAAGTACTTTAGTATGTTCTTGACTGCAACCCAGTGACTCCCACCCGGATTGGATTGGTATCTGCTTGTCATACTCAAGGCATATGACACATCTGGTCTAGTACATAACATGGCGTACATGATAGATCCTATGGCCGAGGCATAGGGAATTCTACTCATGCGTTCCTTCTCAATCTCATTGGAGGGACAACCACTCTTTGAAAGAGTGATTCCATGTGACATGGGCAAGAATCCCTTCTTGGAATCTTGCATGTTGAACCGTTTCAACACCTTGTCAATATATGTACTTTGACTTAGGCCTAGAAACCTCTTAGATCTATCTCTATAGATCTTTATACCGAGTATATAGGCTGCTTCCCCTAAGTCCTTCATTGAGAAACACTTTCCTAGCCAATCTTTAACAGATTGCAGCATGGGAATGTCGTTTTCAATGAGTAGTATGTCATCCACATACAAGACCAGAAAAGCTACAGAGCTCCCACTAACCTTCTTGTAGACACAAGACTCATCTTCGTTTCTGATGAAGCCAAACTCTTTGAACACTTCATCAAAACGTCGATTCCAACTCCTAGAAGCTTGCTTCAATCCATAAATGGATCGTTGCAGCTTACAGAATTTGTTGGCTTGCTTTGGATCCTCAAAACCCTCCGGATGTATCATATACACGTCCTCGAGGAGATTCCCATACAGGAATGCTGTTTTGACATCCATCTGCCAAATCTCATAGTCGTGGTATGCTGCAATCGCAAGTAGGATTCGGATGGATTTGGTCATAGCAACTAGTGAAAAGGTTTCATCATAGTCAATACCATGAATCTGTCTGAATCATTTAGCCACCAATCGGCTCTTATAGGTAATCACATTACCATCCATGTCGATCTTCTTCTTGAAGACCCACTTGCACCCTATGGGCCGCGCCCCATCGGGTGGTTCCACCAAAGTCCATACTTTGTTGGTATACATGGATTCCATCTCGGATCTCATGGCTTCCAGCCACTTCTGCGAGTTTGGGCCACTCATGGCCTCCTCATAGGTAGTAGGCTCATCATCTATGAGCATCGTGTCACCAAAATCGGTCACGAGAAGTCCATACCTCTCGGGTTCCTGGCGCACTCTACTAGATCTACGAAGCTCTTGTGTTACCTGAACAGGTTGCTCCACAACTGCTTGTGGTTCCTGTTCATGTTCCATTATCGGTTCAGTGATTTGTGGTTCTTGAACCTCTTCAAGTTCTACATTCCTCCCACTTGCTTCTTTAGAGACAAACTCTCTTTCTAGAAACACGCCGGTCCGAGCAACAAACACTTTGTTCTCGGTTGGATTGTAGAAGTAGTATCCCTTAGTTTCCTTAGGGTACCCCACAAATTTACACTTATCCGATTTCGGCCCCAGCTTGTCTGATTGTAAAGTTTTACATAGACATCGCAGCCCCAAATCCTCATGAACGACAGTGTGGGACGCCTCCCACTCCACATCTCATATGGTGTCTTCATGACTGATTTAGATGGAACACGGTTAATGGTGAAAGCTGCACTTAATAGAGCGTAGCCCCAAAATGATAATGGAAGATCGGTTTGACACATCATAGATCGAACCATATCCAATAGGGTTCGATTCCTCCTCTCGGACACGCCATTCCATTGTGGCGTTCCGGGTGGAGTGAGTTGGGACACGATCCCACACTCTCTAAGATAGTCGTCAAACTCTTGGCTCAAGTATTCTCCTCCACAATCCGATCGTAGAGCCTTGATACTTTTCCCAAGTTGCTTCTCTACTTCATTCTTGAATTCTTTGAACACTTCAAAGGATTCGGATTTTGCCCTCATAAGGTATACAAATCCATATCTACTGTAATCATCAGTAAATGTACTAAAGTAGACATAACCACCCCTGGCAGGCGTGGCAAATGGCCCACACACATCGGTATGTATGAGCGCCAATTGCTCACTAGTCCTCTCACCTTTCTTATTGAAAGGGGACTTTGTCATTTTTCCAAATAAACAAGCCTCACATGTCTCATATGATTCAAAATCAAATGAGTCTAGTAATCCATCCTTATGGAGTCTAGATACACGTTTCTCATTTATGTGGCCTAAACGACAGTGCCATAAATAAGCTGGATTTAAATCATTTATTTTAACCCGCTTGGTATTAATGTTGTAGACAGGATTGCTTAGATCAAGGACATAAAGTCCATTAAATAATTGCGCACTAAAATAGTGAATATTATTTAAATAAAAGGAACAACAATTGTTCTTTATTGAAATAATAAAACCATCCTTGTCCAAACAAGAAATAGAAATAATGTTTCTGCTGATAGCAGGCACAAAATAGCAATTATTTAATTCTAAAACTAATCCTGAAGGCAGAGATAGCTCGCACACGCCTATGGCCAACGCAGCAACCTTTGCTCCATTCCCAACGCGCAGATCTACCTCTCCTTTAGCCAATCTCCTACTTCTCTTTAGATCCTGCATATTTCGACAAATATGAGATCCACATCCAGTATCTAATACCCATGATGTAGAGAAAGTTAAGTTGACATCTACAAAAAAAATACCTGGTGGTGGTGGAATCACTATTCCAAGCCTCTTGTCCTCCAGATATTTTGAGAAGTTCCTCCTCCAGTGTCTAGGCTGACTGCAGTAGTGACACTCACCTTTAGTCACACCTTTGGAAATGCCACCAACAGGCTTAAGGGCAGGTTCCTTGGACTTTGCAACTGATTTGCCTTTTCCCTTGGAGGAAGAGGCAAACCTTTTGCCCTTTCCTTTCTGTACCATCATTATGGCCTTGCCCTTACCCTTGTTGATGCTCTGTTCAGCCGTCCTCAACATATTGAGTAAATCTGGCAGTGGTTTAACGATCTCGTTCATGTTATAGTTCATAATGAACTGTCCATAACTCTCGGACAACGATTGCAACACGAGATCGGTTGCCAACTCTTGGCCGACCGGGAACCCCAGTCGGGCGAGATTCTCCAAGTACCCGATCATTCGGAGTACATGGGGTCCCACCGGGTTCCCTTCTGCCAAGTGACACTTGAACAGCGCCTTTGAGACATCATACCTCTCTACCCTCGCCTGCTCTTGGAAGAGCTCCTTTAGATGTTCGATCATATCGACAGCATTCATGTTTTCGTGTTGCTTCTGAAGCTCAGAAGTCATGGTGCAAAGCATAAGGCAGGCCGCATCATTAGCGTCATCAACACGCTTTTGATACGCCTTTAGGGAAACAGGTGTTTGGTTCTCTGGACCTTCTGGAACATGCTCCTCTATTGCGTACAGTTTCTTCTCTTGCTTGAGAACAATTCTCAAGTTTCTGTACCAATCAAGAAAGTTGGTTCCAGAGAGCTTGTCCTTCTCAAGGACAGATCGTAGGGAATGTTGTGAACTCGATGAGTTGTTTGCCATTTGGAATTCTACAAAAGGAAAATACGCAAGTTTTAGTATTTGTGAATTTTTGACTATATTCAATAATGGCTAGTTTATCAAATATATATCCCACTATTTTTCTACGGATTAATAACCCTCAAGATATTAATGCGGAAAATATCCTTATATTTTCTAGTGGGCCAAGATCCATCTTTCATCTCCTTATGAGCTTGCTTTGGCAAGTCACCCATAATTTGACTACTTTAGGTAGGAACAATTCCAATTGCATCCCATATCCAACTCTTGGTTCAATTGGGAAATAACTCCTTATTTATCCATCCATATGGATAATCCCAATTGATTGCCTCTAGGTTTCTTAATCAAATTAATAGCCTAGTTGTGTTCAACCTCTTATCTAAACAATTGCGCATTGTTACGTGCCATCGCATTCCATCATGATGAACCAAGTCGCCATGCTTTGGCACGCACGAGCTTGGTAAATAATGATGATAATGAGTGTTTAAATAACGAGAAGGCAAGAACACAATATTTGAATTTTGAGGGATTTTAAATTCAATTTTTTATTGTTTTGTTGATCAATATCAACTAATCTATCTATTTGAGTGGCACAACTCCAAATAATAGATCCGGGTTGTCTAATTATCTTATTATCCTAATTGCATGCATCATCCATACACCAACCACACAATAATAAGACAATAAAATAAACAACCACAAAACAGAAATTAAACGTGATGTGGATATGGTCTTTTCTAGACTAAGATAATTCCAAGCCAATGGAATTATCTATGAACCCTAAAACAAACACATCTCCATGTGTCTTGATCTTTTGGTCCATCCTTCATAGTCATGTGGAATGCTCCATGCTCCATGCTCCATCTTTTGTGGCTTCTTTGGCTTTAAGCTTCTTTTCTTCAATCTTGGCTAACAATCTACTTTATCTAGCACTAGCTAACTTCTATACTAAATAAAATAAATCTCACAAGTTGAGAAAAAAATGGCACGCATGCCATAAAGCCCTAATTAATTATTACAATTAATTAATCAGCTCGCAGGCCGTAAAACCAAACCACAAAATTAAACATCCACATCAAACCACATCCTAAGGCCATATCCAATCACCATGCGATTTGCACATAAACAGTTAAAATCCAATTTTAACGTGCTTGGTCAATTTTAATTGATTTTAGGATTTCTAGGGTTAAAACGGTCCATGGGCCCAACAATCAAATTGCCCGGGCCCAATAAGGTGAACCATTGGGTCCTAGGGCCGGGCCGGCCCAAAACCCACAAGCCTAGGCCGCGGGTTAGGGCCGCCCGGCCCCTAGGGCGGCCAATATTGGGCGGCAAGCAAGGGGGGGCGGTCCCTAGGGGGGCCGAACCTCCTTGAGGGAGCTGTTTCCAAAACAACTCCCTTGCTTGGTGCCCAAGTTTGGTTGTTTCCTTGTTTTGGGAGAACTCCTTCTTCCCCAAGGATGCCCAAAACCTAGATCTAAGATCCTAAAATTTCTCAAACTCACCAATTCATGCATCCAATGCAAAAATTGGATCTTGTCATGATTAATTATTGAAAAATTGCATCCCATGCTTGATTTGTTTTGTTTTACGCGATAAACAATCAAATTAAGGTGTAAAACAACTAAAACGTAACACATAAACCACGTTTATGCTCTACGACCTGTGGCTCTGATACCACTGTAGGGTTTTGATTCATGGATGCGCAACGGAAGCATTAACAATCATAAAACCATGCAAAACCCTCCAAGGATCACAAGTCAAGAGACATAACGATGGTAAGGGTTAGAAATCATAAACACACCTTAGGGTTCTCCTTTGATGACTTCAAACGCGAATTGTGTCACGTTCTCTATGGTTGATCCACGCCTAGAGTTGATCCTAGATCTCCCATGTCCTTGGTGCTAGCCCGGAAGAGGAAGAGGAAGAAGAATCACGCAAAACGAGACCCAAAAAGGAGGGTCTCGGCCTCCTTTGTGGCCGACGGGGACGGGGCGGCGGCAAGGGGGCGGTCGGCTCCCTTGTTGCTTGCTCTCTCTCCTTTTGTTCTCTCCCACTCTTGTTATGTTCAATTATGAGCATAAGTTATGTGGGAAGGATGGAAGGAAGGTCTTTTATATAGTTCAACAACTCCTTGTTAACTACCTAAAGGACTTATGTAATAGCATTATTTAAACTATATTATATTTTTGAAATATAACAAACATATAAGTTAATATTTGCAACATTTACTATTTACAAGTCTATTCTAATTAATAAAACACTTACCATGTGACATATATTTAGAAAATAATAATTTCACTTATGTAATAGCTTCACAACCTATATATATATATATATAGTTTCTTTTTACACAAATAACGATAGTACTTTACACGGATATACATTTATACATGATTAGGAACATAATTCATTTATCACATACTTTACAAGGTGAAGCTCAAATAAGGACATAATGCCTTCAACCATATTTTTAATTACACAAGAACATTCTATTCGAAATTTTGTACGAGGTAATAGACAAACGTTAAATGAAATATTAACATATAATCACTTATTATTAACGTACTATTATGACTTAGAAATGTGGGTTAGTAAATATGTGAAGCTAAATTGTGCTGAACTTATTGATTTATCTATAGATTCAGATATGAGTTGTGTGCCCTCATTGGGACCTGATTATAACCTCTTAACAGTTTCTCTGGTTTGGTTATTTGTACATGTAGGTCTTGGATCTTTAGCGTTCTCTAGAGTGTTCTATTCCTACTGGCTCTGTCGTTTCGTATTTTAACAGTTTCGTGATAGAGTTGTTTACTTTAAGAACTACTATAATAGATTTGGTTACTTATTCAACTTTGGTGAGAAAACGTCCTGAGTTTTGAGAGTTGAACGAGGTTCCTTGTACTCAGGTAACTAACTCAATGTACAAAGTAAGTTGTGTTAGTTTCCAACTAAATTAAAAAGAAGCTTGGATTGCTGTCTTGGGGTGCTACACAATTATACAGGTTCTATGGAGTTCAGGATATAGTAGGTGCTTGAGGGCAGGCTTGTGGAGATTTGTATACAAGGCATGCGAGATGAGTACAAAGGTATGCTGATCAACCTACAAACTCCCACCTTTTCAAAATTGATGGAATGCACGAAAAACATAGAACCTATAGTGGAGAGGCAGAAGAAGAAGCACACCCCTGAACGGCCCTCAGGCGGAACCACTTTCAAGATTGGAAGGTTCAGTTACAAGAGGGGGCGTGAAGGTGAGGTTAATACAGTTTCGCCGCAAAATAAGCCCAGGGTTACAAACTCGGACGCGCCACATCTACCATGCTCGATAGAGGAAGCGAATGAATTGTGTAAGCAGTGGCGTAAATATGGGATCTTGCCTCCGCTCGAAAGGATACCCTCCAAGGAGATGATGAGGGACCCGAAGTGGTGCGAATGTCACAGGAAAATTATGCACCCCACAGCTGATTGCAAGAAGCTCAGGAACATGGTGAGCCGGAAAATGAAAGACGGTGAGTTGATTGTCAGTGATCAGAGGCAGGATGTGCGAAGCAATCCAATGCCGGCTCATGCGGAGCAAGAGCCGAAAGGCAAAGAAGTATCCATGATCGCGATTATGTATCTCGAAGAGATTGCGGAAGACGGCTTGCCTATTATTGCTGAAGTTTGCAATGATGAGGACTAAGTATAGACACGGAGGACGAACGTGCCGATCGAATGAAGGGGTCGCATGGGTTCAGCAAGTTCTTCGATGAAATGAACTTTTCGGAGAAGTGCCGGAAAGAAATGACGAAGGCGATTCTAAGGGTAGCAGAAGACTTCGAAGAAGACATCGTGGTTTCCAATGGGAAAGTTGTTAGGGCGTCTCGCTCTACGGAAAAGGTTATGACCTTCTCCGCAAGTGACAAGAAGACAGACTCGAGCCACCAGAAGCCTTTGTATGTAACGGCGGTGGTCAATGGTGTCGAGTTCAAGAGGGCATTCGTTGACGGAGGAGTGGCAGTCAATGTGGTCTCGCTCAACACTTTAAAGTTGGCAGGAATCCCGGAGCAGAAGATTGTCAGACGTCCATCCCCGCTGATGGGATTTGGAAGTGATTCCATGATGACGATAGGATGGATTCGTCTGGGCGTCCAGATAGGAAAAATCAAATGTTCAGCCAAATTCTATGTCATTGATGCGAATACTACGTATCACATGATCATAGGCCGAGCTTGGATTCATCGTTTCGACGCGGTTCCCTCGACAGCTCACCAAGTGATGAAGTCCATCTGGAACGACAGAATAGTGGAGATACCAGCCTCGGTAAACCCCTTCAATCTAGACGAGGCGCACCTCACTAAAGCAGTGTGGTTTACCGAAATGGCGGATGAGCAAACACCGGGGCTGTTCAATCCGACTCCTTTGCCTCGATGGGAGGATATCAAGGATCAATCACCAGCGGGAGTGATGGTGACAAGGGAAGATGCTAAGGAAAAGGTGCCCACACGTGAAGACGCACCGCCGGTCACTTATCAGAGAAAGAACGTGTACACTCTGAAAAGAGTGGTAAAACATGATCTCGCAGGCAAAGAGATAGAAAGCTTCTACTCCAATGGGAAGAAGTGCTACCGGATATGAAGGTGCGCGGGGATACCTCCACTCGAGCATGGGGATATCCCTGGGCAAATCAATCAAATTGAGCATGTCAAACCGACATCAGAGGTTTCAGAGGAAAAGTTGGAAGAGGCGCCTGCATGCATGGAGGATAAGCCGAAACCTCAGAAGCAGGAGCTGAAGGAAGTATTCCTGAGTCCGGGAAAAGAAAAGAAGAGGCCTGTCTTAGTGAGTGCAGACCTCACAAAGCGAGGAAGAAGCAAGATTGCTGCAGCTACTGACTGAATACAAAGACGTGTTCGCCTGGGAATACGATGAAATGCCTGGCCTGGACACCAGCATCACCATGCACAGGTTAGATGTAATCCCACGATCTAAACCGGTAAAACAAAGCGAAAGAAGCTTCAGGCCGGAGATAAACGTGAAAATCAAGCAAGAAATTGGCAAGCTACTAACTGCCAGGTTCATCGAGCCAAATCATCATCCCACATGGTTGGCTAACATTGTGCCTGTGGTGAAGAAGAATGGGCAGCTTCGAATTTGTGTAGATTTCAGAGATCTCAATCGCTTCTGCCCCAAGTATGATTTTCCGCTGCCCAACATCGATCTGCTCATTGATTCGACTGCGGGTCATTGTATGTTCAGCTTCATGGATGGTTTCAGCGGGTACAATCATATCAAAATGGACCCTGAAGATGCACGAAAAATCGCGTTCATTACGCCAGTGGGAGTCTTCAATTTCACAGTAATGCCGTTTGGGCTCAAGAACACGGGCGCGACTTACCAGCGAGCAATGATGGCTCTGTTTCACGAAATTATGCACAAAGAAGTAGAGTTCTATGTTGATTACTTGGTTGTCAATTCCAAAGAGGAAGCGGACCATTTGGGAGACCTGCGGAAAGTATTTGAAAGGTGAAGAAGTTTCCAGCTAAAGATGAATCCCATGAAGTGTGCATTCGGAGTGACCTCAGGGAAGTTCTTGTGATGTGTTATACATCGCCAGGGCATCGAGCCTGACCCCACAAAGGTATCAGCCATCACTAGCATGACGGCACCACACAATCAAAGCGCTCTGAAAACATTCTTGGGGAAGTTATCTTACCTGCGGAGATTCATCCCAGCAATCGCAGAAATAACCTTCTGCTTCAGCTATCTTCTCAAGAAGAATGTTGTGTACAACTGGACAGAGGAACATGAGGTCGCGTTCGGGAAGCTAAAGGACCTGCTGACATCGCCAAGGGTAATGATTGCACCGCAGCTTGGATCGCCGCTTCTGTTGTATCTGACGTCGACAAAGAAGTCTATAGGGGCGCTCTTGGCTTAAGAATATGAAGGGCAGGAAAGGCCGATTTACTATATTTCTCGCATAGTGCAGCCAGCTGAATCAAGGTACACAGATATCGAATGTCGTTGTCATGCCTTGTTCTTCGTAATAGAAAAGTTAAACACTACTTCGCCTCGCACAAAGTGGTGGTGGTTACAAAGAGCTACCCCATACGGTATCTCTTGACCCACACCTCTCCCGGTGGAAGATTGGCAAAATAGTATATGACCATTTCGCAGTACGATATCACGTGTGTTCGGCCACGAGCAATCAAATCGCAAGCAGTGGCAGATCTTCAGGCACAGTTCCCGGATAACAGCTATGAGCCCATGATTGAAGAGGACTAGAGGGGCCAGAGATCTATGCGGTCGACTTACCTTACTGGACGCTTTATTTTGATGGATCGTCAACGAGGAAAGGTGGAGGAATTGGAATTTTTTTGACTAAAACAGATGGGGAGGTCATCCAAATGTCCACAAAACTTGATTTCCCGGTAACCAACAATGAAGCAGAGTATGAGGCTCTCATCGCAGGCCTCCGTGTGTAGGGTTTTGATTCATGGATGCGCAACGGAAACACAAACAATCATAAAACCATGCACAACCCTCCAAGGATCACAAGTCAAGAGACATAAAAATGGTAAGGGTAAGAAACCAATAACACGCCTTAGGGTTCTCCTTTGATGACTTCAAACGCAAATTGTGACACGTTCTCTATGGTTGATCCACGCCTAGAGTTGATCCTAGAATCTCCCAAGTCCTTGGTGCTATCCCGGAAGAGAAAGAATAATCACGCAAAACGAGACCCAAAGGAGGGCCCTCGGCCTCCTTGTGGCCGACAGGATGGGCGGCGAGCAAAGGGGCGGTCGGCTCCTTTGCTTGTTGCTCTCTCTCCTTCTTTTGTTCTCTCCCACTCTTGTTATGTTCAATAATGAGCATAAGTTATATGGGAAGGACTGAAGGAAGGAAGGTCCTTTATATAGTCCAACAACTCCTTGCCAACTACCTAAAGGACTTATTCTAGTCCTACTAGAATTCAGTTTAGTCCCTTCCTTGCAAATTAGTCCCTACTAAGTTTGCAAGGTTTTGCAAAGTGATCCTTCTAATTAATTAATCCAATTAATTAATTCCCAAATCTAGTTCAACTCTATATAGCGTGTGACCCCATAGGTTCTATCTAGTTGGTAGCAACTATTTGCTAATATGGAGCGGTTTATAGCAAAACATCCATTCTAGCCAACTAATAGAATAGTCATCTTGACAACCTTTGTACAAGTAATTGTCTCATCCCTTTGTCTCTATATCCTGATTGGACACGAGACATACAAGTCACACTCGTATATCCAATCCACAGTTTCTCGATCCATGGGAATAGCCTTATTCGTGCAAATAACATCAATATCCCATATTGATTTATTTGAGTCTGGCCAGACATTCTATAAGCACTATCCCTCGAGTGGCCTAGGATATTTGCTCCCGTTATGTGGGAGGGACAAATTCTATCTACGTCCACCAAGATCTCTAAGCTTGCTTCTTATTGTATCCAGTACACGCCTTTATAACTACCCAGTTACGGTGTAGAGTTTAACGCTACCAAAATCACAATAATCCACAACCAGAATATCTAGTGACTTCAAGTCTATGGATGACAATACCATTGCACCGCGAGAAGCGCTTGTGACTCAACATAACGTGTATGTAGCCTTCTCGGAGATGGGTCAATCCAGTGCAACATTCCCTAATGCACACCTATGTGTTGGATCGTGATATCTCCATATCAATCCAACCCCATACTAGTCTATAGATGATTGTCCCATTAATCATTATACTGGACTAGGGATATTTAAGATAAACAACACAATTGTAAATCTAAGGACTTCATTATATTAAATATCCAATAAATAATAAATGAATTTCTAGCCACAAATAAATTCATACTAAACTAGATTGCCTCTAGGGCATCTATTCCAACAGTCTCCCACTTGCACTAGAGCCAATCTGGCGCATCTCGTATGCCCATACTCCTAGTGTGCCCTTCATGCTTCCACTGCGTGAGAGGCTTTGTAAGCGGGTCTGACAGATTATCATCTGTAGGAATCTTGCATAACCGAACGTCTCCACTATCGATAATATCTCGAATCAGATGAAACTTCCTGAGCATGTGCTTAGATTTCTGGTGCGACCTGGGTTCCTTTGATTGCGCGATCGCCCCAGTGTTGTCACAGTACAACTCAACTGGATCCGCAATGCTAGGGACCACACCAAGTTCAAAAACAAACTTTCTGATCCAAACAGCTTCCTTTTCTACGCCATTTGCAGCAATGTACTCAGCCTCTGTTGTAGAATCAGCTACCGTCTCTTGCTTGGAACTCTTCCAGCTCACCGCTGCTCCATTCAGGCAAAACACATATCCCGACTGTGATCTAAAGTCATCTCTGTCGGTTTTGAAGCTTTCATCAGTGTAACCCCTTACACGCAACTCTTCCTCACCGCCAAATATCAAGAAAACATCCTTAGCGTTCCTTCTCAATCTCATTGGAAGGACAACCACTCTTCGAAAGAGTGATTCCATGTGACATGGGCAAGAATCCCTTCTTGGAATCTTGCATGTTGAACCATTTCAACACCTTTTCAATATATGTAATTTGACTTAGGCCTAGCAACCTCTTAGATCTATCTCTATAGATCTTTATACCGAGTATATAGGCTGCTTCCCCTAAGTCCTTCATTGAGAAACACTTTCCTAGCCAATCTTTAACAGATTGAAGCATGGGAACGTCGTTTCCAATGAGTAGTATGTCATCCACATACAATACCAGAAAAGCTACAGAGCTCCCACTAACCTTCTTGTAGACACAAGACTCATCTTCGTTTCAAATGAAGCCAAACTCTTTGACAACTTCATCAAAACGTCGATTCCAACTCCTAGAAGCTTGCTTCAATCCATAATGGATCGTTGCAATTTACAGACTTTGTTGGCTTGCTTTGGATCCTCAAAACCCTCCGGCTGTATCATATACACGTCCTCGAGTAGATTCCCATAAAGGAATGCTGTTTTGACATCCATCTGCCAAATCTCATAGTCATGGTATGCTGCAATTGCAAGTATGATTCGGATGGATTTGGTCATAGCGACTGGTGAAAAGGTTTCATCATAGTCAATACCATGAATCTGTCTGAATCCTTTAGCCACCAATCGGCCCTTATAGGTAATCACATTACCATCCATGTCGATCTTCTTCTTGAAGACCCACTTGCACCCTATGGGCCGCGCCCCATCGGGTGGTTCCACCAAAGTCCATACTTTGTTGGTATACATGGATTCCATCTCGGATCTCATGGCTTCTAGCCACTTCTGAGAGTCTGGGCCATTCATGGCCTCCTCATAGGTAGTAGGCTCATCATCTATGAGCATCGTGTCACCGGAATCGGTCACGAGAAGTCCATACCTCTCGGGTTCCTGGCGCACTCTACTAGATCTACGAAGCTCTTGTGTTACCTGAACAGGTTGCTCCACAACTGCTTGTGGTTCCTGTTCATGTTCCATTATCGGTTCAGTGATTTGTGGTTCTTGAACCTCTTCAAGTTCTACATTACTCCCACTTGCATCTTTAGAGACAAACTCTCTTTCTAGAAACACGCCGGTCCGAGCAACAAACACTTTGTTCTCGGTTGGATTGTAGAAGTAGTATCCCTTAGTTTCCTTAGGGTACCCCACAAATTTACACTTATCCGATTTCGGCCCTAGCTTGTCTGATTGTAAACGTTTTACATAGACATCGCAGCCCCAAATCCTCATGAATGACAGTGTGGGACGCCTCCCACTCCACATCTCATATGGTGTCTTCATGAATGATTTAGATGGAACACGGTTAATGGTGAAAGCTGCACTTAATAGAGCGTAGCCCCAAAATGATAATGGAAGATCGGTTTGACACATCATAGATCGAACCAAATCCAATAGGGTTCGATTCCTCCTCTCGGACACGCCATTCCATTGTGGCGTTCCGGGTGGAGTGAGTTGGGAAACGATCCCACACTCTCTAAGATAGTCGTCAAACTCTTGGCTTAAGTATTCTCCTCCACGATCCGATCGTAGAGCCTTGATACTTTTGCCAAGTTGCTTTTCTACTTCATTCTTGAATTCTTTGAACACTTCAATGGATTCGGATTTTTCTCTCATAAGGTAGACAAATCCATATCTACTGTAATCATCAGTAAATGTAATGAAGTAGACATAACCACCCCTGGCAGGCGTGGCAAATGGCCCACACACATCGGTATGTATGAGCGCCAATTGCTCACTAGTCCTCTCTCCTTTCTTATTGAAAGGGGACTTTGTCATTTTTCCCAATAAACAAGTCTCACATGTCTCATATGATTCAAAATCAAACGAGTCTAGTAATCCATCCTTATGGAGTCTAGATACACGTTTCTCATTTATATGGCCTAAACGACAGTGCCATAAATAAGCAGGATTTAAATCATTTATTCTAATCCGCTTGGTATTAATGTTGTAGACAGGATTGCTTAGATCAAGGACATAAAGTCCATTAAATAATTGCGCACTAAAATAGTGAATATTATTTAAATAAAAGGAATAACAATTGTTCTGTATTGAAATAATAAAACCATCCCATTCCAAACAAGAGATGGAAATAATGTTTCTGCTCATAGCAGGCACAAAATAGCAATTATTTAATTCTAAAACTAATCCTGAAGGCAGAGATAGCTCGCACACGCCTATGGCCAACGCAGCAACCTTTGCTCCATTCCCAATGTGCAGATCTACCTCTCCTTTAGCCAATCTTCTACTTCTCTTTAGATCCTGCATATTTCGACAAATATGACATCCACATCCAGTATCTAATACCCATGATGTAGAGACAGTTAAATTGACATCTACAACAAAAATACCTGGTGGTGGTGGAATCACTATTCCAAGCCTCTTGTCCTCCAAATATTTTGGGCAATTCCTCCTCCAGTGTCCAGGCTGACTGCAGTAGTGACACTCACCTCTAGTCACACCTTTGGCAATGCCACCAACAGGCTTAAGGGAAGGTTCCTTGGACTTGGCAACTGACTTGCCTTAGCCCTTGGAGGATGAGGCAAACCTTTTGCCCTTTCCTTTCTGTACCATCATAATGGCCTTGCCCTTACCCTTGTTGATGCTCAGTTCAGCCGTCCTCAACATATTGAGTAAATCTGGCAGTGGTTTTACGATCTCGTTCATGTTATAGTTCATGATGAACTGTCCATAACTCTCGGGCAACGATTGCAACACGAGATCGGTTGCCAACTCTTGGCCGACCGGGAACCCTAGTCTGGCGAGATTCTCCAAGTACCCGATCATACGGAGTACATGGGGTCCCACCGGGTTCCCTTCTGCCAGATGACACTTGAACAGTGCCTTAGAGACCTCATACCTCTCTACCCTTGCCTGCTCTTGGAAGAGCTGCTTCAGATGCTCGATCATATCGACAGCATTCATGTTTTCGTGTTGCTTCTGAAGATCAGAAGTCATGGTGCATAGCATAAGGCAGGCCGCATCATTAGCGTCATCAACACGCTTTTGATACGCCTTTAGGGCAGCAGGTGTTTGATTCTCTATACCTTCTGGAACATGCTCCTCTATTGCGTACAGTTTCTTCTCTTGCTTGAGAACAATTCTCAAGTTTCTGTACCAATCAAGAAAGTTGGTTCCAGAGAGCTTGTCCTTCTCAATGACAGATCGTAGGGAATGTTGTGAACTCGATGAGTTGTTTGCCATTTGGAATTCTACAAAAGGAAAATACGCAAGTTTTAGTATTTGTGAATTTTTGACTATATTCAATAATGGCTAGTTTATCAAATATAGCTCCCACTATTTTACTACGGATTAATAACCCTCAAGATATTAATGCGGAAAATATCCTTATATTTTCTAGTGGGCCAAGATCCATGTTTCACCTCCTTATGAGCTTGCTTTGGCAAGTCACCCATAATTTAGCTACTTTAGGTAGGAACAATTCCAATTGCATCCCATATGCAACTCTTTGTTCAATTGGGAAAATAACTCCTTATTTATCCATCCATATGGATAATCCCAATTGATTGCCTCTAGGTTTCTTAATCATATTAATAGCCTAGTTGTGTTCAACCTCTTATCTAAACAATTGCACATTGTTACGTGCCATCGCATTCCATCATTATGAACCAAGTCGCCATGCTTTGGCACGCACGAACTTGATAAATAATGATGATAATGAGTGTTTAAATAACGAGAAGGCAAGAACACAATATTTGAATTTTGAGGGATTTTAAATCTAATTTTAATTGTTTTGATGATCAATATCAACTAATCTATCTATTTGAGTTTGGGCACAACTCCAAATAATAGATCCGGGTTGTCTAATTATCTTATTATCCTAATTGCATGCATCATCCATACACCAACCACACAATACTAAGACAATAAAATAAACAACCGCAAAACAGAAATTAAACGTGATGTGGATATGGCCTTTTCTAGACTAAGATAATTCCAAGCCAATGGAATTATCTATGAACCCTAAAACAAACACGTCTCCATGAGTCTTGATCTTTTGGTCCATCCTTCATAGTCATGTGGAATGCTCCATGCTCCATGCTCCATCTTTTGTGGCTTCTTTGGCTTTGGGCTTCTTTTCTTCAATCTTGGCTAACAATCTACTTTATCTAGCACTATCTAACTTCTATACTAAATAAAATAAATCTCATAAGTTGAGAAAAAAAATGGCACGCAGGCCATAAAACCCTAATTAAGATTACAATTAATCGATCAGCTCGCAGGGCGTAAAACCAAACCACAAAATTAAACATCCACATCAAACCACATCCTAAGGCCATATCCAATCACCATGCGATTTGCACATAAACAGTTAAATTCCAATTTTAACGCGCTTGGTCACTTTTAATTGCCCGGGCCCAATAAGATGAACCACAAGGCCCTAAGGTCGGCCCGACCCAAAACCCACAAGCCTAGGCCGCGGTTTAGGGCCGCCCGGCCCCTAGGGCGGCCAAGCTTGGGCGGCAAGCAAGGGGGGCGGTCCCTAGGGGGGCCGAACCTCCTTGAGGGAGTTGTTTCCAAAACAACTCCCTTGCTTGGTGCCCAAGTTTGGTTGTTTCCTTGTTTTGGGAGAAATCATTCTTCCCCAAGGATGCCCAAACCCTAGATCTAAGATCCTAAAATTTCTCAAACTCACCAATTCATGCATCCAATGCAAAAATTAGATCTTGTTATGATTAATTATTGAAAAATTGCATTCCATGCTTGATTTGTCTTGTTTTACGCGATAAACAATCAAATTAAGGTGTAAAACAACTAAAACGTAACACATAAACCACGTTTATGCTCTACGACCTGTGGCTCTGATACCACTGTAGGGTTTTGATTCATGGATGCGCAACGGAAACACAAACAATCATAAAACCATGCAAAACCCTTCAAGGATCACAAGTCAAGAGACATAACGATGGTAAGGGTAAGAAACCAATAACACACCTTAGGGTTCTCCTTTGATGACTTCAAACGCGAATTGTGTCACGTTATCTATGGTTGATTTACGCCTAGAGTTGATCCTAGAATCTCCCAAGTCCTTGGTGCTAGCCCGGAAGAGGAAGAAGAATCACGCAAAACGAGACCCAAAGGAGGGCTCTCGGCCTCCTTGTGGCCGACGGGATGGGCGGCGAGCAAAGGGGCGGTCGGCTCCTTTGCTTGTTGCTCTCTCTCCTTCTTTTGTTCTCTCCCACTCTTGTTATGTTCAATAATGAGCATAAGTTATATGGGAAGGAAGGAAGGAAGTAAGGTCCTTTATATAGTCCAAAAACTCCTTGCCAACTACCTAAAGGACTTATTCTAGTCCTACTAGAATTCAATTTAGTCCCTTCCTTGCAAATTAGTCCCTACTAAGTTTGCAAGGTTTTGCAAAGTGATCCTTCTAATTAATTAATCAAATTAATTAATTCCCAAATCTAGTTCAACTCTATATAGCGTGTGACCCCATAGGTTCTATCTAGTTGGTAGCAACTATTTGCTAATATGGAGCGGTTTCTAGCAAAACATCCATTCTAGCCAACTAATAGAATAGTCATCTTGGAAACCTTTGTACAAGTAATTGTCTCATCCCTTTGTCTCTATATCCGGATTGGACACGAGACATACAAGTCACACTCGTATATCCAATCCACAGTTTCTCGATCCATGGGAATAGCCTTATTCGGGCAAATAACATCAATATCCCATATTGATTTATTTGAGTCTGGCCAGACATTCTATAAGCACTATCCCTCGAGTGGCCTAGGATATTTGCTCCCATTATGTGGGAGGGACAAATTCTATCTACGTCCACCACGATCTCTAAGCTTGCCTCTTATTGTATCCAGTACACGCCTTTATAACTACCCAGTTACGGTGTAGCGTTTAACGCTACCAAAATCACAATAATCCACAACTAGAATATCTAGTGACTTTAAGTCTAAGGATGACAATACCATTGCACCGCGAGAAGCGCTTGTGACTCAACATAACGTGTATGTAGCCTTCTCGGAGATGGGTCAATCCAGTGCAACATTCCCTAATGCACACCTATGTGTTGGATCGTGATATCTCCATATCAATCCAACCCCATACTAGTCTATAGATGATTATCCCATTAATCATTATACTGGACTAGGGATATTTAAGATAAACAACACAATTGTAAATCTAAGGACTTCATTATATTAAATATCCAATAAATAATAAATGAATTTCTAGCCACAAATAAATTCATACTAAACTAGATTGCCTCTAGGGCATCTATTCCAACAGCTTTTACCAGTATTCGAGAGGAGCAGCGGGAGGCAGCTCGGCACGCAGGTCGAGAACCGCCACTCCCGCTGTATTTTCCTCCTACCTTCTCCAGCAGCTTTACCACGAGTTGGTCCGATGACGGAGACTCTGGCGAGTATACCTCCGCTCCACCTCCCCCGACTCAGCCACCTCCCTCGACTCAGCCATCTCCGCCACCGGCGAGACAGGAGAGACGTTAGCCTGAGACACGATCCCAGCAGCCCAGAGGTCGTCAGACTGGGTCCCGTACCCAGCAGCCTTCGAGTGGCAGGACGAGATTGCGATCCCAGCCACCTAGTAGTTGGACTGGGTCAGAGTCGCAGTCCTCCGATTACCAGCCCCGTTCCCGAGTGCGTCGGCCGGTCGTCTACAGGACTGATTCTGGCAGCAGCTCTCCGGGCAGCATATCCGGTTCTTCAGAAACTGGGTCAGACCCGACATTTTTTCCGGACGAGTGAGTGTCATGAGGGAATGCCACCTCTTAGTGTGGGGGTGGTAGTCGTGTCTGCATTAACCCAGTCTGCACGTTTTTTCATGTTTATTTGCAGTTTTATTTTATATTTTTGAGTCAGCATATTTTCGTTATTTGAGTCAACCCACCACCAGCATTCTGGCCGTGCATTGTAAATATTTAAAAATAAATCAAAAATAAAAAAATAAAATACTACTCTGCGTATATACGCAGACAGCAGTATTTTATTTTTTCAAAAAAAAAGTTAAAAAAATCAGAAAATTTTGAGAAAGGGCAATCAAGATAACAGAAACAATGAAGAAATCGAGGTTGAGTTCTTTGAAAGAAAAGAAAACTTGCACTGAGGTATAGTAGATAGGTGAGAGCCAGCGACCTTTGGAATCTGCAAGTAAGTATCACCTGAGCTAAAAATTCGACTAGTTGCTACACCACCATCGTTTAGGTAGTCGACAACCCGCCCACGGGCGCCGTCACGGTCATCGCATTTTTCGGTGGAGTGACTGGCTATCAAGGGACCTCACATCCTGTTTCTTACCCCTAGGTCCAATTAGTCAACCCGTTTGAAGTCATTTACCCTCTTTCTTCTTAGCCACTATAGCCTAGTCAGCCTTCTTTGAGACCTTCATCAGTCGATAGTTGGCTATTCTACGTGTTATGACAGAGGGAGGGAGTAGCGTGGGTTTTAGATGGGAGAGCTTCACGATTTATCAGTTTTGGACAGTTTTGATATCGACAAGTTTTTCGAGGGAAGGACAGGGTGAGTTAGTGGCGACAGTGCATTAATTTACGTAGGTGGATCACTGCATTACATAGTGACCACACGAGGAGTTAGTCGCGTGCGAGCATCTTTTCGCACAAAACGGGGTTCCGGGGGGTTGTAGGGTTAATTGGTGGTTGTGCCGTTTTTCTACATCTTTGGTGATGAGGAGGTTCGGTGGGACTGCACGGTATCATTTCGACTACAAGATCAGCGCTTCAGGATTAGTGTGGGGGTACTTCACATGAGGACATCTTACGTACCCCACGACAGAGATTTATTTTCACTCACTCAGCTTTAGTCAGTCTAGTGTTGTCGTTATTCGTGTATTTATGTATATAGTCGTATTATTAAAAAAAGACAAAAAAAAAAATAAAGAAAAAGAAAGAAAAGAAAAAAAAAGAAAGAAATAAAAAAAAGCCATGTTCCAGTTTTTAGTTTTGTTTATCGTTTATGTTATTCAACTAAAAAGCTGAGTGAGTGGCACAATTTTCGAGACGTTTACACCACTTCACATTTGTGGCCGCAAGCATGGCAAAGACACACCGGGGGACAGAAGAATTGGGAAAGCAGGAACTTAGGTGTTTCGGGCAGTTTTTCGGGATCTCGGTGAGGGGTGTGAGTTTGGTAAATTGTGAGAATGTCATAACAAGTAGGATTATGCCATACCTTCATACACATATATATCCTACCTGATTAGACATAGATCCTTTCGGAAAAAGCTCGGATGGTAAGTTAGCTCGGGATTTGCTCAGATTGATAACTAAAGTAATAGTACTGTGGTCCAGCGCTTAAATCCACCATATAAATCTGTTCAGACTTACCGATCGCTTGCAGGGAAGTACATTCTGAAAAGGATGAGATCACGAGGACACACTGGTTATGTTTTTAAGGTTGCCCAATCTCACCAAAAATATTTTGTCATTAGTCTGTTTTGAGTCGTTTGAGTCTGTGTACATTCTATCTGGGTCTGTTTTCTATCGAGTCGTCCGGTTGAAAGGTTCGGGTCGAAAGAGTATGCAACGGTAGTGTATGCACAGAGCCAGTCTCACGAGGGCAGAAATGTATGATATTCAGGCTAGTGTAGGCGGGGTTGCTCGGGACGAGCAATGCCTAGTGCGGGGGTATTTGATAACGCCCAATTAAGGGTTATCTTATAGCCTGATTTCACGAGTGTTTGCGTCGGAAACAGCGTATTTTGCCGTAAATTGCCCTATAATGCCTCCGGAATTTAGAACGAGATGTTTATTTGTACTTTCTGGATTCCTGTTTATTTATTGCTTTTATTGGATATGATCGCGGGTTTTCGTTCGTGTTGCCTTTTCAGGAACAGGTTCGGAAGGTGCATCGGGGAAGCGTGCCGGGACCACACCGGGAAACGTACACAAGATCGGGCCAATACGGGAACACGGAAAAGCAGGAGAACACCAAGGGAGGCAAACCGGGAGCATTAGGCAGAAGAGTGGGACCCAGGAGACACAACCGGGCCCACCAGAGGACCAAGCAGGGCCACCACCACAGCCCCTGCCTGCGTATATACGCAGGGGCTGCGTATATACGCAAGGGCTGCGTATATACGCAGGCAGGGAGGTGGTGGTGGGTGGATTTTGGGCCTCTGGTTGCGTATATACGCGGCCTTGCGTATATACGCAGCCAGTTTGACTTTTGTCCAAAGTCGGTGGACCGATGGCAGTTTTCGTAATTTCTGGCGCACGCGTTTCGGGAAAAAACGGCACTATTTAAAGACTCGTCCAGACTCGTTTTGGGGACACACAATATCTAGCACAACTGAAGGACAATTCAGAGCATCCACGGAAAGCACGGAAGAGCAATTCGAGATTCGAAGACTTAGTTTGATTTTGTTCTCTCTCTCTTATATTCAGAAACTGTGTTAGTATTATGTCTAGTCGTAGCTAAACTTCTTACCTAGGTTCTCGGTGAACCTAGGGTTTCGTATCCAGATTTTATGACTACTTTGATTATGGATTCATGATTGTTATCTTAATTCAGCAAGTTGTATCTGTTATTCTGGCTTTGATTATTATCGTATATGCATGATAGGATTGATCACCCAGGATTGCTATAGACCCGAGCTTGTAGGTGAAAACGTCAAGTTAGGGTTAGGAAGAAAAGTCAGGATTTAGTACCTTACCCTGATAGACCGACCAGAGAAAGGGAGATAGGGCTAGCACCAAGAAACGTGAGACCAACTGTTAGAGAATTTGACCTGGGCCATTAGGACAGGTTTGAAACCCTAACAGGATTAGATCGAGACTCCAGACTTAGGCAGCTTAACAAGAATCCGAAAGTCTGCAGGATCGGGATTACGTGTGGAAGCTGAAAAGTCACTACACAACTGGTACGTTGCACAGATATCGAAACTGCTGAGTGTTTTCATAATCAAACGTAAAACTGAAATATGTAGAAACCCTAGGGGATCCTGGATCCTAGTTCCCATCTACTATAGTAACAACCAGCTTATTTCAGAAAACATCACAAAAAAAATATTTACGTTTTAGTTTTCAAATTCTGTTTTTAGTTTAAGTAAACTGCAATCACAACCTATTCCTCCTTGTTACTACACTCGGTTAATCAACACTGACAACGTGAGAAAACCCGAACAGTCCCTGTGGGATCGACAACCCGAGTTGAAATACACCCAGTATTACTTGATTTCGTATACTTGGGAATAGCCTGTATTTTGCGCATCATCTTTCATCAAGAGGTAGATTGTAAGTTCACATAGTTTCAAAGGCTTGAAACAGTTTTCAAGGCATTCAAACTGCTTTCAAAGGTTTGGAAATATACAGTACGAACTTCGGGGGAGCTTTTGTTCCTAATCTGATTCCCAGTACCCTATGCTTGATTATATGTTCTTTGATGATGAAAGCCAAATTATTTTGTTGCTCTAAGCTATTATTAATCCATCTGTTTGAACAAGTTTTTGCAGGGAAAATCTATTACCTATTTTGCAGGGTCAGTTGCCTAAACTATGTTCTTGCAGAAAAAGAAACTTGATTGTTTGATTGATTATGAGCTTAATTCAGACATGTCTTGACTTTCCTAACATATTCAGCTACAAGATATTGAGCAACTAGTCGTTGCGAAGAGCTGTTAGAAAAGTCAAAGATTTGCAGATATTTTTTAGGAAAGTTTGTTATGAGAAGATCTTGAAGATCTGCTATTTAAACAAGCTGCATAAGAGGGAATGACTGAAGAATTTCAACAGACACACGGACACAGAGACTCAGAACATTCTCAGGATTGACAAGAAACACAGAAGGAGATTCATTTCACTTAATCTGTTCCATAGAAGATCACTGCACATTCAAACAGCTTCATCAGTTCTCAGTGTTCTTCTTTCTGATCTATATTAGTATATCATTCAGATAATAATTGTTATATCTTTTTTCTCGTGAATTGTTCAAGTGAACAATAGAGAATTCTTTTTGAATCAGTTAGCTAGAGCAGGTACTAGATAGGTTAGTGATAGTCACAAGCTGTAACAGAGTAAGGAAGCTCTCCGTGCTTTAGATCTACGGCTTACCTATTGATTAATAAGAATTGAGTTGAAAATCCTGCAAGGATTAATTCCCTGAGGTAGAGACGTAGGTCAAGTGAACTAAACTCTATAAATCTCTTTGCCTCTTGCATTTATTTTGATGTTCTATACTTAGCGAAATCATATGCCCAAAACAGGTTTCAGTTCAAGGGTTTGAAAGGCATTTCAAGGCTTGAAAACTCTCATTTTTTTCTTTATCATCTGTTTTCTTTCCAAGGACTTGAAATCATTTCAAGACCTTGAAATACTTGCAGCTTTGCACAAATTTCTTTGAAACTACTCTTCTAGAATAAGTTGCAGAAAGTTGTCATACTCCATTCAACCCCCCTCCCCTTCTAGAGTATTGATCCTGTTTTACTACCTACATTATTGTCTTTCATAGACTTTTTGGTTGAAACATGGGTTAACGTTTTGTTTTGAATTTGTAGTTGATATCGATCTACGTCCGAGTTTCTCATATCGATTCAGGCGATGGTGGTGGGTGTGGCGAAAATGGTGGTGGCTGTTGCGGTGTTCTTATGGTTGTAGTTTCATTTTATGGATTTAGTTTTGTCCAATTTTGTTTTGAATTTTTTAAGTCTAGTTCATATCATCGCTGGGTCTCCTTGGTTTTTTGTTGAACTAATCTTTGCGCGGCTGTTAGAATCTGGGTATTCATGGCCATGAATGTTGAAGCAGCAATCGTCCTAGTGGTGATAGATGTGAAAGGCGGTTGGTTTTATTTGTTTTTTTTTTTTTTTTTTGAAGATTATGAGTTTTAGAATTTGGTTTTAAATCTGAATCTTCTTGATGCTTTCATGAATTTTAGTCAAAAACAGAGAAAAGGAGGGATGCGGCTGCCCAGAAAACTAGGTATAGTGCGGCGGCAGTGGTGGTGGCTCTTGTGGTGTTCTTATTTTTATTGCATAGGCCATTTTTCCCTCAATCAAAGGGATATTTTTGTCAACTAACGGAGCATTCTATTAAGTAATGGAAGGAAAATTTTTGCCTGTTTAGATCGACGTTTTCATTGCAAATAAGGAATCTGGACGGCAATTTTTTGCCTGTTTCACATTGACGTTTTTATTGTAAATAGGAAATCTAATCAGCTTGTTATAGAACTAGGTGTTGCAATGTAATAGTTTCGTCAAGAGGGAGTATGCATTAAGTAATTAAGCAACTAAAATATTGCTAATTGAAATATGAAATTAATATTATTTCAATAAAAAAGAAACATTGGTTCATATCAAAAAAAGTTAACCGACTTCGAACTTGGACAGTCAATAGCAAAATACGCCGGGCCCGTGAACACTACAAGTAACCGCCAATACTATAAGTAAATATTCAGAATGCAAAATACTCTATAAATATTAGACCTTCTTCAATACCCCTCGCTTGTTCAGAGATCAACCAGACGAGACGAACGAGAGATGAAGAAGATATTAGACCTTCTTCTATCCCCCTCGCGTGTTCAGAGATCAACGAGAGGAGACGAACCAGAGATGATGAAGAAGATGTAGACCGACGACGAAGAGCTGGAGGATTTGGCGGAGCGGATGGACTTTGACGAAAATTTTGATAGTTACGAATCCTTCGGTGGTGCCTTCCGTGGTAGCGGCAGCGGGAGCACTGGCGATCACTTAAGCATCTTCAGATCGGCCGACCTTGCCTACGCCAACTTCTTCAACTCCTTCGGAGATGACTTTGACGATTCAGACATCAATTGATCGATTCTGTTTTCTGATTTCAGTCTTGTGTCAATATCGTTTGCGTGAAACTTTAATGAATTAATAAGTAAACAAGCTCTCTTAGTCGGTACTTATTTGCTTCTTTTCTTTCCTAGCATATTACAGTTCGTTTACATGATATATGTATCTTCTTTGTGTCTGTGGTTTCGTTTGATCAGGGTATGGGTTACTTGCAACCCAGGGTTTTCAATTTATCTCGTTTGTTTCCTTCTTTTTTGGCACAAGTTTTACTAAACCCTAACCCTAATTCACAACTCGTCCAAGATTGACAATTTCTGGCCTGCTGCTCCAGAATCCTGAATCTGTTTCGAGTCAATCTGTTCGCGGCGATTGTACTTGCCGAGAATCATTGACGGGCTCTGGTGTATGAAGCCCTAACCTTGTGTGCAGCAGTATGATTGTTAAAGTAAATAAGGTTTTTTTCTTTTTCCAAAAGTATAGGTGAATTGCTGCGAAAAATTTAAAATTTTGTAAAATACACACGTTTTCTAAATAAGTTATTGGGCTCGTATTTGTCCGGTTAAATCATTCACTCGTGTGGTCGAAGCGCAAACTAATGCATGTGTACGTGTATGGACGAAGGTTTTAAATTCACTTTGATGATTCTTTATGAGACTTGAAAACCCGTGGCCGACTTGTTGGTAGACTAAGAAGTGTTTCTATGTTCGTTATGTGTGTCATCACAAGTCAGTAGTAGCATGGCAATGGAGACCCGTCAAAGGTGTACTTCCTAAGAGTAAAAGATTGTTTAGCCAGTCACCGTTCTTTTCTCTTTGGATATAATCAAGTGTTGGGATTTATCACGTCGAAATCCCGCGCAACGGAAAAACAAACACGATCACTACACGAACACGCGATATGGAGAACGAGAAAATAAAGAACACGATATTTAACGTGCTTTGGCAAGTTGCCTACGTGCACGGGGCAAGAAAGAATTTTCACTAGTACGAAAAACCGTACACCCACAATTCTCCCTACAAGCCTCTTAACTCTCCTACACACTAAATATGTGTGGCACTCTGAGTTGAACTTATGAATAAAAACAATAGCTAGCACCTCTATTTATACTAAACTAGAGGAGGTGGAAAAGCCCACCAAGCCCAAGCTATCACCTACTCAGAAGAGAAATCAGACGCATCGGGTACAACGATATGTCTTGCGGAATTCTAGACAAACCCAACATCAAGTACACAGTCCATCATATTACAAGGCATTCTACTACTGACGATGAAGAACCCAAAATACCCGTCTAATATTAAAAATACCAAAATACCACAATTTCAGCAGAGAATCCCACAATGCCACCATTCTGAAACCTTATGTTTTTTTACCATAAAACCTAGTTTTCAACTTTAGGTTTTAGATCTGGACCTAAAAGAGGTTTTAAGATGCAACAGTGTTCTAGTCTCTACAGTCTGAAGTGATTTTTTGCATATAACCATCGTGTAAGAATTTACATATTTGCTTTTTTTTTAAGATTCTTTTGTTCGATTCAACTCAATCATGTTGAATTTTAATTTATCGAGCAATATTGTAGATGCTACAATTTTTTTTTAGTATTTTAGGGATATAAAATTGTATTCATAGTATAATGATTTGTAATGTTCTTCATTTTGCTTCAATAGATTGTGCAGGTCCATTATGTTGGTTCAGGAATCACTGTCGATTTTGTTTTTTATGATTTGAGACCAACGAAATTTTCTTCATTTTCACTGGATTTGATCGTGGCTTTCAAACAACAGCCTTTGATTCGTCTTATCTAATTAAGAATTCCATAGGTTGGTTTCATTTTATGTTAATCAAGTTCTTCAATTGAATACTGTTATATAGCATAAGTTTTATTTTCAATTGACAGAGTTCAATTTTTCTTTTCAAAATTAACATAACAGAATTTTCAATATCGGTTGGTTACTTTTTCAATTGAATTAATCAAAGGGAAAAATAATTATTAAAAATAAAACTTTCAGCAAACTATTTACTAACAAGGCAATAGTCCATAATTTTGTAACGGGCTCTAATACCACTTGTTGGGATTTATCACGTCGAAATCCTGCGCAACGGAAAATCAAACACGATCACTACACGAACTCGCGATATGGAGAACGAGAAAATAAAGAACACGATATTTAACGTGCTTTGGCAAGTTGCCTGCGTGCACGGGGCAAGAAAGAATTTTCACTAGTACGAAAATCCGTACACCCCCAATTCCCTCTACAAGCCTCTCAACTCTCCAACACACTAAACCTGTGTGGCACTCTGAGTTGAACTTATGAATAAAAACAATAGCTAGGACTTCTATTTATACTAAACTAGAGGAGGTGGAAAAGCCCACCAAGGCTAAGCTATCATCTCCTCAGAGATCACCTCCTCAGAAGAGAAATCAGACGCATCGGTTACACCGATATGTCTTGCGGAATTCTAGACAAACCCAACAAGCTCCACCTTTGCTTGAATTCTGCAAGCGCCAGCAAATTCCTCAGTCAACTCTGTGTTGATGTCAACTCCGCCGCATCTGCCATGCTCATCATGCACGGACCCTCACAGCACCTCCACCGAGATGCTCCCATTCACGCCCCCTCCCTGGTGCGCCTCCTCGCACCCCTGACACGGGTGTGTCCCAAAGTCTGCTACTTTGGGGAGCGGTGTGGCTCCACCTCTCCACCTGCTTGAACATCATTGGAGAGACCACCACCATCCAGGTCTAGTGCAAACGAGACTCTCTTCTTCTTCACTTCTGAAGAAGTTTTCTTTATCGATGCTCTCATCAATGGTGGATCGTCAACCTTCATATGTGTCTCGGTCACTTTAACTGGACAACCTCCTTGAACAACCTGCAACTCTTGTGTAGCCTGCAGCTTCTTCGTCTTGCGCTTGAACGCCCTTGCACGTCCACCTCGTGCTCCTCCGCGTCCGTTCCCAATGCATCTCATTAGTTGCTTCCCTTGTTCATTCATACGCCCCACATGCGTATTTCGCCGATCTATACTCCTTGTCTCTTGTGGGACATAAGATCCACATGTCACAACACTCCTCACAAGTTTGTATAGACCATCAACCAATTTCCCATGCAACACAGTCTTGTCTGTCGTAGACACAATCTCAATTTCTCCACCTTGAATGGAGACTCTACAACCCTTACTGTCCAACATCCCCAACGAGATCAGATTCTTCCTCAATTCTGGCACATGTCTCACCCCCGTCAGCGCCAAGATCCTCCTATCAAGCTTATGAAATCTTACTGTACCCATACCAACAACTTTACTAGTCGAGTTGTTAGCCATCTTGACAGTACCCCCATCACACGCTTGATAAGTTGCAAACTGCTCCTTGACTGAACACATGTGAAACGAACATCCAGAATCTAAAATCCAATCTGATTTCTCATTACCTGAAGTGACTGTCATCACATCCACTAGATCTTCATCGCTGTCGGACTTCTCAATGACTGCTGCCTCTGATGGTTGATTCATCTTCCTCACTGCTTTGTACTTCTAAAAATGCTTTCGAATATGGCCTTCTTGACTACAAAAGAAACATTGCGGCTTGTGGTCATCAACTTTGGATTTGGAGCGTCCCCTCCTATGAGCCTCCTTCTGTTGCTTCCTTCCACGATCTTGACTTCCCTCTGATGTAGCCATGATTCCATCAAGTTGCGTCTTGTCACTCTCCTTTTTCCCATACATCAACGTAGTCTTGATGTGCTCGTACGAAGGAGGTAGGGAAACTAACAAGAGAATTGCTTGATCTTCTTCTTCAATCTTCGCCTGGACCGCATTCAACTCTATTAGAACCATGTTGAACTCATCCAAGTGTTCCATAAAATCCTTCCCTTTGGCCATATGCAGCGCATAAAAATGTTGCTTCAAGAACAGTTGACTCGTCAATGACTTGGAATTATACCTGCTCTCCAACTTCGTCCACAGCTCGTAAGGATCCGTCTCATTGATGACTTCCCGGAGCGTACTATTGCCGAGATAAAGCAGTATCGTGCTATTCGCCATCTCTCGCATCTCCTCCCACTTGTCATTTGTCACACCCGCTGGCTTTTCGGACTTCTTCTTCGTGAGAGCCTTGATAAGACCTTCCCGTGTCAACATATTTTTCACTCGTTGCTGCCATAGAGTGTAATTGTTGTGGCCGTTGAATTGTTCAATCACGAAACTAGAACTTTTCACCTCCATCACACCAATCTGCTAATTTCCTTTCACAATCTGCAGAATCGGACACCGTCAATGCGTCCGGAACGCCCAAAAACCTAGGGTTTGACTCTTGTTTCAAGTCAAACGGGTTCCTGGACCCAAGATACGTCCAAAACAAGTTGGACAACACGCGTGTTTCAAACATGCACCCAGCCGTAGGCGAGAAGCACCAGATAGCTTCTCTTGAACACCCTCGTTCTTCCCCACGTGAACAGCAGCGCCAGCACCAACTTGTTGCCTCTTAGTTTGACAAACCCACGAATGGGAATCAAGGTAATACCCACTACAAATTTAATAATTGTAATTAATTATTAAAGAAGTAAGATCTAGTTACCTTGATTTTCATGCTGCCGAAGAACACACTTTGGCAACCTACGGAATAATTCAACGCCGACTACGTTACTACTGCTGCTGTAACTACTCTTCGTCAACACAAGAACGACAGCATGTGCACTTGTCGCCGTGAGTTCTTCAAGAAGCCAATCGCCGCTGCCACAAACGTCTTGTCGTCGCCGGAAACTTTATGATCTCGTCTCTGTTCTCGTCGCGTGTATAACCCGGATCGTGAACCTGGCTCTGATACCACTTGTTGGGATTTATCACGTCGAAATCCTGCGCAACGGAAAATCAAACACGATCACTACACGAACACGCGATATGGAGAACGAGAAAATAAAGAACACGATATTTAACGTGCTTTGGCAAGTTGCCTACGTGCACGGGGCAAGAAAGAATTTTCACTAGTACGAAAAACCGTACACCCACAATTCTCCCTACAAGCCTCTTAACTCTCCTACACACTAAATATGTGTGGCACTCTGAGTTGAACTTATGAATAAAAACAATAGCTAGCACCTCTATATATACTAAACTAGAGGAGGTGGAAAAGCCCACCAAGCCCAAGCTATCACCTACTCAGAAGAGAAATCAGACGCATCGGGTACAACGATATGTCTTGCGGAATTCTAGACAAACCCAACATCAAGTACACAGTCCATCATATTACAAGGCATTCTACTACTGACGATGAAGAACCCAAAATACCCGTCTAATATTAAAAATACCAAAATACCACAATTTCAGCAGAGAATCCCACAATGCCACCATTCTGAAACCTTATGTTTTTTTACCATAAAACCTAGTTTTCAACTTTAGGTTTTAGATCTGGACCTAAAAGAGGTTTTAAGATGCAACTGTGTTCTAGTCTCTACAGTCTGAAGTAATTTTTTGCATATAACCATCGTGTAAGAATTTACATATTTGCTTTTTTTTTAAGATTCTTTTGTTCGATTCAACTCAATCATGTTGAATTTTAATTTATCGAGCAATATTGTAGATGCTACAATTTTTTTTAGTATTTTAGGGATATAAAATTGTATTCATAGTATAATGATTTGTAATGTTCTTCATTTTGCTTCAATAGATTGTGCAGGTCCATTATGTTGGTTCAGGAATCACTGTCGATTTTGTTTTTTATGATTTGAGACCAACGAAATTTTCTTCATTTTCACTGGATTTGATCGTGGCTTTCAAACAACAGCCTTTGATTCGTCTTATCTAATTAAGAATTCCATAGGTTGGTTTCATTTTATGTTAATCAAGTTCTTCAATTGAATACTGTTATATAGCATAAGTTTTATTTTCAATTGACAGAGTTCAATTTTTCTTTTCAAAATTAACATATAACAGAATTTTCAATATCGGTTGGTTACTTTTTCAATTGAATTAATCAAAGGGAAAAATAATTATTAAAAATAAAACTTTCAGCAAACTATTTACTAACAAGGCAATAGTCCATAATTTTGTAATTAGGATGACAATTATACACTTTTATTAAAATAATATAAATTGTTATATTCTCCATCGTCGATCCCCCACCCTCAATTGGTGTGTCCCCGATTCCGAAAACCTTACGGAGCTCCTCCAAAGATTTATTGGTTCGGATTCGTCAAAACGCTCCAGGGTACGCTTCAGGGATTTGTTGATTCAATTCATTAAAACGTCAAATGTCTTGTTTGGTAGCAAACTATTGCCATCCACCGCCCAGAGCCCCACACATCAAGCTCTTCAGAAGGTCTTTGAAGTATCAGCAGCGGCAAGAGGCTCAATCTAAGCAAAACCTGGTCAAGTGATGATTGATTGAAAAGGCCATTTCATTAAGCTTTTCTCGTTGCCCCCCTCTCTACTATTGTCATTTCTCCTATAAATGAACAATTTTTTTTTCTTGAAATATGAAATGAAATACTATATGTATGTTGTATGCGCAAACACTCAGAATATTTATTAACCATTTTACTTCTAGTTGTAATAATTTCTAAAGATAAGGGTAATAATATCATTCTAATTAATTAAAAATGTCATTCAAAGTATTTAGATATAGACAATTGCCTTGTTTGTAAATAGTTTGCTGAAAGTTCTCTTTTTAATAATTATTTTTCCTTTCCTGCCTTGGTAGTAATTAGTTTCCAATTTTATGCATTTTTATAATAATCCCTTAATCAAAAGCATGATAGTACGAGATATGTAACATAGCTTTTACGGAAAAAAAAAAGTTGGCGTAGTTCATTTTTTCTTTTGAAAATTATATATTCACATTATTTATGTTAATTAAATTTGGAAAATAGACAAGATCTTTAAGAACATCGTTTTGGTCTCGAGGCTTCTACATCTTGATACTTCTGTTGGTTATAGCAGACGGGATAGAAAACCTCAAGTTGAAAACTAGTTTTCATTGCATAAAAACGCCAGATCAACATGAGGTTTTAAAATGGTGGCATTGTGGGGTTTTTTGCTGAAATTGTAGTATTAGGGGTATTTTTGGTTCTTCCACACAACTGAATGCTACTAGTACTGCTGGGGGACAAAGCCAATGATTAAACCCCTAACAGCATAAATGAAAAGGATCTGCATAAGCGTGACAACTAGATTAAGAAGGAGGGTATGTATACAACGTAGAGGGCCAAAAAGCAAAACTTTAGCTTTCAAGAGGTGTACTTTGGTCTCAATAAGGCATAAACCATACCGAAATTCCTACGTAAGAAATGAAACTCCAGCTTTCATGAAGAAAAAATGTTTTTCTACTCCTCATGATGTGGTGAGTTTGGGCACGTCATAAGAACTTCAGCTCAAAGCAATGATGTTCCCAGAATTGGTTTTACGCCAAACAAACACATTTTCTGAAGGTAGGAGCTAGAGACCCTAATCGATATTCTCTCTTAAAAAACTTCCTTCGCACAACTTCAAGAACGCCGACCCAACAACCGCCGATGGATGGTGGAGTTTACTCTGTCAAGCCCCGAAGTTCAGAAGCAATGTCGCAGACTGGTCTATTTGTCATATATCGGCCCGATTGAATTTTGTTTTTCTTTCCAAGCTTCGAAGCTCCAGAGAGAGGGGGGCACTTGTGGATATTGGCGAAGCTACGAACGACCTGGCCTGTGATCAATTAGTGAATGGAACGGGAAGGCATTGGAATTGGCAAAGGACATCGTCTTGCGAGGTGAGTTGGAGGATGCTGATGGGTATTGATAGAGGTACACTCAGGGATCCTCTACTGCCTGCGCAAACAGTGATGCATGAGAAGAAAAGATGTGTAATAGTGGTAGTGGACCTTGTAGGGTTTTGTAACGGATTACTGAGCAGAATAAAATAAAAATAAAGATCCGCACAAGACCCTCCAAGGATCACAGGACTAGACATCATAACGATAGTAAATGTTTAAGTATCAAATACCTTGTTTGTCTCCTTGGATGACTTCACACGTGAAATAGTGTTCACGTCTCTACTGATAGTCTTCGCCTAGGCTCAAATCTAGAGTCCTTCCTCGTTTTGTGCTAGCAATTTATGGAAGGACGATGAATAAGATCACGCAAAGCGAACCAAAGAAGAGGTCGTGCCTCTCTTGGTGGCTGACGAGTAAGGGGACAGACAAAGGGGTTTTGGCCCTCTTGTCTTGGTCTCTCACCTTGCTTTGTTCTCTCCTTGTGTTATAACAATTATGACACACTTAATGAGAATATGCTAAGAGTGTTCCTATATATTTTCCAACAACTTCTTGTTAACTACATATTAGCCCCTCTCCTAATCATGTCCTTTTCTTGATTAGTTCATCTTGCAAATTAGTCCTACTAAGTTTGCAAGTGGTTGCGTATTGATCCTTTCATTTAATTAATCATATTAATTAATTCCCAAGTCTAGCTTAATTCATATGGCGTGTGACCCCATAGGTTCCTACTTAGTTGGTAGTGACGATTACTAACATGGAGCGGTGTCTAGCTACACATTCATGCCACCCAACTAATAGAAATAGTCAGTAATCCGACAAACCTTGTGACTATATTGTCTCATTAATTTGTCTCCATATCCGGATTGGGCACGGGACATAAAAATCACACTCGTATATCCAATCCATAGTTTCTTTCATTTTCAAGGCCTTGAACTTTTTTTCAAAGTCTTGAAAAATTATGATTTTTAAAATCTTTTTGCTTTCAAACTTTTTCAAACACTGATCTAACATTTTCTCATTCTTTTATTTTTGATGAAAGTCAAAAAGGGGGAGAAAAATATTAGGTTTATCTGTTATTTTTGGTATATTTTAGATGGATATGGTTTAGATCAGTGGGATTTGTTTTGCTGAAGTTTGCTGCATAATAAGTTGGATTATTTGGCTATTTTGTGTTACTGTCTATATTTCATGATTACTCTGGTATGCTCTAATGAATATTTTTTTGCAGAGAATCAGTCCTTAACAAGATTGAGGTTTTGTCTTTCATCAAGAGGGAGATTGTAAGTTCAGCTAGTTTCAGAGGCTTGAAACATTTGTCTGTTTCAAGGCTTCAAACTGTTTTCAAAGGTTTGAAAATATACAGTATGAACTTCGTGGAGCTTTTGTTCCGGATCTGATTCCCAGTACCCTATGCTTGATTATAAGTTCTTTGATGATGAAAGTCAAATCATTTTTTTCTCTAAACTATTATTAATCCTTCTGCTTGAACAAGGTTTTGCAGGGAAAAGTTATTACCTATCTTGCAGGGTCAGTTGTCTAAACTATGTTCTTGCAGAAAAAGAAACTTGATTGTTTGATTGATTTTGTGCTTATGCAAACATGTCTTGACCTTCCTAACATATTCAGCTACAAGATCAAGTCAATATCCTTGAAGATATTAGGCAACTAGCCGTTGGGAAAAGCTGTTAGAATAGTCAAAGGTTTGCAACTATTTTTTAGAAAAGTTTGTTATGAGAAGATCTTGAAGATCTGCTATTTGAACAAGCTGCATAAGATGGAATAACTGAAGATTTTCAACAGACACACTGACACAGAGACTCAGAACATTCTCAGGATTGACAAGCAACACTGAAGAAGATTCATTTCACTCAATTCGTTCAATAGAAGATCACTGCACATTCAAACTGCTTCATCAGTTCTCAGTGTTCTTCTTTCTGATCTATATTTGTATATCATTCAGATAATATTTGTTACATCTTTTTCTCGTGAATTGTTCAAGTAAAAAATATAGAATTCTTTTTGAATCAGTTAGCTAGAGCAGATACTAGATATGTTAGTGAGAACCACAAGCTGTAACATAGTAAGGATGTTCTCTGTGTTTGAGATCTAGGGCTTACATTTTGATTAATAAGAATTGAGTTGAAAATCCTGCAAACTTCAATTCCATGAGGTAGAGACGTAGGTTCAAGTGGAATAAACTCTATATATCTCTTTGCCTCTTGCATTTATTTTTATGTTATATACTTAAGCCAAATCCTCTGCACAAAGCAGGTTTCCGTTCAAGGGTTTGAAAGACATTTCAAGGCTTGAAAACTCTCAGTTTTTTCTTTGTCATCTGTTTTCTTTCCAAGGACTTGAAATCATTTCAAGGCCTTGAAATACTTATAGCTTTGAACAAATTTCTTTGAAACTACTCTTCTAGCATAAGTTGCAAATAGTTGCCATACTCTATTCAAACCCCACCCCCCTTCTAGAGTATTGATCATTGGTTGAAACATGGGTTCAGGCTTTGTTTTGAACTTTTGGTTGATATCGATCCAGGTTAGAGTTTCTCATATCGATTCAGGCGATGGTGGTGGGTGTGGCGAAAATGGTGGTGGCTGTTGCGGTGTTCTTATGGTTGTAGTTTCATTTTATGGATTTAGTTTTGTCCAATTTTGTTTTGAATTTTTTAAGTCTAGTTCATATCATCGCTGGGTCTCCTTGGTTTTTTTATTGAACTAATCTTTGCGCGGCTGTTAGAATCTGGGTATTCATGGCCATGAATGTTGAAGCAGCAATCGTCCTAGTGGTGATAGATGTGAAGGCGGTTGGTTTTATTTGTTTTTTTTTTTTTTTTTGAAGATTATGAGTTTTAGAATTTGGTTTTAAATCTGAATCTTCTTGATGCTTTTATGAATTTTAGTCAAAAACAGAGAAAAGGAGGGATGCGGCTGCCCAGAAAACTAGGTATAGTGCGGCGGCAGTGGTGGTGGCTCTTGTGGTGTTCTTATTTTTATTGCATAGGCCATTTTTCCCTCAATCAAAGGGATATTTTTGTCAACTAACAGAGCATTCTATTAAGTAATGGAAGGAAAATTTTTGCCTGTTTAGATCGACGTTTTCATTGCAAATAAGGAATCTGGACGTAGGGATGGCAATGGATCGGATTCGGATCGGATCCACCTATATCCATATCCGGATCCGATCAAAATAAGTGGATCCATATTCGATCCAAATCCGGCTGGATCCTAAACGGATTCGGATCGGATTCGGACCGGATTTAATTTGCAATATCCGTATTCGATCCGACAATCCAAATCTCAAGAAACGGATCTAATTCGGATCCAGATTCGGATCCTGAGCATTTTTTTTTACTTCGAATAAAAAATACACAACAACTTCAGAAAAATACGTAAAAAGAGTCACCACACAAAAAAAATATGCCTAAAAAAGTAAAAAATATACTAAAAATATTTTACCAATATGACAAACGTAAATCTACCAAGAAATATAAGCAAGTCATTCAAAGGTTTAATGCACCAATAATGTCTAAAATTGTCTACAAATGAAATTAAAACAACGCTAAAATTGTCCATAACCATAGTAGAATATTTTCATCAGGTCTGGAAACATAATTTGTAGTGATTTGTGTAATATGTTTATCTATATGTAGGTAAAACATAATCTTTTATAACTTTATGGGTATTTTCGTAAAACTATGTGTGTTCGGATCCTTTCGGGTCGGATATCCATCGGATATCCTAATATATTCGGATCGAATCCGGATACGGATCGGATTTTAATTTTTAGTATCCATATCCGATCCATTTTAATATGGATCGGATTCGGACTTGATCCATTCGGATCGAATCACTCGGATTTCGGATCGAACCGCATTGCCATCCCTATCTGGACGGCAATTTTTTGCCTGTTTCACATTGACGTTTTTATTGTAAATAGGAAATCTAATCAGCTTGTTATAGAACT